>LR999454.1:14719286-15970127 GCA_905216605.1 Arabidopsis arenosa | reverse complement strand
GGTAAATATTTATTGAATTATTGGTTATTAAAAAAGATGTGGACCGTCCGATTTCTTCCGTCGCTAATCTTATTTAATGGTATATTGTATTCCAATAGCAAATTGTCCATTTGCTGGCTTTGATCATAATTTGTACTAACGACCACTTTTCTTATTTAGGTAGACAATAATCATAGGCACTCGAAATAACAACCTTTATAAAACACAAAATGGTCCAATAGATAATATAGTTCAAAAAGTTAAAAACAAATAATAATAAATATTGGGTTTGTTTAGTTGATGTATAATGTATTAGAGATTTCGAATTAATGGTCCTTCATTTTAAAAAAAATTATTGTTTCTTATAATAAACTAAATTCGGGAGTTAACATCAATTTTCAATCTTAAGAAAACGGATTCAAACCCGATGATATTATTCATACGAGTAGATGAAGACTTAAAGTCTGTGCAAAATGAATGATCCGAAAAATCCAAAAACTGTTTTTTAGTTTTTGGCGGATTCGATTTTTTTTTTTTAATAGGCATGGTCCGCACAAATATACCGATTAAAAAACAAGACTAAAGAAACAACATCCATGAGTGACGTGGAATTTCCATGCAGCATCAAATCTTAATTTCATTTCATGAAATCTTTAGGAAAATATTGCAACAATTTTTGACAATCTTTGAACTATTTATTTCCTACTATTGTTGACAAGAAATATCTTTTGAACTGTTATTTTTTCTGAATAAAAACAATCTTTAAACTATTTATTTCCTAAATAAAGACAATCGGTGATCTCAGTCAATTATGAACTGTAATAGTGTCTCCTGTTTCAACATCTTTACAAGGTAGAAAATGTAAATACTCGTGTTTGCTTTGCTAGTTAAAATGTCAAATTTAAAACAAGAAAAAAAAAACACACAATAATTTGTTTGATTATGAGTTGAACATGACTCTTATTAAGATTTCTAGCAATATTAACATTATCTAATGAATAGACAAATCCAGTATGAGAAACCACAATCACGGACCATAAGCAAACACGCCTAATTAATCAATTGGATATGTAGTGTCAAGCCGATGTTATTAGTTCATGTGTCTAAGAAACTATTAGATGACAAAAAAGATCTATTAGATGACAAAAGAACAGATTAACATAGATTTTGCAATATCATCTCCTAAGAATTTCAACAGATACATAGAATAGAATCTACAATGCTGATACATCATATACATACATTCAATCTCAGTCTATACTTTTTTCTCTATTTACCTTTCAAGAAAACAATAACAACAAAAAAAAACCCAACCGACAAGGTAATCAGAAAGTCAAAGGCCCTCCTCAAAAAAAAAAAAAAAAAAACAGAGTTGTTCTTAGCCTACAACAAGATTCGAGAAAATTGATGGTGATGATGATGTTTAGGATCTTGAACAATTTGTCTAGATTTGATTTCCTCAGCGCAACGTAATGCCTTTTCGATCTGATAACCTCCTCCAATACTAACTTCTCTTTCAAGATGACAACAGTAACTCTCGAATACACTCACATTCACATGCAACTTAAATCCCATCAAGAACAAGAACTCCAGTTCCAAATTGTTCAAATCTTCTGTCTCTAATCCTCCTACTTTCGCAAAGTACGAGTTTCTATAGTTCCTGTAAGAAACAAAGATAGAGCAAATGAGTTCAAGAAAAACAGAGGATTTTTTTATTTGGAAATATTCAAACTCTGTTTTGGAGGTAATTAACTTACATATCTTCGACGTATTTGGAAGCGATCATGATAGTTGTGATAAGGAGACGATGTACATTGGTTAAACTGATTCTGAAACCTTGGTTATTCTGACAGAACCGGTCGATGTATACATAAGCAACGACGTAAACCGATGGACCGGCTTTGGTATACCGGAAAATCCTTTCTAGGTATGATTGAATAGTCATATCAGGAATCTCCCGGCAATCAAAGACACGTGTCTTACCAAAACCACCGTAGCTCCGGCTGATTCTCTCGTTCCTAGCCAAAGTCCGTTCGATCAGAGACGAGAGAACAGAGATGACTAGAGGTACTGTGTTGGAGTCATCTTGGTAAGAGTATGAGTAGAGGTCTGATCGTAGCTTCCTCGGAGAAATCGCTAGAGGATCCATTGATCGGAGAAACTTAATGGGTTTTTTGAGAAACTGAATTTTAGAATGAAAATGGAAGGGAGGTTTTGAGAGGCTTTTTATATACAGTAGTCAAGAGGATGGAGAAGAGTAGCTTTCCGATGTAGGGCAACTTCCTCACCTCTTCTTTATTTGAAAATATTTTAGTTTAATGTTTATAAGTTACTACTACTACTAACTATAGTGTGTGTGTGTACTGAATATTTAATAGTATTAAAACATAGCTCGTGCAAACTACGAAAGTTCAGGTTTTCTTTTGAAACGTAACTATAGCTCAGATTTGAATCTCTTTAGTCTAGATAAAGCTATTTAATTTTCACCTACTATAAGTAAAAAACGTTTTTTTAAAGTTTGTTCTTAAAAGTTTTTGTTGGTTTTAAATACAAACTCAACCAAATGGTAGTGACTTGGTGGTCAAAAATATATAGAGTAAATGGCGTCAACTTGTTTTTTTCCATGTTCGATTCTCATTCGATGTCGAAATTCTTTCATTTTCGTTTGCTCAACTGATCATATTTAGGTCCATTAAAAAAAAAAATCTACTAGATATTTATATTACTCTAGAGATTAGTCTGGTCGATTTTGATCTAGATTACAATTTGTAGTAAAAAAAGCAAGACAAAACAAAGTCATCAGTTCATAACACATATATTCGACTTCCTCGTTTCTTTGGAACACAAACTACATAGTAGATTTTTGAAAAATAAAGGGAAATTGGCAAAACTAACCAACAAAAAAACTTTAATTCAATAACTAACCTCTAACCCTCCTATTCACTCTCTTTCTCTTCCTATCTCTCTCTACCTTCTTTCTAAAAAACTAATTTTTCTTTTTTTTTTGGTTATTCACCTAAATCACCCAAAAATAAATCATATTTCTAACCACTCGTGAAATGATAATGTAGTTGACGATTTTAATTTTTAATTCATTTAGAGTGAGAGGATATATAATTTTATAATATGGAATTTTATCGAAAAGAGAATCGACATAGGTTTTTGGAGTCATATGGAAGCTGTAGAGAAGTTACTAAAATAAGTAATTAATTATTATCAAAGCCGGAAACAAATGTGTAAGTGCAACAGCTAAGCTTCTGGTTAGATTTTCCATATTTTATTCACATTGATATTTAAAATCAATTGAAATTTCAAATATAATGAACCAAGTCCAAAGTACAAAAATTGAAGAATCTCAACTTATAATTAATTAATTTCAACAAAGAAGACTCCGCCGACAGTCTATGTTGAAGACGGTGAAGAGAGAGAAAGAGATGTGAACTCTCAACATCGGTGAAACTCTCTGGTGGAGCCGGAGGGTTCTAGGCTTCTAGCCATTAGGATTATTTTTTTTTTTTTGAATCTAATGTTAAATTATATTCAAAGAAAAATAAACGTTTATACATTTGAATGCAAACTTTTTTAAACTTCTAAAAAGAGTCCAACTTCATTCTTGCCTTGTTGCAAACTATCGTTGTAAACTGCCATCCATGTCTCCTCCTCTTGCGATTGTGGAGAGCCGATTACGCACATTTTTGTCAATCTGTTTTTCTAGCCTACCCGTTGGAGAAGGTTGTTCACCGTGTCGTCTGCTATTCCTCTCCCCCCAGATACTGTGTATCGTGTTCTGGAAGGTATAGCCAAGAAGTAATCTCTTAGGATTATGCCCACTCATGTTATAATTTTTTTTAATTATCAAGTGGTTTTAAACAATGCGTGTCGCACTGTTTAAGACACACGTGTGAATTTCGTCAACGTCGAACGTCGTGAGCTTCGAAGGATCCACAAGGATCACTACTCACACGCGTGGAGGTTCCATCAAAGACAACGCACACAAACATTTATTTTTCCTATTCAATGATTATATATTTCTTTCAATAGCCGTACATTTATATTTTCACGAAAATACCAAATATATATTATTTGATTTTTTTCCTTTCTTTAAATAGATTAAAAGATCAAAACGTATTACTATTAATAAACTATATACGAACTGATGATGAACTTTAAAACGAAGTATAATTTTTTTAAGCGATATTACTCGATGACCTGATACCATGTGCAACACGAGAGTGTTAATTTCAAAACTCAAAAAATCATATAGAAGTAATGTGATCTAAGGGGTTTGATAGTTGTATAGACAGGAACGAGTTTATCAATGTGTAGATTATTGTTTCTACTTTCTATTCATCATTTTTAAATTTTAGTCTATAAAATTTGAAATATATATACAAACCAACTGTAAATCGTGTTTATGAACACAAACAAAAAATAATCCGCCTTAAATATAGAGCGTTTTAAGGATATTAGTCCGTTCCAATCTTTTTATTTTATTTTATAAAGTCCCCCTTCCTGCAAGGCTACAATCTTTGAAAGTCTCTATTTATATGATTTTTGGAAAAGGCATCATGATTACGAATGCTAATAATAGCAGTGTGATTTCACTATCTTCGTCGTGCTATTTTAAAACGAAATAAATATGTTACTATTCACATTTTTCCATCCTTACGTATCTGCTCGACAACTGCAACTCAAACTAAAGAAATTATAGTACAACTTCTGATATATATCTAGGGTACAACTCCAACATGGTAAACTTGATGATATAATTATTTTCGTGTGGTGAATAATAAATAAAGAAAAGAAAAAAATACTAGATGAATCTGGAGGGACAAAATAAAGTACAAGTAATAAATTGAGATAACCACAGCCACCGCACGAATACGTTTGATAATAAATGCCAAAAAAGGGACCCCGTTTTGATTTTTCTTACACACAAAATATCGTCCCGTCTAAAATAATTTACTACTTCATCATTGCTTGCCTGATTCAATTATTTTTTTCTTAGTATTTATTTGTCTCTCCCCCACCTTATTTATAAGATTTAACATCATATATTTTCCTTAATTTATATTAATGTCAATGACATATCCTTGTCATTTTAAAAGCAAGAGTATAGTGTGAACATTATTCTACCAAAAATGAATGTGACATACGATCATTTGAAATAATGATCAAAATAATAAGTATCTTTTGAATACGGAAAATTAGTCTCCTTATCATACAAAAAATAACAGTAGTAAGGATATCAACCAACATCAAACTTAGACATTGTTTTGATAACTTTCATCATCAATCACTGTTTTTTGAGAATATATAAAATAAAAATATACAGCATTGATTGATTGGAACATATGAATGAAATTAAATTTTGGAAATGATCGATATGTACGAAGGTAAAAAACAGTATATGTCGAGTCTGTGACCGTACACAAAATGTCAGGCTCCATAACCTTATGCCCGATAGATATGTATCATTACAATTACACTCTCTGATTCACATATCTGTCTCCATCTCGAGATTCGTGTTTCAGATCTAATACATATGCTTTTGTTAATGTCTACGTACTTTTGTTCGTACGTACGAATTCGATACGAAACTTCTTTCATGACTCGTATGATCGTATCCCAAGCTTACTTTTCTCCATATTAGTCACAATTAAATCAGCTTTTAATCAAACTCATATAAAAAATCTACAGATAAATGATGTGGACCTAATTTCGGTTGGAAGATATTTTGTTTATCTGGCTTAGATTTTGTCCTTTGATATTAGGGAATCAAAAGCCATAAACATTAATTTTGCCTGTAAAATCACACATTTCAGATTTCTTCTCATATGACCTACAAATAAAGTAAATGATTACACAATCAATCTTTAGATTCATTATCCCTACATTATATTCAACAAACATTTCTTTTTAATTCTTATAAATTTTCTGTCGTGCGAGAAAAGTTGTTGACAATACGTACTTTTATGCTGATGGACTTTACTTTGGGCTTTTATGGGCCTTCATTGTTTGGGCTTTAACTTAGTTATCTCTCCCACTTACGCTTCTAAAAAAGCTCTGATAATTACGCTGAGATGGCGTTTGTTAATTGGCTAATACATAAAAGGATGCGTGGCGAGAAAAAATATCCCCTCCTATAAAAATTGTTATTAAGAGTCTGGTCAACTCCGAAAGTCTTCAAATCTCTCCGTCACGAATCGTTCTCTCGTCGTCATCAGAATTTGTAAGCCGAATCAGGTGAGTCTTTTGTGATTGTTTTTGTTTACGATCTAAATCTCTGGTGATTGAGGCAATTGGTAGATCTATGGTTTGTTAGATGAGCGTGTGCGTAGATCTGATAATGAGATCTCGATGTTGAATCCGAGTATCGGTGGTGGTATACGATTCCCGATCTGGATACGATTCAACATGCATAGCATCTGAGAAATTTATATGCATGTTCATTGTTAAATAGGTCTCGATGTTGAATTTGTCTCGCTGATTTGAGAATTTTAGCATTGCTTCATCCAATTTAGTTTTTGTAGACTCGATGCTGAAATTAATTCTCTGCGTTTGAGAGTTTCGAATCTTCTATCTCTTTAAAATGCAGCTCAATCTCATATAGTAACTGACAAATTGGAACAAGTTTCTTTCAATTACGTTTCTAAGAACTCTTGGTAACCAGAACAGGATTGTACCAAGTAATTTACATGATTGAACCTGAATTTGTGCTGATTTGAGCTTAAGGATAATGGAATCATGTGGTAATAGTATATAAATTTAGGTTTACTTAGTTGCCCTGTGAGATTTGGGATGCAAATCTTTTACCAGAGGTTTCTAGTATCATATAGAATGTATGACCATGGAATCTAAACATAGATTAGCTTAATGGTGTTTAGATGTCTCCTATTTTTTCATTTGCTTAATAATTCTGTGTTTTTATATAAAGAACACTCTTTTGCTTTCGATTTTCTAAAACTTTGTATACTAATATCTCAGATAGTAAGAAAAGAAGAAAGAATGGTGGGTAGTGGAGCTCCACAGAGAGGAAGTGCCGCTGCAACTGCAAGCATGCGTAGGAGGAAGCCGGCCAGTGGTGCTGGTGGAGGAGGAGCCTCTGGTGGTGCAGCTGGATCCATGCTTCAGTTCTACACCGATGATGCACCCGGTCTTAAGATCTCCCCTAATGTTGTCCTTATCATGAGCATCGGTTTCATTGCTTTCGTCGCGGTGCTTCATGTCATGGGCAAGCTCTACTTTGTCAAGTGATGAAAGATTATAGTTGAAGACATCACCACCCTAAGTGACTGCTAGTGATCAAAATATTAGACAGTGGTTTCAGTTAATGTTTTAATTTTGTGGTTTATTACCTGAGTATAAACGATCTTCACAATTCCAGTTTCTTGAGATTCAAAATTCCAATTTTCTTCAACACAAATTATAAGTATGAGCTTTATATAGATCTCACAAATGAGTTCTATTATCACCATCTAGTTTTCGAAGAAGTCATTAACATTATATAAATTTAAAGAGTGCAATAGTTGAGGCTTAACACGGCACAGAGGAGATTAACTAAGAGGTTAAGTGTTAGTTAAACACAACTAATCTATAAAAGTCTCTGGATTTTATTGAACAATTAAGAAATAAAAGGGAAATGTTGGGAATAAATTGAAATTCCAGGGGCTTAAGTTGTCAATCTGAAACGGGGCCCGATTAATTTATATTCGGGTCATTCATTCGTCCACCGGGTCTTCTTCAGAACTTGAGCGAAGGAGGTCGCGGTATTTGAAGAAGAGATCTTTTCTAATGGCAGCCTTGGGAGAATCATCATCCTCAGAGATGGACAACGCGAATCCGCCGGAGATTCCTCAATCTTCTCCAGTGCACCCGCCGGAGTATCAGAAGATCGCAACGACGACGGTGGAAAATGCGGCTTCCTGGATCGATGATGCGTTGCGTCAGGCGCTTGTATACCAGAAGACGATCACGGAGACGGTGGATTCTACCATTGACGCCTCAAAATCTCGATTGTCTCAGATTCGAGATACTTCTGTAGCTCACACGAGCCAAACCATCGTAAGCTTACTACGACTCCCTAATTTTCAACGGAATCCAAAGCGAATCTGAAATTCACAACATGTACTCTCTATGTCATTGGTGTGATTGTTTATCCTCTCACGAAATCGAGGTTTTGGGATATAGGATTCTCTTCGAGACATTGCTTCTGAGTATAACGTTTACGAGCAAATGGTGTTTGGGAAGATTAAAGGTCTGCTCTACTTTTGCTGGCTACCTCTATGTTGGTGTGCCTTGTTTCTCTTGGCTCATGTGTTTGTCAGTTTTGTTTGTAGATGGTGTGAATGTTGCTGCATCTCATCCGCTAATATCAGGCACCTTAGCTTTTGGAGTTGGGATTTTTGCTCTGAAAAGTATGGTTTCTGGATATTCTTTTGATCTCCCTAGAGTTTCCATCTCCTAGGATGTTATGTTATGAATTCACAAGTTGTATATGTTATGGACTCTTTTAGTGATTGTTTGTTTGCAGAGACAAGAAGATTTGTATATTACAATACTGTACGCATGTTTGTAAGTGAAGAGGTCAGTGTTTTATACAACTTCGTTGAATGTATAAACTGGTCTTTCTGTTCTTAAAGATGTTTTTGACTCTTGACACTATGTTTTGGATTCAGGCTTTGCTTTCTAGAGCTGATCTTAAAGTAAAAGAGTTGCGACAATCAATGGATCGTCTTAAAGCCGAGAGTGAAAAGTTAGAGGTAAGCCTTTCCTTTTGTTTTAAGAGTTGTTATGGTTAACATGAGGTTGGCGTTTGTGGAGAAGACTTCCTATGTTATGCATTTAGTTAGCTATATTATTCTCTTTTCGGTTTTGCTTCCGTATCCCTTTATTTTGAAATAGAATGTGTGGCGTTTAGGATGAAATTGAAAGGGGTTAGGTTTGGAACAGAGAACTTTCTATGTAGCCTTATTCAGTGGATATGGATGAATGCTTCTACTTTCGCAGACATAGAAGCCGGTGTTGGATTACGGTTTTTGAATTCTTAACAACTTTTAACTTTGAGTGCTTCAGAGAGTCGCAACTGTGGCAGAAGAGGAATTGATTAGAGGAAGGATGAAACTCAGGTTTATGATCCAGACAAATTACCAGATTAGTATATTGGATATGTATCAACATGAATATTATGTTAACTTTCTTCATCTTTTTACACAGGCAAGCAGGCAAACAAATCAGAGGTGCGATCAGCTCAGCTTATAAGATTGAAAAGCAAGCAGCAGGTACACCTTTCTGTGCTATCATGCTACAGTTTGTGAAACCAAAATTATGCATAGAACAGAAGAACTGCCGTAACAAAGCTTATCTACTTATACCACCATCATTTATATACAGGTTTGAAAGATGTACTAAAAGAACTGCCAACGAGAGAAGCTTCTCGATTCCGCACTCATGTAAGTATTACTTGTCTCTTTGCTCTTCTATGTAGAGTATAGGAGCTGGATCTAGAGTTAGGAGCTGAACTAGTTTGGAATAAATCTATAATCATTTGTATACATAGTATAATGGAGATATCTGACTTGTTCAACCTCAGATATCAAACCGTGCTTCTGAAGTGAAGCAAGAGAGAAACGCTTTGACAAAGGAAGTGAACAAGATCAGCAACTATGGTATCTCCGTATGAGGCAAACCAAACCCCATTTTCGAGCTACGAATATGTTTTCTCTTGAGGTTCTTTAGATGATGGAGCAAAATTACACAATAATAATGTCTACAACATGATTCAAACTTTCTTTTTTGGTTTGGTGTCAAATGCCAAAGATGTAATCTCTTGTTGTCTTGGGTTTTCAAGGGCTTTCGTTCTTTGGCAATAGTTAGTAATACAAGTTCATGATGATGTTGTCATGTTTAAATCTCCCATGAAGGTGTACTTTTAAAATCCAGTTTTCCCTTTGAATTTGTTATAGTTTCTAATTAGATTCCATCTTTAATTTGAAACTGTTATATCAATTTTGTAGAATGGAGTAAAACAACAATTTAATTCGACTACAATATATGCAAAACGAACCTAAATACACAATTTCGTAAACCGGATTAGCACCACAGATAATAAATTTTGGTCGAAACGTGAAGTCGCAATAAGGGTGCAAGTGTATAATATATATAAATCTGAACACTGGACGCCGTTTAGTGTAAGCGGAAATTAATGAAGCTTTTTCTAATTCATCTTCAGTGAATGATCAAATCATTTGTAAATACTTAAAGAAAAAAAATTAAAGGAGGAAGTAATGACGTAGGAGAAAAGGCAAAACAAAGATATAATCTTTTTAATAATTAACAATTAAATGAGGTTTGATTTTGCAACGTTCGCTAAAAATTTTAGGCTCCCGTCGTCTTCGGTCACGTGATTAACGCCGCTAGGATCGCGACACGTCATCATCACGTGACGTTACCCCAAAACCCAACCCCAAGAACCAAAAAAAAAAAAAGAAAACAAAAAAAAGTAACGACGAGCGAGGCAGTGGAAACTAAAACGGGTGGTGGTGGTGATGAAGTTGAACTTGTTGTGGTTGTCTCATAACTTCTTTCTGCCGTCGAAGCTCCATTACTTTCCGGTGAGAGTTTGAATGCTGAGTCAAAACAAAAGTAGGACTCGAAGCCGGTCTATATTCCGGTACAAGTCTACCGGATTTAAACCGGACTCCACAAGCGTTACATAGCGTTTTAGGTCCCAGTGGTCCTGTCCTCCATTGTGGCGTCTTCTCCGATGCACAGTGAGTACATCTCCTCATTCCTCCTCCTTCCGCCGACTCCGATGACGACGACTGATGTCTTCCTCCTCCTCCTCCGCCGGATTGTTCTTTCTTTGGCTTGAATTTCGCGGCGGAGTGAAGCTGATGATGCTCGGATTCCGTTGGCATCGGTGACCATGTTCCGGCGAAAGGAGCAGGAGCTCTTGATCGTTTGCTTCTTGGTTTCCCCGGAAAGGAAGTTTCAGTTTTGACTGAAGTCATAGTTCCTCCTAATGGATTCGCCGGAAAATCAGCGAAAGAATCGTCCACGAATTGCGAAAGCCATTCAAGATGAGCTGCGTCATCACTCTGCACACAAAATCAAGAAAATCAAAACACAATCTTTAAATATCGAAACTTTGATTGGAGAGAGAGAGAGAGAGAGGGTAAAGATTATACGGGAACGCAAATGTCGTGGAGGAAGGAGTGATGATCGGCGGAGGAAGGGAGATGGTGGTGGTGGAAATTAGGGTTTTGAGGAGGAGGGAAAGAAGAAGAGGAAGTAGCGGCGGTGGAACCACCGGAAGAAGAGCCGGAGAAGATGTCTTCGTTGGAGAAATCAAGAAGGTCATCGATTCGAAGTAAGTCTGGTGAAGATAAGCCATAGACGTCCATTGTTATAGATTATGATTGATGGTTTATCTCTTGCAGAAGAAGAAGACTCTGACTCTGTCTCTCTCTCACTCTCTGTGTGACTGGTTAGAGTCTTTAATAGGGAAGAAGATAATGAGAGAGAGAGGGCAAGAGAACGTGCAGAGAGAGTGACCATGCACCGTGAGTGACCGACTCGACCTTATTCACTTCTCTCTTCTTTATTTATTTTTTTATTTATCATATCATCCACCTTTATCTATGAGAAAAAGAGAGTTAAAACTATATATATGCAGTTACTAAGTTATATTGAAATGTTCCAAAACTTATACTACACGGATGAATAGAGTTAGTGTAAACTTAATTACTTCAATTTATACAATCGACATTAAAAACTACACAAATTCATTATAAGCCTTCACAATAGAATTTTTTTTTATATTTTTAATGTGTTTGTACTTTGTAGTAGCCAACTAATCGAAGTGAAAATATTATAACAAGAAAACTCAAGTTTAACATGTCACATGACTAACTTTCAACTACTAGTATTTCACCATGAGTTGATTTTGAAAATTTGATAATTGCTTAGTTAATTTTGTATATGTTCCTTCTCGTGATTTCATTAAAATAAAATTTTGACTAAGCAACATACGTTATCACATATAAGTAATAGGGTTTAATTTTCAGCAACTCGATCTTTTCAGTAAGAGGGATTTCATCTAAACAATGATATTTGTTGTTAATTTATCTAACTTTGTTTTTTATAGAATCTTGAGTGGTATCGCATTTGCGCCAGAAAATTATGATAGATATCGAAACCAATTTTTCAAACAGATCAGTTAACTTAACCCTGATCGATCGTGCATAACTTTATATTTTGTTTTTTTTCTTATAATTACAAAAATGTTTTCAGTCATCATATATATATACGTCTCTTTCATTGCTTCTGTACTAAATATTATGTACGTATTATTTACTTATTTAGTGGGTCTATCTATCTATTTCTCTGTGCTCTTTTTCTTTCAAATAGTCATACGCATGTCCGTATATGAGACTTTGTTCGTTGGCTACCACAACGTTTGCTACAATATCGTCATTTCTATATATGTACACAAACTACAATTGACGTACAATTTACACTAGAACTGATTTAATGCGTATACTATACATATAATTAATTATAATTAAGCTGCAAAATTAAAATAAACTAAAGTAACAGCAAAATAAGGTTAATTAGTGAAATAATACACGTATATGCTGCAGACGAATAATGGAAGATGGCCAATTTGTCTGAATTTTTATTTTATTTTTTACGAGTACAAGAGAGTTGTTCGGCGGATAAACTATTAGTTAAGCTAATTTCACCATCTCTCTCTTTTTTTTTTCCAAATATATATAGGCATAACACATGCTTCATGGTACGTACCGACAAATTTAGTTATTGACCTATCCACACAAGTTCTAAAGATAAATTATTTTCATCTCTTTTACGGAAATAAAATAAACGAATGTAAAAAGGAAAAGTTAATATAGCCACGTGGCTCCATGTGGGGGCCAGAAAGTTGCAAAAGAAGAAGAATATAAGAGTAAGATGATGCATTAAAAATAATAATAAGAAAAGAGTAAAACGAATAATAAAATCAATTGAATGTTTTTAGAAATGAACCTCATATGTAAGTAATATAGATATACATCTATTAATTTTTATATGTTTGAACTGAATTGTTGTGCAACACCGTGCAATTTCACTAAAAAAGAGAAATTAATAACTATTTATTTGCACGAAAAAATGTAGTATCGTCTTCCCCTTATTTTAAGAATCTACACAAAACTTAATGAAATACTATGAGTTTAATTAAAGAGAAAGAGAAAGAAACGGGCCGTGTCGTGTGACGCTTATTAGAGTTTTGATCACATTGAGATAAACTTTTAATTTATAACAAAATATTTGAGTTATGTGAAATCCATATACTAATGTATATTTCTTTTTAATTTGTTGTTACTAAAACAAAGTGACTCCCCACAAGGACCCAACCCCACTGCACATTCACCATTAATTAAACACGATGGCACAGAACGAGAGGTAGCCATATGAAAGATATTTGTTTTTTTATGATTATTTTCACTTACTACCGACAGTGTCTTTTCCAGCTGTCACCTTCTTCTTGGCTCGGAAGGTTCACTTTCTAAATTCCATGTACTCAAATTTACTATTTATACCACAATTTACCAAACCAAAATTTAGCTATTTGCTGCAATAATAGATGACTATTCCTCCCAAAAATATGAAAAGAGAGAAAAAACAATAGAAAGAAAGTACATTGACGTACGGTGGCACTAACTTCTCTTTAGTCTCTCTCTTTCAATCAGAGTCTATTGTTTTGGTCTTATTTAACAAAAACAAAAAAATGTGTATAAGTTTTTAAAATTGACTTATGGATTTGATACTCCCCAAATGTTGTGGTCTCGTGACACTAGTAGTGTGCAAGTGACCACTAAGAACGCTCGTTACTCGCATATATTCATATTATTATATATGTAACGACGAATATATATATGTCATTATTGATATTACTATATGCTAAAACTTTTTTTTTTGTTTATTCTTTTGATTTTTTGTTTTCTTGAATCACGTGACGTGACAGAGGACGGTGATCCCAAAGTAAACAGCAAGAACACGTGCGGCCTCATGTGCCCATAATGACACCGAATATTATTATATGAGTTTTTCTCAACAACACTCGATCTTTTTTTTCAAGTCAATTTTTGAAGAAAATAAAGTTATATATAAAGAAAATAAAAGGAGACGTTTTTTGGTTTAGATAATAATCTCTTCTGACGAATAACATGCAAAGATGATAGACCATATGCTCTTCCTTTATCCCTCTTGTCTCCTTCTTTAATATTTACAATTTTCAAATGTTTACTACAAATTTTTTACATTTATCTAATTAATTCCGAATTTTTCAAGGAAAGCCTAAGAATGCTAATGCCATCAATTGGTTTAATGGTTTTAGTTCTACGGAGTTTTCATTCAAAGTCTTTCACTCTTACGTACCTAATGTTTTAGTTATAGCGATCAAAATTGATTGAATGTCTTTTTTTTTGGTAAAATTGGTGAATGTCGACAAAATTGGATAAATAGAAAGAAATATAGCGTACATACTATAAAATAAGATAACGTATAAGAGATGTGTCTTTGTGACAAATACAAAATATAGTTGTTAAGTAATAATTTTTCAAATGAACTAGAGATCCTATACATCCCAAATGTTAGGAACCAATGAAGTTAAATGATGATTTTTTTTCCTGACGTGAATATGATGAAATAGTTAGAAGAAGAGGCGCGATACACATGAAACAAGTTTAGAAGATTGTTTTTTACAAACATGAGAACTAAAAAAGTAGTGTGAAATCCATTAAAACTAAACTACTATTTAATTTATAAACTTTTTACATAAAAATGTCAAAAACTACAATTACATAAAAACCGAATAAACCTCAAAATCCGGTAGTATAAACTTACGTGTAACCAAAGACAAGTTTGGTAAATTTATTTTCAAACAACAATTGCAGTGGTCTTTAAATTGGCTCTTAAACTATTCCCCAAACAATTATTATGAATGATATAACCAACAACCCAAAATGATAGAGAAGAGAAGAAAGTGATTCAACCAGGCCGTACCGTTAATATGATTATGGGCCGTGGAGCCTACTTCCTTTTCAATGCGACAACGACAATTGGGGATAGATATGTATATCCAAAGAAAATGTGTCGGATGTCTTCAATCTTTTTTTCTTAAATAATAATGTACTCTGTATAAAAGAAATAATAGTATTCATTTTGTCATTTTCCGGTTAAAATCTTCCCTGAAAATACCCGATTCTAAGAATCCTCTGGTGTGTCTTTTGTGTTTACTTCTTTCAAGAAAACAAACAAAAATAAACGAAATGAGCTTTGAAAAATTCAAGAGCACAGGCCAACGAACTGTGAATTGTGTTGGTCTAGACTGGTTCTTATATCAATACATTAGCATCATCAGCATTCTATTGGGCCGTATAATTTGAAGCCCAATCAAATATAAACTAAAAAAGAACATGTCATTCTAAACATAAACATAAGATTAGACTACTACTTTGAAGTTAAGAAATAAAACAACAAATTAATAATTTTCATGTGTCTGTATGATTCTTCTATACGTTTTCAGATTTCTTGTATAAAGAAAATTTATCTAGTTGTTCTAGTCTACCAATTAAGAAAACAGAGAGCGATAACTGTACTCAAAGTCGAATAGATCATTCCTTGAGACCGTATCATCGAACCATCATCGGCTAGGTTGGTCGAAGTTTCCGACGCAAGTAAACTACTTAACGTGAAATTAGGGTTTGTTCCGTACAAAGACTGTACTCCAACGACGTCGTCCATATTCAAATTCACTTTCTTACTTCTTGGCTTCAAAGTTGGATACATAGCCGCGTCTTTCACCGAGCTATGTCCTAGTCCAAGCACGTGACCGATCTCGTGCACCGCCACAGACTCCAAATCGACGGCCACCGTAGATTTTTCCAAATCGAAATCAACGGCCCACGTCTCTGCTTTGTCTAGATGAAGCCTACCGTTTTCCGGTGAGAAAGTGTGTGCTAAAACACCTAAAACGCCGTCGAACGGCTCTCCGTCGCCGTGATCTCCGTTGAAGAATCCGATCTTGATGTCGGCGATGACGTAATCCTCTGTTTCGATGAAGGTTACCGGGATCACCGAAGCCCACTTGCCGAAAGCGCGTCGGAACACGCGCCGAATGTCTGTTGGTGCTAAGTAAGGGGTTAGGTTCTCCTGTGAGAAGGCGTACGTAAGTTTCAGTGGGACGTCTCTTGTCCACCTGGGCCGTCCAGGGAAGTACACGTATTTTTTCCCTGTGTGAAACGGTGCCGTTTTGGGTTCCACGTCATCAGGGAATCCACATCTTGGTAATAGAATCTGTGACAACGTGTCGGAATCTGGTTTCCCGGTTATCGGTAGACCGAGATTTTTCTGGTAACGAGCGAGAGCTTGCTCGAACGAAACGTCGTCGGGTTCGTTGTTTTGTGGGAGGTAACCGTACCGTTGTAGGTGACGTTTGATTTCCGGTATAGAGACATCAAGGGATGGGTTGTTGGTCGTAAATTGAGAAGGGTTTCGAGCTTCGACGATTTGTTGGTTATGGAGATTGAGATAGAGAAGGAAGACGAAGAAGATGGTTGTGAAGGGTTTGCGATTGCATGGATGATGATGAAGATGCATGGTGTGATGTGAAGTGAAGAGATGTTTTGTTATTTGGATATTGAAGTTGCGTGGAGGGAAAAGCTTTGTTATAAATATGAAAAATAGTTTGGTTTAATGGGGGTTGGACCGTTTAGTTATTAAATGATTAATGGACTGTGTTTAGTTTAGTAGCAAGTGATTAGCTAAACCAAAACACACCAAATTTGGATTAGACTTGTTTAATAAAGAAAAAAATAATATAGATGTTGACTGTTGAATTTTTTAAATACATTGATTGATATTACCAAAAATGACAGTACTATTCATTGAAGAGGTTAGAACGACTTCAGTGGTCGGTATCGAGTTATCGTCTTCTCAAAATGTTTTTGGTTTTTAAGTATAGTGTGTTTAAGAAATACTATCCAATGTTGGTTTAAGAAAAGGAGAAGCGAAATTAGATATAGGAGTAAGCCTAACAACTAAACCGAATGGTATAATGGTAATTTCAAGGGAGATGAAGTGTCGTCATCACCAACTCCTCTTCAAGAAAATAAAGGAGAGTGGCTTTGAGATGAAGTTATAAAGAAAAGGTCTGACCTCGTTCGTTAGAGACTGTTACTTCTTCTCCTATTTGACGTGAAGACGACTCTTATGTCAATTATTGTTGTCTCTAACGATCTTTAGTTGGCTACTTGACTTGTTTTTGACCCTATCTTACTATATAGAGAATTGATGTAGGAGACTGTTGTTGTGTAGGAAAAAAAAAGAAGAAAGATATTTGCTGGCTTACCATTATCAAAATGATTGGGACTGGTGGATACCAAAAAATGTGACCTACCTAAGGGCCCAATAAACATAAGTGATTTTCTGACATAGCCCATTAGGCATTTTATGTTGAGTGATTTTGTTGGGTGTGAACCGTATAAATAATGTTGTAACTCAACATTATGAGAAAACAAACCATAATATTCGATTTAAGGGCTTGCTTATTCAGTTGCTTTGCTGGCGCTGTAAGCATTGACGAGCTGAGCTTGGACTTCATTGGATACAGCAGAATGTTCTTTGTATTCCATTGTGAATTCTCCTTTTCCTTGTGTCATGGACCGGAGAGAAGTGGAGTAGCCAAACATGTTGTTCAAAGGCACCTGTTAAAAACAAACATAATTACATGTTGTTAATTATTACTGTTTCGAAATTTGATAGAGGAAACTTTGCTTTTTATATTGGTTCTTACGTTAGCAGTGATTACTGAATCGTCACCCTCTTGATCGTTTCCAACGATTATGCCTTTTCTCCTGAAAATGAAACAAGTTGAGTTACTATACTAATAGGACAAGGAGAAAGGGGATTGTTAAAAGGGTTTAGAGTTTTAGAGTTTACTTGTTGATGTCACCGGCAACAGTACCCTGAAACTCTGTTGGTACTTTCAACTCGACCAACATAACAGGTTCTAGAATCACCGGTCTAGCTGCTGTGTAACACAGTCTGAATGCGTATATTGCAGCCATTTTAAACGCAAGTTCACTCGAATCTACCGCGTGTGAAGCTCCATCTGTCAATACTATTCTGAGATTCTCTACAGGGTGACCAATTAGTGAGCCCCTGCAATGGAATAGGGGGTTTCACTATCACTTACAACAACATTTCCTCAACCAAATCAAGAGGAAAAAAGGAAATTTAGAAAGACATGAATTCGAGAGACGAAGATCACTCACGAGTTTGCAGCTTCTTTGAAACCTTTCTCAATTGCTGGAATAAATCCAGACGGAATTGCTTGTCCAACAATCATGTTTTCAAATTCAAACTTCTCTTTAGAACCTGGTGGTAGCGGTTCCACGTACCTATCAATTATATCAATTTAACCAGACATCGTTAGGACTGGTTTAGCAGGGATCCATACCACATCATTTAGGATACTCACCCTGTAACTCTACCGTATTGACCAGCTCCTCCACTTTGCTTCTTATGTAAATAATCAAACTCCGCCCGCTGAGTAATAGTCTCCCTAAAATTGACACGGGGTTTGCCCACAGTCGCATCAACCTATTTGATATTTCCAAAAATAAGCAGAAAATAAGGGTTTTGTTGAGAAGCGCTAAAGTGAGAACATTGTGAAGGTTTAAAGTCAGGTACCTTATATTCTCTCCGCATGCGTTCAACATAGATGTCCAAATGCAATTCCCCCATACCAGAAATAATCGTCTGTCCCATTAAGGATAAATGGAAGAATCATCAATGGTAAATACTATGGGGTGAATTAAGAGAGAGGTACTGAGAAGCAACAGAGTTCTTAGATGATACCTGGCCACTCTCGGGATCCAATCCCACCCGGAAAGTAGGATCCTCTTTCTGGAATCGATTCAATGCTTTCGAGAACTAACACCGGAAAACAGATTTCAATTGCAAATTTCTTAAAACCAGAATTAAAGGAAAAATATGTTGTTGTTTTAGCTTCAAAGTTCACATAAGTTACCTGTCCTCCAGAATCTTTCGAAACCGGTTGAACAGCTAAGGACATAACAGGTTCAGGAACGTTCATCGATGTCATTGTGTACTTGACTGTTCCATCCGTAAATGTATCACCTGATTATGTATTGAGGGTTAGGAAATGACCCAACAAGAAACACAATAGCAGAATTTCATCCCCAGAAAAGTAAATTATGTTAAGTTTGAACAAGTACAGAAGAATTTTCTACTGTACCTGATGCACACTCAATACCAAACACAGCTACTATTTGTCCAGCGTGTGCCTCTTGAATATCCTGAAAATAGAATAAAAATTTAGAATCCAGTCACATGGCACTAGAGTTGCCACCACGGAGCTACCATGATGGAATCTTAAGGAGAAAAATAAACTTCAACTAACCTCCATATCATTTGAATGCATACGGACCAAGCGTGGAACCTACACCAAGAAACATTGAATAGGCCTTTAGGTAAGATCAAATATCTCAGGGACTACTTGCAAGGGTTAAGAAGAAAAAATGAAAAAGTGGAATGACATTCAGACATTTTGCATCTATGAAGAATGTATCCATAAGGTGAGGGGCAAGAAAACTATTCTGATTCAGTCTAATTTGGTATAAATTCATGCACAAGACTTCATGGCGTTGAAAATCAAAAAGTAATACTAAGATCCAACAACTAACCTTAATTCTCTTCCCAGTATTGACATTTATGATAAAATCACCCTTCTTAATCACACCTTCGTAAACTCTTCATAAAAACAACAACATGAGTTAGCATTCAGCCATTTACTTCATGCATGACAGAAGGGCACAAATACATTTAATATTTTAAAAAACAGAACATATATAGTCAAGGGGGAGATTCAACATTTACCTCAAATATGTCAGTTGACCAAAACGACCCTCCTCTAATTTGAAAGCCAGCGCCACAAGAGGTCCATCTGGAGATCCAGTCAAAGTAACCTGAAACTCAATTCTTTAGAACCAGTATACTTTCTCCAATAAAACTAAATTACAAGTTGAATACCCTCTCTTCATTATTCATCTGGTCTAGAGCATAGTTATTGACTTCATTTGGAGAAGGGAGATAACTGACAACACCATCTAGTAGAGGTTGTACTCCCTGCAGACAAAAAACAAGGGAGCACGGCAGATGTTGAAAACTTTTTAATACAGACACAACGGGACAAGGAGAAACGTAAGTGAATATGTCAACTAAACTTGCGCAAATATCATCTTTGGATTCCAAAAATCAATTACCTTGTTTTTGAATGCACTACCCATAAATACAGGAACAAACTTTTGTGCTATGGTAGCTCTACGAATAGCTTCCTGCACATATATACAGCAGACCACAAAAGTTACAGTAACAAAATGCAAGTAACAGAGTAATAATATCAAAACGTGGCAATTCATGGACGCTAGTAATGAAAGATAACACTACGAATTTAAGACAATGCCTAAGGTAGGCTAGAACCCACATGTTCAACAGTCCCTCGGGATTGATATCTGTTAAGTGAAATCAACTAACTCAACATCATAAGTTGCCAACAATATCTATCTATATTCCAGGAACCATTTCATATGTTTCATGCAAAGAATCTTCTTTGCTTTCAAAACCAAATGAAAAAGAAAAACCTCAAGCTCAGCAGCAGATACAGGCTCATCATTCAGAAATTTCTCGGCGAGTACATCATCAACTTCAGAGACTGTCTCTATCAATTCTCGCCTCTTCTCCGCAACCAAACCTTCCATATCAGCAGGAATATCACCAGCCACAACATTCTCACTGCAATTTATAGAAAATCAAAATGTCATAACACATACATATCCCCCACTACAACAAAAGCAAATTCTAAAAAATGCATTGTAACACAAACCCGCTAGATCCATGAAAGAAATAAGCTTTCACATGAATAAGATCTATAAGACCCTGGAAATTTTCTTCTAAACCAATGGGCACTTGCACAGCTGCACTATGATGTCGAAGCTTAGCTCTTGCCTAGTGAAGTAAAAAAAAAGAAGTTATAACCAGTAAAGCTATGCTTTTTCAAACTCATTCAATAAGTCAAGTAACAGAAGGATAATAGGTTTACACACTTGGTTCAAAACTTTCCATGGATCTGCTCCCATCCTATCAAGCTTGTTAATAAACGCAACTCTCGGGACTTCATATCTCCTCATTTGCCTATCTACTGTAATAGACTGACTCTGTACACCACCAACACTGCACAGAACTAGAATCGCACCGTCTAGTACACGTAAAGCCCTCTCCACTTCAATGGTGAAGTCAACATGACCAGGAGTATCAATAATATTAACCTGACAACAATCAAAACACAAATTTCAAAGCTCAATTGAATAGGATTACTACGGAATTAAACAAACGAAACCAATTTTGACTAAACAGGCTCAATTTTAATCTCCAAAAACAACACGAATCTGAGAAGAAATCAACAATCACAGAATCATAAGAAAGATCTCAATCTACTCTCACCTTGTAATCCTTCCAGGTACAGTAAGTAGCGGCTGATTGGATGGTGATACCTTTCTCTCGCTCCAAGTCCATGGAGTCCATTTTAGCTCCGACGCCATCTCTACCTCTGACTTCGTGGATCTCATGGATCCGACCGGTATAGAACAGAACACGCTCAGTCAACGTAGTCTTCCCAGAGTCTATATGAGCTGAGATCCCGATGTTGCGAAGCTTGTCCATGGATTCTTTCCACCATGGTTCCTTGTCATCCTTGGCCGCACGAGCAGCGGTTCCAGCGGAGAAATGACGAATCAGCTGAAAATCTCCGGTTAAAAGCGCGGCAGTAGGAGATGAAGAGCGTTTGTTGGAGGAGAAGAGCCTCAAGAGGAGGTTAGGCGCCGGAGAAGTCGGAAACCTCGCCATGGCTTTGTAGGTGGGACGAGGGTTTTAGGAAAATGGGTTTGAGTCTTCGAGAGACTTGAGAGTTGTGTGTGTGTAAATTATCAATTTTGATTATGGTTCGGTTTGATAATTTATGGTTCGGTTTAACATCTAGAACCGATGGGTTATTTGACCCGTAGTATATCCGGGTCGGGTCAATTCTCATCGTGTATATATATTTAGACCTGATTTCGAAATCTGTTGTCTTTCTCTGGCGGCAACCATGGTGGATTGGGCAACACTTCCGAATGATATGTTAGTTTTGATTTCAAAATCTCTAGAATCTTCCTTTGATCTCGTCAAATTCCGATCCGTATGCTCTTCATGGAGAAAGGCAGCCGCCGAGCCGAAACGCCGCCTTCTCCCGTTACAGGACTTTCCGATCACCCCCGGTAATGGTGGCAGCCTCTTCCCTGATTCCGCCTTAGGCTTTCGCCTCTCGCAGCGGATTATCTTACTTATCAAGCCTCATCATGAACAGGCGGATTCGATTAAACGGTTGTCAAGTATCTAGATAGTGATGAAGAGTCTAGATTTGTGTTGCTTACGATTCTTGTTTCTGGGTATTTAGATGTGTCTGGGAAATTAGCTGTGTTTACTTCTTGGGATCAAGCATGGACTGTGATCAATGAAGATGGTTGTTTTTGTGATGTGATTTTGTTCCATGGATGTTTCTTCGCCGTCGAGGATGATGGGAGGACTGTGGTTGTTGATTTTTCTTCTATGAAATTGACAATGGTCGCAAGTCCTGTGTTTGGTGGTGAGAAGAAGGTTTTGGTTGAATCCTGTGGTGACTTGTTGCTTGTCGATATGTACTTGGGCATAAAATTTGATGCAATATCTCTTTGGAACTTCGAGGAAGAGGATTACATGGAGCACAATGGGGTTTTTGGTAATGAGATAACACACAAAATCAAAGTCTTTAAACTTGTGGAAAGAGAGAAGAGTTGGGTTGAGGTTAAGGATCTTGGGGATAAAATATTGTTCCTTGGTGATGAATCCACATTTTCAGCTTCAGCTTCTGATATCTTACCTCTTTATGGAGGAAGTGTGTTTTTTCACGGTTTCGTCTTTGATTGGGAAGACTTGGACACGATGGATTATAAAGATTTGGGAGTGTGTGAATTTACGTCTGGGGAAATAAAAATAGTGCGCCAACACCCTGAATATGCCAAGCTGTTTTGGCCTCCGCCTCCCTGGATTACTTCTCCTAAGGTCAGTGATTTCCATTCTCTCATACTGTTTTTCTAGTAGCGTTTGCATATTTTTGTGTATACAAAACCTTACAATTTCATCTAGTGGCTATGGAAACTCAGCGACATTATCCTTGTATCAGTTAATTTATCTCCTCATCTATGACATAGTCTCTGAAAACGCATTTGGTTTCTTGTTAGTTTCATGACCGCTGGTTGTCCCTAAACACAACGTTTTTGGAGTGGTTGGACTGTCAAATGCATTTTTATTTTATTTTACGTTCTTTCCGCGCTAGTCTCACTAGATTAAGCTTATTAAATATTTTCTCATTGCTTATATGCAAAACATTTACCGTCTCAGTCCTGCTGAAGATCATACTGAAGAAACATCATCCCAATCGCGAAAGACGTTTCTGCTATCCGGATTTTAAGACCTTGGAGATGCTATGGTTACGGTGGTTAATTTTTCTGTGTACTTGTGAGATTGAAAACCCGTAGAGAGTCTAGAGACTACAATTTTTGAATGACATGTTTATGTTTTTTCTTTTCCAAGCTTTTCACCAGCTTTGGTATTTGTACAATCTTTCTTCGAGATATTCCAACTCATGTTTTCTCTTGTTACAATTTTTGACACCACTAACGGTAAGAACTAATGTTTTGAGTTTAGTCGTATGTGTGAAAATTAGTAACATAATTCTAGACCTTTGAATTGGATCATGATGTGATGACCATTAACATAATATTTTAGCAAATAATATACTATTATCACTTGAGCACCATGGAGGATGGAGATTTGGGAGTGTGTGATTTTTTCTCTGGGGAAATAAAGCTGGTCCGCAAACTCCCTGAATATGCCAAGCTGTTTCGCCTCCGCCTCCTGAGAACAGAGGCCAAGTGTTGGACAATCGTCAAAGGTTTTAAAACAACAAGTATTTGGATTAGTGCATTCAACACTTAGTAAATTCATCTTTGGTTTCCTAAGTTACATCATCAGTGTTTTGAGTTTAGTCATTTGTATGAAAATCAGTAACACCAACATTTTATAAATCTAGACCTTGAATTGGATCATGATTTCGAGCTAAATGTTTTTTCTTTTGCAATTTATTTCCTGTATTTTACGATTTAAAAAAAAAATATAGGGAAAAATTCAAATTTGTTTTCGTCAACTTCAGCAAAATTAGACAAACACACCCGGTGGGACTCGAACCCACAATCGTTTGATTAGAAGTCAAACGCCTTATCCATTAGGCCACGGGTGCTTCTGTAATTACTTTAACCTTTTTATAAATAGAGTATAACAAATAACGAAAGGTGTGAATTCGAAACAATTTTACCAAAGTCATTTAGTGTTTAATCACAAAATAGTTCAGAGACAGATGTTGCTTCCTTCTTCCAAGCGATTCAATGAAGTCATGAATTTAAGTTCTGTAAAACTTAAGAGTACTAATGAACTTGTTCTTAGAACAAACTTTTGCATATTTAAAACCTAAGGGCAACAGAATCATCTGGTACGAAGACCTCTCTGCACAGAAAAAACAGCTTAGAGCATAAGCAGCAGAGATTGATAAGGAATGCTTCCTATAGAGGGACCATCTCGAGATCATTGTGTTGGCTTTTGGCAGATGATGGGGATGAAGACGAAGAAGATGAAGCGTCTCTTTTCTCCTCGGTGTTCATCTCTTGAACTGGGGGAGGATCCATAGTAGTTGATGATGAGGCTTCTGTATCAGAAAGATGATTCTTCATCTCCCTGTGTTCTTGACACATAGCACACCAGTGCAAGCAACAGTGAACCATGCAATGATCACAAGGCGCATTCTGCAAGATAACCACAAAGATCAATCAGAGATAATATCTGAAATATGAGAATGAACTGATGTGGGATTTTTACTAACCTTGAGATGATATTTCTTCTGGAGTTCTTGGCGGAACAGGCCTGAATAGATTCCACACATCCACCAAGCAAAGAAGAGGCCTTCGCAGATGACAACCGTTGTTTGAGGATCAATGTAGCCACTGAAGAGTGCAGTGACTGCTGCAAGTGCCATACCTCCTTCGACACATATTGCATGGCATACACATGGTTGGGTCCAAGGAATCTCTTCCCTCACAGCTTCAATGTTACGCCCAAACAGTACACACGGGCAAAAGAGACCAGTCCTGCCTGCAAAATCATACAATAGCATTGGGTCAAAGTGTCCTCATAGGTGGATTATCTTCCATTAAGAAAGAAAATTCAAAGCATATTAAACTACAATGGAGAAATTTCGCCAAAAGTAATAGAGAACTCATGCACAAGAACAAGTGATTAAGAATCATATCTTTGGACAGTTACAAAACAAAGAGGAAATACTTACAGCTCTCTGGATCTTCAGCACAACCAAAAATGCCGGTGGTCCAGTTTTCATCAGAAGGAGGTTCATAGGTTTCAGGTAGAACTTGCATACATTCATGGCACTTGCGGACATTCAACTGTAAACAAATTCAAAAACAGAAAAAGCAGTAGAGTGATTATTATACATGACTGCCACACTACAAAGACTACCATATTAAAATTCAAAGAAATTCATAGAAAGATAGTCTCGAGTTTCTCGATTCCATCACACATTCTCATATGGAAGCTTCAAAGGAACGTACTAGACTCTAGGCTTATTTTAATAGTTGCTTGATGAGACTAGACTAATCAGTGTTGATACAAAAAACTTCAAAACAGGTGGTGCCAATAAGAAGTCGCTATATGTTCATGTCACAACAGACTCTATATCACATCACAAGGATCTAACGCACGACAAATCAGGAGAAATCCAAGATTGATCAAAGAAATCAAATCAAGAGAGACTAGTTACACACTAATTCTCAATCAAACAGGACAACGATGCCATCTCTTAGACCTCATCGAGAGGTGTAGATCGACACAAACAACAATCGAAATCAACAAGAACTCTACCACCACATATGATCAAAACCATCAAATCGATTAAGATACAGATCTGAAGGAATTACGAGATCGGAGTTCTCTAGAAACGTGCGTTAAGAGTAATGCAGGGAGATAGAGAATCTAACAAACCTGAGGAACATCAATGGGCTGATTGAGTTCACCGGGTGTGATATCTTCTTCGACAGGAGCTTGCTCTTTCCTCAATTTCACGTAACGCGAAGCGGCGTTTCCATCCGCCATCGAAACCGGTCAAGAGAAAGGTAAAATAATATAGTCTCTCAAGATCTTTCACCAATGAGGTCGCCGGAATCCAAGAACTGGAATTTTCTCTCTAACAACAACGTTTTGTTTCGATACGCGTGAGTCGTCGTGACTCGTCTATATCCATGTGAGAAAGTCTTTGATTGATGATGATTAAGGAAATAAATCCGAAATATAGACGCCACGTCGTCGTTTTAACCTCTTGAGGCGGTGGACATTTATAAGGTGAAAAGTAATTAAAATTGGGATAACAACAACAAATCAGTCAATCAATGATATTCAAATGATACAAATCTTTATGGTAAAAAATTCATCATGTGCAATTGTAAAATCATACATCTAGAAATAACACGAAACTACAAGAAGATAATTCATTTCCTGAGCTGATGATGTGTTTTTGTAATTCCTATCAAGACATCCAGTGCTTTGGAGCCATCAATTCACGATCTCCACCAGAACCTTGCGATGCGATTTTTTGAATCCGAGAAGAGAATTCCTCTGCCTGTTCAATGTTCAAAATGTTTTAAGTTAAACACAATTGTAGTTATTGTAACAATGCGTAGAAGACAATTTAGAAAACTTACTTTCTCATCAATCCACATTAAGGAGCTAAGTTGATTGTTCAGGATTCTGACAACAACGTCCAGTGGACTCATGCCATCTATTGCTTCAAGTTCTCCACCCTGTTTCACACAAACAGGTTTACGATGTATGTTCACTTAAAAAAAAGAATAGTACATGATAAGTTACCGCGTTACCTGGTTTGCATTTACGGATTGTATAATCGATCTGATTTGTTCAGTCATATGCTCCAATTCTCTTTCTACTAGCTCAGACTGTTCATACCTGGGATGAAAAACAAAGTTTATTGTAATAAAGCATAAAATCAGGCTAGGATGCGCATGATAAGGCTAATTGATATGATGTAAATTGATGATGATAGTGGAAAGACTGAAAAGAGTTCTTACATTGCATCTCTAGTTGATGCTGCTTCATCGTCAAGAAGTGATTTCCGCTCGTCATTATATATACGCTCAGCCTCTTCCTCCATGCTTTGCAAAGCCTTGTCAACCTTAAACAAAAACAGAGAATTCAGATGATTGGCACAGCGGCTTTGGTATTGACTAGCCCAATTTCGAATTAAGCGAGGTAGAAGGTAGACAATCTCTATGAGTCCATGTCAGATAAATTCAGATTAAAAAAGTGTGAGAGTGTGGGACTGACAGAGATCAGAGATGATAAGAAGAGAAATTTTATTTCCCACAAATAAGGCACAAATGATTTCCCGCTGCAAGTTACAATCAGAAACCTCATTTACACCTTAAAATAGAGATATAATAGTTATATCGCATACCTCTTGCTGATGAGTCTCGATTAATTCCAGCTGTCGTTCCAGGCTAGATTGGGTTTCAACCACTTTTGCAACTTCAATCTGTTTGTTGGTGAAGTGCACAAAAAGAATGAGCTAATTATACAGTACATGCCTATATGAGCTAAACATACAAACTCAGAGGTCTGCTCAGAACAATGTATTTAAAGATATAAAACGGAAAGAGATTTTAACAGAGTCTCCATAATAGGACAAAGTAATTTCACCTCAAGCCTCAAAAGAACATCACGGTTCTGCAAGATCCGCTTATCCCACTCTGCTATTGCATTTGCCTGTTTCCGGAATCTCCCTGTACGCTCTTGTAGCTCAGTATTCCACTCCTTGATAATCTACAAACATCAACAGCATTTGAATATTATATATATATATATATATATAACATGGCAAAAAGGATAAATGTAGAGGAGGGAAAGATCTACCTCCTCAACAGTTTTGCCAGTTATTTCAGATGGCAACTTTGGAGAACCAGCCACTGGAGCAACAGCTGTGCTCGTCCTAATAAATAACAAGAAACACATAACAAGTTAACATCAGCTACAACATAGTCGAGGTGAAGGTAGAACATGTACAGCCGTTCAAAATATGAAAAGAGCATACCCACTACTCGAAGGCACAACAAGAGATGTCTGTGTTGTAGTAGCAGAAGTAGTAGCAGGAGCAGTAGTAGAAGTCGAAGATGGAAGACCTGAACAACAACAATACTTCTTTCAAAAGGTAAAAAACTATAACTTCTGATCCGTAAAACAACTCGGCAGTTATATATATATATATATATAGATTATTCATGTCATAGACTATAAGCAGAAGGCAAACCAAAGCATACTAATGAGTATACTATAGATTAAGGTAGATAAAGTACATCGATCAGATCTCTATTCCTAATTAATGATTCCCATAATTCTCCAAATTCTCATTCCTAATCATTGTAGCAAATGGGATAGGCAAAATCACAAACAAATCCTGAGACAAACCATAAACAACTTACTGAATGAGAATGCAGGACTAGTAGTTTGTGGTTGTGAAGATGATGCAGGTGTTGATGTCTGCGGTACAGCAAACCCAGTAAAAGATTTCGTAGATCCAGTGGCAGGAGTCGAGCTAGCCAAACCAAATCCTGTAGTACTGAATGTAGCAGCGGAGCTAGCCGGAGTGGTGTTGGTTGCAGATGAGCTCACACCAAAAGAAGGGAAAGCCATTGTAGAAGCTGCAGCTGAAGAAGCTGGTGCACTAGTGGCAGCCGGAGTCGAAGAAGAAGTAGTGGTGGTGGTTGCAATAGAAAACACTGCTCCGGATGTGCTGGAGGCAGGTGATGCGGAGCTTCCGGTTGAAAGGTTAAAACCTGAATTGGCGGATGTACCAAATGAGAAGGAAGAAGATGACGCCGTTTGTGGAGGAGCAGAAGCAGTGGTGGTGCTGGTGGTCGAACTTGCTGTGCTTTTCAAGAAAGAGAATCCGGTAGAAGCAGAGAAAGGAGAAGCTGAGGCATTCGAGGGATTAGTTGTAGTTGAGGAATTGATGGTGGATACTCCAAACGGGGATGGTGAAGAAGCTGTTGCGCCTGACGAGGACGATGCAAAGAGAGACGGAGTTGAACCGGCTGACGAAGACGAACCAAAGATTGACGGTGACGAACCGCTGGCTCCAAAGATTGACGGTGAGGAGCCAGAGGTTGATGAGGCAACACTGAAGGAAGGTGACGAGCTAGTGGCTCCAAAGAAGGATGATGAGGAGCCAGGTGCTGATGAGGCCACGCTAAAGGACGGTGTCGAGCCGGTGGCTGATGATGGCGCGCCGAAAAGAGGAGATGTAGAAGTAGCTGCGGATGAGGATGCTCCGAAGATAGAAGAATTTGAGGTGGAGGCAGATGACGGAGCGGAGAATAAGGATGAGGAAGATCCAAAGAGAGATGATGAACCACTGGCTGGAGCCGCTCCGAAAATAGATGAAGATGGAGTTGCAGAGGAAGAGGCGGGAGCTCCAAACGGAGATGAAGCTGAAACAGTCGCCGAAGAGGCCGAAGAAGTTACAAATCCGAAAGGAGAAGAACCAGGAGCAGCCGAAGAAGCATTGGTGGTAGATGAACCAAACAGCGACGGGGCAGAAGCAGATGAAGAAGCGGCGGTTCCAAATCCAAACGATGGAGTTGTGGAAGCAGGAGTCGCGGAGGCAGAGGATCCGAATCCGAACGAAGGAGTCGATGAAGCAGAGGAACCAAATCCGAACGAAGGAGTTGAGGAAGCAGAGGAACCGAATCCGAACGAAGGAGTTGAGGAAGCTCCGAATCCAAAAGATGGAGTAGTGGAGGAAGCAGGAGTTGATGATACGGTGGATCCGAAACCGAATCCGGTGGAGCTAGGGTTTGAAGATTGGTTAAAGGAGAAAGATAACGGAGAAGTGGTAGATGAAGCAGAAGAGGAATTAGTTGCAGAAGAAGATCCGAATGAGAAACTTCCAACGGAATTGGATTGACCAAATGGAAACCCCGACATTGCGGTTATTGATTGATTCTCTCTTCTCTCTTCTCTCTTCTCTCTTCTCTCGCTCACTGGTTCGTTCTTCGTCGCCGGCGTTTGAGAAATAAGAGGTTTTGCAGAAACCCTCTTTTGTACGGAGAGGCTTTGTGGTTAGTCGGAGCGTAGAGTCAAACGCAACCGGCTTATGGTCAAATGAGAGGGAACAAACAGAAAGAAAGAAAAAAAAACTTGTTCTCGGCCCAGCCCAATAATATGGTGATGACGTGTACTAGACAGCGAAAAAGGTACACGTAAGCACATAGTGTTCCCTTTATCGGTAAAAATGTTTTAGAATAATTTTTTGTGTAAAATGTACACATCTTTTTGTCAAAAAAGCAAACTTTTATTAAAACAAAAAGAATATATACACATAATGTAATTGATTTTTGGATTTGCTATACAATTTGTTTAATTACAATATAGACTTCCAGTTTGATAATTACACTATACACTTTGTTTATACAATAGTACAATAACTATGGCTTCTGTTCAACACCTTTTTTTCTTACAAAATTCCTAACCAAAAAAAAATATCATAAAATTGCTAGCCCATAAAACTACATTATGTACAAGTAATATCCAAATGAAATCATTATCAACAGAATTCAGTCGCTAGCCCATAAACCGTGAAAACCCATCGGAAACGTCAGATTCCTCGGAACCTCTAATCTCGACACGACCGCATCGGATTCACCGATCTTCTTGGCATCCAAAATCACAAGGTAACATCTCTCCACCGAAACCGCATACTAGCAATATAGCAGATGACAAATTTGTATCAAATATACGTACAAATGCATTTCTTAGAGAGAGAAAAAAACACGAAAGTGTTGTTATATACGTACCTCAACCACGAGAATGTAACCATCGTCCTCTTCTTCTCCTTCTTCATCGGAGTTTTTTGGGACAAACATGGGCTCACCAACGAATCTTCTAGCTCCGGTAGACCAAGTACGGACGAGGTTTGAGTCTAAGTCAAACTTCACGACCATGTCGAATGGGAAATGGGGAAGTTCACCTCGAGTTCCCGAAGAGGCTGCAGAGTACATGTACTTGTTCTTTTTTCCGGACCAGGATGAGTTTATAACCGGAAAATCTGATGGCTTGTTCCAGCCGTTTAGAGGCTCTACATCACAACTCTTGCAATCGCCAAAAGAGTCCAATGTCATAGACACCTTAACTAGATGAGGGAGTAGTTTGTCATCCCCGCGATTTAGATTCATAACAGAAGGATCCAGATTGTTCCTTTGCCAATCATAGCCTGTAAAAAAAAAAAAAAAAAAATGTTCAGTAACTGTCTTTTGCACACCTAAAAACCCTAACTTGTGAAACAGGCTATTTCGAATAGTCTTATAAAAATCCTGAACAGTTAATGTCATGAGAGGTTTGTATTTGGTGAGTTTTTAACTTACCAAACATTTTCTGGAAATCGAACCACTGGTAGGAACAAGCAGAAGCTTGTATCTGAATCTTTAAATCGCCGTTATCCTCTCTAGTCTCATAAGCGTTTCCGGAGTGTATTAGCCACAATTGAGAAGACACTTCGACAGGAACTCTCCAGTCTCGATCCCCTATAGATTTCTCAGAAAACCTAGGGAGAATATAAATCGGGGAACTCTCGTTGCTAGGGTTCAACGATAACGCTGATACCATCGGTGACATTCCGCACATCGCCGCCATGGATCCTGATAATATATTTATCCACATCAGATTTCTTCCAACGCAAGTATTAATGTTCTTGTAAATTTGTAACAGAAGTAAGTTAGCTTATATTACCAAGTGGATCAAGCTTGACTCGGTTGGCAAATAGTATGTAGTGAGTGTCCGTGAATGCCCAATCATGAATCATCATATGATCATCGATCTTGAACTCTTTCGTTTGTATCAACTTGAAATCCGAATCATACTCTGTAAATAGTTATTTGCCATTACAATTACAATAATAATAAAAGATTATTTTTAATAATGTTTTTACAGAATCAAAAGATTATTTACCACAAAATGTGAAGTTGCTTCGAGGTAAAAGCATATCTTCAGCGTTGCAAGTGACCGTTAAAAGTCTATTTCTTCGACCGTCGACTTTGTAATGTGACAAGAACCGTTTCGGTGGCATCTTAAATACTCCTACATCAATAAAATAAAATTAAGTACTATACACTAATTATTCTTACGCCGCTGTCTGAAAAATGGACTACATACTTTAATTTAATTGAACTTTACTAACTTTACATAAACATTACCTTGAAGTATGGGTTTCAACAAATCTGCGGCTGTGTCCCATATATCATGACCAGCAAAATCTCTGTCGGAAGAATCATCATCATCATTATCATTATCATCACAACCGTTGATCTCGACGTTAAATCTTCCGACGGTATCCAACGATCCAGATTCAATCTCGTACGGTTCACCACCTTCCCATAAACAAAGCAACCGCCCAGCCCATTTCAAAACGCTAGTATTAGCCACGTTTTTCATCACTTTCGTGTTTCCAAATCTTTTCCCTCCTTTTAACACAGAGAAAGGACCTCTATGAGTGAACCGCCACGTGTCAGTTACTGGATCATGCTCTTCTTCTTTAGCTTCCGTTTGAACGTACTTCGCCGTGAAAGTAGCTCTCCGTTTGTTACCGTCGATGTGAAACGCACGGAGATAACCGTGACCGTCTAAAGGATGAACCGTTGAGCCATGGTCGTCAGTGAATAGTCCTGGACCGGCTAAGTAATATGTACCGGAAGGGAAATTAAGCGGTATTGAACCTTCGATTGGTTTAATTACGACCGGTTCGACCGTCTCGGAGCGTTGTGATACGAATAAAGATTGGTAGTCACGGAAAGCTGATGACGTGGAATCGTCGAGGATTGTTCCGGTACGTCCTAGACCGGTTTCTGGTATAGATATTGATATTGCGGCTCGTGGCGGTGCAAGCGGTGGCGGAGCTTGGTGATGATGATGAATCGGTGGAGATTTTAGCGGTGGAAGAAATTTCGGCGGGATAGGGAGAGACATATTGCTCAACATTTTTTTTTGTAATATGCAAACTATGGTATATAATTTTCTTTGGTACACGCAAAGCATATGTTATATATAGAGTTTTTTACCAACAAAAAGTTCAAATTTATATTGAGTGAATTAAATGGATACGTGGCTGTGTGCATGTTTAGGAACTATGGTGGGGTAGAAAAAGTTGAGTGATTTTGTGGAAGACATGAGCAAATTTGGACATGAAAGAAAAGTTCGAAAATGGCAGACATAATACTAAGCCATTGCTTTATGTTGTTTAATATAAATTTAAATTAGTGTGATTAGAACTTGGAAGTGAATATTATTGCGTCACACGACACATGTACCGTTAATCAATTGATATATTTGTAGTTGTTGCTCATGAAACTAACAAAATTATTGTTAATAGATTCACTCATAATATTGAATAGTTGGTTATAAGAAATACGTGTACATCAAGATAGAAGAATGAAGCAGACAACAAGAACCGAGAAGTGATCACCGACACTTCACAAGTTGATCCTAATTATAATGATAGATGGACATTTTATGTTGTATGTATGCGTCTTGTGGATAATTATGTTGTAATCAATTAAAAAACTAATAAGAGGTTCCTTTTTTGTTGACTAGTAATAATCGATACTTGTAAAATCTCCACTAACATTGATTCATTTTGTGCGTTAATCTCATTGGCTAAATCAACTAATATTTTGTTTTAATGAAGCTTCAAATCGACCCACTTTGATTATAATAAAATACTTTATGAGAGTTGAGACTGAAACATTATTAAATTGGTAAAGAAACTCATTATGGTTTCGGAATTCAACGTTAAAATCATAGAACCCTCATTCATATGTCTTCAGTTTGGAGAACATTTAGAGACAAGTCTTCGGAACAATGATCTTCAATAAACCATGTCAAACCATATGGCGCCCATATTTTATTAATTATAAGTATATATACGCCATGATATCAATTATGTTTTAGTATTGAACGTTATGATATGAGCTGGTTAGAGACTTGATATATATGCGTGGAGTTGGCAGTTATGTATGAACCGTTAACCGTATCCTTTATATATATAGGAGTTTGCAAGTATTTATATGCCAATCCGATTTTTCATTAGCTAAAACATGAAACACATCGTTTTGGACTACCATTTTATTATAGAGTTTTTTGCATTATCACATGTTTTTTTTTTACAAATCAGCTTGTATAGGCATATAAGAAGACTCATTTTAAAGGCTAATTAAACTGAGATAAAATTTGCACTCTTAACTTTGGTAGTATTATTGAGATAAAAACAAAAAGTATGGTACTAGACGGAAGGTGCTAAACTAAAAAATATCCCAAATATTGCATATACAAAATCTTGTAAATTAATTCGTATCTTCTATATAAAACACCACGAGATGGCACGAAATGAAACAGTTTTCGCCAATTATTATGTTTAAAAAGTCGTATTTCTTGGTTACACGCAAAACCAATTTTGTTGCGATTGGTCGATGAGACAATGGTCAAATAATAGTGCAAAATATGTATTTTCTTGTTTTTTTTTAAAAAAACGTAAGTATATATGTGAAATTATTTCAAAAATTGTGATTCAAGTCATTCGTTGGATTACGTAACTACATGACCAGTCGAACGGTTTTATCATGTATTATCTATCCACGCACAAATACATTTAAAATCACAAAAAGATCAATAGAATTATAGAAATGTGAATATAAGAGCAAAATTTACTTATGGTATACGGCAATAAAAATGGATGCGTTGAAACATAGAGATGGATCGTTGGTAACAATTAAGCACCACTCGAGGAGTTTTAAGAGTGAATGGAGGAGTAATGGTGGGAGAATATTTAGTGCTACCAAAATATTTTAAATAAAAAAGAGAGTTATTATTATGATTATAAGTTTGATTAAATGTTTAATATTTGACCATATTGCCAACAATGGAATTAAAGGTGATTGACGTAGGTCCTTTGTGTCTCTCTTCTCATCATTTGAGCCGTCGATGCCGAATCTGCTGACGTCACACCATCCACACCACTTGTCTGTATTTTGGAAGCTTTGTGATTATTTCCCCAAATGGGCTTTCATATAATCATCTTAGTATTTCCTCATATGAGTTTTTATTTTATTTTGTTTTGTATAAATTCTCTCAATATAACACCGAAATGATTCGTTCGACGAATAATATTCGGCCAACTTCATGTTTTCGTGTTAAAATTCAAACAAATCGTTTATCAAATGTTTTTTTTTAATAAAAAATATCAACCTTAACAAAATAAAATATGTATAATGATAAACTAAACGACGTCGTTGTATTGAGCTTCTAATTCCTTTTCCTGTCTCTTGGTTAATTCCCGGTTCAACCGGTTCCGGTTCTCTGCCTCGAAACGGCAGCCTCTGACAATGAGAAATGTCAAAAGAGAGAGTTCACCGCCAAAAGTCCCTTCCACGATGGAGTACGAACGGCGACTTGAAGCGGCGGCGAAAATTATACTCGAGAAGGAGGCAAAATCACCTCCGGATTGTAGAGAATTTGGAGTCACGGCGACTCTAAAGCCTCACCAAGTCGAAGGTGTCTCTTGGCTTATACAGAAATATCTACTCGGCGTCAATGTCGTTCTCGGTAGGTCTTTGAATCCATTTCAGATTCTTCTTTGTGCGCAAGTTTAGGATAGTTTGATTAAGATAATGCAAATATCAAAGCAAACGAACTTCGATTAATTCATGTATGTTTTGATTCTAATTGCAGGAGACGAGGTACTTCCATCGTTTTTGAAATGTTATCTTTGATTGTGTTTGTGTGTGTTTAGTCTAATAGAAGAATTGGACCAGATGGGATTGGGAAAGACTCTCCAAGCAATTTCTTTCCTGAGTTATTTGAAGTTTCATCAAGGCTTGCCTGGGCCATTTCGTGAGTCAATGAGATCTGCTTGTTACATTTTCTGATACAGTAGGAATTTCTGATGTCATGTGGGTTAATAAGGTTTATGTTTAATCTGTGGCAGTGGTGCTATGTCCCTTGAGCGTAACGGATGGTTGGGTATCAGAGATAAATAGGTTCACTCCAAATCTTGAAGTTCTTAGATATGTTGGTGATAAGTATTGCCGTCGGGATATGCGTAAGTCAATGTATGATCATGTCAAGAAGAGTTCTAAGGTGAGTTTTGAACTTAGTCATTTAGATAGTAAAGTGAGAGACAAAAGAAATTGTCTCTGGGTTACTTCTTATGAACTTGGGTTGGAAGTTGTTTGTATTATTTATAGCCTTCTTTTATTTTGTTTTCAGGGACATTTGTTACCATTTGATGTGTTGCTGACAACATATGACATAGCACTGGTGGATCAGGACTTTCTTTCTCAAATTCCTTGGCATTATGCTATAATTGATGAAGCTCAAAGACTCAAGAATCCTAACAGTGTATGGTTCACTTATGTCTAACTATACAATCCATTGACTTGTGCACTGCGTGATATATCATTAGTTGCTAGATATCATATGGTTTTATTGAACCATAATAGAGTAGACACTTTCTTTAGGCTTCTATAGTTAAAAACCCGTTTGGTTAGTAATTAGGTTCTACGTGTCCTGGCTGTATGAACATTTTATCCTGGGCAATCATCTAATATAAAAGTTGGATATGTCACAGGTTCTGTATAATGTCTTACTTGACCAATTCCTCATTCCACGACGTCTCTTGATTACTGGCACACCTATTCAGAACAATCTTACCGAACTTTGGGCTCTGATGCATTTTTGCATGCCACTAGTTTTTGGGACACTGGACAAGTTCCTTGTCGCATTCAAAGAGACTGGGGAGGGTCTATCAGGTTCGCTCACACTAGCCATATAGTGTGCTACGCTCTCTGACATTTTTGTGTGGATATTCATTCGGAAGACGTAAGAGGTCTAAACTAACTTGTGCGTTCCCTCTGTGTTAAAACAGGTCTTGATGTATCTAATGACAAGGAAACATATAAGAGTTTGAAGTTCATCTTAGGTGCCTTTATGCTGAGGCGTACAAAATCTTTGCTCATTGAGTCTGGGAATCTGGTGTTGCCACCTCTCACGGAGCTAACTGTGTAAAATCTTGTACCTTGTATTGCTAATCCTTTCCTGTAAAATTACTTGTGGGTGCTCTATTTATATTGTATGATTAACTTATTGTTCTGTATATTCATGATAGAATGGTTCCGCTCGTCGGTCTTCAAAAGAAGATATATACTTCCATATTGAGGAAAGAGCTTCCAGGGCTTCTCGCACTGTCTTCTGGAGGATCCAATCATACATCTTTACAAAATATTGTGAGTTACTTTCTGATGTTTATTATCACTTAGCTCAATTTATTTCATAAATTGCTTTTGTTATTTTTAGTGAAAGATATGTGATTTTTATTTATCTCCCAATCTGTTTTCCTTGAGCAGGTGATACAGCTTAGAAAAGCATGTAGCCACCCTTACTTATTTCCAGGTATTGAACCGGAACCTTTTGAAGAGGGTGAACACCTTGTTCAGGTAGTTCAAATGTTCACTAACTAACTACTTAAACAATCCTCGCTATATGTTTCCAGTGAATAAAATGTTTTGTTTACTAATAATTGCGTTCTAACAGGCAAGTGGTAAGCTTTTAGTTTTGGATCAATTGCTCAAGAGGCTCCATGATATTGGTCATCGTGTCCTCCTCTTTTCCCAAATGACCTCAACACTTGACATTTTGCAGGTTTAGTTATAGAGATATATTATTTTCCGTAACATCTGTGCATCATTGATTACACTGATATGTAGCTTATAACAAATACAGGATTTTATGGAGCTTCGTAGATATTCTTATGAGCGCCTTGATGGATCAGTACGGGCTGAAGAACGATTTGCTGCAATAAAGAATTTCAGTGCAAAAACAGAAAGAGGATTGGATTCTGAAGTTGATGCAAGCAATGCCTTTGTTTTTATGATCTCTACAAGAGCAGGGGGAGTCGGTTTGAATCTTGTTGCTGCTGATACTGTTCGTTTTTTCTGGCTTTTTTTTCCATTTTATTTCTTGTGGAAATGGAATACATTGGCATAGAGAAGATAAGTATGATATGTTTCTAGTGCTTATTCAAGTGCTTTTAATCTACAGGTTATATTTTATGAACAAGACTGGAACCCACAGGTGGATAAACAAGCTTTGCAACGAGCTCATCGAATTGGACAAATCAGTCATGTGTTGTCTATAAATCTCGTTACTGAACATTCTGTGGAAGAGGTCTGTCGTAATGTTTCCAAACACAAAGTCATCAAAAAGTATTATCAAAATCTAAATGCGTGTGTTTTCAGGTTATTTTGAGGAGGGCAGAGAGAAAGTTGCAGCTTAGTCATAATGTTGTGGGAGATAATATGGAAGAGAAAGACGAAGATCGTGGTGATTTGCGGTCTCTAGTGTTTGGTTTACAAAGGTTTGATCCCGAGGAGATTCACAGTGAAGAGTCTGATAACCTGAAAATGGTAGAAATAAGTTCTCTTGCTGAGAAAGTTGTTGCAATACGTCAAAACGTTGAACCGGACAAGGAAGCAAGAAAGTTTAAAATTGATTCGAGCGACACTTTGCGAGGAAATTCATCATCGACAAGTCTGGATTCCGAGCTTGATGAAGCTTCTTACCTTTCATGGGTTGAGAAATTGAAGGAAGCTTCACGATCAAGCAAGGATGACAAAATTATGGAGTTGGGAAATAGAAAGAACTTATCTGAGGAAAAAAATCTGAGAATTGAGGCTGCCAGGAAAAAGGCAGAAGAGAAGAAGTTAGCCAGTTGGGAAGCACACGGTTATCGTTCTTTGTCTGTGGAAGAACCGATCTTCCCTGATGATGTTGATTCCAGCTCAGATGCAGGATCTGTTAACTTTGTCTTTGGAGACTGTACAAATCCATCGACAGTCTCTCATGAGCCAGCAATCATATTCAGGTAAAACTACATTTTAATTTCTCTACTAAAATACCAAATCTCAAGTAGCTCTAAAACTTCCAAATATTGATTTATGGCAGCTGTGTTGATGACTCTGGAAACTGGGGACGTGGTGGAATGTTTGATGCTCTGTCAAAACTTTCTAATAATGTACCCGATGCGTATCACCGAGCATCTGAGTTTAAAGACCTCCATCTTGGAGACCTGCATCTCATAAAAATTGATGGTCTGCAACTTTTTTCTTTTTCTAATCTTCCTTTCGGATTTTCTTATAACATCATCGAGTTCTCATGTATTTTGTGTTGTGCAGACAGTGATGACCAACAAAACACAGAAGAAAGTAAGCCTCTTTGGGTGGCAGTTGCAGTTACACAATCTTATAACCCGAGGCGTAAAGTCCCACGGAGTAGCATTTCAATTCCAGACCTTGAACGTTGCTTAGCCAAAGCTTCATTCTCTGCTTCTCAGAAATCAGGTACGAAAACTTCATTGCTTTCTTCAAAGTTTCATCATACAGTATTTGGAATGAAAAACAAAAGTGTTCCCAAAGAGCTTAACACTTATGTTGTCATTCATTCTGGTATTGTAATGTTATCTCCCCAAAAGCTTCACTCCACATGCCACGTATTGGTTACCAAGACGGATCAGACCGATCTCAATGGTACACTGTTGAACGTCTTCTTCGCAAATACTCCTCCATTTTCGCCGTCAAAATATTCGTGTAAGTTTCTATTTGGCGCCCGTCTTCTTTCTTTTGAATAATCCAAAGCAAACTCATCTCCGACGTTTTTGTTGCTTTCTTGTAGGTACTATTACCGTCGATCTTAAGTCTCTCACTTCGTGGGATAGTCTGTTTCGAGTCTTTGACAATGTATGTATGTTAGTCACTTGTGAGTGCATTTAATACGGTGTCGTTTTGTTGTTGTAAGGCCTATTCATAGGCCCAGTAGTGGCCCATATGAATTAATATTTAAATATTACAAAGCCTAATCTTGATCACTGAGCCAATTTACACGTGTTGCGTCTCCACTGCCTCTGATTCCACGTTGGTCGTCAAAATTGAAATCGCGTTTCTATTTGTTCACCAGGTTTCTATTCCCCGCGGCGTAGGAAAATATGATCCGAATCGTTGAAGAAACTGTCTCCTTGTGCGTATGTTTCGTTTTGATCCCACATTCTTAAAGCTTCAGGTACCTTTTCTTCGTTTCCCGAATTCTGATTAGTTGATTCTTCTTCCTGATTCGGTTATTCGCAAACTCGTTGCCGATTTTTGGATCCGGTTATCAACTTTGTTGTTTTATTTGTCATCGATGGAAAAGTTTAGGGGTCGATACATAGAGCTTCTGTGGTTTCACACTTGCATGTTCTCAATTCCTAATTTTGCTTGCCGTTTTATTAACCGGATTCGAGTCTCTTCCCGCTGGATTTCTATTTTTCACGTCTTCTTTTCTAATTTTTGTTTTCTGGATTTGGTATTCCTACATGCTAAGTAACCTTCGTTAATCAGTTTAAATCGGTGCTTTCCGAATTTATAGAAGAAACATGGAAGCTTAAATTTTGAAATTGATTATTTGGAAAAGCAATCAGAGGTTGTCTTTGCAATTCTTCTTTACTTGTTGTTGTTTCATTGGAATGAATATATGAAACATTTTAATTATTTTTCACATCTGTTGCTTTTATTTGATTCTGTGTTTGTTTGTGTTTTTAGAAATTGATCAGAATGGGAGAAGCTGGTCAATCCAGAGACGGAGAATCTGTTACGCCTCTTGTTGTAAGTATTGTGCCCTGATGACTTCCTTTTCTCACTTTTTAGATAATACTTTCAGAACCTACACTTGCTTTATGCGCTCATGTTAATGGGATTCTGTTTGAAGTCAATTTAACGTTTTCTTGGTAATAAGGTTTCTGTATCAACTGAGTTGATTAAGATGGGTTCAAGAGGATATTAGTAAGAGGATGTTATGCATTGAGACTGCTTTTCTAATACCAGTAATTTTTCTGTGGTCAAGGGCGGTGGAACTGTGGACAATGCGGTTGCACCACAAGTGTTTAATTCTTTACCAGCTCTCAATGAAGCTGCTTCTTATATAACCCAAGCAACGTCTTACTTGGGCAGCTGTTTTTCTGACTATTCAGGTACCCTTTCTCTCTGTTGATCTTGTACTCAGCATGCAATTCCATGTTCATCTGCTAGGCTTTAATTATTGAAAAAAAGGCTTAGCAGATATTTATGGCTTTAGGATCTTATTTCGTTCACTATACAGCGACCTCGTCACCGTAACATAATTCAGGCTTTTGCTTACAATCTGTTCTTCCAATGTTTTCTTCAGTTGAATATGGTGGCAAGGATTCATGTAATTCTATTTCACACCCCCATGAGTTGATAAGATCAACATCAGGAGTTGATGGGAATTCCCCAGTGAGTGTATGCATTTCGCCTGGTGAAAGGTTTTCAACTTCTTCAGAGGCATCTACATCTGCTGCCAACAGCCCGTCTAGGGAATCTACAGAGACTCTGCCGCAGGCAACAAATGCAATAGTGACTTCGAATCGGTTAGGTTTTAATGGAATTTCGATGTTCCAAGGGTATGTATACTTTGTATTACAGACACAAATTTCCCATACTAGGAGATATGAAAAAATGTTAATACTATGAATATGTGAAACTGAAGCAATACTATAATCTCTATACACTACTTCTTGTCAAGTTTTCAGCATTTGGGTGATTGATCTATTTTCTTTCAATCAGGCTCATTGAGCGGGCACGGAGGACTGTCCGTGGCTCGGCAGATGACATAGGATGGCTACAGCGTGACCCGGAGATGCCTCCTGTTGAAGATGGAACTGAGAGGTTCAATAAAATTCTGGAGGACATCGGGTATGGATTTGTTGTAGTTGCATGTTTTGTGTACTTGGGTCTTTTTAATATGCTGTTTAACATCCTGTTTTTACTGAATGGCTGCGTTGATCGGTTTTTCATATCCAGGCATGGTGTACACAGGCTTCCAAATACAGTGGTGTACTTGTTGGTTCCAGGTAGCAATTCTTATTCTTTGCTGCCAGCCACTTAGACTACATTACTTTATATTGTTGGACTCACAACATTTGTTGGAAAAAAATTCAGGTCTTTTCAGCAATCATGGACCTCTATATTTTGTGGATACGAAAACGAAATTCTCAAAGATGGGTTTGGCCTGTCATATTGCGAAGATTCACAGCGAGGTAATTATAAATTACTCAACTTAATACAATTACGTTTGGTGTAAATCATACTTATATATGGAAAATGTTTGTATATCAGTCTTCGGTTGAGAAAAATGCAAGAGAGATAAAGGAATACATAGAGGAACTCTGTTGGGGATCTAATAAGCGGGTTCTACTTCTTGGGCATAGCAAAGGAGGCATAGATGCAGCTGCTGCTTTATCACTATACTGGCCTGATCTAAAGGATAAGGTCGCTGGTTTGGTATTGGCGCAGAGTCCATATGGTGGAAGCCCAATAGCTACTGATATCCTCCGTGAAGGACAACTAGGTGATTACGTCAATCTGAGAAAGATGATGGAGATTCTGATCTCCAAAGTCATAAAGGTTTGCAATATGTCGCTTCCTGATCTAATAAAGTCATTTCAGTTGCATTATATCAGCTTCCTGTGATTACCTGTTAAAATCCTTAGGTTGGTGGAACCGAATATAGGGGGTGAGAAACTAGGGATAAACTAAAAAATAGCACTTGGAACATTTACCGCAACTAGCACCATGAGATTTGTTTTGGGTTGTAGTTATGACCAAAACATTTATATCTAAAACCCCCATACTAACGGGTAAACTCGAAGGTATATAAGTAAGTTTGTGTGAACAAATGCAAGTGACAATTAAGTTACCCGAAAAGGACATATTTGGATATTTCTCATAAACTTATTTTGTTTCTGGATTCTACTCTTCTGATCTTAAGATTTTTCTGATGAATTCATTGGGATATTGTGAAGGGTGACATTCAAGCTTTGGAAGATTTAACCTATGAGAGAAGAAAAGAGTTCTTGAAGAATCATCCGCTTCCCCGAGAACTCCCCACGGTTTCATTCCGCACAGAAGCTAGCATTAGCCCAGCGGTTCTGTCCACTTTGTCACACGTAGCACACGCGGAACTCCCTCTGACAAACCAAGCCGCAAAACTGCCAGTGGTAATGCCACTTGGTGCTGCAATGGCTGCTTGCGCTCAGCTGCTTCAAGTCAGATACGGTGAAAAGAGTGACGGCTTAGTGACTTGCTGTGACGCAGAGGTTCCTGGTTCTGTGGTTGTTAGACCCAAACGTAAACTAGACCATGCCTGGATGGTTTACTCTTCCTTAAACGAGGGTGCTTTAGAAGCTGATGCTGCTCAAGTTTGCGAGGCTCTCTTGACTTTGCTTGTCCAAGTTGAGGAAGAGAAGCAACAAAAACTTGCGACCAAAAACGATTGATAAACCAGATTGTGTCCTTTCTACTTTAAATTGTTTTATTTTTAAGACTATTGTATTTGTTGTATCTTTTTTTTTCTGTATGATCTATACAATTCACACAAGAATTACTATCAGGTTTGAATCACACGACAACAACATTAGTACAAACAGTAGTTTATATTTATAAGACTACTTATTTAATTTGCTTATTTTTTCTTTTATTGTTGATGATTTATTTTAGAATCGAAGATTAGTTTTGTTTTTCTCTGAAAGCCATCAACGAACCGGGATCGTACGGCTCGGATCGTTGGAGATTCTATGGACGGCCGATGCTTATATCCTGTAAGTGGAATGAAATTTAATTCCCAAATTGCCCTCCAGATGTTCACAAAATTACGCCATCGTACTCGAATTAACTTCAACTCTCTCTCTCTCTCTCTCTTTTCACTCTTGTTTTTGTTTCTGTGAGTGCTGTGTGTTGGCGAGAGAGTGCTTTGGGTGTTTGTAATATCTTTAGTCGCACAAAGATCAGACAAGATTAGAGTTTGGTCGAATTTGGAAGACCGGTGAGATATTAGGGTTTCTTTTTTTTTTTTTTAAATTCCGAGGGGAGTTGCGGAGCAATTGAATTACCTCGGTTGAAGCAATCACGTAGCTTGGATCGTTTAGGGTTTTCTCATTGGGTTTGGGGGGATTTGTATTCGAGCTTCCTCAAACTCAATCTGATGATGATGTGACACAAGCTTAATCCTGTTATTGGCCGATTCTAGGGTTTTTGAATGGCGAGCACAGGCGAGCCTGACCGTAAAAGGCGTCACTTTAGCTCCATATCACCCTCTGAAGCTGCAGCCGCCGTAAAGAAACAGCCTTTCTTTTGGCCCTCCTCCGAGGACAAGGTTCTTTCTTCTTCATCTACCTTTGTGCATGCCCTTTACATATATATTCTCTTACTTATCTAATCAACCATAGATTTCCAGCTATTAGAGATTCATATGCTGTTTTCGCACTGAATGTCTTTTGTTCTAGCTGTTTTCTTCTGTTTTAACTTCATTGGCCTCGAATCTGTAAAGAATTCTTGAATTTGTGTAGCAATCTATTTTGGAATTGGGATTCTCTCTCTTAACGAGTTTGTTTTTGTTTGATACAGCTTGATACTGCAGTTATTCAGTTCCAAAATCTACAGCTATCGCAAAAGCTAGAGGCTCAGCAGGTTGAGTGTTCTATTTTTGAGGATAAACTTTCTCAGATCAAGGAAAAACAATTACCATACAGCTCCAGTTTGAAGACTGTCCATAAGTCTTGGGAAAAGGTAATTGCTTTGGATTCTAACATAAATTTAATTCCTCTACTCCTGCCCGCTCTACCAAAAGAAAACTAAAAAAAATATTCTAAGAGATCTAGTTAACGCTTGTATAGCAGCTTAAAGCTACAGTGGAATCATGCTCTGTTCGTGTGAGTGATTCAAGCAGCGGAGCTCATAGGTTTGTAAACAAGGAGGGTATGAACAGCTTGGCCCGCCTCTTCTTTGTTCTGTTAGTGCTAGGATCTAGTTTAAATTTTGTGTTATATGTTACAAATATGACTTGTTGAAAGGAAAACTGTAAAATTGCTACGCAGATGGGTCCTCTCCAGCCGTGAAAAACGATTTCATCAACCGGCTACTCGAAACTGGTGCCACTGAGAGCTCCTCATCCAATATCTGCTCGAATCGGATGGAAGAAAATGGAGTGAATACGTCAAGCCAGATGACGCAAACCTTGTCTAACCTAGTAGCCGCGACAGATGATTTGAGGTCTCTGAAGGATGAATTGTATCCCACAGTTCTCAGAAGCAGTCTTGGTAAAGGTATGACTTCCACTGCGATCGATTGTCAGCTCTTGTTATGGCCTTTATAACATTTTAGTATTAACCCAGGTCCTATATGGAATTGCTTTCTTTTCTAGATTTGTGCAGTCACCTAGCTCTGAGTGAGTTGGAATCAGAAATTAAAAGTTTCAGAGGGGATCTAGATGATGTACTAGTGAAGTTCAAATCACTTTCTAGAGAATTGCAGAGTCATCGCGATGCTGATGCTAAAGTTAGAGCAGACCTCAAACGAATAAGAGGTAGCTACTTAGTCTCGTCTCACTCGACTATATACTGTTAAATGCATATTTTTGTTGGCACTGTTTATATGGACATCTTACCCATGCATCAAATATAAAGTTGTATTCATATGCGTGCCTTGACAGAAAAAGGTCAATCTATATTGTGAATCGTCCAATTCCACGCCTCTCACATGAAAAGCTACTGAAATCATATCTCGCTTTTGATTGATGAGGATAAGTGTAAGTAGAGGTGATCAAATTGTGAATCGTCCAATTCCACGCTTGGCACTGCTCAGGTGTTTAACAGCCATGATAGGATTTAGATCATAGAGATTAAGATTGAAGAGAGAGAGAGAGAGATATTTAGACTGGAAGAAAACCTCTTTGGTAGAGCTAGCTGTTAACAAGACATGTAGTTGTGGAAGATATACTCATTAGTGAACTTATGGGTGTACAAAACCCTTTTGAGACATGACCTTCTTAGATTTATTTCATACCATTTGAGATACCCATATTAATAAATTTCGATACATTTTAGGAGATAGAAAAGCTGGTAATTCTTTGAGAATGACATACATCCATATAAATGAAGCATCTTAAAATCTTACCTGATTACCTTATGATGTGAGATTTCAATCCTGACAGTAGCCAATTAAGAAATTCAAACAGAGATTAATTTATTTTAGTTTACATTCCTGCTTAAGGATTAATGCTTTTTGACTTCCGTATCAACTGACATTATACTTTATTCGGTCTATTCGAAGGGGAGCTAGAGGATGAGGTCGTGGAGCTTCAGCAGTGTAATGGTGACTTGTCAGCATTGAGAGCAGAAAGAGATGCAACAGCAGGGGCGTTTTTCCCAGTGTTGAGCCTTGGAAATAAGCTTGCTACCAGTGATAGGGAAAGGGATAAACAAAGGGATCTGCACGACATGGAAACAGTTCTGAAAGAGTTAACGGTATATTTGTTTTTCTGATTTGTTTTCATTAGTAATGCTTTGAATTTTGGTTTGATATCGGCCTGAATTCTGTAGGTCCTGGCTTCAGGCAGGCTACAAGAGCTAAAAGATCTTCATGAGGAGAGGACAAAGATGCTTGAAAAAATGAGTAATTTACAGGTTAGTGTATGATCCAATTGGTGTATCTACATGTATTAGTTTATTTCTGCAAGGGTTTTGATGTATGAAAATTTGTGGAATGGTACCTTCTTCCTATTGCTAAAACTGATGTAAGAGTTTTCTAACAGAACAAGTCAAAGTCTGTGAGGTGCATCTCATCTTCTCAAGCCTGCCTTTCTTTAAAAGACCAGCTAACAAAATCAAAAGAAGCAGTTTTCCAGTATATGGCTTTACTTGAGAAACTGCAGGTTATATCTGGATTGCGATTTTCATATTGTATCTATGTTTATAAAATTTATGTTGTATATTTTGTTGTGAAGCTTTCCTCCATTCGAAAATTTCAGGTTGAAAAAGATAGTATAGTCTGGAAGGAAAGGGAGATGAATATAAAAAATGAACTAGTTGATGTTTCTCGAAGGACTTCTGCTGTTGCTGATTCCAGAATGGCTTCTTTAGATTCGGAGATACAGAAACAACTGGATGAAAAAATGCGAATCAAGACTAGGCTGGGAAATATATCAAGAGAGCGAGGTCACAAATTGATTACTTTGACTTCTAATTCTGTATCTCCCACCCACCCCTGTCTCACTTTGGAGTCTGATTAAGTGATTCGTATGTCAGGTAGAAAAGAAATCTTTGCAGATATGAAGGCATTAATTTCTTCGTTCCCCGAGGAAATGAGTTCCATGCGTAGTCAATTGGACAATTATAAAGAGACTGCTGGAGGTATTCATTCTCTACGGGCTGATGTCCAGTCCCTCTCTGGGGTTCTATGTAGGAAGGTGGGAAATAATGTGAACAATGATTGATGCTGTTACAATTTATGTTATGCTTACTTAATTAGCTTAATTGGTGAACAGACAAAAGAGTGTGAAGCATTGCATTTGACATCAGCTGATTATGCTTCTCAGTTAGGCGACCTGAACGCTACGGTATGGTGCAATATATTTACCTTTTTCAGTGTACTGCCCATGACTTATATGTTGACGGTGTTCATATTGGTTATTGTTATTTGCATTATGTCTTGGAAAAAGTATAGCTAAAAGTCTGATTAGCAATTTAAATCTTGTTAAATGTCTTTTGTTGGCAAAGAGGTAGTTGTTATGTTCTTTACTTTCAATTGATTGGAGTCTGTCATGCAGGTTTGTGATTTGAAGAACAGTCATGAGGAGTTAAAGTTATTTCTGGACATGTATAAACGTGAGTCCACTGATCCGAGGTAAGCACAACTATATGTAACAAATCCAGTGGTCGATATCTAAGATTTCAATTCTTAGAGAAAAGTTTCCTTATCTTCCCCTTCTATCTGGCCGAATATATAGTATAACAACAAGTGCTGTTATTAATCTTGCCTTTTGACTGAACTATCGAATCTTGCAGAAAGTTTGTTGTTAATTTTTTCTTGCGTTTCTGAATAAACTTCTGTTCACATTGCCAATTTATCCTTGACAGCTTTTAATATCTGATCTATTTTTACAGTTCCATCTGATAAAATTCTCTTTTGGATGTGTTAGGATTTGTTTATCTTCTTATCTTGGCTGAACACACATTATTATAATGCGCTTGGTACACTGCCTTAAGCATTACTGTCGATATTGTGCTGTGGCAGGGACATAGCTGAAGCCAAGGAACAGGAGTACAGGGCTTGGGCTCATGTTCAGAGTTTGAAATCATCCCTTGATGAGCAAAATCTGGAGTTGCGCGTTAAGGCAGCAAATGAAGCTGAAGCCGTTTCCCAACAAATGTTGGCTGCTGCAGAAGCAGAGATTGCTGATTTAAGGCAGAAGATGGATGATTGTAAACGGTATATAAGTATAAGTAGAACTCATCCTCTGCTATTTATAGATGCAATCACGCAGTTTCTTCCATAGGAATTCTTTGAGACCTTTATTTTTTGACAAGGATAGGTCTTTTCTGTTTCAGGGATGTCGCCAAGCATTCTGATATCTTGAAATCTAAACATGAAGAACATGGAACATATCTTTCTGAAATACAGGTTGGCTTATGAATTTTCGTGTTCCTTTGTTCTTAACACATTTTAAAAACCTTGATGTTGGGTATTGATTTACAGTAACTATCTTCTTTTAGACAATTGGAAGTGCCTACGAGGACATTGTACCGCAAAACCAACAGCTTTTGCTTCAAGTTACAGAGAGGGATGACTATAACATCAAGGTATCGAGTCCAAACTTTTCTAGTTCCTCTATCTGAGCTATCTCTGTAACTTCACACTTACTCTTATATCTACTAGTGTTACATTTAGTTAGAGATTGATGGATCGTGTTAATGGGCATGGACCTATTTCTGTTGTTATACCTTGTATGTTTTGCAAGAATATCATGAAAAAGGATGGTTTGTTACTTGGATCTGACTATGAGATGTATTTTTTTGCTCGGCCATTGTTGTTTTAGCTTTTCTTGGAAGGCATAACTTCAAGGCAGATGCAAGATACTCTGCTTATCGATAAATACATCATGGATAAGGATATACAGCAAGGCAGTGCATATGCCAGTTTCCTATCTAAGAAATCATCAAGAATTGAAGATCAGGTATATCTGTGTGTGCCTGTATACTCAAATTGTAAGCCTCCTTATTGTGAGACTTTGACTAAGGTGTTTTTTTTTTTCTTGCAGTTGAGGTTCTGCACAGATCAGTTTCAGAAACTAGCCGAAGATAAATATCAAAAGTCTGTTTCTCTTGAAAATCTGCAAAAGAAACGTGCAGACATTGGGAATGGCTTGGAACAAGCTAGGTCGAGGATGGAGGAGTCCCATTCTAAAGTTGAGCAAAGTCGGGTGGATTATGGGGCATTAGAACTGGAACTGGAGATTGAAAGGTAAATTAATTGCTCCCTCTTCTCTATCCTAATAATCGTAAACAAGTGTTAGTGATGAAGGTATCATTCTCTTCTGCATATATCAGGTTCAACAGGAGAAGGATAGAGGAGGAAATGGAAATAGCCAAAAAGAAAGTTTCTCGTCTTCGGTCTCTCATAGAAGGATCATCGGCCATTCAAAAGCTCCGACAAGAACTCAGTGAATTCAAAGAAATTCTGAAGTGTAAGGCCTGCAATGATCGCCCAAAAGAGGTAAAGACTCACTGCTCTCCATTCTTTATATCTCAGCAAGGTGCTCAAATGGTGATCTTTTGAATCTTTTAGTCAACTGCGTTCGTGATTGCTGATTGGTTTTGGTCTTTGTCTTAATAAACCAGGTGGTGATTACGAAGTGCTACCATTTGTTCTGTAACCCATGTGTGCAAAAGCTCACAGGAACTCGGCAAAAAAAGTGTCCAACATGCTCAGCAAGTTTTGGACCTAATGATATTAAACCTATCTACATATGACCGCACCAAAACTCTCTGAGCATGATGATGTATGATGAAACTGTGAACCACACACAGGTACTTTTTCTCATATAGGATAAACATTAGATCTCTCTGTAATTATTACTCTCTTTTATTGGGAAAGGTCATGAAGAATAATGGTATATGGCAAATCAGAAGTTTTGAGGAACCATTGTGGGATTTTTGATCATGTGATAGAGAATAGGTAACACTTTTAGGGTTTATGTCTTTGGCTATCCTTCCTTTTTGTTTGTAATTTGGAACATGGTTTCTGCAATTGATTTTTCAATTAATCTTCTTTTTGTTTTACATTTGTTGTATGATCCAAACGTGTGTTCTAAGATTCTCAATTTATAAAACACGAGGCAAGATTTTGGATATTTGTACCATTTGCGATGAATTATAATTTGCAATCCAATTTGTTTGTTGCCATCTCCAATGACTTTGATCCTAGGAATCATGATTCGAGATGGTCTTTCAGAATCCCTACGTAGGAATTAGATATATTAGTGATGGATCTCCAATTTAAGTGAGAGTAGTGTAATGTTTATCTCTGTGATTACGGTTTGTAAAAGTTGGTTAGCAGTACTAGGCCCTATCTAAGAAAACTCAAAGTTATTATGTATTCATGTTGGGACAAATCCAGATTAACAATTGATAGAAACTGTTAGGAACCAATAATGAAAAGTGTAAGAAAAAAGACTCGACTCATTTCATGCATTGTCAATTTTGAGCTTTACATATAACTTTGGAATGTACCGTGAGAGTATTTTAGACGACCTCAAATACCATTTTTTCCCACTCACTAATACTTGCTCCTTAGGCATTACATTTCAAGTATTTTAAGTCTCGTTATAAGATTTTGTTTTTGTTTCACAGATTTTCGATACAATTTTTTTTGTTTCGAAAATCCAATTTACCTTGTAGAATTTACAGTACTATGTAAAAGAAAATCTTATTAAGAAAAAAGGATAAAGAGCATTTATGAATACTTTAAAACATGTATAATTTTTTTGAACCATACTTTTCTTTTTTTGACATTCAACTTCTTTTCCTTTTTGAACCATATTTTTTTTCATTGGTTTTTTTTTCTCTCTTTTTATTCGCAAGACATGATCATTGGTATTTGCCGCACATGCTCTTTTTCTCTTTTCTTTTCTTTAAAAAAATGACTGAGAGTTGAAAAGAAAGAGTTAATGTATTTGAACCATATGCTCTTAGTTATTTTTCTTCTTGTTATTGTTATTCTTCTGCTACTGCTTTGAGTTTGGTCTTTCTCTAATTGCTTGCTTTTTCTTTCTTTTTTTAGCCACTTTATTCCCAAAGATAAAGATCACATGTTTTAGCTCCATTCTGGTTCTATCTATCGGGATTTATATATATCACGAATTAGATTAAAAAAATCATAAGTGGTGAAAGGTAGAAATATGTTTGTGTTACGAACAAGACCATTCATTATAATAATAGAGAAATCAAATACGTTTCTTATAGCAAGGAAATTCCTTACTATACTATTTAACAATGTAAATATACATAAGAATCTTTAGCAAAATATTCAGTAATAATTAGTTTTCCTTGTTTCCGTTAAAAGTCTGGGAAAAAAACGTATTATACATGAACGCAAGTCTGATGATAATTCATATGTTTTAGTGTAGATGTAATTTTTCACACCTATCGAAAATAATTCATATGTTGTAGCACGGATCAGATCATGATCTAGTTTATGAGTAAGGCTGATATATTTGGTTTTTAGTCAATAAATTTTAGTAATTAAAAAGAACAAACATATTCTTAGAGCCAAAATATAATTCTTCATATATATTTATGGAACATTATTATACAGTGGCCTTTTTTTCTGGTAAAAAACCGTAAGAGAGAAAGAAAATAGCTAAACCCAACAATAAATAAAATAAGTGAACGAGAAACTGGCAACCTGCATCTTTCTCTTTTTAAAGCATAATTTTGACGAAAGAGGAAAACAATCATACACTTAGTATCTTAATTGCTTTTCCTAAAGCACTACTCCATTTTCTTCAATTATGTTTTTTTGTGGAACTTGATTTTTCTTACACAACATATTAACATTTCAGATTTTATTATTTTATTGTACTTGTTGAAATAAATATTTAGCTTGAGGCCCTCCAAATTCTAGTACGAAGATTATTCACGAGACAAGATCGATCTGTTTCGATCCAAATAATTCGAATTTATAATTAAAAAAAGTTAAGTTTTTGTTTTATTTTCAAAACTTATCTAATTCATCAACGGGAACTAAGCTGATCTTTGACATATATACAACCAGTCGATCTTCTTCTTTTCAACAACTAATAAACGGTTATTAATCATTAATTGGGTACTGTCTATATATTTATAATTTAAATCAATAAATCTGGTTAATTGCTCTAAGAAATACAAGTGAGAGAGTGGAGCTAATTAATACTCCCTCCGTTTCAAAATATAAGGCGTTTTGGAGAAACTTTTTTGTTTCACAATATAAGACGTTTTCAAGTTTCTATGCAAATTATATATTATTTTAATATTTATAATTATTTTTATTATGTAGTCTCTTTTATGGTTGGTTGAACTTTTAAAAAAGTAGATCTTCTTAATCGGCGTGCTTTTAGCTAAAACGCCTTATATTTTGAAACGAATGGAGTACACTCCAGATCATTTGCTCTCTCTCTTGCCTCTTGGTACATACTACATAGGGTTCCTTTTTTTTGTTTTGGATTAGATGATATTATTAGTTTCACACAATACTAGTAAAATAGAATAGATAATATATATAGTCGTACCGTCCAATAATACGGAACCAGTGGCAAATAATGTACTAAAAATCGTAGGTGATTGGACTAATTAATATCTGTCCATAGTTAGGTTTGCATGCCACAAGATGCCAAACAACAAATTCACCTTCTTGTATTTTGTCAGTCAGGTTATCGTCCAAACGATCCAGGTTCGTGTATATGTATCTATATTTGTTTATAAGAAATATCTATTGGCCTTTATATAAATTTTACTGTCGCCATTTGACATATTGTATCTTCAAAAACTAGTACTATGTTTATGATTTATTACTAATTATATAAGTATAAATATTTTCTGTTATTTTGTTGCCCAAAAAAAAAAAAAAAAAAAATTCTGTTATTTTATAGTATAAGTTAAATGTTTAAAATATATATTTGATTTCTGGATTTTACACAAAATCAGTGCTATTTGATTGGTGAAATTGAAACTATAACTTTTAACAAACCTTCATGGGTTTTCTAATAAAATACAAAGTGATATAGATGACTCACACACTTTCTTTGAAAATCAAATTTTTTTTGCTACACTTCAAAATTAGAGTTAAAACTGTTTTAAATTGTATAGTCCGATAGACGGTTGCGATAGACCGATAGTTGACAGATGAAATGCATTTCAGGTCGGAAAGTTATATACTACATAAAACTAAAGTCTTATATATAATCCCATTTCAATAACAATCAGAATTTTCCAAAAAAGAAACACAAATGGTAGATTAGGAATTGTGGAGGGGTACGTATGTACCTAACGTTGTATACAGACCGCGATATAAATAATAGTAATTGATCATAGGCTGCTATAAAATGGAGACTCAAAAATATGTGTTGTAATTGTCTACATACATTCAAACCTTAAAATCATGAGAAAATAGAAAATTAACCCAGCAATTAATTATTACTACATATGTTTTGAGATAATGATAGTGAGCTCACTCGTACACCCACTATGTTTCTATTTAATGACCTGTCTTCAACTATCCCTAAGTCTCACCAAATCAATATATATACATGTATATTCGAATTTTTTTTTTTGATAAATTTATATTCGAATATTACCATTTTTCAAGGCAATTATAAATCTAATTACCTTTTTCTCCCTTCGATATGAAAGTCGAGTTCCAATCTCAAAAGTAAACTTAGCCATTGAATGAATACACTTCATATCTTTAACAAAAAAAAAAAAAAATGAATACACTTCATATATGAGTATAATAAGATTTTTATTGTGGACGATAATTCTTTTTTTGAAAGATGTGAAATTATATAATGAGTTTAATTCGATTTTTTTGTTTGTTTGTTTAGTACTAACCTATGTGAGGAAATCGTTTCATGTAGTGGGTTTTCACCTATTTTGCCATTTACTGTTATATGTTATGACAAAAAAAAACGTATTATTAAAAAAAACAATTATATATATATATAATGAAGTTATTTGTCACTCTCAAATCTAAGGGTCCAATATGTTTGGGAATCAATAACAGTCTTAAATTGCCTCATAGTGGTGAACAAAGTAAGGTGTTGGCCAAAAGCAATCACCTTATTACAGTTTTATATCCTTTCACTTTTGACATATATATATTAAAGAAGTGGACAAACAACAAAGTAAAAAACACTGAAACAGTATAAACTAAAATTAACAAAAAAATGTAAAAGTTGTAGATAAAAGAACCAAAGACATCATCACCATGTGACTCATGTTATTTTCCAACACCTAAATTTGATTTGTTTTATATAATAATTTTATCAAAAGTTTGTCTTCTTCACTGTCAATTTTCACAATCATCATCTTATCAAAACTCATACGTTATATATGACATATTAATCCGTAAAGGAAAAGGTAGTTATAAAACTAGCCCAAGAACGTGGATTACGTGTGACTGCGTTAATTAATGAAACCCTTTACAAATAGAAGAAAATATGCATGTTAATAATTAAGTGAACAATATAGCGATTTTTGTCAACAAGTGAACTATTACATTTTTTTTTGATAAAATTTATTAAATTGATTAATGGACTTAAAATAGCAAAATCCTTAGTAATTGCGGTAGCCAGTAACTAGAGAGAAATTAAAGAGTTTGAAAAAGAGAACTGCATTAATCAACCAGATACGTCTTTTACTAAATTACTATTGTTAACTTTCATACTTGTTTGTATAATTGTATTATACTGTACTAATACTCGTTCAATTTCATAAAGAACGGATTTAAAAATAAATTCAAGACGTACTACATCAATAATATGGTATTCATTTTATTACTCTGATTATATTGTAATGATTAGCTAGGCTAAAATGTATTTATTTTGACAAAGGAGTATTTGATAAATTAAATAATAATCTTTGTGAAAAAATTCATATTGAATTTTAACAAAAATAGAGTCTAAAGACCAAAAAAAAAAATTGTGAAAATCATGACCGAGTGTTCAACAAAATTGGGTTTTTATTAATGTTCTTGTTCTTTAGTTCATAATTTTCGTAAGCCTAAATTATATTATTCTGCAGTTTTTCAACATGTTCTCACTACATTTGTATTACACAACCACACATTTGCTAGAAAATCAAAATGAACTCGTTTCTTTACAAAAAATCAATATCACTCAAGTTGAAAAAAAAAAATCAAACGTAAATAGAGAAATTGAAGAAAAAGAAGAAGAAGAAAAGAGTAAATTAATCAAGTGTTAGTGAGCTTTCCCAAAAGGGTAATTTAGTCATTCAGACAGAAAAACGGCTCTTCAAGCCGAAACCCAGCATCAGCTCCACAAAGCTGCCACGTGGACGAATAATAGCAAAACGCATCGTTTCGAATCATCATCTCATTCTCATCGGTAAACAAATCCGGCAAATCAAACAGCTTCTCTTCTTCACTGTCTTTGTCCGTACACGACGTCGAAGCACACGAAGCTTCCGAAGACTCTTGACTTTGAGTCGTCGCCGTGCTTGTGTCCGAAGAAAACAGCTGAGTCACCACGGCTCGACTCGGCTCGGCTTCAGCTAATTCAGCTACTTCAGAATTACTCACATCGTTGACCGGATCTTGCCAATTAACGGCGGCTAAAGAGGCGGCGGCTTGAATGTCTTTAGGAGAATTTGTGACTGGACGAGGAAGCTCGCCGGATAATTTCGGAAAATTGAGGTAAGCCGTTGTACCTTTAATGGCTAAAGCCGCTACGTCGTGAGCTCGAGCTGCCATCTCAGCCGTTGGATAAGTCCCGAGCCAGATTCTTGATTTCTTCTTTGGCTCTCTAATCTCCGATACCCATTTTCCCCAACTCCTCATCCTTACTCCTCTATACGTCGGATGTTTATCTCCACCGCTGGTCTTTCGCCGTTTTCCTCCTCCACCGTTTTGATCATCGTCTTCAACGGAGGCTAATGATGATAATGATCTTCGAGATGCTTTTCTTTTAGAGTTGTCTTCCTCAATGAAGTTAGAATTTGTTGATGATGATGAAGAAGAAGAAGATGTTGTAGGTGAAGAGGACAATGAGGCGGAAGCGGTGACGGAGGAGGAGGAAGATACGGCGGAGACGGTGGAGGAGATAAAGGTTACTTGAGAAACACTACTCTCTATGTTGATTTGTCTTTCCATTGTTATGAGAGAAGCTTTAGAGAGATGGTTGCACAAAAATAGATGTGAAGTGGGCTGTATTAATATTCCTCCACAATCTTTTTTTTCTTTGTCTTTTTCATATTATAAGGAAAAAAATACAAGAAAGAAAAAAAAATTGTAATGTTTTTTCTTTATAATAAAACGAAGGAGGCAGTGTGGAATGGGGTCCATGGAACAAAAAGATATTATTGAGATTCACAGTTTCAGCGAACCAGTTTTGTTGTTCCATGTGAAAATAAATGAGAAACAACATGGTTTTATTTATTATGTACATAAACAACAAATTTGTTAATAAAAAAAATTGTTTTTTATTGGGGAAAAAAAGAACAAAAATTAATTGCATGGCAAGTCGTTGAAATTTTTTTTTTTTTTTTTTACTTTGTAGTCTAATATGGCCCGACCCTCGTGCATGTGCGTCACCTCTTAACACATGAATTTCCCATCTTCTACTTTTATTCGTCCAAACGAAATTTGAGTTAGTGTCACGTCGTCATATATTAAAATTAAAATTTAGCATCTATTCTTTCTATTTCTCGTAGAGTTTTTTCTTTTTCGTAAATATGTTTGATTGGTAAAATTAAGAAATAGAGTACGAATATGATGGCAAGACTCGGATTGAACCCATACAAAAATGTTGTTTCAACATTTTTTTTTTTTTTTTTTTTTTGTCAGACTAAATATCATTTTCTTATATATATTTCTAATCCATATACTACTATTTAAATTACTTATGTAATTTTTCAAATTTTTAAGGTAATTAAATTACTTATGTAAATTTTAAAATTTTGATAAAGAAGTAGTTAGAACTTCTTTCGTGTACAATTTTAATTTAAAATTTGAAAGCACATTTTACAAAAATAACTCTTAATCGACATAACCATATACATTCCTATACATTATTATCCACCCCCATTAACCTATAAGCCTATATTATAGGGTAGTAGGTTTTGGGGTCTATTAAAGATTTGTCAGAATTTTTGTTTCTAAATTAAAAGAATGTCACTTTTTCGAGTAAATAACCTAGTAGTTACGACTTACAACAGTAACTAATTATGTCCAAATAATCAAATTAATGTCGGCTCGAGGTATTTTGTTTACACGTGCCGTAAATAAATCGAGTACACTAGGAGTAATAAAATAAAGAAACACAAGATTCACACCTCCTTGACCAAGGCATATTAAGCCATCTCTTTCAATTATTTTCATAATTAAATGTCATTAAGCTTTTTGTTTCCTTCTCGAGAGGAAAAATAAAGGCATGAAAGCATAATTGAGATGGCTGTCCATGTCATTAGATTTTAATTAATACGAATGGGTCAAGGTATTAAATTTTGATTTAATATAAAACGTACACGTACCATATCAAATTTTTGTGAACGAATATATATGTGTAGAACTATGTATATATATGTTATTGTATCTGTGTAAGACTGTTAGTACGTCATATTCGATTCGGCGCCAGTATAATTAATTAAGAAACCACTTTACTTGATATTTATTATATATGGCCATTGGCCACCACAATAAATAGAAAATACTCCTTCAATTTAATTATTTCCCCCAGTTGTGACTATACAAGAATTCATTGAACAATTAATGAACGACATTATTCAGATGTATATGTATACAGTATACGTACATATACACATGAAGGCATAGATTCTCTATGTATATATATACTCATAGTTATGAAGTAAATCGAGCTAGTAGCTTAGTACTGTCCACTTCAGGAAAGTGTGGCTATTGTTCATTTAGAATATTTTTAGTTGATTGATTTGAGGAATATCGACCCCATTAGTCACACTGATCTGCAGGTTCTCATTTGTTTTATTATATAGAGCAATTTTATTTTATATGATATTGTTATTCATCCTTGGTGATTATAAATTGACATTACGGTGTGATAGCTGCGATGATGGTACATTGTGGTAAAATCATGAAATGATGAAAATAGTACAGTTCAATAACGTTTTTATATGGTAGGTACATAATAGTACAAGTAACTTAAGTTTTTATATCGGCGATCATAAAACGTCGTCAAACTATTAGTTCTAGTTGGAAATTGACAGAAGTTGGTTGTTGTAGAAAATTCAGAATATTTATTTTTGATCAATGATTTATGCTAATATTCGTATTTGAACCTACCATTTTGGGTATAATTAGCTGGAAAATTCAGATATGCGAGTTTCCATATTCAAAAGGAAGACCGACTTTTGTATCATATATATACAAACGATTAGTTCCTTTGAGTGTTGATAACGTAACGTGTGTGTGTGTGTTTGTTATTAAGTATGAACTCAAGTGGTAATTAAGAGTTATATATATATATAGTAAGTATAGGTTTGAAATATTTTCGGTATATATATTTCTGTATACCTGTATATAGTTTGAAAATATACGACGGTAGGTTTGACATAAATTAAAACACAACGTAACTGTGGTTGAGCCTGATCGATTATAAAAAAAAAAAGCTTTCGTGTATATTATACACAATTTTAAGTTACAATCATGCAGATAGATACAAAATAAAAGTCTAAAAACTAAGAAAGAGTGAGCAGAGATTGTGGGAAAAATCTGCGAGCGATATACGATGATTGATGCGAGATTTAATAATTTTATAAGTCAATGGGCACACATGGCGCACATGCCACTCGTTTCTAATCGTACAAAAATAAAAAATATCAACGACTATAAGAAAATAATCAATATTATTCAACAACATCTACTGTAGTTAAAAGGAAAACACAAATAGAATTAGAAAGTTCCTCTAATATTCATGTTACATTATTCATTAGTAAAAGGAAAACTGAATAATGTAATATGAAGACTAGAAAAATGTTTATATCTTAATTTCATTTACCATTGGGAGAAGAGTTAATACGGTGTAAGCATGCAACCAAAACCGGTAGTAGAGACAGAACCAATTTAAATGTCGCCTTAGATCTGGTTATTACTATAGTGATCAAGGGTGGAGATCAGATCTCAACGAGGTATATAAGGATGTTTTTTATAGAACTTTTTAAGACATTGACAGTCACATATTATGATAAAAGGTAATTTTTGTGAATGTAACCATAATGTAAGGGGAAATAAGTGGTCCTAGTTCCTCATTCTAAATTCCTTCTATTTCGTGGAAAAAATTGTTTTGTATTTCTTCATGTATAGACTATATACATTTATATATTGCAGCGTAAAGATTATAGCATATAATGCATCGATACGTAGACATAAATGAAAGTACAAATATGCATATAATGCATCGATACGTATAAAAGGGGTAAGGGAGAAGCGGTTCAGAAACTTAAATATGATGTTCCCTCTCACTCTTTTGTTCATTCAATTCTCTGTTTCCCTCAAAAAGAGGTAATCATTATAATACTAAAATAAAATATAAATTGGAAAAAATTTCATTAGGCGATGGGCAAGAGTCATGAGAGACGTATAGCTTTTCTCATAGATCCAGCTTGTTTTTATTTTATTTTATAACAACTACTGGTACTAGTATTCAGATTGTAATAAACATTTATAATTTGAGCTACTACTAGTAGTAGTTTGTAATTTGAGCTACTACTTTTTGTTGTTTGATAGTGCAACTTAGTTTACTATTTCCCCTTGAGTGAGGAACTCACGTAGAATTTAGCAATAAAAAAATTATAAACTCTTTATTTGTCTGCATTGAATTAGACGAATTTTCATACAAAGTTTAAACAAGATAGTTAGCGAAAATCTTATTCTTAAATATAAATGATCAAAATGTCTTGTTTGTATTTCAAAGTTCAATCATTCTTTTTAAGTATATTGCTATATGAAAATGAAAAACAAGAATTGTTTTGCAAATGCCATGATACTTTTATATAAAACGTTCCATGATGTGTAAAATTTGATGATGACAAAGTTTTTCAGCTAAAAAGAGGACAGTATAGTAATCCAAGCAAATGTTTTTTTTTTTGGTATTCTTCTTTGAAATCATAAACGTATCTATCATAGTTTTTTTTGGTAATTGTGGAAGTTCGTTGAGTGGTAACATCCCTTTGGACCACACCAATTCAGATCCTCCAAATCTTGCTTTTGGTCCGACTGAATATCATTATAGTTATAATAATAACACGGTTGTAATTAATATTATATTAAAACGCATTATAATTTCAAACCCTTTATGAAAACATGTATTGAAAATTTCTCTTTGTATTTGCATCTGCGTTTACATGTGGAACGAAATCACATTTTTTTGCTGGACGTTGAAACAAAATCACAATTATAAAATAAATCAATAAAACATTCTTTTTCCTTTTCTTATAAAATATATTAAGAAATTTCAAATGTAAACGACTTATATTTTATGATGATAAGTGAATGAAATAGTGTCCAAAGTTTAATACGTTTCACAGTAATGGTGAATGGATGATTATTAAAGGTTTTTTTCACATTGGATATTTTAACATTTGATGTATCACGAAACCACTTGATTACATAAATTAACGGTTTTGGAGTATTTATTATAACAAAATGTTTATTACCAATTTATTTTGAATTTAAGGCCATAAACCTTAATAATACAGTACTAACATTGGTAATCGACATCAATATTTTCAAACATAAAGATAAAGAGTTCAAAAATAAAATAAAAAATCGGAGATTAAGACCTTTCATGAATACCTTTTTTTACTTACCAAAAAAAATGAATACCTTTTACTCATAGTGAAAACTAAGTTAAGATTTATATTTATAAACAAATCCAATCATGCAAGGGAAAAGGTATTTATAATGTAGAGGAAAAACAAAATTAAGAGAGAAACAGTTCTACATCACATCATTTATATATCTATTAGTGGGTGCCCTACGAATAGTCTTTTGTCTCCATAATTTTTATTTGTCATATTAAATTGCATCATTAAAGAGACAAAATTTGATAATGATCCACTTTTCTTCTCTCCTATTTTTCCACCCCCGAATAATTCTTGAAGTTTCTGCTTCTTTATTTACTTTTTATTATTATATGTTCATCTTTATTTTGGATTATATGCTCGCTATTGTAACTTTTGCGTTTTTTCTACTTTGAAAATTAATATTTATAGTCAATGAAAATTAAATACTAATAGATAACCAATGAGGTGTCCTTCATCCATACGGTGGGTATAATGAATGAATTACTATTTTGTCACATTGTTAAAAGGTCTAAGTGTTGGTTGATATTTTGTTCTTCACATGAACACCTGACAAAAATTTTGGTTGCATATGATCAGAAAGCAAAAAAAAAAACGCCGAAATTGTAGTTTGGTTAAGATTGTCTTTAACAATCATAGCTCCGATCCAAATGAAATATAGGGACAGACTTAAAGCCCAATGGGCTAATATTATGATGGAGTCTAGTAACTGCTAAGAAACCTGAGAAACTTGTGTGAGGAACATCAGATGGTCCAATGTGTTTTGCGTTGGACTTTTTGTTATTCTTCACTTCCTGACAGCATAATTCTTTGCTCGGAAGATGATTTAAACAGAAACATATAAAGGAATGAAAAAAGTTGGCATAAATTTCCCTAAGGAAGAAGCAATATAAAAATGCTTGAATTAGATAGCTTCACTCTCACGTCATTATATTTCTATATCCTCCTTTTGTGATCTTATATAAATCCCTAACCTCGTTGTAACAATCCATGTGCACAATTAAATATGTTCAAAGAAGCAACGTGCCTTTAATCCAAATCTCGTTATCACTTATATACAATTATCAGCATACATGGCCAAGGTTCGAGAAAACAGAAAATTTATTTATCTTATTTTCTTCCACTTTTGAAAATTGAACAATAAAATGACTTCTTACTTGTAGGAGAAGGAACCTCTGATGGAGGATCTAGAACAAGGAATACAGCTAACCAGTGAGAATGAAACCGGCCGGTCTGGTAACGTGGGTAGGTGGAGCGAAGGATTTCATGATCCATTGGTTCCTAAACACGGAGCAGCTGAGAAAGCAAAGGTTCTTTCGGTCACCACTAAACCGTATAAACCGGTTCCTTGCTCTGAATCTGAGATTTCCGGTATATGGCCTTCTTCGTTTAGCAAAGAGTATTGTTGCATCTACAGAGTACCTAACCGGTTAAGGAGAGTGAACCCAGATGCATACACTCCTCAAATGCTTCTCATCGGTCCACTTCAACATTCTAAGAAAGCTAAAGCCCTTGAGCTCTCCAAAACCGATTTAAGGTACGTGTGTATATATTAATCTTACTGAAACAAAAGCTAGTTTCTGATTTTGTGTTTGCGTTTGTGTGTTATGTTTACATTTATAACATGCTAGATTATTGTATTTAATCATACCTTTATAGTGTTTTCTCGTATTAAATATCATTTTAAATTTGGTGTTTGATTTAATGCTTGCGCTTCTGTTAACATCTTAAATTGTAGTGTTTGTGTTGAAAGTACATAATATGCTAATGCGCTTACATTATATTGTTCTAGATATTTGGACTATATCAACATGGAACTTCACAAGAAGAAGTACCTTAATGCTATTGCAAATAAATATGGGGATCAAATTATCGAAGTTTTCAGGAAAATCATAAGAACAAGTGAGAAATTCATAAGAGAAAGCTACGCCGAGTCAACGGAGTGGATCAAATCCCAAGAGTTCGTGGAAATGATCCTCCTCGACTCGGTGTTCATACTAGGGTTCTTTATTCAGACTGAAACTACTCAAAACATCAAGAAGAAAGAAGAAATTCTTTTCCATGAAGAAGATATTCTTTTCCAGGAGCCTTGTCTCATAACCACTATTTTAGAAGACCTAATCTTGCTCGAGAACCAACTCCCTTATGTCCTTTTAGAGGAACTCTCTATACATTTTTTCGCAAATCTTGAAACCAAGGAAACTTTCCGTGACATTATCCTTCGAGCTTTCAGGTTAAAAGGAGAGGTCAAAGAAGGAATGAATTTCCGACATTTTACAGATTTGTTTCGACGTGTCCGTGTGGAAACACTTTGTTTGACAAAAGAACAAATCAAAAGCGCAAAGGATAAGCCACCGGAGAGCATAAAGAGTCTGCACAACGCAGACAAACTAGACAGTGCTGGAGTGGATTTTGTGCCTCTGGAAGAAAAAAACAATTTATCGTTGGTGATTACTTTCGAACGGGGAATCTTGGAAATACCTTGTTTCTTAGCGGACGACAACACCGAGAGGATTATGAGGAACTTAATGGCCCTCGAACAATGTCATTACCCTCTCACTGCTTATGTTTGTAACTACATAGCCTTCTTGGATTTTCTCATCGACACCGACCAAGACGTTGACTTGCTCGTCAAGAAAGGTAAAAAACTCTTTACAAAGATCTAGTTCAGAGACGCATGAACAAATCGGGTTGCTCAATTCAGGTTTCAGAATTTTGGTCTGTGAAATGTAGCACAAGAAGTCGGTTCCAGGTTACGTCTAGATTCATGTTTATGAGATTCCTTTATTAACATATCTTCACATTTTTCGTTACAAGGAGTTATAAAGAACTGGTTAGGACATCAAGCATCGGTGGCGGAAATGGTGAACAAGCTGTGTTTAGGGCTTGTGGATTTTGGATCTCACTATTACGATATAGCCGATAGACTCAACAAACACTACGAGAGCCGTCGCAATAGATCCATAGCCACACTCCGGCGAGTTTACTTTAAAGATCTTTGGACCGGAACTGCCACCGTTGCCGCAGTCGTTATCCTCGTGTTGACTTTGATTGGGACGGTGGCTTCCGTTCTCCAAGTGACGCAGAAGGAAAATAATCCTCCACCGTCTCCGGCTCTGTTCCGAGGACCGTAGATTGTCTCTTGTTATACACGAAACAAAACAATATTTGTTTTTTTTATCTCTCATGCAAAACTATGTTTAATTTGTTTTTCTCTTTAGCTCGACTTGGTTCAACAAATAATGCTTCTTTTTCATATTGTTTATTTATTCCATCATGGCTAACGTCATCTTTCCAGGTTGATTATGTATCTTAAGGGAAAATCTCACAAAAATATCTAAATTAAAACATTTTCCTAACTAAAACTTCCAATTTTGTTGTTTTTATAGAAAACATTTAAATTGAAATATTTTTTCAACAAAAACCTTCAATCTTTTTCATTCCCATATAAAACTTCCAACTAATTAACTTTATCTAAATAAACCTTCAAACTAAGTTATCAAATTTGACCTCGAAAAGTAGTTAACTAATGGTCAACGATAATTCATCTATTCGGAATAGTAAGCGGCTATTTACGACATATTGTTTTTAGTTTATTTAGTTTCCAAAATTTATATAAATCCTACAATAAAAATTAATAAATTTTAGGGTTTGTAATGATTTTTTTTGTGTTTCCTATTATAATTAACACGTGTGAATTCGAAAACTAAATAAATGAAATAAACATATTGTTAAAGACCGTTTATCGTTAGTCAATCATTGGTCTGGCTCAAATGGTAAACATTTAACTAAATTGGATTAGACTCTATTATATATGTTTTATTTTTAATATAAGGTATAATAAAGAACTAGTTGGACGTTCAAAATCGGTGGCGTACATGGTGAACAAGCTGTGTTTAATTAGGGATTGTTGATTATGACTCTCACTATTACGATATAGCCCAGAGGTTCAACAGATACTAGGAGGATCGTTTTAACATTATCAGAATACAAAAAAGTACATCCTTCGCCACTCTCAGTCTACTTCAACGAAATTTGGACAGGAAAGTTAACTGCCATCGTTAGCGCAGTCGTTATCCTCGTGGTGGCTTCCGTAGTACTCTAATGACACACAAAGACAATAATCACACTAATTAAAATATTAAATCTCTCCCGGAAACTGCAGATTGCTACTTGCTATATACACGAAATTAAACGAGACAATATATGTGATTATTATAATATATTTTCATCCATTCTCTGCAGAGGCAAACTCAAAAAAAATCGTTTGCTTTAATTTCTATGTAATAAATTTTCGATAAGTGTAATAATATTAATTTGTTTATAATATTAAATCAATAATTCAATCTTAGTGTATACATATATATAGTAGTCAATAGTCAGAGTCTCCCTCCAGCTCATTTTCCTTATCTAAAATAAAATGCAATATATGGATTTAAAATTAACATAATTATTCAAAAATATTTTAAAATCATACCATGAAAAGAAAAACCATAAAATGACAAAAAAAACAATAAACAGATATAGTTCAACCACTTAAAATAAAACATACTTCAACATAGTTTGTCAACAGGATTAAAATAGGTGATTACATACCACATGAGAGGCTAGTTCACTCCCTTTATTCATGAAATTAAAAACAACAACGAAACTTATTCAAGAAACCCTTTCGTTGATATACAACAAAAGGGTTTCACCTTCAACCTCCCGGCCGAATCACTAGCGACGATCACCGAGGGCTGCTGCATTGGCGGTTCTTGACCTCTTACTAACGAACCTTCTGCAGTACATAGGACGCCCATCGATGACAAAGCAAACCTTTTCACGAGACCCCAGCACATTACCTGGTATGCAAATAGAATTGAACATCACTTTTCCGAACAAACCTTGCCTAGCCACCCTCCCTGTTGGCCTAGGCCTGTGGACATACACGTCCACCACACGCCCCGGGCACATCCTAATCATCATCATCACATATATACACATATATGAACCAACTGAATCATATAAAAGATGTAATTAACTAGCGAAAAAACTAAAACAATTTGTTTGTATAACTATATGTATCAAGAAGCACAATATACTGTGAGATGCAAGTCGAGATCTATTAGCACAAACTAAACTAAAATTGTTATACATCTATAGACTTCGTAGATGTGTGTCTACTACACATAGCCAACCTTCTATGATGCAAGTCGAGATCTATCAGTACAAACTAAACTAAAAGTTTATCAATCTATAGACTTCATAGATGTGTTTCTAACTACACATAGCAAACCTTCTATGATGCAAGGTAAAGTAAGTTTCAAGGTCATGTGAAATCGTCTTGTCACAAATCATTTGCACCAACCAAAAACTATTATACATTTAATAAATTTCATGAATTAGGGTTACACTTGCCTGTTGAAAAAAGCGAAGATCTGGCTTTCTGTGAGAGGAAAGCCATTAGAGAACGTGACAAATATACAACAGTCGTCGGGATTTGGCTTAAACTCCAGCGCATGTGCATTTAACACAGAGCCCCTCGAAGTGCTCATGGCGTCGATCTCTACCTCTCTTCTTCCCTCTCCTTTTAACAACAACAAGAGAAACGCAAATTTTTTGTTTTGTGTCTATATAGCATGGTACGTGTCTGGATACAACGGTTGGGATTATAAGGAATAAAATTTTCATTTAATGCATAGTATCAAAAGGTTGACAAATTTATTTCACATTCCACACTGAGTGCATGTATGTACTAAGAAACATAAATCATTTCAGCTGATATTTTATTTTTCTGTCATTTTAAAAATAACTTTCGAGGTTTTGTTGAATCATGTGTTTTTGTAACCGAATCGCAGTATTATATATTTCTACATATGCATCATATTTCTTTTTGAAGAAACATATTTTACCTTAGATTTTAGACATACCAGCTGTAGTATTCAATTATACAAAATCTCCAGTTGTATTTTCTTTATTTTGTTGTGCCAATTTTAGAAGATCAGAAACAACTTTTGAAGTTCCCTTCTTTTCAAGGAATCAAATAAGATTATTACACGCATTAGTAATTTATACATAAGATTTTTTTTTTTTTTTTGGTTTAATGTTAAAAAATACACATAAGATTATTACACGCATTAGTAATTTATACAAACTATATTTGTTAATCAAAATTCATGAAATTTACAAGTAAAGTTCCGAGAAAATGTCATAATAATAATTGTGATTTACACCAATAAATAAAACAAAAAACAGTAATCACCTCCACGGAGACGAGCATGTGGAAGTTAAGTAGCATACATAATCAATCTCTCAAGGTCAAGCTTGAGATTAGTAAATAATATATATAGTTATATACACACATTCTCTGCAACAACATGCACAAAAAGCTACACAATGCTCAAATCTCGAAAAAAAATTATAAGAAGAAGACTCCCACAGTCCAAAGCTTTAGATTTCACAGTTTAGTTGCAGAGCAATGTGTCCCGCGTTGCATTCCCAGTAGTCGCGTTAACTCTAATGAGTCAAACAAAAGACAAACACACAAACAATTTAATCACATTCTGCTGAGTTTCAGACATAATATAAGATAGATTCTAAGAGATAAGAGAATTTTACCCATCCGCGATTTTGCAAAGGTATACTCTTTGATCATCTCTTAGAGGGACATCGGTGAAGTCTAAATCCATTTCAAATATATACACACAAAAGTATCAAACTCTGTGATAGCTCAAAGGTGACAAAGAGATGTGCTTATTGTTATTATGAAAGTTTTCTTTTCTTTTTTTTTACCTGCGCCTGTAATGTTTGATCCCTTGAATGATGTGTTTCCAGTAGCAGTCGCTCCTTCCAAGTTAGCGTTCGTTAAATTCACCTGCATGATGTAACATTTTAAACTATTATTCACCATTAATGTCAAAGATCTTTCTGTTATCCCTAGCTTTATACACATTTAAGCACATACATGGACACATATATGTTACATCGAATACAACCTTTGTTACGTTTGCCAAGGAGAAATCTGCACCTCGGAGATCAGCTTCCGATAAATCAGCACCTGGTTTTACGATGATAAGAGTTAACATTCCATGAATGAGAAGTCGTCTCTATTACAGTTCTTCTACTACCTCAATAAAGAAAAGAGAACGAACCTGTTAGATCTGCATCAAAGAAGCTAGCACCTAACAACTTCGCACCCTTGAAGTTGGCTTGCCTTAGGATGGACTGCCGAAAATGTAATCAAATAAGAGGATGATAAATATGGTATTCATGCTGATCTATAACCGTCTATAACTGCATAATGTATACCGTTTTGAAGTCCTGCCTGATAAGAGTCTGGCCACTGAAATCTTTGCCGGATAAGTCCTGTCCCCTGGTGACTCCTTGTCCATAGGGACCTCCACCCTTTCAGTTTCATCCAAATCCAGAAAAGAAAGTGAGCTATAGAGAAGAACATCTTATGATATCTTAGTCACTTGAATGAAAAATTCATCTAGTACTAAGATAACATATTCAAGAGGAACTCTGTTTCTGCCATTTCGCATTATTGATACAAACACCTCAAATGATTTGGAGGGCATTTCTACAATGGTTCTACAATGGTAAGTACCAGATCATAAGCTTGACAGTGAAACTACAGGGCAAACTGTTTCAACTTATTACTCAAGTTTATAGCAGAGAAAGTGCCTAATATTAACACTCAATGGTTTCCAATTTAGATTGGATGAGAAATTTCCATAAGTAACACAACGTTTGCTCACAATAACTTTTCTATGGTGATCTGATCATCACTTGCCTTAAAGTTTCGACCTTTTATAGTTTTATACCAATTGTGTACCACCACTATATGCAAGTTCCTTTACTTACTTTCATTACAGATTCCAGAATATAATTAAAAAAGGAGATAAGAACAAAGGGTTACCTTAAAAGCAAGAGCAGGATCAACAAAGAAGAGAGAAGCAGAGACAAGTGCAAGTAGACTTCTCTTTGAAACCTCTTCTCCTGATGACCAAACCACACTTCTCAAAGGACTAACAACAACTTCTTTTCCTTCCTGCCCAAAAACAGAAAATCACAAAAAGAATCTTGTCTGAATCTCAACGGACATATAAAATTGGATCTTGTCTAGGTCAAACATAATCTCAAATCAGTTTTCTTCTCAATGTATCAACACTACTCAACGATACATACAAACATGAGCATGTGGTCTAGATATAAGATAACACCAAAGATCAAACATGAATCAGTCCCAACAAATCTTCACTAAACAAAAGCTACAAGTGTAATCAACTACTAATTCAAATTTGGCTCCTTCTTTATCAAAACCGTTTTTTTTTTTTTTTAAACGGTTCGGAGAAAAGATTGGAGGTTACCTGAGAGTAACGAAGCGCACAATGAGAATTACGAGAAGACGGAGAATTGGAGAGAGACGAGAGAGATGGTTTCTGAGAGATGTTGCAGCAGGAGAACAACGAGACGTTGCTGAGAATTACCATTTTTTTTCGGCTTCACGAATCAACAAGTCTCTGTTTTGGTGGATAAGCCAAAAGAGACTCCTTGTGGATAAAATTTGATTATGATTATATGACCAGTGTAATTTACTACTTGAGAAAAGGCCCATTTTAATTGAGCCTATTTAGGCCCAACACATATTGTTAAGTAATTTACCCATATACCACTTTGACTTATATACTTTTTTGTTTTAACTTATATACATAAATTAAGGCTTTGATTGTTTGTAGATTCTGAAATGATTTTTAGTTTTTGATTTTACAAAGAACAATTTATTACTCATTCAAGATTATAATAAAAATATTTCTTAAAAAATAGAGAATCTAAATTTTAAAGAGATTTTGTCAATTCTTTCACAAAATCCAAAACTCCCATTTTTATTAGTTTTTACTTTATAGAGTGCTGGCCGTGATGTCATATAGTATTTTTTTTTGTTTTCCATTTACTTACTTCTTCTTTTGAACAAAATCCGAATACCAAAAACCAAAATCTATAATCTAAAAACTACTAAAGAACTTGTTTTGAATGATAGTACTTTTTAAATGAAATTTATTGTTTATGTTTTTAAGTTAAAAGGTCTACAAAATTCTCCAACCATCATAAGTCCAAAAATAGATTTTGTCTTAAGTAAAGACGAATTATCTCACTCGTAGTTCGCATTGTCTCTCTCGAACCAATTTAGTGCTATCAAATCTAATTTCTCAAACACGACGAGATCACGTGCAAGTCACATGGATAACAGTTGTGCACACACAATCCAAAACGCATTGGATCGAGGCTGTGTGATCATAACATCATGAGAGGAAGGGGCACAAATGTAATTTCAGTAGAAGCTCGTGTCGCATCAAATGATTGGTGTCTGGTGAGAGAGAGACAATGAGACACGCGCGGTGTGGTGCGAAGGTAGGACAATGCTAACCCCTCTATTATTTCACTTGTGAGGTTGACACGTGGACACTCCATCACGTGACTTCCCACGTGAATCGCTGGCGTATCTAATTTAATTGAGAGTCCTTTTGTCTGTTTTTTTTTTCTCCTCAGTCACGTGGCTCTCACTCGCCATGTCTCCTTGCTAACTTTTTTTTTTGAATCTTTGAAACTTTCTGCTTTATATGTTTGAGATATATATTTTTCTAGGATTTATATGTTTGGTTAAAAATCGTCAAGTGTTTTGATCTAAAGACGGTTTAGGTTCTTATCGGATCAACACTAGAAAATTTGGTCGATTTTTTAAAAAACACCGACAAATTTATTCTGATAAAATTCGATTCGATCTAGTGCTCGATCACCTTAATTAGTAATACTGTAATACTATTGAGATTATGTTTGCTTTTATGATCTCTGTTTAGAAATATAATTTCTGCATCCATGTGAACAGCTGTTATTCTGAAATTCTAATATCGATCTTACACTCAATTTCCAGCGTAGCCCTATGTTTTTATTCAAAGCCTAGATGGGTTATTAATACAGATTGCACGGATACCAAATAATAGTATTGATTATAAAGAATCAATCAAATCTTGAAACGGACCAAATTAAGTGACGGGCTTCCCACGTGGACATCAGGACATGTGTAATGATTTCGAGTAAATTGTTAGATACGTCGATAGAATCATGTGATACGTGAAAAATATCATAATTATTTTGTAATGATTAAATTGGCTCAGCGAACAATTATTGATGGATGGGACTATCTATATACAGTAGTAGTACTAAATATAGTGTACATTTACCTTAACTCTCAAAATTTACCAATCAAACCCAAAATAATATATTTACTTACTTTTGATCGGGCGAAAGTTGTAGCTTGATTTATCTTGACCTCTTTTTCACCTTTTTACTCTCTCTTTCCAACTGATCAGATCTCAAATTATACACGTACGTATATAAAATCATGTGCCTGTAAATTGATAATGATACACTCTGCAGGTATCTAATTGATTGTTTCAGTAGTTAAATTTATAAATTAGTTTACTTAAACTAGTATATAGTTAAACCCAAAAAAACGTATACCAAAATAATTAGATTCTGAATTGTACGTATATATATCGAGAAGGTGATGTATATAAGTTCAAACTACGAAATTAAATTAAAGGAGAACACATGCATTGGGAGAGCTTTTGCACATGGTTATGGACACACACGTGGGACACTGGGACCAAATGTGTGTCTTCTTTTTTAATAAAGATGTGTCAAAATTATTGAACTCTTGAATTAAGTAATTAGTATGATCATAAGTATATTTAAATCCATGCATGATTACCTCAAAAACTCGTTATAATTGGTGCAACATGGGCTTTGGTTGCTTTGGTCGGTTTTCATCGGATCCTGTTCTTAGCTGTCTCTTACCGAACTGATATCTTTAATTCCCTCGCCATATACTGTTATAACTTATAACAAAACTCAAACCAAATTGTAAATATACTTATATCCACAATTTTTAACTCATATTTACGTATATCAATATAATATATTGAAGTTTTTTTTTTGGTCAAAAATTTTATCGAGTATCCATTCACCAATTTTTTTTTTATGTTTTACAAACGGATATCAGTTTTGTATTTTTCATTATGATTTTCTGTACGATATATTATAGTTGGAGGATATTTAATGATGTGTAGTTTGTCGTATTAATTTTAGAAGATATTTTTGTATTGTTCTAAGTTCTAACGTTCTTCTCATCTTTAAATTCTCTCAACGATTTTTTAAAAAAAATTCTCACAACGATTTTTACACGAACAACCACGCGAGAGTGAGCGCGTGTGGTGGTAGGAACCACCGAGTCGGAGAAGGAGAGAAGTATCCAATGATTAAAGAGAAGTGAATGTCTGGTCGTGGAGGAACAAAAATTACGCCGCACGAGTGTGGTCACTGGGGACCATGTGCTGCCACGTTGGCAACTTCTTTCGTGAACCCCTTCCCATTTCCCACGTGACCTCCTTTTTTTTCTATACTTATTTAAATTTGCTTCACTTCTTCTACACTCTCCCACACCGTCACACGCTTTATTCCAGAATTTCACATTCATTAATATGCAATGTACTGAAACATCATTAGCTCTGAAACATATTTAACCAATCGTGATAACAAATGGATTTATTTGACTCGAATTTTACGGAGAACGAACATGTAGCAATTGTACTAACTAGATTTCATATTAGTTACACTTCATGTAGTTGTATCATGAAACATACATACAAAATATAGCATAGCCATGTAACAAAGCAGAATCATACATAGGTTTTCTAGACACAAAATAAAACAAAAATATTTGTCTGCTTTTCCTTAAAACAATCAAGAATGTCAGAAGAGTTGGAAAAAGGGAGATTACTGTAAAAGCTTAGAAACTTCCCTCTTCTGACCAAAAAAAAAGAGTAAAAGTATATAAATTAACTTGGGTTATGACTTATGAATTGTAACTTGCAACCAACTATTTGTTTATATATGCATGGTCCGGCTCATAAATCATAACCCATGTTAACTTAGTTCATAGCCCTTATTCATTTATCAATACATACTTTTTGTAGTGTTTTTCTTTGAGCAAAAAAGAACTTACAAATAAATTAAACATACTTTTTAGTTTTTGTAGTGAATTTTAGATAGAAAATTTAGGAATAAATCTTTTTGTATAACTAATGTGTTTAGAGTACTATTACTATCAATCAAGTCAACCAACCAATTAGGCTTCAAAATAAAAACAATTATCTAAACATATTTTACCAAGAAAAGTTTTCAAGAAAGGTCAAAGCAAGTTTTAAGAGTCGATGAAAAGCATGACCGCATTGATTGAAGATACATAAGAAGTCAATTCATATTCATTACATTTGAAAGTAATTAAAAACACATTAATTTGTTTTGAAAAAGCGTCGGACGTTATTTAACTTAAAAATTAAATAATAAACCCGACTTGTCTTGTCTGTAACTCTCGAAGAAACTGAAGTAGTAGTAATAATGATGGCATTATCAACAACTTTGAAAACAATAAAAAGGAAACATAAACCAAAATTATTGTTTCAATGACAGAAAGTAGCCGTAAACACTACCACCACTAGTCTTTTCCAAATGTCCGTTTTCTATTTGACTTAGACATAAAATTCAATGGAGAAACTTGAATTTTGCTTTTATTAGTTGACCAAAAGAATAATTCCTAATCAAAGGAGAGTTTTAGGAAAAGGGAATATTAAATGAATCGAAGATTAATTAGATGCATGTTGGGTTCACGGGTAACTCTAGAGTCTTAAAAACCCCATGCAGTGTTAGGCTCTGTATCATCAAGACGACATCGTTTTCTGACTACCATACCCATTTTGAGCCCAACGCCATTCTCTTCCGTTCCACGCGTTCTTACTCGCGTTTGTTCTTCACGAGCGGCCCTACTTTACCATACACATCTGTCTTTTCCTTTTAAAATAGTACTATTCTCATGGGTTAAGAAATAAAACAATTCAAACAAAGATTTTGTTATACTATTAATATTGTTTAGTAGATCTACAAAGCGTGTGCATTACTTAAATTAGTTTAGCTATAATCAAGTTTTAAATATGACTTTTCGAGAATAAGCAAATGATATGATTAATTAAGCATAATTTTTAAGACGTTGAACCAAAACCAAATACTTATTGCTGTCAAAACACAACAAAATAACTGAGATTTATGTATTAAAATGTTAACGTTTGTTATTGACTTTTAGTAAGCAAATGAACAAAAATTCATTTGTCAAACGTATTGAAAAAATTAAACGCATTGGAGTTGAATGAGTTATTTTTTTAGTATTTTTTAGAGAGAGAGGAGCAGGTAACAGTATATATCATCATTGAAATTACAAGGGTCTCTCTGACACAAGTCATCATTGAAACCCCAAGCACCCCACATAACCCCTTCTCTCTATCTCTCTCTACATATCAACTTCTGTGTACATATATATATTAGTCATATATCTTTAACCCCAGCACTACTACATCGATTTTCTCGAGAAAATCTTTCAAACCCCAGAAAAGAAAAGCTCTTTCTTTAGAGAACAATGGGTGAAAGAGATGATGGGTTGGGTCTGAGTCTAAGCTTGGGAAATAGTCAACAAAAAGAACCATCTCCGAGGTTGAATCTTATGCCGTTGACAACTTCTTCTTCTTCTTCTTCGTTTCAACACATACACAATCCGAATAATAATAGCCATCCCCAGAAGATTCATCACAACTCTTGGACTCATCTGTTTCAATCTTCTGGTAATACTTCTCTTCTTTATTTTCTCATTGTTTTTTATTAAACATTAAATGTTCTGAAATTCTGTTTATGTGCAAAATATTCGAAGATTTCGCTGTACTTTCATATCTCCGGATCTATGTTTCAGATCCGATCCTTTTAAATAAAAATATTTAAGTTTTAGTAATGTACGAAACTGAAGCTAAAAATGCTTTTGATGTACTCTAGGAATTAAACGTACAACTGCAGAGAGAAACTCTGACGCCGGATCTTTTCTAAGAGGTTTCAACGTGAGCAGAGCTCCGTCTTCGGTGGCGGTGGTGGACTTGGAAGAAGAAGCCGCCGTCGTCTCGTCTCCGAACAGCACCGTCTCGAGTCTGAGTGGGAATAAGAGGGATCTTGCGGTGGCGAGAGGAGGAGATGAACACGAGGCTGAGAGAGCTTCTTGCTCACGTGGAGGCGGAAGCGGTGGAAGTGACGATGAAGACGGCGGAAACGGCGACGGATCAAGGAAGAAACTACGCTTATCAAAGGAACAAGCTCTTGTTCTCGAGGAGACTTTTAAAGAACATAGCACTCTTAATCCGGTTAGTGGCATTTTTAGTAATTTATCACTTCTCATTGCATGGAATGGACGTATGTGATTGGCTTCTTTCTAAAACTAATATTATGCTCTTTGGTTTTTTGAATTATCGGATTGGGCAGAAGCAAAAGCTGGCTCTAGCAAAACAGTTGAATCTAAGGGCAAGACAAGTGGAAGTGTGGTTCCAGAACCGAAGGGCAAGGTAAAGAAATTATCTTTATTTCTAGGGGTATTATCGGGAATTTGGTTTCACAGAACCTTAGTAATTGCTATGATGGGGATATAATTGTCCTTTTATGACCCAAAAGAGATTTCAGTTCCCTGTCTTAAAAGAAAATCCTAATAAGATCTCTGCCTCTGTACTGTCACATGGAGTTTTTTACTTTTTACTACAGCCTTAAAGACACATGCATGCGTATGCGTACAAATAAAATCTACTTTTGTCCTTCTTTGTTTCTTCTGTTTCTTAATTAATAAGCGTAGTTGTAATATTTAATTTTCGTCCCGTTCACTAATTAAGATGATTTTGATTTATTATGTGTACATTAGGACGAAGCTGAAACAAACGGAGGTTGATTGTGAGTATTTGAAGAGATGTTGCGATAATCTGACGGAGGAGAATCGACGGTTGCAGAAAGAAGTGTCGGAGCTGAGGGCGTTGAAGTTGTCTCCACATCTCTACATGCATATGACTCCTCCTACTACTCTCACCATGTGCCCTTCTTGCGAACGTGTCTCCTCCTCTGCCGCCACTGTGACCGCTGCTCCTCCTCCTCCTACTCCTACGGTGGTGGGGCGGCCAAGTCCACAGCGATTAACTCCTTGGACTACTATTTCGCTTCAGCAAAAATCAGGTCGCTAGGGAAGGAGTATCTTCGGTAGTTTTAGCTTAGAATAAAGATTTAAGTATGAAATTTTTAATGATTAGCTTCAATCTATTGAAAATAAAAACAAAAAAGGTTCAATTTGAGGCTCTAACTTTTTAACACTGTAAAAGACCGTTTGACAATATGAAAAGAATTGCAAGAAGCAGGCTTTTACAGAAATGGTTATAGAATTTCTTTCCTAATTTACATTATTATTATTTGAGACCGTTATCCAAAAGTTTCTTTCCATGAACAGTTGCAAAATATGAAAATCCTGTAAAGCCCAAATGAAACAATGACATTTGAAGAGTTGTTTTGCTTTATCTGTCTTAAACGTACCGAACTAGTTAAAATCAAAAGATATTCATATTCTTATAACACTAAAGATCTCAAGTCAGTACATTAAGGGCCGTTTTTCACCGGGGCTAGTGCAAGCTGTCTGCGCAGGCCAATCTTGATCCAAACCAAAATAATGAAATTGCCTGAAAGCATACTTCTGAAAAGATGTCTTTAAATTAACATATTACTAACTTCTAAGAAGTCAAATCAAAACCGAAACAAAAAAAAGCGTGAAACCAAACTAAATGTTGATCATAATCGTTTTGTTATTTGTTATCTTATTTTATAAACGAAAAATTGGATTACAACCCTTAAATAGCATTGTAGGCTTGTAGCAGAATAGAAAGGCATTTGATCCAATAAAGAGGATTCCATTCAAAAAAATGTATCTATAATTTGTGTGTTTTAGTTTTATTAGTTTCCTGAGTATAATAGGGTTTGGAAAACTAGTGAGTCATAACTTGACAACTGAATTGGTTTTCTCATTTCCGAACCTGTAAAAGGATTACCTTTTTAGAATTCAATTTTTGTGAGTATTGTTTGTTACCTCAAATCCCGAGAGAGATCTTCTAGGGGTTGTACGTAATAAAACTTGATGGGCTTAGATAAAGATAAACCAACAAAAACAAATCATGGTGGGCTTTTTGCCGGCATTAGTGCTATGAATAGATGTTCTTCTTTTTCTTTTGTTGGGTTTTAAAACCGAGAGGCTTCAAAACCGATCGATGTGTTGTTTTTTTTTGGGATCCTTATTCCCAAAACAAGATAATAAAAGACGAGGAAAACTAGACCAGATTATAATCAACTACGGGAGACATTACGGCTTATACGGCTTCGTAAACTCACATATGATGAACAAACTAGAGGCATATAAGGTAAATATTGGAAGTAGCTAACTTAAGATGACAATGATAAAAATTGCTTATTTACATGTAAGTAATCAAAGCTTAAAACTTGATACATAGTTCTTGGTCATCTTCTTTTATCTTTTTCGGTTGGAATTTTTTATTGTTCGGATTAATGGAAAACTTAGAAGACTAACACGGCTAGAGGATGTGGATATTTTGGTGATGTTGATTAAAACACCAAGTTGTTTTGTTTTAAAAAAATTATGTGTAAAGAATTTTCAATCATCAGTTTTAATGAAACAAAGAATGTTCCAATTGGAACATAAATCTCATAACAAATGAAATTATCAATAAACAGAAGTACACAGAATCTTATACCTTAATCCATCAAATTATTGTCCTACCCGGTTTTGGGTCCAAATGAGCGGCTTTGGTCACTCGAGCCACCTCTTTTTTCTGTCTTCTTTGGTTTGCTCGTCAAACTCTCACCAAAAATAAGTTTCATCTAACTTCTCAAAAGTATTTCCTGTGGTGGTGAAAATGTAAAATTGATGAAAGTATAGTGAAGAAGTCGATATAAAAGGAAAGGAGTTGTACTAAGAGCTGCAGATTCCTATATTCAATATGGTCGACATATATCTCCTTTCTTTCTAATTTCAGTACTTTCAAAAAGAGTAACTTTTAAGTTTTAATGATTTTGTTACCAAAATAGACGCACAAAACCAAACCTCGATTTATTAAAGTCCAGTCTCTTAATGTTCTGTTCAACCAATAATATAAAAGGATACGAATAAAATAAAATAATATAATAATATATACAAGGCAAATTTCGGGAATAATATGATTATGAAAAGTAATACTAGTATTTTTCTGCAAATCCCGTTTTCATTAATACGAAAAGGCTAAAACAATACAAGAATGGTATAGTACTCGTTAGATCTCCTAGTAGATCCAAGAAGCCCTAACATATTCAAACTTCAAAGTATAATTGTATATAGAAATTTAAATTGTTATCATGAGTTTGTGCCTTTTTATGCACAATATTATACTAACACGAACTCGAAGTGGTCAGCTAATTGAACAGATTTCAACTAAACCTCAATACCAAGTTTATTTTATAGACTAAAAATCGAATATAGTAACAGAAAATAAAAAAACTAGACTAACATTTTATTTTGATAGCATGAAAAAGAAGAAACAAACATCGATGGCTGATTTTTGGAATAAAGTTTTTATGGTTGAGATAAATGAAATTCTCCTGACAAAAATTTACTTTGTAATGGAGTAACAACAAAGAAACAATATGAAAGTACCATTTTTTATTAAAGAATACTAACGAAACGAATAACAATAATCTTAAAATGTAATTGCGGTAAAATATATTTAAATTTTCATCTACTTAGATGTTTACACATGGCATATCTCCATTGGCATTTCGCTAATAATTTATTTAGCTCAACACAGATACATAACTAATTTTCTCAAAAAAAAGAAAATGCACAAGATTAGTTGCCTAGTTTGATATGGATAATAAGTTTTTGCTTCAAAAGACATATGATCGTTTATGTTTTTACTTTGTAACTTTTTTTTCGAATATGAAATGATTTCAAAATTAAAAGCGCGGCCAAATTTACAACAAAATTACATGAATAGAAGTTTATGATTTTTTTTTGCGGAATATGTTTAAGTTCATGTATCTCGAACGCAAAAAGGAAAGCGGTTTTTCTTAGAAAAAAACCCGTATTAAAGGTAAAAAAACCATTGAATAGTGTAATCAAATCAATAAAATGTAGACTATCAAATTGTAATTAAATGTAAAAAACAAATTAACAGAGGGGAAAAAAAGAGAGAGATAAAAAACCGTGGAAAGGAGGTGAGTTCATGCTCCTCTCTCTCTATCATATTCGTATATGAGCTGTGTTTTCATCACACGAAGCCCTCTTCTCTCTTCTCTCTTCTCTCAAAGCCCCGACCCGGAATTTTCCAATTTCCCTCATCATCTTCTCTCTTTGTGCCGCACGAATAAAGGAAACGGGAGAGAGAGAGAAAGAGAGAGTTTAACGGAATTACTTTGAGACTTGAGAGAGGTCTTTTCGGGTTTGGCCTGAATTCTCTCCGACCATCATCACTCTCTCTTTTTTTCTCTCTTCACTTTGAAATTCCCATTGATCTTTTCTCATCATTGTAAGTTTAATGTCAATACAAATCTGTTGAAGAAGAAAGGTCAGAGATTTTGCTCCTTTTTTCTTCTATTCGAGGGTTTTTGCGTTCGTTGAGCTCTTTGAATTCGGTTTTTATCTAATCGTATCGTGTAATGTGTTGTTGATTCGATATGGTTAATGGGTTTTGAAAAGACTTTGAGCCTTCCAAGTATCTAAATTCCCAAAATCGGGGGACGAAAGGTTTGGTTGTGTTTGTTGCTATTGAAGATCTGTGTCTTCGTATGATTATGTCCTATTAAGGAATTTGTGATCAGCGTTTTCAAGGTTGAGACTTGGGAGATATATAAAGCTAAAGTTTCGATTTTTATTCCGGTAGCTGCAAGAAGATTTGTTGCTGTTTTAGAGGGTTTTTGATTGTATCTGATCAAGGAGAATGAGTCGTAGGGTACGGAGAAAATTGGAGGAGGAAAAAGGGAAAGATAAGGTTGTTGTTTTGCCAAGTTATCCTGAGACTAGCATTAGCAATGAGGATTTAGTAGCTCCTCAGCTTCTTCATGGTTTTGTTGATTGGACTAGTCTGCCTTATGACACAGTTCTTCAGTTGTTTACTTGTTTGAATTATCGTGATCGAGCTAGCTTGGCATCCACTTGTAAGACATGGAGATGTCTTGGTGCTTCTTCTTGTTTGTGGAGTTCATTGGATCTTCGTCCTCACAAGTTTGATGCTTCAATGGCAGCTTCTCTTGCTTCTAGGTGTGTTAATCTTCATAACTTAAGGTTTCGTGGTGTTGAGTCAGCTGATTCCCTTATACATCTCAAAGCTAGGAATCTACTTGAAGTAAGCGGCGACTATTGCAGGAAGATAACTGATGCCACATTGTCAATGATCGTGGCGCGACATGAGGCACTTGAGAGTCTCCAACTTGGACCTGACTTTTGTGAGAAGATCACTAGTGATGCTATAAAAGCTGTAGCCTTTTGTTGTCCAAAGCTTAGAAAGCTTCGCCTTTCTGGGATAAGAGATGTTACTTCTGAAGCCATTGAAGCTCTGGCCAAGCATTGTCCACAGCTCAGTGATCTCGGGTTCTTAGATTGTCTAAACATCGACGAGGAGGCTCTCGGAAAAATGGTATCTGTTCGGTACCTTTCTGTTGCTGGGACATCAAACATAAAATGGTCAACTGCATCAAATAGTTGGGATAAGCTTCCGCAGTTAACCGGTTTGGATGTCTCGAGGACTGACATTGGACCCACAGCAGTTTCTAGGTTCTTGACATCTTCGCAGAGCTTGAAAGTATTGTGTGCTTTAAACTGTCATGTCCTCGAAGAGGATACAAGTTTCTTTAGCTCCAACAGATTCAAAGGAAAAGTCTTACTTGCTCTGTTTACTAATGTTTTCGATGGACTTGCTTCTATATTCGCCGATAAGACAAAGAAACCAAAGGATATCTTTGCCTATTGGAGAGAGTTGATGAAAACAACCAAGGATAAAATCGTTGATGACTTTATGCATTGGATCGAATGGATTATCTCTCATACGCTTCTACGAACTGCAGAGTGTAATCCACAAGGATTGGATGATTTCTGGCTGACTCAAGGAGCTGCATTGCTGCTTAATTTAATGCAAAGCTCACAGGAAGATGTCCAGGAGAGATCAGCTACTGGGCTTGCAACTTTCGTAGTTATCGACGATGAGAATGCTAGTATAGACTGTGGAAGAGCTGAAGCAGTTATGAAAGATGGAGGTATCCGTCTTCTTCTAGAACTTGCGAAATCATGGCGAGAAGGGCTTCAGTCAGAAGCTGCAAAGGTTGCTTCTTCTTCTTTTATTCATATTGGAATTTTGATACTTTTGACTGGACCCACTAACATTGTTTTTTATCTGATTTTAGGCTATTGCAAATTTGTCGGTAAATGCTAATGTTGCAAAGTCTGTTGCTGAAGAAGGAGGAATCAAAATTCTCGCTGGTTTGGCAAAGTCAATGAACAGACTTGTGGCTGAGGAAGCTGCTGGTGGACTATGGAATCTCTCAGTCGGAGAAGAGCATAAGGTAAATCCTCTAATTATCTATAAGATTCTTGTTGTTACTCTTGATTTTTCAGCTCTCAATTTTTTTGTTTTCTCTATTAGAATGCAATTGCTCAGGCTGGAGGAGTGAAGGCACTGGTCGACCTTATATTTAGATGGCCAAATGGCTGTGATGGAGTCTTGGTACGCTTTCGCCACCTTGAAGCTTCACCTTTTTGCTTTGTTTCAAAATCAAACAAAATCTTTCTATTTTATTACCAAAATACCGTCTACAATTTTTTATCATTACTAAATTTAAAAAACTACTAAAAACGGATTAGTCCTTGGATGTTTATGTAAATCCATTTCTTAAGAAGTGGTAGTTTCGATAAATAATTTTTTTAAGTGGCACTCGCGATAATACTTAGTTAAAAAGTGTCATTTTTGGATATTTCCCTTCTTCCTATATGGAGGATTTACCTAATTTGTGTGATTAGGAACGAGCTGCAGGAGCATTAGCAAACTTAGCAGCAGATGATAAATGCAGCATGGAAGTCGCAACAGCGGGAGGCGTACATGCCCTTGTGATGTTAGCTCGTAATTGCAAGTACGAGGGAGTGCAAGAACAGGTAAATTCAGTTTCTTTATTTTACAAAATTTCTTTGTGAGTTGAGTTTGTGGTTTAACACTGTTTTTATTTTCCAGGCTGCTCGTGCTTTAGCTAATTTGGCTGCTCATGGAGATAGCAACAATAATAATGCTGCGGTTGGACAAGAAGCAGGTGCACTAGAAGCTCTTGTCCAACTTACACAATCGCTTCATGAAGGAGTTAGACAAGAAGCTGCTGGTGCTCTATGGAATTTGTCGTTTGATGATAAGAATCGAGAATCTATCGCTGTAGCTGGTGGTGTTGAAGCTTTGGTATACTACCAGTTTGTTTAGTATGATTACATTGTTCATCTGCATATGTAAGGGGAATTGATCACTTTTGTTGATTATTTTAGGTGGTGCTCGCGCAGTCTTGTTCAAATGCATCGACAGGTCTTCAAGAAAGAGCTGCTGGTGCGCTTTGGGGATTATCGGTGTCAGAAGCAAACAGGTGCTAAAAACATTCCGAGTCTAAGTTTTATGCTTTGCGTATATAGATTGTCACGTGATATGTTTAAGATCAATGCAGAAGCAACATAAGGACAGACCATCTTGCTTTAACATATCACACACTTGCTGATAATTTTTATTTTGCTTGCACCCACAGTTGAGGCTTTGGTTAGCAGAAAAGTTATAAGGAGTTTCTGATCAATTTATTGTTACTGTCATTTTCCTTGATAATGATCCTGCCATTGCTCTTTTTTTCTTTTATCTTCATTAGCGTTGCGATTGGACGTGAAGGTGGGGTTCCACCTCTAATTGCACTTGCACGGTCTGAAGCTGAGGTAAGAAATTTGTTCTCAGGTCTTGTTGCTTTGAGCTTAGCCATCTGGGATAATCTGATTTAAAATTTCCTCAATGTGTTGGTTTTTTTTTCAGGATGTACATGAAACTGCAGCAGGAGCTCTGTGGAATCTTGCTTTTAATCCTGGTAATGCACTCCGCATTGTTGAGGAAGGAGGAGTTCCAGCTCTTGTTCACTTGTGTTCGTCTTCTGTCTCAAAAATGGCTCGATTTATGGCTGCATTGGCTTTGGCATACATGTTTGATGGAAGGTATATTTATATATAACTCAGTTAATAATCATCCCAAATTCAATCCGACCCTCACGGTTTTTGATATGTTTTCGATCTGAATTATCAATGTGCAACAGGATGGATGAATACGCTCTGATGATAGGAACTTCTTCATCAGAGAGCACATCTAAAAGCATTAGCTTAGATGGGGCAAGAAACATGGCTCTTAAACACATTGAAGCTTTTGTTCTAACTTTTATAGATCCTCACATCTTTGAATCTCCTGTTGTTTCATCTACCCCTACTATGTTGGCACAAGTCACAGAGAGAGCTCGCATACAAGAAGCTGGCCACTTGAGATGCAGGTTAATCTTTTCTCCTCTATCTACCACTATCGCGGTGTCTTGTGTTTGATTGAAAACTGATTTGAAATTTTCAAATGTATTGCTTTCTTTGCAGTGGTGCTGAAATTGGAAGATTTGTAACAATGTTGCGGAATCCTGATTCGACACTCAAAGCATGTGCTGCGTTTGCGCTTCTTCAGGTATGTAAATATGTGAAAACAAACATTGTGTCGTGTTTTTGTTGGTTAACAACTGATGCATATTTCCTTTTTGTTCTTTCTCTCATTCAGTTTACCATACCGGGTGGTCGTCATGCAATGCATCACGTAAGCCTGATGCAGAATGGAGGAGAGTCGAGATTCCTTCGTTCTGCAGCTGCTTCTGCAAAAACGCCTCGTGAAGCTAAGATCTTTACGAAAATTATCCTACGCAATCTCGAGCATCACCAGGCAGAATCTTCCATTTAAGCCTTTTAGAAAAATTGATAGTGGAAAAGTCCCATTTACTTAGAATACCTCTGTATCTCAAATACACAAGAAGCCAAAGCCAAGCCATACTGCAAAACCACAAACTCTCAAGATGGATGCTTTATCAGACCAAGAATGTCCTCTCTGTGTGATTTTCATGAGACTTGTGTTCTTCTTTATCGCATTTTGAGATTTTTTCCTGTAGTAACAGGTCCAAAGGATTGGAAGGTGATGTTTCTTCTATCTCCTATCTTGTTCATCATTCCTTTTTGGCTCTGTTCATTTCTTGTGACATATATATTTGACTTTTACCGAAAGAAAAAAAGCTTGACCTTTTGAGAATTTTGCAACACTTGATGATACAGGCCAAGCTCTCTCTGATCCAAGGCATATTGAATTTCTAGCGGAAACTGGATTGACCATATTACCCTCCGCTCTGTTATTCCCTTAGATAAATCATATGGGCTTATTAAGTAGGCCCAATAACAATTGGCTAGTTTATTTACTTTTTTCCATTATTGTCAACACGTAACATCAAGAATTGATGAGCGATAACTATTTACGTCCAACATTGTTTCTCTTTTGAAAACCTGAAACGTTAAGTGACAGAAGCTCTGTTTTCATGAGCTTGTGTGTGTGTAGCCGTGTAGGTTGAATTATTGTTTCTCTCTCTCATATTAAATCTCCATAATATCTTTCGCTCCTCTGCTCTATCTCTCTCTTAACACTTAATTCTGCCATGGAAGTAGCAGCTGAAAGGATCTCAACTCAAAACGAGAGAACGGAGAAGATGAACACTCAAGGTTCCAAAGGAGATCTCATTCAGAAGTTTTTCAGAGTCTATATACCAAATTTCACCGAAGATGACATGGTACGTTGCCTCTCTCTCAGTCTCTCTACCTCTCTCTCAAAATTCAGAGCAGTCTCGCTCTGTTTTTGCAAGATCTTGCCTTTTTTTCCGAGTTTAAGATGATAAAAATCTTAGCTTTACCAAAACATTTTGTGGTTTAGGTTGTGTTTTATGTGAAAAATCCACCGGTAGTATGATATGTTTTTGAAGTTATGTTCTGTTTCTTTGAATTAAAGAGTGAGGGATTTGTTTCTGTTTCTACAGAATCTACCATTTGTTTCGGACAAGATCTTAGGAACACCTCTTCCTCGGAAAGTGACCGTGAAAAGTGTTTCATCGGGAAACATTTGGAGGATGGAAATGACAACAAACGGTGAGAGTGACACTGTGTTTCTCCGAGACGGATGGAAGAAAATCGTCGAGGACGAGAATCTGACAGAGCCAACATTCTTGGTGTTTGAATTTGATGATTCTTGTGTAATCCATTTCTGCGTGTACGAGCACGATTCAATGTGTAAAAGAATAAGATCTCCAATGGGAAAAGAAGTGATTGAAGTGGAGAGTGACGAAGAAAATGAAGAAGACGATGATGATGTGATTGTGGAAGATGAAGATAGTACAAAAGGGTTTTATGAGTCGCCAACAAGAAAAGATAGAGGTATTAAAAAGACTTAACGTTTTTTGAGGTTTATATAAAAAAACCGGTTAATGTTCTGTTTCCAAATAATTTGACAGGTGGTACGAGTAGGAGATGTTGGTATTTGCAGACAGATAGTCATAAGTTTGATGAATATCTAGACAACAAACTAAGTCCATCTTTTCTGGTTGATATGACTCAGAAGAGAACGGTAAGAAAACGAAATGTGATAGTTTTTTTTCTTCTCCAAATGACTACAATATGGTTTGCCATTTCATTATGATGAGTCCATCAACTGGTTCTGATTTTGCAGTGCATACCTGCTGTGCTTATACACGATTACAACTTGACATTTCCCAACTTGGTCATTGTGCGTGACAAGATTGGGAAATTGAAGAGGAGAATCTCGATTTGGAAGAACGGATCTGTGTGTCTTAATGGAATCGACAGTATCACTCGAAGGAATCATGTGAAGCGAGGTGATAAAATGTTATTCGAACTAAAGACGGTCGATGGTTATCATGGTCTGGTTCGTGAAATCAAGGTCCACATTATCAAATGCTGATCACATGATGTTCTATCTTAGAAATGTTGATTGAGATGTATAGGTTAATCTTTGTCGTTGTGTTGAACATGTTAGGTTTCGCTGTGTTTTCTACTTGACTCTAACAAGCAATCTTTTATGATTTTACTGTTAAGATATATTTATCAAGAACATAACTTAGTGTTGAGGGTGAGACAGTTTTTCAAACTACAACAGATGCGAGATACAACCTAAGTAAAATTCAAGGATAGACGAGGAAGAGAGATCTTTGGCCGGGAAGGAGATGAGTTGGTTTCTCCTTGTTCTATCCACACTTGCTTTGAGGGCAGATGATGTGGACGAGTTTGTTGAGAACATCCTAGAGTTAAGTTCTTTCCAGATGGTGTAAGTGGTGTGACCTATAAGAGGAGCTTCATGATCGTAGTTTCCGCTTGACGAGTAGCCATGAGGTGAGAGGAGGATTGGTAACGATTCTTCCTGCAACCGATTGCCAGATCGATGCAGAGAAATCACATTCAAAAAGAAAGTGGGTATGAGTATCTGAATCTGTAGAGCAGAGAACACAATCTGAAGGAACCGTCTTTCCCCAGCTTGGAACTAGCTAAACAATCTTGATCCTATACAGCAACCAACTTCTGTAGAGAACTTGCTGTTCTTTTGCCTGATGTTTCATCATACGATCTGATGATCTGTGTGCCTTAGCTCTCTGAGTCCATTGGTCTGAACATGGAGGTTCACTCTCTTAGAATGCCGCTACTAACTCTTATCGCCCCAAGTATATCATATTGAAACTGTGAGTTCCTTTCACCAGTTGGCCTCCTCCTCTTTCATGTGCATAAGCAGCTTCTCGAGAACCAAATGTATGCTTCGCCGATGAGGATGGGTTGTATCTCCTGATATAAACTCAGAAACGATATAATTTATCTCAATCAAGCTACATCCAACCTCTTTCTTGGCTTCATTTTTCCTCATCATGTTTTTCACCATCCCGAAATCGTCCCATCTTTTATCTGCAGCGTACAAGTTCCTCAACAGAACATAATTCCCATCATTCTGAGGCTCCAATTCCACTGCCTTCTTCAGAATTCTCTCTGCCCTTTCTATATCCTTGTATTGACCACATGCAGACAAGAAAGAGCTTAGAATTATACAGTTTGGCTCAAAAGGCAAGTTTGTAATCAAATCCTCTGCTTCTTTTAGGTTCCCTGCTCTGCCTAGTAGATCAACCATACAGCCATAGTGCTCAATTTTAACATTCAGGCCAAATTTTCTCATCATTTGGAACCACTTTCTTCCTTCCTCCACTAATCCACCATGATTACAAGCTGAGATAACTGCAAGCATTGTGATCTCATCTGGCTTTTCTTCTTTCGCCATTGTTAAGAATAGATCCAAAGCTGCATGTGCATTCCCATTCAAAGCATACCCATGTATCATAGCATTCCAAGACGCTACTTGTTTCTCTGGCATCTCATCAAAGATTCTTTTCGCCTTCTCTATCTCCCCGCATTTTGAATACATATCAAGAATTGCTGTACACACTTTCACCTTCTTATCGAGATTTTTCCTCTGCACAAAACAGTGACACCATTCACCGAGACTGAGAGCACCAGTATCAGAAATAGCTGGTAGCACACTCAAAATAGTCACATCATCCGGATCCAGCGAGGTGGTTGCCTGCATTTCCTGAAACAATCTTATAGCTTCTTGAGGTTGCTTATTCTGACAGTATCCTCCTATCATTGTGTTCCAAGAAACTAGGTTCCTCTCTGGCATTGCATCAAACAACTTCCTAGCGGAGTCTATGTCATTAATGTTGCAGTAACCGTGAATCATAGTGGTCCAAGTGACGACAGTTTTAGTTGTCATCTCATCAAACAATCTTCTAGCAGAGGTCATATCACCAGATTTAACAAAACCATCCATCATTGCGTTATATATCACAACATCTTTAACTTGAGGCATCTCATCAAATAGCTTACTCGCCAAATCCAGCTCCCCAAACCTAACATACCCACAGATTAGAGCCGTCCAAGAAACCTCACTTCTCTGAGGCATTTCATCGAACACATTCCTCGCACATCCCATCTTCCCAAATTTAGCATACATATCAACAACTCCAGTCGAAACATACATATCTGCACAAAACCCAGATCTCCAAATTTGGCTATGCAACTGTAAACCTTGATAAACACTCATACTCATAGTGCATGACTTTGTCAAAGTCGTGAAAGTAAAATTGTCAGGAGCAAAACAAGTCTCTTTCCTAAGATCTCTGTAAATAGCAAACGAATCATTATACTGACGAGTTTCGAGATAGGCCTTGATCATGGAGTTACAAAGGAAACTGTCTTCTCTCTGAGGCCTTTGATCGAACAACTTACGGGCATAACCAATCCCAACAACCGACGCAGAAATAACCAAGAATTTAGTGAAGATTTGAACGTTAGTCTCAATGGCGTGACGGAGCATAAAAGCATGAACCTGAAGAAGAGAGAATCTTCCATGTCGTTGACATTGTTGGAGAAGATTAAAGAATTTTCTCTCAGTCGGATTCCATAGCTGTTGAGTCTCTCGCTCGTATAACATCATCTTGTTGCAACTAACTTTTTGTAATAATTCATATTTTAGTTAAATCTATTCTTGGTTATTGTATTAAAATCAAAAATCCGAACCGAATAAATATTTTAGAGCAAAACACTATGTTGATTGTTGCAGCTTACCTTGAGCCATAATTACCGCATTAATGGGCCGACATACATAACAATTAAACAATTGGGGTTAACATCAATATTAGGCTATGGGCCTCAAACTAAACTTTATGTTTTCATATTTAATTTATTTATTGAGGGCCACAAAAGAAACGACGACGTTTCTAGGTGTTTGATAAACCCTAAACGATTTATTCCTAGTCCTCTTCTTCTCTTTAGACCTCTTTTCTTTTGGGGGCTCTAAAGCGAAACCCTTGCTTGAAATCGCTCTCGCAAATTAGAAGAATCACTGTACAGGTTTGCCGCAAAATCTCAAATTGCTTCTCTTTTCATTCCATTCTCCTAAACCTATCTCGTTAGTTTGGTCTTCTCTTTGTTATGATTTTTTTTCATATTTGTTGAAATCTAGGATTTTTGTATGTTGAAATTTGCATGTTATATATATCCTCGGACGAATTTTTGACTAGTATTCTTGAATATCTGTTCACTGAAACCGTGAATTTAGATAAAAATTGAAACTTTGTCTTTCTGCTTCGTAGTTTGTATTATAAGTAAGCAACTTTATTTCTGGGAAAGTATCTTCCTTTTTTCGTTTGTTTGTTGTCAATTTTTGTGGTTTGAGTTTTTCAGTTGTATATGTCTTAACTTTTCAACAGTCTCTTGTAGGGTTTTCCAAGACGGGGCAAAATGAGATTGGTCAAGTGTTGGTTTTGCTCTTCCACAATATATCCTGGTCATGGTATTCAGTTTGTCCGCAACGATGCCAAGGTAATTAATTTCGGATAAATCCTTATCAAGCTGCTTTAATTAACAAGACATAGTTTGCTTGAGATTCATATTACATAGTACTCTTAGATTCTATATATGTGAATGTCTCCTTGCTCGTATCTTGCTAGGTTCTCTAGCTTAAATGACCAATTTTGATTTATGTCTGTTATTTGTTTCTGTCTATTCTTACAATTAGTGTTTCAAAACTTAAGGCGTCTTTGGCTAGGATTTTAGTATATAAGAGGTCTACAAATGTTCTGAGCATAAATGTTAATCAAACACCTCATTGTTTGTTTGTCTTGTTATCGGTTACCTTTGTTTCCTTTGCAGATTTTCCGGTTCTGTAGGTCGAAATGTCACAAGAACTTCAAGATGAAGAGAAACCCGCGTAAAGTGAAATGGACTAAAGCATTCAGAGCTGCACACGGGAAGGATATGACTAAGGTACATGTTAATTTGAGCAAAAGTTTTTCTTTGTTTCCTTGGGGTTATCTAGTTGATGCTCACCCTCCTACTTGTCTTTCTTTGTTTCCTTTACCCTAAAAGGATAAAACATTTGAGTTTGAGAAGAAGAGAAACAGACCTGAGAGATACGACAGGAACGTAACCGAGAATACACTCAAGGCCATTAAGAAGATTGATAAGATCAGAAGCGCAAGGGAAGCCAAACATATCGAAAATAGGTATACATTCCTTCTTCCTCTTCTAGTCTCCTACAAATCCTGAGACTCTGTTTTTGATTATGATTGTTTTGTTTTGTTTTTTGTGTGGGACTTAGGTTGAAGCCAAACAAACAGAAGAAATTCCTTGACGATAAAAAAGAACATGAGCAGCACATTCATCTTGTCCAGGCTCCCGGGTCAGTTACAGGGAAGATCAAAGTTGATGTTTCCGAAAAGAAGTCTGTTCAAAACGAAGCCATGGAAGAGTGATTCTGTGGAAACATTATGATCCCTTTAAAAGCCACTCACTTACTCTGAAGCTGGTGTCATCTTAAAGAAAAAGCCTTCTTTAGTTTCTCTTTCCATTTGTTTTTGGAGGTCTTTAAAAAAGAAAGTTTTGGTTTTTGTACTGATAAATTGACTTTTAGTTGCTTTCATTTTGCAATGTATTATTATTATTACTTTCTGATAGAAAACAAACTGAGTTAAGAGTAATATTATGTCTTTATCTTCTTCAGTGGTGTCAATGTGTCATGGTTGTTTTCGTTTTATATAAAGCTACACTATTTTTTAGCGCTATTAAAGACACTCATGCCATTTCATATAGTTTTATTCATCCTGTTAACATAGACGAAGTGACATTTATCATGCAAATGTTTAAGAGACATCCATAGCATCAATTATCTGAAAGTGCATTTGCAAATCAGGAAGTCTATCAGAAAAATAGAACCTTTCACAGACCTGTAGTTTCCTACCGGAATTTTCAGTTTCAGCTTCGAGCAAACGAACCAACTCATCTTTTTCCTTGCGAATCCAGCCACGCTGCTCATCACACCACTGCCTAGGAGTTCCATGAATGACAATCCGTAGCGAGTCTGCTCCTCGTGCAAGGCGTTGAGAGATTCTCTGCACGACATTGTGATCAGTAATGTAGGCCCCTGAAGAGTTCAGCCCTACATCGATATAATGAACTTCAGAAATGCTGTTGAGGAAACTTTCTTTGGAGGCTGGAATGATCTGAATCTTTTCATGCTGGCTCGTAGGTTCTTCTACCGTTGCAGATGTAGTTTCCGCAAAGTTTGTATCCAAGGAACTGATCTCACTCATGAGCTGGTTAATCACAACTCCACCTTTGCTAAATCCAAGAACAATAGTTCTGGGACAGTGATGAACTGATGCAATCTGGTTTATCAAACACACTTCTTTGCCTTCCTTCAAAATGAGGTTCTTTGCCTCCTGGAGGCAACTAGATAAGAGGGAGACAATTGATGAAGAAGCTGGGAAGCCAAATGGGGAATAAGATTTTGGTGCTCCCTTGTGATTCACTGATGGAACAAAGTCTTTGTAGATAGCAAATGGTCCATTAAACACAGAAGCTTCAACAACCCAAGCATTAACAGAGTTGCCAAATTTAGAAACAATGATTTCAGCTACTTTCTGCAGATTATAAAGCCTCTCAATCACATGATTCCCAGTGTCTTGAACTTTGTCACCATGAAAGAATATTGCATTTGCAGAAGGCACCTGCTGATCAAAAATGAAGTTTTTTTTTTTAATGAGCATATAATAAAGCTAGGATTTTTATACTGAAAGTTAGGAATAGAGAATATAAGAGAGAAAGTGGTACTCACAGTTGGAGTTGTGGAAGAAGAAGAAGAAGAAGAAGAAGAAAGGCAAAGAGATGCTGCAACTCTGTAGTAGTTGCTAGTAGTAGCATCCAACGGAATCTTCAAAACGCCGGACCATCGTTCCATGATCAAAATAAACTCTGAACTCAATTCTTTTCAAACAAACATAAAGCAAGTTAATCGATTAGAGATGTGACTGACAACATTCATTCGGGAATTTTGACGAACACCTGGTGTGCAAGCCAAGGAAAAAAAAAAGAGACTACAGAGAGAAAACGTGATTATTGTGATCAATGCCCATTATAATGATTAGTGATTCAAATGGCGATATCTTTGTTGGGGGTAATTAATCAGCATGATCCATATAACATTCTTTGCATTTGAAAGAGTAAATCATTTTATAATCAATTTGTAAAACTAAAGGAAATTGACTTAGCCAAACACAGGATTCTCACTGGTCCACTTTTATCCAAGACATATCTTCTTGATATGTTATAATCATTTTAGGGCTAATTAATTTCAATGCTGTTTGACTTGTTGGCCAAGAAAGCAAGGTTCGTTAACCCTAATCCTAACTCCTTGTCGTTCGTTCGAGATGTCCAAGTTTATCCTTGTGAAGTATTTTCATATTTTAGGGTAGTAAATGGTATGTATAATTGTGCATTTATAACCTCTAAATGATAGTTTAGAGTTAGTTATTAGGTAACACGTGTATTAAAGTAGAAGGGTTAAGATTGTTGAACTAACTTTACTAACAATCCTTGAATTTTCAAAATAATCTTTAAAAAACACATTAAGTTGAACTAACAAAAGCTCAAGCCAACCATACAGAAACCGTAAAATACACCTACCAAAAACCTTGTACGAAAAGTCTTTGTAATCCTTAGAGACTCTTGCCACTATATAAACTTAATCGCATATCTTTGAATTTCTCATCAACACAAAGCAATACAAGTGAAGCATTTAAGGAGGCTTAACCATAATTAGAGGTTCATTAACACACACCAAAATGGCATCATACAAGCTCTTTCTCATTGCTTTTTTAGTGAGTCTCTCTTCCTCGACCATGATCAACACTTGCTCGGCCTCACGAAAAATTCTCCAGCAACAACCTCTTCCTCAAATCCCAAATCTGCCTATCCCGACAATGGGACTACCTCCATTGCCATCAACTTTGCCACAACCATCTCTACCAACTCTTCCCACAATGCCCACTGTAACGTCTCCATTTCCAATGCCATCAGCTTTGCCACAACCAAACTTTCCCACAATTCCCACTGCAATGCCTCCAATGCCAACTTTGCCTTCATTTCCGACAATAATTTCTTCTCTTCCGACTAATCTCCCATCCATTCCATTCTTCTCTCCACCGCCTTCTACATCTACATCGAGTCCTTGAATTATCACTTCATGTGATTGATGTATCTTCTTTTACTATACTATTGTTGTAAGGAGTTGTTTCATTGTGGTGTGTTTTGGTTTGGTTTAATTACGCACTATCAATATGTTGTATTTTGGAATGTTTGTGTGATAACCTAAATATTCTTATAAAGGGAAAGAATTCTATGATGCTACTTTGTGATATCATTATTAATTAGTTTCACCAAGAGCAGAGGTTCACGGAATGTAATGATGTATTTCATTCTAGAGAATTTGTTTCTTTCATAAATATCGGGTAGATGACAATTGAGTAAATGGTTGGAACTCACTAATCAAATATATATATTCAACCTTCGTTTGAGAGAAGAGATTAAGAACCAATCAAAATTCCCCATTGCCTTCATTTAACCAAATATTCCGGCAAAAAGCGACCAAACCAAGAAAGAGGATTACCCTTCTAGGAAAGTCTAGCATTCTCCAAGTTTGGCGCATTTATTTAAAATCCGATCAGAAAAAAAGATCAAATTTATTTAGTTTTCTATAATCTCATTAACATCGCCCTTCATTAGCCAAGGCGAGTCTCAAGACTCAAGATGTGCTAATGTGAGACAAATGTTCAACAAACGAGGAAAAAAAAAGATTTCCACATGAATAAGAGTCTCAACATCAACTTAGGTGGTTTGAGTTTTCAAATTTTGCAAAAGTTGGAAGAACTTGCAATTTCTAGCCCTAAGAAGACATGTAAAGAACTAGGCTTTGATACTATACTGAATCAAGAGAGAGCTTGCAAAAAGGGAAACTATATCTCAATTCTCATTAATATTGTCAATTTGGTTATACTATATTAATCATTCAGTCACTAAAAAGTGTATATATATATATATATATATATATATATATGTATTTTCACAAGTTTTGAGTCCCTGAAAAAAGAAGAAAGAAAAATAGTTTTATTTGAGTATATATAGACGTTTATAACTTATTACTATGAAAACGAATTTAGGAGAAATTAAATATTTATTTTCAATCACATTACATACGATCATGACAACCCATCAACATCGACTTCCACAGCATGTAATGACTTTGTTTCAAACGGAAATTGGAATAACCGAAGAAATGTCTTCAAGATAAGCCTATCCAACTTTCCTAAAATGTTTATGGGTACAAATGCTGACAATTCAAACCGCTCAATAATTCCAAAAATGGAAAAAGACTAGCCGTGACAAAACGATAATAAAAACACACATGATACATCCTATATTTGATTGTTTTTTTTTTTTCTTATTTGTTAATTGATTGCATTAAATATAAACTGGTGGCAGGAAGGCTTGAGTTTTACAAAGCCCATTCTAGATAAACCCAAATAGAATACATTCTAGTATTCTACATTGATTGTTACTATGAATCGAATTTAGAAGAAAAAAAACAAACGTCCATATTTATTTTCCATCACATTACATATGATCATGATTATCAAACCCTCTTGAGTCATCATCGATCGATATTTTATAAAGGCAGCAAACTCGATGGACAAATTTTGCTTAATCTTAAAACTTTACTTAAAACTAATTATGTCCGATTATCAGAATAAGAATATTCTGATTGGTCCATTAATAAACTACCATCGAAGTAAAACTGATCTACCGTGAAATCCAACTCCGGAACAACCAAACTAGACTCGCCGTGGCTTTCCCTCTTCTGCTCCGACGTTAACTGATCGGAAACTGACGGCTCCGGCGAACGACGGCGAGGCCTAATCCTAACCGGCTCATACTTACAAGAACCAATCAAATGCGGAAAATTCAGCTTAGCTTTCGATCCTCTAAGCTGAAACGCCGCTCGGTCGTAAGCAACCGCCGCGTCCTCCGGCGTCTCGTAAGTCCCGAGCCAAACCCTAGCTCCGTTCTTCTTCGGATCCCTAATCTCCGCCGCGAATTTCCCCCACGGCCTCCTCCTCACTCCTCTGTACTGCATCCCCTTCTGCCTCGGCGCGTGCGAGCCACTCGCCGTCGCCGGAGGCTTCTCTTCTTCTCTAACGGAAACTTCCTCCGCCGGAGAGGTAACGGGAGGAACGGAGGGTGTCCATCCGGAGCTAACGGCGTCACGGAGAGTGTTGTAAATAGCCATGTCTTGTGAATCGTCGACACTTAACGGCAAATCACTCCAGTTATCGTTTAAGATAACGTTGCTGAAACTCGGGTTACGGAAGAACATCCGTGAGTTAACGCCGTTATTAACGGAATCGGATGAGCTTAACGAGTCGCTGTAATCAAAACCTGACATTAGTTAAATGGATTTTTGAATGCTTCTGAGTCGAAGAGAAGGTTTTTAGTGGATGCTTCTGAATAGAAGAGAAGGTTTTGATGAGAGTGTGGATTTTAGAGAGTGATCAAAGATGTTTTTGTCTGGGAGACGAATGAAGTGGAGAAGTAAGTACTTGTGAAGGAGATTATAAAGGTATGGAATGTGAGAAGGTCCATGGAAGGTTCTTTGAGGTTTTGAAACGATGTCGTTGATTTGATGATAGTTGTTTGTTACGTTCTTAGAAGATTCGTTTTGTTCTTTCTTTTTTTTGCCTCGTTCTTAAAATAGAACAGTGACAAAATTAGTTATTTATTTTTGTTTGGACTTTTGGTCGTTGGTCTTTCTTTTTCAGTATATTTGTCTTTCTTTTCTTCTTCTATATATGATCTTGTTCTTCGATATTTCTTTTTGTTGAGATGTTCTTTGATATTTTGTAACCCAAATTATAATAAAATGATAATCCCTACTTGATAATTTTATATAACTGATTCGGAAATTAGTTCAATTCACTTTTAGTGGCCTATCTGTACTCACCAAAATCTATCTATATTAAAGTTCTTTGACGAACAATCTTCTACAAATTTTTTTTTTTTTTTTTTGTATCTAGTGGATAACAAAAATTATGTTGGAAGCAGGAACATAAATGCATAATGATTTTCATGATTAAACAAATTCTTTTGGTTTTATTGTTTTGAATACCAAAAAGAGAGAGAGATAAAAATATAAAACCAAGTAACCAACAAAACAAATTGAACTATTGGAATACTTTTCGACCAATTTAACTTGTTTTCGTGCATGATCCAAAAACTATAGGTCTAATACCTGAAACTTTTTTTATTAAAACAGAATCCACCGGTTTAAGAACTAATCTAAACTCATATCTTTGGATGTAAATCAGAATACCTGTTTACTGCTAAAAATGATAGGTTAATTCACTTGATCTTCTTTTGCCATTGGTTTATTAAAGTCAAATTTAATAACTTTGTCAATATTCAACATGGAACATTTTTGAGAGAAGAGCTAATATATTTGCAACGTGCAACACAACAGTGTGGAAGTCAAGAAAGCTATGGAAATATCAAGATTCGTCTACGCGTTTAACAAAGTTTATTACTACATAATACAAAAAATTTCCGTATGGGGATTGAAATATAGGTAGTTTAGTTACCACCAATAAACAAACATTAGATTTAATATTCTTCGGTTTTTGTCAGGAATATAGTATAAGCTCTCAAAATTAAAACCAGTATTAATCAACTACCATTAAAAATATATAAATAACAGGAACGACACAATTTTCACGTGCTGAATGCAATAAAATATTAATAAGTCTGACGTCGAAAGGTAAAGTCGACCCACTGTGACTGTCAAAGACACGTTTTGTTTTGTTTTTTTTTTTTGGTAAAACAGACACGTTTTGTTAATTGCGACTTTCGTTTTATTCTCTCTAATCGTTCATTTCGTTGCAACAACATCTCTACACAGACCAATGAAAAACGTTATATATAGTATTTTTAGTTATCCGAATATAAAAACGTTAGTTCTCTTGTTTACGTATAAAAATGTCGTGCACATGTACGTGGGAAAGATGACATGAGGTTCCACTAAGCTTGATGGGTTTTGATACTGGGCCAAGGCACAAATAAGGTATGTATACCTTATGGGAAGCCCGTTAAAGTCGGCTTAATCAAAATCAGGTGGAGTAGAGTAGTAATGGAACCAACGTCCAACGCAACGATTTGGACTCTTATCATAAGACAACAGTCCACATGGCTGCTCCGGACACCAAAAAGACGAAATGTTTAATTAAATTTTATGATTTGTTTTTCAACGATGTTTACTATTTTGATTCCTTTCAACATAAATCTTTATTTAAAGAAAATCACTGTAGAAATGATTCCTTATTTATTTTAGTTGAATACTAGTTGAGAAGATTATAGAGAAAACAGTAAACTCAACATTAGTTAACATATAAATAAAAAAGCGTATTATATAGTATAACCTTTGATCGTTTTACCTATATGATCAATGATTCGTTTACACACTTCGAGAACAAATTAACCACTTTAGAATCATCGGAAAGCATCAAGAGCATGATCTATTCGAAGCTCTAAAATCTAAAAAATGTTGAATATTCGTAATGAAAAGATTACAACAAGAAGATAATACAAAAAGTTGTGCCTTTTTAAAGGAAAAAGAAAAAAAATTCAGTTGTGTCATTTTCGTGGGTAATGACGTCTCCACATACTTCATATCAATTGTTATCCAACTTTGTTTTTTCTTGTATATTTTACATTGTTTGTATTCAATATTCGTAACCACTTTATATATCTATTGAACACAAACAAGGTGAACCACGATAAATATTTTGCTTAGTGAAGTTAATTTTACAAAATAATACTAAATAAGTGGTACAAATTAAAGTAGGATAAATTTCTGGAAACAATCAAGCATCCATTAAAACTTAAAAGAGAAAAAGAATTAGATGCTCGTCCAGGGAGCATCCAAGCTCACTTTAGAAAAAGGTAGAACAATTTCTAATTATACTAAACTATTGTCTCCGATTTGTAATATTCTTTTTGGCCAAGGATTAATGATTTCTCAAAGAATTTCTAGTATTTCCTTTCTCGAATTTGTAATTACGTTTTTAATCCACTATCTTACCTAAACCACACTAAACGACAAAAAACATACCTCTAATACATGTTTTTCTTGCCATTAATTACATCGACATCAACCGACGCACCCATCTTAAACATTCATATGTATTTTCAAATTTAAACTCTTTCATTAAAATCTACTGGTCAATTTCGTATACTGCATTTAACAATAACTTAGTGGGAAATCAAATTTGTTATACGCTAAAGAAAAATAACAAATTGGAAAAAAAAACAGTCACTGACTCGTTATCAGTAGGACACTACTCACTGTGGAAAATAAAAAATAAAGTAGAAAAAGGAAACTTTATATATTAAAAATTAAACAGTCAAAAAAGAGTCCGATCAAGTGGAAACAGCTAAGAACTTTCTCTCCCATTCCTTTTGTGTGTGTGATTCTCTCTATTGACAAAATGCAGAACCTAACGGAGGTGACTCCACGCGCCGCCGATCGGTAACCGCCGTTTTAAGTACTCTCAGACGAGATAATCATGGGATGTGCAGCGTCGAAGCTCGATAACGAAGACACTGTTCGGCGATGCAAAGATCGCCGCCGTCTCATGTCGGAATCTGTTAACGCACGACATCACCTCGCTGCAGCTCACGCTGATTACTGTAGATCGCTTCGTCTCACTGGATCTGCTCTTTCTTCTTTCGCCGCCGGTGAGCCTCTAGCTGTATCAGATCAGACTCCGGCCGTTTTTCTTCATACTACTCCGCCGCCGTCTCAACACTCATCCGCCAAATTTGTACCTCCGTCACCTGCTCCTTCTTCAGTATATACTCCGCCGCCGGCTCCTCCTTCACGGTCTCCTTCCGTTGCTAGCTCAAAACTACCTCCAGTTCTTTCAGCTTCATCTAATCGGCGCCGGAAACAACAACAACCTAAGTTGCCTCATATTCTCTCGAGTCCTTCGTCTAGTGAGAGATCCAATTTCATGCCGAGTTTCTTCCCTACTGCTTACCAGAACTCTACTTACTCGGCGACTCCTTCTCAAGCTTCTTCCGTCTGGAATTGGGAGAATTTTTACCCTCCTTCACCTCCTGATTCCGAATTCTTCAACCGGAAATCTCAAGAGAGGAAACAACAGAACCGCTATGGCGATCTGGCCGACGGCGAGGATGCCGAAACAGAGAGATCGGAGCATGAATTTTTCCATATGAAGAAGGAGAAGCAGTTCGAGTCTATGAAAAGTGCGGTGGAGGAGGAAGAGGAGACGGAGCGAGAGGAGGTGCAGTGTAGCGAATGGGAGGATCACGATCATTACAGTACGACGAGCTCATCCGACGCTGCGGAGGAGGAGGAGGAGGAGGAGGAAGAAGAGGATAGAGAGTCAATGTCTGAGATCGGGACGCGTTCTGACTTTGGATCTTCCGTGAGGACTAGTTCGATGAGACGGCAGTATCACCAGCAGCAGCAGCAGCAGCCGCAGGAGTATGAAGGTGTTGCACAGGAGAAGTATCGCAAAGCAGATGACGCGACGTCTTCCGGCAGCTACAGAGGCGGAGGAGAGATAGTGGTGAGGCATAGAGATTTGAAGGAGATTGTTGATGCTATTAAGGAGAATTTCGACAAGGCGGCTTCCGCAGGCGATCAAGTCTCTCAGATGCTTCATCTTGGCAGGGCTCAGCTCGATCGCAGTTTCAGCCAATTGAAGAGTGAGTTTGATTTATGGCTCGCTTGATAATTTGAATTAGCTCAATTGTGAACGCAATTTGGAAGTTAACTTGAACTTGCATTGTGAATTTTGTGTTGTTTTAGAGACGGTGATTCATTCGAGTAGTGTATTGAGTAACCTGAGCTCAACTTGGACTTCAAAGCCGCCATTGGAAGTCAAGTACAGGCTTGACACAACCGCATTGGACCAACCGGGCGGCCCCAAGAGCCTTTCTTCCAGTCTAGACCGCCTCTTGGCATGGGAAAAGAAACTCTACGAGGAAGTCAAGGTCTTTCTGCTGTTTTATTCAATCAGTTTTTGTCATTTCTGATAGCTTTTGGTTTCACTAATCATTGGAGATACTAATGAACTTTCAGGCTAGAGAAGGGTTGAAGATTGAACATGAAAAGAAGTTGTCAAAGCTTCAAAGCCAAGAGTACAAAGGAGAGAATGAGATTAAGCTAGACAAGACAAAGGCCTCTATAACGAGGTTACAATCTCTTATTATTGTTACTTCCCAGGCCGTCAGCACAACATCTACTGCAATTATCCGCCTTCGAGATACTGATCTTGTTCCGCAGCTCGTTGAACTCTGTCATGGGTAAGTTGGCCTTGTTTGATTTTATCTAATTGTGTGTCAATGATTATACATTATTGAATGCGCTGTTAGTTGCAATCCTATCAGCAGCTTGCATTGACTTGTCTGTATCACAATTTATTCGTAGAGTCCGTATATATACTTAGACCTACTTTCACATCTATAATAGAATAATCGTGTGGACTCATCAAGTAGGTGAACATTTAATGAAAAAATTTCTAGCTGCAGCAATGAGTTGTCTCATGGCTTTCTGATGTCATTCTTTAGAGTTGTGGATTCCCTGATAAGATTGCTGCTTCTTAGAGTGAGACAAGATCCCTAACTCTCTTACATATTGTTAGAATTTTGAGATTTTGTAGCTTACCAAATAAGCTGCTGAATTGGTATGATTACAGGCTAAGTGTTATGATTAGGCTTATGGCTAGCCAATATCTAGTTCAGTGGAAATGAAGATCTAACTTTAGGTATTGTAATCGTTTGTTCTTTTTTGATAGAGATTATAAAATAATATGGCCCCCAATGTATGGCATGGTGATTTGGATTGGAACCTGCATTTTAAAGGTCCCCACCCAAGTTCAAATGTAGTAGTTGTAGTGAAGCCAAAGAAAATGAGAGATCGAAATACCTTTTTTTGACCAAAAAAAGTGGGAATAGTCTAAGACCATGCTATAATATTTGCTTTCATACCATCAGCTATGCAGTATTGGTACTTTCTTTGAAGACCAACGAATCACACGCAGATCTCTGATATTTTCTTTTGCAGCTTCATGTACATGTGGAAATCAATGCATCAATTCCACGAAATTCAGAACCACATCGTACAGCAAGTTCAGGGGCTCATTAACAGGTCAGGCAAAGGGGAATCAACATCTGAACTACACCGACAAGCAACACGCGACTTGGAAACAGCTGTGTCTTTATGGCACTCGAGTTTCTGTCGGCTGATTAAATTCCAACGAGACTTCATACATTCGGTTCAAGCCTGGTTCAAGCTAACTCTTCTTCCAGTTTGCCAAGACGACAATCCAAGTCACAAAGAGCCAGTAGACGCCTACGCATTTTGCGATGAGTGGAAGCTTACTCTAGACCGAGTCCCGGACACAGTGGCTTCAGAAGCAATCAAAAGCTTCATCAACGTTGTTCACGTGATATCCGCGAAACAATCCGAGGAGCTAAAGATAAAGAAACGAACCGAATCAGCATCAAAGGAGCTTGAGAAGAAAGCTTCATCGCTTAGAAACATCGAAAGGAAATACTATCAGTCATACTCCACGGTCGGGTTTGGTCTCCCAGATACAGGACCAGACAACGGACACATGTTAGATGCTCGGGACCCACTCACGGAGAAAAAGTTAGAGCTAGGAGCATGCCAGAGAAGAGTGGAGGAAGAACTGCTGAAGCATTCAAAGGCAATAGAAGTAACAAGGGCCATGACTCTGAATAACTTGCAGACAGGTTTGCCTGGTGTGTTCCAAGCTTTAACGAGTTTCTCTGCTCTGTTCACGGAGTCCTTACAAACGGTATGCACTCGCTCATACTCCATCAAATAGCACACTAAATTAAATACGTTTACTATACTATATAGTTGGAAAATACAAGACTATATAGTTACAATTTTCCTATCTTTATTTCTGCTTATTTCGGGCTTGGTTGTTTGATATAGTTGCTTGGATATTGCTTATTTCTGAAAAGAAAATGTATATACGTGGAGTCTCTAGGACTTGGCCTTTGATTTCTGGTTATGAAGGATTTTTGTTCATGTAGTTCCCAGCTACATGTTCTAATGAAATGAATAAAGACCAATCTCATGCTTGTTCGTTAATCGTATGTATAAGTGATAGAAGGTGATGATTACAATCTAGGACGTGGCCTCGAACCGTCTCCTTTTGGCATGAAACTGGTCGGTAGTATTTATGTAAATGTCTATAGTGGGTCCGTTTTCATCGGATTCCCTGAGAGATAGAGTTAGGATCTGACAAGTGATCATTTCTCTCTTCTTTGTCTTAAGCACATGGATGGGGTTCTTCTTGGTATATAGACTAAGGTTAACAAAAACAAGCATGGTTTATCTTTTAAATCATAGCCGATTCCCATATTGTGATCTATAATATATTGGAAATGTTGATGTTGAGATCAAGCAAATAATGCCGACTCTTTTAAACAAAACAACACACACAAATGCCAAAATCAGTTCAGTTTTGGGATTAGAATATACAGAAAATATTGGATCCTGGATTCGTTTTAAGATAATGTTAACTTTTGGGACCACAAAAATGTTCATATAGATGTACCCAAAACACAGCAGTGACTGAGACATTACGATCTATTAGTTACTATGTGTAGAGAAAGGATTCCGACAAACCTAACAGTACTAGTACCAAAGGAGATTTTCTTAATTAATTTCGACTTGGGGCTTCCCATGTCCTTACAAAAGGGTTTGTTCCATGGAAGAAAATATAATCTCCAATACAAAAAAAAAAAAAAAAAAGACCTAAGTTACTATGAGAAATGAACCCTCACTCTTGATCTATTAAAGCTTGAGGCGTGGTTACAATATATAGCTGACATAAAAGACTAAAAATGGCTAATAAGGAACCAAAACACAAACTCTTGGAAGCTTTAGAAAAACTCAAAGTCTAGAAATTTACCACCAGATTTCGTGTCTGCTGCTGCTGATACTGCTGGTGGTCCCATCATCCTTTTGCTATTACTACCAAACCCAACCGGATCAATCGGTCCATACTTTGGTGGCGGTTCGGTCTCCATCTGTCTCGGTACTTCAGGTGGAGTGCTACACCTTATCAATGCCCAATTCACACCTTCAAAGAATGGATGCTGCTTTATCTCTGTTGCTCCTCTCTTTGTCCCTAACCTGTTCTTTGGATCTTTCACCAGTAAAGCCTGTATCAAGTCCCTGCCTGCGTAGCTAGTTGCTGGTGACTCAGGGAATTTCAACTGTTCGCCGACTACATTGAACAGAGTAGCTCGATTTCCTGATCCTTTGAACGGGGTTTTCCCGTATAGGAGCTCGTGCACGAAGATACCAAAAGTCCACCAATCCACTGCGCTTCCGTGTCCTTCTCCTTTGATGATCTCTGGAGCTAAGTACTCGTGGGTTCCAACAAAGGACATGGACCGTGTGTTAGGTTCAGCTACTAGCTCTGGGAGAGAACCAGAGTGTGATTTGAAGAAATCCGTCTGGGTTTTACGGGACTTGTTCTTTTTGTTTTTGTTAGGGAAGATGCTGCGCGGTAAGAAGCATGAGGGTTGGATGATGCAAGCTGATGTAGGCTCGATACAAGCGGGTTGAACGCAGAATGCGCCACGTCTAGATGGATCGGAGTCGAATGTTTTGATCAGTGTTGGAGAAACCGCGCATCTCAAGGAGAGATCAAAGTCTGAAAGCATTATGTGACCATCATCTCGAACCAGAACATTCTCAGGTTTCAAGTCTCTGTAAACAACACCAAGCATGTGGAGATACTCGAGCGCTAGCAACACCTCTGCAGCATAAAATCTGGCCAAAAAATAAATGTGAAACATCTAAAGAAAGTGAGATAACGGTGAATGAAATTTACGTTCAAGAACATTGAAACTAATAAAGAAAACATACCGAGCAGCATACTCCGAAAAATGCTTCCCGGGTTGACGTTGCCTTAGAGTGTGCAGATCCCCTCCAGGACAGTATTCCATGACCAAACACGAGAATCTGTCAGTCTCAAAATGAGTGTACAATGTCGGTAGAAACGGATGATCCAGTAGTTGTAGAATATCCCTCTCGGTCTGAGCTCGATTCAACTTCTTCCGGTCCTCAAGAGATGCTTTATCCATGACTTTCACAGCAAAATGGCACCGAGTTCCGCTTAATTCAGCCAGATAGACACTCCCAATATCACCACAACCTAACCGTTTCAGCAACTTGAAGTGGCTCATTCCCAAAATCCCATCTCGGGTTCGGATAGCCAAGATAGCATTCCACCAAGGATCATTCCCTTTGTGTGGTTTATTAAGGCTTCCCGTGAAATTGCTCCAGCTGCTCTCTTCGCTTAGGCCGCTACTATCGCTTGCTCTGCTTGCACTGGTCTTGGTGCTTTCAAACGAATCCAAAACCATACTGATACTCCTGTCACAGTAGTTCTTGTCCATACTAAGCACAACATCGCTCCGCTGAGTAGTACTTGTTGCAGAAGAGCTATTAGCAATACTCATAGCCCGGGCGAAATTCATACTTTCAACACTACTGCTATGTGGGCTCACATTGGTACTGGGAGGCAAAGAAGCATCCCAAACACATTCTTTGTCTGAATCTGGCGGTAGCAGAGAGTTTTCAGTGTTCTGCGATGCACGAGCCACAGAGAACGGGGACAGCGATATAGCAGGTTCCTCAACTATGCTTTCTGCAGGTGAGAGGACTCCTGGGCTTAGCTTCTTCGGAGGCACGCAGAGGGAAATATCCTCGATAAAGGGTCCTTTAGTAGTAGACATGCTCTTCGGTTTGCTTTTTTCGCCGATGGGCACATAAACAGTTGTTATAAGATCCATGTCGTCAGGCTCAGGAGGATGACTAACTCCACGGAAGGAGCTAGAACCAGCTTCCTCAGACATATCATTGCTTCCCTTACAAGTAACATCATCATCAGCAGCCCCAATTTCTTCAATCTCCAACAAAGGATATTTCGCCTTCATCGTTCTAACAGACGATACAACAGGCTCAAACTCCTGAAAATCATTCATGTTACCACCAAACTGAGTCATTATCATATCTTCTCTTTGCACATTCAGAACTTGGCTTAGTTCTCTCCCCAATGTCGTAGTTGGATTTACTGATCTTCCCGTGTTGTATCGAGCAGCTCGTTCCCTCAAAGTCTCCAAATGCATACCATTGGCATTTCCATTAAACGTATCTCTAGTTTCCAAGTCTAAGTATGGTCTTCTCGATAAGTGACCAGAGACAGGACCTTTACTAGGAAGTCTCTTGAGCTCAGCAACTCTTTCCATTTCCAGCATTCATGCAATCTTTAACACCAAACCCAAATCTCTCTTTCCCTACAAAAGCAAATAACGTCAACTAAATCAATCTCTGACCTCAATTAACCCAAGCTCACTAGAAAGATACAAACAAAACCCACCAGCAATTTCGGGACCATATTCAGAAATCTTGTCGGCAAATATATAATTAAACACACAACAATAGTAACACGTGATTTGGGAATAAACCTCAGGACTAATTCTCATTTATGGTATCAAGACAAATAATAAGAACACGAGTGTGTGCTTGTGTTTGTCTCTGTGTGTGCGTCCTAACATTTTTTCCAATGTTCGATCTGAAATTTCCAGAAACCTTTGTCGAGAAAACAGGAGTTTCTTTCTGGAGTGGATAAAGAAAACATCATAGGGATTATTAAACTCTATCATACAACAGAATCAATCAAAACCCACGAAAAATCCCAAATAGAAAACGACAAAGGAAAGAGATTTCAAAATCTTCACTAACCGGAAACAAAGAGACGATTATCAGTGTGATTCCCGAGATCGAGAGGTTTTTCCGGTACAATGTAGACGATACAGTGAGAGATTTAACACCGGAAAAATGTTCCAAAAGGAGGAGACTTTCTCTATGAAAATCGAATTAAAGCAGAGATTAGGAAGAAAAACAAAAAACCCTCAAAGGAGAGAGTCTCTGGGATTTGGGAGTGGTGAGAGAGAGCTCAAAGGCTTTTGCTTTATGTGTGTGTGGGCGCTATCTAGCTGCTGCTGCTGCGACTACTGACGGTAACGGAGAAAGCTAAAAAAAAAAAAACAAAATTTAACTAAAAAAATAAAATGGCAAATAGAGAGAGTGGGGTCCATTGGAGTGTAGGGTCCAGTAATTAAAGTAGGACCCACATGTGTTCCTTGTTCTACCTACAATTACAAAATTTGTTTGAGACGTTTCTTCTTCTTGTTTATGGTTTTGATCAAAGGTTTTTTCTTTGAGAGATTCCGTTTATCTTTTGTGTCGTTAATTAAGATCGATGTCTTTATTCAATTTGTTAGCTTGATTCCACAATCTTTGATTAAACACTTTTGATTAGACATAAATGTTGGTAAATTTGTTAGTATGAAACAATAGTTGTTCACATTTAAAACAAAATTGAAATACATATTTTTTTTGTTGTTGTTGTGAGAGAGAAGATGAAGAAACTATTCCTTTTGTTGTGTAATAAAATATAGAAAATGGAATAGTGAAAGAAAGAGACAAAGAATCAAAGCCTTGTGGATTTGTGAAATAACACTTTTTTGACGCACCAGCGCATAATATTGATTAGCTTTTTCTTATTTTTCTACCCAATTCCCATCACTTTTCTTTTCTTTGCCTTTTGTTTTTGTTTTTTGTTTTTCCTCTACTCAAGATTTTGTCTTCATTTGAACATGTGTTCTTTGAAATCTAAATGCAAGCAACTCGAAGAACAAGTGAAATAGAAAGAAAATTAACAATGAGTGGTGTAAGTGCAATAGAGAATGTAAGAAGAGTAACACAAATATGTACAATCATCACTTAGAATATTAACTTTTAAAATTCATTATGATGAGAGTTGCATGGGTTTAAAAATGAATATAGACTTGGTGATAAAGTTACGAATTTGGTTCAAATCATTTAGAGAGAAGTGTATTGACACAATGACACATATGGCAATGAATTGAGTTTCTTGAAAAGATAAAATCACTAGTTTAATTAATCTTGTCTCTCCAATTCCACTAATTTGTCTGCTCTCTCTTTATTATGCCATATTGGAACAGTTGAGTTTCAATTGACATTATGTGTTTGAAAGCAATGATTAGTGCACACAGTGTTTTAGCGAGTTATATAATATTTGTCTTAATTTCAGCAATAAGAATAGTATAGTTTGATTAAGAAAACAATGTTGGACCTCGACGCTCTAATCATGGTGGGCTTCGTGAGTGATACTTTATTTGTCTGCAAAGTAAATAAAAGCTGCGACGATAATTTTATATTAGAATTTTAAAAAGATTAACACTGCTAATAATGTATAAAAATCTTCACTAATAAGTAATAACAATAATAATTTGGAAAGCTGAAGTTGAAAATTCTCTCAGCAAAAGAAAACAAAAAACAAAAATTATAAGCAACAGAGATAGTTGTCGGGTAAAAGACGGAAATAACCTTCACAGTGAGACGTTGCAAGTCTTTCGAGACGAGGGTAAAATGGGTAATACGGATCAGGTGAGATTGCGCGTGGATTGAGGGGATCTATGTTTGGGACAGTTTTATCTTTATCACTCTAACCAAACGGTCCAAAACACATGCAGTGTCTCGTCCTTTTTTTTACTTTCTTTTTCTTGTTTTTGTAATCGCTTAAGACAAATTTTAATGTCCTTAGAAATATGTATAGTATCGATCAAATCCTGTAGTTCTAACTGAGAAATCTTGTCTCTGACAATGTTCATAGAGTTAAAAAATTCCCATGAGATTATACAAATGTAACTCCTATATATGTAATATTTAAGGTTAATTGTTATTATTTGTGTACGTAATTTTGTTATAACTACCTATCTTTTTAAAATATTGGTTCTATATAAATCTATGTAGAAATGATGGTGTCTTTAGATTCATCAGTCTTAATTAGACACATGCAGTATATAGAAATTTCTCTAAAACGCATGCAGTTTTGTATGAACATTGATTAATCTTATATATCTTCTTTGTCAACCATTGATTAATCATATCGATTTTCATTTTAAAGTTATGGCATAGTCTCCAAATTATACAAGTTTCTTTTTTCAAATTGTAAACCATTTACTAAATACCAATCCCGTAGGTAATGATAAATTGATATTAAATTTTATGTGGGTGTATTAGTTGGATACAATGTGGAATTAATGGGTGTGAATGTGGGGTGCTAACTATATGGTATCTTTATAGGTGGGGCTTGAATCTGAGCCTTCTCTTTTTCCAAAAGCACAGAAGAAAATAAAGAAGGGTTTGAAACTTTGAACACAAAATAAACGTATCGAAACAATACAAAAGGGATAAAGCAACACACAATTCTTAAATTTTGGAGTCTCTTCTGATTCCATTCTCATCACATTATGCTTTATTCTTTCCTCCTCACTCACATCATTTATTTTCATATTCAGAATATTTCTCCATTTCGTTCAATAAGTCTATGGTTCATTGGTCTAATGCTATGATTAGTTTGGAATGAATTAGTGTTGTAAAATTTGGCTAAATAGTGCAGAGTTTTGTAAACGTAAGATTTTTTACCAATCGCCTTCTTATCGAATGAACTAAGTTCAACACTATTTTATTTAGGTTCGAGTCTAACGTAACTCTACAATTTGGCATCGATGATTTACGTTTTATTGATACGCCACAAACATCATCATCAAAATCTGTAAAAACTGTGGACCAAAAAGTTTAAAGATCCAGAACAACTAAATTTAAATAGAACTTGACAGGTAACGGGATTTAAAGTGGCCCAAGTATTGCATTCATTCCTGATTTAGACCAAGCCCATCTTTAATTTAGGCCCGTAATTTTCCTGTGTGCATTCTGGAACCATTTACTAAATATCAAAAAGAAAATGAAGTGTGTAGGTGCATTGTTATTAATTACACTCTTGTCACTATATATATGTATGTCAAAAATCAATTAGATTTGCAAAGATTATGCTTTTCTAGTACGTTATGGCCGGTAATATGAATACAAAGAAGCTCGGATATAAGACTTAACCTTCTCTAGTGACTAGTAATGTAAGTGTCATTAACTACTTTACTCATATCCAATCGAGTTTTGAGGTAGACATGTATTAATATTGACTAGAGCTTCACCACCCTAATTTGTCAACAAGTCACAATTTAGGACACGTACTAGGTGGAAAGAATTGGACGGCGAAGCCGCAAGGTAGAAAAAAAAAAGAGAAAAGCCTAAATGGGTCCAGATTCCAGCTAGGAAGTAAAGTGTTGTAACAATCTATCACATCAATGAATTTTTGGCACTATCAACATAAAGCACTCATTCACGTAATATCACATCATTTCATGGAAAACAAAATCCTATTCGGATCGAGAGCAATAATAGTTGAGTAATAATCCACGACTTTCAACTTTCAATCATCTATAATCATTATTGATGTAAGAATACGATATATTTTGAAAGCTGCACTCATATGTGGATGAGAAGCCCAAATCAAAAACGGCGGGATTTTTTGTTTTGTGTAATTCGTAATCTGTTTCAATCGCCTTTCCGGCCAAAAAAAGTAAGAATTCAAAAACGTTATTGACATGAAATATAAATAAGTGTGAGTAAAAACATAAAAACGCATGTGATTTCTCGCTTTTGTGGCCTAAATCGCAAAGCTTTTTAGGATTCTTTTAGTTTAGAGAATTGGGTGAAATCAAAATTAATCATTAGGATCTAGTAGATATATTCATCCACGCTTTTTCTTTTTGATACTCGGTCAAAGTCCACAATCATACTCTTAAAGTAAGTCTAGCTTAGAGTAATACTTTCAAATTGAAATTATCATCAAAAATATTAGTTTGGTATCCAAGAAATTAGTTTCCTAATAAACGATCTTGCAATTATGCGGATCTTCTCTACACTTCTAAAGTATTACAATGTCTACAAAATTTTAAAACATTCTCTGAAGAATGAATTGGTCCATTGTCTGAAAACACATGATAGTTTTGTAGTATTATGGGTCGGACCAAATTCTACTCATAAGTGGCACATATAACAATCTAAGAGTCTTTCTTTCTACAAAACTCTTAAAGAAGATAAAACAATCATAACCAGAACCAATAGCTGCCTGTAACAGCTCTTCCTAAGAGAGGATACTGTTGAAATAACATTTCATGTTTGTAACAAAATTCATAGCTCTTTTCACTGTAATGTTCAATTCCAAATTAATCCTAGTGAGTATACGGCGATACTTGAAACGCTGCAAAAGCTTTGCGTCAAAACTTGTTACAGAGCTAACGCGATTACTTGCCTTTCTTTTTACCGCCTCCTTTCTTCTTCTTTCCTTTATTCTTCTTTTTGCCTCCTTTCTTCTTTCCCTTAGACTTGATGCCTCCTCCATCACCTCCTCCTCCCAAATTCTTCTCGATCCTACCGGGTTTCTTCATCTTGAAATCTCTGTCATTAGTACCACTTGAAGAACCAGAATGTAGCAAATGCCTAACATCAAGAACACCGCCTTTGAAAATCCCTACAGTTGACTTCAATACTCTCTCTTCTGGCGTACGCTTTCTCTCTGCGGGTTTCCTACTACTACTTCCACCCCCACCAAATCTGCCAAGAATCATATTCTGCAAAAACACCCAATAACAGATGAGAAACTCGTTGTTGCAACGGATCAAAGGAACAGAGTGGTTCATATTCATAACCTAAGAAAATCACCTGTTCTAACATCTTCTCTTCTCTATCTTTCTGTTTCTTCATCTGTACTCGTGCTACACTCAGAGGTAGCCTATGCATCTTTTGAGGCTTCAATAAACAACAACAGAAAATCTCAATAACCGACCCGCATAAAATCTTCACCGAGAAAAGAAGGTTTCGATTACTGCAAAAAAATCTCACCTTTCCACCGAGTGCAGTCACCTTCTTGTTCTCCAATGCTTTCTTATCCTTCCATGTCATATGCGAAGAGCCTTAACACAACAACAAGTTCAGCTTAACATAAAACTTGCATGATCACAATACAATGGCGATCAAAAGGAGAGAGAAAAAGAGTGTTTACCAAAAAGTTCAACATCTTTCATAATCTTCCTAAAGCTGAGGTCTTGATCAATAGAACCCATGCTTTCCTTTTTCTTCTCCATTGGCTTGCGATTATACATTCTGATTTTCAATTTTTCTGAGACAAAACAATCAGGCGAGGTTCAGACAAAGAGCTTTCTATATCTTCAATTCGTTGACCTAATCGAATTTCGATTTCAGATTCCAAATCATCTAGGTCTGTAACAAATAGCTATATCAATCCGATTACCTAATTCCTCCAAAGACTAAGTACTTTAGAAATCGAATACGAACCTGAAACCTGAGGGATATATGCAAAATCGAAGAAGCTTGATAGGGAGAGTGGCGCAGAGTGATTGATGAAAAGAGAAAAATCGAAAAGGGGTTTAGGGTTTCAATGGCGGAGAGGGAAGGCTTTGTTCTTCTTTGATTTTTTTTTGTTATTTTGGCAGAAGTAAAATCTATTGGGCTTGGTGGGCTTTTCCCTTAAAAACATTGGTATTCATAACGTTTTCCAACTATATATGTTTTTATCACTTTATCTTTTCTTTTCCATGATTTATTAATGATTTATTTTATCTTAATACTCCCTCTGTATCATAAAAAATAATTTTTTGAGATTTTATTTTTGTATCAAAAAGATTGATTTTCTGTAAATTTTTATCAATTAATGTTAATAAATTGTGAATTTCAAGAATCATTAATTGAGAATTTTAAAATTTGATGAATTACCTATTGGTTAATAATTATGAGAAATAGTTTAGTATTAATAAATAGTGCATTGATAACTAAACATTAAATGTTTTTCTTAATTGGTGTGAAAACTCTATATATTTTCAACTTTTTACATACACTATGTTTTCATATCATTCTCTTACAGTGTTACATGAAAAAGAAGAGAGAAGTAACTAGGAAGTAGTATTTATCAAATTTAAAGTCTTAGTTTTCCTATTTATTATGTAGTTGAAAAAAAAAAGTATTATGTAGTTGATTTTATTTTATTTATTTGATAAGAATGTACGTGAATTTTTGATGGGGAAATGAATACACACACATGATACATCGCATTGGTCTTCTTCTTTTTTTTTTTTTTTTTTTGTAGTCTTCCTATTCTTATTTTTTATATATTTAAATCGTTAATTTTGATGGGGAAAGGTACACACACGCGTGAATACATGATAGTATGATACAATGCATTGGTCGGAAATGGGGGAGTTATCAACCACTAAACAGAGTTTTATAACAAAAGTCCATTGTTGAGAAAAAACTGAGGAAAAAATGATTGATGGCTAATTAGTCAATTTAGTTTATGACCAGAGAAACAATAAAATGTAAAAGAAAACCAAGAAATGTGAACGTGGAATGAAAATAAATATACCGTTGCGTCTTCTTAATAGTTTTTTTTGATAACCCAGTATCCAGACCACACAGTGATCTGACTAGCCCACTGGGCCTAAGCCCGCGTCACAGGGATTTTTAAGCCTCCACTTAAGGGCCCCCTGATAAACTGGTGGTCTGGGGCGCCTGAGCAAGTCCGCAGGTAAATTCCCAGGTGGCCACAGGAGTGAGAGAGCGAAACTGCGTCTGGGGAGGATCGATCCCTGGCCTAGACCAACAGGGCGATCCTTCCAACCAAACGAGAACCACTCGCCCACCACCATGTGGTTTCTTAATAGTTTTCTAGTTTTAATTTATAAAGTCTCTTTGCTTTTGGACCAACTTCGCGTTACTCCACACCACGTGGCACGTACGTGAAACTTCACATGGACTTGTTCAAAATTCCATATTGTAAATTGAAATAGAGTAAATATAATGTTGATTATCATATCTAAGATAGTTGTAAATTAATTATGAGCTGAAAGTAAAAGTTTATAAATTGACTCTTCATACGACGTGCATTAATTTAATACTACTATGCAGTACATTCTTTTTTGGAATTCATTGTACATACTGTAATTTATAATAATAAATTAATTGACCAAAAATATGCATGGGAGTTGAAATGAAGGTGAGAGTTGGGTGAGAGAGATTAGGACATGCATTGATTTTGATAATTTTGACTAATAATTCTCTTTTGAGTGGTTGTTGGGCAGCCGCAATTTTGCTCAATGTTGTGATGTAGGAGGCATAAAGGCATACACACACACACATATTCCTCTTCCTCTCCTTTATTTATATATTTTGTCAAATATTTTTGTTTTCATATTATGTTCGTTATACGTCATCATTTATTCATGTATATTTAGGGAAATTTTCAATTTATATTGAGATATATTATCTCAATAACATACTATCTACATAAATTACCATTGTCAATTTGTCATGATTTATCGGAATTGTTAGTGAATTAGGAAATGATTTTAAAAATTTTAAATAGAAGAGATTATGTAATTAATATTTCTTTTCTGCCAACGAATAATTATGGCTAAAATTAAAGTAAGAAATAAATATCTACACATCAACAATCCGTCAAAAATAAATAATATAATATATAATAAAATACATATTGTCGTGTTCTCCGCATGGCGTAGGCTGTTTTGGTCCTTGTTCAAAAGTCGGCTGAAATCTCTCTAAGCTGACATTTGTATGCATTCACTTCAGTATATCACATGATTCACGTAAAAGGTGAAACTAAAAAGGAGTTGATTAATTTATTGGATTTCGATTAATATTTTGAACTAGTCACCGTTAATTCTTTTTGTTGTTGTAATTTTGGTATGATACCACTTTTGTAGAAGACAGCAAGATCAAGCGCAAGTTAGATTGAGTTTTTTTTTTAATCTTATTTATGATTATAAACCATAATATATACAGGGTATTTTAACAAAATATATATATATACAAATAATTTTAGGACGGTCCTGATTTTCTATACCAATACATGTGCGGATGTGCCTATGTATACAAATGTCACCTATGTATACATTATATACATTCATGAAAATCCTCTCCAGATATTTTTTTTGTACATTATGAATTTGTGATATCAATGCGAAATAGAAAGACAGGGGAAAAATTGAAATATCAACAAGAAAACGCACTCTTAGTACTAATTAGATGGTATATTTGGAACACTGTTAGAAACAAATGCACAAGCGAACAAAAAAAAAGTCACACCTATAATATAATGCAGTAAAAAAAAAAAAGTCACACCTATAAACTAAATTTTCAAAACTTTTTTGTATTAAAGACTAAAAAGTGGTCGGAGAATGTAGTCAAAGTACTGTAGATAAGGTTTCCACAATAACGGGAAACGGAAAAAGTTTAACTATACGTTATTGACTTTTCTAAGCTAAAACCTTCAATATAAGATTGAATCATCTAGGCTTTTTGGCAATCTCCATATTGATATATTTTTGGACGAGGAATCGTGTGGGTCTAACAAAGTAACAAGTAACGATGATCACTTTCTACAACTGTGTATATCTTCAAAGCTAACATTTTAGGTATGGGTCGGTTATGCGATCTAGTCACTTTTGTACATATATATTTGAGACTACGACGTCCCTATGTACATATACGGCTTGGATCTTGCATGCCATATATTTTCCCCTCATGTCACCCACAAAAATAGTGACGCTCGTATGGCTATCTTCACCCATTCACTTTTTTCATGACCGGAAGCTATTTAATCAGGACTTAGATTAATAGAATTTTCTGATGTATGATTGAATAATGTATAATTATTAATTAGTAGTGACATAATATAGAAAGCATATGATGAACTTTATGTAAGAGTTGAAGCTCCAAAAGAGGAATTGGTGATTATTCTCATATGAGATCAGTTGTTGGGCGTTTATATATCTTCAAATGATATTATTGTTGAAATCCGTTATTGAAATAAACATGTTTTTGGGTGCAAAACAATAAACATTATACTATAAAAAATTTGTGTATCTATAATAGAAAAGTTTGTTCAAAATCAAACTGAATTAGCTCATTTAATTAAATGAATCTTAAAATAAAATATACTTCTATGTCAATAAAAGTCGAACTAAAATGAACAATTCATAGTTTTGACAATACTAAAACAAGTAACACATTTCAACTATGACATTCGTTCCCTCCCTCCAGTCACATACTTTCTTTAAACTCTATCCTTTTTCACTTTAATATAAACCATTAATTAAGATTGAACCCAAAAACGTGAGCGTATTATTATTGCAGTCTTAAATTGATATATAATAGCATTATTCGAATGTTTATCGATCCTTATTCGATCATTTTATATAACTTATATATATATATATATATATATATATATTAACGTTAGCCTTTGCTTTTGTTTTAATGAAACAATGTTGCTAATTATATCAAAAAACCTTGATGCTTTTTATTGCAAAAAATAACGCGTCGATGGTGTTGTTTTCACAGTAACGAAGAAAGTAAGTACTATACGGTAAAATAATGGACGGCGCATGATGCGTGTTCTCATTTTGATTTTGGATTTTCAGATTTCACAAGTAACTGAATCTTTTAAAGCTTTTTTTTGCACAGTACAGTTCCAGTCAACTTCTTCAAACGGTCGGTGCTTACGTGGCACCATCATTGGGGGTATTCACAAATTTGGACGGAGATAGGGATATTTATGTCTTTTCACAAGTTAAGACAATTTATGCCTTTAGGAATTAGGAAGTTTTAGAAACACACATGCTCACGTCTCGTGCGACTAAATTTTATGACCACAAAACTAAAATTACCAAATTTTTGTTTTTTAAAACGGCATATATAAATTATACGAGCTTCAATACATTTTCGCTCTTTTAGAGCTGTCTTCTGCTTACTTTTTTCTAGCACTAAGTTAGAGATATGTAACGAAATTAATCTATTAACCAAATAAATCAAACCATTCCGGTTCATGATTTTCTTTCTTGGTTTACTGTTTCTTTGCACAAAGTTAAATTAGTTACGAATGTTAGATGAATCTTCATCTATGGAGAACTCTCCGAGCCGTCTCTCTGAATGGACACGTGGAGCTCACAAATCCGTCTACCAAATGTAAATACGTTTTCAGCTCGTGACACGTGGCCACATTGATGCTGTTCAAGTGCGGCGAGTCACGGCTGCTCAGCCTAAGCTCCTTACCGACCTCGGCGTAAACCCACGGCGTCTCCTCCACGCGTCTCTGTATCCAGCTCGGCATTATTGACGCCGTCGACATCTTAACGTTCTCTTGCTCTCTGTTTTCTAAAACGACTCCAGGAACTTTGGTGATAACGTCGTCGGAATTCACGATTCTTAGAACCTTCGTGCCTTGCTTCTCAAGTAGTTTCCGAAAGCATCTGTTTCCAACACGTGGACCTCCAAAAGATATTACGGTAACCATCGGCGCACGTTTAAAGGTCGTTTTGATATCGTAAGCCGCTAGTGTGGCGATCGCAGCTCCGAGGCTGTGGCCGGTTATCGTTACACTTAACGGCTCGTCGCCGTAAGATTGGAGTAGCCTTGAGATCTCTTCTCTTACCATGTCTCTCAAACTGTGAACCCCTGAAGTGTACAAGCTTAAAAAGCCGCTCTCGACCATGGGCCCAGAGTTAGACCCGTTTAGATTTGGTCCAGTAGGCCCATTAGGGAGATGAGTCAGCGTGGCGCGAAGGTTCTCTAACCATTCGAGACACGTGGCGGTTCCACGGAAGGAGATGACGACGTCTCTACGCCCAAGCCGTGAGATCTCTTCCTTGTCTTGGCAAACTGCCACGTAACCAATCCAGCTGGATTGTGTAGCCATCCAGCTTGGCGCTTTCTCAATCCAACGTGGCAAGTTAATACCTGACGTGGCACGAAGGTTCTTCGTTAGTCGATAACCGGAATTAGGTAAACCGGATCGGTCTAACAAAGTGCTCCTCGGAAACCGGCATGTCGCGTAGGTTGGAGAAGAAGGATCGAAATCAAACGCTTGATAAGCCGATTCGACGAATTGACCGTACCGGAGAATCTCACGCCGGAGATTTTCGTCCAATGGGTCTAAAAGACCATCCCAATTTTGAAGCCCCTGGTACTCCATCCATCTCCGGCCAAGCTTAACCGGGTTATTCGAACCAGAGGGCGAGACTTCGCCGGAAATATGATCTTGGTTTAGTAGCAAACTCTCCCAGGTTTCCGGTTTGGGTAGAACCGGTGGTCGGGAGGTAGAAATTGAAGGAGAAGGAAGAGTAAGTACACATCGACATTGACGATTCGACGTCGTACCATTTATATAAGAAACGACGTCGTGCTTTGGTAGTGAAGGTACTACTAGTACACTATGCGGACGTACGGGAGAAAGAGAGAGTCTCATTGTTGAGAAAGTGTGTTTGTTATTTAACTACTTGTGAAATATTTGATCTGATTAATCAAAGTTTTTTAAGTTGTATATAGAGAATGGAGTTTGTTGAAGATAGATTTGGTGTAAGAAGATGAAGTGAAGAAGAGAGAGAGGAAATGGGTTCCTTTTATAGTGAGGGAAATTGGGATCTATAGTGGAGTTAAAGAGATTGTTGATAATGAAAGGACTCGATTCTTAAAATTGTGGACATTGCTTATATAAGTATATATGAATTTATATCTTAATACCCACACATTGGTACTCGTTTGTGTGTGTGTAGATTTCAAGTAGTTTTCGTGTATGTAAAAGCAATAAATATACCAAATTACAAAGCTAACAATAGATGGGTTTTGTATATTTTATTTAATGAAGAATGAGAGTACAATATTTTACCAAAAAAAAAAAAAGAATGAGAGTACAATCTTTGACAAAGTATATAATATGTGGTACACATAAGCTATGTTTTTTCTTTCTTCCACTTAACTAACATGCACCATAAAGAGAATGTGAAATCAAAATTTGAGATCATGAATGGGTTTTACGTTATGACTTGTTCTTTTTTTTTTTTACATCGCGTTATTACTTTTTTAATGTGAATTATATCAACACTAAAGAAAAAGATTTATTTAACTGAATTGGTGACCAAAAAAAAAAAGAAAAGTAATGTATGATAATGAGATACAAGAGAGCAATGGACGGCTGAGATGATATGAGAAGAGAAAGGAGTGTGTATCGAAATAAATATCGGACCGTCGCTTTCGATGGGACTGAACACGTGGGAGTTCTCCAACAATACGGCTCAGAAAGGCTTTGACACGTGAGGTACTATCACCAGCTCGGCTCGGCTCATATCGGCTGGTTTTGGTACTTTCGGCTTTAGCCATGCGCCGCAATTGCTGCATTTGAATGCTCAAGGAATATAATAAATTAACGCCAAATTAAACATTTAACAATATCAAAAGTTTAATTTTCATAATTAAGATCAATTTTCAAATTTTTATATATGTTATTATAAGGCGACTTAGAATCTAAATATTAAATGTAAGTTTGTAAATGATTATATTCGAATAAGCAGAGAAATATTACAGGTTGAATGAATCCATTTCAGGCCGGACTCATTCGAATAAAGCAGCAAATTAGGTCAAATGTGGTTAGGGTTAGTGTTTTGGAGGAGTATGTTACAATAAAAATTAGAAACATTTTAAGATTTTAAATTGTATCGGATTTCTGAAATTTATATAGAAGTCTAAGGAGTTGTAAAGTTTTTCATCATATTTATAAAAATTATTCGCCTCAACACATCCGGGAGTTTTCGTTTTTTAAAAAAAGATCTCGTTGTTTTTGCCATAATTCACAGATGTACTACACATTCCTTAATCACAAAAAATGGCAAATATTATCAAGATCGTAATCATATCAACTTAAACTTACAAAATCACAGTTGAGTTTATCACAAACAACATCATATTAAGTACACGTTGTTTTGGAAATTACACAACCAAATAAATTTACAAAAAACATCCATTTAATTAACCATATATTTCAATAAACTGAATCAGAGAAACATACTGCAACCATTAGTTTAACGAAAATATATTTCAATAAAAAAAAAATATATATATATTTCAATACACTGAATCAGAGAAAACATATTGCAACCATTAATTTAACTTACTTTCCTATATCGCGGGTTACAGAACAAGTCCAATTAAAAAATTGGAGTGATGTGTTGTTCGGGCAAAACGAGGAATACAAGAAGTGCAACGTGAGTTACTTACTATTTGAAATTCACATCACATGTTTTATTTATACTAGTCTCGTGCTTTTTAATAACCTATAGCCTCTTTTTCATTTACAAAGCCTATTAGAGTCTTAGCTGTTTTGCAATATTTTCTTTATATTGTATTGATAACCATCGTGATTTCTGAAAGACTGTTTTAACTCTATATACTTTTAAGCATATTACATCGTTTCAAATGCATTTCAAATGTTACCCACGTGGGACACTAGTAATAAAAACACTTTTAGATTCTCGATATCCTTACAGATTATATGTCATTTGCAGTAAAAAGGAATTATGTAGACTAGGAACTAACTTGAAGAAAATAGTTTCCATTTACACGATAAAACTTAAATACTAAGGAGGAGGAGATACACATGGAATGCATGGAAAATATCTTCGTTAGGGATACGATCCAAAATGCTTAAACAATTAAAGTGATTTGGTGTTCCAACCGATTGGGAACAAATTTCCTATTTTGTAATAAACAAAAATTGCATGCACCACTTTAGGTCTTTTGGTTATAACACGTACTTTACTTACATTCCCCGATTTAAATTTCATCATTTTGGATATATCAAACCAACGTGACCATTCATATATTTGTGGACACAATACTACACACCACAAAGTCATTAATTAGTTATTTATAATTTTTATTATTTCTTCAATCTTTTATCCGATGGGACTATTTCAATGTCATTTACATTGGCCATTTTCTTCTTTCGGGACCATTTGTCCACGTTGTTACGGAAAAAATTAAAGGGTATTTTTTTTCTATACCAAAAGAAACCTAAGAGGTGAATTTTAAAGGAGGCGAACAGAGATGAATGGAGTGATAGCGATGACAAATACTTTTATCGATGTTGATTTCTTGTAAGCAACTAAACCGACTCTTGTATATTTACGATTTTTAAAGTGAACCGACCAAAGATTGAGAGATCGATGTAGAGAAAAAGTTTAGTTTACGCGGTGAATAAATATATACGTAGCTATTCATTGTTTTAGCAAACATGAATTGGTGATTTTGTTTACAGTTGGTTTTCGTATAGTATAACCAAATCTTTCACCTTAATATATCTATGGTATCTACCATCCAGTAACTCCTACGATAAACTATTGTTATGAATTTCTTATAATTTAAATACGTAAAATATATGTAAATCATTAGGAAGTAGGAAACAAATTTTTTAAATTTAGTAACAATTTAACAAATTCATGGTAGTCTAGTGGTTCAAGATTGATTATTATGATATCTAAAACAATAGCAAGAATATATGGTGTTTCTCATGCTCCATAGTTAGTATGTGAGTTTTCGACTCGGATCCCTCCTATTACCAAAAACTATTTACGAGTAAGTAACAACTTATTTAATTAGGCTGACATTCTTGAGAGACAAGTTAAATTTATATCTATAGTTTATAGTCTTATAATATATAAACAAATTTTAGCTTTCTCTGTAATAAGGTGTAAAAAGATTTAGAACTATCGTTTATGTCATGTCCCCTGTTTGTTAGGCTCGATTCTGTACATTTTATCATATGAATTTACTACGTACATGCGTAATATAACCCAAGTGAATGAATGTATTGTCACTTTGTCAGTAGCTAACAGTGAAGTCTTTCTTAACGAGTGTATTCATTTGTTTGTTAAATAAAATATTAAAATCAACTAAAGCCAGCTAACAGTATCCGGCGCGGCTCGAATAAGTCATAACTACATGTTTATATCCTCGAAATTTTCTTACTTTGTGGTCTGATAAGAATTGAAGTATATTCAAGCCAATACACAAAACTACTCAACACAAGATGCAGATCTTTAAGATAATATCTAAGAGGGAATAAAATATCAAACAATCATCATAACATAAATTGAAATTTTGTGTAATTAATTTAAGGAATAGTGACATTAAGTTTACATGCAAAATGGAATTGTTTGGGATATTTACTTAATTTGGTAATAAAGAAGCTTCTTCTCCCATGTCCCAATTGGCCCCAATAGTTCTCTTGTACTATCTCAAGTTTAAAAAATTTCGAAATTTTTTAATTGTAAATGATTTTTTTGGATTTTACTTTACAAAGTAATAATTGCAGTTTTTGTAAATGGTACAACAATATCTACAACGTCTACTGTTATTGAAATTTCGTGCGTTTGTAAGACTAAGACCTAAACATAAGTTTCTAACAAACTTACATGGTTGAAAGAAAAACAAAATCTGAATTTAGGGCCTCTTTTTTTTTTTAAAACATATTCAGCTTTCTAATCATTACACTTCCCTTATTTCTCAATCATTGATAGTTTGATCTTCAACGAATGAAAATGCATTTACATTCAAAACGAACAATGCCAAGATACTTGCAAGACGTAATTTCAAGTTTTGTAGAAAATCTTTGAACCAAATATCTAAAAATAATTATCATTGAAAAAGTTTCTTCGATGATTTAATAATTAATAGAGTTTTGCCCAAGTAGACACAAGCAACAAAGGTGAATTGTTGAAAAACAAAGTGTCCACTTTCCTCATATTTTTTTTTTCTTGTTGACTATTTTCCTTTTATATATCCTTTCACAGTTTCACCAACCACTTAAATTATTGCCTTTGATTTTTTTTTTTTAATTTTCCTTTATTCCCAATGATTACTTGATTCTTTTTTTTTTCTTTTGTACGTAAGGCCAATTAATTACAAATATTTTTCATTATATGTGAATATATTTTTTAGTAATAAATGCTGATGATATGTTAGTTGATTGATGATGGAAACCAATTCACACTCGCTGATTAAATGCAAGAAAAATATGAAAATGAAGACAACAAGAACACTATTATCCTATGGAAAGTGCGAACTATAAAGGATATAAAATCTGTTCAATATTATTGATATTACAATTTACTTTCCACGGATCCGTATGAGTCCCACATTTGTGAATTTATTAGTTAATCAATAAATAAAAAGAATTGCAATTATATGACCACATCAGTCCACAGAACTGGTCCAAATCCAGCCGTCTTTTGTATCTGACCAAAGTCCATCAATTATCATTCAAATCGTACTTAAATTTTCAATTAGAACTATTTTGTTCTATATAATTAATGTAGCCACCGTCCACTACAAATCAATCTCATAACTCATTACTCAATAATCACCATACAAAGAATTTGAGTGTATTGGTTTCGCGTTGTTTTGAATTTTGTTTTAAGTGATTTATCTATGTTGCGGCAAAAATACAGCAGTTAGGAAAATTAGCAAGAAAATTACTATGCAAAAACCTCTGTTTTGGTGAATCTATAATAATCCAAAATCTTAATACAAACTGTTCAATGCGAAATCTAATATCAAACTTTCTTTATTAATTACCATGTAAGAATGCCTAGGCAAACAAAGCTAGCTTGTGAACTTTTGGAAGATGAAGGCATAATGGATTAATAGCTTAATGCTTGGTTTACTGAAATCCAAAACTGATATAATCCTTCTTTGGAATCGGTAATTTGCTTGTGATCTCACCCATGGCCACCTTTAGCTCTGTGTTTTTTTTTGCTCTACTTTCAAAATACTCTGTTTTTGCTTAACAGTTTCCTGCTTTGACTTGCCCCTTATTTCTGTTCAAAAATGTCCAAAAGACCAAAACTCTTGTATCTATCTTTTCGTTGTTGATTAATGAATTTTTACATTTCAAAAATAAAAATTTGGTAATTTGTTACCGGTGAGAAATCAATTGGATCCCTTCTGAAAACAAAAGGTGAACAAGCTTTTGGGCTCCCATCGATTATTTGTAGCCCACTTGATTTTTTCTTAGCCCAACTGAACCAACAAAATAGTATGTTTTTTCCATCATCCGATTGTATAATTATTTCTTAATTATAAGTTCTAACAGCTGGCTATTTGAATCCATGTATGAAAAGACCACCAATTTATTATTACTATTATTTAAAATTGTTACAAGTTACAACAAACGGTGGATTAAAAGCTCATAAATAAAACACCGGTGGATTTGTTGCAGTATGCGTCACTATATTTACGAATATTACGATATCATGAACCATTTAGATACAAAAAGTCAAATGTACACTTTACCGAAAAAAATAAGGGTAATCTGAACTAATATAAGAGAGTCGGCCGAAGTTACTCGACCGTAACCATAAATGTGATTTTGTTTCAAATAGGTTCAAATTAACAAACTACATCTCATGACCACCAACGTTTTCATATGCAAATTTGCAGCGTTTGAAAACTTATAACATTGTTAGCACTTTTTCATAAACATTTAGTCTTTTAGTTAATGAAAACCCAAAACCGTTTAACAAAAAAAAAAAGCTTGTATATGGATCATTTCATGATAGCCCTCATTAAGAATTTATTTTTGCTGAAAAATCATTGAAAGCTGTTTGAAGAGTTTATAGTAGAGTTTGAATATTCCTTTCAATTTATTTATTACGTTTCATCTTCATAAATGTGTTAATAATATAATTTGAATTTTTCACATATTTCAAAAGATCAGTGTAAAATCCTTCACCTACACAAAAAAATAAAATAAAATAAAATGGCGCGTTGTCTTGCGTTCTTCTCGTCATGAAACAAAGTGGATAAGGATTTTACTTTTAGGAACTCGGAAATAAAGCAGAGTTCAAAGAATTTGATCGCACAATGAGTAATATTCTCTGACCATTGAATTGCTAAACTTTTATTTATGATACTCCGTATAGTTAAAGTAATTAAATATGACCATTGTACTTGCCTGGACAGTGGTATTCGCAAAACCATCGTATCGTACGTTGTTTCTTGTTTTGGAAAGATTCTAAAACAAAGCAAAATAAATAGAATCTACTACATACGGTGCCTGTGTCAACAACATTAAATTCTCACTTTTGCATGTTATAAAGTTCTGTCTACAAAACGACAGAAACCGTATTTATATAATTTTCTTACCCAAATAGACAAAACTTGTGCTGTCTCTTACGTCTCCCCTCGAACCGTCTTTGGTTGGTTCTTTGTATATCGCATTAACAATATAATACTCCTATGTGTAAGTAGGATGTAATTAATAGTTATGTAAAGTAGTTTAATTGGAGCTATTTTTTCTATGTACAGAAACAAACAAAATAAGTAAATAAAAGCGATACAAGTTAAAAAAAAAAAAAAAAAAAAAAAAAAAAGCGATACAAGTTGTGAAATCTTTATCCGGTTTTGTGTGTACAAATGATCATAAAATATATAATGCAAGTATGGAACCAGATTCCCCGTGGCAAATGGGCTAAACTATTAATAAAAACAATACGAATACAATTTTTTTTTAAAAAATATTTGTTTGACCTTTTATGCTTATAACAACTCTATTGGTGGAATGACGCATAATGTTGCCAAAACGCATTCATGATTTTACTAATTATATACCATGAGCTGATTTTGTTCAACTTGTGTGTGTACTCATGCGCCGTTGAAACCGAGATAGTTTCATGCACGCCTGCTGATTTCCTTGCTCTTATATATTATTCATATATCTTGAAAATTGATGATCAAGACTTGCTAGTATATATATATATATTTATATTCACTGAATGCATGTAGGTACGTACTTAGACATTGCTCTTGCTCAAATGCGTCCGAGCTGGAGATTTCGCATCTTAGCTTCAACAAACTTCATCCTTTTAATTTGTTATTTTTCTTTTAATGTTCCTCTTTTTCAATATGATCTTTTTTACGCGAATATGGTTTTATGTTCTACGTGATATTTATGTTTTGCAAAGTGTAAAAAGCAATAGTTTTGTTTTAGTACATTTAAAATGCAAGGAGTTTAAGGGTTTTAATTCTTTTGCATAATTTGGAACTACAGATTTTAATTTCCTTTTTCTCCCCTTGTCCTAAATTTTTTAGTTTAGAAATCGTCTTGTATTTATTTTAGTCTTCGCCTTAAACTGATTTCGATAACGCAATGTAACAGCTAATTATGGTTAAATTTTTGTTTTTGTTTTTCGTTCTACATGCCGTGTGTGAATTGATATTCTTGCATGTAGTTATATTGCAAGACCAAGTGATCAGACCAAGGTAAGCCAAATTTTGAGAAATGGTCGATTTTTTCACTGATGTTCTAACTTCTAAGTAGTAAATGGGTTTCAGAGAAGGAAAGATTTATGTGTATATATATTATCTTAATAATTTTTTCAAATAAGTGAAATCTGATTTTGCAAAAAAATGGTATATGGCATTTGCAGTTTGCGCAATGGCTATTTTTTTGCCAACTTTTTGTTTATGTATATTGGGGTTCATTGAAGTTAGTTAATATTGATTTTGTCAAAAAAAATGCATATGTATCCTTCTTTTGTCTTTATATATATATGTGAATATATGATCCTTCTTTTACGCCAAAATGATTTTAGGTTCTATATGTGATTTTTTTTTGTTTTACAAAGTGTTTTAAGCTTTTAATCAGTATTTTTGTTTGAGACTGAATGTGGATTTAAAATGCAAGAATATAATGTTATTAATTAAGCTTTTAATTTGTTTTCGGAATTTAGTATAATTTCTTCCCCTCATCGTTGATGTTTTAGTTTATGAATTCTCTTGTATTTATCTTAGTCTTTGCCAAAAAAACTGATTTTGAGAAGGAAAACTTAACAGCTAATTATATATGGTTAATTTGGTTGTTTTTGATTTCTTACTACACGCTGTGTGTGAATTAATATTAATAGATTTTCATGCAGTAACATATTTGCAAGACCAAGTGATCAGAGTTATTGACTTATTGTTATATAAGTCAAGCCAAATTTTTATACATGCTTGATTTATCACATTAATGTATCACAGAGATTCTAACTTCTAAAGTAAGCCAAATTTAGAAAAAAATATTGATTTATCCCATTGTATTTGGCATTAGCGTTTCCCGCTATGGCTTTTGTTTATGTATATATTATGGAGTTCAAGGAAAAAAACATCAATGTAGCCATTGAATAATGTAAGCTTGTTTTTAAGAGAAAAATTATAAACTTTATTTTGTTCATCGTCGAGAGATTGATTATAAACACTAGTGTTATTAATTATGACGACTGTAATTTTTATTTATTTTTAAGAATGTTGTCTATATTTTGAAGCCATTTTTTCTACTGCAAATAGGCCGTTGATATCTCAGAGTTTAGGTAAAGTAGGTTTACTGAATTACTTTTAACGAATATTATCATTTGAATATTTTTTATTTTTTTCGGGTATCATTTGAATTATTATATGAATTTTACGAAAAAGATTATATATTGGAGTATATTTTTTTTGACAACAGATTACATTAATTATACAGTAAAACCTCTATAAATTAATAATGTTGGGACCATGATATTTTATTAATTTATAGTGATATTAATTTATCTATAAATTAATATTTATTAATTTATAGTGTAAATTAATATTTATTAATTTATAGAAAGTTTTATTTCAATTGTGAAAACGTTTTTCAAAAAATAGGAGTTAAACAATGTGATCTAAATAAAATTAATGTTTCGGATGTTATAAATTTTATAGTTTTAGCCATAAACACTTAATATTTCGAAGAAAAAATAATTTATTTTGACAATGAATAACAATAATTATAGAATTCACATATACAAACGATATATATAAATTAAAATTCACAAATAGTGACATCTATTGTTGTATTTTAAAAACCTATACGACTATTAAACAAAAATTATGCATATTCAAAATTTGAAAACTTATAAAAACTTTTTGCTATATTTATGAAAAACACTAAAACTATTATATATGTGCAAATTTACATGATTATTAATTTATAATATTATTGGGACTATATTTTTACATAAGAATTTCAAAAAACTTATTATCTTATTATTTTATCGAATTTGGTTAATTTTTACATTGGCCCGACTCGGGACCAACCAAATTTATTAATTTATCGTGTATATTAATTTATCGATTATTAATTTATAGAGGTTCTACTGTATATGTTCAACAAAATTACTCGTGGACTGGTTCCGGTAAAAAAGACTAGTTGTGGACTTGTGGTAAAGTAAAAGAGATAGCCGACAAAAAAACTACGGTAAATGATAAAGTAAGTACGGTTAAAAAGAAATTACTCGATAATACCGGGAAAAAAAAAGAAAAAAACAGAGACGGCTAGAAAAAAAAAAAAGAAGAGCTCCTTCGCGACGAGAAGTAGCCGCCGGAATCGAGAGGCCAAGGCCGTAGTTAGAGAGCTTAACGGATAATTACGCGCGACGTTGATTAGTCTCCGGAGGATACTGTGTGATCTTTTGTAGATTCATGTAAGTATCGATCCCATCATACTTTGAGAAATTCGATAGACTTTGGATGATTGGTTTGATCGATAATTGATAATTGGACTCCTTAAAGCGTTCACGTTGTTTATGGTTAGTGAGATTTCGAATAAACTGGTGAAAATTTCGCGTATTTTGTCTCAATTTTGATATACCAATTGTTGATTTGTGGTTTATCCATGTGTTATCCCAAATTGATGGCAATGTCTAGCTGATTCAATAATGGTTTCTTTGTTGTTGCTGCTTCCTAATTATGAACTACTTGTGTTTCTAAATCTTATATAAATCCAAAAGCTTACATTTTGTTACCGATTCAACAAACAGTGGTTGTTTTTATAAGAATTGGATATATATATTAGAATCACTGCTTGGGAAAAGCAAAAGAGTAAATTTTTATGACATTATATTAAGCTTTTTCTGTGATATAAACAATGGATTATCTGTTTACATGTAGAAAATTTACTTGGTTGCTGTTTCGTGATAATTTGGTAATGGTGCATAGAGTAGATACATCAGGGATGCACACAAGGACTACAATATCCATAATCGTAAACTTAATTCAAAAGACGAGCCATGAAAATTGCCTTGTTGAATTCTTCAGGAACTGCTCTTCTTTATTGTATCAATGAATCTTTGTTGTATAAAATCGTTGCTTGAGATGTAGTCAAGAAAATCGTTGAAACTAAACTCTCCGTAGGCAGGTGTATTGTTTGCGTTGACGAGTTTCGGTGCTGGACTTATTTTCTTGTGCAGAGGTAGACTGTGAAGACTTGCAAAAGATAGCCTTTTGACATCTTTGTTCACTGTTACACGATGAATGACGCTCTTGTATATGCCGTTGCTCATCACTTCTACCTGATCTCCCAGCTGAACTATCAAAGCTCCTTCGATATATGGCACACAAACCCAGTTTTTGTTGCAGTCCATTATCTGGAGTCCCTGGCTACTTTGAAGTAAAATGGTCAGTGAGCTGAAGTCTGAGTGTGGTGGCATTCCCAAGGCGATTTCAGGTTCCGGACATGCTGGATAACAATTCACTGCCATGACTTGTGAGCCTTCTTCAATCTCTTCTTGTAAGTAATTTTTCTCCAGTCCCAGGCTTTCTGAGATAGCTTCTATTAATTGCTTGTGTAGCACATATGTTGCCTCTGCATACTTTCCCACTTTATCCCTGAAAGGAAGGAATAAATCAGAAAATAATATCAGTTTTCACTCAAAGATTTCTTACAATTCTTTCAAAAGAGAGCTAGCTTTTGTATATATTGAGATACTGAAGTGGCCTAAAAGTATGTTTTACTTACTTGTAGCATGGAGGATTTGATGGCCACATATTGATCCACTTTGAGAGTGGATGAGAGTAATGCTTGATGAAATCTCTCCAGTAGTGAACTCTGTCTGTGGAATGGTTAAGGCTTGTGCCATACCTTACTGGCTCATGAACATTTGCAGACACCAGAAGCATCTTCTCCTCCACAGGTAAGTCAAAGAACTGTGTTGCTGCATCTAAAGCATCTTTAACCACTGATGATGGTATACCATGGTTTATAACCTGTAGGGAAGTAAAAGTTAGGGCCTTTATCTCTTAGTTTTGTACAGAGTAGAGAAAAACATGCATGCATGCAACTTGTGTTCTCATTTAAGACTGAGATTGAGGATTTTGTCTTTTCTTTTCTTGTTTGCCCTGATCAGGGGCTTTATTCCTTATGACATAAATGCAACAAAACAAAAGCCGTCTTTCTAAGTTATATCCGAAGTGTGATTGGTAGATGTGTTAAGTTCACTCCAGAGCTAGGTATTCTAGTGACTAAGGATGGACACGATTGGACTGAATTCTGATGAAAATGAGGAATAATTTGCGTGAAATAAACATCAAACCTGCTGGAGTTTTGATAAAGCATGACTTAGTTACCTGAAAGAAACCAAACTCCTTGCAGGCCATGCTAATCTCATGGATTACGCGGGATCGAAGCAAAGGTTGGTGTAAAAGAGAGAGATCAATGACAGGAAGTGTCGTCTCACTGGTGCCTAAGCTTGAACCAAGAGCTGGTCTTTGCGAAGGGGGAAGAACGTAACGATCGGGGACTTGAGGCACACCTGAATTGGTAAGTGTCATTGCACTCGTAAAAGAATCATCAAGCAAACTCTTTCTTGTTTCCTCCATTTTTTTTTGGTTTGCTTAGACTTTAGAGTGATTTTTTCTTTGCTCTTTATTTATTTAGTAGTAAAGAGTATGCAACATGCATAGCGTGTATTTATACTTGTTAAATTCTTTCTAGAAAGATAATTTTGTTAATATCCAATTTTTAAAGGCAACATTATTTTTATTTTTTCCTAGTTTGCTTACGATATTGGAAACCACCTGCAGCTTCTGATCATCCTTTAACATTAAGTGAATACACAGACACACACGTCTTTATTAAAAGTTGCATCTTATTAATAGATTTAAATCATTTAATCCATATGACAGGGCCAAAAAAATTCAATAAACCAGTGACTGACTAGCTTAAACACAATTCGGTTTCTCAGGGGTAAAATCGTCTTTCCACCAGATGAGACTGGTAACGTATTCCTCTTGTCTGGACTGGATTTACCGCCATTTCATAAAGGTTTTTAAAGATATTTTGGTTTCCACTTTTAAGGCAAAAAAAAAAGCTAACATATTTCTGTGGGTTGACGTCATTTATGAGGATGAATATGGGTCGTGATTCATGGACCAGCCTCCAGCAGCCCTAGATAAGGATGTTGCATCATTTATTTCAAGATATCATTCTTTCGTAAGAGATTGGAGACTAGAGAGTAGATTATTTATCATTTTTAATTGTTCTCTCATTTGAATTTAAACTTCTATTAAGTGCTTTTTTTGTTTCTAAGCTCAATATTAAGTACTTCTGGGCTTCTGGCTTAAGCAGTTGGATACCATGTCGGCTGGATAAGCCAAGTTTTTTTTACGTTATGGGCCGAAGAGTATAGGCCCAAATTTATGATAACGGGCTTGGAAGTTGGAACTTGACAATGTGAAGTAGTTAGTTATCTTCAACATGCTTTCCTAATTGGATCATTTCATTTCATATAGACATATACTAGGAAGCCGTTAGTATATAGTTATATACTATATAGTAATCAAAAGTGGATTATAAAAAGTTTCGATTTTCCGACGACGGTTTACGGGTCAATTTTGAATATTTTGTCATTGACGTGCATATCTTAACAAGACTATGTATCTGTCATGGAAATATCTGGACCAAAAAAATACTACTTTTCTAAAGTAATTATTTGCAAACGTGGTTAAACAGAACAATATTTTTAACAAAAACATTAATTCAAACATCTATTCAATGTATATTTAGTTTTAATTAAAAAATAACATATGGTACCTATTCTTTTAAGTTTTTTTTTCTCCCTCATTTGAAGCTAATGGATGGATGACACGATAATGATTATCAAAGCTCAACATGGCACGCTCTAGTCTGGGCCGCCTCTAGAAGCGACCTCTGAATTCTGTTCTTTCTTCTGATCTCCTAAAATATGTTTTGGTCAAATAAATTGATAGCTTAGTGATTATACTATTTGGTTCTTGTTCTATCATTGACCATTTCGCTTTTATATATGAGTTACGTACTTATCAAAATTGTTTTTTTTCGTATGTATTCATCTTTTCGAATATTGTAAAGATTTGTTTCACCTAACATCTATACCCCTCTTTGATCATTGACAAATATATACATATTAGAATGGCCTTAGAACGTGTTAAGCATCTTCCTACTGTTATCATATTACCTAATCTCCAATTTTATAACATTTTTTTTTTCTTTTTTCTTAAAGAGTTAGGATGTGATTTCGAATCTCTCTGTTCATTTTTTTTTTCTTTCTGTGCAACTTCTGACCCAATGCCTTCGACAATTTTTTCCAATCTGAAAACTTTTGAATAAGGAACTTAGTCAATGGACAACACCTTGCCAATTTCACCAAACAAACTCGATTTAAGTAATGAGATTTTGTTCATAAAAAGCTTTCATGTATTTTGTGGGATTCAACAAATAAATCTTAAAGTTAAGGAGTCTTATTGATAAAGTCTTGTTCAAACCTACAAACATATCCACACAAAACCTCCATAAAATATAATATAGGAGATAAAATATTGTTTTTGGGTGAGAAAATATCTTAAATATATACCAATGCCAATTAGACATCAACAAATTAAAAACTAAAAAAGAATACTATATGAACTCAAAGATTTGAAAACAATGTGTATAAATACATGAAAAATTGTTGTGATACAGCCGTGTGAAAAAACAAAAAAAAAAAACAACAAATGCTCAAGGAAAAATATAGCTTAAATTCTATTCTTCAAATATTCTGTTTTGAGGCATTAAAAATAATTGTTTTCAGAAAGAAAAAAAATTGAATTGTAGCTGATCTTTTGCTACAAATTTAAGGAATCTTGGCACCTGCATGCAGAATCTATAACATGTTAATTAAGTACCAAATACAATACAGTTTTTTTTTGTCAACTAATAAATACATTGGTTATGATCATATACATTATTTGGATCATACTTACATTATAGTCATATTAACAAACCCATGTTCTCAGCACACTTTTAGGTAAAAAAAACATAAAAAACCAAATAAGAAGAATCCACTCATAAGGGTGATGGGTTTATATAATTTACATCAAAGAAAGCCATCGAGCTATACGATTAATTATCCATTTATTAAGTTTGAATGTATAAGAACAAAGAGTTGTTACGCATCATGACAATGTCTTAGAAAACAAAAGAAATGAATAAAAAATTAAAACGAAAAATAAAAAAAGTGAGGATGAAGTTGTTGAATGAGTTGGCGAGGCGGCGACTTTTTCATGCATTCCATTTACTTAATTCCTAAAGTCCTTCTCACATCTCTTTGTTATATAATGACACCATAACCATTTCTTCTCTTCACAAACAATAATATCTCTAGCTCTTCTAAGTAAAAGAATGGCAATGAATGGTTTGTCCAAGATGGCTGCAGCCGCCGCAACAGCTCTTCTCCTAGTCCTGACCATTGTCCCGGCCGCAGTAGCTGTGACTTACACGGTGGGAGACGCTCAACAATGGGCCAGTGGTGTGGACTACACAGTTTGGGTTGCCGGAAAGACTTCAGGGTTGGTGACAGTCTAGGTAATTTAACTATCATCCGAACAACATTAGTCATAACTTTTATTTATATCTGTAGACGATTTCAAGCTATAGTACTTCGAAAAAAAAAAGCTTATAGTACTTAGGTATGGGATAACTATTTTACTTAGGTTTTGATTTCTTTTTACGGCGATTTGAAACAGAGTTTCAGTATGGTCCTTCACACTCGGTGGATGTGGTTGACAAAGCCGGATATGATGGCTGCGATGCCTCCTCCTCGACTGAGAACCATTCCGATGGAGACACCAAAATCGATCTTAAGACAGTAGGAATAAAGTATTTCATCTGTCCTACACCTGGTCACTGTGTCAGTGGCATGAAGCTAGCCGTTTACTGTCGTAGCCGCCTCTTCCGGACCTCCGGCCACTCCCACTCCCACTCCCACGCCCCCGTCTTCAACTCCAGGAACTCCTACCACACCGGAATCACCTCCGGCTGCCGGAACACCCACCACACCAAAACCTGATTCTGGGTCACTTCTCCTCCTCCACCAAAGTCAAGTGGTGCGTCTAAGGGAGTGATGAGTTACGTTTTGGTCGGAGCCTCGATGGTTTTGGGTTATGGTTTGTGGATGTAATTGGTTTAGAGAGCCAGGGTGGAGTCAGTGCTTTTGCTTTTGGTTTTTGGTTGTAAGAGAATTTGGGTTTGTGTGCCACGTCAGAAGTTCTTAATTATTCGTAGGATTTTAATTATTTTGGGCATTTGATTATCGTTATCATCATCACCATCACATTCACTTATTCTCTTGTTGTAATAAATTATTATTAATTTTCCCTTTCATTTTCCGTTCGAGTGGAACCACATGCACAGTTGTGATCCACCATCCCCTCATATTTTACATGACTATATATATTGTGTAGATTATTTAGTTTAATTTTAATATATATGTTATCAAGATTGAATCAAGTAATAAGCTGAATCAACAACAAGTCACAACTAAGAGAAATGATTAATTCCTAAAAGAAATGATTGTTAGCAATGTATATTCAAACTGCAACTTGGGATAGGTATTGACTATAAATTCATATATTGTTTGCAATCTTTTATTATTTATTATGCGTACTTGACGAATTCTGGGCCAAACTCTATACGTTTTTCCATCAGAGTCAAAACTTTATATTTCGACAAACTGACATACAGATACTCGGTAGCATTGGATATTGTGTGGAGTCCTCTTGTCACTACGTATGATTAGCAAAAGAAATTAGAACTTTACATGACCAAATTCATGTACTTGGTCAATCACAACTTTAATCCGTGTCCAAATTTTAAACACATGAGAAAAGATGTGTAGAATACAAACCACAAGGCAATGCCAATGGAATTTGACCCTAATCAAGAGTGCCCTTTGATTAAACTTAACTTCTCATTATTCGTTCTCACGCCTAAATTTGTTATATATATAAACCATCACCATCTTCACATCTTCAATTAAGATATCTCTCCACATTCAAACCAAAACATGGCAACGAAAGATGGTTGCAGCCACTTTTTATCCTAGTTATAGGCCTCATGGTTACCTTCCCAGCTGCAGTCGAACTTACAGGGTGGGAGACGCTAATCAATGGGCCAGTGGCGTGGACTACACAGATTGGGCTGCGGGAAAGACTTTCAGGGTTGGTGATACTCTAGGTCTGTTATAACTTATTGCACAAGAAAACTGTTTCTTTTTAGCGAAGTGGCTAATGTTAATCTTTAATAACGGTTTGAAACAAAGTTCAAGTACGGTCCTTCACACTCGGTGGATGTGGTTAACAAAGCCGGATATGATGGCTGCGACGACTCCTCCGCGACTGAGAACCACACCGATGGAGACACCAAAATCGATCTGAAGACAGTAGCTAGGACCAAAGTATTTTATCTGTCCTACACCTGGTCACTGTCTAGGTGGCATGAAGCTAGCCATTACGGTCGTAGCCTCCTCTTCCTCTCCTCTCACCCCAGAATCGCCGCCGCCTTCAGATTTTGTCGCTCCTCCTCCCACCACAGGAGATGACTCGCCGCCGTCTGATGGAATATACGAAGCCGATTCAGGGTCAACCACACCACCCCCACCGCCATCAAATGATGCATCAAGCGGACTAATAAGCTACGTGGTGGTCGGGATGCCGTTGGTGTTGGCTTGCAAGTTGCAATGTATGGATAATGAATTAAGGGTTAGAGCCACCTTTTGCTTTTGCTCTAAAGAGAATTGGTGTGTGAGCCACTCAGCCATTCGTATTCGACATGATTATTGTGTGAATTAATTGAATTTAACAGATTAGTGACAGCTAATCAGCTTTCTGATAATATATCAAATTATCTATCAATTAGGCAGAGTGTAAGAAGAATCTAGACTATAAGCGTGTTGATTGTAGATCTAATAATTTTGTTGCTATCGAATAATTCGTGACTGCTTGTGAAGACCATCTCTGATGTTATCCACGCACAAATATTCACACTTTCACAGCAATAAACAATCAAAACAACTTTTAATACACAAACGAATGAAGTTTTAACCCCTGTTAAGAGTCCTTTAACAGTGAGACTGCTTTTGAACTTGTGGACATCACCAAATGATTATTATCCCCACACACTAACATCAATCACCCACACAGTAACTAAAAAACCTCAACGTTGTTAGAAAACAAACCCATTTCAGCTACACACTCATTTGCAACCAAATGCCCCCCAACCCAAATTGAGATTTATCCCAACCTCTCTCTCTCTCTCTCTCTCACTCTCTTTCTTGTTTTAATATAACAAGTAACAACCCGGTTTTGGAGTTGTTACTTAGAACCACCAAACACAAGAAAAGGTCAAAGAAAGAGGCAGAAGCAGCGCAGCCTTGTGTTATTCTGAGGTTAGAAACTCTTCTTACTATTTATTATTATTATCGTAAGGGCTATTGATTAAGAAGAGCGTAGGAGGGTAAGTCCTCAAGATGCATTATGTCTTCCAGCATCAGCTCTCTCTCCAACTGTCTCCTTGTTGATTTCATCACCGTCTGTGTCATCCAAATATTCCAAGACAAAGCATCAACATGGCATCTTGGTATGTATGTATATATGACCAAACATCTCTGTTTTGTAACGACTACTACTTACGTTAAACTCCATGTATGAAGCGCGCATTGAAAGCCATTGCTGATCCATTAGCTTGAATGCAATGCAATAAAGAAGGTCAAATGCAGATTCGTTCTCTGCTTACACAAATACCCAACACATTTATCTGAATCAGTGTCAAAATCAGATTAAAGCACCATGTGTAATAAAAAGGCTTTTCAATTTGACGAAAACAAAACAGCATAAGTGAGAGATTACCAGAAAGAAACTTCAGAAAAGTTGCCCCAACAATTGTTCGTGGTTTCACTGTAAATTTTAAAAGGATAAATTGTCAGTGAACCCCTTGATTATCTCAATACATTACTCATTATCAGAATGACAGACTATGAACAATACGAGACAGCTGCCTAATGCATGCAAGAAGATTCTATAGTAGTTATGGGCTTCCCAATCCTATGGCTTCAGATGTAAATAGCAACTATCACAATCATGAATCATGGTAGGTAAGTAAATGGTAGGTATATAGCAACTATCACAATCATGAATCATGGTAGGTAAGTAAATTCATGTGGATGTCTACCTGCTTCAAGGTCAAGCATTTGGATGAGCATGAATGTTAAGTTGACACCAGCAACAGCAAAGGGGTATTCCCACACAGACCGATCCCCAACCTGTTTCCTCAGAAGGTCCTGGAAGGATTTCTGCAGTATATAGACACGTGGGTTTGAACTAAGTGACAAAAGTAGATCAGCAAGAACTAAGATGTAAAGTCATGAACAACTGTAACAAATGAGTTATCGGGTATAAATATCATACATGACTTTTACGCATAAATACATATATATATATACAAGTGAAGCAGTGTCAATGAGTAATCGATAATATATGGTGCATGGAAAGTAAAAGTTATAAAGGAAAGGCAGCTCATTCTTTTCATAAAACATTTGTATATGTAGTATATAGGTATACCTGAAAGTTCCTAGCAAAGTACAGCAAGTTTTCAAGAGATATGAAACCACCACCCCTGCCAGATGATGCATTGTAAGTCAAAGAGAAAATAGATGCAAGAAATAACTATAACACAAATAAAGAGGAAAGTCAGTGTTATACCTAAAATCTGTTGACGGATCTTTGCCCTGCCAACCCATCTCTTTCCACTGCTCAGATATTAATCCATGAAGCTCTTCTTCAGGAAAGGCAAGTTTCCACAGATCCCTCAGCGCCTCCTAAGAGCGTATGACGAAGCAACAAAGTAATCATCAAAGCTGGTACATTTGAATTTATGATGCTAGCTAATAGTAAAAAAGCCAAGGGATGAAAAGATGCAGTATTCTACCATGTCCAAATGATGGTTCAAGTCAACTGTTTTTATGAGAAATTCTAAAAGCTTAAAAACCCGCAAGGAAGTTGTACCTGATGCAAGGGTATTGTGCTATCATAAGCTACGTCAATGCGGTTCTGCAAACTCTGCAAGGATTCCTCCTGCATGTCCCAACAATAGGGTATAAGTATACCTGGATACGCTTAGAAGTAGCCAGCTAATATAGCGAGGACAGAAACGTTATCTTAATGTAGGAAACAATAAAATATAAACTTCCAACTCGAACAGTGGAAAACTGAATACCTGAGCAGGTGTTAGATCAAACGTAGAATTTGCGTCACTATCTCTTCTCTGAGCACAAACACAAGAAAGACCCCGGCCTAACCAAGCTGCTGATCCAGGCACAGCCTCAGCTATAACAAAACAAATAAACTTCAATGGTTTCATAAAACTAATCTAAATCTCCAATCCATAAAACTCCCTATAAGCATCAAATTCTATAAAAGCACACAGACACAAAGCTTAAAAACAACGATACTACGAAATCTACCAAATACTAAGGGTTTAACATCATTCTCCTAGACAACAAACTGGAATCCAAGTTAAAGATGAAAGTTAAGGCATCTGATAAGTGCATTACTACTCTCATCCTAGAGACAAGCTGAAAAAAACATCAATAGCAGAGAATCCAGAAACCAAGCAATGCTCAGAGAAAACGCATTAGTACAAATTTCACCCAAAAGACAGAAAAAATGCAACCACCATTGTAGAGAGATAAGCTTTGATACTAAGAGATGATGGAAATTACCAGATGATGAATTGTAAACGCTCCCTCGTTCGAGACCCTGAGAAATCCGCCTGACAGCTACGAACGAGCCTTCTCTATCATCCATCTCTCGATTTCTCTTTTTTCGCTCCTCAGATTCACCTCAGAATCGCCATCCTGCAACAACAATCAAATGCAAAACCAGATAACTTCATCAGCAATCGAATCAATAATCGGAAACCTGATCAACTCCAGACACAATGCGAATCACAAAAACGTCGCGATTGATACAGCGAACTTAAACAACCAAAAAAAGAAAGTAAGAGAAGAATTCAATCACCGTCGAGAATCGAGAACTGAAACCAATCGAGAATCAAAGAGCGATCAACTTGAAAGTAGTTATAGAGAATCCTCAAGAATCTTGAGCAAGAAACAAACAATGGTTTCAAGATCTAGTGAGTGCCGCCGGATTGTATTGTATTGGCGATTGAGATAATCGGACGGCGAAATCAAGCGGAAAGAGAGAATAAGGAAGGAAAAAGATTTCAGTATAAATTTTTGCCGTTTCTTTAATTTTTTTTGTTTAGAAATAAAATAAAAAAGGAAATTGAGATTTTTATAGTTACGTCAATTGTAACGACGGGCAGGGCTGGTGTACAGGTGGCAATTAGGCTGGAGGACCCCGCGCGTGTACTTCAATCGTTTTCAGCGTCGCCGTCACAAGTCGTACCGGAAATTTTAAAAAGTGACTTGGTTAGGTCATTAAGCATTGGTTAATTATAATTTGGCTCCTTAAGTCAAACACTTTTATTCTTTTTTTTTTTGTCGTAATATAATATTGTAGAACAAAAATAAATGGAAATTTTTTTGGCTATTCTTTTTTTTTTTGCAACAAATTATAGATGTTATTTTAATTTATTTTACATGCTTCGAGGACGATCGATTTATTTGTATAATTGTATACCTCTGTTTTTTTCCTTCAACTACCATTAATATATGTACATGCAATTTGACGTATTGTATCATACTAGCTATCATGTATATTTCTGAGTTTAAAATCAAAATAATGTAAATCATCACGCGCCGGTCGGCGACATTTGGAGTAGGCATGGGATGGGCCATATGTTATGATGGGTGAAGTTTAACTAAAGCCGGCCTCCGTATAATTACACTCTTTGTTTTTTTGGTCCACGAGATTGTAAATCAATCATCCAACACATGTGACATGTCTACAAGGAGATCTTTTAAATTTTTACTAGATCCGGACCCGCACGTACGTGCGGGTTGTGATTTTGAATTGATAGGATTTACATAAAGTTGTAATTTAAATGTATTGTTTGTTTGATGTAATTAATAGTAAAAATATCAATCTTTAAAATAAACTTTGTTACACACATTGATTTTCAGTTTGATTAATTATACATTTTGCAGAAAAGTGTATTTACTAAAAGATGTAACACTTATCATAATAGAAAAGTTTTATACAATAAAAGGAAAAACGGTCTATTTCCCCACGAGAAGTATGACATCATAACAGATAGAGCCCAAACTTTAACTCCGATCTATATATCTCTGAAACGATACTTCTCAATCTATACTTCTCCGGATTGATAGTTTTAATTTTATATCTCCCTAATTTAATAGTTCTCATCTAATTATCCATAGCCATTGGTTTTATTCGGTTTAATGTTTATTTAACCAATTTACAAAAATAATAAACCGGATTAAACCTAATCAAAACCCAATTACAACTGATTCCCTAATAACCGGACTATAAACCGATTCTCCATTAAACCCGATTTCAAACCCTTTCTGGTGATCATCATCTTCGTCATCCGACATCAGAGATGAAACATGGATCTCGTTTTACCAATCTTCCTACAAGGATTAAAATCTCTTTCTGATTTTAGACCCATCGTTTTCTACTCTCTCCATTATAAAACAAAAATCAATTGTTGGTGTTCTCCAACCTCACAGGTTCACAAAACCCAAAATCGAGACCAATGACTATCCAATTCCACAGCGGAGCAATTCCACGGCGGAGCCACCACCACCGACGTTCGTCGTCGTCATCCCAACACATGACTTGATGAAACAAAATAATCGGAGCTGAAGCAGATCCCTAATCTAAGACAAACTTCTTCTTCTTCCTCTTCGCTTCATCTCCACTCGCTTCAACAACAGTGTATAATTTTACTTATACTTGTGCTTTAAACTTTTATGATTCCTCTTTTAATTTTGCCATTGGTTCTTCATCTTCTTCCTGTGAGTTTGTTTTTTTTTTCTCCCTTTGAGTGAAATCAAGGATAATTGGATTGAGATTTTTGCATTTGATTAATACGAGATCGTTTGTTATTACTTGAATTGTTCTTGATTTCTCATTTTGTCTAATGAATCTAAAATAAATATGTTCCATTGTTGTTACTTCTCCAATGTTCCCGTCATTGTTGTTCTCATCCGTTCATCTATTATGGCAATATTCTGAGAGAAATCTTCGAATTGAAGCATTCATCAAAGATAAATTCAAGTCCGAACAACATCACTGGCAAAATCATGGGTCGAAAGCTATGAAGATTCAAAATCAGGTTGAAGAAGAAGAAAACGGATCAGTTACGGGGTTGGGTCTTAGATAGGGTCAAATTTTAGGTCAATCCGGTAGGTTTTCTATTCAGGTTTGGTTTGTAAACATATAGATGTTGTCAAAAATTGTTAGGATCTCATCCTCATCCAATTCAGACAAGTGATGAAGCCATTAAAATGGTTCGGTGAAGAAGAAGAAGAAATGGGGTGCTTATGGTTGGGTTTTAGATTGGGTCCGATTTTTGAATTGGGTCGGATTTTAATTTCGGTTATATTGAATTTGTGTGGTTTTTATTGGGTTTAATTCGTAAACCAATTAAACCAAGCTCCGTGGTGTTTTAGCTCTCGAACTATTGATTCGGGGACATTAAGCTATAGAACTTTCAATTGGGGGAGAAATAGGAACAAAACTTTGATTTTATGGACATATAAACCGAGGTTAAAGTTTGGGCTCTATCTGTTATGATGTCATACTTCTCGTGGGGAAATAGACCGTTTTTCCTAAATGTTTTAGTGCAAAACAAATAATTTGAACAGTATTATTTTAAATGAATTTTTTTTTTTGTAATATAATTAAGGTGTTTAATACTAACAATATAAAGGTAAATTTCAAAATATACAATACTATATTTGAAATGTTTAAAATTAATATACATATATTAAAAATTAATTTGAAATGTTTAAAATTAATATACACTTAGCATAAGGTGTTTAATACTAAAGTCAAAGTTTAATTTCATGAGCCATTACCTGAAACAGAAATATTTTGTTATGGGTCACCCAATACATATTGACATGGGCCGAAATTGATTTCGTTATGGATTTTGTTGTTTTGTTTTTAGTAGTATAGATAAAATTTTGTTTTTATTATCTGAACAGATAATGGTTGTTTGAACAATTGATGTCTGATATTTTTTAAAAAAAATATAGATCTAAAAAAAATCCTTGCAATGGCATTCTTCGTAATTAATCTACCAAAATAAGGTTACTTATGTTTGAGTGATTTCCAATTAATAATATAGATATGAAACTTTTGAAAATGTTACATTTACAGCAAGAGAATTCAGAAACAAGCTCTTTTTTACTTTCTTTTATTATATAATGTCCCTTTACTTGAACTCAAAGTATTAGCTGCAAGCTTTCTCTATTTGTATTATCAAGAATTACATACACATACACATACACACATAAATATAAATATTTCTATAACATATATATATTGTTCTCTATTTGTTGTTATAATTGGAGAATCCATATTCCATACCTAAACTAATACTTGAGGGTTGAGGCTAGAGCAGACTATTCTAGGCTAGCCACTTAAAACATTCACAATTGTCAACCATTATTGATATCTTAGTTAAAAACTTTGAATTCTAGTTCCTCAATTTTCAATAACTTTTGAAACCATTGCACCATCGTGATGAGTTGGGTAACAAACATATTGTTTTGCCATTTATATTACTATATACATATATAGAATGCCATCACAATCTTATTAAAAATCTATGTATATATCAAATATTGGTTAATCAACCGGCCGGTGCTATATCGGATATGAGTTGATTTTCATTTGAACAGAAAAAAATTATGGAGTCACCGTATATATTATTATCAAATCTAATTTCAAACCGAAACTTCCTAATTGTTTTTTCCTTAATTTCGTAAGAAAAAATTTGACAGACAATTTGCGAATAATTAACAAGTAAATCTTTGGTTGTTGACTGACTACAAAACCAATTTGCAAACACAAAGCAATATTATTTGTTTCATATCTTTTCTTTTTTTAGGGGGATCGACAAAGTTTCATATCTATATCAAATATTATATATATCATCATATAGAAACACTAAATAAATACGAAACTTGTAGTTTTGGGCGATACAACGGGTACAACAACCGTTGCACCAGTTGGAATAGATATCTTCTTCTGATTCTCAAACCTGATTTACCTTGAGATTTGGTCAAAGCTCTTAGTTTATGGCCTTCATGTAATGTTTTTTCCGCTGTCAATTTTGTCAACTAAAGTATTTAATATCAATATATATTTCGTTTTTAATGTATTTTTATTACTTTCCTTTAGCTTTACGCAAAAAAAAAGAAACCTACTTTCCAATGACCTTTGTCTGGTCATGCTTCATTCGCCAATGCATCAATCTTCCAACATACTTATTCCGAAAAATTCGTTCTAGTGTGTTCGTATTTCAATGTCTTGATCTCCAGAATGCACGTATATGAATAAAAAAAGTTATCAAAATTGTTTTTAAAATTGAGATTGAAAAAGTCATCATTACACCTTTTAAAGCTATAAAAAGAAAGAAAGAAAAACTACTTTATAAAACTCCTCGTGGTCCATTAACTTTGTCGGCCTTAAAGGAAACGTCGATCACCAGTAACCTTCTTAGCCAATCACAAGTTCACTTCCCCAAAAAACTTTAAAAAAAAAAAGATGCTATATTGATTATTTTGGCCGATATTGAATATTTTGGGCCTAGGCCTGTATTAACGGTCTAGTATGGGCCTAATACTGTATTAACGGCCCATTTAATTCTCAGCTATGTTTCGACGCCATCGATTTGTTTCAAGTCACTTTGCTTTAGTTCTCATCATCTTCTACGATGGAAACGCCATTTCTTCATCTCTGTAAAAGCTTCACTTCTTCTTCTCCACTTTCATATAACAACCACAGTCTTTGCTTTGGACTTCATAATGATCTGTTATTATCTCCTTCAATCTGCAATTTCCGGCGACGAATCAATGTCAACGGGAGGAAAATCGTGGCGCAGGGATCAAGACCAAACGACGGAAATAGCCGTCCGGCGGGAAACAAAGGGAAAGTGACTCTGAAAGGTAACAAGGAGAATATATGGAGCGTTGACAACGAAATGGCGGAGAAGGAGAAGCGTAAGGTGAAGCCAAAGGGAGGAAGAAGAAGCGGGAAGAGATTAGGTGGAGGAAGAAAGGGTAAAATCGGTAGAGTTTTGGTTTCTGGGACGATGTTGATCGAATCCGAGACTGTTCTTCAAACTCAGGTTTCGATTTCAGATTCCAATTTCTCAAATTTTCGTCTGCGAAAAGTAGCTATTTTCTGATTGAAATTGGTTTGTTAGGAACCTGTGATTAAACCAGTTTGGAGAACATTTGCGAGTAGTGTAAGTGGGATTTGGAAAGGTGTAGGAGCTGTGTTCTCGCCGATAACTGCAGAGATGGAACCTATTGAAATTGGGAAGAAGAATGAGAGTCTTTATGATTGTTATACTCTTTCTAGGATCGAAGCGTTACCATCTCCTTCTTCTGGTGGAGCTAATACAGAGTCTGAGATACAGAGGAAGATCAATTGGGTTACTTTGAATCCTCATGGAGAGTTATTTCAGAATACTGAGAGTAAAGATGAGATTTTGGTTGATCAGACTGGTGTAGATAGTCGTTTGCCTAAGTTTGAGTCTTTTAACTTGAAAGCAAGTGATGTCATGGAAGAGGATTCCATGGTAAATCAACCCGGCCTCGTTTACTTCGAGGTATGTACATGTCCTGGAAGCTACTAGATTAGCTCTGATTCTCCCTTTGGCTGAGATAAAGGATGTCTAGGTTTCATTATGTAAGGTTTCCATTTGGTTGATATACAGGATGGATCGTATTCTAGAGGTCCAGTTACAATCCCTGTTGGGGAGATGAGTGAATCGAACTATTACCTCACACCGACTTTCAAGTTTGAACAGGTATGTCTGTTTTTTTTTTTTTGCTTTTTAAGATTTCTCAAGTTTGTATTTTTAAGAGAGAAGAAATGGCTCATTGCTCCTTCTTCTTGTCCAGTGTCTGGTGAAGGGTTGCCATAAGAGACTGAGAGTAGTCCACACTATAGAATTCGCCAATGGTGGTGCAGATATACAGATAATGAGAGTTGGTGTCTATGAAGAACAGTGGGTTAGTCCTTCAAATTATGAAGAGCAAAGGTAACTCCAACCTCTGATTTTTATCATTCTCTTCTTCGGTATGTCTCAGTGTCTCTGACACTAACGGTTTATGTCTCAGTGACAACGACGCACCATTGGAGTTAAAACCATTCTCTCAGAGGAAACGCACGCAACCATCAGAACTAACAGGATCGTGGAAAGTATTTGAAGTAAGTGCAACTCCAATCTATGGAGAAGAAGCCGAATTCGAGCAGCCAGGTGAAAGCACTCCAGTTGTGTACCTGTGCACAGAAGCTCTAAAGAGAAGGAACTTACCGGAAACTTTGGTTTCGTTTGGAGAAGAAGAGATGATAGATATGCAAGATGTGTCTGTGATGTGGCTACCAGGTGGTGTGACTGCATACGTGGATGTGAAGAAAGATGGAGTCTTATGCATTGGAGTTGGATGGTATTCAGATGAAGGAATGAATCTTGTGATGGAGAGGGATTATGGTTTGGATGGGAATCTTAAAGAAGTTAGATCAAAATCCGAAATGAAGAGACGATGGACAGAAGAACCCAAGTAAAACTTGTTTGTTTTAGATTTGATATTTACTCTTTGGTACAAATGTAGTAACACTAGCTGATGTTTGGTAAGGCAATAAATTGTTTTTCTCAGCTATATCGCTTTAGTACATACAAGTAACACGAAGCCTTCTTCTTCTCCTTGAAGAGTGAATGGTTTTGCTCTCTTTCTTCTCCTTCTCCTCAATCTTTTTCTCAACATCTTGTACATCCTTCTGCATCGACTCTTTTCTGCTTAACATTATGTGTCCCTCTTCATCCATAGCTACCTCTATTTCAGACAAGAATTTCATCTCTTCAAACAAATCAGATTATCCTTAAAAGAGGAAGAAGGTTGTGCAGCCTCATGAGCATGTGCGAGACACAGAATCTTAACCTTGATAGACTCAATATCCTGAACAGAATTATCAACCTTTAGGGGAATCCTCTTTATCAACCTTTTGCTTCGTGCTTGTTGACTTATCAACTTGTTTGGATGAGTTTCGACAAGATTTTTGCAGAACCTTAAAGATATTTCTGCTCTTCAGGTGCTGGTTTCTCCTTCTTAGTCCTTTTTGACAAGCTTTTCTTATCGGTTGACACTTTCTCCTTCTTAGTCATTGTTGTTGTTTACTTTCTCTGGAGCTACATCATCTTCTCCACGAGAGTCGTTTGTTCATTCAGTTTCAGTAGACTGATTATCTTTCTTTCCAGAATTTTTCGTCAATATTCTCCTCTGTATATATCAAACAGACAGAGACAGTGAGTGTTTATGCAATCTTCTTGAAAGACTAAAAAGCAAGCCACGCAAAGACAGAGAAAGAGGCTTGTTTACATAAGCTTTGTTTTCTCGCAGAATCTTACTATTAAGAAAAAAGGATACAAACACAAAAGCCGTTTGAATCAAAAAAAAAAAAGGAAACTTTGAAAAGAGTAAAAAAAAAAAAAGGAAATTTTGAATCCCAAAAAAAAAAGGAAACACAGAGAAACAACAAAGTCTATATATACATGTCGCGCATCCTCTCTTCTCTGTCTATTAGTATCATCACAAACCCAGAGAAACACAGAGAGAGAGTTATAGAATGAGAAAGATGCAATTTCATTCTCTGATTTTACGATTCTATTCTTCAGTTTCTACTTCGTTTACCTATATTCTCTCTTCGTTTTCTTCTTCGAATTTCATGAGTTTTTGATCCATCTTTCGCTCCAAATTATTCGGCGTTTACGTATATCACACAAAGACGATCCAACAAAATATCGATAAAGTTAGAGACAGACTACATGTCGCCGGAATTTCAGGCTTCGGATTCATGATGTTGGAGCTTCTATCCGGCGAGGACCAGCAATCGACGACGGAGGTGGCGATAGAGAGAGAGAGAGAAGAAGATTGAGGAGGTGGCTTTTCCGTTTCCGGTACAGAGTGGTGGTGGCGTTGGATTGATGACTCATCCAAGCCTTTTTGCACAACAAACCGTCAAACCCCAACAAAAGGAAAATAATTTTCAGCCCATAAGAAAGGTCAATTTCTATCTCATCTTAATTTTTTCAATTCAAAATATTAATAAATTTTCAAATATTTATACTTTTAATTTTGATTTTTTTTTTAATCTTACGAATTTAAAAAAACTTGGATAATAAATTTACATAATGATACATGAAAACTAACCGGATTTTGGATCCCGCATTTGTCGTTAGAGATTCCAAATATTCAACTTGTTTTTCGTATCATTATGTAGATTTAGCATTCAAGTTTTTAAAATAGTTATTTTTCTATTCGGATTTTTAAAAGATTTTTATTTTTGTTTTTACGGATTTTAAGAACTTGGATACTAAATTTACATAATGATACATGAAAACTAACCGGATTTTGGATCCTATATTTGTCGTTAGAGATTCCAAATATTCAACTAGTTTTTCGTATAATTATGTAGATTTAGCATTCAAATTTTTAAAATAGTTTTTAAACTTGTTATTTTTTCTATTTGGATTTATAAAAGATTTTTTTTTTTTTTTACGGATTTCAAGAACTTGGATACTAAATTTACATAATGATATATGAAAACTAACCGGATTTTGGATCCCGCATTAGTCGTTAGAGATTCCAAATATTACTTGTTTTTCGTATTATTATGTAGCCTTAGCATTCAAATTTTTAATTCGAATTTTTAAAATAGTTTTTAAAACTGTGATTTTTAATTAAAAATTAATAGATATAAATATTTATACTTTAAGTTGAAAAAGGTTTTGAATTTTTGGTTTTTTTTTTTAATAATGGATTTTAACCTTCTTTATAAAAAAACTTAGATAATTACAATATGATATGAAAACTAAACGAATTTTAGATCCCGCATTAGTCGTTAGAAAATCTAAATACTCAACTTGTATATTTGGTCTTAAACAAGTTAGATCCAAATCTCATGCAAAGAGACGATGGACACAGGAACCCTCCTTTGTTTTAGATTTGATATTTACTCTTTGGTAAGGCAATAAATTTTTTTTTTTTTTTAAGCTACATCTAAACCACCGTAGTTAGCCGGCGGCGTAAGTTTCCTTCCGCTGGAGAAAGATTATCGAACTCCTGCCCTAACTTGCAATTTTGCTTGGTAGGCCAACGGGGCCTGAATTACAAATGGGCTAAGTTTATCATCCACTGGATCTTATTTCGGAACCAATTCAATATCACCCACTGGATCTTATCCTTTGTTAGCTGGATAAACAAATTTTGATTTTAGAGTTTTAGAAAATTTGATATCAGAATCCGTAATAACTCACATGTTTTGATGAAATTTAACCCTAAACTTACTTTTTGTTCTTTCTCTATCCCAAACTAATATTGAATGTCCAATGAAATTGATATCGAACTTCTATGAAAAGAGTTGAATATATACAAGTATTTAGTTAGTTTTAGGTTATATACCCAAGGGTCGTGTTTGCATCTACACTTGGATTTCAACGGCGTAAAAATATGAAACAAATAAGAAAAGAAAACGAAAGGAGAATAGAGGAGGAGACAAAGTGGGCTCCTACAAGAGAAAAAGATGCCTTAGAAATCTCACCATCATTAAACTTGGAAAATTCCTTACGGATTTGATTGAAACGTGTAATCATTGTTGCATGGAATTCATCCCCTATTATATAAACCTTTAATATGCCTCTCTTTGTCTCTTTGTCTCTTTTCTCAACCTATGATCTTCTAATTAACTATTGTTCTCTTTTCATTTGCATCTTTTGATTATGTTTACATCTTACATATATAATATAAAGTTTTATTTGATCAAATCCTTTTTCCATATGTAAACGTTTCGATTATATTTTGTGTTTGTATTTACAACTTAGAAAAATGTGTTTGGAAAAGAAAACTAAAGCGTTATATACTAGTAAACAAACTAGAAGGTCTTCGCTTTTGAAACCTATTTAGCCATGTTTCTACCTGAGAACCAAAAATACTTTTGGTGTCGGTAACTCGGTAAGAATAGGATCAATGGTATTATAATTCCTTTAATGGCTATTTAAGCAAGTGTTCCACCTAATGATGATAGTTAATTACGGAATAGATTGGACCGGTAAAATAAAATTAAAATTTATTAATCTAACCTCAACCTCAATCACGTTTTATGGTTTTGTCAAAAAGAAGATTAAAAAATGTTATATTATATGCTTTTTTATTAGTCATTGTTGCTTTGTGTTGCTATTGTGGAGGAAGTTGGCGGGCTCTTTTCCTGGGGTGTTTATGTGTTGTTGTGTGTAATTATCAAATTCTCAATACTGTAAGAAATAATTTTTTCAAACAAGCCATTACTGTAACACCGATGATTGTTAAAAACCAAATAAAAACATGGATGAATTTTGATTGATATTCTAATTGATGTCTAACGACTTTTAAAACATTTTTTATGCACAATGTTTTTTTTTTTTAATTGTGATTTTCAATAAACGATGTAAACATGTAGTCTAATGAAAAAAATTCAATTATAATTATTGGGATTTCATTTACAAAACAAAAATTATGAAGGTGGATTCGACATGATTTGAGAAGAGGTAACTTTTGTGGGTGTCGTATCCATCATCAGCTTTAGGACACATCTTGAGATGGATGGAAGCTTTGATGTACCTCCACCACACTCGATTACCTCCTTGACAACTTCTTTCTCTCCCATCTTTTTTCTCTCTCTATCAAAATTGTCATGTGAAATGAAAAATGTCCCAAATTTCTTAATTAATTAAGATAATTATCTTTACTTCATTTAATTTCTTAGGTTGCTTCAAAAAGCTGATCATAATAATCAGTCCAAACTCCAAACCTTCTTTTGGCCTCATTATGGAATGGTTAGGTTTAACTAATGATGCAGGTTACTTGCTTAAACAATTGAAAGTAAAAGTCGTTGATTGTCTAATTAAGTTGACAATAAACGGTGATATGTAGATAACATTCCAATTTCCAAACATCGTTATCGATGGACGATGTATTGTAAACGTTGCAAACAAAGTTATTGGTAAAAGATGATTTAAAAAGTCTTACATTAAAACTTCATAATTATTCCACTAATATATAATGATTTTGTTGTTGTTAAGTATTATAGTGATCATTAGTACGTCAGAAAAGTACTTATTGTTATTTGTATATAGCATTTCTTCGTACATTGAATTACATATATATATATATATATATATATATATATATTTCTTTATACGATAGAACAATGTTGTGGAGTAACCTATATATTCATAAAATGCAAAAAATTGTTAAAACTGAATTTAAAAATCGCCGTCTTTGGTCGACATAACACGCAGAAATATCAAGGATTTACGATGTTTTGAATTATGCTAAGAATTAAATATATATTCGAGTATATAATGGAATCGAATTTAATTTGTTTTTTTAGCGATATGATTTATAAACATTAAAACACTTCACATGAAGTTGACTGCCAAAGACACGAATGGTACAAATGATATGTTTGGAGGGTCTTTGACACGTGTAGGGACTTACACACGAAACCCTACCCTTTCTATATGAAAGCAAGAGAAGATAAACCGTCAAAGTAACATTTATAACTTTATTAATTTATATAGAAATAAATTAGTGTCATACACTATTTTAAATTGGTACACAATAGTCAACAAAAAAGAACAAGGAGAGATTGGGATTAAAAACAATGGAAGGAGGAGGAAGAAGAGTATACAATAATTACGATCTACAACAAGTGACATCGTCGTCGACGACGATTCAAGAGAATATGAATTTCCTCGTTCCTTTTGAAGAAACCAATGTCTTAACCTTTTTCTCTGCTTCTTCTTCTTCCTCTTCTCTCTCTTCTCCTTCTTTCCCCATTCACAACTCTTCCTCCACTACTACTACTCATGCACCTCTAGGGTTTTCTAATAATCTTCAGGTCTTTGATCTCTCTTTCTATATATCTATCTATGTGAAGATCTTGTTTAATTGTATTTTAAGTATTTATTGATCTTACTTTAATTTGGAAGGTTTAATATGATTTTTTGTAGGGTGGAGGACCCTTGGGATCAAAGGTGGTTAATGATGATCAGGAGAATTTTAGAGGTGGAACTAACACTGATGCTCATTCTAATTCTTGGTAATTATTTACATCGTTGGATTCAAAGATGAATCTTTTTTTTTTCTTCTTCTTGTTCATGTTAATTTCTTCTCTTCTTTTTTCATCAATAACTAATTAAGAAAGTTATTAATTAAACTCATATATATCTCCCTTGCAATTTTTTTGTGATCCAATAGAACTATAGACTAAATATATATACAAAGACTTATGAGAAAGGATTAAACCTAAGGCATAAACAATGTCTCTAAGACGTTAGAGTGATTGCATTCTCAGGTGGAGATCAAATAGTGGCAGTGGGGATATGAAGAACAAAGTGAAGATAAGGAGGAAACTAAGAGAGCCAAGATTCTGTTTCCAAACAAAAAGCGATGTTGATGTTCTTGACGATGGCTACAAATGGCGTAAATATGGTCAGAAAGTCGTCAAGAACAGCCTTCACCCCAGGTACTTAATTATCACCACCACATATATGTGACTGATTAGTCTTCATTAACTTTACCAATAGTTTCCTAATATAACATTTACCTCGTTTAATCACATTGGTTGATGATTGATAGTTTCGTAAAAGCTGAGGTGAAAAACTTAATTTAGGTGAATCATAATATTCTCTCTTTAGACTCTTGTGGAACCTTAGCTCAAGTACTAGACATGACTGTTTATACCTATATGTATAATTACAATATGTATCGCCTGTACGTCCCTCGGGGGCTGTCATCATTAAGAATGAAAACAATCCCTTTCTATTTTTATCTCTTTTTATTGTGCCATGTCTACACATATTTCCAACTATTTTTGCATATATTCACACAATTTTTAATGGTTAACTAAATCTAATTATTATGTCTAATGATGCGTATTAATGAATGAAATATATATACAGGAGTTATTACAGATGCACACACAACAACTGTAGGGTGAAGAAGAGAGTGGAGCGACTATCGGAAGATTGTAGAATGGTGATTACTACTTACGAAGGTCGTCACAACCACATTCCCTCTGATGACTCCACTTCTCCTGACCATGATTGTCTCTCTTCCTTTTAACCTCTCTTTCTATATATCTATATATAGACAGATATATCTGTGCACATATAGATGTGTGATATATTGCATGTGTTTTTCTAGAGTATGTCATAAGTCATCAGATGTTATGCATATCTTCTTGACTTGTTGCTTACATACATATAGTATACATATGTAATAATATATATTGACATTGGTTGTTCATTTTGGTTAAAACTTTCAATGCGTTAGTTTTTCAGTTTTGATACGGTGCGAAAGAAACAAATTTTTGTTTAAGTGATTCTGAAGCAAAGTACTTAATTATCAGATGAAGAATACATTATATTTTATTGGTACATGATCTATTTCTTGAACAGGAAAAATAAATACATTATATATGTTCCCAAAATCTGATTAAAAAAAAAAGATAAACACACGATTTAAAGTGATTAATTTACTATGAAGTGAAGTCTACTTCTAGTCGTTACAAATTTTATTATAATTGAATTTTCGAGTTTACAATTTTACTATTAATTTCGTTCTACAACAAATGATCAGTTCAATGTTCAAAAATACATGTCTCAAATGGTCGATTAACGTAAGATTTTCACAACGAAAATAAGATATTAGACACAACTCAACATTGTAGATCTGGTATAACTAGCTTACTATAAAAGCCATAAAAGGAAGAAACAAAAAGGTAACTAGTTTATTACAAGGTAGTAACAACACTCAAGTTAGCTTAGCCACAAACTAGCACATGGTCTATATAATTAAGTATACTAATTAGGGTTATCTAGCTAGCTAGAAAAGCTTCTCTCTCTCCCCTAATGATGAAGATGTTATAACTATAGATGATTGAATCATGCAGCCGGAGCGTAATCATAGACTACATCGTCGTCATCATCACCTTCGTTCTTGAAAGATGCAAATGCATTGTCACCATTTTGATAGAGGACCAAGTCAAATACGATTGACGACATCTTCTTTCTTCACTCTACTTAGTGCATAAAAATTGTAAAGCAGCCTAAAGAAATACAACTTGATTTGATTAAATATTGAAATGGTTACTTGTATGTATTTATTGATGGTAAAAGGCAAATAAAATTGCGAGTGGCAAACTCGCTGAAACTGAGTCAGGGCATGTGACTCGCTGCTTATCAGTGTGTGCCAGACACAAGTGGAGTGTGAGTAAACTGAGTAAGCCACCTATTTTGTGCCCTGACACATCCTTCACTTTCTGTACATATATTGGTCCACCTCTTATTACACGATTTGTTAACATTTCTCATTAGATTATATGACTTAAAATTTTCTTAATGGAATAATAAACTTTATTCAAGTAAAGAGGAAGAAACATAAAGTTTGTTTTTTCTTTTGGATTTTAGTATGAAATATTTTATAGGGTATTGATTCCCCCAACCAATAGCAACATCATGGCATCATGCATTGCATAGAACCTTGAGGGACAAAAAGAAAGATTTATGATCTGATGTCTAGATTTGTTTGGGTTTATCTTCATTTCAACATTATTATGATCATTATTTGTTATTTCTTGGACAACATTACAATAGTTTCTCTATATATAAGAGATATGTTTGGGTTTATCTTTCATTTGAAAAATATGGTAAAAAATTGTTTACTCTTTGGATCAACATTTCAATATATATATATATATATATTTAATTTTTTTTGCTAAGAGAGTAAATATCATTAGATGAAATTTGGTGTTACAAAAAATATATATATATATATATATTTTTTTAACATTGGGGTTTTCCGAAAGTAGAGAAATACTCAATAAACGGCCCATGTTAGGCCCATAATCGGCTCAAAAGATGATTGTGGAGCGATGGTAGAAGAGTGAGAGACTTATAAATTATAAACATTGTATAATATGAGTATTGAACTGCCTAAATGATGTTCTTTCTTTGATCGTGACGTGGCAGCAGATAAGTGGTTCTTGGGCCCTTTTGTGTAAGCCAACAACATCGACTATTGGTTTATTAATATTTCCACGAACGATTGTTGTATGTATCATTTCGATCTTCTTAGGAGATATTAGTAACAAAAATGTCGTATGCAACTTAAGATGAAATGGATAATAGCTAGGCCCACCAAATAGAGATGGATTGGTCTGATAAAATCTTCAACAACAAAAATATTTGATATAGTCTGATTTAAATAAATATCTTGAAAAGAGAATTGGCTTATAGAGAAACAAAAAAAATCACAAACGAATTCGGAATTTTAAAAAACTGTACATGCAACCAAGAAATGTGGTCCTCCATCTTTATATAATTCAAAGACAAATTATCGACTAGACTAGGCGTATACTATATATCAATATTAAATGTATACTAAAATATAAATATTGTGAATTATAGAATTATTTTAATCTTCTTATAACTATTATATGAATTTAAACTAAAGGAGGAAAAGGCGTATTTGAAGGATAGGGGAGGGTCACATGGAGTAGCACATGGAAATTGGGTATGAAAAAGATACGATAAGCGAGAGACACGTTACGCAGTTATTGATGATCCCCAAATGCTCCAAAAAACTACTCCAATATATTTTATTTTATTTGGGTTTTAAACTACTATATATCTCTACACTTGAAAATCATATCGTATGTATAAAAGATCTCTATATTCTTAGTTCTCTCACGAGACATGCTTTACTTTTTCATCACTCCAATCCCAATCTAACCTGGCTGTCATGTTTAATTAAATGTTTTTTCTTGTAACTTCAGGTAGTACTAGTACTAATCAAGTATACGATCTGTCGATCAGTACTCGCATCATACAAAACCCAAATTAAATAAATTTTTGTCTACTTCAGTTTGTAGTTCATGAATGGAACTACGGTATTTGTAATGTTATTCGGAAGATAAATTATCAACGAAATAACAAAAAGGCATCGGTTATTGGATTGCAAATTACGTATAGAGCACAGTGAAAATGCGTTATAAAACATGAAAAATGTAAATCTATACACAAATAGTAGAGAATCAGTATTTGAAAATATGATAATCCAGTTCAAGACTTTGTGTTCCTTGTAAGTTGTAACTTTCATTTGCATGCAATAGATCTCAACGTCGATAATTTGAATTTCGGTTATTTAAAAGAAAAAAAGATTTTCTAACATATAACACGATATAATACAAGGACTAAATTTATATACTTCTTACAATTTTCAGTCCACATGCATGCTTCCATTTAAAATTCAGTTAATATGTTTAATTTTATACAGTTTCATAAATCTTTTATTATTTTAATATATTATTAAATGAAGCAAATAAACTCGATTAAGTGAAACGTTCCAAAGTGCTGATAATCAGTTGATCACACAAGTTGACATATCCCTGTAAAGTTTTTTTTTTTTTAAACGTGAAATCTCTCTTTTTTCACTTTTTTCTTTCTTTGGTTGCTAATTTAACTTTTGGGTTTTCTATTCTTAGAATTTTGCTAAATGCGTTCAAATTAGCTGTCCCTCTTGGCATCTTAGATTTAGATCGATCTATTATTATTTCTTCATATCGATATTTTTAACAATCAATATTTTTTGGGGTTATAAAGAAAGGATTAAATTTTGATGTTACCAGATGGGAATTGATTCACATTATTAGAAACACATGCATTTCGTTAGATCACTATCGTGACTTTCTAATTTAAATAAATTTTCCCCACATGTTATGTAACATGATGAGTATGGGATCCCATCTCCATACATTAGAAACCAAAGATTAAGACACATAATAGTTATACATTTTTCTTGCAATTCACATAAGTGTATATAGTTTATGACGTAGGTAAAACTCTACAGTATAAGGATTATGATTACAATGATCCCAAATCAGATTGCATAATTTCATATATATTGATTAGGATACGATATTACGTTTAACTGCGTCGATTTGATATGTTGTGTTTAATGCATTAATTGTGTTTCCCTCTTGTTAGAACTTAAGTTTTCAAATTCAATAATCATTAACCAACTTGTGAAATATAAACCCCACATTTCCCATATACTAATGATTTAATTTTTTTTTTCATTTTGATAATACTACTATAGTTTGGTCATTTCGGTTCCACCGCCGACGGTGATAGAAGAGTTAATGACTAATGAATAACACAATTGAAAATCCAAAATAGACACATTCCTAAAATTGAAATTGGATTTAAAAAAAACATAAGAAAATACAAATATTTACTTATTTACTAAAATAAAAAATAAAAAATAAATAATAACTACCCAATATAACGACCAGCTTAACACACGCCATTAACAACAGAGCAGAGCAAAGAGAAGACTCTTCTTCATCATCACACACGAAAAAAAAAAAAAGTTACTTTTTTTTTTCCTCTCCCTCTCTCTCATACACACAAAAATGGCGGAGCTTGAGAACCCAAGTGTAATGTCGAAGCTAATAGCATTCTTATCTTCATTGCTTGAGCGAGTTGCTGAGTCAAACGATCTGACCCGACGAGTCACGACTCAGTCACAGAGAGTTTCGGTGTTCCATGGATTGAGTCGACCAACCATAACGATTCAGAACTATCTAGAGAGGATCTTCAAATACGCAAATTGTAGTCCTTCTTGCTTCGTCGTGGCTTACGTTTATCTCGATCGTTTCACTCACAGACAACCTTCACTTCCCATCAATTCCTTTAATGTTCATCGTCTTCTCATCACCAGTGTCATGGTCGCTGCTAAATTCCTCGATGATCTGTAAGTTTTCGCATTCTATTCGTTTTAAACATCAGAATTCACTATCACAGTTGAAATTTTCAGACATACTAAAAGATGATCATCAATCAATCCCCTGTTTCATGAATGCTCTGTTTCAGATGTTTTGTCTGAATCTCAGGAGTTTTAAATTTAGATTTAAGTCTGTTTTTTTTTAAACTATAGATTGAATTTTAACAGTTTAAACTGAATCATTGTTTGGCTCAGACATCATAATGATCAATCAGTCAATCAATCATTCCCCTGTTTCACGGCTGCTCTGTTCCTTTAAAGATTCAATTTTTGATAAAGTTTATGATTTGACACTGATTTACTAAACCTTAAATTTGGTAATTATTAACACAGGTACTACAACAATGCGTATTACGCGAAAGTGGGAGGAATAAGCACGAAAGAGATGAATTTTCTGGAGCTGGATTTCTTATTCGGGTTAGGATTTGAATTAAACGTGACGCCAAACACATTCAACGCCTACTTCTCTTATCTTCAGAAGGAAATGACTCTTCTTCAACCTCTCTCTCTCGTTGTTGTCCCATCATCAAGATCTGTCATTACCTTCAACGACGATGAAGCTTCTCATCAGAAACAACAACAACAACAACTCGCTGTTTAAATCACAACAAAAATCCAAAAAAAAAACATCTAAATCTTTTTTTTTTTGTCTCTTTATCAATTTCTCATTTCTTTAAAAATGAATTGTGTAGTTGTAGATGATGTAGAGATTAGTCGGCAGGGACTCTTATCTTGTCTTAATCAAATCTTGATTAAGAATAAATAAGAAATTCAATATCAACCAGTAAGTTCTTGTCTATCTCTATCTCTAGATTTGGACAGATGAGAAATTTATCTTTACAGGCTGGCTGGCTTAAGAATTTAAATGTCATTAGTTAAATAACCAAACATAATTTTTTGGGTTTTGTTGAAATTGTTATGATTGTTTATGTTTTGTTTTGTCTGATATTCAAATGTTACCCATGTCAGATCAGAAACATGGGTTATTACTTTAGTAATAATAATAAGTAGAGAAGGTACAATAATTGGGATTGGTGAATAAGATTTGTTGTTTCTGGTTCTTCTATAAAGGGAACAAAAGAACATGTGCAGAGCAGAGAGACAGAGTGTAACGAAAAAGAAATCACATTCAAAATAGCCAATTTGAAAGAAGCTAAGAGACTGTGACTTGTGATAGAGCTTATACAAATAATGGTTATTGACAAGAGCAAAACAAAAGTACTATTTAACTCAAGTCTCTTGAAATATACAACTCAAGAACACAAAACAATCAAGAAAGTATGTAAAAGGAAACAGAGGAATTGCAAGTTGAGATTGAAACTTGGGATTTTAGGAGCTGGTTGTCGTTGTAGTGCTTCTTAGAGGATAGATTTTGATTTTCTTGGCATGTTTTCGAATTAGACTCGGGATTTTCGCTACTGCGATGGGTAATACCACGGAAATCACCAAGAAGAACAAGCCTAATCCGAAATTAGGAGAAAGTGCAGCCATTGCAAATCCATAGGTCAAGGCAACAGCAGTCAATGAAACTTGTAGCTCAAGATAGAAAGGGAGACCTTTTGTGAGTAAAGAGATTAGTTCAATAGAAGTGAAAAACCCGATCGAGTTTAAGAAGATGAAAATGCCGTAAGAAATCCAACTCTTTGATCCCATTATCGTTGTTCCTGCGTAATAAACCGGTTTAGTTTTGTTTCCTTTTGAGTTAGTTACTTGACAATATCCATCAATGCAGTAATCTTCTTGCCAAACACCTCCAGGTGGACTTAGCACGGCTTGATAAGTTGCTGTAGCTATCAGAATCGCGATAACCAGTAACACATTACGAACTTCGTTAGGTGAGACTCTGTCTTTCTTGTACTTGAAGTAATCTAGCCATTGCTTGTGAGTCATCAGAGATTCTTCTGATTGTGTTGTTTCATTCTCTGTTGTTGTTTCTTGTCTTGTGTCAAGATCTCTTGATCTTACAGCTCCTGCTTCACAGAGAATCTGATGAATCTCTGGGTCTTCTGGTTCACCTCCAAAGTGAAATAACACATCAAGAGGTGTGAAGCCATTAGAGTTTAAAGAGTTCACTTCAATGAAGTCTCGTGCGATTGTGTTATTAGATTCTTTAGAGCCAAGCAACAAGTCAATCACCTGCAGTTTCATATCAGTGTCCAAACGATCCAAATAAATTGAACATTCCATTACCGAAAAAAGTCAATGAGACTGACAGATACCTCGTACTGTCGTTTCTGAACAGCTAAGTGCAAAACCGTGTTGCCTCCATTGTCTTTCTTATTCAACACAAAAAGCTTATCAAACTCCTTAAGACGTTCCAACAAAACAACGAATCCATCAAACTGACAGAATCTAACCGCAAGATGAAGCACTGTCTCTCCACGAGCCGTGATTTCTTCAAGAGATTCCGGATTTGAAGACACTAACTCATCAAGAACACAAACCCTTCCTCTCATAGCAGCGTAATGAAGAGGAATCTTTCTCTCTTTACCTTTGATCAAACAGATCTCACTACTTAGCTTATCCAAAAGCTCTCTCACGACTTCAACGTGGCCCATGGATGCTGCTATATGCAGAGGTGTAAATCCGTCTTTGTTCAATTCTCTTCCGAGACTCTCTCTTAGTTTGAGGATTTCTCTGACGAAACTCAAGTGTCCGTACATGGAGGCAACGTGTAACGGAGTTTCGTCGCCGTTAATTACAATAACTTCAAGAAGACTCGGATCAGATTCCGTTGATCGGAGTAAAACATCGACATCTCCTTTTCGAGCAGCCTCCATTATCGGACTCTTCTTCATGTCTCTCTCTCTCTTTCTGCTAAGTCAAAAACCCTTTTAGCAAGAATTAAAAACAGATACTCAGGATTTGATTTTCAACTAAGTTTAGTCAGAAAGAAACAGAACTTTTCAAACTCTCCCACGTCTCCACAATCTTGATTGATTTTATTAATCTAAAAGTCAAATTTATACGACAAGACATTTTCACACACATTTTCACACTCTCATAAACCAACGATACGACAAGAATCAGCAACTGCCGAGTCTTTTTAATAGCTCAAATAAAACCTTGCATAAATAAAGTTGGTGATGATACAAAAGATAAATGAAGTCACAAATGAAAGTTGTTGTGAGGTGGCTCCACCCAAAGGATGTGGTGAGTCGCTAGGTGATCTCGAGGGGGATCGGAGCCTTTAGCATCACCGAGGGAGTAGTACATGCCATACCGCCCAAATAAATCAAGACGAGATGAATATATTTTGTTCCTGTGCTCAGTGGAGAGACCAGCTCTTACAAAAGAGGCAGGCCAACTTGTATATATTGTCAAGCCACCAAGATCTGTCTTCTCTTGCCATTCCTTGTGTTTAGAATTCAGTTTAAACACGGTTGGGATGTTGTTGTAGCAGTGTATATAAATAACAAAGATGTCTCCTTCATGCTCCGTCATAAACACTGGGTTATGAGAGTAATCATACTGATCAAAGGCCGGACATGGTTTCACTGGAAGAATATTCCATGTTGCTTTAGAGGGGTCGAAAACCCCAAGATAGCCGCATTCACTTAGACAGTAGAACATGCCATTGGAGAAGACACATTTGGGCCAATAGCGAAAGGGTAACTGGTTCTCAAAGCAGTGTGTAGTCCATTCGGTTTCACCAGGCCGCCAAGTATCGATGAAAACAGATCCGCAGGATCGTAGTTGGATGTAGGAGATGACCATACAGCTAGGTGATGTAGGAGCGGCTGAGAAAGCTAAAAAACGGGATCTGTGTTCGTGTCTCCTTGGGGGTAAGTAGAAGCTCTCACGGGTAAACGGGTTAAGAAGAAGTGTACTAGCATAAAAGGGCCCGCTTTTTCTCGCAAGCACCCAACCATCCTTTGAAAAAGTGGATTTAGGGGGAAAATGCAACCCTGGTAATTCGAGCTTACATGGTCGAAACCGTAATGGGTGAGGAATAACGTAATTACGAGGAGGCACTGCGTGATGTGAATGAAGAAAAAGCAAAGGAGGAGGCTGTAACTTGCGAACAGAGACAGCTGCTTCGCACCATGCCTTGCAGACGACGGAAGCTTGTATGTTGGCTTTTAATCCAAGCCCGGACAGTATCTCCCGCAGGAGATCTAAGGGAAGAAGAGCCCACAATCCTCCTATATTTTTTTTTTTTGGTAAAAGAACAATCCTCCTATATTATTACACTTGTTCTTCTTTTTCGATCCACCACGATTTCCTTTAGCTGCTTTTGCAGTGCATCTGAGGATTAGAAGAAGAATTTAGGGTAACTGAGTGTTGGTATAGTGAAAGCTACCAACTCTCTAGGTTTATTCACTTAAGCATATGAATACGAACATAAACCCTAATTAAAGGGTGGATTAAAAGGAGAAGAAAACACTCACGATTGGAGCTTTCTTCCTCTTTTTGTACAGGACACTGCTGCAAGTGCTTGAACTATGGGCTTCTTCACTGTGACCAAAGACGGCGGAGTTGCTTACGTGTATGTTCGACGGCGCGTCCTCATATTTTGGAACTTAGGTCAAAAATGCCCTCTTTCGTGTCCTTGGCTTGCGGCATACGATTCCGATCTGGCTCTGCTCCTTTCAGATCTGCCTTATCTCCAATCAAATTTATACAACTACAGGAAACACACCAAACCACAAATCGACCCAAGGAGGAATAAGGGATTTTTAGCCAATCGAGAGGGAAAACAAAATAAACTTATCCGCTCTACTAAAAATGATTTAAGGCTAAAAATATAATGAAATTAAATTCTTCCCCCTGGTTTTTTCCCCCTTAATCTTTAGCAATAAAATCTTTAATTTATAAATCTCAATTCATACGAGAAAGACGAGAGAAAACTTATTTAAAGATTACATTTTACAATGATAGGTATATAACCAAAAAGAAAAACACACTCATACACAAGCAAATATGATAAAGAAACAACAAAGAGATTGAACTGAGACGATGAATTGATTAAAAAGAAAGTTAGAGACGCCTTGCAATCCGAAAAGCTTTAATCAATGAGTAGATGAAGAGATAAACCTCACGAAGAACCAAGAGCAACGATACACCTAGAACCACCAGCGAGAATATCTTCTCAGCTGGTGCTATATAGAAGATTGCAATCAGGTAAGTAGCAACAATTGAGATAATGCAAAGCCTTATCCAATTTCTCAGAGGGAACCCTTTAGTTAGCAGCGAGATCATTGTAACTGAAGCCAAGAAGCCAACCGCGTTGAAGGCAGCGTAGAGAGTGAAGTTAACAGGACTAGCTGCCATGATTGCTTGTCCTTCAGTGCTGTTCCTGGAACCGAAAATAGTGTTTATAATTCGGTTGTTGTTGTTGTTGTTCTGTGATCCAGATCCACCATTAGAGTCTTCACCTCTGAAAGCTCCTGGAGGCTGAAGGACTGCAGTGAATGTAAGTGTTGCTATGAGTGTTGCAACAACCAATAGAGTTTCGCGCTGTTCAAGTGTGGAATTAGTAATCTCGTAGTCTAGATACTTCTTAATCATACGAAAAGGATTTCTACTAAGGCCAACTGGTTTACGGTCTTTACGTTTCTCCCTTGCGTTCCTTGCTTCAGCTGTCTGAAAGATTTGAACAACCCTGTACATTTCAGAAACACTGCTTCCTCCGTCGGTTTCAATAACCACGTCGAGAATATCCTTTGGTGTTAACCAGCTTCTGTTTTGTTTATTTGCATCTACCGATCCACGGATTATTGCTTCCTCACCTATCAACATCTCCACAATCTGTCGTAGACAACAATATTAATTAGATTCTTTGGTTAAGGATCATGATATGAGGTTTGTAAATGATTGAGTAAAGAAGAAGAAACTACTTGCCTGAAGCTGTTTCCCAAGTGTTGCAAGATGCAAGACTGTATTACCTTCTCGATTTTCCTGGTTAACGATCCCCCATGGTATGTTATGATTCTTGATCTCTTCCAGCAACAACTTTGTAGCTTCCACTTGATTGTTCTTAACAGCAACATGAAGAGGGGTCTCAAGAGAAGCCGTTACTTCCTCTAGAGATTCAGGGAAAGACGAAACCAGCTCTCTTATGACTTCGATTCTTCCTCTCTGCGCTGCGCAGTGAAGAGGAATCAAACCGTCTTTGTCCTTCAAGAAGCAGACATCACGTTTCCGGCCAACACTTAGGAGCACTCTCACAACTTCTATGTTCCCTGAGGCTGAAGCAATATGAAGAGGGCTAAACCCTTGTTGGTTCGGCTCCAGAGCTAAACCATGGTTGTGACGCAAGATCTCTGCCGTGAATGTGGCTTGGCCTGCGAAGGCTGAGACATGGAGAGGATTCTCTGGAGATGAAAGAGAGAGACGCTCGAGAAGCAGAGGATCTTCTTGAAGGAGCAACTTGAGTGTTGTTATGCATCAACCAATCTATGGTCCATTATTTCCACCTTTCTTGAGTCCCAAGGAATATCCAATCTATTATAATTAAGGTTATCCACATTCAGACAAGTACACACACCTCTATATATAATATACTAAGTAAGCTGAACTGCTGAAGAGAATGTGTAGTGGTGAAGTTTGCTACCTGCCTTCCTTGTTTTTAATAATTGAATTTTAAACTATGTTAATCGAGCATAATTCTTAATTTTACTCAGAAGATAAGAACCCGATAAAGCTTAATATCAGTAGATGTTAAATAAATAAAAAAGTTGTAATATCATAGAATAATAAAGCTTTCTCATTAATCGAAAAAGCAAGTACAATAAAATAGTAAAAAGCTAGTGTTAACACTTTCATTATTGATTAAGTCCTCACATGTTTGATGAGAGATTCCTTACTTCGTATGCTTAATTAACACATGACACGGGAATAATAATAAGTTAATAACACATTATCACGTTTCTGAACTCTCTTGAGCTTCTGCTTCTCTCACAACAGCTAATTTCATTGAGGCCTGAAGCAGTGTGAAGACTGAAGAGAGCTAAACCTTGCTTGAGACACAAGATTCTGCGCATGCTTAAAATATAGCCCATTAACAATAGCCCATTCAAGTTTAAGCCCATCCAACAAATTGTGTTAATGGGGATTGAAGCCTTAAATCAACGAATCATAATCTCATGATATTAATAAATAACTTTCCTAAAAAGAAAAGAATGCAAGAGAGAAGTCGAAAAATGGAAGACGCCAAAAACATAATTAATCAGCCCCAAAAACGGCAAGAGCGGTTCGCGAGTCCACCTTACGCCACCTACCGGCTCCGTAAAACACGGCTCACGTTAGCCTCCAACCATGATGACTACGGTGGCTTGGTGGCTTCATCATCCCCGAAATCAGCCGCTTTTTCTCTTTTTTATTTCACACCGATCCAAATATCATTATTATTCCACGTGTCGTCCACGACGGTGTGCCCCCACCACCCTCCGCCACCACCGCTTAAGGCTTTATTACCAACTCTGCTAATCTACGCTTCTATCTAACCTTATCCTCCGCCACCAACCATTATCATACGCCTCTCCTCCACTCTCTCTCTCTCTCCTCTCTCCCTTATCTTCTCGATATTACGTGCAATCGCCGCCGCGAAAAGCCATCGCATCACAGCCATTTCTCTTCCTTCACGAGATCTGTCTTTTTTTTTTCTTCATAATTTTTGATCCATGTCCGATCCGGATTCTCCGATGAACCACGATCCGATTCCGGATCCATCACCGGTTCGGATCCAATCTTCTCCACTCCCGCCACCATTATCTTCCTCCGCTCAAGACGATGCGTCAACGGAACCAGCTTCCGTCACAGATCTGAAGAGCGTCTCCATCCCCGCCGCGTCCAAAAACTCTAGGCGGTTACCTCCGCCGTGCTGGTCTCTGGAAGAGACGATCGCGCTAATTGACGCGTACAGAGACAAATGGTACGCTCTGAACCGTGGAAATCTCAAGGCGAATCACTGGGAAGAAGTTGCAGAAGCGGTTGGTGTTAATTGCCCCGACGTGACGTTGAAGAAAACCGCGGTTCAGTGCCGTCACAAGATGGAGAAGCTCCGGAAAAGGTACCGTACCGAGATCCAGAGAGCTAGATCTGTGCCGGTGGCGAGGTTTATATCGTCTTGGGTTCATTTTAAGCGAATGGAAGCTATGGAGAATAGACCAGAGATCAAGCAAGGTAACGAAAGTGGAGATGAGGATCATGATGATGGGAATTACACAGCTAGGTATCAATTCAAAAACGGCGGAGGAGGAGGAGGAGGCTTAGTGGCAAGGACGACGCCGAGGTTCTATAATAGGAATGGTACGGCTGGATCTGGTGGTGGTGGAGGGAGTAGTAGTAGCGGCGGAATTCGAATTCGGATACCGACTGGAGTGAGTATAGCACAGCCAGGACCGAGATTTCCCGGTAAGATTGATCAGAAATACACGGCGAGTCCAAGTTCTGGTGTGAGTTCAAATCCGAGACCTGGTCGTGGTATCGGAGCAGGAGGATCTAACTACGGTGCTAGAGTGGTGAGAATTCCTGAAGGAGAAGAGAGAGGAGGAGGGAAACGAGGGAGAGAGATGATGATGAAGACGGAGGAGGATGATGATAATGATAATGATCCAATGGTGGAGATAGCGAGTGCGATAAAGCTACTTGGAGATACGTTGGTGAGAACAGAGCAGACGAGAATGGAGATGACGAGAGAGATAGAAGCGATGAGGATGGATACAGAGATGAAGAGGACCAAGATGATTTTGGAATCGCAACAACGAATTGTGGAAGCATTTGCTAAAAGCTTATCAGATCATACGGAGGAGGAGGACAAGAAGAAGAAAGCAAGAAGAATGTCGTCGTCTTTAGCTGCTGACTCCTGATGATCAAAGGCGCCATAAATTAAATTATGTGTGATTTTCAAATTTCTAGATTGTAGAAATCGAAAGAGCTTTTATTAGCTCATGCATCTGTCTAACACCAGTAATGTATCCTCTGCTTACTTATGTTATATAAAGTGTATAAAAGTTGGGAGTTCCTCAGTTTCTCTTATTGTTTTGTTTCCGACAGTGTTGTTACTGTCTCTTCAACAAGTCTCAAGGCTAATAGATCTCTTGTTAATGTCTCTTCAACAAGTCTCAAGGTTAATGTCTCTGTTTCTCCACAAAGAGAGTAAAACAGAGCAAGCATCAGATCTAAACGAAAGTAATGCAAATATTAAGCTGAGAAGACGGTGCAATTGGCTGAAAACATTATTGCCTTCTTGAAGAAACCTTAATTAAATTGATGGATCAATCATACAAACACAGCTAAATCTCTGTTCCAACAAAGCCGTCCATTATTCAAGATAGATATGATACATAACGAGTCCCACAACTATGAACCATCTCTATAAAACTCGAGCTTATTATCCCATCTGATAAAAAGAGATACAAGTGCAGTTGAAGATGCAAGCCCATTAATATTCCAACAGTCTCACCGAAGCTGGCTTTAATCCTTTTCTTGCAGCCAGTAGCTTCTTTTCTGCACAACTTTTGCATGGCCAAACCACCTTTTTCTTGCAGCCTCGATCATGTGAAATCTGTGTTCCATTAACAAACTTAAGCACACATTTGCTCAGGCCTTTCAAGAGGAGATTCATGCATTGCCTTCCAACCAACCATATATCCCACAAATAAAACCAAAACAAACAACTAAAAATCGAAGGAACCAAGATTATTACTCACTCACATTCAGTAGTATGATCCTGGACCACCACCAGAGTAACTACTACCACCCAAGCCACGGCTTGAGTAAATTGATGAATACGAGCTACCTCCTCCCTGCAAATCCAATGATAAAATGTTACACAACTTAACTTTCCAAATTAAACAAGGGAAACTGTGAAGCTACTTACATCTCTTCTGGGTAGGTCGCCACCATAGCTTGACGAGTACATTCCTCCTATATCGCTGCCACTATAAGAACCTGAAGAAAAACAACATTATGGAAATGTAAGGCAGTAAGTGTATCTCGATGAAGTATTGCTCTCTGTTAAGTAACAACACAAAGTTCTGAATCAAACCTCCTCCATAATCCATTCCCTGACGACTGCTGTATGGGCCACGCGAGTCATGACTTGACATAGAATTTCGGCTGCTTCCATATCCTAGACTAGACCTAGGAATCCTACACCAAACATGGAAGTAAGAAAATGATACACTTGGCACAGAAAATTGCAACCAGAAATAACTGAAGATATCCATAAAAAGAGAACATACCGGTCCCCATAGGATTCCCCATATTGAGATGGGCCAACATCATAGTCCAGACGGGGTCTTGAATGACGAACATCAACATCAGCATAACGGGGAGGAATGTCATCCTGAATAATGAACACTCGTTAGAGTAAACAATCATAGTCTAAGGAAAGAAATTTAGAAAACAAAATGGTCGGAGAAAACAATAAGTCAGACCAATGCAGCATATGGACGCTTTGATCCAGGAAGAGGTTCATAAGCACGAGGTCTTCCTTCACTGTAACTTGGAGGTCTTTCAAATCTCGGACTGTAAGGGTCATCTACGAATGGCCTCCTCATTTCAGAGCGAGAAGAACTTCTAGGAAGATCTGAATAACCAGAACCACGAGGTGGATAATCATCTCTGTAAGACAGATGCCTCTCAGGAGAAAGCCTGGAACTATAGCTTACAGCTGGTCTGCTTCTTGGAGGAGGAAGATCATCACGCCGATCATAATCTCTCTTCAAGCTAGCCTTTGGATACAGAGGAACTGCAAAACAAAATATGGAAGATATGATCAGAATCATCAAATACATCAACACAAAAGAAATTCAAGTAAAAAAAATTACTAAACATGTAACAATTCCAGTGGTACCTGGAGGTCTTCTATCATATGACCTAGCGGGTGGTGGCAAGGGCCTGGCTCTTGCAGGTGGAGGCAAAGGCCTGGCTCTTGCAGGTGGAGGCAATGGCCTGGCTCTTGCAGGCGGAGGTAGAGGTGGGCGTGGACGTCTTCCTCTTGATACAGCAGCTCTCTTTGCACTAGAAGATGGGGCCCAAGATCCAGCGCCTCTAGCACTCCGAGAGGAAGCAAGGCTACGAGGTGGAAGACGAGCAAATGAACTCTTTCCAGACCGTCCAGTCCCATGCCTAGACCGCTGGTCTGAGCGACTGGATTGTCTGCCTTTACCTGCTTTCTGAAGTGGTCTAGACAAGCGTGCTCTCACTTTTGCCTGGAACAAAAAAAAAGAGAATTAGAAAGCAAGAAAATACTTGCATGGATAAGGATAATGCATTTAAAATATGCATACCTTGTCCTCCCCTTCGCCTAGCTCTGAGTTGTTGATGAATTTGGCACAACTCACAGCAGCTTCATGAGTATCAAAAGTTACAAAGCCAAAATCTTTCCTCCTTGCTGATGGCATATTGCGAGCAAGCTCAATTTTTTCAAGTTTACCATATCTTTTCAGAAGGTCTCTAACACGTTCTTCATTCCATGAAGGTAACAGACCATCAATGAAGATAGTCTTAACCTGAAACACCAGAAATATTATAAAACTAACTACTATGAGCAAGATAGATAATTAGATATAATAGATTCACCAACAATCAATAAATCAGTATCTAGCATGTTGTTAGAGGGCCAGAAGGAAAATCTATTCTGATTCTGTTTTCATTATGGGTTTAGCAAGTTCTAAGTCACCATCCAGAAATGGTAAAAAAAAACTATTAAGGCACCCACACATGCCCCTATAAACTCCTCCAACGCTCTAAAGAAGACATGGTAGGATGAAAGTTGCTAGAAATAAATGATCCTGCAATGTGAGTACCTGCGCCATTATCTCATCTTCCGGGTCTAAGAAAGAATCAGTAAAAGTGACCTTTGCAGGCTTCTCAACTCCAAACATCACATCTTTCTTGACGAGACGCTTGTGAGCATCCATGGCATCTGAGCGAGATGAGAATTCCAAAAAGGCATACCCTCGGTTCATGTTGACATTGTTGCTGTCCTCTACCAATGTTATATCATCCATATTCTCAACTCCATAGTGTTTAAGCTTCTCCCTCAACTGGAACAACAACAAATACCTGATGGTCAGGATCACCACGAACTGTGGAGTTGGGGTTTAATTGACATATCTACGGACACCCAAATACTTACAGCTTCTGGTGTCCATGTCTTGCATATGTTACCAATGAAGAGGGTATCATTATCTTGGCTTGCAGTTACACCACACTTTTTACCATTTATCTGCAGTCCCAATGACCAAGAGCATGATAAACAATGTAAAGCTACACAAACTCTCCATCAAATACTAAAGTGTAGACAATTTACCATTGGGCTTTTAAGCTCTTTAACAGCTCGTTTTGCCTGTTCCACAGTTGCAAAACGCAAGAAAGCAGAACCCTTGCTCTTCTTGGTCTGCGGATTCTTCAAAATCCTAATTTCAGTCACCTCGCCCACGTGACCAAACACTTTCTTTAAGTCCTCCTCCGTAGCACCTTTGTCCAAACTTCCAACAAATATTTCGAACTCCTTACGCGTACGTCTCTCATGGAGAACATCATGATGCTCTTCTTCTTCCACATCAACAGTTTCTCCATGCTTGACTTCTTCATTAGCATGCTCATCATCATCCTCACTCTCAAGCTCCTCCAGACCATCTCCAATATCGTCTGCAAACTCACCAGCTTCCTCCTCAACCTCAATCTCTTCCTCCAGTTCTTCGCCCTCCTCATTTACCAACTCATGGTCCTCCTGTCCCAATTCCCTCTCTTCAAACTCCTCTCCGCCATATTCTTCAGCCTCAAACTCAGGTTCATTGTCATCTAAATCCAATCTTTCATCTTTCCCGAAATCATCCACAGAATCCTTTACCTCAGTCTCCTCTGCGAGTAAAAGCGAGTAAAACATCTACACTATTTCCAGGTAGCCTAAAGTTTGTTCAGAGATAACAATCTCAGAAGATACGTCTATCTTCCACAGAATTAAGCACAGCTAAACCTAAATCCATCATCCAAATTAGATTCAAACATTCAATGGTCAGATAAGTTTATTTCTTAAATTGTTAATCTCTATGGTCAGATATGTTGGAACTCTAAGTCACAAACTTTCGTCAAAGCGAAACTTAGATCCGTCAAAACAATGAAAACGATGCTAAAGTTAACTAGATAATCCCAAAAACAAAACAAAGAATCTTACTTTTCGATAGAACAACGGCATCCGGATTCGCTGCAGCTTCAGAATCATCAATTGAATCCGATGGCTTGGGCCCATCTAATGGATTCTCTTCCTCCACAGTTTTATCTACCTCCGGCGTCACCTCCTTCGCTTCCACTGCATCGGAGCCAGATAGCTCACCGGTATTAACAAATTCTTCATGGGCAGATTCCACCAGAGGATCCTGCGCCTTGAGCGCTGATCTCGTAAGCCTCCCGCCTCTTCTCGCTGCGCCTCCCCTCTTCACAACCTTCGGTGGCATCGCTATCCAATGTTCTTAACCAATCAGAACAAATTAACCAAATTCGATGAACAGAGATCAGAGCTAAGCTACAGAATTATCGGGATCGAACAACCCTAGCTCAGCGGATCAACAATGGTATTGAAATCGAGATAGAGAAGAAAACCCTAATTAACGGAGAGATAATAGCCTGAGCTTGTTGGACTAAAAATTAGAGAAATAAAATTAATATATTGGATTAGAAAAATAAAGACGTGGCGATCAAGCTTTTATTGCGGTGTTGTAAACAAAAAAACGGTAAGAAAGATGGGCTTTAGGCCCACATAATATCCTCATCCCTAATGGGCCTTTACTCGTAATTGTATTACCGATGTCCAATCCGGCTTTCATTCAGTTTCCGTATCTTTTTTTTTTTTGTTATCAGAAATTCCTTGGTTTATAATTTTGTAATTGCATTATTCGGTTTAAGAGATACAGTTTTCGATTGAATCGGTTTAATGGGCAAGAGAAACACAACAAATCTTATGTTAAATACACTTAACTAAGGAATAAGATGCTGAAACTGCAACACTAATGAATAAATCAAGAGTTGAAGTAAACGCAGCAAACACATTCATAATCTTGTAACACAATGTATTGATATAGACTAAAGAAAGTACTAAACATCATCATCTTCAGTCAACAATAAATCTCTTCTTGTTTAACCCGAACGAGACCGACAATGCTGCACTCCATATAGAGCTACCAAGAGGGTCAAACCCGCCGCGCAAAACTCGCGGGAGAAAATACTAGACTTGCATCCGCTCCACTTAATTTCGCGGGACCCGCGGACTTTTAAAAACTGACATAAAGATAATCTTTTCGAGTAAAGATCGAGTCATGTATATCTCCGGCGAGCAGCTCCGGCCCAATATATTTAGGAGTTTTTTTGGTTTATTATTATTAAAAGAATATTTTTTTTACTACTTTTTTCAAAAATTTAAGATTTTTTTATAAGAAAAATTATTATTTTAAAATTTTGGAGCCTTTTATATTTATTTTTATAAAGAAATGGGTCTTTTGAAGTATAATTCTTATATTAATAATAATTTTTTAAAATATTTGGGTTTTTTAATATGTAAATTTTTTTAAACAAAAAAAAAAGCTTCGGACAGTCGCCCTACCTATGTGAGTTGGGGCTGCCGGCGAGCGAACAAGACTCCTCAAGTTCTTGGAGACGCAACAGAGTATTGGGTAATACCATTTTGGTACGCGGGCTAAGATAATCAAAATGATATCTAATGGCAATCACAAAAACAATGACGGCGATGAAGACAGCGATGAAGACGGCGGGTGGTTGTTTTGTTGCGGTGGTTCGTCGGAGTTAGACATCGAGTTTTAGTTTAAAGGAGAATACTAGAGACAAAGAGAATCTATCACAGGAATTGAGATTTTATTCAATTTTGGTTTCGGTTATATAGCCAAAACCAAATACCGGTTTATTTATTCTCCGATTATGTTTTAATTGGTTAAAACTGGTTTATATATTTTGTAACTAAATTCTATTATTAAACACTATTGAACAAAAGAAAATAAATTAACTAACTATGTTAACACTCTCTCTACTATGATACATCTACAAGATAACTTTTATAACGAAGATAACTAATCATATGTGCAGATTTTGATCAGCAAGAATCGTTCATAGAAACACATTAAAAGATTTAAAGGAGTAAGCAGTCAAAGAACTTGGCAGAAACTAATCTTTTTCTTTTGTTACTTAATTTTTTTAAAAAGATACCAAGTATCATTAGCTCAACTGGTAAAGATATTAAACGAAGCTTAAAAGTCGTCGGTTCGAGTGACGCTTGGGGCGAAACTAATATTACATGTTATGGTTTTAAGTCTGGGAAAAATATGGATTATGGCCGAAAACCTCCTACTATTCAATAGAAAAATAAAAAATAAATAAATAAAATAAATGAAAGGATAATTTTATTGCTGCATTAGACACCGCTTTTACATTTTGAAAACACATCATCACAAATCTTTCTTTAGACTTAGAAGATTCAGTTCCAAAATATTTTGTCTTAGTGTAAATAATCGACTAAGCAAGAATGAAAACATCTACTCTCCTATGTAACTCAATGGTCTAAGCCTATTGTAGTCTTCTTGACCTGTAACTTGACCATAACTCAATGATGAGGTTTGGTTTTTTTCTCGGCGTTAGAACTCGAGAAAAGTCTGAAGGAGAAGACTAAAAATAAGAGAATTTGAGATTTTATTCAATTTTGGTTTCGGTTATATTGCCAAAAAACCAAAACCCGGTTTATTATTCTCTGATTCGATTCTGTTTTAATCGGTTAGAAACGGTTTATGTTTTTTATTTTTTTTTGGTAAAACGGGTGATGTTGTCGTATCTTGAACTTGAAGAAGAAACTCAAAGAAGACAAACGTTGTTCATTTACATAGACGAGACTTTTAGCTTATAATTCTGTTACAACAATCTCTCTACTACATGATCAAACTTTTATAACGAAGATAGCTAATCATACTGTTAGAGATAGAATCCAACTCAAAACCAAAACAAGGAAAACTCAAAGATGACTATTTTACATAGATGAGACTTAGCTTAAAAGATCAAAACTCTGTTACCACTCTCACTACTACAAGATCAAACTCCTATAATGAATCATACTAATCTGCAGATTTTGATCTGCAACAGTCGTTCATAGAAGAAACACACTAAAAAAGATTTAAAAGAAACCAAAGCCAGAGACTTGAGTACACACCAGTCAAAGAACATGGCATAAACCAATCTTTCTCTTTTGCTTCTTAGTCTTTGAAGGAGGCTGTAATACTACTTTTATGGCTGCATCAAATACGGCTTTTACATTCTGCAAAATCATCATCACCATCATCATCATCATAAGTCTTTCTTTAGCAGATTGATGTAACTCGAGCATTATAGTTAGTTACCAGTTGTGTTTTTGAGCTGCACTCAATATATGCTAATGCTCCTATCTCCTTTCTTAGTTCTTGACCCTAAAAAGAAACAATCTTTGAGGTTATAAAAGAGTTTGATTCTTAACATGGTTCTTGATCATATACATTGAAGAAGAATCTTTAAAGAAACATACTTGTTCTGTGGAGATTGTGCAAGCACCTGGATAATTCATTGGGAACTGCTTGTCGTCTCTTAGATCTGCAACATCAAGAAATTTGATCTTATATACTACATTACATCGCTTACACTTATTGATGTGAGATTCCTAACAGTAACAGTCAAGACATAACAGAGTGGTTCATTATCTCCAACCTAATTTGGTTCCCACAAGAACAATAGGCACGGTTGGGGCATAATGTCTCAGCTCGGGAACCCACTGCGAAAGAAAACCGATCCACATGGCCATGAGATAGTGTGGTAAAGTTACATTGCAGTGAAATTTAAAATAAAAGAAAGATAGTCTCAACCTTTTTAGCAATGTTCTCAAAGCTAGGCCTGCTAATAAGTGAGAAAGCAAGAATGAAAACATCTGCTCCTCTGTAACTCAATGGTCTAAGCCTATTGTAGTCTTCTTGACCTGTAGTATAATGTTAAATCACCCAAAAGATATACAACAAAACTCATAACTGAACTGATTTTAGTTTTGAAGAAACAAGAGCAGACTCTGACAGTGAATTCAAGAACCAAAACAATATTGCATCATATGGCTAACAGATCAGTGTAGAGATTCATTTTTCTCAACAGTGTTCAAGATTGAGAGAAACAACGATAAGAGTAACATTTCTTTTAAAGGGTCAAAAGATTAAACAAAGTTGAGGATATAAATCTTTAAAGACAAGAACAACTTTGACATTTAAGTAAAAACATGTACCAGCAGTATCCCAGAGACCCAGATTGACAGTTTTGCCATCGACTAAAACATTTGCACTAAAATTGTCGAACACTGTTGGAACATAATCCTGTAATAACAAGATCTCAACAGTCACCAAAAGCCATCAAAAAAAGTAATCAAAGAGAGAGAGAGAGAAGGATACAGTAGGAAAAGTGTTGCTGGTGTAGGAGATAAGAAGACAAGTTTTGCCCACAGCTCCATCGCCAACAGTGACACACTTTATAAACGTTGTAGCTGTTGTTGATGGTGTTGCTGTTGCAGCCACTGAAGCTGACATTGATTGAGAAATATCTCTGATTTTACTTACCCTTTCTCTTTCTCTGTTTTTCTGGTTTAAGTGAAGATATGAGAATGAGACTTTAGAGGAAAAGCTGCAAGATTTTTGAAAGAGTGGAAAAAAAGGAGTCAACTTTAATTTGAGCTGTCAGAGAGCCAAAAGCCTAAAAAGAGTCTATTTTTAATTCGGTGGGTTTGTTTTTCCCGTTTTTGATTTTAGATAGCCTTTGCTTTATTTCTTCCAAAATCTTAAGACTTACCAAAAAAAAAAAAAAATCAAAGGTCCAAATGTTTCCAGCAATATGAAAATAAGTGGTTTATAAAAGGAATTAAAATTGTAAACTTTTAGTTTTTTCTTAACAATTTTTTATCAACTCAAATTTTGTAAATTCAGTTAGTTTTACATGACTAATTCTACAAGATGTCTAATTTTAATAATCTCTAGATCAATTTTTTTTTGTTTTTCGATTTAAGTTTAGACAATGGATCGACCACCAAACACATCATCATTAACAAGAAGGAAAAGCAAGTCCATTATTACTACCGTGTTGACACACAAAATAGCCAAAAATTAAACTTTATGATTCCTTTCTTCCTAAGATAGAATTTGGAATCATAGTTTAAGTACAAAAAGTTTCCTTCTATATGAATCTTTGTAACATTACTTACTACTGTCTGTATCATAAGGCCCAATCAGAAAAGCCCATTTGTAAATACCAGAATTAAATAAAAAAACAAAAAAAAATCAAAGAGAAGAAAACAAAACAGTAGAGAATGAGAGAAAACCACAGGGAAAAGCAGAGCACTCTTTACCTCTTCTTCTCTCTTTCTTCTACTCTGTGATCAAATTATCGAGCAGAAAAAACAAACCCTAGATTTATCCGCCTCTCTCCTTTCTCTGATGATAAGTAAGTCGAAGACTTTGAGAATCTAAAGCTGAAAAGTTTTGTTTTTTTTCCTTGAGGGAATCGAATCGAGTTATGTACAAGGATCGGAGTGGAGGAGGAATAATGGGTGGTGGTGGATCATCGAGATCGGAGATCCTTGGTGGAGCTATTGATCGGAAACGAATCAATGATGCTTTAGACAAACATCTTAAGAAATCTTCACCTTCTACATCTAGGGTTTTCACTTCTAAGGACAAAGATTCTTTCCCTTCTACTTCGACTGCAAAATCTCAGCTTCATTCTCGTTCACCTGATGGTTAATTGCTTAAATCTCACTCAATTTTATGTGGTTTTAGTAAGATTTTCTGATTTGGGTATAACAAATTTTGGTTTTTTTTTGGTTGCAGTTGAATCTGAAACTGATAGTGAAGGATCAGATGTGAGTGGTTCAGAAGGTGATGATACATCATGGATCTCATGGTTTTGTAATTTGAGAGGGAATGAGTTTTTCTGTGAAGTAGATGAAGATTATATACAAGATGATTTTAATCTCTGTGGATTGAGTGGTCAAGTTCCTTACTATGATTATGCACTTGATCTCATTTTAGATGTTGAATCATCAAATGGTAAGTGAAGGGTCCATTTGATAAAATTAGGCTTTGCTTCTTTGTCTGAGAATTCTTGTATAATTTGGGGGAATGTTTATTGGATTAGGTGATATGTTTACTGAAGAACAGAATGAGATGGTGGAATCAGCTGCTGAGATGTTATATGGTCTTATTCATGTTCGTTATATTCTCACTACTAAAGGAATGGCTGCTATGGTAAGAAACAAGACTTCTTTAGTTCTTATATATCTTTGTTTCTAATTGATCTTTTAAATGATATCGTTCGCTTTTGTAGATGGAGAAGTATAAGAATTACGATTTCGGGAGATGCCCCAGAGTTTTCTGTTGCGGGCAATCTTGTCTTCCGGTTGGGCAATCTGATATCCCGAGGTCGAGCACTGTGAAGATATACTGCCCAAAATGCGAGGATATTTACTACCCGCGATCTAAATACCAAGGCAGTATCCTTTGCTCCTCTGTTAAAAAAAAAAACTTTATCTTCTTATCATAGCATGATGCATCTGCTATTGTTTGGTTAAAACATTGCGATTAGCTAGTTTACTTGCATAAATCTTTTGGAAGACAAGAGTGTTGTCCACTTGTCTTAGTGTTCTTTCCTTAATGCTTATTGCAGACATTGATGGAGCTTACTTTGGAACTACTTTCCCTCATTTGTTTCTCATGGCCTATGGGAACATGAAACCACAGAAGCCGGTTCAAAACTATGTTCCTAAGATCTTTGGCTTTAAGGTACACAACAAGCAATGATACTCTCTCCTCTCACCAGTCCTGTGGTTGAATACAATATCGGTGGCTCAACCACCATTCTTCTGATTGTCACGGGTTTCAAATGGATGATACTAAACTGCGTTTGGAGGATGAGAAGAGCTAATGAAGAAAGGGCGACACTTAAGTTTTTCACTATGTAATTTTGGGAGTTCTAAGTAGAATCTTCAATATAGAACCGTTCTTTGGTGGGTCTTGGGAAATTCTTTACCTGTGAGTAATCAATTAAATCATTTACCAGATGGATGGAATTTGCTTACCTTAACTGTTGTCTATAATTGCTGAGAATTTTATGTGTATTCCTACTTATCTCAAGTTTCTTGTATTATACGGAACTAGTCTTCATTTTTCAATCACTGTTGAATCGTTTTGACCTTTTTAATTCTAGCAAGATACGTCATGCCTCATGCGTAGTTTTGTTACATGGTGTTTCAGTCCCCTCATGGTGATTCAAGGAAGATATTGATCATATCGTGGATAATCTATAATATATTGACAATTGTTGTTGAATTATTGAAAAATAATAAAGATTGATCAATTACTACCAACTCCATTAAGCAATTGCCAACTAAAATACTTATCTCAGCTTCAACAGTGGACTGTAACCAACAGAAGGCTAAAGTGAAAGATCCACTCAAAGCTTGTTTTGAAATGAGATCAATATTTGTCTCTCATCGACTGTAATAAATAAGCGGCCATTCAATAGTATACAGAAACTTACATTGACAGTCAAAACCCAAACACTTATATTAGTTCATCGAGTTAGCCTGATGTAAATAAACAACCCATCCTCCTTCTCTCTAAATATCTCTCCCTCTCTTCTTATCTCTCTCTTTACTTGCGGGCCGTGCAAGTTTTGGAGGAGAAAGTGTGTGAAAGGGTGCATTTTCGCTCCTTGTTTCGATGCAGTTCACAAAGTATTTGGAGCCAGTAATGCCTCTATGATATCACTGAGATTGCCTTTGCACAAGCGACTTGATGCAGTCGTTACCCTCTCTTACGAGGCCATGGCAAGGCTTCGTGGTCCTGTCTATGGCTCTGTTGGCCATCTCTTCTCTCTTCAACACTAGGTTCTTCATCAAAACATCTTTTAGATCATTCCGCTTAAGATCATTACTATGCCTATATAGGCCCATCTTAAGAGATATATAGCTAACTATGTATGCCGGTTAAGAGTTCAATTTGGTTCTTGCATGAAGTGTTTCTTCGACAAAACAGCAGATCATGGTATCAGAGCAGACAGTTCACTACAAACAGAGAGATTGAAAGTAACATGTCAAATCTTTCTTATAAAATAACTGCAAACAACATAATTAGCTCACTTTGATAACTATGTTAATGAATAGTGACAATTATTAATCTGATAAATTTGTTATTCCGTTAAGCTTATAGCTCTTGTATTATATTATATAATTTAATATTCTTTCTCATTTATCAGATATTATTCGTTACATGCTCTCTTCTCAATTGTTTCTCTCTGTTCTTGATTATGACTCGAAACTGCTAAAAATATTTCAAAACAATGTTCAATATGAAAGTAGCTGTTTATAAGATTTGGAAACAGAGGAATTCGAGACTCCATCGTCACATATTTTTTGGACTCAACTATAAAATTATTTAGTAGAGTTTCCAAAACGTTGATAAATAAGATTTTCAAAATTAGTTGTAGAATTTTGCTAAATATTTTTTTTTTTAAAACCATTTACAATACAATATTGTATATAATTCTTTAATTACTTTTAGGGTAAAAGCTCTCATACACTATATATTGTTGGTTTAAGTTTCAAGATAGCTTGAGTCATAACCTAACGGAGATTTTGTTTAATAAAGAGATTAGGATTAGTATATTTAGGAGTTATCTAGAAATATATATATATTGAGGAGTTATCTATATATATCACCTAATGAAATTAGGATTTGGTCAAGTGTTTTCCTATATAAGGAATTGTGAAGTTGTGGCATATATAAGTAAGAAAAAATGATATTTTAAAGATTTTAAGATATTTTTAGTATGAAAAATGTCCAAATATTTTTTTAGTATGAAAAAGCTAATTTTTAAGATTTTTTAACATGAAAAGGCCCATTTTTTTTTGTACGAAGAAAGAGCTAATATTTAAAATTTGTACATAGAATCCAAATTAATTGAGCCGGCCCGGCCTATACAATGTTGAGTTTCCAAGATCTTGAGGAATCTTGTTCGAGACATTCAAAAGATCCGATCTTTACTGGGAAAAGATTATCTCTAATCTCTATATATGTTTCATCGACGATTTTAAACATCCCAAGACTAGTCATTGGTTCACTCTCCGCATGTTTGATAACAGAACGACTGAGAATGTCTTCGTCCCCGTCGATCTGCCGCTGATTCCTGAGAGCATGCACATAAGTGATATTTTATGAGTATCATTAACAATTTTTTAGTATTAGTTTTAATATTTGTTTATTATTTGAGATTTTTTATGAAACTGGTACTAAATATGTTTCCATTGGTGATACCGATTTAAGTATTATAAAAAAAATTATTTACAAAATCGAAAATAAATATATAAACAGATAGGATTATAAAAGGTAATATTACAATTAAAAAAACGTAGAATATACTTAAACAAAGAAAAACATAAAATTCAAAAAAACATTAAAAGAAAAAAACATGATGATAAAGATAATTTAGTCGCCACGAGTCAAAACAAACAAACTAGAATGATCCTTCTAAGATCAAAGCTATTGTAGATTATCTTTTGTTTTCTGAATTTACAAAGAAAAAATTTTAAGCCTTTCACAAACTATCTCTACTATGCTGCTATGCATAATTGCACATCGTTTTTAATATCCGTGATTTGATGATATGATTTTTACTATATTTTTGGTGGATCCATAATTTTATCATCTAATCCCAAAATATTGTAATGTCATAACTAAAATCCTGCAAAGTGAAGGATGCAATGTTTTTTCGATATAGATTATTTAAATATTTGAACTATATTAACACAACTTTCAATATACAAAGTTATTGTTTTGAGAGATTACTAGCGCCTCCGAACATATGAAGATGTTGTTGTAAAACTGTATATTTTCATCAAGGGACTTCTCTTATTTCATTAGTTACAAGCAACCCCAAGTCATACGTACAATACAAACCCTTCCATTCGATTTTACTGTCTTTCATATGATTACAACACGATAATGTGAAGGAACAAAAATCAAATTCAAGGGAAAGGACATGGCACCAGATTCCATGTTACTCTTTGTCAGCAAACCTGCCAACGTAGCCATAAAGTTTAGTCATTATGATCTGGTTTAGACAAAATATGTTTGTAATTGAAAAGTTTCTGAGGAACAATCAAAATGTTGAGAGAGAGATTGTTCTAAATTTATTTACCCGAGTTCTAACAAAATGCTCCATTGGGTTGCAAAAGATACTTCCTCCATTGATTTTTCTTGCATATGTTTCTAGTCCCAGAAATTCCAGCACTTCCTAAGGCAATTAAAATCTCATATTTATCAAATAACAGTTACTATGAAACTCACTTGGAGAGATCTGTCTTTTTCCGGCATCAATGGTGATACAGGTTGGCAGTTTAAGGGACTAGCATCTCTTCCTCAATTTCGATTTTGACAACAACTTTTGGCTGAGCACAATATTCCCATCTGCAAGAGCAATAGGTTTTTGGTAAAAAGAGAAAATTGCCAAAGACAACAATAAATTAGCTAACTAAATCAAGCAAAATTTGATCTTTACTTGCAAAACTCAAACATTGGAATCATCACCTAATTCAAAAACGATCAAGAACACTAACATAGCCAATCATCACCCCAACAAATGATCTAATTCCAAAGAACCAAAACGAAGAACCAGAGGAAACAGAGACAGTACCTCTCTTCTACTTGCACAAAGAATTCAATCAAAAGCTCTTTGAATCAACAGAAATGAGAACACTTGTTAGACTTTGTTTAGTCAAACTTATTATATATAGAATCAACTAAGCAATAGAAACGTGTACCCTCAAACATAAAAGAACAAAGTCAAGCTCAAATTTCACACTTTTATCAAAGACACTAGCAAACTCTTGTCTAAGAACAAATCAACAACAATATCAAGAAGTGAAGATCTAAGAGACTAACCCAAGAACAGAGAAGAAAGTGAGAACCGTAGGCTTTAGCTGCATCCAATAACCAACAGGAATAGCACCACGGAGCTCAATAACCGGAAGAGTAGCTAAAGCAAACACCACAGCTTCGTCTGGCCAACCAAAACGGCGAAGAGTGGAGGCGATACATGAATGTAGAGCAAACCTCTCTGCAACAAAACCACAAAATCCCAAACAAGGAGCAGCACTAGACAGAGAAGAGATTGATTGAAACTAAAATAGCATTGTTGATGAAGTAGATACGCTTCAAACACACATAGGTGAGTAGACAACAACCGTGAAGCACAGGCTTGAATCCGAAATTAGAAGCCGTCCTTAAATTTCTCAGTCTCCTGGTTTTCAACCATCAATTAGGTTTCAATCATCCATCAAAATTGAGTGAAAAAGGAAGAAGAAGAGGAAATAAGCTCACAGCTTCGGCGAATTCAAGTATGGGATCCGGAAACTTGTACTCATCAGCTCTGCAAACGAACCCTCTCCGGGAAAGTGAAGAAAGACAAAAGTCCCTCACTTTGGTTCTACAACGCTGTTTATAAAACTTGGTCGATTTCATTGCGCAATTTACTGGTGAAGAGATAATTGGAAGAGCGCAACGGAAGGACGACGAAGATGAAGATTTTTTTTTTTTTTCTGCTTTCTGAAACGCGTTTTCCCGACTAATCACCGCCACGTCACCGGAAACTGGGTATCAAAGGTTCAGGCCCAAATCAATTGTTTTACCCATTAATATATTGTTTCTGGGCTGCTGATACCCTTATTATATCAGCTATGTACATGGTCTGAGACTTGTCGTTACTCTCATTCCGTTGTAGCTATTGGTTTAGACATTTTCTTCTTTCCACATGATGTTCCCTCATCAAGCTTTTTTATCCTTGACACAAAATCTAGAACACTTCGTGACAGACCTCTTATGCGCGTGAACCGATCGGACTAGTCGGTGATAATATCTATGTGATCGGAGGCTGTAAAGACGATGAGATTCCAGCGAAAGCATTTGAATTAAACTCAAAATCTTGGGAAGTAGCCCCGATTCCTAATAATAAAAATCAAAGGCGTTGGATTAGGGGCGGACCCACTAAGAAGAAAGATGGGTCACTTGACCCAGGTTAAATAATAAATAAGCATGTTTTGCCTAAAGTTTCATTAAGTTGCAAAAGTACAGTTGGTAGTTTACTGGTGAGTGACACACCCAAACCCTTAGTTCGGATTCCTCACTCAACCCTTTCACTCTTTTTTTCTATTTAACCTTTAGATACATTTTTTTTGCCTTATATACTATATTTTTTTCTTTAAAAAATCACATTAATTAATATACCATTTTAATAGCGTATGAAAATAATTTTTTTTAATTGTATTTATAATAATAATATTATAATACTATTTAAGAGAAAAATATACCCACATAAAATTTATCTATGGGTCCGCAACTGTGGATTAGCGAGGCAAAAGTTTCATTTGACAGAAAGATCTGGGCTTTCTATTTTAATTCGGTGATATGAATTTTTATGATACGAGAGATGGTTCTTGTGGGAGATATGAGCTGCCTGATAATAAATGGTGGAAGACAGGAGTGTGTGTTATAAACAACGTGCTCTACATTAACTTCTCTGGATTCGGGTTGATGTGGAATGACTCTGAACTGATGCTATGGAGAGTGGTTGTTACTGATTTGGATCTTGGCAAATTTCAATCCGTTGGAATGGGGGAATACTATGGCAAGCTGGCGTTTTTATGGAGAAGACAACTGGTCTATCGTGGTGCTATTAGTCAAGCCATTTGGTGCAAAATGGTTGTTTTGCATAGGAGTGAAGAAGGGATTCGTGGGACTGCATAATCGTCTAGACTTATGGGGAACCAACATTATGAATGGTGATGTTTTCTTGACAATGTTATGAATGTGTTGTTGCGTTTACTTCTTAAACTCTCAATTTAGTCATTAATGTTGTAGTTTCAACATCTTGCTCTGTTGCATCTAATCGATTTTGCACTGTTCGCTTAGCAAGTTTGTGTGATTGTAATTCACTCAGTTACATAGGAGTTGTTGTGTTTCTCTTGCCCCTGTCTACTAACGATTCCAATGAAAACCGAAACTATGTACCTACTAAATTTTATTAACCAAGAAAATCTTAAAACAAAAGATAGATGAACACGAACCTAATGAAAACCAGATTTGGACATTTTATAATACAAAGGTGTATAAACACTTCAAACTCGGTCTAGCTATGGTCAAGAAGACTACAATAGGCTTTGACAATTGAGTTACAGAGAGGAGCAGAAGTTTTCCTTCTTCTTTTTTTTCTGTTGTTGAGAAGTCAAAGGTCCACATTTTCTTCATTCCTTAGAGAACAAGTAAACTCATATAAACTATTACCCATGACTAGTAGATAAATTACACATATCTGTGACCTTCTGATTAATCAATTCTTCATAGAAAGTAGCAACTGTCAATGTCTTAACGTACTATATGGGCTCTTGAGAAGCCCATTTAAGGCCCATAAAAGCTGTCACTGTTACCCATATAAAAGATTCCCCGGAGTTGTTTGTTGCCGTAAAATGCATACCCCCCAGAACATTCGATGTGACTAATTTGTTCTGGTATCTAGACAAATTTTCCACATATGTTTCTCATTGAGAATAACAATTAAAGCCAAAGATGTAGCAGACTGCAGACTAAATAAATTTTGTCGATTTATAAGATACGATTTACGATCACACGAAGATAAAGAAATTTGAATTTATTAGAACATAGTTATGCTCTGTTTATTATGGAACATCGAACAAAATTTCAACCCCAGATTACAAAACCATCACATCACACAGCCAAAAATTATTGGCATCTTTCTTTCTCTCTCTCCCAAAACTCCACATTCATTTACATAAACCAGATCTACAATTTCTCAGATTCCGACAATCGGAAATTTGAAAACTAGTCATCTCCGATCCATAAAAAGATGAATAGAAACAGAGCAAATCTTTTAGCTTTGGAGATATAAGTGGTTTTAGGAGGGTTTTTGTTTTAAAGGATAGATTTTAGACAAAAAGGTATTTATATAAAAAAAAACTATTTGCTTGATAATTTTTATGTAATTAAAACTTATACTACGCCACGACGAGAGTTCCTGTCCGTACGGTGTTGCCGGCGACGGATTCTTTAGTTTCAGAAGATTTTTTCCGGAGAGATCTTGAAGAATTTTTCCACTTTCTCTCCTTAGCTTCATCAGATTCAATTTGTTCTTCTCTACACTCTTTGCTACAAAAGGCCTTGTCTCCTCTGTAAATTCACAAAACCAGAAACAAATCAGACCAAATAAACGAATTATAGAAAAACCCAGATCTAGAATCTGAATTGGGTAAGTGAAAAGTTTAATGCTTTAATTTGAATCGAACCAGTACCTGTACATGAAGATATCGGAGTTAAGACCAAGGTGTTTCCGGCAAAGAGAACAAGATTCCAAAAAGTGTGGCTCTTCACAACTCAAAAACCCAGAGTAATACGAAGCCATTTGCTGATTTACTTATCGAAGATGAAATCGACTGCAAAAAGCAGATTCGAGAGGAAGAAGAAGAAGAAGAAGAAAGAGGAGGAGGAGGAGGAAGAAGGAGGTTGATTTGGTGTTCATATATAAAGCCGGCTCTAGGACTTTCTGCTTGACATGAGTTAATCACCTGTGTCACGGACCACTTTAGTTACAGTACTCTACAATACATCCTCACCGTTGATCGTGACAGAATCTTCATCTCGAAAGATCTATACGTTAAAGCTCAATAATTCATTACTTTTATTATATTATTATTGTCTTTTTGTGTTGGGGTAAATTCTTTTTATGATTATTTTACCTAATAATTTCATCGATAAAGTTAAAAGACAATGAATCAAACTCTTTGTCCGTTACCAGTTACCATTTCTTTGTTTTTTTTAATTGTGCAATTATAAACGAATTTCTTGTAAAATTTTATCATAATTTTATTTCTTTTGTAAGAGCAATAGAGAACATATATTATTATTAATTTTGGAATACAATAATTTGGGTGGATCTCGTTCGACGAGAGAATCAAACAAGTCTTGCGTTTTGTAAGATTCGTTGGCCACAATAACATGCATAGCGCATGATTGATGGACCTTTCCCAAATATACAAAATTAACATTAAATGAAAGTTTCTAATTTTTATTTATTTTAATATTACTGATATTTTACTAAAATAATTTGTATTTTATTAATCTGTTCTCGTGTACTTTCTCTGCTTTTTCTTAGGATTCATTTCACCTGGACAATGTTTCATTACATGTGTGTAATTTATCGCCTCTCGTTTTTGTTTAATGCTTTGCTTGTACTTATTTGTATTTCTTATATGGACATATGGACAGTAACGTTTTTTTTTTTAAAAAATTATTACTATAGTAGAGTGAATAAAGTTATTCATGTTTTCAGTCAGACAAAAACATCTTCGTACACGTGTACTGCTCCAGGTAAAAAAATAATTCCAAATAACCTATTGGATGAATTTTAAATCTCTTTCGATAATATTCTATCTTATATTTTAGATCGATCGATTATATTTTAGATCGATCCTCTAGTTGAAAATGTGTATAAAAGTTTTGCCAAATCTTTGTTCAAACAAAAATATTACAAAATAGCATCTAAATAGTCATAAAGAAGTTCTAGAACATGTTAGTAGGATACATTTATTAGTAAATGTGTGTACATACGCTAATATTTGTAATAAAACGAGCAAGAGTGTGACCGACCTATTTTATTCATTTATTAACGTGTTACGTTTTTAATCCAGAGATCAATTCTCGTTTTATAATATTAAACTACATAACTATACGTGACTACGTGTCACATAGGTGAAAGTCTATATACGATTATAAATATCAGACTAGATCATCACCCGTACTACAGTACGAGTTAAATTTCATTTATTACAAAATTTATATATTATATAGTTATAGAATAAAGTCGTGATATATTATAATAGTAAGTAAAAAATATTAATTTTTCTGTCAGTCCATATATATAATATTAGAATGAATATATTTTTCTTTTTCTGTAATCCTCAATTATGGATATATTTTTTAAAGATATGAAAACGCAAAATAATATTATTTTTTAAAAAATAATATTGTTTGAACAATGAGTTAATTTATGTTAACAACCACAAAATGAGAGTGCATATAATTTAGTTAGAACAAAAATCAAAATATCATAAATGAATCGCATCTAAAACGTAGATTATTTTGAATTAGTTAAAAAGTTAGCTATTATTTTGAATTAATTTAGGAAATTATTTTTTCAAATTCTTATTCATTGGTTGTTGAAATAGAGATTTGTTTGAGCTAATTACGGAATTTATTAATTATTCACATAAACGAATATGTTATGAACATATATTTGGTATATAATAATACCAAATTTGATCGTGTGTGGAGTCTATATTTTTATTTTACAATCCCTATGAAAATATTGCGGCATAATCTATTATTCATTATTTCCAAAATTGCTTGCAGAATTAAATTTTCAAATATTTAGAAGAGTCAAACTTTATTTAACTCATCTCATCATAAAATCTTAAAATGTCGTCTATTATAAGGATCATAACTTTCTATCATATAATACATTACTTTTAACCCGCCGCCTACTATAAATATATTAAACATATCTTTTTAGAAAATCAAATTAGTATTTATAATATTTTTTTATCTTTTTAATCTATTAAATATTTATGATATTCTTTAATATATTAAATTAAAGTTTGTTTAAATGTTCCAAATTAAAATCTTTAAAATTTTTATTGTAGTATGTAAAATTATGAATTTTAAAAAAATATATGAAATTAGATATAAATATTCAAATAGTTATAAGGATCATAACTCATTTCATCATATAATACATTATATTTAACCCGCCGCCTATTATAAATATTTGTTTCAAAAAATCAAATTAGAGTATTTATATCTCTTAACTTTTTGATCTATTAAGTATTGATGATATTAAAAAAAAGAATATATTACTCAAATATGAATTTTTAACCCGTTAAATTTGTTTTTTCATACATTGAAAATTTTATATTCGTTTTTAAAAATTTAAATCTTTGTATATGCGGAAAAAAATTTACTTTTTTTTATTATGTAGATGATATAATAATTTATTTATTTTATAGAAATAGAATAATATAAAGATGATAGGTGAAGTATAATGATTAATAACAAATTAATATGATAAGTTAGATATCAAATCTTATATGTTCATTTTGATTGGTCATTATTTTTCAAAAAATTAATAATAGATTTTCGTTTTATAATTAAATTAAATTAATTAAATTACAGAAAATAGTATTTGACTATTTTATCCTTAGTGAATTGAATTAATTTACTCTATAAAATTTTATTTCTAATGGCTTTCTCATGTAATTTTTTACAAAAGAAAAGGTTAGTTAAGGGTTTCTTATAAAGTGTACTCCCCAAATAATAGTATAGGATACAGACTTGAAATAACACATCTTTATGCTCTTGATTCATATTATAATCTCCAACATGAGACTTTTGACTTTTTAAATCAAAGGTAATTACACTAACATAATATATTAAATTAAATAAGATCACGTCAAGAAAACTCAATGAATCTGAGTAAGCAATGACTCACATTACGAACGGCAAACCAATAATAAAACTTTAAATATGTAATAATACATACAAAAATAAAAGGTGTTTTCGTGATCAATTATAATAAAGTTCCAAAAAAAAGAAGAAAGTTTTTACATAATTTGTCAGGACCACACAACTTGTCATCTGTCGATACAACAAGGCGTCGAGCTGACTCAGATTAATGAGTTACTGGGACCCACAATCACCTCTCTTTTTAAGGCCCAATTATCAACGTCCTTGTCTCACGGGCCCATGACAGCTGCCCTTGTACCCCGTTTGCCCTACCTTTTTTTTTACCCACCTGCAGTTGACACGTGCGGTGACCTTCGCTCGTGCGCCAGCTAAGATCCGAGTTCGTGCTACGTGGCAGTTAGGTAAAGGTCTTAAGGTTTGCATGGGAATTAAAATCTGTTGTTTTGATTCTACGGTTAAGATTTGATCTCTAAAGATTCTGCGGGTATGACACGTGGATTAATTTACTGATCTCAGCCGTTGATTAATTCGGATGGTCTAATCTCTAGGCTCTAGCCAATAGCTACTTTCCTTTTGGGCGGTTGTAAAAGGTAAGAGGTACGAGTACGACTTATACACACAACGAAAGAAATCCGGTTAAACCGATATTAATCGATTTTGTAGAGCTCCACGCCATGTCATATATTTAAACCAATTATGTAGTGCCATTTGTACAACTCCACGTAAACCTCTGTAGTTACCAAATGGGCCGGTTCGTGGCCCAAAGTAGGCCCATATTGATGGGTTTTGTAATCAACGGTCGCTAATGTTTTCAGTCTATCGGTGCCGAGATGGATCACCGGGAAAACAATGACCGGCGACTTCTTATGTGGTTCTTCGCCGTAGCCACCGCCGTGAAACTTCTTCTCATTCCGTCCTACAGAAGCACCGATTTTGAGGTTCACCGTAACTGGCTCGCTATCACAAACTCTCTTCCTCTTACCAAATGGTACTTCGACGAGACTAGCCAATGGACACTCGATTACCCTCCATTCTTCGCCTACTTCGAACGCCTCCTCTCAATTTTCGCGCGTCTCGTTGATCCCAGAATCGTAGATCTTCAATCAGGACTCGATTACAGCTCCGAATCTGTCATTTACTTCCAACGAATCAGCGTAATCGTCTCGGATCTATGTCTTCTCTACGGTGTTTACCGATTGACTCGAAAATTGGAACCGATGAAGCGAAATCTGATCTGCGCAATGGTGATTTGGTCTCCGGGGCTATTGATCGTAGATCACATTCATTTTCAGTATAATGGATTTCTACTGGGTTGGCTATTGCTTTCGATTTCGTTTCTTCAAGAAGGGAGAGATCTGTTGGGTGGGTTTCTATTCGCTGTTCTGCTATGCTTTAAGCATTTGTTCGCCGTCGCTGCTCCGGTTTACTTTGTTTATCTACTTAGGCATTATTGCTGGTCCGGTTTGGTTACCGGTTTCCGACGGCTTGTAACTATTGGTGCGGTGGTTGTGGCGGTTTTTGCTGCTGCTTATGGACCCTTTATCTATCATGGACAGGTTAGTGTAGTTCTTTCTTTCTTTCATGATTGAAAGTTTTGTTTTTTACTTTCATGTGTTATTATATACAAAGTTGAAATATATAGCCAAATTATTTAGAGTTCTAGTTTAAGATTCTAATGTTCTTGATGTCTTTAGGAGATTGTGAATCATTTTTTGGTGTTTGATTTGGCAAAGAGTTAGAATTTGTTGGAAATTTTGGTGTTAGGGAGCTTATTTCACTACTTTCATTTGGGAATGCAGAAGTACACATTGTGAAATTACTGTCGTCAAACCTCTGTGAATCTCTGCGAACCTCTGTACATCAAGTCAAACCTTTTCCTAAATAGATTACTGAGAAAACGTCTTATGGTGGTAGTTTTCGTGTTATCTCGCTGTTGCAGATACAGCAAGTCATCAGTCGAATGTTTCCTTTTGGGAGAGGATTGTGCCATGCATACTGGGCACCTAATTTTTGGGTTTTCTATATAATACTTGACAAAGGGCTTGCCTTTTTGCTGCGAAAGCTCGGATTTGAAATTCAGATTCCTTCCGCATCTTTCACTGGAGGATTGGTTGGAGATTCTTCGCCTTTTGCAGTTCTTCCTCAGGTATTACTCTTCACTATCTATCTGTCTATATCTCTCATTTATCTTGAAAATGTTCCACTCGATCTTATTCTGTTGGACTGGTGCAATGACAGATCACGCCATTGACAACATTTGCAATGGTATTACTTGCTATATCTCCATGTCTCATCAAAGCCTGGAAAAAACCACACCCTGGGCTTGTTGCTAGATGGATAGCTTATGCATATACATGCGGTTTTCTGTTTGGATGGCACGTCCATGAGAAAGCATCGCTTCATTTCACCATCCCACTTGCAATCGTTGCAGTGCAGAGTCTAGAAGATGCTAAACATTACTTTCTGGTTTCTATAGGTATAGTATTCTCTAACCAGAATCAACTTCTACGCATAACCATCCATTCCTTGTACTTATTCTCTGTATTTCCCCTGCAGTTTCTTGCTATTCGCTCTTTCCGCTCTTATATGAGCCGCAGGAATATCCAATCAAGGTTCTGTTGCTGTTACTGCATTCCACGGTAATGTGGCTTGGCTTTGTGGCTCAGTACACAAACAATAATAAGGCTCAGAAGAACAATGGTGAAAGCAAGAGCAAGTTTAGGATTGGATGTTTTGAGAAGAGCTATCTAATGGGTTTGGTTATAGTAGAGATAGTGTCTCAGTTCTTGCATCCGTATTTTCTAGGTGATAAATTTCCATTTTTGCCGTTAATGTTGATCTCAACATATTGTACCGTTGGTATTATGTACTCTTGGATTTGGCAGCTCCGGAAGATCCTGACATGACATGTAGTTTCATGTATTAGTTAACTTGAGGCATATGATTTTAATACTACGTTAAGCATATGCATGTGATTTTTTTTTCTTTCATGTAGCTCTCACTCTCAGCCTCTCTCGTAAACTGAAATTGAGATTTCTCGGTTTAATAAAACATAAAGAGATTTTACATCGGTTTGGCTTAATAGAACATAACTGGGCTGATATGTACACAAAGATATTGGGTCTTAATAGTTAAATGGGCTGTAATATTGGCCCAATTTGAAACATAAGAAGCACTGACGAGAAATCTGGAGCCAAAAGGTCGTGACGGAGGAAGAAGAAGATCTGCTTCTGCAAAAAACCTTATCCTGCTATGGCTTCCACTTTCGTCTCTCTACCAAAACCTTTCTTTGCTTTTCCGGTCAAAACAACTACTCCTTCTACAGCTAATCATACGCTTCTCGGTAGTTTAACAAATCTGAAACTTACTATGATGTTTCTTTTGATTCGGATTTAAAGTTTGTCTTGTTGATAATTTGGTTCCTCGTGTTTATGCAGGAAGTCGAAGAGGTTGTCTTAGAATCAAAGCGATTTCCACTAAATGGGAACCGACAAAGGTACTGTCTTTCCGTTTAATTTCCATCCGAAAATGTATTGGCTTCTCTGTTTTTATAAAATGGAGATTAATCTTAGTGTTGAGATGATAATTGCAGGTTGTTCCTCAGGGAGACAGAGTTCTTGTTCGTCTTGAAGATCTTCCTATGGTAAGTTTAGCTCCTTTTATGGTTTAAAATGTCATGATTATTATGAACACACAGAAATCAAAACGTAGTTGAATTCAATTGTCAAAAAACTTGCGAGTTCGTAAATTGTTTTTTATTTCTTTTTTCAGAAATCCTCAGGTGGAGTATTGTTGCCTAAAGCAGCTGTGAAGTTTGAGAGGTACTTAACAGGAGAGGTAAGTCATTGTTCCTTATGTTAATATATATGGCTTGAGCATAACTGATTGAATATGGTTTTAATTAAGATTAGAGAATCATTTCAGGTTATCTCTGTTGGTTCTGAGGTTGGACAACAAGTTGGGCCTGGAAAGAAGGTAATGGTTCTTCTTAAGTCAGACATCCATTGTACTGTGAATGTTCTCGTGACCTCTTTCTCCTTTGCCTTTCACAGGTTCTGTTCTCTGATGTGAGCGCTTATGAGGTGAATTCCGCTTCTTTGCAGTGAATTTGATCAGTTGTTGTTCTTGTGTGGTTTTTAGGAAATATAGAACTGAACATCTCTGAATTTATTTCTCAGGTCGATTTGGGAACCGATGCTAGGCATTGCTTCTGTAAAGAGAGTGACTTGTTGGCCCTCGTTGAGTGAAGTCTTGTCCAAGAGAAAGAGGAAACATTAAATGATTTGAAGAGTTTAGAAGTTTCCTGTAATTTTCAGACAGCAATTGTTGTTTTCTGTTAATCTTTCAATTTGATATCAATTGTGATCACTTTCAGATAGTCTCGACATAGTTTTATTCTCTTCTCTTAAGTAATTCATAAAGCTTCTTTCTCGCTGACGCCTCTTCCGGTCCAACTTAGCCTCTCCTTGTTAGCATCCTCTAGCCATCAATCAAAAGAAACTCTAATCGGCCTTATGAATAGCAACCTTGAGTAGACTTGCATCCACCATCTTTTTCAACATCCGTTGAGCATCATCCACTCTCCCAACCTTAACATATCCATTGATCATTGATCTAAATCTAGGAATCTCATGGGACAAGAGAAGACCAAGTCTTTGTGTGACCACATCTCCTCGAACAAACCCTCTGCCTCGTACAATATTCCACGCTCCCAAATCGAAAGTCTCCATGGCCTCCGTAAACTTGCCAAGCTTGAAACACTCATTCACCATTATATTAATAGTCTCCGAATCAAAAGCCTAAGAAGCAAAACGTGCTAACAAACCATCACAAGTCCAAGCATTGTTTATCATCTCCTCAAACAATTCCCATGCTTCGGATTTCTTACCGTGGTCTAGCAAACAAAAGTGTATTTCCAGTCTTCGGACTCAAAAATATAAATTTCCCATGGTGAAAGGATGAGATAGAGCTGTAAATCTACATGGCTAACTCACCATTTCCTTGTCTAACCAGTAATCCACAAACGTTGCATCAACCAGGGCTATGTCGTTGTAATCATAAAGCTCTTGAGACATATCGTCGTTCAATCTATCGAACAATTGAGCAGCCTTGTCGAGGTTCCCTTGATCCAAGAATCCGCGAATCAGATAGCTGTTTACAGTTGAATCGCGCAGAAAAGCCGCCTTAACTATACCAACAGCTTCATGGACCCTCCCGGCGTTGACCAGACCTTTGGTCAGAATCCTGTATGTGTAGTAGTCTGGATCAAAACCTCTTGCGTGATGGTATAGTTGGAATGCTTCTTGTACACGAAAATGAGCTCTGATGGTGCGGTAGAAAGAGACAATGTTTGGAATAACGTTAGACTCGTTGAAGAAGTAGTGGAACAGAGCAATGGCTTGGTCATACCGTTCTTGTAACGCACATGGCACCGATGATTTCGTTGCTGATCAAGACTGAGTCGTTGCGATATCTGTCCAATACACTAACTTTGAACTCCTAACAACTTCTCTTAGCTAGGCTTTAACCAAACTAATGACTTACACTTAGCTAGGCTTCTTGACTTAGTTTGTTGTTACTTTTAGTCACCCATTACAACACAACTTTCTTCTTCTTGCACCCCTTTTCCATTAGAGGAGGACTCGGCTCCAGTATCCACCTCCGTAGGAGCTGCCACTTCTGGGTTTCTACTTTCTATCGACATCCCAACTTGAATCTAACAAGGCACGGCTCAATGAGACGCATAAATTATTCAGACCAAGTAGAAGAAAGTCTGCTTTTTGATTTGGATAGAAGAAAGTCTACTCTCTTTTTTTTCTTTCAAAATGGTCTACTCGTTTCCAAGTTCCAACTTTTGTTCTTCTTCGTCTATCCAGACAAAATGAATAAAAGTTACAAAATCCCCAACACAATTTTCATTATTTACATTGAAAAGCCCCTCACGTTCAAAGAACACACAACTTGACCCTCCTTATTATCCCCATTACTTGAAGGCCCACCAACATTAATCAGGCGTAACTGATTAATTTAAACTCTCATTGATTTATTTTAGGGGGTCTATTGGATTTGGATCAATGGTTTAATTTGGGACGATTTTTTATTTTATTTATTTTCGCAACTCTCCCCTGTTGATGATTTTCTCAAATCTTTTAAAATATTATCTTATTGGATCAAACATTTGTAAAATTATTCCTAAGCCAAAAATAGTCATTTATCAAAAAAAAATTCATTAAAAATCCTAACTTATTGGAAAACATGAAAATCTTACCAAAACAATCGCAGAAACAATAACGATAATCTGAGACCACGAGCACTTCCATTACTAGTGAGAAAACATGATCTGTAAAGAGGTATCCAAAGCTCATGAGTTCTCAAACTTGACTGCAAGCTCTGACGGAAAACGTCATGGACTTAAACATTTAGTTGACATATTATCTTTCAGAAATACATAATTTTAATTTTAACAAATTTTTTTTTTTTTTTCTAATCTCATTTTTTAGCTTTTCAAATCCTCTTAAATTTCTACTAATGAGCCAGTAGATTTGTAACAGTAATTCTGAAAATTTTGTTTTAAAATTTTAAATCCGTATAAATCTTCCTAAAATTTAAATTAATGTTTAATTGTTTACAAGTAGGAAATCACTAATCCAACTTGCTCTTAAAGTGATTCAAACAGTGAGTTTGGGTGGACTTTGTTCCAGGCCCAAATCGGCCTATCCAGCAAAAGTGATCAAAGCCACGTCACCTTGACTTTAAAATTTAGTGATGTATAAAACACGAACTCAAGAAACCCTAAACGGACGCTTGGAGATGGAGCCGTCTGATGTCAATGCCTATGATAGAGCTGCGGATGCCAATAGCTCACAAATCCAGTCTGAAAACATGTCAAAATCTCAGCCTGGCTCTAAAGAAGAGAAATCAAAACAAACTGTTGAAGCAAATCCATTAGCCAAGGATGATACTTCAGTTGGAAGGTTATCGGAGACTCATAAGTTCTGGGAGACTCAACCTGTTGTGCAGTATAAGGATATCGGAGACACGAGTTTGCCTGAAGGCCCAATTAATCCCGCAACTTTGGTATCTGAGGTCAAGACAGAGCCGTATAACCTTCCTGGTCAATTCGAATGGACCACATGCGATATGAAATCTGATGATACGTGTTCAGAGGTGTACAAGTTTTTCAAGGAAAACTATCCTGATGATGGATATCAGTTCATGGTTGAGTACTCCAGGGAGTTTCTAAGGTGGGCATTGTGTCCACCTGGTTATGAAAAGCGCTGGCATATTGGAGTCCGTGTCAAGACCTCCAAGAAACTCGTTGCTTTCATTAGTGGCGTGCCATCAAGAATCAGGGTGCGTGCTGAGGTTTTGAAAATGGCAAAGATCAATTTCTTATGTGTTCACAAGAAGAACCTCAGGTCTAAGGGACTTGCTCCTGTCTTGATCAAGGAGTTGACTAGAAGGGTTCACTTGCAGAATATATGGCAAGCGGCTTATACCTCACTTGATGTACTTCCTACACCAGTCACCACATGCCAATACTGGGTCAGAATGTTGAAACCTAAGAAGCTAATCGATGTTGGATATTCAACACTTCGTGAAAGAATGACACTGAGCATGACCGTCAAACTTTACAAGTTACCTGATGCACCGATCACTCCTGGATTCAGGGAAATGGACCGACGTGATGTCCCTGCTGTTACAAAGTTGCTCAATAACTACCTTTGCCAGTTTGGAGTTGCGAGGGACTTTGGTGAAAAGGACGTCGAGCACTGGCTTCTCCCAAGAAAAGATGTCGTACACAGTTACTTAGTAGAAACTCATGACGTGATCACTGACTTTTTCAGCTTCTACACTGTCCCTTTAACTATCATCGGTAACCCGAAATACAAAACAGTGGAATGTGCTTATTCTTACTATAATGTCGCGACTAAGACCTCCTTTCCCCAGCTGATGAATGATGCCCTAATCGTCTCTAAGCAAAAAGGTTTCGATGTGTTCTACGCCTTGGATGTTATGCACAATGAGAGTTTCTTAAAAGAGTTGAAGTTTGATCAAGGAGATGGACAGATGCACTACTATCTCTATAATTACCGTTTGAGAAGTGCATTGAAGCCATCAGAACTTGGGCTTGTTCTTTGGTAAGCTATTGATCAATAATTTGCTTGGAAGTTATTAGTTTGGTATACAAACTTGATTTTTTAAATTTATTGTGTATCTGAACTACTTCTCCCATGCCTCATGCATTGCTACAATAACCGAGTTTAATTCTATTGGAAATGCGATTGTGAATCATTTGGAAGTGTGATTTTGTTACTTGTGCATCTTCTTCACTTGACCTAGAGACAAGGAGAGAGTTGACCCTGAAAAGTAAAGTCAACGAAAATATGCAGATGGCCAGATAGTTGTGCATCCGTCGTAATTATTCTATAATTAAACTCACATAGAGATATCAAAGAGTCTCGTGTATGTAACATTACAAATCACACACTGAAAAATGTTATACACGTTGAAAAATTAACAGAGAACATAGAAATCAAATGTTATACTTGAATATACAAACACATACGTATGTAACATTACAAATGGTACTTTTGTATTTTCAACTTTTATATAATCATATACTCTGATCGACAACAACCGTCAAAAACATGGTACGTTTTACTCTTAACAAATTTATAAGTCTTAAAAGAAACATAGAAGAAGAATAGTTGTATGAGTTCGTTTGTATTCGAATATAGGTGATTGTTCAATGTTTTATTAGTACTATGGACAAAAATTTCCATCCTTCTCTGCACAAAAGTTGTAATCATTAGAAGAAAAAAAAAAAAAGTTGTAATCATTATTAATTTTTTTTTGTCATTTTTAACCAAAAACATTAGTACTGGTCAGCTTATCACCGTAAGTCCAAATTCACCAGATCATAAAGCTTGTGGTAAAGAGCTTGTGGTAAAGGAACTTGTGTTGAACTTTCTCATAAGTGTTATCTTTCACCTCTTGATCATCTCACTGTTTCAGGTTGGACCCTCTTGATCTCAGGTCCACACCTTTCACTGTTATTCTCTGTTTCCCATCTCCTCTTGTGTCTTTGTTTTGGTTTCTTTGTTCTATTTGCAAAGCAGTAAACGTTTGGAAACTAAAGATAGATAAGAGAATTTGAAAGACTACATTGATCACTAGGATACAAATGTTAACTTGTTGATACACAAAAAAAAAGGAGACTAAATCACAAAAAAAGATCTTCAAAGAGTTGACCAAAACAGGACTTGTTGCGATTTTTAAGCATCTTCTGATACAAATGTTAACTGGTTGGTACACATAAAAGGAGACCAAATCAAAACTCAAAAACTCGCAGCTCGATCATGCCTTCTTTTCTCTTTGGAGAATACCAAGCCACGACTTTGCCAGACTCAAGAAGCCTCAAAGAGTAATTCAGACTGTATATCAGATCTTCCATGCGTGCCTCAACTACCTGAAACTGCGAGTCTACTTTGAAAACAATCGGACCTGCAACCTGCAAAATTGTTGCAGAAGAATAAACAGTTATTAATGGGTTTTGCTTAAACATCAGAAACTTCTGATCTTTGGACAAAAGCTTAATACCTGTTGCTGGAATATCAGGTTGAGTCTAGGAGACCACAATGTGTCGTCTGAGTTATTACTACCTGACGATCTTCTGAATGCATGGAAGATTCTTTTAGCAAGACCAGAAGCTGAGGGTAGGTCCACACGAGCATCTACTCGGGTTAGATCGCCATACAACTTACTAAACCTCCCTTTTTGGAACGTATAACAAGCAGAACCAAATACGTCTGCACTTATTGGACTCCGCTTCTTGCCATTAACCAACATGCCTCGGCCTGTGATCCAAGCTGCCAAGCTGCTACCTAGAGAGTGAAACATTGAGAGAACTCAGCATTTGATTAACAAAAAGGAAAGAGACTTCTTTAGGCGAACGGGGTTTTTCAAGAGAGTACCTACTATTCCTGAAATTGCTGCATGAGGCTCCTTTAGACGTATATCATAAGGCAGAAACTCAGGTGTATCCTCTCCTGTGTTGTCTTCTTTCTCTTGTGGCCTCCACAAGTCTCTGTTAGCCTTGTAAGAAACTGCAGCCTTGGCGCATAAACCAGGCATCAAAGAAGTAGGAGCATCACTACCACTCTCAGCACCAGCATTCACAGGCTGAGGATTACCCCTGCTTTTGTGTAGGCCAAACCGGTATCGAAGCCCTGATTCTGGAACAAGGGATGAGACGTCAACATTCAATGATTCAGGAACATCCCAGAAACGTCCTTTATTATCCAAAAACAGATCTGGCCAAGCTGCTTCCACAGTGAGATCATGTTTCTCAAGCTGCTCATTAGCTCAAAAACAAAACAAATTAGAAGTGCTTTAAACATACAAGAGAATCCATCATAGTTACAGTACAGATGCATACCGGATGAACAAGCATCAACTTGTTTCGGAGTCCGTTTTTATCGCCAAGGCGTTCAGTGCTAAACAAGAGAGAAGAAGAAGTACCCAACGCAATCTGAGTCCATAAACCAATAGAGTAAAGGGATTTGTCAACAATGTGTTTTGCTGTATCCTTAACAACTTGAAGATCCCACTCTTCTGCATTGCTAATATCTGCTTTGATATCAGCAAAGAGCTTCTTTGGTTTGAATTGCCCAACTAATCCTAGCCACCTGAGTGAAAATTCCAAACAAACCTAATCAAATGTCACATCAAATTCAACATTATCACCACCTAGAAAAAGGACAAAGTATCCAAATTGGTGATGTTGCTTTTCCATTTCACAAGTTTGATTCTTGTTTACAAAGTCTCAACCTTTTAAGCATTACTCACTCAAATATCCACTAAATTTTCTAAATTTCTGGAGAGGTTAAGATCATTTACCAGTTGTTAGAGGAAGGACTGAGCAAGAGAGAATTGAGAGAGAAAGAGCCAAGTCTCTTGTCAGAAGCAGGAGCAAAAGAAGGAATGATTCCAAGAGGAAAGCCTTCGCGAAGCAGAGAGAGCTGTTGAATCCGGTGAGAGCGGCTTGCTCGTGCTCCGTCTAAGGGAAATGGCTCACCGGGAACAGAGCGAGCCGTTCCTTCAAGGGTTTGGGGTGAAGAAACGTTCTGGTCCCAAAACACTGAATCAATAGCTGAGTTCAGATTCGCCATTTTCTTCTTCTTCTTCTTCTTCCTTATCTCAGACTCTCCTCTGTACGAAGCTGGGAGACAAAGGGGGTTTAAGCTTTTGCATGGGCCTTTTCTTTCACCGTTATGGGCTTCTTCATGGGCCTTGTTTTAAACCTCTTTGTATTTTCCTTGTTCTAGACAACATATATAAACCTGTTTTAACCGATTAGAGCAGAATCAGAGAAGAAATAAACCAGTTTTTGGTTTTTGGCTAAAACCCTCAATTCATTTGAAAGATTCACTCAATTGTTCTCTCTAGCCTCCTCCTAATAACTCTCGATGTCTAACGCCGATGAACCACCATAGAAACTTTTTGATAATAATAAGACAAATCGTATTAATTCAAGAAAGAGTGTCAACTTTCACAAGATTCAAGCAAAAAGGTTTTCTTTTAAGAAACTAGAACCGTTAAAAGAGTCAATAACAATGCTCTTCAAACATAAGTGAATTTATTTGCAAATCCCATTATCAAGAGAGAAGAACCTCATACAAAAAAAGGGGGAAGAAATTGAATAAGAAACCATGAGAGAGCACACAGCTTTTAGCTAGACATTGGATGATTGTAAACGTATTCAATGGCGAGAGAGCAAGAATCGATCTTGTCAGCTTCTTTGTCTGGAATTTCCAGCTTGAATTCCTCTTCAATAGCCATCACTATCTCCACTGTGTCCAAACTATCTAATCCCAGATCGTTTTGGAAATGAACCTCAGGAGTCACCTGTGAACATTTATCACAAAACCATCAACAAAATAACCCTAACCAAACAACTCTTACAGAGAGTTGAAACAAGTAATGAAGGGTTCATGAATGCAAAATCCATAAGTTTGACCATATCAAATCAAATTCATAGCAACAACAACCACATTGAGAACAATAACCTTATATTTACAAACAACACTAATGCAACATCTTTTCAGATACCATTGACAAAGCTACAACATTGACAAAGATTCAAGGCAAAATAACCATTTTGTTCAAGTAATGAGGAAAACAAAAGATAAGAATCACGATTTGATCCCATACATTGCAGGTCTAAACTGAATCTTAATATTTAGCCAAATTTTAAGAAGATCGAGCTGACCTTAGAGGGATCGACTTTGGGGAAGCTCTTGACAACATCGAGAACTCTATCGACGACAGCTTCTCTGCTGAGATGATCATCGTGCGAAGAAAAAGACCGGATCGAACCAAGGAACCCAATTTGAGACTGATTCAGTCCTAGGCTTTGCACCGGAACCCTCAGGTGACGAAGAATTGCATTTCTCAGCGCCATTTTCGTCTTCTTCTTCGAACTCGAGATTTAGGGATTTGATGAGAGACGACACAACAAAAGAGTAAAGTAGCCAAAAGGGGCAAAAAAGTTCAGGTCATAGAGATGACATGTGCTTGTCACGTGCTCACTGCTATTAGCCTAGCCCAAATCCTGCGTGGGCTTATAAATGAAGCCCATAATGTAGTAAATGCGTTAATCAGCTTCTAAGTTCTTACATATTTTGTAAATTATCTCAGATAGTTTCTAATTTAACATAAATGACCCAATTGGTTACTCGAGGAATAACAAACACACTAATACAGTATTTGCAATTCCACAGCGACGGGATCTCTCTCCGGTAAATATCGGAAACTCTTTTTCTCAGCAAAGCGAGATCTCGACGTTTCTCAGATCCGTCCGGCGAGTTAGATCTTTGAGAAATCATGGCTCCGGTTTCGGCACTCGCCAAGTATAAGCTGGTGTTTCTGGGAGATCAATCCGTCGGCAAAACCAGTATCATCACTCGATTCATGTACGACAAATTTGACAATACGTACCAGGTAAATTTCTACGTTCAAATCTAGGTATTATCTCGACGATGCACGACGTTTGCTTTCTATATTCGGGGGATTATAGAAAATCCCAGGGTTTGATCGATTTTGAGATCCGTTTTCATGGACGGGAATCGTGTTTTTTAGTTCGAAGTTCTGATTCGTTTTCGTGATCTCGCGTTCGATTTTGCGTAATTATGTGTGATCTGATTTGTAGATCGTGTTTAAGTCAATGTATAGGACGTAATAATCAGCTGAATGAGATCATCGTTTGTGATTTTGGCTTTTGTAATCACTCATTTTCGTTTATTGTACATACTCAAAGAGTTCAGTGCCATAGAAGATCGTAGTAACACTATTATGAGGATGTTTCTTTGATCTTGTTAACATTTTTTTATCTAATTGAATTTGTTCTCAATTGATGAATGAAAGCATCTGATCTTGTTTTTTTTTTAATATGAGAATTGCATTTAAGCTCCTAATAGTACGTGAACCATGCTTGCTTATCGTTATTGTACAGAATGTTCTTGCTTTTCTCATTATCTTATGTTGTTTCATAATCATAGGCCACAATTGGTATTGATTTTCTATCAAAGACAATGTACCTTGAAGATAGAACGGTCAGACTTCAGTTGTGGTAAGATCTTGAGCCTCTTTCAGTTTTCGACACTGAAGAATAACATTGCAGATCATGATTTGATGATTAACGTTGAGAGCCGAAAACATATGACAGGGATACGGCTGGGCAAGAGCGATTCAGGAGTCTAATTCCGAGCTATATCAGGGATTCCTCTGTTGCTGTTATTGTGTATGATGTTGCAAGTATGTGTACCTTCACTCTTTCTCTGTTTCCTCTCAAACACATGAATATTTTCCCATATTTGAGATGTCGTGGCTGTGGTTTTACCGTTTTAGTAATCTTATGAATACATGCGTTTTGATTTCTTCTTTATCTCAATCCGTGCGTTATGAAACTCGAGATTTATTTTGTTTTCCACTGACATATAGGCAGGCAATCCTTCCTAAACACTACTAAGTGGATCGATGAGGTTAGGACAGAGCGTGGTAGTGATGTCATAGTTGTGCTTGTGGGAAACAAAACTGACCTTGTGGACAAAAGGTAATAATGATCTACCATCTCTTCCTTTACATGTTTCTTGTAAACCATGGTGTGCAAATTACTGTTAAATAGCAATTGAGACTGAAATTTGGTACTCCTCCTTGTTTAAACACGCTCTGATTTCGTAAGTATGTTTACATGACGAATGGGTCTTTTTTTTGTACTCAAGTACAAACTGTTATCAAACCATGTCTTACTTTCCTGGTGGTATTGAGTATGTTGCAAAACGACCCTACAAGATAATAAATGGGAAATCATTTGGTGCTCAACTGCATATATTTAAAGGGTTTCTTATATTCAACACGCTTTGACACTTGATGGTGCCTACTACTATTTGTTACTGCCAATGGGCCTCTGTAATAAATTTTTGGTTTCTCAGGCAAGTGTCAATAGAGGAAGCAGAAGCTAAGGCTCGTGAACTTAATGTAATGTTCATCGAAACCAGTGCCAAAGCGGGCTTCAACATTAAGGTAACTTAGATCTTGGCTTGACACATTTCTGAGGGTTTCTGGACAACAATAAAATTGTTACTAAGTTTCACTTAATCCCTAGCTTTGTTTAGTACCATCAATAGTTGGTTAACCTAGACTTTTAATCCAACCTGCTGATTATTACATCCTCCTCATTTGTATGGATCTTTCACAGATACTCTCTAAATAATTACTGCAAATCCATAACGCTTTTTTGTATTGCTAGGCGCTCTTCCGCAAGATAGCAGCAGCTTTGCCGGGAATGGAGACATTGTCTTCAACAAAGCAAGAGGATATGGTTGATGTCAATCTCAAGTCTTCCAATGCAAATGCATCTCTCGCTCAGCAGCAATCAGGAGGATGCTCTTGTTAGATTTGGCAGCAACAACAACAACAACAAATCGATAGAGACCAACCAAACACACTACTAAAATCGAAGTCCTCAAGCCTTTGCATGATTCGATCCGTTATCGTCTTCCATCTGTAAAATTTTTGCCTGCTTTTCCAACTTTTTTTCTTCATCAGATTGTTTTAAGAAAGACTTTATTTTAGCTGTGGTTTGTCCCTAACTCTGATCTTTTGTGATCTTTCGAGTTGCAAATGCTCTCTGCTTCGGTACTTTTGTTTACTTTTATCTCAAAACTGTGATTTGTCAGCCTATGAATTTAATTATATAAAACTTGTGAGTTGCTAATAAACACACTCATCTCGTTTCTTCCTTTTCCATGTGATACAGAAAGAAGCATAGAATTGTTATAATCTTTGACCCGTAAAGAAACAGAGAATTAATTTCGTACGCATGTCGTTAGGTCAGAACACTTAAATGAGCTAATTAAATTCAAAATCTCACACTGTTTCCAGGTATTTTTCTCCGGTTCCTGAAAGGGAATAAGCATTTTCGTCCCGAAAAATAAGCTATTTTCTTCGTGAAAAGCTCTGGTGGATTAATGCAGTTGGAGTGATCTGTATACTCAGCAGTTCTGTATTATCCCAAATAATGTGTATATAAAATAGGTTATTTGAATGATTTTTTTGATGTAATTACTTATTAGGACGCACTTGTACGAATGTTTTTCTTTCATTGCAGCTGAAAAGTATTTTTATATTTTTGAATAGTCCAACTAAGCTATTTGAAAATTTTAATGACACTTCATATTTCATAATTATGTTGTTATCAATCAAAATCCTCATACATAGTACCAAACTACCAACTAATAGCTAAAAATTACATAGCACCAACTAATAACTAAAAATGATTTCTAATGACACTTGTGCTTTATTTGAATTTTCCCACTAACTCATCAAACACATAATTCGCAATAATGACAATAATTAAAGATAGACCCCTTAAAAAAAAAACAGAATGAGTAAGTTGAAATCAATGAAGATGTAGGTGAGAGGAGATGGTAGAGCCACGGAAGAAACACTATTTCAATTCTCTCCTCTCAAACCAAAGCCCATTCATTAAATGCCAACTTCCCTTTTATGACCGTTAATGCTCTCTGTAAGATGACGAAAATATCAAATTACAATTAAGCCCTTAGAATCATAATTTATATACTCATTCACGACTATGGACCCATGGAATTTAAATCTAAAATTGGTCCTACTTCGTATATTTGTATTAAACTCTTAGTCTTTACTCTTTTAAACCTTTGAAACTCTCTTAGAACTTGGATCTTCTTAAAAGTCGTCTATATTTCGTCGAAATTGAGACCTATGTTATTGGATCTATATGCCCATTTTTTTCTCTAGCTTTCTTTATTAGGTTTCATGTGTCTGGTTAGTAAGTGAGACTAGTAAATTGGATTTGTGAATGGTTCTTTTTGACTTTACCATGTCTAAAGACTAACTGTTGTCAGATTTTGTTTTTCTAAATTAAGGGAAACACAAGGGTATGTGTCACATTTATTATCACCAACAAAGCATTGGTTTTTTTTGTAAGATTTGAAAACTTCAAAATTATTGCAATGTATTACAATTCTGACATGAACTAGTCATAGGTTTACTTCTTCTATTATCTGTCATTTTTGATGTGTACACCCAAAAAATTTCATAAGAAAAAAAGAGAGACTATCCAATGAAAAAGAAAACACACGACATTGTTCTTCTAAATCTCCTAAATATAAAAACGAACATTTCTTCCTTGAATATACAATCACAAAACATTATAATATAATATTTATAACCAAAAAAGTAAATTCACTCTTTATCTGTTGGTATAGTAAAGCACCATATATAATAACTTCCATATGAATCTTGTGAAGGGTATTTTAGGTAATTTCTCAAAGAACGGTCAGATTTTGACCCCAACAAAAAAAAATCAACGGCGGTGATCAACTCTACCTAAATCCACAAGCTTCTTAGACCGGTTACCGCAAAAAGACGCCGCCGTTGAAAGATGAGGCTTCGCCGGAGACTTCAATTCACCGGAATATCCAAAATCCGGCGGAAATTTCGCTTTCCAATTAGAAGCACAGTTAGGTTTAGCTCTCACTAATGGACTCAAGCAAAAAGCCATCCCTGATACACTTCTACCAATCCCAATCGTCGCCGTCTTTTTCCTCCCCGGAGTTCCCATCGCCGGCGTTCTTCTTAATCTTCCAGGTGATTCCTCAACTGATTCATCGTTCGCCGCTGAATCTCCCGCCGGCGACATTCCTCTACAATATCTCTGTCTAGGTCGATTTTGATGATGATGATCGGATTCAGAAGCGATCAAATCCTCGATGTAGCAAGTAGTGGTGGTTGATTGTTTCTTCGATCGAACTGTGAGAACTTTCGAAAACCATGACCGTGAAGTCGTCGACGACGACGATTGAGAAAACGTGGACGCGTCGCATGAATCGCGACGCGAATCGTAATCGTCAGATCTCGTTCTGAAGAAGCTTGAGAATCTAGATAAACCGCTTTTTTTCTTCTTGAACGATCTGTCTGATTCGAAGACTTTTTCCGATGACGATGATCCTCTTCCTCCTCCTCCTCCTCCGCCGTATGAATGATCAACAACTTGCGGCGTTGCGAAGAATCGGTTATTAGAAGAAGCTACAGAATCTCCGGTTCCGGTACCGGCGTCGGATTTTCTTGGAGCAACGTAAGGAGAAACAGAACGAGGAAAACGCAGAGGAGGTGGAGAAATCCGAGAATGACGATGATCGTTATCGTCGTTTTCAGACGCGGCGGTTGAAACAGCGAGAGAAAAGAGTCGTTCACGGAGACAAGAAGCACAAACGCCGATACTGCTACTGAAATCTACTGTGTGTCTCTTACACCTCATCGGAAAAACAAAACACTTTGAGAAACTTCGATTTCAGAGAATTAGAAGAAGAAGAAGATCTGAGGAATAAAAAAGATATATTTGTCTTCTTCTGGCTCTGAGATTTTCTCTTTTTGAGAGAGAGAGAGAGAGAGAGAGGATCTAATGAGAAGAGAATCGCCGGAGTAAATGGAAATTTTCTGATTTGTTTTTTCTTTAAGAAGAAAAATAGAAATACATTTTTTTCAGGTAATAAAGGCTTGACACGTTAGCCTTTGTTTGGTTTATAAAAACATTGTTTATGCAATTAAGATGATGATTAATACTTATGGTTAAAGATAATTATCTCATTTTTTAATTAACGTCACTATTCATTTTTTTCTTTTTGGGTGTGCTTTGTAGTGGGGAGATGAACATTTCATTGTTTTCATAATTCGTATTGTCGTTGACATTGCTTTTTTTTTTTTTATCATTGTCAAAACAAACATCACTTCATCACACAATGGGTTATGTAATGATTAGTTATTACTTCATTCTCTATTGGGTTATGTAATGATTAGTTTATTACTTTAAAAAACTTTTGCAAAAACTAAACGTCCTCTTAATTTGACTCATTAAAACTGTTTTAGACTAACCGTACTTGCTTAGGACACTGTATGTCAACGTTATATGAACAATTTCATAGAAATTCCGTGGAAAAATACCTAATTAGTTATTGGTGGTTTCCTTTTGTTTTGTATAAACAACACGTTTAAATTTTGTACATATATGGTTGTTATTAAGTGTTGGTCTAATTTGTGATACTATTCAAGTCTGTATGCGTTTTTTTTTTTTTTTTTTTTTTTTTTTTTTTTTTTTTTTTTTTTTTAACTGCTTATATTAATTATCCCAAATGGGCTTAACGATGGTGGGTATTACACGGGCCCATCGGCCCAAAAAAGAAGAAGCAAAACGAAACAGCACCAGATCGGAGATCTGCCCCGGGTGGAATTCGGCAGCACCGGCACCACCTCCAAGCTCCGGCGATAACAAGAGGCCCTTCTTTGCTGCTCCGCAGTGACTCAAGCGACATGGCCGGAGTTATCGATTCCCGCCACAAACCCGAAGTCAAACGACGGAGCCGACCTGAAACTCCTCTCCCGGAAAAGGTAATAGCCATAGACGACCGACCCGCTTAATCTAGTCCCGACCTAGCAACCAGAAACCTAGAACGAACCCTCACCTCCGGCGCCGTTCCCGACACAAGCTTCCTCCGTGACAGTCATAGTTCAATCCGGTCAGACGAAAACCAAAGACGGCAACGATTAGAGTCGCTGGCTCAAACAAACCCCCAACCGCCGTTCTCCGCATCTAGCCATCCCAGATCCGAAGGATCTGCCGCTAATCATCTCGACAAGCAGTGATTCCCACCAATCCGCCTTCGACTTCCGCCGCTAGTCGTAGCAGCACCTCCGACAACAGAGCCGTGAGCTTCCTCATGTCCCCTCCTCCGGCGTCCTCAAACCAGTGGTGGTATGACTAGAAGAAGACTCGAGATCGTCGGGAAGATCGCCACAACCAGCATCGGAGACGGACCAACCCCACCTCATCACCGCCGGAAAACCAGAACCGTCACCAACCGATTAACCCGCATGCCCCAGCCATCGACGATGAAGATCTGAAAACGAAAAAGAAAAACTTTGCTTCTTTTAGATCTACTTTTTGGGAGAGAGAAGAGAGCGTTTTCAAGGAACGATTGTCCCAACCCCCGTCTGTATGCGTTTGATGATATCTTGAAATAATTAATGATGGAATTATGCAAAATAATAATTGTATGATCGAGAATTCAAAGATACGGTATGAATCCAATTCTAGATATACATGGAAAGTAATCCACTTTCTTTTGTATTATTTGAAACACAATCATGAAATAAAATCGTAGTGGTGATTATTGCGGACGACGAACAAGAAAAACAAATATATCAATTTGATCAATGTATATACATTTTTTTTGAAAGGGAAACGAAGCATGTGACCGCAAGCAAAAGATGGGAGCTCGTGGATGGTGGAAGTCGACAAGTTAGGTGATTCGAGACGTCGTCGTTTTATGTTATCCCACACGCTTGTTCGTCCGTTTCTTCTTGGGCTAGCCACGTGGCCCTACTTCAACTTCAGGCATATTCTGGATTTAAAGCCTGTTTAATTTTTTAATGATGGGCCATTATTCTCTATTATTGGGCCTTAATTTTCATTCACTAATTTTGTTTTTAAAATTACATCAATCTGTTGTTCAAAAAAATAAAAAATTACATCAATCTATACTTCAAAAGGTAGAAATATGGAAGGGTATTTTAAAAAATATAATATAACATGACTAAGATTAAGGTATTTTGAACTTTAAATCCTTACCAATTCATTGAGATTTGAGTTAAATTTGGGTTTGAATAACCAATTGTTAAAGAGATTTTTTTTTCTAAAGTAGTGAATTAAACGCTTGACAACATAAAATTGGTAAAATATCAAGTATTAAATGATTCTCAGTAAATTTTATAATTTTACTTATAATAATAATAAATGGATAATGCCAAAAAATAAATATTGGACTGGTTTTGGTTTATCATATTGAAAACGCCCGCTCTCTGTTTTTTCTCGTTTCTCCCTTCGTCCTCGGGTCCATCTGCGTTCGTATCAAGTCCTTGCACTCTTCTTCTTCGTCTCTAGATTTTTGAAGTTCTCTAACGAACGACAATGGATAGTTTGATCGTGTTGGTTAATACGATACAGAGAGCATGCACCGTTGTCGGCGATTATGGCGGCGGTAATAACGTTCTCTCTTCTCTCTGGGAAGCTCTTCCTTCCGTCGCCGTCGTTGGTGGCCAGGTTTCGTCTCAATCAGATAAAATCTGACTTAGTTTTTTCTCTTAAGCTTGTCTTTTAAGGGTTTTTTGTCTTCTTCTTCATGTAGAGTTCTGGAAAATCTTCGGTTCTAGAGAGCATCGTCGGGAGAGATTTTCTTCCCAGAGGATCCGGTTTGTGATCAAAACCAAAACTTTCGATATTTTCTCATATGTGATTGATTGTTAAACAATGGAAGGAGAATTTGATTTTTGTAGGTATTGTTACGAGACGGCCTTTGGTTTTACAACTTCATAAGACTGAAAATGGAACAGAGGATTACGCTGAGTTTCTCCACCTTACCAATAAGAAATTCACCAATTTCTGTATGTTAAATTATATATGAATGTGTGTGTTTTTGGCTTTAGTGAATCCATCATTTGTATGTTATTGAAATGTATTTTGTGTCCCAGCTTTGGTTAGAAAGGAGATTGAGGATGAGACTGATAGAATCACTGGGAAGAACAAACAGATTTCTCCAATTCCTATTCACCTTAGCATTTTCTCTCCCAATGGTCGGTTATTTATCGCGAAAACCGTGGCTTTCCCTTCTATGAGTGATGCTACTAACATTAGTTTTTGTTTCCTTTGAAAACAGTTGTGAATCTTACTCTCATTGATTTACCTGGTTTGACTAAAGTTGCCGTTGGTATGTTTTTGGTTTGGCTCTCCTTTTGTTTATTGTTTGATGCTTGTAGTTACTTGTTAACATTGTCAATTTGTTTTCAGAAGGACAGCCTGAAACTATAGTTGAGGATATCGAATCCATGGTTCGCTCATACGTCGAAAAGGTGGGGAGTATTGCTGCTAGTTTTTACACATTTCTTGGCTTGGTGATGATGTTAAAGTTAATATGTTCCAGTAACTTTTTCTTGTAGTTTGATAGTTTACTTATGTTTTGTTCACAGCCCAACTGTCTTATACTAGCAATATCTCCTGCTAATCAAGACATAGCTACATCGGATGCAATGAAGCTCGCGAAAGAAGTGGATCCAACAGGTTTGTTTTGTTCTGTTTCAGCATATGTACTGTGGATTGGGGAAAATAATCCTTATCTCTCTATATAATAATGATACAGTTTTCTGACTTTAACACTGTCTTAGGTGATCGAACGTTTGGAGTTCTGACAAAGTTAGACTTAATGGACAAGGGAACTAATGCATTGGAGGTAAATGTCTTCCTTGTTTCTCTTGTTGGAACTAGTTATCTAAGAATTTGCATGCCTCATGACGATCTTGAGTGTTACATATTGACTTTGATTGAATCTTTGCCGCGATAAGGTTATTGAAGGAAGATCTTACAGGCTGAAATATCCTTGGGTTGGGATAGTGAACCGTTCACAAGCAGATATTAATAAGAATGTTGATATGATGGTTTCGAGAAGGAAAGAGCGAGAATACTTTGAAACCAGCCCTGACTATGGTCACTTAGCCACAAGAATGGGATCAGAATATCTTGCAAAGCTCCTCTCTAAGGTTTTTTACGCAAACCAAAACCTTATACGATTTTGGTCGTTCTGTTTTTAAGTTATGTAATCTTTCATTTTCCAGCTCTTAGAATCTGTTATAAGGTCCCGTATTCCAAGTATCCTATCCTTGATCAACAACAACATCGAGGAACTCGAAAGAGAGTTAGACCAATTGGGCAGGCCTGTCGCGATTGATGCTGGAGTGAGTACATATATACACTTTAAAGAAATGTTATGAATTGCATATATTTCTGTGGTAAGCTAAAAGTATGTTGGTCTCAGGCTCAACTATACACTATCTTGGGAATGTGTCGAGCATTCGAAAAGATATTCAAAGAGCATTTGGATGGCGGGTAAGAAAAACACAAATATTGAACTAAAATTTTATTGAATTTCTTGTAATGGTGGTTAATCAAACTCTTGCTAAACTTTGATTGATGAAAAATCTTAGGCGTCCTGGAGGTGCACGTATCTACGGAATCTTTGACTACAATCTTCCAACAGCCATTAAAAAACTTCCATTTGATCGTCATCTTTCATTGCAAAGTGTTAAGAAAATTGTCTCAGAATCTGATGGCTATCAACCTCACTTGATAGCACCAGAATTGGGTTATCGTCGTCTCATTGAAGGATCACTAAATCATTTTAGAGGTCCAGCTGAAGCTTCTGTAAATGCTGTAAGCTCCTCTATACCTCTTTCTCACTTCACTTTTTCATCAGTATCTATATAATAAGACCGTAACGAATGTGATTGTAACAGGTTCACTTTATCTTAAAAGAGCTTGTAAGGAAAGCAATCTCAGAAACCGAGGTAAGATTGGTTGTTGTTTTAGATACGTAAATGTAAAAAAGTGGTTATTGAGTCTTGTTGTGCAAACAATGCAGGAGCTAAAACGTTTCCCTTCACTACAAATTGAGTTAGTTGCTGCAGCAAACTCATCATTAGACAAGTTTCGTGAAGAAAGCATGAAGTCAGTTCTTATATTAGTCGACATGGAATCTTCATACCTAACGGTTGACTTCTTTCGCAAGCTTCATGTAGAAAGCCAAAACGTATCTCTTTCTTCACCACCAACAACAATAGACCAATATGGTGAAGGACAGTTCAGAAAGATAGCTTCAAATGTAGCTTCTTATATCAAGATGGTTGCAGAAACTCTTGTTAACACCATTCCTAAGGCTGTTGTTCATTGCCAAGTCAGACAAGCGAAACTCTCTTTGCTTAATTACTTCTATGCACAGATGAGTCAGAGTCAGGTTTGTTGTCTCTTACTTTCGGTTAATTCAGTTGGTTAAGTTTGGTTTTAGATCCGGTTTGAGGATTTGAGTCTGGTTATTTTTTTAGCAGGGGAAACGGTTGGGACAGTTATTAGATGAGAACCCGGCATTGATGGAAAGGAGAGTGCAATGTGCAAAGAGGCTCGAGCTATACAAGAAGGCTAGAGATGAGATTGATGCAGCGGTTTGGGTCCGATGAACGAAGCCGGTTTGATTTTATTGGTTTACATGACATAAGATATATAAACCAACTAAGTTGATAAACAGACAATTGTTTAGTACTTGTGGTTATCTCCGGTATAAATGTATAATCGTTGTTTCATATCGCCGGTTAATGACATTGGGCCTAAAAAAAATGAACGTTTAGAAACAATTAATGTTTTATTACCGTTATGAATATGCCGAAAGGAAATTTCCTTTTTGTGATACTAAAACTTAGAAAAAGGAAATTTCGATGATAGATTTCCTTTTTTTTGTGCTATTGAACAAACAGAAACCTTTTGCTTATATAAACACTCACGCATTCTCTTCTTCTTTATTGAGAAATCAAAATTCTCTATTAATCTATTTCTTCTTGTCCAAGAGAAACGAAAACCAAAATCTGTCCATCTTTCATCTATTTCTTTTTAGTACCATGATCGGCGCCGATCATGATCCATGAGACTTGACATTGAAGTAAGACGTGAGTTCGAGTCCATCATCTCAGTTTCGTGATTCAAGTATCTCCTACGGTCTTGACCCAATTGAGATTCCGAGTGACGACGATGACCAACAAAAAGTCTCTGTCTTTGCCTTTAAATCTTCGTTTAGAAGATGATAACAAAGTTGCTGATGGAGTGATAAGACGGATTGTTGCTGTTTTACGGGTCGGGTCACCGGATTGTAAAGCGATTGCTCCTACTCTGTCAACGAGTTTAGCTGTTGTTGAAGTGAATAAAACCACTACTGGATCGTATCTTGATGCTCTTGTTTCTTTTCTCCGGGTAGGGAATGATAGGGAGAGAAAGGAATCAGCGACGGCTCTTTACGCTCTTTGCTCGTTTGCCTATTTTGGTTGAAGGAGCTGATTCAGGGCTCGAGAGACCAGTGCAAGTGTGGGCTCACATCTGGTCTTCGAATGGGCTTTTTTATGGACCTTCTTTGCTACCACTTCTAACAACAAGGTACATTATTTTTTTCATTCTTATTTTTGTTTTTATTTCCTTTAAAAATCATTTTAAGTAACACTAAAACTAATTAATTTAAAACTATCACTAAAACATTTAAAAAAAAAATAATAATTTTCAATAAAATTTAAAACAAATTTAACACTTGAACTTTTAAAAATAATTAATGTTTTTAACCAAAACCATGTTAATTTCACTATTACTTTTAAAAAATTAGTTTAAGTGTTAAATTTTGAACACGTCGAAAACTAACCGCGCCTAGGCATCCCGTCCTTAGTTGGTCCGTAAGTTTTGGTGTTCGAAGTTCGGCATGTTTTCACGTTATATAGATTTAACACTTAAACTAATTTTTAAAAATAATAGTGATTTTGACTTTAAAAATTTAAAACTTTAACACTTAAACTTTAAGAAAATAATGTTTTTAACCAAAACCATGTTAATTTCACTAAAACTTTTTAAAAATTGGTTTAAGTGTTAAATTTTGAACACGTCGAAAACTAACCGCGCCTAGGCATCCCGTCCTTAGTTGGTCCATAAGCTTTGGTGTTCGAAGTTCGGCATGTTTTCACGTTATATTGATTTAACACTTAAGCTCAATTTAAAAAATAATGATGATTTTGACTTTAAAATTTTAAAACTTTAACACTTAAACTTTAAGAAAGTAATTTTTTTAACCAAAACCATGTTAATTTCACTATTTTAAAAAAATTGGTTTAAGTGTTAAATTTTGAACACGTCGAAAACTAACCGCGCCTAGGCATCCCGTCCTTAGTTGGTCCGTAAGCTTTGGTGTTCGAAGTTCGGCATGTTTTCACGTTATATAGATTTAACACTTAAACTCATTTTTTAAAAAATAATAATGATTTTTTCTAAAATTTAAAACAAATTTTATACTTAAAATTAATTAATATTTTTTAACTAAAACCATGTTAATTTCACTATAAATTTTTTAAAATTAGTTTAAGTATTAAATTTTTAACACGTCGAAAACTAACCAAAAAATCAAATAACACATTAAGAACAAAAAAAAATCAAGAATGAAAAAAATAAAAATTCAAAAGCATTGGAAAAATATTAAACACGTTAGTCTAAACACGAAATACAAAAAACAAAAAAAAACATTCTTGGCAAAAACTTAAAATAACACATTAGGGACCAAAAATTCAAGAGCAATGGAAAAAACATTCAAAAGCAACAAAAAAAATATACTCTATAAAGTTTAAATGCAAAACAAAAAAAGGACAGAGACGCGAAAACCAATTTGTGAAATGCTAAAATGCAAGCTTTTTAAACCACTTAAAAACCGAAAAACCTTTTACATGGGCAATTTTAAACCGCAAATACCACAAAACGTTTACTTAAAGACCATTCCAAAGATAAAAAAATTGGAATTGTCAAATGCGAAAACGCTAATATATATAACGGAATATTTTAATTTATCTTTTAAAAATTATCAGTTCAACCAATTATAAAAAGACTGCAAAAAATATAATAGCCAGAAAGTATCAAATACATTATATAAAACAGAAGAAGTACCGAAGTAGTAAAAAAAATTAAGTCTTAAAACCAAAAAAGAAAAAAATGTGAACTTTCAAACGCGAAATCCAAACTGTGAAATTAAAATGTGAACTTTTACGCCGCTAAAAACTTACAAAAAAAAAAAAAAGTTCACTTGGATTTAAACCGAATGCTAAAATATGAACTTTTATATAGCAAAAACGAATGCTAAACACCAGAAAACGTTTACATGAAGACAATTCAAACAATACACGCTTTCGTAGCTGGGCTTTTTCTCTGACCCATTAACATGGGCCTTGAGCCCTGAGAAGTGAATTAAAACCTACGCGCCTAAAATGGCTGAAACAAGGCGCGAAACTCTTCTGCTGAAGAGCCCTAGCTAGAAGATTCCATCTCTCTCATCCTCAACCTCGCGATTCGTTATCCGAACCCTAGCTATACGATTCGTTATTCGCATCAGGTTTGATTCCTTTGTCTTTCTCTCATTGATTTTTATTCTCGGAAACATTTCCTGATTTCTCTGCTTAATCGTCGCTTACCCGTGACATTTGATTTATAGTAATGGAAGAAATTGGGAGAATCGGAGGAGCTGAAGCAGTCATAAATCTCAAACTTGGTTCTTCGGTGCCAATTTCGTATCACCCATGTTTTGGGCCTCATGAGGATCTACTTCTTCTTGAAGCTGATGACAAACTCGTCTCTGATATCTTCCATGAAAGGTACGATTTTGAAGCTTGGTTTTGTTTTAATTTTGTTTAGGATTACTTAATTTAGTATCCATTTGGTGTTATTAGAGTCTTAAGGGTTTCTCAATTTGTTATCTTTCTGTCTTCAGGGTGACATTGAGAGGACTTCCTGATGAAGATGCTGTTCTTTGCACCAAGTCTAAGACTTATGCTATCAAATTTGTTGGTAATTCTAATTCCATGTTCCTTATTCCTCCTCCATCAATTTGTCCTGGAGATGCGCAAGTTTCTGATACCAACAACAACGATAAACCGCTTGTATCGGTTCTCAAAATCGCTCCTGGTAATATGGAACTTGTTGAGGTTTCTCCTAGGCTTGATAAACTTAAGCAGATTCTCTTGGCAAATCCTTTTGGTGCTGGTGATGTAGAAGCTATGATGGATATTGATGATGATTTAGACCATAATGGGAAGAGGGATCTTGCGTTGTATACATGGAGTGATTTGGTTAACACGGTACAAGCGAGTGATGAGGAGTTACGCAATGGATTGCAGAGTCTTTCTGCTATTGAGATTGATGGTTACTGGAGGGTTATAGATGAGAATTACCTAGACGTGATTCTGAGAATGCTCCTTCATAACTGTGTATTGAAAGATTGGTCGTTTGATGATCTCGATGAAGATGAAGTTGTGGATGCGTTAGTAGCTGATGAGTTTCCTAGTCAACTAGCGAGTCACTGCTTGCGCGTGTTTGGCTCTAAAGTTAACGAAACTGATAAGTGGAAGTTGGAACCAAGGCTTGTATGTTTGCACTTTGCTAGACAGATACTGAGAGAAGAAAAGATGAGACTTGAGAGTTTCATGGAAGAGTGGAAGAAGAAAATACCAGATGGGATGGAAGAAAGATTTGAGATGCTTGAAGGAGAGGTTTTAACAGAGAAAATCGGGATCGAAACACGGGTTTATACATTCAGCGTACGCTCTCTGCCTTCAACTCCAGCAGAACGGTTTTCAGTACTCTTTAAACATAGATCAAAATGGGAATGGAAAGACTTAGAGCCTTACCTAAGGTAATTGAACAAATCTTGTGTTGAAAGATTCCATCAGAAGATGTGTTTTTCGATTTATGAATTGATTTGGGTTTTCTTTGTGTTATTTGCAGGGATCTTCATGTTCCTAGACTTTCTATGGAAGGTTTGCTTCTGAAATACACACGCAGAGCACAACCTAAAGCTGATGCACCACCTGTCTTTAGTGCAAGATAAGATAGCTTCTCTATTTCTAAACCTTTTGGCTTCTTTGTTTTGTGTTATTTGTTGATGTTAGAAGTGAAATTACAGGTCACAGATCATCCAGTTTCTTACCTAATTGTTTAAAACTATATTTATTGGCTGGGCCCAAAATTGAAGAGATTAGGCCCTGGATCTGGTTGTCTTTTTAGGCCTAGTCTTTGTCATGTCTCCTAATTATACAGTACAACGTTGAATAAAGAACTAACTAAATAAAAAACATGTTACTTGTTTTGTGCATAGCAAGAGACTTTGGTTTTGTTACTTTGTTTGAATGTAGTAGTAGAAAAATGGACTACGTTAACTTTGTTTTTACTGTTCTTGGGGAGGGATTGTTGCACTTGCACCAACTCTTGTTCTCTTAACTAAAGAGCTTTACAAATTAATAAACTAATTTAATTTTTACTAACCCCAAAAATCCAAACAAAGCGAAACCTTAGATTTCTCCATTTTAGTATTGTTTAATCCTAGCACCAATGTGGTATCGACAATTCGAATCTATACCAAAGTAGTGGAAATTATTAATGATTATATTACATTAAAATTGACGATGAATAATAAATCGAAGTTGGATTAGTTAGTATATATATGCGTCGAAACTACAAACAAAATAATATATAAAATACAACGTGGTTAAATAAAGACCGTCGATTTCATCAAGAGAAACCTTATATATGTACTACACAAACAGCTTTATTAGTTGTTGTGCCATAATCTCCAAACATTTTCTCGAGAATGTTTGTTGAAACTGTGATTAGATTCTCTCATTTCATCGCCGAATCCATCATTATCGTCTCCGTCGTCGTCTTCTCTCTCAAACTCTTCTTTAAATTCGCTTGTTTCCTCGCCAGCCGTTCTTGGCGTCGTTACCGTACATTCACGGTCCATCAACGCCGGAGGTGGAGAAAAACCACGGCGGAGGAAAAACATTCATCACCGTACTGTACGATTTGTCTCGAATATGCAACGGCAGGAGAAAAGATGAGGAGGATATCGACGTGCAATCACTGTTTCCACGCTGATTGTATCGATCCGTGGTTGAAGAAGAAGTCCACGTGTCCTTTGTGTAGAGCTGAGATACCGCCGGTGCCGCCGGGAAATCCTCTGGTGGCGCTTTTTGTGCCACCCGGCGTGATTGAGATGTTCACCAAAGGAATGATCTCCGACGCGTAGGACTTTAGCTTCTCTTTCGTCATCACAAACATTAAGACAAAATATGTGTCGGTTGGATATTTTCTTATCAAATAATATTTACTGTATAATTCGCCGAATGATAAAGAATTAACACAACATGAAATTTAGATAAAACTCCAATATATATGTTGGTGACCAGAAAAAAAGAACCTCCACCATAAGAGTGTAGAGAGTCATATATATTCGACATTACCTCATCCACAAAATTTCGTCACCACATTAGAAAATGACAGTATTAATTAGTGTTTATAAAATTTGTTTTTTTAATTAATACAAGTACATTCCTAGCTAGGGTTTGTTTTTTCCACCACTTTAAAATTTTTCTTACCCACTCTAACCCACCACCCAATAAAGTTGCTATATTGTCTCCAACAAGTGGTTTTAGTCTATCAAATGATGGAAGGTTTTACCAAACTAATAAAACAGAAGCAAAAAAAAAAAAAGCAAGATCGACAATATTAAAAGTTTATGACTAAAGTAAAAGTTAACGGCCAAAGAATCCGTCAAAAGTATTAAAAAGTAGTTATAACTATAATAGTGAGAAAAGAGTTATAACTATAGCCTATAGGGGTTATTCCAGAAGAACGGTTTTCATTACTCTTTAAACATGCATAGATCAAAATGGGAATGGAAAGACTTGTGTTGAAACTTGAAAGATTTCATCAGAAGATGGTTCTTTTATTTATTTATTTATTTATGAATTGATTTGGATTTTACTGTTATTTGCAGGGATCTTCATGTTCATAGACTTTCTATGGAAGGTTTGCTTCTGAAATACACACGCAGAGCACAACCTAAAGCTGATGCACCACCTTTTCTTTAGTGCAAGATAAGATAGTTTCTCTATTTCTAAACATTTGGATCCTTTGTTATACAATTTGTGTTTATGTAAGTTGATTTTAGAAGTGGTAGATGTTATAGTTTATGAAATTACATGTCACACAGATCAGATCATCCAATTTCCTACCTATTTGTTTTTGTTTTGGTCGGCACTTGCCTATATTTATTGGCTGGGGCCAAAATTGAAGAGACTTGGCCCTGTATCTGGTTGTCTCTTTAGGCCAAGTATTTGTCATGTCTCGTAATTATACTGTACAACGTTATATAAATGGAAAACATGTTATTTGTTTTGCCTAGAGCAAGAGACTTTGTGGTTTTGTTACTTTGTTTGAATGTAGTTGTAGAAAAATGGACTACGTTAACTCTTTTTTTTTTTGTTCTTAGGGAGAGATTGTTGCACCAAACTCTTAATTATAAAACGACCTTCACAAATTAATAAACTAACTTAATTTTGACTAACTCCCAAAAATTCAAACATAAAAGCCAATCTCAATTTGTCTCTCTATTTAATTTTAACATTGTTTAATACTAGAAAGTCTAGCATACATGTAGTCTCGAGAATCTGAATGTAGACCAATAGTGGAAATAGTTAATGATTATATAACAAAGTCAAATTTAGGAAGAATTTGATCAAAATTGACGGTTAAAGTCGAAGTTGGATTAGTTATTAGTACGTGCTTCGAAACTACCACACTACACAAACTATATAAAACAAATAAATCATCAACGTTCAATTAATCCAAATAATCCCACGTGATTAAATCAAGACCGTCGATTCCATCAAGACAAACCTTATATATTACAGCTACACAAAACAGAGCATCGTTACTTGTGCCATAATCTCCTCGAGTCTCGAGAGAACAAACTTTATTAATTTTCTCGAGAATGTTTATTGAATCTGTGATTAGATTCTCTGAATTCATTGCCGAATCAGTCATCATCGCCTCCGTCGTCGTCTTCACTCTCAGACTCTTCTTTAGATTCGCTTGTTTCCTCGCCAGCCGTCCTTGGCGTCGTTACCGTACATTCACGGTCCAACATCGCCGGAGATGGAGAAAAACCACGGCGGAGGAAAAACATTCGTCACCGTATTGTACGATTTGTCTCGAAGATGCGGCGGCGGGAGAGAAGATGAGGCGGATAACGACGTGCAATCACTGTTTCCACGCCGATTGCATCGATCCGTGGCTAGAGAAGAAGTCCACGTGTCCTTTGTGTAGAGCTGAGATACCGCCGGTGCCGCCGGGAAATCCTCTGGTGGCGCTTTTTGTTCCTCCCGGCGTTATTGAGATGTTCACCAAAGGAATCATCTCAGACGCGTAGGACGCAAACATTTAATTATAATTAATTAATTAAGACTAAGAAACGAGTTTATAATTAATTAAGACTAAGAAACGAGTTTATCAATTTCTTAGAATTTAGGTCCATTTTTTTTAATTAAGTAATCAGTGTATTTATTCTTTTTCTTTTTTCGTCAAACTAATCAACGTATTCATTCATAATTTCATTGTTCTTGTCACTCTCAGAGAATAAATAATTGACTGTATAATTCGCCAAATGATGACAACATGAAATTCGGATTAAAGTCCGATATGTTGGTGACCAAAAATATACAAACACACCATGTTATGAATTAGAGAATCATATACATTCGACATTACCTCATCCACAAAAATTCTTCATTAACTTTAGAAAATGTCTTACCCACTATATCTAATCCACCACCCAATAAAGTTGCTCTTTGTCTCCAACAAGTGGTTTTGGTCTATCAATTGTTGGTTTTACGAATAAAACAAAACAAAGAAGTAGATATGTTTTCTTGGTTAACTACTTAATTTAATTGCAAAACCCCTTTAGAAGCAATATCGACAGAATAATTTATGACTAAAGTTAACGGCCAAAGAATCCCCCAAAATATTGGCATTACGTGTGATGAAAGAAAAGAACAACTACAAAAATGAGGAAAACAAATTCTGATATCATAAAAAGGACATCACCAATATCCTTGTTCTGGAAAAAAAAAAAATCCTTAGGCAATAAGTAATTAAAGATCCAACAATATAGTTAGATTGGAAATTAAATGAAAATTACTTTTTGTCAACGATATACATGGGTTTGACAAACCACACTATATAAACTACATGTTACAACTAATTAGATAAAGTTCTAACCTATTCTTGTTAATCAGTTTCTTTGCCATAAAATAAGGGGAAAAAAATCAGAAAGTTTTTTTTTCAAATATGTTGCCTATTCCATGAAGATTGAGTACATTGATCTTCAGAGTAACCTATTAATTGTTTAGAATCAGAAAAATATATTTCCTCTCATGGATCACGATATTTTCTGGTGCCGCTCATTGATTATTAGATAGATACATCCTCTATAGTCTATATAGTGAAAATAGGATCACGATTTTTTTCTGATACCGCTCATTAATTATATGCATTGTGTATATAGTAAAAAAGGGATCACGTATCAATTATATAGATACGTTTGTATAAGGAAGTATATATATTGATTATATATGTAGATACGAATATATACTATATATATACGTATAATCTTTTGTTAGCAACAAAAGATTACAACAACAATGTCTTGTGTATCATCACAATGCTTCATCACAATCAAAAGCATTTGCATCGTGTTACTATTATTATTATCGATTACTCGTGGAGCAATTTCTGCAAATTCAAATTATGGAGAAGCTCTCACGAAAAGTCTTTTGTATTTTGAAGCTCAACGCTCTGGAAAATTGCCATCGAACCAAAGAGTTACTTGGAGAGGAGATTCTGCACTCAGAGATGGTTCTGATGCTCATGTAATTTTAATATCTAATCCTTTTTATTCCATTTTTCTCTTTCTGTAATGAATATTTAGTACTTGAAGTAAAATGTTTGCTAATTGTAAAAATAGATTGATCTCACTGGAGGGTATTACGATGCCGGAGATAATATGAAGTTTGGTTTTCCTTTGGCGTTCACGACAACAATGCTAGCTTGGAGTAGTGTAGAGATGGAATCACAGCTTAAGGCCCACCATGAGCACGAAAACACCCTCGCGGCTCTCAGGTGGGCCACCGATTATCTCATTAAAGCCCATCCTGAGCCCAATGTCCTGTACGGACAAGTGGGTGATGGCAACTTGGACCATGCCTGCTGGATGAGACCCGAGGATATGACTACTCCGCGTCCTTCATACCGCATTGATGCTCAGCATCCTGGTACTGATCTCGCGGGTGAGACAGCAGCAGCGATGGCTGCAGCTTCTTTGGCCTTTGCGCTATCTGATGCAGCCTACGCCAAAACACTTATTGGTCATGCAAAAGATCTATTTGAATTCGCTAAGGAATACCGTGGGGTCTATCATTACTCCATTCCTAACGCGGGTGGCTTTTACCCTAGTAGCGGTTACGAAGATGAGTTACTGTGGGCCGCGGCTTGGCTTCACCGTGCCACTGGAGACCAGACATATCTCAATTATCTAACACAAGCTTCTAATAAGGGAGGTGCGAGGTTCGTTTTCGCGTGGGACGATAAGTTCTTGGGAGCACAAGTCTTGGTAGCCAAGGTAGGTTACGTATGTTACCTAAAACAGACCATGACGTTACTTACGCGACACTTTACTAACTCTTTTGCAAATGTTAGCTTGTTTTTGAAGGGAAAGTGAAGAACGAAGGGAAGATGTTAGAGTACAAGAGTATGGCAGAGCAATTCATCTGCAACTGTGCTCAAAAGGGTTTCAACAACGTTAAAAAGACTCCAGGAGGTTTGCTCTGGTTCTTGTCGTGGGACAACCTCCAATACACAGCCACCGCTTCTTTCGCCTTAGTCACTTATGCTAAATACCTCGAAGCTGCACAAACATCGATTCAATGCCCCAATGGTGGTGTCCTTCAAGCTGCTGATCTTTTTAACCTAGCTCGGGCCCAGGTTAGGCTGGCATTCGTTTTTTCACCTTTATAAATTCAATTAAGTTTTGAGAATCGTCAAGACATAATTCTCAATAACATATACAAAGAATGGAGACACCACCTATAAGTATCTTCATAGTTATTAGGATTTGTTGTGCTGATTCATGGTTTATGACTTTAAGCGATTTAACATAACAAATTTCTTTTACATGGTCTATGTAATAGGTAGACTACATACTTGGGTCAAACCCCAAGAACATGAGCTACATGGTTGGATACGGGACCAATTATCCTAAAAGACCACACCATAGAGGAGCTTCTATAGTGTCAATCAAGAATGATCCTAAACCGGTGACATGCAATGGAGGGTTTGAAGCTTGGTACAACAACCCTAAACCGAATCCTAATGTTTTGGTTGGAGCAATTGTAGGTGGACCGGACGAGTACGATGCTTACGGAGATGAACGGTCTGATTTTCAGCACGACGAGCCTGATACCGTCACGGTTGCTCCTTTGGTTGGTGTTCTGGCTGCCATTGCATGACCTTAATTATTATCTCTTTTTGTTTCTAGCTAATATTATTTTCTTTGGACTACATTTCCCTAAGACGCTCTAGCGACTAACGTTTTAGGTCTAAGGGTAGAGAAACAAAATTTGATTGTTAAAATTACTTGATTTAGTGAGACATTTTGGAGACTTAGGTTTTTACTCTGTTTCGAAGCTCTCTGTTTTCAGATTAATTAAGTGATTTCAGTTCGGCTAAGGTCTGGTTAAGTCTAGTTTGGTTTAAAATTTATCGCATTGGCTTCTTAAGAAAGTTGTTAAATTGTCTTCAATTAATTTGATCGCCATAAGGAAATAATAATAAAATAATCAAAGAAATCTAAATTTTATTGTATAAAGATACTGTGATTCAACAAGAAAATCAATAAATGATTAAAAATTATGGAAAAAAAAAACATCTTCTACATTGTATCCAAAAAATATTGTACATTTTATGCCAAAAGCTGTAAATTCTACATTAATACTATGGATAGAAAGAAACTTAAAAAAAAAAGGATAAGATTAATTTTAGATATATGTAGGTATGTATTTACATAAGAAAAATAGAAGGAGTATATTTTAAGAAGATAGCCTAACTAATTTTAGTTCGCAATCTTATGGTTTTATCTATATCTATTAGGATTAATTAGAAGATGTCTAATATGATGAGATTTAGGCTACAACAATTTTAGCTAACACAATTTTGAGTAAGAAATACTAATGTTAATGATCCTTAATTAGCTATGGATTCCATCTTTTAGATTCTCTATATATAGTTGGCTACATACATATACATAGACAAGCCAAACACAAGAAAAAGTAAAATCAATTGTACAATTGCTCTCGAGATCGTCTAAAGATTCATTGAAAAAGCGATGTCTCAATTGAAAAATGGATCTTCACAATGCTTATGGACAAGTATTTGCATTGTGTTACTAGTAATGTCGACGGCTCATGGAGCTGTCTCTACAAATTATGGAGAAGCTCTCACAAAGAGTCTTTTGTATTTCGAAGCTCAACGTTCTGGAAAATTGCCTCCGAACCAAAGAGTTACTTGGAGAGGAGATTCTGCGCTTAGAGACGGTTCTGATGCTCATGTAATTTAAAACTCAAATCTTTTTGTTTTTGTAATGTATATCTATCAAATTCCAGTAAAATATTTGCTAACTTTAAAAATGAATAGGTTGATCTCACCGGAGGGTACTATGATGCCGGAGACAACATGAAGTTTGGATTTCCGTTGGCCTTCATGACAACAATGCTAGCTTGGAGCAATATAGAGATGGCATCACAGCTAAAGGCCCATCAGGAACAGGAAAACGCCCTCGCGGCTCTCAAGTGGGCCACCGATTTTCTCATTAAAGCCCATCCTGAGCCCAATGTCTTGTACGGACAAGTGGGCGACGGAAACTCGGACCACGGATGCTGGATGAGACCTGAGGATATGACCACTCCACGTCCTTCATTTCGCATTGATGCTCAACATCCAGGTTCAGACCTAGCAGGTGAGACAGCTGCAGCAATGGCTGCAGCGTCTATCGCCTTTGCACCATCTGATGAAGCCTATGCCAAAATACTCATTGGTCATGCGAAAGATTTATTTGAATTCGCTAAGGCGTATCCTGGCATTTACCAAAACTCCATTACTAACGCGGGTGGCTTCTACGCGAGCAGTGGATACGAAGATGAGTTGTTGTGGGCTGCAGCTTGGCTCCACCGTGCCACTAACGACCAGATTTATCTTGATTATCTAACAAAGGCATCTGGTACAGGAGGTCCAAGGACTGTTTTTGCCTGGGATGATAAGTTCGTGGGTGCACAAGTCTTGGTTGCCAAGGTAGGTGATGAATATTTCACTAAAGAAAACATATCACTAACTTATGTTGCAAGAAACACACATAACACAAAGTTTTGCAAATGCAGCTTGCACTTGAAGGGAAAGTAGAGAGCAATGGAAAGATCGCAGAGTACAAGAGTATGGCGGAGCAGTTTATTTGCAACTGTGCTCAAAAAGGTTCCAACAACGTTAAGAAAACCCCCGGCGGTTTGCTCTACTTCTTGCCGTGGAACAACCTCCAATACACCACAGCCGCTTCTTTCGTCCTCTCAGCATATTCAAAATATCTTGAAGGCGCAAAAGCCTCCATCCAATGTCCCAATGGTGCTCTTCAAGCTTCTGATCTTCTCGACCTCGCTCGTTCCCAGGTAGTTAACTAACCCTGATATAGTACCAACCATAAGACATGTTCATATAATATTAATGTGTGATTTCTACAACATGTTATATAGGTAGACTATATACTTGGGTCGAACCCCCAGAACATGAGCTACATGGTTGGAGTTGGGACCAATTATCCCAAAAAACCACACCATAGAGCAGCCTCTATAGTATCGATCACCAAGGACAACACACCAGTGACGTGTAGTGAAGGATTCAATGCATGGTTTAACAATCCTGCGCCAAATCCTAACGTTTTAATGGGAGCAGTTGTCGGAGGACCCAACGATAACGATGTTTATGGAGATGAGAGGACTGATTACCAGCATGCTGAGCCTGCGCCGGCCACTGCTGCTCCATTTGTTGGGGTCTTGGCGGCCGTTGCTTAATCTTTCTCTTTGTTTTGCAAATTTGAGTATATTGCTTTAGACCTTGTTATCTTAGATAAGTCCTAGGTTGTTCTTTAATCTAGGTTTAAGGTCTAAATGTAATTTGGCTTTAAAATAAAATATATTTGATAGTTAATACCAATATTTCAGAAATAATTAATCTTGAACAGTAAACTATCTTCTACATGACTGGATCCAAATTGACAAAATAAAGAATGGATCCTTAAAAGTTTGAAAAGCTGGTTCCATTAATCTTCTTCTCTACAAATTTAGATAGTTTAGGATCAATTAAGGCTTTAATTCCCAAAGACAACACTAACACAAAATATACCCTAAACCAACGTTGATGTCCTTGTGATGAATCCTGCCACTACTAACGTCACCGCCTAATCGATATCTCATAAATTCTCCGGGGAAGGTTTTTCCACTTAAAATTCTCAGTCAATTTCCCAAATCCAACCCTTTTTTAACTATAGTTTTTAAGGAATGACCAAAAAAAAAAAAACTCCCAAATTAGTAGCCTTAATTTTTAAGGCTTATTGGACATCCATGTCCAGATAATTTTTTCCTATTTGTTTGTGTTCTAAATGAGTTTCTAACCCATATTGACCAGTTCGATTTTGGGCATGACAATCACCAAACCATTATAACTTGGACTGGTCTATCCCATGGTCATCAGGCCCATTTGACATCCCTATCTAGAGGTGTAATTTTTTTTATCACTATTTTCAACTAAAATTGTAAATAAAGTCTCTTAAAATCCTGTCCAAAGCTCTTTCTTAACAAATTTATGAAATTTTGAATAACAATGGATTTCATATGACTTTTATAAATGGAATTCAATAACAAGAAATTGTAAATGATTTTGAATGATTTTACATAAGTTTCATGTTCAATAACATAGGATTTGGAAAGATATTTAGAACTCAATAGTTGAATAACATGAGATTTTAAAGAAAAACCAAAGTTTTCTAAAATTCTTAGTTGAATAACAGGCTACAACATATTGTTGAGTAAGTCCTTAACTAGCCATGGACTCCATCTTATATAGATTCTCTATAAATAGTTGAATACATAGACATGCCAAACACAAGAAAAAGTAAAATCAATTGTACAACTGGTCTTGAGATCGTCTAAAGATTAAGTGAAAAAACAATGTCTCAATTGAAAAATGGATCTTCACAATGCTTATGGACAAGTATTTGCATTGTGTTAATAGTAATGTCGATGGCTCGTGAAGCTGTCTCTACAAATTATGGAGAAGCTCTCAGAAACAGTCTTTTGTATTTCGAAGCTCAACGTTCTGGAAAATTGCCTTTGAACCAAAGAGTTACTTGGAGAGGAGATTCTGCTCTTAGAGACGGTTCTGATGCTCATGTAATTTAAAACTCAATCCCTTTTTTTTTTTGTAATGTATGTTTATCAAGTTCAACTAAAATATTTGCTATTTGTAAAAATGTATAGATTGATCTCACCGGAGGGTACTATGATGCCGGAGACAACATGAAGTTTGGATTTCCGTTGGCGTTCACGACAACAATGCTAGCTTGGAGCAATATAGAGATGGCATCACAGCTTAGGGCCCACCACGAGAAGGGAAACTCTCTCAGGGCTCTCAAGTGGGCCACCGATTATCTCATTAAAGCTCATCCTGAGCCCAATATCCTGTACGGACAAGTGGGTGAGGGAAACTCGGACCACAAATGCTGGATGAGACCTGAGGATATGACCACTCCGCGTCCTTCATTTCGCATCGATGCTCAACATCCAGGTTCTGACCTAGCAGGTGAGACAGCTGCAGCAATGGCTGCAGCGTCTATCGCCTTTGCACCATCTGATAAAGCCTATGCCAACATACTCATTGGTCATGCAAAAGATTTATTTGCATTCGCTAAGGGTCACCCTGGCGTTTACCAAAAGTCCATTCCTAACGCGGGTGGCTTCTACGCGAGCAGTGGATACGAAGATGAGTTGCTGTGGGCTGCAGCTTGGCTCCACCGTGCCACCAACGACCAGATTTATCTTGATTACCTAACACAAGCAGAAACAGGAGGTCCAAGGACTGTTTTTGCCTGGGATGATAAGTTCGTGGGTGCACAAGTTTTGGTCGCCAAGGTAGGTTACGACTATTTCACTAAAGAAACATATCACTAACTTATTTGACAAGAAACAAATATAATACAAAATTTTGCAAATGCAGCTTGCACTTGAAGGGAAAGTAGAGAGCAGTGAAGAGATCACAGAGTACAAGAGTATGGCGGAGCACTTTATCTGCAACTGTGCTCAAAAAGGTGACAACAACGTTAAGAAAACCCCTGGCGGTTTGCTCTACTTCTTGCCGTGGAACAACCTCCAATACACCACAGCCGCTACTTTCGTCCTCTCAGCATATTCTAAATATCTTGAAGCCGCAAAAGCCTCCATCAACTGTCCCGATGGTGCTCTTCAAGCTTCTGATCTTCTCCACCTCGCTCGTTCCCAGGTAGTTAATAAAACCTAATATAGTATCAACCATAAGACATGTTCTTGAAAAGATATCAAGTTTTCAATATAATATTTACTAATTTGCGATTTCGTCATGTTATATAGGTTGACTATATACTTGGGTCGAACCCCAAGAACATGAGCTACATGGTTGGAGTTGGGACCAATTATCCCAAAAAACCACACCATAGAGCAGCCTCCATAGTATCGATACACAAGGACAAAACACCAGTGACTTGTAGTGGAGGGTTCAATGCATGGTTTAACAATCCTGCACCAAACCCTAACGTTTTAGCGGGAGCAGTTGTCGGAGGACCCGACGATAAAGATGTTTATGGAGATGAGAGGACTAATTTCCAGCAAGCTGAGCCTGCGACGGTCACTGCTGCTCCGCTTGTTGGTGTCTTGGCCCTCGTTGCTTAATTTTGTCTCTCCTTGTTTTGCAAATTTGAGTATACTGCTTTAGGCCTTGTTATCTTATATAAGTCCTAGGCTGTTCATTGATCTAGGTCTAAATGTAATTTGGCTTGGAAATTAAATATAATTGATAGTTAAAAGTTAAAACCAATATATTTCAGAAATAATTGATCTTGAACTGGAAACTATTTTCTACATGATTGGATCATAATTGACCAAGAAAAATGTATTCTTAAAAAGTTTGAAAACGTGGTTTCATTAATCTTCTTCTCTACAAAAGTGTTCCGTTCTTAACAATCACACTCAAGTAACATTTTTACAGCAGAAAAGAATTTGTACATCATCAGAAATTCATACTACTGAGAGGCTATAAGTCCATTCTTTACCCTTTTTCCATCACTCAATCAATCCCCAACGTCGAAAATGGCTCAATGGCTCCCTGAGAATATATAAAAAAAAAAACTTTATTAGAGCCAAAATTTCTCTTAAAACAAAAATTGCATTTGAAGCAGTGTTTATGTTTACTCACAGAGCAATCATCATGAACACGCCATATGGTCTCCCCAAGAAGGTTTGCTACTGAGAGAACTGTAAGCTGAGGAAAATAGTTCTGCTCTGACAATGGAATCGTGTTGGTTATGATCACCTCTTGAAACAGTCCACTCGATAGTCTACTGATTGCAGGAGGGCTGTTTCCGAATCATAGACACAGCAAATGCATATTATAAGCTTCTTTCTCTGTTTACGATTCCAACACAGAAAATATTTCATAGACTTACCTAAAAACAGCATGAGTGGTACAAGCGTATACTTCTCTTGCTCCTTCTTGGTGTAACAGAGCCGCACCTTTGCTTATGGTTCCTGATATGATATAACTAACGTTAGTATCTAAGCATAATGGAGAGTGTTTAAAGATTTTTCTGCAGCACGTGACTTATTTACTCACCCGCTGTGTCAATCATGTCATCCACCATTATGGCTACTTTCCCCTTAACATCCCCGATTAAGTTCATCACCTACATGAAACGGGTTGTTAAATTTCAAATCCACTCTTGGTTAAAATGTATCTGCCAATGGGTTTTTACCTCTGCAACATTGTGCCCATGACGTCTTTTATCAACTATTGCTAAAGGTGCATCAGATAACTTCTTGGCAAAAGCACGAGCTCTTGCAACGCCACCAACGTCAGGTGAAACTACCACCAAATCTTCAGAGGATATGGCCTTACTTGCTAGGTAATCAAGTATGACAGGCTGTTCATGAATATTAAGCACAAGGAAAAGGAGACATAAGAAAATCAATTTTCACAAAATGAACTCGATGCTCTGAGGAATCATTTAAGATAGAAACCTGTTTTTTACCTGGCCATAAACATGATCGACTGGAATATCAAAGTAGCCCATAGACTGTCCGGAGTGAAGATCACAAGCAAGGACACGGTCTGCACCAGACTGTGTAATCAAATTGGCCACAAGCTTGGCTGCAATCGATTCACGTCCTTGAGTCTGCAAGAATTTGTAGAACGAAAGAGTCGAATGAAAACTCTCAACTAGAAACTAAATGAAGCCATAGGAATGAGACAATCGATCAAATCCATACAGAAAACTAAGTTGCCAGTTTGAATACTTGTAAATACTAACTACCCATAGATATTACTTCAACTGAGTTGATTACTCTTGGAAACAAACCATTATACATGTACACGAAGATGTAATGCTTTGACAGAAAGATTGATTCCAAGACAGATTCTTTAGTTTTCAAAGAAGACTTGCCTTTCTATCAGCTCGTGCATAACCAAAGTAAGGAATAACAGCCGTGATGGTTTTGGCTGATGCTCTCCGACAAGCATCAATCATAACGAGCAATTCCATAAGGTTTTCATTTGCAGGTGGGCAAGTAGGCTGTACAAGGAACACATCACATCCCCTTACACTCTCTTGCAGCTGAACATAGATCTCACCATCAGCAAACCGTTTAATCTTGATTTTCCCAAGCTCGAGACCCAAATAGCAAGAAATCTCCTGTATCAGAGTAAAACACCCAATGAACAAACAAGACGATCCCAGAATTTACTCTAAACCAATTTCTTCCTAATCGTTTAAGAAGCAACAGAAGAAATCTCCAGTTTCAAGCTACTAATTCCTGCACTTAAAGACCTATCCGAAGTCTATATCAGTTTCTTCCTCCTAGACTAAATTTTCAGTTCCAAGCTACTAATCTTGCAATTAACAAAGTTAAGAACGAACCTGAGCCAAAATAGGATTAGCAGTGCCGGAAAAGATACGAAGTCGTGTGGTGTTCTGGTAAATCGAATCTTCCAAACGAGACCTCGAAAAGCTAGCGGGAACGGTGTCGCCTGTAAGCAGATGGAAACCGGCGGAGTTTCCGCCGTCGAACTTGTACGGATCCGCCGCGTTACATTTCTTCAATTCCACAACCAACAGAAACAATCGAGAACAAGATTCATCAGATTCGAGCGAAGACTGTATAAACTACAGATACCAAATAGAAAGATAGAGTCGGAGAGTGAGAGAAATAGAGGAGACTTACAAGAGGAAATCGAACGGAAGAAGGAGGACGAATCAGAGAAGAACGCCGGAGATTTAGCGCCGGAAAAGTAGGCGATGGTTGAACAATAGACGCCATGTTCGAGAACTGGATCCGGAGAGAGATTTTAGGGTTTTGAGAAAAGCGCTTAACACAGTAAAAGCAGTCTTTTCTTCTTCTTGCCCGCGAGATACGAATTTGACTACAAGAAATGACTCTTCTTCTTCTTTATATACTCAAAAATGTCATTTCTAAGTTTTCAACTTACCGTAACGATTTCCGTTAAAAATATAACTGTAATTGATTTCTCTATAACCAAACACTCAGAATCTTGAAATCTCATTCATTGCTACAATAGAGTCTCTGGAGATATATCTTTGGGAATATGAGAAATGAGAGAAAAAGTCGCCCGATGTTACAACGTTTGTTATATAGCTCAAACACAAGAAAAACTCCGATGAAATTCGGTTTATTTTTGGAAGAGATTCCGAGGAAAGTCTCAAAAATCATTTACAGTTTAGAAAGATGGAACTTTGAGTTGTTAGTTTTCTTTAGGATGTAACTCCATATGGAAGCAATGCCGCAGCAACTACTCTTCCTTCTTCATTCAGAATGTTGTAAGTTGATGCAGCATTTCTCTGAATTCAAGTAATCGATATAAGCACATAAGAAAATTATGAAGTAAGCTTGGGACTAGAGAAGAAGCCTGTAATGGATTAAGAAACTTACAGAATCAACTGTTTCTAGTTTCATGCCAAGAGACTTCACAAACTGACGGACTTCGGGAGTTACCGGGTGAATGTCTCTTCCACAACCAACAATCAAGAGCTCTGGAGGATTAGTTAACACAGTTCAATTATTAGTTTAGAATATCTAATAAGACCTGAGATTGAAGCTAATATGCAGCAAACATTAATTAACCAGAGGTAATAATACGGTTTTATTTTCACATGTTAATGTATCATCTAGTTTCTTGTTGCAAGTACGTGAATCTATCTGAACTGATTACTCTTGGGAACACAAAAGACGATAAAAACAAATATATTACCTGGAATAGGTCGAACTGTCTGGAAGATAGACAAGCTGCATCCATGGAAATAGATAAGTACAAACATTTAGCCACTGCTTAACAACAGAATTCATTCATAAGAGCAACAGAAGCAAAGAACACTTCAAATTGATAAAGCTTTCAAATCCTCTGATAACAATAAACATTGAAAACCTTCAACCAATCTTTTGTTAAAAAGCGCACAACTTTCACTCAAACACAGTCACACATAATCGGCTAAAATCGACATGAGGCTGTGACAGAACATTGGTTAGAATCTAGGACTTAGAAACATTGACTGATAATAACACTTAAAGAAGTCTCTACATTGCTCAAGAACATTTCCCTAATAAGAGAAGAGGGAAACATTACCTATCAGTGGTGATCTCTGAGAATTTACGAGGACTCCATGACATTAACAAATTCCCTACACAGAGTAAGCTTCCTTCGTATTTGACTCCATTCACAGTGAAACTCGTATCATTAAATCTGCAAATTAGGTAAAGAGAATCAACCACCACAGATTTAGACTGTTCCAATTCCAAAAACCTAATCATTCATTAAATCAAACCCAGAAACAGTCGGGAAAATTCAAAAGAACCGACGAACAACAAGAGAAAAAGCTTGAATTTTGATTTACTCTTGGAAGCGAAGCTGGTCTTCAGGAACATTGTCAATGAGATTGATCTGATCATAGAGGGAAAAAGCTCGTCTCAGAGATGGCAAAACAGGATTAGAATGCTTAGGAACTTCTTTTCTCATACTTTGAATCAATTTCGGTAAAGTCGCCATTGATTTCAACCTCATCGCCATCTTCGCGGCAGCTCAATGTCCTCAATCCTGATTTCCGATTTTCACAGCCGTCGAGACCTTTAACCAATCCGGTTTAATAGTTTAACTCTACCACCATCGGTTCTCGAATTTCATTGCTTAAACCAAAAGCGAACCAAATTCGTTTATAAGAAGACCCAAGACATGGGTATAAAAGCTTCAAAAATCCCATCAGTTTGACGAAGACAAGAATCTTGTTTAACCAGACAAAGTATGTATTTTGTATCATATGAAAACATACTTAGAAAAAAAATACAATTATGTGGAGATAAAAAAAAAAAAACTTGTTTGCGTTCTCCACTTCATTATTAACCAAAGATTAAACTTTAAGAACAATTTTCAGAAATTTTTTTCACTTCTTCCCTCAAAAATTCAAGAGCTTGCTCAAAGGTTATTATGGAGAATAGAAGGAAGGAGCTGGGAGGAAAGGAAACGGAGCAGCAGAAGCATAAGCCACCGGAGGTTGAGCCACACGTTTCTTTCGCCTGAGAGGTTTTACTTCATTTGCTAAACCAGCTTCTTCTACGAGTTGTTGCTGATTATCATTAGAGACACGGTGTAGAAGAAGACCAGACATGAAAACAGGAAGGAAGAGAAGACTCGCATGGAACATTTTCCTTGCTTTTTGCATGGTCCGGTCTCGGTAGAATGAAAATGCTGTAGCAGCGATTGCTAGTGTAAGAAGTGATGATTCTATGCAAAACCAACTTGAGGTTAATCCCCCTGTCACAAAAATGGACAGACACAGCAAAAATCAGAAACAGTAGTGCAGTCTTCTAACTACAGAAAGATGAATCCACAAGACTCACAGTCGTAGGCGATGAAACCGAGAGGGACCATGTAAAAGCAGTTCCTAAGAGCCACAGCTGCTATTCTCTTCCCTGATGGATCAAAGAGCGACAGCATCTTGTAACTGAAAACAAGGTAACAAGACACATAATCAGAAGTTGGGTTGCGGTTGCAATATTCGTGAATGTTCATTTCTAAGCGGAAAGAACTCATTATCTAGCCACCACAAAGTCGACTACTGTGACACTATCTATGACACTGGGATCATTCAACGGAATTGAACTAGTTCAAGATTAACACTACATGGAAGGAGATATTCTAATCTCATATGAAACCATACGGTCTTACCCTCCAGCTGCATAATCATTGCGGCAGAGATGTGCTAGGGCCATAAAATGAGGTATCTGCCAAAAGTAAAGAGCAGCTGGAAGAATCATCGAATTGTATGAAATCTGACCAGACGCTGCTGCCCACCTGAAAAACCCAAAATAGATAAACATAGATTTAGCAAACCATGACTCCATTTTGAATGAAAAGCAGTATGCAACCGTTGCAAAACAGAATCTACTTAAACAAAGAAGAAAAGGAGCAACAATTTACCCAAGCAAGGGTGGGATAGCACCAACAACAGCACCAACCCATGTATTGATAGGGTGAAGTTGCTTCAACGGAGTATAAACAAACGCATAAAGTACAAGATTGGCAGATGCAAGTCCAGCAGCCAACATATTAGTCTGCAATAACCTTGTCGTGGAAGCAAAAGTTTAGATTCATAATCTCTCTATCACCAACCCATAAAACAAAGAAATCACATATAAAAACAAACATTCACCTTGCTAGCCAACAAACAAGCACCAGAAGCACCAGCAATAGTGGCCCATGCAACAGCGTGTGGAACACTAATACGTCCTGAAGGCAATGGCCTTAGCATTGTTCTCTTCATCTTAGCATCATTGCTTATCTCAAAAATCTAATAAATGAAAAAACAAAAAAGTAAGATCAACTACATAAACACAACAAGGATTCGAAAATTTATAAACTTTTCACCATTCCAATGACTTAGTACCTGATTCAAGGAATTAGCAGAAGCAGCAATCATCATTGTTCCAGCACAAGTATAACAAAGCCCCGGGAAGCTAATTGCAGCATTTCCCGTACCCAGAATATACCCAGTTCCAGAAGTCGCAACCACAAGCATACTACAAACATCAAACAAATAAGGATTTGAATCCAACCCTCGAAAATTGGAAATTTTCAATTTTTTCAAATGAAAAGCAAACACATACCTAAGTCGAGCTTTAGAAAGCTCCCAATAACAACGAGCGTAGTGATGCCCTAATCCAACCACAGATGCAACTCTAGACGAAATCTCACCGGTGGTGGCGGCGGCAGTAGCAGTGGCAAAAACTCGATTGGCATCGGATCTAACACCAGTGATCCCTAACTTAGGAGTTGATTCAGACGAGACCGGAGGCTGGGAGAAGCTATTAACGGCACATAATTCGCGGGACCAAGGAATAAGTCTAGGGTTTGGTAACGAAGAAGAAACAGAGATCCTTGAAGAGAAACGAGACACAACAGATGTTCGCCACATCATGCGAACTAACACGTTCTGTCGTTGGAATTTTCTACGCGTTGAAGGAGATCGAGAGACACTTCTTCATCATATGAACAGATTGTTTCAGATTACGGTGACTCCTTCACTTTTCCAGGAAATGAGAATTAGAATATAGATATGGGTCAATCAAATATTTATCAAAGAATTCAGGGGTACTTGAATAAATAATGCAAAGTATAAACATTTTGGGCCATGGTTTTTTTTCTTTGACCTATGAAGTCTCTTTTAAAATGAAAACTACTCCTTTTATGGGCTTAGACCCATCACAAGAAAATTCGAAAGATGAATAATCTTGACTGATAAAGATTCATAATGTTGTGCGTTTTATAGAGTTTTACAAGACATTGTTTCAGACAAAAGAAACCACAGTTTTGGTAATAACAAAGCCTCAATAATCGTTAACCGAATCAAACAAAACTGGCGGGAATCGATTACAACTAAACCGTTAATCGAATCTTTAAGAAGAAGATGTTCATCATTGTTCATCAATGAGAGAGTTCAACATCTGTCTGAATTTAGGAATCTTGTTTGCTTCCACGGCCATCACTAAACCCAGCAGCTGATAATTCTTCATCTGTGAGAATCGCCAATAAAACCAAACATGACAAGCCAGAAACAATTGAAATCAAAACAATGTGAATAAGCCAGAGAGATAAACTTACTTCTTGGGAAGTAACGAGCTGTGAGCGCATAGGGAATGTGAAGGACCAAGAGCTAAGCTGCAAATGCAGTTTTTCCAACATATGTTCAGAGATTATGTTTATCTATTTCACACGGGTACTCGAGTAAATATATGTAAAAATAAGTTACCTCAAGAAAGAGTTCATCTTCAGGCTTAAGAAATATAGTTTCTTCAATGTCTTCTTCACCATGTCGAGGTTTTCTCTGCTTAGGATTCTTCAGCTATATAACCAAGTACATATATCATATTGTTAAAACAAGAAGGCTGGACAATATGAAATCTTAGCATAACACAAAAAATCACCTTGTAAATCTTGGTAATTAGAAGATATGACTTGAAGCGGAATGATCTTCGAAGCTCTTCTGTAGGCTATATGAACAAAAAAAACTTTAAAAAACTGTTATATTTGAATTGCTCATAAGAAGTTACCTATAAGTTTATCTTAAAAGATGGAAACCTCGTCTTCAGTGGCCCATGAGACTTCATCGAACAATCCATCGTACAGTGGAGGAAGAAGTTGTGGTGGAAGATTCATCACTCTTTGAGATACCAATAAACCAACATCTTGTGCCTTTTTCTCTAAGAGCATTTCTAGATTATTCGTTATATTCTTTTCTGAACAAACTTTTCGAAGAAACTCTTTTAACTCTCTAAAGCACTTGTTGTCCTGAACAAACGGCAACAAACACATTCTACGATTAGAATTACTTTAACAAGCCTCACAAAACCAAATCACCAAGTTTCATGTAAGATTATACCAAACAAAGCGTGCATTCAAGGGAGTTTTCTGTGACTTGCCTTATATCTTGCCATGTTAAGCGCAGTGACAAGAGCAAATATTGACTCGTCCTCATCATCTGCTACTTTGACAACAGTTCCTACAGTTGTTTGCTCCAATATGAAATCAACAAAACTGCTCAAATCCCACTCCTTGTCATCGAGATAGTTTTGTAACAGGATCTTAACCCCATGAAAGTCTGTAGGTTTAGGATCAAAGAACTCAAAGTCTGCTTGGACATCTTCCTTCAAAGATCAAGCATTGAAAAAAAAAATTAGGGATCTTTTTCATTTACAAAACCAACAGAAGAGTAAATTAATCCCTTACCTGAGAATCGTCTTCATCAGACGAGTCCGAAAGTTGTTCTTCTTTCCCTTTCTTAGGTAAATTAGGGAGCTTTTCCTTTTCATCTACAAAATTAGAATGATACATCACTACAATTACAATGTTTGTGAATCGAAAAGTCTCAAACAATGTAAGGTATACTCACCAAAAGATATCTCTTCATCAGAACATTGACAATCTTCAGGATGAGGCAAATTACGCCTAGCCATTGAAGCAAAGGAAAGTAACCGCATAAACGGTGAAAATGTTAAAGGCTGATACTTTAACACTCTTCTTCCTGATGATGGTCTTCGAGGCATCTATTTCATTCAATTCACAGCTAATGAAAATTCATAATAACTCACTAAAACCTATTGATATAATCAGATTAGCTCTATGAATTGAGTTCAAGGAACTGTAAAAGAAATTGGAAGCACACTAGAAAACGATAAAGGTCCTTAATTTGAGTTCCTCTAATAGAAAACGAAACCAAACCTTGAAAAGCTGATTCAACAGTGCGCAAAATCCAAACCCAACAAAGTTCACCGTTTCGAGATACGAAGATTGATCAAACACGAACGACCCAGAAGCCAAAACCTCTCTGTCTCTCAAACCCCAAAAACCTGAACAAGACTGTTTGACTTCAATCTAAGAGAAAGCAAACGGCGTCGTATTGTAACAAAAAAAGAAGCCCTAATTTAAACGATATCGTTTAGACACCAAACCAAACAGAACAAAAGCGACGTCGTTTTTAATGTCTTCATCAGCATGCTGCTCTGCTCTCATCTTTTGACTATGATTGAATATGAGTTTTGATATGTTTGCAGCTGGAATATTCATAATTTAAACCTATGGTTAGGTGAACTTAACAACATAAAAAGGTAAATATTTGGAGCATATGATTAACTATTGCTTTATTTATTTTACAAGAACAACTAGAACCGTATACAACTCTGTAATATATAATTACAGCCCAAATAAAAGGAATCAAAGAATCATATCTTATAACCTCACTATTCTACTTTCCACGTATATGGTAAAAACATGTAAAATAATCTCCAAAACAGATAACGAATATATATTTACTCCAAAAGATTTGAAAAAATGATCAGATTAAAACCGAACTAAAAGAATATCGCACGAACCACCAATGAATCGTCGTCTTCCTCAATCAATCTCCGGTGATCGGGAAAAAAATCGGCGTCTTCTTCATCTTCCGCGCCACCAATAATGTGAAATGATCAAAATGTCCTTCAAGGCTTAAGCATCGAATTGTTGTTGTCTATCCGAGCACATACACTCTGGAACAGGATGTTTTGTAACATCTTTACCTGCTTTGCTCATTCTCAATTCCGGCTGTCCAAGCGATTCTCGATGAAGATCTTTCACAATCCTGTTAAAGTCCGATTCAGGAAGCGACGAATTCATGAAATAAGGAAGCATCTGTCTCTTGTTAGGAGTGATGTATTTCTTGTGACCAGCATAAGCTCTTTGCCCTTGTAACGCATGTCCCATGTTTCCTCCATGAGATGGTATGAAAACATCACTCTTTTCGCAAACAATGTAGTCGATAGCAGCCATAACCGAAGCTTTCTTGGCAAATGGTTCGAGTTCGCCTGGTAATGCAAGATCATGCTTGTTGTAGAACTGAGGGAATTCTTTAGTTAGTGGCTCCAAAACCTCTTTTCCTCCTAGAGGCTCTCCTCCTGCCCAATAGATTCTCGCATCCTTTGGAGCTTCTAATGCTTTAAGCAGCCTGTGGAATGGCAAAAAAATGTAAGTATCACTCAAAAACCATAAGCAAAAGGATTTGTTAGAGTTGGTATTATACCTTGTGACTTCTAGAGCAGTTAAAGGGCATAGACCGGCGAGTTTTCTCTCCTGATAAGTCATGTTTGATCTACCGGTAAGAAGCTCGGGGTGACGTTCTCTTTCGCTGTTGACTATTTCATCGTACTCGGGAGTTAAACCGGGAAGACAACCAGTTCTAACCCAAACATCTTTCTCCATTCTTAGATGAAGTGAGAGATACTGTCCTTGGTTACGCATTCTTGAAGCTAACTTGTTACCAAGTTCAAGAATCCTCGGAGAAAATCTCAGCGCTTGGAAAGCCACCTTGCATCGGAGTTTCTGAAGATCGGAAGGAAGGTCCTTGGAGAGTCTTGAATCGAGGCCACGAAGAAGTAAAACTCTTTCTCTGTTAATCTGCAAAAAACAGAGCAAAGAAAACACTATTATTAGCTCAATCTAGTCAAAAACAAACACATATATCAAATGAGATTTGTTTTGGTAAGAAATCTTACTCGCTTAAGATAATGAGCACGAATCCATTGAGGAGAAGCATGAAGTGGAGTCCTCTTCTCTTCAACAGGTCTCGTCATTACATGTGTAGAAGGTAGAGAAGACACTATATGAACATCATCCGCTAAAACATTCTTGAAATGCTCCAAATCGAATATATCCGCAAATTCACTAAAATTGCAACAAACAAACAAACAATTAGATCAATAATGTTACAATCTCATTACTTCTTCTTTCAGGTATTATAATGAGTTTAAAGTTCATACCTTTCGTCTCCCCAAATGACATTAACCTGTAAAACAGGAACAACTAAAGAAGCACCAAGAATCCTAGCGATCACAACAGCATCAACAATCTGATTCCTTTGCTGATTCATCCCACCAGAGACAACAACAAGCAAATATTTCCATCTGTTCTTCAAAATCGAATTGCTATCTCTTCTATACTGACTTGTAAATCCCAAACAGGGCTTAAACCCTAACCCATCAGGTTGTATCCAGAAATCACCTTCCGTTAACAAAGTCTCGTTTTTTCCACCGTCTAATTGAATAACCGCGTTCGAATTCGATGACCCAGGAGCCAAAATCGATTCTTGAGCCAAACCCAGATGAGATTCAGCGTTTTGTTCTCCGTCGAAGCTTAATGGATGGTTTGTTGAACAAGGGTAACGTGAGAAAGGGAGAGAGATTGGGTCAACGTTGAATCCAAGTTTCAACATTCCAAAGAGTGAGACGAGGAAGAGAGTAAAGAACCAGATTCTAGGGTTTCTATAAGAGAAGCTGAATCTGTTGGTGCTTCTTGATGATTTCTTGGGTGAAACAAGAAGAGATTGCAAAGAAGAAGATGATAAAGAGTTTATGATCTGAGATGGGACTGAGATATACGAAACTTTCTTCTTGTTGCTGTTACTGCTGTTACTGTTTTTCGATAACGCCATTGAAGAAAGAAAGTTAAAACAGAGTCTTTGAAGAAAGGTTTTGAGAAGAAAGATTTGGGTTTTGAGAAATCGCAGCAATGTTTGGTCACACAGCTACGGCGATGAATCAGGGAGAGACAAAAAGAAACGTGTGAGAGAGAAAGATGGGCGGCGGGAACGCGAAGTCTGATCAAAGTCTGCAAACGCGTTCTTAAAGGAAGGGAGAGAGAAACAGAGAAGAGAGACCACATGGCAGTTTTTATTTTGAATTTGTTTAACTGTTTCGATAATTAAAAATAATTTAATTGTTTTGACTGTAATTTCTTTTCTTAACTTAAGTGATTAGCAAGTGATTCGAAAAAAAAAACTGTGATTAAGAGAAGAGACCACAAAAATGCGTTTTTTGTGTGTTATGAATGATAAAGTCATTGGAAGTTTTTGGTAGGTCCATAAAGTTTTAAATTCATTCTGCATATGAATAATGAGCCATACTGGATATATATTCAATTATTATTTTAAAAACATATCAAAGTCTATTCAATTAATATGTTTCAAGTATAAATAAAAGAATATGTAGAAAAAATGTGCTTCAAGTTTATGAGATAATGAATGGGAAATACACTCATTTTTTGTCAAACAAAAATTTTGAATAATATGCAGTTTCTTCGAATGAATAAAATGACAAATTACATCTTTGTTCATAACCGGTTTTGAAATTTCGATAATCTCAAAAGAAAAAAAGATTTTGAGCATGACGAGTGCAAACTTATGGTTAAAGTTTAAAATTTAACTAGATTACTTGTTGCATAATTTTAATATGACTTTTAACACACACAAAAAAAAATTGAGTTATAATATGGAATAATTAGAAAAAGGAGAACCCCAATCACTTTTCATTTCAAATAATACAAAAATATGTCCGAAAGAGACCAATTTATTGATGTCAAAGTTCAAAAAATTACACAAACCATAATTACGAATAGAAAACACAAAAATGTGTATATCCTTTGCGTACAACAACAACGATGACAGTGTCTTGTTGTGATACGGCCAGCTGTTTATTTGCATCATTCGAAGAACAAAAGATAAATAAAGCTCACACGACAGCCTGTGTATACACTTCTCCTAATAAGCCCTATACCTAAAAACAATCAATTTATATCATACAATATTAAAAACATTTCTTTTGGCTCCTCGAATATACCCTAACGAAAATGATTGCTAATAATATTGTATAATTATATAAGTTTGGTCAACAAGTTATTATCTACAAGTGAGTTATAGATTTTAACAGCAGAGTAAGATAGAATTTTTCTTCACCTTTAAGATGGAAAACGGAACATACAAAAAAAAGGAATTATTACGACATCTTGTCACATGTTATTAAGGTAAATTCTTAGAATATTTGTTTTTTTTTTTGGAAATTCTTTTGTCTTAAATTACTTTACAAGTTATATCCAACTCTCTTTATCCGAGTGGATGCCAGCTGGAAATCCACTTGACACATCGGTATTCTCTCCACGTCAGATCAATTAGACGTCTTATCAATTGCCACGTGTACATCTGCGCCACTCACATGTCTCACGTCGAAATATGGGAAAAATTAAAGTATGACTTTTCACTGTCCTTTGCCCAAAAAAAAAAAAAAAAAGGACTTTTCACTGTCCAATATTCTTATTAACCAAAACATAGAGATTGATGCAAATAATATTCGATTTAAAACCTATATCATTATACTATTACAAAAAAAATTGTTCACTTTTGAGTGGCAATTTTAAATGGTATCAGAATCACTCCAACTAGTTTTTTCAGCATCTCAATGAACTGATACCAATTGTTGTGTAATTTTTTAAAAAGAAATCCCAAATTTTAATAAGAAAACATATTTAAAATGGGACTGAATTTACTGTTATAACTCAATTACATTATGAAAAATCGACAAATTTTTAGACTATTAATTAAACTTTTGAAAAAAATAGTATAATTAAAGAATAATGACTAAATGTGGTTGTTGCGTTTGTACCGATTGCATCCTCAATTATTCTTCCTTAAGACTTAAAATGTGTAAGAGTCTTTAGAAGAAAAAACGAGTCCAAAGCTTTTTTAATATTCTAAATTAGCAACTTGTGAACATCATATGACGTAGAAGTTTGAAGAGTTCAAGTATAGAATAGTATTATGTATTTCGTGTGGACTTAAATATTCTGGTTTGGTTACTGAAAATGATATTTAATTAATTAGATCATATAAAATGGGGTTTATTATCGTTTGGCCTTGCTAGATCTGTCTGTCCTTAGTGTCTGACTATCCATTTAATTATATCTAAAAATACTGCAAAGTTCATACATTTTTAACAATTAATTAAGAATATACATTAATATGATAATACCATACACACTTTGAGACGCTGACCAAGTTAATAACGACCATTAATGTTTCGAAAGAATAGTAATTAAAATCATGTACCTACCCAATTATACAAGTTTTGTGGATGGAGTTCTGGAGGATAAGAAATAATTTATCTAAGTATCTCATATTTGGTGTTAAGTTAAATAAAACGATACCTCGAATTATAGTTGAGATTTTTCGTTTTTATAAACTCAAAGTTTTTTTTTTTTTAATGAGGTGACTATTAAGATATCCATTTTAGTATTTAAATTTTATTTTAACTACAGATACATATTTTTTTAAAAATCTAAAACATCAATTTTCAGGAAAGTTAAGAAGTAAATGGAAGCAGTTTTTTTTTTTTTTTTGAGCACAGTAAATGGATGCAGTTACAATCTTAATTTGTATGGTATATGATTCTAATTATCTTAGACATAAAACATACAAAATTTTCTACTGCTCTTAAAATTCCTATACTACTTAAATATTTCCAAAACAAATATAGGTTTTGGTTTTGTTCGATTCACGTAGTAAGTACTAGCTGTTTCTTGGGTTTGATTGTGAAATTCAGATGCTCAAACTTTGATGATGATTATATGTAAATAATAATAGGAAAATACTAGCATATAAATATAAGGGAATGAAAATGGGACAACCAATAATAGGATCAATAATTTTGGTTTAGAATTTTTTTTTTTTTTTTGATAACCCAGTATCCAGACCACACAGTGATCTGACTAGCCCACTGGGCCTAAGCCCGCGTCACAGGGATTTTTAAGCCTCTACTTAAGGGCCCCCTGATAAACTGGTGGTCTGGGGCGCCTGAGCAAGTCCGCAGGTAAATTCCCAGGTGGCCACAGGAGTGGGAGAGCGAAACTGCGTCTGGGGAGGATCGATCCCTGGCCTAGACCAACAGGGCGATCCTTCCAACCAAACGAGAACCACTCGCCCACCACCATGTGGTTAATTTGGTTTGGAATTTAGGTCGTGATGTGGGAGACGCAGACGAATTACGACTTACGAGTTCATGCTTCTTCGTCCTTATCCAAATGACATTATTCGAAGTTGATGCAAAAATAAAATTAGACTTATTCATAGAATATTACGACTATTTAATATTCGTCGGAATTTTAGGGAACCATTGGATTAGAGGAGTTTTAGAATGTCATCACGTTGCACCACTTCCTCGAGTTGGAACAAAATGCGATTATATCAATGGTTATACTATTTCGTTAATCTCGATTTCATGTGCTACTGTGTTATTAGATCTGTCCTCATGTTCCCCCTTTGTACCGTTTTCGAATTCAATAAATACACACAGAAATTTATTAGTGCATGCATAGTGTTGTTTTTCTTGTAAATTTAAAACCAATGCATAGTAGACAGTAGTATATAATATATTGTTGTTTCCCTCAGATTCAACAAACCCCGAGTCCCATAGAATTTAGTTATTGGGCAGCATAAAATATCCTCGAAATATTTATGGATGGAATTATTCTCAGTTAACGTTATATAAGAAGAAGAATATGGACCAAAAAGAAAAAAGAAAGAATATCAAGAACTTGCTCAATAATGTTAAGAATTTTATTATCCCACTTTGACGGCAATGAAGTTGGACCTACGTGCATCAAAATATATACGAAAACTAATATGCCATATTATATGTAATTTAGCTGGAATTTTACCATATGGAATAATTAATGTCCATTAGTTACATATCATATGTATACTTATCAAATTGTACATTTTATACATGTGTACACATACTTATATGTCTGTAACGTATGTACCAAACATTTTGATTGTTATACTATAATCAAACTAATGTTCAATATCATGTATTGAGCTAGTACAATGTCGTTGTCTCAAATACATAATTGAATACCGGTTACAGAAAACTCCAGAGGTTTAAATTAGCTAATTATATAGAATAGAGAACTCGAAACCCTAATCATTCAGCAATAAGGACGAAGCTATCTTAATCATATGTCTAATTCTTTCACTTCTAGATGCATTCGTCATCTGTAACAACTTAATTAGCTTAACAACTCCTACCATCCATAGTTAATATACTTTTGTGTTCTTGATTTAATTTGGTTAAGGTGTACTGTTAATATACTTTGTGTTCTTGATTTGGTGATAAGGTTTTAAATTTCATAAATGATTCACTCATCTAATCCGTTCAGCAATTTCAGAATAACCGACTAATTTTATTCAGTGGGGAAAGTGAAGAAAAAATATATTAGCAAAGATGTAAAGAGATGGTGCTATTGGTGGGTACATTAATTTGGTTAAGAATCATTAGTTTCTTAAGTAATTATTTTAGTATAGATTTAATTAAGTACAATTAGGATTAGGATTATTATTTTCCCTTGTCTTGATGCCTTGAGGCATTTACGATGGGACATATCGATGACAACTAGGAGTTGAACCACCATTTATTTTTTTGAGATTTTTTTTTTTTTGAAAGGAGTTGAACCACCATTAAGACTTTGTTTTTATGGTTAAACCTCTAATTGAGACTTTCTTATTAGAACAACCCCATCTCCTGAATTTTATATGGCCAAGAAAATCATTAAGAAAGAGTGTATTTTCACAAGTTGTTTTGATATATGTACTTTTTAATATTAAGATGGCTTATTAAGACCACAAGTGTAATTATTATATCAATAGTATGTATTTCGAAAGTCGAAACCCTAAAGAGGTCTTCACGTAGTGTCGTAGTAATCCTTGGGAAGATCAGTAATGACTTCAAAGACATTTTCTATAGTTATAATTAAGAGTAACAATAAAGATTTATATGAAAGAAGTACTTTGTTCGTGTTAATATATGATTGGAAAACCTAATATTATCATGGAATGATCATGGTTTTTCCTTTTTTTTTTTTTTTTTTTTTAATGAATGTTAAATTTTATTCATCAAGAAAACCTTTGTTACAACATTTTTTGAATGATCATGATTTTTCCTTACATAACAAAAACAAAAAAAAAAAAAAAACACTATGATGATGCAATAATAATAACCTTAAATTATATATCGACATTTTTCAATTGTGTAAACAATACAAGAGAGCATTATTGCTTCAAATATTGCAATCATAGTTGAGAATGGGAGATGTTTGTTTGCGTATGAAACACTAATGTACTTGCGTGTTACTATGCTCTGTGGATTTGTGGAAATTTGCCACGTGACAATTTTATATTCGCAGAAACTTTGGAGATGACACATCACACATGCTTAATTTTGATTTTTATGGACGTGCATGATACGACTATAAATGATTAGATAAAAAATAAAATAAATGTGGAAATGGAAAAAGGTACTTGGAACTTGAAAATCAAGTAAACAAGTTCTATAGGTAACTAGAAAAAGAAAAACTATTTTTTTGTGCGCTCTTCGAATCATTACTCTAATGAACTAATAAATCAATAATGTGATAAGGCCTCCCACTAAACCCAAGATCCAAAGTTTCAATTCGATCGCAGAAAAGGATAATTAAATTTTTAATAATGATATCATAATGAAGAGACGTTGATGGTCCAGGTTTCAATGAACTCTTAATAAAAGATGTGAAACATGATGGGACCATCCTCATGTGAGAAAAAACTGAGCACTCTCTTCTCTTATCCCCATCGCAAGGTAAAGGCGATCACTTTCTCATGTTTTGTAGTATAGTATATAAATGACATAGACATATTTGTATTATTGATGAGAAAACGATGGATTTAACTAGCCAAACACTTAAGTAGTACCTAAATATGTCTTAATAAATCCAAATAGTTAACTGATCAGTCGTATGGTTGATTGTTTGGACTAGATCGCACCATTGTATATATCTATCCATAATGATTTTAGGACTAAAACATTCATGGATAAATTGATGAAAATCAATCTAGAGGATTGAGTAATTTGTCCAATTCTAATTCGAAGGTCAATAAGATCCCCACAAGGTGCCTTGTTAAGTAGGCAAACATAATTAATGTAATAAACCAGTTTTGTATACAATGGACCAAACAGATATAAGGTTTGGACTTTTGGTCTCATTCAGAATACGCCAATCATATGGGAACCAAAGACATTAAACAGACGCCGATTGGCCAAACTTAGTGGCCAACCACATCATCATCATCATCGATCGTTTTCAAAATTATTTTTCCTCCAGTTTTAATATTGTTGAGGAAAAGACGATCAAGCCCCTTGACTTGAATATACACAAGCAGGTCAACGTAGATAAGTATGAATTCATTAAACTAGCATAATAGGAGAAAAAGGGTAAAAGAAAAAGAAAAACAAAGGGTGCCCCCAAATTTGATGGCTCACATGAAGAAGTCTCACATATGGGTTCATGGCCCATTTAAAGCCGACGACAATGTCTTATCCATCATTATTACTAGACTAGGAACCTGGACTCTGTCTGTCGATTAATTTTGTTATCATTATCTTAATTCTTAAGTTTTTTCTTAGTTTTCTTTCGTTTGTCGTAGATTTATTACAATAAGATCTGTTTCAGTTCAGTTGGAATCGAATATATCAATCCCGATGAAACAATACAATTACAGAAAAAAAAATACATTACTTAGTCAAAAATATCCTATAGTGGTGAATGTTAATAGCTTAAGACACACCAAAACCGCTTTGTGCAATATATGGAATGGACGTTGTTCGATACAATTTTCAAATGGTGCAATGTTGCGTCAACCATATTTTGTAAAAGACGACGATAAAATATCTAAATTTTCTTAGCTATCAAAAACATAAGAAATGTTTTAAAGGATATAAGATAAGAGAAGAGTAAGCAAAAAGAAAGATGGGAACAAGAAGAATGGAGGTGTAGTTGAGAGGGAACAAACACTAGAATTATGGCATGTGACCTTTGTCTTCTCTTTACCTCCTCCCATGTGGCTTTCTTTATTGCATTGCATTAGTTGTAGCACCCCTTTTATTTTGCTGCGGAGTTTATAACAATTCCAATTTTATAATCCTGATTCCGATCCTGATCTAATTCATTTCTTTTAAAGCTAGATGACCGTTGTGAAAGATAAAAAAATGTATTAATATAAGCTAATTTATGTCATTATGTGTTAAGAAATCTTGTATCTTAGTATAATACATGTATCAAAATCGACCTATTTATCAATGTTCTGACATATATGATGTCAAAAAGAAAAAAAATCAATGTTCTGACATACACTAAGCGCTAATCCAATCTATTTAATTATGGTGGATTCTTTTAATTATCTATCTCTCTTTATCTGACCACAACACATAATGTTATAGTTTGTATTAATGATATCGTTGTGTCACAACGATATTTTAAATCCACATAATCCATGTTGCTTCACAAAGATAAACTAAAATATGGAAGAACAACAAAAAAAGAACAGTAATGCAAATGACCGGAAGTGACGGGTCCTCGGAACTGACCGGGTATCTACATAATGGGCTTCAAGATTTTAAGCCCAATATATCTATATTTAGTTTTGAAGCCCATATGTTCACCATGTCTTCAATTTTTTTTCTTCAAAAATTCCTTGAACCACATAGCTGAATGCTGACATTTTCGAATGCCTTTTAAGCCCATTTTCATAGTCTACATAGAACAACCCATAACGTATTTCATACCCGCAATTCCATTCGCAATTATCCAGCAATGCCATGCAAAATATCCATCTACTTGACTACTTGTAGCCCATCCTCACTTCAAAAATATTTTCATTTTTCGATTTGATCATCAAATCAATAAACATTTTTTGTGAAGCAAATAAAAGGCTTCTAAGAAAAATAATTTAATAATTGAGCTTACTAGATGGCTTGGTGAAGGTTGCTAATATGTTTCTTGTGATTACATAAGGATAACGAATAAAGAGATCACTGAATATGGGCTAGCTTTTAGGAAATACTTAACGGGCCGATCGTTCAGGCCCATATAAACAGCTTCAATAAAATACTCTCTCGCTAACTTGGGAGACACTGAATCTTTCTCAACTATTTAGATCAAAACAAATAACTTTCCAATAACAGAACACACAATAAATTATAGAAAAGAATAGTACAAATCATAACATGGTTCTTCTTCAATCTTTCAAGAACAACAACAAATTCCAATACTTTTTAAGATTTTGTTTCTCTCTTTCAATTATTAGCTCCTTTGAAGAACAGAGAAGTACCAACAGTTGCAGACACAACGAACAAGCTCCCCAAAACCGCAGGTAACGCACCGCTGTCTTTAATCGAATGAACAAATTGACTGTCTTGAACAGAATGCAATAGCTGTTTTCCATAGCTCTCTTTCTTCTCTTCTTTCTTAGACGTTGAAGAAGACGAATCTTCTTCTTGATCAAACCTCAAGAACTCTTTCAACCATAAAGCCGACATCTTCGGGTATCGTCTAAGCCCATCTTTGTAATCTATGTAATACAAACCATATCTCACTCCATATCCACTGTTCCACTCGAAGTTATCTAGCAATGACCATACGTAATAACCTTCCACTCTTACTCCATCTTCACTGTTAAATTCAAGACATAGAAAATATCTTCAGTGATTTTCAGATATGCTTATAAGTTAGATATACTTAGTCATATATGTCTAACTTACTGGATGGCTTGATGAATCGCATGGATATGTCCTTCTATGTACTCCAATCTCTCTGTGTCGATTGAAGGATTATACATATACAGATTCTGACTCTGTTCCGCTACTTCACCATACCCTGAGATTATCACAGAAAATGTCAAAATGTCACATGTCAAGAAACAGAGATATATACAAATTACTAATGTCAAGAAATTTAGTGTGACTATACCGTTCTCGGTTATCAGAATCGGAGGATTGCCATAAGTGTTTTTCATATACTTCAAAATGTTTCTGAGTCCTGTTGGATAAGTGAAACTCCACTCTGATCCTCCTTGTTTCGCTATTTGTTTCCCATCTATGTTGGTTTCTGCGAATTGTGTTTAGAATGAGCCATAGGTTAGTCACAAAGTTTCCATCATCATCATTATTCATAATCACCATTATCATCAAAAAGACATACTCATCCAATCTACGCCTTGGTCAGTTCTCCAAGTAGGTTGCGTAGGATCCACGTTTTTGATACTCTTCACAAAAAGCGAGCTATAGTAGTTTATACCAACGTAATCGCAAGATCCTATCAGTTTCTTGGATTGTTCTGGTGTAAAACTCGGTAATCGATCTCCAATTGATTTCTTCATCGTTTCTGGATAGTCTCCACAAGCAGTCGGATGGTGATGCCTGCCAAAATATCGCCACAAGAAGACAATCAAAAACTAATAAATTTTGTGAACTTCTATGGACTCAAAACTAATCGACAATGAATAGACCGACTCATGCCTCATTTGGGGTATATTATTGAAACGTAGATTCGTAATAATAGATATTATGATAAAAAAAATGAAGTCTATTTACTTGACTTTTAGTCATGACTTACCAACCAAGCATGAAGTCCATAGCCCGATTACATCCTTCTACATCCTCTGGATCATTCGGATCATATGGCTCGTACCAAAGTGGATTATGCGCAATCCCAATTTTTCCGTTTTTAATCTGCATTGTATTCAAGTCAGATCAATACAACAAAACATATTGGAAAGTGAAGTATGATCCATTAATGGATATTTAAACTCTCTTCTTACATGGTCACATTTTCTAAACACTTCCACTGCTTCTGCGTGTGCTAGAAGCATGTTATGGCTCACAATATACGCCTCGTAGCCCGACATTCCAGCAATACTAGCACCATTAACATACTTCGAGCACCGTCCTGGCGCTTTCCTCCCTGTGTCATATCCCGCAACACTGTAGACCCACGGCTCATTCATTGTGCACCACAGACTCACTCTGTCCCCAAATCTCTCGAAGCAGAGACTCGCATAGTCTCTGAAGTCATCTCTGCATATACACATGACCTAACATAAATCTCTCGAATGGATACATCCGGAACTGGTATTCAAAGTTCAGATAAATGAATTGACTTACATAATCTGCTCGCTTAGAAAACCGCCATATTCATCTTCGAGATCCTGAGGTATGTCCCAATGAAAGATAGTGACAAGAGGAGTGATTTCATTGGCCAAGAGTTCATCAATAACATCATTGTAAAACTTAATTCCTTCTTCACTAACTCCTCTCTCCCTTTTGCCATCTGTTTTTGTTTTCCGCAAAATCAACCACCAGAGATTATTAGTATCGATTTGGTAACCGCGATCGAATGTCAATAAAATAAGGTTTCGAAACCGGTGGTATACTTACAAGGTAGAACTCGTGGCCAAGCAATGGAAAGCCTAAACGAATCCATGTTTATATCCTTCATTCTCTTGATATCTTCCTGTACAAGAAATTAATCACAGATCTTCAATTGCTATACCTTGACAAGTAAGAAATCGGGAAAAAAAAAACAGAACAAGAAGAGAAGAAAAGTACCTTGTAACGATGGAAGAAATCAACGGCGACATTTCCGTCACTAGAATCACTGATTCTGTGAGGAAACCTGTTGGAGAAATGATCCCACATGCTTTGTCCTCTCGCACCTTCAGTCACTGCTCCTTCATACTAATTACGAAAAAAAACAAAACTATAATAAATATCATTTGATCTTGTAATGTTTTTTTTAGTTCTCAGTTCTTGATTCGAACTGATTTACCTGGTAAGAAGAAGAAGCAGTTCCAAAGAGAAAGCCTTTAGGAAAGCTAGCTCTACCCTTAGACATCTCAGTAGGAAAGGTTCTTTGAAGACTGCAGATTAATTTCAAAACATTAAAGATTGTCAACACAATTTCTCTACTATATGAATCTTCAAACGGTTGACATCAGAAAAAAAAAAAAAAGAAACAGAGCACTCACTGTGCCATCTTTGGTTGCTTTTCTCTTGTCTTGAACTAAAAGCTTTTCTTGATTTTTGCTGAAGAGTTTTGATTCGGAAGAAGTTGGAGAAGAAGAGATAAAAAAAAGAATGAAGATGAGAAGTAGATCTTGAAATAATTTCTCTGGTTATAGAGATAAAAGCCTTGAAACGATATGATATATAAATGCGTGATTGAGAGATACAGAGCATTGAGAAGTCAAACTAGGATTACAATTATTTTTTATGGGATTTTTTATTATTTTCAAATCGAATTTGATTGAATCCTATTGCATCCCGTCTTGTTTGCTTGTTAAAAAAATATCAATAAGACCGGTCAACTTCAATTTTTCAGCACACTTGCATATTTTAATATATATATTAATCTGGAGTATTAAATTTGTCCTTAGCCGATTTACACCGTACACATAGTAATTATTCTTAATTTCCCGTGAATATTGTCGGTCTCCATAGACCATAGTATATGAATCAGCAATAATCCATTCTCACCTGGAAAATCAAGTTATTCGATACTATTATAGATGCCATAAACCGAATAAGTTCCTTTATTTAGGTTAGTTTAGTTTAGGTTATAATTAACTTTCTTTCGACACGTAATTCTTTTTTAACAGTTACTATAAGATTCTCTAAATAAATAATAGATCAAGTGAAAAAGGACCCTACAGGTTAATAATATAGATGAGTTCCATGGGGACCCAAATCCAACTACACCTAATCAATGGATTGGATTCATATCTTTTTTTGTGTAACTTAAAGTTCCACTAAGTTACGAAAAAATGCAAATGCTTTATATCCGTGTAAATTAACATGCATGCACAATTTTACTTCTTCTTTTTTTTTTTTTTTTTGTCAAAATAAAGTGGAAAAACCCATTGGACCAGACCCATACAATTAATTATATACTTTGCACCTAATGATGTTGATATCATTTGGAATAACAGATTTCAGTTTTTATGTAATAATGAAGTTTTCGACTTCGAGTCCTCCTTCTGTTGTGTTGGTTCTACATTTATAATCTTTTTTTTTTTGTTCGACAAATTTATAACCTAATAATGTTGTATATTATTATTGTTTATCCTCCAGTCAGTCAACTCTTTATGGATCGAGGCATGAGACTTGAGAGGCTCGTCGTTGACTTTGAATCGTTCATAAGAACTAAAAAGGGTATAATGGTAATTTATTAGAAATGCGTGAATAAATCAGCGGGGACCACTTGACAAATTAGAATTAGTCTTGATGACGTGGCGTCGAATTGGTCAACTTTGTCGTCGATTTTTTTTCTTTTCTTTTTTTTTTTGCCGTCGACTGATTTCACTATCACTGGTTTATAAAAGCGTTTACGTAATCATTAAAAAAAAGACTTAAAATCACATAACAGCTCAGACTTCAGATCGGTTACAAAGGAAGCATCAGTCCTTAAATACTGTATTTAGTTATAGTAAATATTGTCACTGCTTCACTGGAATAGTTTCGTCATTATTCCAGTGATTAATAGAAAACTCTTGTAACTGAAAATACTTTCGTCATTAATTATTGGGTCCCTTATTATTTTTTTCCTTTTTTTTTTAACATATGTGTGTAGTGGATTCGTTACTTTGAATGCAACATACGAAAGTTCCGATGAAGTTCATGAGTAGACTCGGTTCATAAGAATGGTTGGAAAACAAATCTTAACACCGGCTTATGGGTTAACGGATGTATGACTGTACGTACCCTTTTTAGAAACTACAGTAATGTATTTAACATAATAACATCTACTTGTCGATTTGATCATTGTTTTTTGCAGACAAAAACAAAAATATTAATAATAGGTTGGTGCATGGAATAATTGTGTGATGATCATCCGTAATGGCCTATTGGATATTTTTTTTCAGTAGTACATATGAAGTGGGTGAGATTCCAAGTAAATTCTTCTCCGGGTCGTCATCCGAAGACCCAACATTCAATCTGGTTTGGATCTCAAAACCAAGTGCTTGAAGCCTCGAACCACGGCCCAATATAAAAAAAAATTCTTGATATATATTGGTGTCCCAGACTGGAATAAACACTGCTAAAGTTGCATGTTTTTATTTTATTCTTAGGAATACATAAGAAAGTTGTATAAATTGAATATATTAATTATAGATATTTGCGCTAGTTCATTTGATAGGAGGACGAGTTGGATAGAAAATGATGGTACCAAAGAGCAGAACTCTTGAGATATCGTTTGAGTCCATCTTGAAAATCAACGTAGACCAATCCGTATCTATATTTGTAACCAAATTCCCACTCGAAATCGTCCATTAATGACCATACATAATATCCTCTCACATCTGCACCTTGACTGTTTCAATGTTCCATGAAAAAAGAACATCAGTCGTCAACATTATTAGATTTTGTAAAACTATGACAGAAGTTTGAATATTTGAAATTCTTTGTATATGCAATTATTATAATTACCTGACTGCTTCTAGAAGAGCAGAGAGATGGAGTTGGTGATATTTGATCTTTTCACCGTCATTGAGAGCTTTGTTGAGGGATAATGATTTGTTATTTTCGCTAGGCATTCCTAATTAAGTATGTAAAACCCACCCAAAAAGTATGTAAATATCAGAATAAGTAGGGGAAAAAATAATAAAAACAATTGCAATCAAATTGTTGACGACTGATGTTGGTATGCATTTAGCCTATAAAACATTTACCAATATCTTTTACTTTTACCTACCATTCTCCGTGACAAGGATTACTGGGTTTTGATACTTTGATTTTATGTATAATAGAACATCTTGGAACCCTTTTGGACATATAAAGAGCCAATCAGCACTCGTCTGAAAATTAAACATTTCAAAATATAACTTTAATTATATTTACTCACCCAGATAAATTAAATCAACCTACATGTGGAAGAAAATCTTACCGGTTCACCCAGAGGAACTCCATTTTTCTCTGCTGCAATTTTCAACAATACGTTTCAAACAAAGTTTTTTTTTTTTTTATAATTGGTGAAGATAATTTGGGAAATAAGTTTTTTTTGTTACTAGTATGATTGACGCGACTGTCCGTTGTGTAACTAAGATTGGTGTTAGCGTAGAACATAACATCTTCAACGTATCTTGAAGTGTAATAGTTGAGTCCAAAAAAGTCAAAGGACCCTCTCACCATTTTTGACTGCTTTTTTGTGAATTTTGGGAGTCTATTTCCCACCAACTCTCTCATTGTCTTTGGATAATCTCCGTAAGTAATCGGATCAGCAAACCTATCATACAATATGTAAGTGTGAACCAACATTACTAGTCATATTAAACAAGAATAAACAAAACGTTTTCGAAAATGAACCTCTATTTAGCTAAATCACTTTTACTCGTGTTTCACAATAATAATTAATTGTTAGTAAGAAAATCTGAAAAACTTGAACTAAAACTGACTCGAAAATTCAAAACCTATATAATATTAAATACCTCTAGCAAAAATAAAATAAAAATTTACCATCCGAAGAAGAAGTCAAGAGCCCTTTCGGCAGCTTCTCTGCAAGCAGGAGTGTTATATTTTGGAATCATCCAATATGTTTGAATAGTCATTCCTATGGTCCCTCCATGAAAACTCTGATTTATCACACAAGTGACAATACGAAAATTTTAAAAGAAAATAGTGGTACGTATGGCTATGATTTAAAGCCTTTAATTTGTTAAATAAGAAATTGCGATCATAGGCCATAGATTCATGGTTAATTTTTAAAAAGTTTATGAACAAAATTAAAGAACCTGATATTTCTTTCTATAGAGTTGGACAGCAGCGGCATGAGAAAGGATCAAGTAATGAGCCACGAGGTATGGCTCAGTGGCTGAATTCCCAACCGTGCAGTTTTGAACATAGCTCGAACAACGTCCTGGAGCAATATTACCGACATTGTAACCTAACACTGCGAACATGTTAGGCTCGTTGATTGTGACCCACTCCTTCACTCTATCTCCAAACTCTTTGAAACATATATCCACATATTCTAAGAAATCATCCCTGTTCAATCCTGATTTCTAATCAAATTCATATTTTATTTTACTGCAATGTTTAATAATGTAGTTAGTAGATTCTTACACGATTTGTGGGTTTAAGAATCCGCCATATTCATCTTCAAGTGCCTGAGGTGTGTCCCAGTGAAACAGAGTAACCAGAGGCCTTATACCTGTTTTTTTTTTTAAATATCATAATGATAAATTGATAATATTAGAATAAAATCATTAACATATATTTATGGAGGATATATATATAACCCCAAGTACGTAGATATTTTATCTGACGTTATCCAAATAAGAAATAAATTTCGAATTAGCATATAAATGCACTAACCATTTGAAATGAGTTCATTGATGAGATGATTGTAGAAGTTAATTCCTGCCTGATTTACTCCACCAGCAATCCTACCTCCTAAATTGGACCAAATTGGTTTCATTATTTGTCACTGACGTCACTTTAGTTAACCAAAACATAAGCAATTGCTGAAAATAATGGCCACGTAACGAGTAAACACAATGACTTTAATTAATGACTTAAAAAAATCATACGAGGTAGTATTCTTGACCAAGAAATCGAAAACCTAAATGAGTCCAGCCCTATATCTTTCATAAGTGCCACGTCCTCCTGGCCAATAAGCAAAAATAAAATAAAAAATGGTTATTATTGTTACAGAAATGTTTCAAGGAACAAAAATTATATATTGTGGATTGCTTAAAAACAAAACCTTGAAACGGTAATAAAATTCGTCTGCGACGTCGCCATTGCTACCATCCGAAATCTTTTCTGCAGGTCACAAGTTTTAACTGTCTTAATTAATAATTCAACTAATCAATTTGCATTTCATTTCAAAACATCCTCATCAACGTGTATGTATAAGCGTCGTAATTAAGAGTATAATTGTATCAAACACATCGTTTGGGGTTGAAAATAAAAATACAAACCAAAATATAAAAGTTAATTGAAGACTGTAGCATGTCTAATAGTGATCGCTATTGTTTTTTACTACTAATTCGGTTGCAAATCCGGGAATGTGTGCGAATTAATGTGTAAACGACCAAAAGACACAATAGCATCTTTGTTTTTGTATATGTGTTTGCATTTCATGTTTGAATATCAAAACTACGTTAGCTAGCTCTCGTATATTTCACCTACAAGTCTAGTAAAAAGATAATAACCTGGATATTGTTTAGTAAACGTATCCCATATGCTTGGTTCTCTTCCATCAACGTTGGTTGCTCCTTCACTCTGTACTAAATCGAAATCTATATGAAATTCATGATTCTAAACTACGGTTTAGGAAAAACCGGTAATATGAAAAAGAAGAAGGAAATTGACCTGATAAGCACTCGAAGCTGCACCATGCCAAAGGGATAAGAGAATAAAGAGAAAGTTGTTTTGTATTGATACTAAGAAGAGAGTATATATACATCTTACACATGAAACCCTAAACATACTTAGGGAAATTAACATAATAGCCTAAGTATAATATATTTACATTATAGGTCCCTAATACTCCCCCTCAAGTTGGAGCATGAAGATTATACATGCCCAACTTGCGCCGTAAATAAGCAAATTGTTGAGAACCCAAAGCTTTAGTAAAGATATCCGCTGGTTGCTCGGTAGTGGTAAGATGTGCAGTAACCAGTGAACCATCCTGAATTTCGTCCCGAATGAAGTGACAATCCCTCTCAATATGCTTCGTCCGCTCATGAAAAACGGGATTAGCAGCAATATGTAAGGCTGCCTTATTGTCACAAAACAAACGCATCGCCTGCGGATGAGACACTCCAAAACATCCCAAAAGTTCACGATTCCATTTCAACTCTCGAGCAGTAAAACTCATCGCACGATATTCAGCCTCGGCGGAAGAAAACGACACCACATCTTGTTTCTTTGTCTTCCAAGCAATCGGCGAATCACCCAACATAACAATAAAACCTGTAACCGATCTCCGAGAGAGGGAACATGTAGAAAAATCGGAATCACAGTAAGCTGTCAATTGTAAATCAGAATCAGCACTCAACACAATACCTTGACCCGGACAACCTTTAAGATATCTTACAACCCGTATGACTGCAGCCCAATGTTTGGCACGAGGTTGGTGCATAAATTGAGCCAACATATGCACAACATATGACAATTCTGGTCGAGTAAAAGTAAGATAGACCAAACGCCCGACAAGCCTTCTATACCTCTCGACATCTTCATAAAACTCTCCTTCATCATCTGGCAACTTATGATTCTGCTCAAGTGGAGTAGACACTGGTTGACATCCCAACAACCCACATTCAGTTACAATGTCCAACGCATACTTCCTTTGTGACAAGTAAAAGCCATCAGGAGATCGAGATACTTCAATGCCCAAAAAATATTTCATAGTCCCCAAGTCCTTCATATGAAAGCATTCACTAAGATATCCCTTAAACTCCTGAATACCAGTAAGATCATTTCCCCCAATCAACAAATCATCAACATATACCAACACAAAGAGCTGCATAGACCCCCGCACCAAGGTAAACAAAGAGTAATCTGCTACTTGCTGTTCAAAGCCATAACCTTTAAGTGCTTTTGCAAGCTTAGCAAACCAACATCGTGGAGCTTGACGCAAGCCGTATAGAGATTTTTTTAGCCTACAAACTTTCGATTTATCTTGAGAAACGAATCCTGGTGGTAATCTCATATAAACCTCTTCCTCAAGATCCCCATGCAGAAACGCATTATGAACATCCATCTGATGTACCTCCCATCCTTTGACAGCTGCAATTTTAAGAAATTCTCTGATAGTTGTCATCTTCACAACCGGAGCAAATGTCTCATCAAAATCCAAACCTTCAACTTGTCTATTACCCATAGCTACCAATCTAGCTTTGTAACGCTCAATTTCACCATTCGACTTATACTTTATTGTAAAGATCCAATGACTGCCAATAGCCTTCTTTCCTGGTGGTAGATCAGTAATATCCCAAGTATCATTTGCTTCTAAGGCATTCACCTCTCCAGACATCGCATTACACCATTTCTCATCCTTAACTGCTTCCGAATATGACTTAGGAACCGAAACAGCAGTAATAGCAGCCAAAAACGCTCTCTGTGACTCAGAAAATCGGTTACAATTCACATAATTTGCAATGGGATATAGAACCGTACCTGGACCAGAGGACGCTGATTGGGAGGAGGTGGATGAGAGTGTGGGTTGATCGGATGAGCAACGTGTAGTGTGTAAAACATACTCCTTTAAATGACCCGGAAGTTTCTTTTCCCTCTCGCTTTGACGAACTTTAACCACTGTCCCTTTCAAATTATCATTTCCTGAATTCTGAACACTCCCCCTTTCGTCTAAAGCAGTAACCAACGACTTTCCAGTACCCTCAGACCCCGAATTCTCTCTGCAAATCGTACCAGGCAAGGGATCGATCGATCCAGGAGGCGGATCGATCGATCCGTCCGTCGCTGTCTCCCCTGGTCGGACCGCCGGATCGATCGATCCTTGGGTTGGATCGATCGATCGGTTAGCTTCTGGACTTTCTTGAACATCGCCGTCTCCCCTGTTCTGTGGTGGATCGATCGATCCAGGAGGCGGATCGATCGATCCGGAAGTCTCTGGAAATAACTCGTCGTCGACATACGAGGGATCGATCGATCCCTGCACCTGATCGATCGATCGCGGCTCCTCTGTACGAAACGGGAAAACGTCTTCCTGAAACACCACATCGCGAGATACAAAGAATTCAGACTTCTCCAAATCATAGAGACGCCATCCCTTCTGTCCAAATGGATAACCCATAAACATACAACGCCGGCTCCGTTCCCCAAATTTATCCTTATCTCGAAGAACATTCTTAGCAAAACATAAGCTACCAAAGACCCGCAATGTCGTAAAATCAGGTGCCGTACCGATCAACATCTCATAAGGTGTCTTGCCCTCAAGAACTATAGATGGTGTGCGATTAATCAAGTGACAAGCAGTAAGAACACATTCTCCCCAAAACTTACGTGGTAAGGTGGCTTGAAACATCAAGGAGCGAGCCACATTCAGAATGTGTCTATGTTTCCTCTCCACTCGACCATTTTGTTGAGGAGTATAGACACATGAAGTTTGATGCATGATCCCTTCATCCACAAAATAAGATTTCAATCCCATAAATTCTCCACCATTGTCACTGCGAACTACCTTCACCTTTTTGTCAAATTGGCGCTCCACCATCTTAAAGAAATTCTTAAGAGTCACTGCTACTTCACTTTTCTCACGCAACAAGTGCACCCAAACAGCCCGTGAATAATCATCTACTATCGTCAGAAAATACGCAGCCCCCGAAGTAGATAATATGCGGTAAGGACCCCAAAGATCACAATGAATTAAATCGAAAATGCCAGCAGCTTTATTAGAACTTTCATGAAAGCAATCACGGGTCTGTTTCGCCCTCAAACAAATATCACAAACTGTTGTGGAACTCACTGGTTTCATAATATCTAAGTAATGCGATAAATAAGGAACAACACGACTTGACGGATGACCAAGACGACGATGCCATAAATCCCATGATCCTGAACTGCTCACTGTCTTGTGTATCTTCGCACCGATCACCCCTCGAAGCACGTACACGTCCCCACACTCTTCACCAACCCCAATCAGCGTCTTCATAGCACGGTCCTGTATAACACACAGCTCATCAGTAAATGTAATGGAACCCTTAACCACTTTTAACAACTTTGCAACAGAAATTAAGGAGCATGTTAAATCTTTTGAATACAAAACTCCTTGTAACCACAAATCACCCCCGAGACATATATCTCCCTGTGTCGTGGACACCACATGATCACCATCCGGTAGGCCGATCATACAAGGATTGGTATTAATCACATTAGACAAATAGTCTAAATTACCAGTCATGTGGTGTGATGCTCCTGTATCAATAATAAAATCAATACATTCTTTCTTACCATTCAACTTCTCATTAGGATTTGACTTTTGAGAAGCAAAGAGACTCTGGAGAGCAGTCCATTGATCATCACTCATTTGGGGTAGAGATTGACGATCCAAATCAGCCGGTGTCCTTGTTGAATTAGCTTGTATGCCGCCAACAATATTTGCCTGAACACCCGTGACCGCGTTAGCCCTACCACCAGACCCGCGACCACGTCCAAACCGTCCACCACGGCCGCCACGTCCACGTCCACCTCTACCACGATCATTGTAGTCGCGACCTCGCTCTCCCCACCATTCAGGAAGGCCAATTATTTGAAAACAATCAGCCTTTGCATGCCCATACTTACCACAATGAGTACATGTCACGTCCTTCTCGCGATAAAAATTGGAAGTTTGACCCCGTTGCGCAGCTTGTACCGCAAACCCCACAGCCTCCGGAGTTGCATCACGATTCCTAGTAATTGTGAGTTGTCTCTCTTCTCGAATGATCCTTTGATAGACTTGTGAAAGCTTGGGTAGTGGTTCCATACTTGTGATAGTAGAACGCACCGTACCAAACTTCGCAGAATCTAAACCATTCAAGAAGGTATTGGTTCTCTCTTCATTACGGTCTTCTTCCAACTGAGCAGCCAGTTCTCCACAACTACATGATCGAATAGGCTTGTAAATTGCCAATTCATCCCACATCTTCTTAAGTCTCCCATAATACACCATTACCGTATCCCCGTTTTGTCTACAGTTTGCTATATCAGCCCGAAGCTCACTGATTCTTGGCCCGTTTCCCGCAGAGAATTGAAGCTTCAAATCTTCCCACAACGCTTGAGCTTCATCCACCATAGAAATCGATGTCCTGAGAGTCGGCTCAATCGTGTTCATAATCCAAGCGATTAACATTGAATTAACCACTTCCCACTGTTCAATCTCATCATCCTTGGTAGGTTTCTCCAAGGTCCCATCAATAAACCCTAATTTCCGTTTCGTTCGCAAGGCGTTCCGCACATGCTTAGCCCAATCTTCATAGTTTTCTCCCTTTAATTGAACAGTAGTAATCACATTACCCGGTCCATCAGAAGGATGGAGATAAAGTGGAGAGGCCCTAGCCTTCTCCGCCACCGTGAGTCCACTCCCGCCGCCGCCTTCCGCAGTCTTCACCGGAGCAACCTCTTTCCCGTCAACGTCAGCCATCTTCTCTTCTTTTCCCTTTGTTTGATTTTCTTCTTAAAACCCTAGCTCTGATACCATGCCAAAGGGATAAGAGAATAAAGAGAAAGTTGTTTTGTATTGATACTAAGAAGAGAGTATATATACATCTTACACATGAAACCCTAAACATACTTAGGGAAATTAACATAATAGCCTAAGTATAATATATTTACATTATAGGTCCCTAATACACCAAACCTAAAATCTTGAGGAAAGCTACTTCGATGGAGAGAGGTCGAAAGACGAAGAAACGAAGGATCCAAAGCATAAAGTTCAGATATTGATATGATGATGATGATGATAAATATGGATTTAATGGCCATGGTTTCTTTAAGTTTTTGGAGGAAGGTTTTATAACTGGATCAAATATATTTGTTGGGTTTAGTGGTCCCTTATATAGATGAAGAAAAGTCATGTTTTTATCCTTTGAGAAACCCCCAAATCTGTGTTCGGTGATTTGGTTAAGTTTTTAATTAGTTACAGACGCTAGTTAATGTCTTGACAATTTCTGTAATTCAAATTTGGCTTTACCAACTATTAGTGAGAGGTACTTGTATTCAGTAAAAGACTCTATCAGACAAAAGAAACACTATATTGAAAATTGGTTTGAGTCTTGAGGGTTATTATTTTATTGAGATGGTAATAAATAGATGTAACCTCATTAAATTGGCTGGTAATGTATCCTTTTTTTAAAAATATTTTATTTTCAAATTTGATGTGGTGTGAAGAGCCACGCTAAAATAAAACAACTAAAAAAGTTTAACGTAAGATCTAGCAAGGCAAACCAAGTGTCCGTACATCAATTAGCTCTTTAGTAATTATTTATTAATTTTGGGGAGCCCATATAGGTAAATCCTTATGACTTTATCTTGTATCTCTTTTGAGAAATAAGAATTAAAAAATTAAAGTAACACAAAAATAATAAAAGAGAGGCGACAGATCATAAAATGTTAGACATTGGCCATAATCTGACCTAATATTTCCTTAATGATCTATCTTTATATTTATCTAAAATAATTGTTGACGAAAAAAAAGAACGTTAAATAATTACAATACAATAATAATGGAATTATCTTGTAACTCTGACGCGTTGTACTCGCGCGTGATTGTCACTCTCCCTTCAAGACAATGCTGAATGTTGTGAGAAATGTCCGTTTGTTTCCGTTCATAATCGTTAAGTCCACTAACCGAGGCTATTAAATTGTCCTCTAACAGAACTGTCTTACTCCATTGGGCTAAGGCCCACTATTTGTCTTTTCTTTTTGTCAAGATGGCCCAATAATATGTCCACGACGTGAAAATCGACTATTTTCGGTTGGATGGATCTCTAAACGGTTAAATGGTTTAGACCTCTCAAATTTTAATTGAAAAGTTTTGATGGTTTGAAGAAAATCAGGCCAAATCGGTAAAAAAATTCGACCGGTTTTTTTTTTTAATAAACTCAATGCTTTTGATCAGACCGGTTTTAGTAAAGCCAATACAAAAATCGAATGGCTCTCGTCGAAAACTTTGCTATGGTATATCAAACTTATCTTATTGACAGTAGATGCATTTCAAAAGTGTAATTTCATATTTTCATTGCTTTCGTCGGATTCTTGGTTCAATGATCTATGAACCCAATTCCGAGTGAGTTCTAACTCTCTTAATATTATTCTACATCTTTATGTATTCTATAATTTCTCAAAAAAATAACGAATCATTTTTATAAAGAACTTATATCATATGCAGCGCATGCCACCACTTCTTCATACTCTTAAACATATCCAAGAGTGTCGGATGTTCTGATCTCTCGAGGAAATGTTTGAACCACTTGGAAGAATCTTTAGCATATCGTTTTAGATCGTCTGAGTAGTCAATATAATAGAGACCGAACCTCACCTTGTATCCATGTTCCCATTCCAAGTTATCCAACAACGACCATACGAGATAGCCTCTGACGTCACATCCATCCTCACTGCATTTGTGTAAAAATTGACATTAACATTAACTATCATATAAGATTATTAGTCACTAGTCAAATGTTTTTCTTCTATATAGTGAAATTTTCTTACGTGATAGCTTTATGGAGTTCTTGAAGATGTTTCTCGTGGTATTCTATCCTCTTTGTGTCCTTTAATATTTGTTCACGGGGAATTGTTCCAACATCGTAGTCATCAAATCCTACAATTTATTAATGGTTTGATAAAATAGATAGTTAATTATATATTGTTAGGTGAGAATTAGCGAAATGCTAGAGATTATTTCTCTCGAGTTCTTACCGTTTTCAGTTATGTAAATCGTTGGATTATTGTATTTATTTTTAATGTAATTTAGTATCTTTCGTATGCCTTCAGGATATGAAAAGAGAAGTTTTGTTCCATCCTGAAATCGCAGAATAACTCCATGTCAAACTATGCTTCAATAATTGTAATTCTTCCCAGAACTTTTTTTTAAAGAAATTTTAATGAAGAGATGTAAGTTCATACATATTGTGAAGAGATGTAATCGCCGCTCCGATTTGTCACTAACCAAAAAAGACAAAAGAAAAGGTATTATCAGTTTTAGTTGAATTATGTTACTAGGTTAAAAAATAGGTATAGAAAAAATGAAGCTTTCTTTTTTGTTATTTCAATTTTTGAGGTTCGTACTTTTGTACTCAAGGTGTTGATCCGTCATAAAACGAAGTCGTGAAGGGTCACTATGCAACTGATGAGCGACGAATCGGGCTGTATAATAGTTTATTCCAATAAAATCAAATGAGTTTTTGACCATTTCTGATTGTTCTTTGGTAAAAGAAGGTAATCTGTTTCCAGCGTTTTTCTTCATTGTTTCCGGATAATCTCCAAAGACTAGAGGATCAAGATGCCTACATAAATGACGATAGGATAAGCAGATTAATGCTTACACAAATTTATTGAGTTTTTAAATAATTTTGTAAATGTGAAAACTTACCAACCAATATAGGAGGCAAGAGCTCGTTCAACTGCTTCTTTATCAGCATGGGAAGCAATATCATAAGGTTCGAACCAAAACGGAGATAACACTATGCCTATTTGTGCGTCTTGTGAAATCTGTTTTGCCAAAAAAAAAAACGATTATTATCTTAAAGGGAATTTTTATATCTTTTGAAATAAGTTGCTCCACATTTTTCTAACACACTAATATAATGAGATATTTTCGTATATTACCTTGTCACAAGTTCTAAACTCTTCAACAGCTGCAGCATGAGCTAGAAGAAGATGATGAGAAACTAAGTAAGGTTCCGTGCTTGAATCACCAGCCACACATAATTTGTTTACCCATTTCGAGCATCGTCCCATTGCTTTATTACCACTATCATAACCCGCAACACTATAAACATACGGTTCGTTGAACGTTGTCCACATATCAACTTTTTCACCAAAATTTTCGAAGCACACTTTAGCATAGTTCCGGAAATCATCACTGTTTTGCAAACATCAACACAAATTGAAGTGAAAATTATTAAATTAATTTTATGTTTTTTAGTTTGATTTTATATATGGTACGTAAGTTTTGAAAGAATCTCTTTTTTTTTTTTTTAGTTACTTACATTATCCGAGGGCTTAAGAAACCACCATACTCATCGTCTAAAACTTGAGGGATATCCCAATGATAAATAGTAACAAAAGGTTTAATGCCTGTACATGTTTGAATATAGTATGATCAGAAATACTAGAAATGTTGGACTAAATTGTTCAAGAGGTGTTATATATGAATACAGTACTAGTTTAAGCGTATGATTCTCACCGTTCTTGATAAGTTCATCAATGAGATTTTTGTAGAATTGAATTCCTTCGCTGTTTACCCCATCGCTAAGCTTTCCACCTGAATGTATAAATTTCGAAAGATCAACAAATGAATATATATACGACAGAATAATTATGTTATTATTATTTAAAACAAGTTTCGAAAAATTTATTACTACTTACTTGGTAAGATTCTTGACCAGGAGATGGAGAATCTGAAAGTATCCATATTCATTTCGTTGATCAACTTGATGTCATCCTGCTTGTTTAGTATGTGAACTTATGGTAAATATGACATTTTTTGGTTAAAGATAAATATGAGTTATATGCAATAAAATTAAAAAAAATGTTATTTAATTAAGGTTTGAGTCAAGTTCTATGTCCCGCCCATTTTTTAAAGTAGTAGTTATTACTAACTAATTAAATAAATGTTAAATAAAAGTCATTGAAATCATCATACCTTATAACGATGATAAAAATCAACGGCTATATCTCCATTGTCCATATTTGTCCTTTCTGCAAAATTTTACCTTGTTAACATACTATTTGTAGAGCCAAAAATATTTCACATGTTACAAAAAATTTTGTAATTAAATTACACAAAATGTTAATATTGATAATATTAATTGTGAAAAAGGAAAGAAATTAGCTAGATGAATACAAACCTGGATATGCATGTGTGAAGTTGTCCCAAATGCTATACGTCCTTCCTCCTTCTTCGATTGCACCTTCATACTGAATATCATGAAATATTACTTCGTCCATTAATAAATTTGTGAGGCAATAGATACGAAAAAGTTTAAGCATCACAAGTACATAAAAAAAAACCTGATAAGCTGAAGAAGCAACACCAAAACTAAAATCAGGAGGAAAACTATAACGATCAAGTGATTTCGTCGAAAATGTAAGAGATCTTCCTTTTGAAACAGCGCATGAGGCTACAAAGAGTGTGACTACAAGGGCAAGCTTAAGTGTCATTATTTCGCAGCTTAATTAAGCAAATCAATAGAATAAAATACTTGATATGTAATTAGGGGTTATGAGCTATATATTGTTGCCTGATAAGTTCCTGTTTCCATGTGGAAGGGTTTATATAGAGAGAGGGAGAGAGGAAGCTAGGGCATACACGTGAATAAGGGTAGGAAAAATCAAACTATGATCAGTTGGCTTTCATTGACTATTATTTATTAATTTAATGATCTCCATGATAAAATTTGATCAACAATTTTTGTTTGGGACAATAACTCAATCGTTGCTTAGGTAGTTATATTTACGTTTATGACCTTTTTATAATTATTATACAACATTTATATCTGTTTAATTTGATCAAAATATTATAAGCTTAAATGCAAAAAAACAAAAAAGAAGTCCTCTGCAATTAGCGTGTGTGTAAATATATATTGTGTGCATGAATGTTTCTTTTTATAGAACATTAAAAATAAAATTTATCTCCTTCTTAAATGAAGATTTTCACATATAAATGTAAACACAAATATATAAAATAATACTACTAAGCCAGTTTTAAAGTTAGTAATTTTGGCCTAGTCTTCCAACTTCCATATATATACTTCCGTCCAATATATAGACTAGGAAGTGATTGTTAAGAGTCTGTCATGATTTACTTTAATTTTCCTAAAAATAATTTTTGACTAGTGATCATTGTAGGTGGTTTAGTGATTTATTAATTAGTGTTATTATTGTTGATATGCAACATAATTGTTTGTATTAGTGTTATTGTTGGATTTTAATCCGTTTATAATTATTAATGGATATAGTTGACAAAAAAAAATCTTAATTTCAAAACCAAAGAGTTCATTGAAGTGTATATTGATATTATAAATAACTTTATGTAATCTATCCAATTAATAACCAAATATAGTTTTTATATCATTTTACTGCATCAATTTTATTTATATCTAAAAGTTAAAGCTAGAGCAAAAACATTTATGGTCAAAAATAACATTTATTGTTTTTGGTAACATTTTTTTTTTTTTTAAAACATTTTCTTGGTCATGACCCCAACAAACATATTCTGTCAATTTATATGTGTTGAAATTTGGTGACACTTGTTCTTTCCACAAACATTTTAACATTTTCTAAGCGTATTAACAATGTTTTTGTAAATCCCAAACCACGTTTTGTTTGATATACGAAAGAAAACACTTCAAAGAACGGGATATACACTACAAAGACTACCCATATATAAAAAATTTAAACTATTATATACTCCTTTGTTCCTAAAAAATGATGTTTTAGGTTTTTACATAGGCTAAAAAAATAATTTTTTTTATTATTTAATAACATTATATTCACTTTCTTCCCTTTATTGATAAGATATGAAAATTATCATGATGTTGATACGAAATATCAATTTTTTTTTTTTTAAAAAAAAAAGAGAAAATATAAAACAATATTTAGGCCTCCACGGTATATTGTGTGTTTTCATAATAATTTTCCATGCATACTTTTCAGTATCCGCATTCAGCAGTTGCTCCTTGAAATCATTAAAAAAACATCCAATAAAATAAGTAAATTTGTTCCATGAAAAACGTGTTAAAAGTCACTTAAAACATCAGTATTACGCTTTCTAAAACTCCTCTATTGCTTCAGTTAAAACAAGTCTAGAGCACTTTAGGAAAATCCTTTATGATTTATTCAGATAGAGCATTAATTTGGTTCTGTTTTCATATCTCAGTATATTTGTTATATATCTCATCATCCTCCCTTTTGTGTTGAGAGAAAGACCGTATTTTACAGATCTCTTATGAATTCAAATATAAAATTGTCGGATCTTGAAATGGATAAATCTGATGTTTAACGGTCTTCTTCAAGAATCACATGGTTTGTAGATTTGACATAACTAACGAAGTTGTCATGATGATTCGAATTCAAAATTTCCACAAGCCTCTTGCAATTAACAGTGGATTTCTTGGGTTAGGAAAATTATAAAATTTCTTAAATCCAGAAACAGGAAAAATAAAAAAGGAGTTCGTCCTTACAAAACCATTTTTATAAATAAATAAAGTAAATTGTCACAGTTTTCCAATGTTGTCTGTCGATTACCTCTGTATCGTTTCTTTATTATGATATAATCAATAAAATGATTCGCTAATACAAAAAAAGATCTCCATGACAAAATTCCAAAGTGGTATTTACCTTTCTTTTGGGTCAAACGCTGTTTTTGCGATTTCCACGTATCTTCAAAAATGATTAAATATTTATCTAAGACATTGATGTAAAGCGTGAGTGATGAATATTTATACTATTGATGACAAATACTGATTGAATGTTGATCCAACGGCTATCTATGATGCAGATCAATATGGATCTTTGTCTTAATTAGCTGCCCAATTTATAATGAATTATTTTAATCAATTAATGTGGTTTGTTAAAAAAAATCAGAAATACGGACGTTAATCAGTAAAAAAACACACACACACAATGAAACGAAGATCAATAAATTTCAGGAACATATATGGCTATGACAATAGACTAATTTTCTACAGATCTAAAGACAATCCTAAACTTTAAAAAAGTCTTTTTCTGCCATCATTAAGTCACGAAAACATTGAATCGTAAGTTGCAGTTTATGGAGTTAACTTTGACGCAAGACCGAGACCAAATGCCTATTAGGATGAATAAATGATCTTCAGGAGCTTCAGTGCGACTCTCACCCTCTCCATGTCCCACTTACAATATTAGGAGTTTTTTTATAATATCTCATTCATTCTTGTCCTCGGTGATCCACCGTTTTGGACCACGAGTTGAAACCCTTATGGTTAACAAAAATAAATTATAATAGAGCTACGAAAATTGTGACTAAGCTTTTGTTCGAGACACTGAACCAAGTGAATATAATATCATTAAGGTAGTGTTGGTGCTGCTAAGGTTAAAAACTCATGAACCAAGTGGATAGAAGACAATCTTGATTTGGACAACGAGGTTGATTTTTTCAGGGAAATTAAGCTGAACTGCGGATATGACTTCAGAGTTTAGAGATTTCTCGGGCAATGATTGATGTTGGGCGAGTTTTGGAATGGTGGATATGATGGTTAGGCGCTAGGCCTTATTCGAACGTCCGATTTAGCGCATGACAATATTTTGGACATGGTTCATAACCAATTGGGCCTTAAAACAGTGATCTCTTCTAGTTTTGGTATCTAAGTAGAAATAGCAAAAAAAAAAAAAAAGAAGACTAGACCAATTGCAACTAATCTCTCTGTTTTTGCTTTTGGTCATCAATTGAAATAATCTCTCTTTGTTTCAAAATCTCATATGATTCACTTTCAAACAAACAAAAAAGACGGAACATATATACACTTCACGGAATTACAACCCATAATCACGAATGTTACTCGACCTGATGTTTCCCTTATTGGTAATATACAAAGATTACTAAAACACCACAACTAGAAAAGCTAAAGAGTCTCGTCCAACAAAAGGTTCTCTAGAATCCCAATGAGTTTTGTGGCTTCAGAAAGTAACCTAACTGATCATTTGGATTCTTTAAAGCACAGAAATCTCCCTCTTCTTCATCATCTTCTTCTTCTATTCTCGATCCATTTTTGATGAGATTAACAATAGAATCAACTGAAGTCTCGAAACCCTCTGAATCATCCAAAGCCTTATTATTTTCTTCCTTATGTGACACATTACATACTTTTTCATCCTCTGTTTCTTCACTTTTTACGACTGGTTTACTGAGAAATTTCTTGAACCAGTTGACGGAATCTTTAGGATACCGTTGGAGATTGTTTTCGTAGTCAACATAGTACATACCAAATCTAGTAGAGTATCCATGCTCCCACTCGAAGTTGTCGAATAAAGACCACACGTAATATCCTCTAACATCACACCCATCCTCTCTGTTATAACGGTCAAAATATTGAGTTAATTTGATAAATTGAATATATGCTTAAACAAAAGGAATATATGCTTAAAAGTATATGTCAATGGTATTTTTATAAACATATACACTAATAATTAATGTTTAAATAATAATCTAGAACTCTAATATAATAGATTACACGGTTATACATGGAAATAAAAATTTATTTGATAAAATTAGATGACCACAAAAAAATATAACATGTTACGGAAAAAAATTGTGCATGCATCATGTAAAACTTAAATGATAGGAAAAAAAAAGGCCTCAATTTATCAATAGAAAAAAGAACATGTATGGAAAAATATATAGAATTAATTACGGATTTTGCCCTTTTTTATAAAGGCATTTGTGGATTTTGCCCTTTTTTGAATAGTTTATGGATTTTGCCCTTTTTCAGGCTCCAAAAATATGATTTAACATGCGTTTCACTCGTTATGTTTGGGTTTAGTCGGTTCCATTTGCTCTTAGGGTTTAGTATTTAGTATAAAGTACGTATTTTTGCAAAAAAAAATCATAAATACGTACTTTTTTAAGTGTTAAAAAAGGGCAAAATCCGTAAACTATTCAAAAAATGGCATTTTCGTAAGTTTTTCCAAAAAAATGGCATTTTAGACAATAATCCCAAATATATATCATGCTGCCGCAACAGTTAAATGGCATGTCACATGTGTAAAACCTTTTCTTAGTTATCATCATTTCTAATGCCATCAAATGCAAATACCTTAAGATATTTTTAAATTATTTACAAAAAATAAATTTGTTTGATGGATAAAGGACTGATAAATCTTTAAATTAGGGCGGATCATCTTTCTGGATTTACATTTTTATTGTGTATACGCCTATACGGTGAGTTATTGTGTATACTTTTGATTTTCAAAAGAGAACACACCATTTTAGTAGATTTTTATCAATATCAATTGAAAATTATAAGACGTAAACAAGAAAAAAATTCTGTTTGCGTTTACAATTTCAAAATGATTTTGATAAAAAAAATATATTAATATGTTGTAAAAAAAAATTAACTAGTAAACGCATTATAACTTTTTGCGTTTAAAACAATCAGACTTTCAATATATACGTAACCTGTGGACTGGAGTTTACATTATAGCTTTGTGAAGTTGTTTAAGATGGTCCTGATGGTAGCTTATCCTAAATGTGTCCTTGAGAATTGTTTCCCGTGATTTTGTACCATCATCGTAGTGATCGATTCCTACAAAAATAAGTTAGCAAATAATACATAGAAAAGAAAAAAATTTATTCAATTTAACAATTAACTAAAGAAACGTAAAAAAAATCATTTGCTGTTGATACATTATAAATATATATTATTTCTTTCTTACCATTCTCTTTTATATAGACGATAGGGTTATTGTATTTATCTTTGATGTAGTTAAGAACTCTTCGCAAACCTTCTGGATGCGAGTGAATTTTGCCTCGATCATCCTGTGTGAAAAAAGGAAAAATAAAATTTCTTAACATATATATTACTGAATAATTTTGTTAAAACATTTCAAAATTTTGGGGTTAAAAATGATTAAAATGTTACATACCCCTGGTCCAATTTCGTGGTTACTGCGATTTGTTACTGCTCACAAGTCACAAGTGATGTATAAAAAAAGCAGTTTAGTGTACGAGTTTCACATGAATTTACTCATAAAAAATAAACAAAAAAGATTTTAGTTTGCAGCCTTACCTTTCTTCTCAAAATGTTGATCAGTTCTGAATCGAGGTCGAGTAGGATCGATGTGAGGAATATGAGAGGTAAAGTGTGTACTATAATAGTTTATTCCAATGAAATCTGATGAATTTATTAACATCTTTGATTGTTCTGGTGTGAAAGCAGGTAATCTATTTCCGACATGCTTTTTCATTGTTTCAGGATAATCTCCGTAAATCACCGGATTTAAATGCCTAACACATATACATTCAAAATATGATAAATAATTTGTATGCTACCAAAACATATAATTTGTAAAATATAACGTACCAATCTACTTCTACGGCAAGGCCTCGTTCAACGGCTCCTTTGTCAGCAGACGATGTGGAGTCGTAAGGCTCAAGCCACCAAGGCGATAACACTATCCCAATCTTATCATCTGGTAAAGTCTGTCCCATGAAACACTTGATTTATTTCTTCATACAAAAGTAAACTATACTATCAAAATATTTGCATTATGAACTTGAATATTTATGACCACCGCCGTGTAATCCAGATTCAAATTCGATAATTAATGTACATATGTGAGTTATAGATGATAAAAAAAAATGTACATATACCTTGTTACAATTTCGGAACTCTTGTACTGCTGCAGCATGGGAAAGAAGAAGGTGATGTGATACAATGTAAGGCTCGATGGCCGAGTCACCAGCTTGACACCGACTATTCACCCTTTTCGAGCACCGTCCAACCGCTTTGTTGCCTGTGTCATAGCCCGCAACACTTATAACATAAGGCTCGTTGATAGTTGTCCACATCTTAACTTTGTCTCCGAAGTTTTCAAAACAGACTCTTGCGAAATTTCGAAAATCTTCTCTGATTCATTGAATTAAAAATAGAAGTTAGTTATAGTTTCCTTTGTGTACATGTAAATGATATAATAACCATTAAAATAGTTATTTTTTATATGTCATGCAATATTTTGTTTTGTTCGCTTACATTATTTGAGGGTTTAAAAAACCACCATACTCGTCCTCGAGAGCTTGAGGATGGTCCCAATGATAGAGAGTCACCGAAGGTTGAATGCCTACACAATTTTGCCACCAAACCATATTATTAAATCATCCTTAATTATCTATTCTATATACAATTTTGATCAGAGAGATTTAGTTTAATTAATTGATTGATAAATACCATTAGCAATAAGCTCGTCTATGAGAGCCTTGTAGAATTGTACACCTTCTTGGTTTACTCCATCCTTTACCTTTCCACCTTTAAAATTGAAAAAAAAAAAAAAACATTAACATAGGAAAAACACATTCTTGAGTAAGAAAAATAATATAATTACACTTACTGGGTATCATTCTGGCCCACGAAATCGAAAATCTGAAAGCGTCCATATTTAACTCTTTCATCAATTTGATGTCATCCTGGTTTAATGATTTGAAGGTCATTAAAATAATTAGGCAAATAACAAAAAACAAATAATGGGCTCACAATAACAAAAACCATTTATAATAACCTTGTAACGATGGTAAAAATCGATGGCAACGTCTCCATTCTGCATATTGGTTCTTTCTGCATTTCAAAACATTATAACTCATTATACAGCTATTAGCCACTAATATAAATATAATAGTTGTTAAAACTATAAAGAGACCTGGGAAGGTGTGGCTGAAGTAATCCCAAATAGTTGGCGATTTTCCACCTTCGCTTGTTGCGCCTTCGCTCTACATAATGGATCAATTGGTATATAGACAAATTAGAAAATACTTTATATAGAACCTAATATTTACAAACTATTTTATATGCCTACATAAACAAAAGGTGGAGAAGCAAATCAACTAGAGAAATTGCAATATCAAGACAAATGACTTATATTGCATTTCAATTACTATTTTTTGAATATATTTTGTTCTTTCTTTTGATTGGAAATTTCGGACCGAAGTCAATAGTCTCTCCTTGTTGGAGCCAACCTATGATCCATCATATCTAAGCTTATGAAGCTACATGAGTCATCCAAAATCCAATCTCTTTTAGAGGGACAACTAAAAGTCTAAAACGCTACCAGTCCAAGACCAATTTGTTTTTTTCTTCGAATATTTAACATGCATCGAAGGAACTAATAATTATATTTTAAACAAAAAAAAAAACTAATAATTACAACTTCATGGTTTTTTTTGATAAAGGACTATACCGACTTCATGTTACCAGCTTTTTTTTGTTAATGCATGTTATAGTTACTATCTTAAATTACCTGAAAGGCCGATATAGCGGTTCCGAAAACGAAATCTTCAGGAAAACTACTTCTATCAAGTACTTGAGATTCTGGAGGAAGAGAAGTAATCTTCGGAGTAAGCCATGAGATTATCAAAAGGAGGATGAAAAATTGCACTTTCATTTTTTTCTTTCTTTTTGGTTTTCGATTTTGTAGATCTTTTTCAAATTTAAGTGATAAAAGCTAAAATTTGTAGACGTTACAAACAATGTGCTTCTCTACTGATATATAGAGAGCTTAGTCTCGTGACTTGGCGTTGATCTACGTGGAAATGTATATCCTTATGGTCAAAAACTCTTTTTGCATGTAAAACTCTCTGAAATGCTTACAACTCTCACGTTCAAAAGGCTGATTTTACGGACTTTGATGATATCGTGGCCGTCCGTTACTATCCAAGCCCTTTGCTTGAACATTTATTTTTTTGGTTGGAAGTGGAATTGGAGGTTTTAGTTACTGAAATATGAAATAAAATTCAACTATTTCGATTTCCTATGAAATTAGACTTAATTGACAGTAAACCGATGCTAACTTTTACTTAAGAGCTGTTTCTTTTAAAAGTGACACTAAACTTAGTAATTAATCTAATTAGTTAGATTAGCAACGTTTAATTCACAAAAATAGTTCTCACAGAATTAAAAAAAAATTGTAATGTTCAACTTCTAGATATACTTTTAAAAGGAAAAAAAAATACCTTAATAAAAAGCCTATATAGTTGTGGTCTAGTGGTGGTTGAGAACTGAGGAAATATTAGAAAGAACTAACCCATGTTCGATCCACCCTGAAAACAAAAAAAAAACACATTTGTGTAGGGAACTCTGGGTTTGGGCCAAAGGCCCAAGCAGTTTACCTGGTAGTCAGTAACATGCGATCTGGCTACTCCTAGCATTAGTCGGAAAGCATTCCAAACTCGGGACAGACAGTGTGGTGACTTTTCGGAGACAAACAAAAAATTGTATATATTAGAAGAAAGAAAACTATATTCCAACGAAATCTACGAAAACTTGTGAAAATACGGAAAAAATTGCATAAGATTTACTTGGGTGTTGGAAATTAAAGTGGTACAATTCAACAAATACGGAATAGCTATACCATTTAAGATCGGATTTGTAACCCTAATTTAAGAAAAAGCAGAAAGCTTTCGTTTCGCAACTGTGAAAAAATAATGAAGTTACTCTGTTTTGAAATCGTTTATATCACATTGAAGAGAGTGAAAACACGATCGATAACCTAGAACGATTGTGGAAGAGACGAAGGGCACGATAAGAAAGATTTCGATGCGATATATTTTTATTGGCGATTCAATCTGTAGTCGTAATCTTTTTATAGGTAAGATTTCGAATGAGTTGATGTGGCAAGCACTGAAGTAATGTTCAACTTCTAGATATATTTTTAAAAGGAAAAAAAAATACTTTAATAAAGATTGTAAAATATAAGTTAAAATATTATATTATTGGTAGACATTAATGTATATAAGATATTACGAAAATAGCATATTTTTCATGATATACCATTTAAATTTAGATTTTTTATTTCACGAAATTCTTTCAAAGAAAAATAACAAAGACATGTAATTTGGTTTGGGATTTGTATGTTGTGGACAATAAACTTAAAAGATTTTCATAAAACACACTTTTATTGAACCAAATTGACTAATTGAGTATTTGAGTGTCGGACCATTGGGTTCCAATTAGGTTCACCGATATATTTGTAATTATCATTAAATATATAACTAATAATGTATGAAAAAGACTAATTAAATATATTCATAGGTTTTAATGAATTTTGAGAATTCTTTGTCTAACATAATTTCTTAAAACACTATATTTGTATTAATATCTCATTGCAAAGATATAGTATTTTATCCGTTTTAAAATATAATATGTTTTACTTAAAAGTATGCAGGTTAAAAAAATATCTACTTTAAAAAATTCAACCAATTATAAATAAAATATATAATATAAATAATTATAAATATTAAATTAATCTATATTTCATATAAAAACTTGAAAATATCTTATAATATAAAATAGAAGAAATATTACTTTTTTTTTTGTGCTCACAAATTCTTCATTCAAACTTAAACGATTATATTACAAATGGAAAATGCGCAACCGGACACACCCGAAATGCGAATACGAACACCAAGCAAATACACACAAAAGCAGATGATAAAAGGATAGGCAAAAACAATCCTAGCACTCAAGCAAGCAACATCCTCGCGAATACTTTTTGTTTGTATTTACGTTCTTGTTTTAATTGATAAATCGATTTCCAACACAGATAAAGTAAATTTGGATCAAGAAAACGTTTTTTTTTTTTGGATCAAGAAAACGTTATATTAAGTTTATTATGATTATATAGAAAGGATATTAGTATATTTTAATATCCTTGTGTAACGCAAGACTTAAATATGTTGACAGATGTTAGTCGAATCATATTTATCGCAATAAATGCAATCGTTACGTTACTTTCTTTTTCCCTTAAAGAACTCTTACGTTACATACCTCGAAACTTGCAATGTCGCTATCGTCAAATTTATTTTTGTTTTTACGGCCCTTTTTAAGGACTTGTTTCGAGGGTCATAATTTTATTTAGCCCCATAGATCGAAGAGAACCGAACACATCACTATAACGTTCTATTTGCCAACATCACAATTTTAAACACTTTTTCATTTATTGTGAATTTATAGTTTATTTTTGTCTACTAGTTCAGGTGGCTTATTTTTTCTCACTTTTGTGTTGGTCGACAATCTCTCTACTCTCTCTATTGCTTTCTAACCCATCTTTTATTCTTGGATGACTATTAGAAATAAAAAGTAGACTAATCAATTCAGGCAATATTCTGTATCAAAAAACAGAACATAATTTTTATAGGAAAAACCGAAAAAATGTACAAAGTGTATTTATGATATTTTATTTTTACTAGATATGATTAAAGTTTTAGTTAACTGGTTATTCAAAGCTTGATGACATATAATTTTCTTTAATATAGTTGAAAATTAGAGAAAGGAAAGGTGAAGCAATTCTTGTTTTATTTATAAAAATAATTTTACTGCTTAGAATGATTTGCATCAAATAATTGTTTTTGGTATTATCGTCTTTCCTTTCATAGCCATATTTCTTTGTTTGGTACTCACCCAGCCACCCTCAAATTTGTGCATGCATTCCAAGTTTTCCATAAAACTTTTTTGTACCATCATCTCAAAATGTAGCGTGTTAGAAATCTGACTTACGAAGTGAAAAAACTTTAACTGAAATTTACCTCAAACTTTAACTAGTTTGAGGTAAAATTCATTATTTTTACAAAAATGGTATAATAAAAAAAACCACTTTTCAAGATTACTATTTGGATAAAATGCTATTACCAAGACTCGATCCAGACATTGAAACATCAGTCATGGACTATTCCTTTAGTGGTGTTACACTCGGTTCTAGAAAGGAAACAGACAAGTTTATGCTTATGGCCCTCAATATATAAGCAAAATTTTATCGCTAATGAAGCTTCAGTGCTTGGTAAGAAATACAAAGAGAAAATATTGGTCAAGAAATTGCCACCAAAATACGCACCACACAAAGTTGTTTTGAAGATAGCGATGAATGTTTGATGAGATGAAGTTTGATAGACTTTTGGATATTCTTAAGACTGCAGAGATGGAATCATTAGCAAAACTACCTAAATCACATAAATGTGTAGCATTCTCTCAAGTTTATTCCGTTTAAGTTCTACTCAATCAAAAACAAACCAAAACATTCTCACTTCAGTCTACGATCGATTTCTAACTTCAATTCATGCCAAAAGTTTCCAAATCTTGCAGACAAAACCAAGTTCAATAATGTTTTTGTCACAAAGAAACGTATATTTAGATAATGTATTAAGAACCCTAGCTTACAAAATTGCATTCCCACCACTAGAATCAGAGGGATTTACGAGGACTAGTTGATGGTCTGATTCTAGAAGGCATCTTCAAGAACCTCTCTGTTTCGAGCATAAAGGAGTGTTCAGGAGTTATAGACATCTTGCTCACCCCGTTATCAAGAACAACGTCATCATCACAGTCCTCACTGTCTGTATCTCCATTCACTATGACTTTAGCAAAAAGCTCATCCTCATCATCTTCGTGATAAGCAATTTTCACAATTGACCAGTCGATGAAGTTTGGAGAGATAAAGCTTCAAGATTTGACAAGCAAACGGGTGAGAAAGAGAGTACAAACTATGCAATGCAACTACTTAGATTCTTTGGACATCATCATATTCAACATAGGAAGAATCTTTTCCAATGATTTCAATCTCATTAAAGATATGCAGTAGAATTTGCATTAAAGATGCTCAAGTCGGGTAAATCATCAAATGAGTCAAGAAACTTCGATAAGTTTCTCATGTTGCTTCGTGCTTGCTTTGTAAACGGAAGAAAATCAAGAGTTAAGAATGTGAACCTGTTAGAGATTTTCAACAAACACGGGTCTAACGGGACGAATGTATCAAGATTCAAGCCTTTCAAAGCTACCAAAAGCACGAGAGACCTCAGACTCGAGTACGGCATCGAAAATGAAGGCTTCTAAGACAATGAACAGACTACCAGCTTTGTATTGTTTAAGGAACTCAGAAACTACAGATGGAAGTCACACATGTTCACACACAAAAAAAAAGGCAGGTGCAAGCTTTATGCATTTGATTGTTCAGACCACTTGAGATATCACATGAGCTATGGGAGAAAAATGATAGAGTAAGTTACCATCAACGGGTTTAGTTTGTGAGATAAAACTGACTCCAATGGTGTAAGCTGCGATTGGAAGCGAGGAACATCTAGGATTGATCTCACTCGGAAGCATAGCACATACAAGATTGCCTACAGTCACAGAAAAGTAAGAAATTTAAGTCATTACTTGACATAATTGTGTATCACTTAAAACGCTGATAGGCAAAACTCTTTGAGATTTATAAGGGTAAGATGACTAATGTTATCACAGAAGAATTCTTAAGGAATAAAAAGTAATAAGATATGGTTCTAAACTTGGACTATACCTGACATCCTGAATAGAAAACTTAATGTACTTCAGGCTTAGCATCATCATTGCATGTTCTGCAATAATCCGCACACTAGTCCACCATTCTGGATTTCAGACACAAGAGAAACAATGTTACAAGTACAACAGAGTGAAACTTGAATCAGATCAAAGCAATTATCTTTTTCAGTTTTTTTAGCAATCTCTTTGTACCTTTTAACATGCTAGCTACATCAACCACTCCACTCATCCTGTTTAGTAAGGGGAGAAAACAAAATCATATGCAAGTGGTGAGTCTGGTGAGTAGAACAGTATTAGCTTGAAATCATGCAGAGAAATTTTTACCATGAAGGATAAGATGAAACTCACCTAGTAACTCAGAGGTTTGTTGCTGGAGAGAAATATGTTCAGCAGCTTACTGGCAAATTTAACACCACAACTTTCAGGATCTAGTAAGCACGCATAGAACATCAGGAACTGCAGATGAAAGCAAAATGAAGTAAAGTGTTAGGAGCCTAGAATAACGAATTATCTAGATGAGTCAAAGCCAAGAATTAAGTTCTCAAAACATCAAACTCGAAGAGAATTTCAAACACCTGCGCTAGAACCATGAAACAAAGAAGTCCCAAAAGATGAATGAATCTACCACAAAGGAAATGAAAGGAAAGATATGTAGATGAAGCACCATTTGGTGACATAGCTCATCCAGACGACCAGCACATTGACAGGACTCAAGATGCTCAAAAGATAGGACCATTAGAGCATGATTAACGGCAACATCTTAGAGATATCTTAGTATTAAAGTTGATTAAATAAAATCAAACCAACATCTTAAAACTAAGATTTGTATCTAAGTTAAGATGTTTTTCTTAACTTAAGATGTTGCAAGGTGTCACATTGTGATTGGTTAAAAGTGATATGTTTTGATACGTATTGGTGATATGTTTTGATACGTATAAATTTTATACGTATAAATTTTATTTTTATATTGGTGATATGTTTTGATACGTATAAATTTTATTTTTAGATATGTTTTGTCAATTGGTGATATGTTTTAATACGTATAAATTTTATTGGTCAATTGGTGATATGTTTTGATACGTATAAATTTTATTTTTATATTAATATTTTTTTTCTACGTCTTCTCTGTTTGATAAAAGTGATATGTTGATACGTATAAATTTTATTTTTATATTAATATTTTTTTTTTAAGAACCACATGTTAAGAACCTACCATTAATCACACAAAAATCTTAACCCAAAAATACTATTTCTTACCTATCACTTTTACAAATATATTACTTAAATATTCCTAAGATTTATTTCTAAGATACTACCAATAATCATGCTCTTAGTTTGTCCAACAAATCAGAGACTAAATCAAATTTATGAATAATGGCAGATATGATAGATCCCCAGGAAACCTCAAATCAATCAAAGTCCAAATTTTCATAGTAAGAGAAAAAGCATCTTGTAATCCTGAAACTTTGAACCATTAAGTTAAGTAACAATTGTGGAAGAAGCAACATTTTGGACAGATGCAAGGGCAATTCTAATGGCATAAACCAAAGCTGTGTCGCTTAAGTCAGCAATTTATTCTTACCATTCAATTTTTCTTCTCTTCTATAAGAAGAAGCCCCTAACAAAAAAAAAAAAAAAAAAAAAAAACAGAGCCCAAAACAAAACAATGGTTTGAGAAGTCACACCGATGAACAATTTTACATGCTCTGCTTCACTTAGCTACGCCGCAGATCAGGCTTCAGATCCTAGCGAATTCCACCGGAATCTCAAACGTCAAATATGAGCATAAACACTAGAGAGGCCTAAGGCCCTAAGCTTTGGGGCACCAACGTCACCTTCCTTCTTTGTCGGCAGAAGAAGTTCGAATGGATCCGCGAAACCCTCAAAATTAAATTTCTATGTTTAACATAATTAATTAATCCAATAATTCTAAAAGCCATTATATATCATGCACATAACAATTCCTTAATTAATTATAAAATATCATAATACACATAAAGTATTTAATTAAACCCATAAAATTTAACTTATCATTACATTAAAAAAAAGCTACAACATAACTCAAGAATTCAAGAATAGAGCAATAAAATGTATTATACATATCTCATTAGTAGTTTTTATTTTCCATTCAACAAATCTCTTCCTACATTGACAATATTCATGGATAAAATCAAAAATTTAAAGTGAAGGCCTAAAAGGTCTAACTTCACCAAACGTTTTCTAAAATCTCAAATAACTATATGATCCCAGCAATAAACCCGACTGATCATTAAGATTCTGAAAAGCGCATTGATCTCTTTTTTCTTCTTCTCTTCTCGATATGTTGGTCATTAGATAGAGAATCGAACCAACAGATGCCTCGAAACTTTCTGAATCATCGAAAGTCTTATTATACCTTTCTTCATGTGACCTCTCATGTGACAAATCCCATATTTCTTCATCATTTGTTTCTTCATTCTTTACATCGAGAAACTTCTTGAACCAGTTAACAGAATCTTTGGGAATACGAGTGAGATCGTTGTTGTAGTCAACATAGTACAGACCAAATCTAGTAGAATATCCATGTTCCCACTCGAAATTGTCTAGTAAAGACCACACGTAATATCCTCTTACGTCACATCCATCCTCTCTGTTACAACAGTAATTATATTATTTTAGAAAAAAGAGAGATAGTAAAAACTTTATTTCTAATCACCAAAGTATAGCATTTAACTTTTCAAATTATTTTTACTTTTAATAGATTTTAACATTTTTATTCAAAAATTTATAGTGAGTATTGATCAGTTAATAGTTTAAAATCTTGTGTTTTTTATAAAAGTGCGGACCAGGATTTACATTATAGCTTTTTGGAGTTGTTGGAGATGGTCCTCATGGTAGCTTATCCTAAATGTATCATTGAGAATATCCTCTCGTGATTTTGTACCATCGTCGTAGTCATTGATTCCTATAAAAAGTTTAGCAAATAAACCTTTAACAAAGAGAGAAACTTTACTGTTTAATAGATAAAAAAAAATATTTCTTAAAGAGATTCTTACCGTTCTCTTTTATATAAACTATAGGGTTATTGTATTTATCTTTGATGTAGTTAAGAACTTTTCGTAAACCTTCTGGATGTGATTGGAGTATGCCTCGATCTTCCTGTGTGTCAAAAAACAAGCCTTGATATTCTTAGAATCTTTGGAGTTAAAAAAAAAAGGAAAAAAAAAATAACTGCGACATTGATTTTGTCTTAAAACTAGTCAAAAAAAAGTCACGTACCCCTGGTCCGAATTGGTGATTACTGTGATTTGTTACTGTTCAGAAACAGACATAAAAATAGTTTAGGAATTTATTGAATCTCATACGAAGAAAATGGTCGTGCGAATGTTAACATTAGCATTCTTACCTCTCCATTGAAGTTGATGATCGGTTACAAATCGTGGACGAGCAGGATCGACGTGTGGAATATGAGCAACGTAACGCGCTGTATAGTAGTTTATTCCAATAAAATCCGATGAATTTTTCAATATTTTGGATTGTTCTGGAGTGAAAGAAGGTAATCGATTTCCGGCGAGTTTCTTCATCATTTCTGGATAATCTCCGTGAATAACTGGATCTAAATGCCTGATAAAAAATGATAAATAAATATCTTATGATTATAATAAAGATTACAATTTTAAAAAGTAAGCTAGCATTACTTGTTTTATACTTATTTAATGTATATAACAACTTACCAATCTAGTTCAGTGGCAAGAGCTCGTTTAACAGCTTCGTTATCGGCAGGAGAAGCAGAGTCGTAAGGCTCAAACCACAAAGGAGATAACACTATCCCAATTTGACCGTCTTGAGTCTGTCACACAAATTATTTTGATTAATTTATAAAATCAAAAGCAAAGAAACTAATCAAAAAGTAATTGATTTAATTTATTAAATATAAAGCTTCAATATATCCACCTTGTTACATTTTCGGAACTCTTGTACAGCTGCGGCATGAGCAAGAAGAAGGTGATGTGATGCAATGTAGGGCTCGGTACCTGAATCGCCGCCTTGACACTTACTATTCACCCATTTCGAGCATCGTCCCACCGCTTTGTTGCCCGTATCGTAGCCCGCAACAGTTATGACATAAGGCTCGTTTATTGTAGTCCACATTTTAACTTTGTCTCCGAATTCTTCAAAACACACTCTTGAAAAATCTCGAAAGTCTTCTCTGTTTATGAGAATTAAAAAATAATAATAGTTAGTATTGATTTCTTTTATGTCTATCTTAATGATATAATATCCATAAAAATATATAGAAAATTTGCTAAGTTCGCTTACACTATTTGGGGGCTTAAAAAACCACCATACTCGTCCTCGAGTGCTTGAGGATGGTCCCAATGGTAGAGGGTCATCGATGGTTGAATGCCTGGATATGTTTGTTCATTAGACCATATAGTATAAGATAATGTAACGCATAATATAGGTTAATTTCATTAGAGAGGTTTGGTCTAATTGATTAGTTAACATACCATTCGCAACAAGCTCGTCGATGAGAGCCTTATAGAATTGTACACCTTCTTGGTTAACTCCATCCTTTACTTTTCCACCTTTAAAATAAGAACAAAAGTTAAAGTAGATTCACCAAAATATTTGAATATATCAATTTTAACTGAACTTATATAATAATAAAAAAGAAGTAAAAGTTACTTACTGGGTATCAATCTCGCCCACGAAATCGAAAATCTGAAAGCGTCCATATTTAGGTCTTTCATCAACTTGATGTCATCCTGGTTTATATAATTTTGGTTAATTCATTTAATTAGGAAAATTACATAATGGGTCCAAAAAAATTTTATCGACCTTGACAAGAAAAAATAACAAAAGATCGTTTCGCATCCAAGATTTTACCTTATAACGATGGTAAAAGTCGACCGCTACATCTGCATTCTGCATCCTGGTCCTTTCTGCATTTGGAATACAACTATTAGTCATTAATATATCCTAATATAATTAATTTATAGTAAACATTTTAATTAAGATAAGTGCACGGAACATAATCATATATATAAAGAGACCTGGAAAAGTGTGGCTGAAGTAATCCCATATAGCTGGAGATTTCCCACCTTCACTTGTTGCACCTTCGTACTGTACATAATTGACAAATGGATAATCTTAGTTTTTTAGTGAGAGTTGATCTTCTTCTTTTTTATATATATATAGAAAATCGAATGAGGAATCAAATCACAACAATCAAATCAAGTGGAGATGCTCGCTTCGACAAGGCACTCCAATTCTGGTTCCAATCAAGATCGTGATCTATTTCAGTTTCAAACTTTAAGAATTTTTTCTGATAAAAACTCTTAACTAAAAGTGGCACTTGTTGTAAAAACGTTATTTTCTTTTTGAATTTAATTTAACATTTTATTCAAAAAAAAAAAAAAATCGAATATTACAAACTATATAAATTGTCTAGTTATTATTCATTGTGATATAGACAAAATGTGAAGAATAAAATCAACGACGTCATCTGAATTGTAATAAATTTATAAGACGGCTGACTTAAATAGCATTTAAAGTTTAATTCTTAGAATATGAACTTCCACATCAACGGGAATTATACCTACGAGTACGTACGAATCTTAGATTCCGCATTTGTCAACGTCACACAACTATAATTAAGTCCGTACGTAACCAATTGCGTTTTATAATGATGATTTTAAAAGAATAGAAAATAATCGATTGTTTCATATAACCAACTAAAATATTACCTGAAAAGCCGATGCAGCTGTTCCAAAAACAAAATTATCGGGAAAACCATGACGATCGAGTACTTGAGATTCAGGAGGAAGTGAAGTAATCTTCTCCGAAAACCATGAGATTATGATAAGGAGGATGAAAAATTGCATCTTCATATGTTTTTTTGTTTTTTTTTTTTTTTGGAATTTCAAAAGTTATGTGTTTTCTTCAAACTGTTCAAAGCTGAGATTTGTAGTTGTGACAAACTACGCATTTCTCTTCTAATATATATATAGAACTTAGTCTCGTAACATTGTTGGTCTACGTGGAAAGGTATATCCTCCTATCAGTATGTATTACTATCATAAAGTACCTTAATTATTATTAAACAATGATTCACCCTAATGAAGAGAATTATGGTAATCAAATAAAGAAGAGAAATCAATTTTGGTTTCCTTTTCTTTTTTACCCCCAAATTAGACCGTATTCTTAGCTTCTGTTCATCTTCGTGTTTGAATGTGGTCGGGATCACTGCTTATATTCAAATCTAAAGAAATAAGTGTGTCTTAGTGTCAATGTTTGTACTTGGACAAGTGGAAATGGAATGTGGTTCTTAATATTGACTATGTTCAGTGCACTATCGAAAACCCTTTTTGCATGTAAAACACTCTGGAATGCTTACAACTTTCACGTTCGAAAAAGCTGACGTTTCCTTTTACGGACTTTGATGATATCGTGGCTGTTGCGGTGTAACATTCATTACAAAATTTTATCAAAAAAAAAAACATTCATTACAATCCAAACCCTTTTTGTCAATTTTGTTTTTGTTTTTTTTTTGTTTTTGTTTTTTTTTTTTTTTTTTTTTTTTTTTTTTTTTTTTTTTTTTTGCTTTCCTGTGGATTTGGAATTGGAATTTGTTTTTATTCCCAAAGGAATTGGAGTTTTAATTAGTTATTGAAATTTAAGATAACTTATTTTCGATTCATCTGGAATTAATCTCTGAAATTTTGTAATGCTTATCAAAAACCTCCAATTCCGATTCCGCAAAAAAAAAAAAAAAAAAAAATCAAAGAGTGATTCCATATTGAAAATGCAAATACAACAGAATGTGAATCCTCCTGAATTTGAATATCCATATATTGTTCCTTTTATTCCATTGGTGGATAAACATCGTGCCTTGAAATTTATCCACATATAGTGTATATTATATATAGTATGATATTTATTGGTAATGAAGATATAAAAAATACTTTAATTCTTTCCTGACAGTTTTTACATTCAAAGCTGTAAATTTCGATTTCTTGTGGATTTTTAATCTCTGAAATATCTGTTGACAGTAGGTATTCTTAATTTTTCTAAATATCCACTAATTTACATTTTTTCTAAAAAAAATAATAGTTATATTTGACATAATTTGCTATAATATCTAATATCTTTGACGTAAAAATTCTTAAATTCCTAAAAATCTTATTATGTATAAAAATTCTTATATTCTTAAAAAGAATAGTTATACATGTATCGATAATATTAGCATTTGGACTCCACTTTGGCTCGTGAGAAGCTGTATAATTTACCTGCAGGCAGTGTATGTTACATATAGCATATAGGATAACTAATCAGTTTGGATATGGTCGCAATCATGTCTTCATTCATAAGTTCGTACTATACGTGGTTAGTGACGACAAGTGAATCTGTACACGCAATTTCATTTTATAACATATCTTCTCTTCAAAAGTTGGGCACTGTCAAACTGGGAAAGTTTAACCCATTAGGCCCAGTTCTGAACATAATCTTGAGTGATTTAAATAATATTAAGATAATCTTATGTGTCATGTGAGCTATCAAAGCAATGCAATAATTCGGTCACTGACGAACCATTCTTTTCTTTTTTTTTGTATAGGTCCGATATCAGCTTTTAGTAAAATTTATGCGAAAGCGTAAACCAATAGTCGCAACTGGAACTTAGGATTTACATAACTTTTACTTAAAACATCAGTAGAATTTATCGATTGAACTATTGATTTTGGAATAGTACTTATAAAACCGTGCATAACATTAATGTAAGTATTTGGATCAAATTCAGGTACATGGTCATGGGTGATACTCATATAAGTATCATTAAGAAATTTTTAGTATTATTTATAATGTTTGTTTAATGTTTTTTATTTTTTTCTCCTATTTTTGGCAAACGCGACCAATCAGGAGATGCCACGTCAGATGATACTGGTATCAAAAGTATCATTGGACTGATACTAATCATGTCCATTCTAATTGTTTTGTCTATATAAAAATAATTTATGCGCTTGTGATACTCTAAAAGTATCACCCATGTACATGGTAAGTGGTCTCATAGTCGCCTTTACTGACTTCTTGTTAGTTGTTGACTTGTTGCTATGCACGCATGAGAGACTAGTTTGAGTTTTAACTCTTTGTACTTTTCTTTAGTCAAACGGCGTGAAGAATTTTTCCTTCGGATAATAGTGGGGCCGCTAAGAAAATAGAATTATTAAACTGATGTATTTAACCTTAAAATGATTCGAAATTAGTGGAAAAGATGAAGCTTAACTACACTCATATTTCCTGAAATACATCAATGTATGTTTACTCTTTCAAAAAGCAACAACGTCTGTTTACTTTTTCTGTCTAAGAATTTTGTTCTTCTCTAAGAATTTTTTTTTTTGTGGGAGATGAAAGAAAATATATTCTTTTCTCTCGAGAAATATTATATATACAAGAAAATTTGATATTGGAAGATCTGGAAAACTTCTCTATAGATACCAAAGTCTTGAAATTATTTCAGATAATATGGAAATTTCTACTCCTCACTTAAAAGCTTAAGATATACCGGATTGGATCATGGATTTATAGCAAAATTTCTCTTAACCCAAGTATCTTTTAGAGAATTAGATTAATTGTTGGAAGTTATGTTTTCATTAGCATAACAATCTTTTATATAGGCCACAACATCTTAAAATAAAAAGGAAAACACTCAAGCCAAATTTCAAAAGGGAAAACACCTAAACTATAGTTCTAATGCATAAATGAAAACACCAAAACCCATTAACCGTATAAGAAAACGATGTCACACAAAACAAATCCTGCCTGAACGATTCACTAATTGTTTTTTTCTAGATTGAAACACATTAACGTTTAAAAAGCATTTCAGTTCAAGTTGATTCTAGTAAAGTAAGATCCCAATTTGCCATCTATAGGAATGAGAGACAAATTTAAAGAAAAACGACGATTTACCATAATAAGAAAAAAAAAATCGAGAGGCTTTTGTATTTGGTGGTTACATATTCACTGGGCATTCTATTTGAATGCGTATAATAGAATATTCTCACATAGAAGCGAATAATTGTTACATATTATAGCAGTACTGTCAACATCACACATGCTATAATCAATAATGGGACCATCACAATCTTAAAGAAATATCAATAATCCAACTCATAATACCATATATGATCATCTTTGAAAACCATGAGATTATCAAAAGGAGAATGAAAGAGTGCACCTCTTTTTAAAGATCGAACTTTTTTTTTCAAATTGATATTATAAGCTGAATTGTAGATGTTTTACAAACTCTACCTATATCGATTTCACATGTTCTCAGTTTTAATCTTTTTCCAACGAGTTTAATATTAATTTTCCTTATACAACGTACGTAACATCGAAAGATGATTTAACATCGGCTAAACATCAATCGAGTTTGGGTCGGTTCGTTTCATCATCTACCATTTCCATCCAAATGGTTCATTTAAATGTTCCATCCAAATGCTCCATCTCAATGTTGTTCGTTTCAATTTTTGGATGGAACATTTGGATGAATTTTTGTTTGTTTATTTAGTTTTTACAAATCTTTATCTCCATCTAGATGAATTTAACAAAAAAAAATGAACCATCATTTTTGTTTGTTTATTTAGTTGTTAAAATAGCTAAAACCATTTCTCATTATTTCCAAAGGAGAAAAAAAAATATAAATCTCTCAGAGTAAACAGAGAAACTAATATAATGAAATATACATATCTCATCAATTGTTTTTCTTTTCATTCAATAACTTCTTGAACCACTCAGCCGATTTCTTGGGATATCTCTTACATCCATCTTTGAAATCCACGTAAACCAGCCCAAACCGGACCGTGTATCCCATTGCCCATTCGAAATTGTCTAGCAACGACCATGCGAAAAATCCCTTCACGTTGGCTCCAACCCTAAATTTGCCAGTAAACAAAAGCATTTGCACCAGAATTACATGAATGTTATGATTGTTTATGTCGAATTAGGAGTTTTACAACTAAATATAAAAGGATGCTTACGAGATAGCGTCTTGAACCATTTCGAGATGTCGAGCGTAGTAATCGATCCTGTCACCATCTTGAAGGAAGATTTTATTGGTACTAAATTCATCTCTCCCTACAAAGATTAATTCACATCATTATGAAACTAAAATAATATCTATGTTACATTATTCAGAACTGAAGCAGTTGTTCGTGTGAATTACCGTTTTCGGTTATGTACATGACAGGGTCCTTGAACTTGTATTTTGCATACAGGACAAGATCACGAATTCCCTTTGGATATATTAAAAGCCAATCTGATGCAGCCTATAAAATAAAACCCACACATACACAGTTTAGCTTAGTTGTTGTTGGGTTTTGAGATTGAATAAATTCATAAATATTGATAACCGTTACAAGTACCTTTGGACCGATGGGAACTCCATCTCTTTCACCTGATTTGAATACAAACACAGATTTTGGACTCGTAAAATTTCGATTAATTTAGTTTATAGTGATAAAAGAATATAAAAAATTGGATGAGAAGAAAACAGACCTGTGACACTAGCACAAGGATCAGAGAACATAGTAACATCTTTGGTGGAGCAGGGAACATCCTTTGCGTAAGTGGAGGAGTAATAGTTGATGCCAATGAAATCATATGAGCCTTTCAGCATCTTAGATTGTTGTGCAGTGAATATAGGTAAGCGACCGCCTTTTACGTTGTTGACCATATCAGCGGGGTATTTACCGGTCACAAGCGGCTCCATAAAGTAGTCAAATGTGAAAGCCATGGCTCGTGCCGCAGCTAATCTATCCTCAGGTGATTCTGTATACGGCAAGTTCCAACCCGCGTTCAAAGCAATACCAACTTGACCTTTTTGAGAAGCCTATGAAAACAACATTTAAGATCTTATTTGCCACAATATGAACTAAATAAACGCTGTCTATTTTCAGTAACGTGATGCTTAAGAAACAGAGCATATTTTTATTTTTTTTGCTAACCTTGTATTTTTCTCTGTAGACTTGGACTGCGGCTCCGTGAGCAAGGATGAGATTGTGACCAACAATATAAGGCTCAGTGGCTCCATTTCCACCGGTGCAATTAGGGTTTGTGAATTTGGAGCATCTTCCTGGAGCCATTACACCTGCAACATACCCTTGTTGCACCACAGTCAATGGCTCGTTCAATGTCATCCAATGCTTCACTCTATCTCCAAAACTCTTGAAGCAAATATCCGCATAATCGCGGAAATCGTTCCTATATCATTACACAACAAAATAAAATTAATCTGATCTGTCTTGTTAATTGTAATGGCTAATAAAACTTAACTATCTATTTACAAATGCTAAAAAAAAAAGTTATAGATTTGGAGGACTTACACAATCTCGGCACCACGGAATCCGCCATAAGCATCTTCAAGGGCTTGTGGTGTGTCCCAATGGAACATGGTTGCAAAAGGCTTAATTCCTGTATACAGTTACATAATATTTACATTAGTGTTTGCGTTGCGTTTGTAACTAAAGCATGATATCCTAATTTGAAGGGTGGAACTTGGAAGAAAGATGATTTTAGTATAAATAAAATCGAATTTGAAAATTTGCTAAGCTTAATTTTTACAGATTTTTAGTCTTTTTTTAATACTAAAAGCTTGATTTAAAGTCATAGTTTGAAACAGAGAGCGTTACTTTAGCATGTGTGTCAAATTGGATTTTGTCTTTTACCTTTGGACAAAAGAGCATTGATCAAGTTGTTGTAATAGTCAATACCAGCCTGGTTGATTCCTCCTCTTAGATTCCCACCTAAATAAGAAACAACTCAGTAATTATTGGTACTATGTGAGAAATAGTCAATTTCATGTGTGAATGTCTGAAGACAAAAAAAAAAAAAAAATCTTCAAAGAAGAAGAAGATCAGACGTTAAGATAACTTACGAGGCAAGATCCTCGACCATGAGATTGAGAATCTGTATGCGTTGAAGCCAATTTGATGCAACAAAGCCACATCTTCCTGCATTGATTTTTAATTTTATTTTAATAATGATGATCAAAGAATGTGACTGGTTATGAAGCCAATGGAAATAAGCACAACAATTTTCTTTTGCATATGTAATCCAAAAAAATGGAAAATTACCTTGTAAAGATGGTAAGAATTATCTGCAACAGACCCATTGCTACCATCCTTTATCTTCTCTGGAAATTTAAAATTAAGCATTAATTTCAGTCTTATTAACTATAATCTCATTGAAAAATCAAAAACAGAGTATTTTAGGAAAATAAAATTAGGCATTAATTCTCAGCGACAACTAACATTTTACTTCTTTTTCCAATTCTCATCAATTCTTGAACGATCAACCCCATTTTTCATATTGAACAGATTCACACATATACATCTATACTAATTCACGGATCTTGAATTTAAATATTCATATAAACCATAAAAAACAATGGGATTAAAAATAAAAACCTGGGTATTTCTCAGAGAAGGTATCCCAGATACTTGGTCCTCTACCATCTTCATGAGCACCTCCTTCGACCTATGAAGTGTTAACAAAAAAAGAACCCATAAATTCTCTAACAAAAAAACATGATCGGAATTTTTTTAAGAGAAAACTAATAAGAAGAAATCACAAAAAAAAGTACCTGGTAAGCAGAGGTTGCAGACCCAAAAATGAAATCTTCAGGAAAATCACTTCTTCTTAATTTAGGTGTTGAAGAGTTGTTGTTGGCAAGAACTTCATTGGAAGCCAAGACAATGAGCACTACTAGCAAAGAAAGATAATTACCTTTCATTTCTTAAATTTTTTCTTATGATTATTAAATCTTGTTTTCTTTTAAGAAGATGAATTAAGTGGAGGTTTATATAGGGAAGAGAATTACAACTGGATATGTATGTGAATATCTAAATAGTAGAGCTATTTGAGAAAGATGATCTGATAGAGGGAAAGAGAAAGAGAGTAATATGATAAAATATTCTAATTTTCTTAATTAGTAAACGGAAAATTCAAAAATGACCTTATCAAGTTATATCAAAATAGGAAAAGAATGATAAAACGTGAGTGATTTTTTTTTCTTACATAATTTTTAAATTTCTTATCTAAAGCTGACAAGCTGAGTCATTATAATTAAAAAAAATTTAGAGAAAATTCAAAGCATCATTGCACGTCTTGTAGAGATTTTCGGGATGTGGTAATTTTGTCAAGGAACGTGAAGACGTGTTAGTATTGATAAGTCCATTTTCGTCATTTTGTGTTAAAACGTCTTTGGATAAGAATATCGACAAGTTTCACGTAACGGCTATTATTTCGAATTTTAATTAATTACTTTTGTTTTACTTCTTTCTTTTAAACGTTTGTTTCAAGATTTTTATATTATTTATATTTGTATTGGAAAAAGGTTATTTTCACAGGTTGGTGTAGTCTGGAACACGTTTGGACTGTCGGTCAAAATAAACAATATAATTATCAAACCTAACATGATCTATTTAATAAATTAATTAACACTCTCTTTGATCTTCAATGTGACGAACCAAGTCATTGTTTTGGTTTGAGAGGATCGGATCTTTTTCCACATTTAATCTTATAATTTTTTGTTAAGAAAGGAAGAAGACAGCTATCATATTTAATTTTATATGAACTAAATCTTAAAACTTAGTAATAATTTTTACTATCAAAATATTTATATTTTAAAAAAAATTTTCATTGCAAATTTTTCAATTATAATAAGATCAGTCAGATACAAATTTATTTGTGAGCCAAAAATAAGTTTAATAAAATTTATTTCAAAAATTGATGAAATCAAACTAGAGCAGGATAAAACTTTATCAAATTGTGGGTCGTCTTAGCCATCACCGACACCGATTACTGATTAGTTTTCAGTTTTCATTTTTCATTTTTCATTTTTCAAATTTGTGAATTTCCTATATAATATAGCTATTGTCAGAGTAATATGCTGGGCCAAAAAAGCGAACTTCTCTAATGGGCCGAAACATTGACGGGATAATTAGGTGTCTCACAAGTCACAAGACACAAATAGACTTTCGTCTAAATTGATTATTACATAATTGTTTTTCATTACATAATTGTTTTTCATTTTTCGAAACTTTTCATTCACAAAACAAACCAAAAAATCAAATAAACGAATGGTCTTAGAAAAGGAGTTCTAATGCTTTCGAGGATTCAGACATCTTAGGTATAAAGCAGGAAAGTGAACCAGATGATGTTAAGAATCTCTTCCTCTTCTTGTTAACAACAAAATTCAACGACCCTTCCTTCTCTGACTCCTCGATCTCTTCTTTCTTCAAAAACTCTTTGAACCACATTGCAGACATTTTGGGATAACGTTTTAGACCGTTGTTGTAGTCTACGTAGAACAGTCCGTATCGAACTCCATAACCAGCGTTCCATTCGCAATTGTCGAGCAATGACCATGCATAGTATCCTTCTACTTGAACACCATCCTCCCTAAAAAGAAAAAAGATGATTGATGATAAGACCTTATTGTTTTTCAAAGTCGATTTTTAGGTTTTCGCACATGTTATTGCTTGTCAAAAAAGTAAAGAGAGTAGAGACAATGAGACATACTTGATGGCTTGGTGGATGCTTTGGAGATGTTTTTTGTGGTACTCTGTCCTCTGCAGATCCATCAAGTTTGAAAGTTTTGCCTTTTTTTCATAGTCTATATCGCAATGTCCTATCAATTTCAATATGAAATAAAGTTACAATTTTCCGAAATTTCACTTTCCGAAAACTTGAAATAGTTATAAAGATAAATAAATTGGTACCATTTTCAGTTATCATAAATTTAGGGCTTCCGTATCTGTTTTTGGCATAAACCAAAAACTTTCTTAACCCTTGTGGGTATAAAAAGTCCCATTCTGAACCACCTCTAGGACCCAAAGTTTGTCCTGCTTTGTTTTGTCCTGTTTTAAAACAAACTTGTGAGCCAAGAAACCACAAAAGATATTAAAAAAAAAGAAAAAGAAAAAAAAAACTTACTTTTCCATTCGATGTGTGCGTCAGATCTCCAATCGGGAATATTAGGATCAACGTCAACAACATTTTTAACGTAAAAGGCACTGTAATAATTTGCTCCAACAAAGTCAAAAGATCCTTTTAACTTCTTAGATTGCGCTGCAGTAAACGACGGTAATCTTTTTCCAATCGACCTTTTCATGACTTCCGGATAATCTCCATAGACCGTTGGATCCATGTGCCTATAAAAAAAAATTAAACCCACATAATTATTATTAGTCACTATTATAGTAAAGATAAGTTTCAATTATAATATCGATCACTCACCATCCAAACATAAATTCCATGGCACGCTCGACCGCTTCTTGATCTTTAGGACAGTTCGAGTCATAAGGTTCGAACCAGACCGGACAATGCGCAATACCAATTTTCCCATCTTTACACTATAACACAGAATATCATTGTATATCAATAAATTTAGTAACGATCAATTTACTAAAATCCCTAGTATATAATTAATGTATCTGAAAAGAAAAGAAAAGATTTATGCATATGCGTACGTGGATAAAAGAGTATAGACAAAAAAAATTACTTATAAGAGATCAGTTTTTTTTTGTACCTTTGGGTTATTCCTGAAGACTTCAACAGCCTCGGCATGAGCCAAGAGTAGATTGTGACTAACAGTATAAACCTCACGACCCGATTCACCAGCCAAAGCTGCTTCGTTCATGTATTTGGAGGCACGACCAGGAGCTTTTCTCCCGGTATCATACCCGCCAATACTATAAACCCACGGCTCATTTAGTGTCACCCAATACTTAACACGGTCGCCAAATTCCTCAAAACATATAGTGGCGAAGTCGCGGAAATCATCACTGCATGCATCAATAATATGATTATATATTGGTATATGTATAAAGTTAGATGTTTATTGAAAATCATTTAACGTTAAAGAATAGGTATATATAACTGATGTTTAATATCTAGCTACTTACACAACTTTTTCGCTTAGAAAACCATTGTATTCATCTTCTAAGGCTTGTGGAGTGTCCCAATGGAACAAAGTCGCGAGAGGAGTGATTCCTGTTACGTATGATCACGGTAATTATTAGAACACACATACGAATTGACAATTTCATATAAAGATTCGAATGTGTTGATATATATACACAAGAGACGGATCATGTTATACCATTAGCTAGGAGTTCATCGATGAGGTCGTTATAGAATTTGATTCCCTCCTTGTTCACTCCTTTAATTTTCTTTCCATCTACACATAAAAAGTTAAAATTTTACATAATGAGTTTGGTGAAGAAAGCTAACAAAAAAAAAAGTTCGAGGTTTATGACTTACGAGGAAGAATCCGAGGCCATGAGATTGAGAATCTGAATGAATCCATATTGATATCTTTCATTCTTTGAATATCTTCCTTGTAATGGTGATAAAACTCCACAGCTTGGTCCGCATCAGAGTAACAATTCCTTTCTGGCACGTATGAATTGAATTAAAGCTTTAATTAGATTACATGATTAATAAACAAATACATAAGATATATGTATCGATAGATATAAACCTGGATGCTTGCGGACAAAAGTATCCCAAACACTTAGCCCTCGAGAGGCATCGTTAACAGCTCCTTCGTATTGGTAAGCCGATGAGGCTGTCCCAAACAAGAAGCCTTCAGGGAAATCGGATCGGCCAAACGAACTTTTATCCGCGTAAATCTTCTTTCCTCTGATATAAAATTAGAAACCATATATTAGATTATTTTTTACGTTCATTTATATGTTTGCATTTAAGTTATTGTGACTTACTGCATCATTTTGGTTTTGCAACGTAATTAAGTCTTGCAAGAATGAAGCCTAGCTAGATATTTTTTCTTCTTTATGAAAAGTAACAAAGAAATGAAATGAATGTAATGGGAAATGGGTTGTGATTAAAACGATGGGATAAGGTTTATATAGGCAAATGAAATCGTATGAAGGAACCAGGAAAATTCTAACTATAATATGGTTCATATACAGATTATCCTTACATGCATGCCATAGTCAAACTAGTTGCCTGTGTGACTACGTCTGTTGACTCGACTTATTTTTATATATGCTTCGCATTGCGATCACGAGCTAGATTGTCCTATGTTGACTTCAAAAATGAATAAAACAGTGTCGGGGAGATTACGCTGCTACTAGGGTGGATCTAAGAATTGTGGATAAAACTGTTTCTGTTTTTCTCCTTAAAACTAGAAACTTTCAAACTTTGATATTTTATTTCAGAAATTAATCTTTGGTAATACTTACAACTAGATAACAATCCGCACGATGTGCGGGATGAAGTGATTCAAGTAAAATTATTATGATTAAAATTATTATCCGGGATTCAAGATCCGTTTGTGTAAAACGAAACATATTACAATTTTTTTTTTGTTTTATTCAAATTTGGGACTATTTCATATAAGAATATGTTTTACCCGTGAAATATTTGAACCTTGAATAAAGCTTCAACGTGATAAAAAAGTATTGACGAAATGTTACCATTTATGGCAATATGTCTTTCCGTATGTTTTAAAGATTTCGTAGTATAAAAAGAATTTTTTTTTTTAAATAAGTATAAGAAATCCAAAATTTAGCAAAGATGAGATTTGATAGTTTTCAAGCTAAGATTTTGTAGTGTTCCAAATATAAGATTCTTAGATTATGAATGGATTATTTACGAAATGGTTATAATGTGGCCAGATTTTGGTTTATATACAAATGTGGTTATAATGTTTTTCTTCGAAAAGTTAGAACTCCTCCAAAAAATAGGATTTTAAGTATTCGTAACATATATAGAAAGGAGATTATCTTATTTATTTAAGTAAAAAAATTATGAAAGATGTAAAGATTTTGTAGTTTTGAATTCGAGATTCTTGAACCAAATGTATATATTTTATCATTTAAATATAAACATAAATATAAATATAAATAAAAAGATTGTATACCCATCCGCTAAAGAAAATTTATATAAATCTATATAAAGAAAAATATAAATATAAAAATATAGTAATATAAGATAAACAAAAAGTGTATGTTTTTAATTATTAATGGGATATATGGATGTATGAGACTAATGGCAAATTATGTAAATAGTCTAATAAATCTTGGGTAATTATCTAAATAAAAGCCAAATCATTGTGAGAGCGACACATCAGCGTGGTAATCTTGTTAATAACACATGATGGTAAGGTTTTTTTTTAAAAATGTTTCTCTATTAATATATAGGGGATTGTTCTAGCAAATAAGCCACTACTACTATCTATCTAATTAATCCGCGTAACATATTTTTTGTGTTTATGTAACTTAAATCTGCGTAATCCTGGCGAGAGAACTTTTTTCTAAAGATATGATATTGGAATGGCGATATATTCCTTTTTTCTCTATAAAAGAGTAAAAGACCTTGTTTTTTTTATATATAAAAAGACCTTGTTTTTGGTCAAGTTTGTTGACTTCTTGAATATGTAAATAAAAATCACTCAGTAAATAGGGTAATGTGCTAGAATCCCCTATCTTTATTCATCCATATAGACTGAGGCTGGAGGAAGTTAAAAATACAAATCTAAGGGAGTTTAATACTATAAATTTGTTTATTCTGACGACCAAAATAAATAATTTATCCTTTAAGTATTAGTATTCCAGTTGCCAATAAAGCATATAAGACGACTCGGCTATTAATTTATCATAATAAAACAAATTGAGTAGTCGATTTTCACGACAGTTGAGTAGTTAGACATAATAAAATTGAGTAGTCGATTTTCAGGTCAATAATGAATTAATTAATTGAATTGATTATCAGGTCAATCAAGTTGAAGTTGTCAATCAAGTTGAAAATCGACTTCTCAATTTACACCATTAGACATAATAAAAAAAACAACAACAAAAGAAGACCGGAAAATCAAAAGATTCACGACAGTTGAGTAGTTAGCAAGATAAAGGAACCACATGTTAATCACTTGATTAGCAAAAAAAATGCTTTACCAAAAAAAAAAAAAATCTTAATCATTAGTATATTCTTGGAGATTTTGGATCGTGGTCTAATAAAAAATTAAATATAAATAAAGATAAATATTATTATTATTATTATTTTTTTTTTTTTGTAAAGATAAATATTTGAGAAAACAGATGGAAGATATCTAATGGTGTAAACTGAGAAGTAGATTCTCAGGTCAATAATGAATTGAATTGATCGTAAATATCTCTGTTACTACTTACTAGATGTTCTATACGTATCAAACTCTCGAAGACTCGAACCACGGGCTTAATTTCTTCACTAGTCCAATTCTTGACCGTCCCTGGTACGTGTATCAATTTATATCACAAAATTTATAAAATGGAACTCCACAAAATTGTTGACAAAACAAAAAAGGGAACTCCACAAATTAAATTGAAACTTGAATCGCATAAATCGTCACCAAGTTTTACAGCAAGTTTCAAGAAAAATATATATTAAATTGACTTTGAATAACTCCTACAATCTGATTGGATTCGTAATCGTATCGATTCTTGTAGTTTATAATGTATTCGAAGAAACCTTCCATATATCAACAGTGTAATGCCGATTAATTAGAATCGATCGTCTTCGGAGACACCGCGTAAACTAAGAGAATACAAGTGAGTTTTTGCTAGTTTTTAAAACCGATTTTCCTCGTGATGACATAAGCATGCGGGGTTAGGTAGAGACGTAGAGTTAAATGTGACAACGAAACATTGGAAGAATAAGAAATAATATTAAAAAAAAGAGTTAGAGGATCCATCAAAATTGAACTCTTTCTCTATCGTACTATTTTTATTTTTGGGTCAGTTATTATTTCACTTTTCCAAGTTTGAATACGAATTTTCCCACTACGTTGACGTAGTTGTATTTACTTGAACATATTTGAGCAACAACATCCGTTTTGTTTACCAATTATCATACAAATAGTTGGGCCTACTTATAAAACTAATGGGCTTGGGTAAGGCTTTACACAGAGTCTGGATAACACGTGGATAGGGATGAAACGATGGCGTTTTGATTCCCTCGTAAATATTTTGATAATTTTAATGAGAATGAATCTACGAAAATTTATTTTCTCAACAATTTGTTTTTGTTTTTAAAAATTAAATTGCGTCTGTGTTCTTATTTTGGCAAATAATGAGCTTTCGGCAAAATCTGTAATCTCTAAGCTGAATCACTTGTAGTGGAGCTCTGATTTGTTGCCGGAGCAAGATTTTGATCCGTCGCTTCTTTCTTTTTAAAAGCTCGACAAGTACAAAATTGAGCTCAAACCAAAATCGAGTCTTCTTCTAAGTCAAATTGAAATCAACCTCGCGCAATTGTTCTTTGCTCTTCTTGATTCTTCGTCTTGCTTCTCCAATTTCATCTTCGAGATTAGTCTCTTGATTAAAGCTTCGTAAATGGACTACGAAGCATATGATAGCAGTGGTTAGTTCCCGAAAAGTGTTTAGATTTAGCTCGTTGTTCTCTCGTCTTCTCTATTAGTCACTGAAATTAGGGTTTTACACAACTTTTGGGATTTCTCCTTACGATTACTGTTATACATTGTGTTTTTTTTCGGTGGATTGGTGTTTTAAGCTGAGAGTGAGATTGAATTTGACTTAAACATATCTAGTTTGATCTCAAGCTGAAACCTTTTGAATGTAATGTGTGTTAATGATTGATTCACAAAGGTTTGATTTTGATTATGCAACATTGATTGTTTTCCCTGTGGTGTCTTCAGGAACTGATGATGATCTGCCACCACCGCATAGGGTTCCACGAGGAGGAGGAGGAGGAGGAGGGCGTGTGGCTGGTAATGGAAGACCTTTGAATCTTCCTCCATCTTATCCAAAGATATATGATGATGTTGCTGCTGATATGGAAGCTCAGATTCACCAGATTGAGAAGGAAGCATATATCTCTGTTCTAAGAGCCTTTAAAGCTCAAGGAGATGCTATTTCATGGGTATTTTTGATGAATCTTGGTCTACTTTGATTTCTCTTGTTGTGTTGGGTTCTTGTTATGTGTAGTGACATGTATTTTATGTATGTATCTTGTTCAGGAAAAAGAAGGTGTAATAACTGAGCTACGTAGAGAGTTGAGTTTATCGAATGAGGAGCATAGAGAACTTCTAGGTCGTGTTAACGCAGATGATACAATACGAAGGATAAGGTGAGAGCTAAAATCTGAGCAATAATGTAGTCGTTTGAGCAAGTGAAAAGTTACTTTCTGTTTTTCTATCAATAACATACGGTTTTCGGTTATTAGGGAATGGAGACAATCTGGAGGAATGCAACCAAGTGTGCGCAATGCTGCTCAAGTGGTTCACGACACATTGCCAAGCCCTTCTGTTTCAGCTTCTATTAAGAAGCACAAACCAAACCAGCCAATTCCTTCTCAACCATTCGCCACTTCTTCACCTTCTTTTCATCCTCAAGCTGATCCCACTCACCCGTTTGCTTCATCGACAGCCAAACGGGGTTCTGTTCCTATTGTGAAGGGCAAAAAACATAAACCAGTGAGTTAAAAACTCAGAAAATTGGAATGTTTTTTAATCAGAAATTATCTTCTTACAAGTTACTTCTGTTTTTAGGTTTTTCCTGGTTCGTCTTCCACAAAACCTGTCCCATACCATCCTTCAGATCAACCTCCACGAGGACAAGTCATGAACAGATCTGTTCCTACCAGTTTAAGTGAACCCACAAACGGAACCGATCCTGAATCTTTTGTTGGTAAAAGAGTTAGAATAAAGTGGCCTGAAGACAATACATTTTACGACGCTGTCATTACCATGTATAATCCAGTTGAGGTGTGTGGCTTCATAAAATTGGCATAAAGTTTCTGTTCTTATAAAATACGAAGTTTCTCTAACTTGCTTATATATTCCTTTAATCTTGAATTTTAGGGTCGCCATTCTTTAGTTTATGACATTGCAACAGCTCATGAGACATTGGAATGGGTTAATCTCTCAGAGGTAATTACTTTTTGATCAGTAGTCTGCTGAGACTTATGAGTAGAATGTTCTAAACTTTGGTCAACAATTCTTTGTTAGTTTTTAACCAAGATCTCAAATTCTTTAACAGATATCTCCTGGGGATATAGAGTGGATAGGAGAGGATCCTGGGGTTGGTAATCGATATGGTTATAACGGACAAGGTCATGGACTGAATAGAACTACCGGACCCAACAGTATTCCACAACGAGGAAGCGGTTTGGCAAAGAACACTATCAGAAAGGATTTCAGAACATCACAGAATGGAACTGGGAAAAAGAAACATCTCGATATACGAATCCGCCAAACAAATGTCTTAATCAGAGAGGTTGGTATCAATTGTTTACAAGGCGAGTTTTACAGCACGATAATTAAGGTTATTTCTCAAATGATGATGGTATCTGATAGGTGGAGAGAGTTCTTGGTTCACACAATCCAGATCCCCACGAAGTTGAAAGGGCTAAGAGAATTTTGGAGGTTTGATTGCTACAACAACAAAGATCCTTTCGTACATACTTTTGTTTATAAAGACAAAAGTCTTAAATGGTCTATTATTACCTTTAATCTAGGAGCACGAGCATGCGCTTGTGGGCGCAATTGCAAAGCTTGGAGATATTTCAGATGGAGAAAACGGCAAGTTTTTAGTTTGATATATCAAGCATTTAGCATATCTGAGCCCTATATCCTCAGTGATATTCCTCCCTTTGAGCAAGTAATGACGAAAATGCTTATAATTTCAGATCAAATACATTCACTGAAATTCTCGCTCTCTGTTCTTTTCTACAGAAGGTGTGTTTCGTCGGTAGCTTATATTTGAATCAAGCAATTTTGCCAAGGCACAGTGCAATGTGCGGTCCATGAGCCGGTGAAGAAGAGATAGAAGGTCAGAGTCTCAACTTCTTTGATGTTACCCTTTTTTTGGGTATCTGAATGTAATTTTTTGCTGACACTAGAGATTAGCTCGACCTGGATCTTGGTCTTGTTGGATATATGTTCAATGGAGTAGTTTCGGTATCTTGTCACTGTCGTTCTAGTTTTTTAGGGATTCAAATGGTGGAAATGAGCAAAATATAACAGAAAAGAAGGAATGAATATTACTGATGCCAGCAAGCCAAAATACACTTTCCCTAATCCATAACTATGAGAATATGACTTCTAATGTTAGAATTAAGATAAAATACTCCAAAGCATATTATATGGATATACAGTACCTTGAGCTCTTAAGAAAAGCCACCAAAGGGGAAAAAGGTGTTTTCAATTCTCATTTTCTGATTCTTTTCTTTGGCTGTTTATTGTCCTTTCCCGAGCTTCCGGTATCTCTACCCCGTTTTCCCGAGGCAGATGCGGTTGCAGTTGCTCCTGCCTCTGCTGTTTTCTTCTGCGGTCTCCCAGGGGCTCTTTTCACCGGAGTATTCTCTACCTCGGCCTTCTTTTTACCCACACTGCTACTTCTAAGTTCTCTTGGTTTTGTTTTACTATCTTTCTTACCATTTCCACCGCTCTTATTCTGATCTTTAGCTTCTTTTTGCGGAGAGTTCTTCTTTAATCTCTTCAAGAAATCAGCCATACTCTTCTTCTTATCTGATGAAACCGTTTTCTTCTCTGTTTTACCTGTATCTTGTTTACTACTATTGTCATTTGACAAATTTGTTTTCGACTCTGTCTGTTTCTGTTTGTTCTTGCCTTTGCCCGTCTTGGTATTATTGGCGACAACCGCAGCACCAGCAACCACCTTGTTGGCCCTTCTCGAGCTTCTTACACCAGTCACAGTGTTGTCTTTCTCCTCTGATAATGTCTCTTCTTTCGTCTCCTCTTTTTGGCTAAAGCTTGATGACGAAGGAGAAGCCTTAGCGGAAACAGAACTCCTCTTCTTACAAACGACAAGAGGAGCCGAAGATTTCTGTCTAGAGAGAGACGAGTCTGATGTATCAGCATCCGCTTTGCCACTACGTATACCCGATGCTTCCCCGTTTATTAACCTGGGACCAGATTTTCCGGTCTCTTTCCTGATTTCTTGAGAAACAACAGCTCTTAGTTCGTGAGCTGCCATTGATTCTGAGGAAGATAAAGGAAAAAACACAATGGCGTTTGTGAAGAGAAGCTGTAGATCTCTGTAAAAAGTGAGGCTTGAAGAATCATAAGATCCTTGCTTCAACTTTCTCTGTATCGTCTCAATGTCCAAATGTTGCTTAATCATGCTCTTGTAATCCTTAGCCTCCTGCGTGTTAATGGACTTATAAACGTAAGTGACAAATATAGGTCCATTAGGACCAACAAAAAGCCCAAAATAGAAAAAGTTTAGCGGAAAGACACGATAAAGCCATGCTACACCAAGACTCTGCCACGTGGACTAGATTGAGTGACCAAAACGACAACCGGTGACCACGAAAAAAGTGGGTTCGTTAAATTAATTCTTTTTTCCCTCTTCACCTTCTCTCTCCATATTTAAACATTCCCATAAATTCTCGAATAAAATTCGAAAATGGACGTAAAAATAGATTTCAAAAATGAACAGATTCCATATATAATATAGAGTATTTATTCAAAATATATAAGATTTCTAGAATACAGATTACAAGAACTTTGTAAGAAGATTTCTCTTTTATGTTTCCTAATACTTATTTTTTGAATTCACTTAGAAGGAATATTATTAAATTATAATATCCGTATTTAGGTATGAACAATTAAGTTCGATTTTATTTTCACTAACGATGTATAATAAAGAAACGTAAAAGAGAAAAGAAACACATAATAATAAATTGATTTAAGATTTAAGATTGGATATTAAATATAAAAATAGAAGGAAAAAAAGATATTAGCATACCTGGCTCCGAAGCCGGCGTTCGAACAAAGATCCACGCGGATGGGACCGAATCAGATCAAGAAGACCAATCAACGGCTGTGATTTACTCTCAGCCGATCTGATGTCGCCGGAACCACCCTGTTTCCTACGTTTCCGTTTCCATTTCGTTTCCGACGTCCCTGACTCGCCTAACTCGTCTGAGTGACTCGCTTCCGATCCTCTACTAACCGATCCTTCCTCCTCCTCCACCGCCACCGCCGCATCCTTATAAACCGGATCAGGATCCGGATTATTATTATCACCCGAGTCATCTTCTCGAGTCTGACTCGGTTCATCTCCGCCAACTCTCTCGTCTTCTCCGGCGGTTTCTGTCGAGTTCGACTCGTTCATCGACCTGTTTTCCCGATCAGATTCCTCCGCCGCTGAAACCACCGCCTTTCCACGGTGCTCAGATTCAGAACCATCGTTCTCCGATCTCTCTCCTTTCCTCTCATCTTCCAGATCTGGTTTCTCTTCTCCAACTTCTCTCTCCTCCTCTAATTTCTTAACCTTCAATTGAAGCGATCTAAGAACAAAAAAAAAATCAAACAAATTCAAAACCGGAAAAAAATCTCAGATCCGACGGAGAGAGAGAGAAGCAGAGATTCCTTGTTTCCGTACAGTATCGAACAATCATATCGCTCAACTTCACGACGGAGCTCAGCTACACGAAGGTTACGTAGCTGTTCAAGCCAAGGGATATTATTACCGACTCTCTCTTCTTTTTCTTCTTCTTCTTCCACCGTCGCCGTCGCAGCCGCATCGGTTTTTACTTGGTCCTGAAATCGACGCTTGAGATCTCGATACTTGTGCCTACAATCATTAGCGGAAGCGAGGAGGTGGGAGAGAGAGCTCCGGGATCGAACCTCTGTAGCGACGGAATCCCAATCACCAAAGCCGTGTCGTTTAACGGCGCATGCTAATAACAGCTCTTCCCACGTGCCCCATGTTTGTGCTTGGCTCTTCTTACTGTTGTTATCATCTTCATGTTCTTCGATGTAATCATTATCAGTGCAAATATAGTTGTTAGTATCGTCGACGTTCATGTTATAAGATCGTGCTTCTTCTTCTTCTTCCTTCCTCATCCTTTTTCCATACAGACTCGTCTCTCTCTTTCTCTCACACAAACAAAAACGCTCGCAGTTTTAGGGATTTTTATTCTTTTTTTCTCTTATTATATTTTTTTATATATTTAAATTTGTATTGTTGCTTTCTTGTCTAACTCGCTCGCTTAATATTTTCGTTCTTTTTTTCTCTCATCTTATTTAAATACTTGTGTGTTTTGATTACGGTATAATAAAATCCGTATAAATTCAAATCAAATCAATCTATCGAGTTTAGATTTGTTTCCTACAAGTAATGAGATCTATACTAATTCAAAGGGAAATAAATAAATAAGTAATAAAACCGAAAAGTAGATTAAGTAACCCTAGTTTTTAACCGCTGCTTTTTATCCTTTGACCCTTTCCCTTTTTCAACCATTAGGCCAAATCATAAGTTAAATTGTAAATTTAAAATCCATAGCGATAAGCGAGGCCGGCCCGGTTAGGATTCGTTCAACATCTTTCGGGAAGAAGGTTTGAAAATATTTACAAGAATGGCCCTCTTTGGTTTCTTCTACTTTCTAGAAACAGAATGCCTTATTTCCGTCGTGTTGTTGGTGAAAGGTTGGTCGGACTACGTTTACGAATCATGCTAAGGCCTAAGTGTAGTCTTGTTTTCAATTGGGGTCACTGAATTGGATTTGACTAAGATTTGAGATTGGAATGTCTCTAAGAACCATGGGCCGTAACATATAGAACTACTGGACCCGATTCGGGCCCAATAAGTATTCATACAATCGATCCAAGTGCAAACAATTCCGACAAATATGTAATTTACTCAAAATGTAGATACATACAATAACCGTTGCGTTTAGCCAGATTTCTGGATAATGGTCATGATGGTTAGGGTGGTGAAAAAGTCAGCATTTTTTCCAGTGTCCATCGACAGTCCTTTCAAACACGCGTGGTTGTCTTTTTGGGAAGGTTTTGCTCCAATCTGGATGTTTGAGTAAATACTCCCAAATCCTGAAACACAAAAAAAAGAAAGAGAATGTAAAATTTCCATGTTGCGTTTGTGGCCTAGATTATGATCCAATGGAAGCTTCCAAAATGACTAACCTTCTTGAATTGTCTACGAAGTCTGGACCTTCAGCAGAAGGTGACGTAGAACAATTTGTGAGGATTTCTTCATCAGAAAGCTGATTAAGTTCCCAAACATATTCAACCAAGCGCATTGTCCTGTGTATTACAAACAAAAACACGATTTACTAAACTGCAATGGAGAGTAGTGGATAGAGTGATTACTTCTAAATCTCGTGAGAAAGACAAATATATAATGGTAGATCATGCGATTATATGTAATGTCGCAGAAGTAGCGTTTTGTTTTTTTTACCAGCGGCATGGTGCAATGATGAATCTATCAGTTTTTGTGTCATATGTGTCGAGTAACTTTCCCTTCCAGCTAGAATCTAAAAATGATGATGAAACTCGAATTCTTCTAACAATCTCATCCGGACATCTAGATGTTCTGTCGAAACTGGCTGGTAAAATTGCACCGGTGGAGGTATTCACCTGGTAAAAAGTTTCCAACAAAACAAGGTAACGATGATTATATATGAAATGTTTTCAAGCAATCATATTGTCTGGCTAAAGACCTCCTAGTTCTTTCTTATCCATGAGGAGGAAAGACGAATATTTCAAAATAAAAACCAATTACAGAAGATTAACCTTTACACGTCTCCTACTACATCTTCTAATTAACATCCTAAAACAAAAAAAAAGGGTAAATGGTGAGAAAGTAGGCTAACCAGGCATCCATTAAAAATGGGGCAAGTGTTCGCTTGTGCATCCAACTTGGTATTGTGCCCAAGAATAAAGAGGGTTTGAATGTGAAAGTATTCTCTTCTCTTCTGCAAAGTTTCTACTAATTTGCAACACAAAGGAAATGAGTAACCCTCTGGTTTGGCATAGTCACCACCATCAGCATTCTGCATATAACGTTCAATACATTCAGCTTAAAACCTCTCTACAGCTTAGTACTAAAGTAGACTGAGAAATATAGAAAATCCTGAGACACACTTTTATGTGGACATCTTCATAACCACCAAACATATGTACCTGCATACAAAGCCGTGGACATATTCAAAAGTACTCAGAATAAAATACTGAATGATTAACATAAGCTCAAAGACACTTGGTAATCTAAAGGAGAGTGATAATACATCTAACTCGGCATCTACGTCGTCCTCCAAAACCAATGACAACATCTGGCTTATCCCCAAATCCACAATCTCTGGTGAATCCATATGCGCAACAGACGTCCTGCAATTTCAGATGATCATAAATTTTTTGCATCTCATCCTCTTAATAAGCATATAAAGGATCAATTCTTACATTCCAGATTTTCTGTTGCGGATAACAAGGCCTACGCAAGTTGTTGCTTCATCGGTGCCAACAAACTAATTCTCATTCAATAAAACAAATGGGCAAAATCATTAGAGAACCAACAATACTAGAGTGGATACTTTTAAGATGGGACTTGTGAGTCAACAACAACATACATCAACAAGAGCTGGATTCACAACAGCAAATTCTCTTTGGAATATGTAAACATATCTGTCTTTTGTTGAGCTCTCTGAATCACTTTCATCAAAAGAAACATTCTTTTCCTCAAGATTCTTAAAAGAATCAGAAGCTAACGTTATCACAGGATGACTCATTACATCAAGAAGCAAGCTACTTCCCTGTTCACCAAATGATGTATATGTTAGCCATTTTGTGATTAGAGTTTTGGCTTACTTCAAATTCAAACAGATTGTGAAACAGAACAATGATTACTTTTGGTTACTTATTAGCAAATCCTAGTTAAACAATTAAATGGAGATTTGTGAGAGGCGAAGAAATAAAATCTACCTGAGATGAAGAAGACAAGGAAGATGAGCTATTCTCATCTCGAACTGGCACTCCACCAACGTAGATCATTATCGCCGGCGAGAGAGTTCAACGGCGGCGATGACAAATGAGAAGCAATCGCCGATGACTTTTAACGAGAACAGCCTTGAAATTTCTACTAAATTAACAAGTCGCGTATATATACCCTAAGTAAATAATTACTTTCCGTTTTCAGTTTGTGGGACAAAACAGCGTGACGTTTTTGGTTTTTCCATAAGACAAGAACTTGCTAAATTGCGAATCTACCCTTGATGTTTTTTACCTTCTAATAATCTACCCCATAACATTGGCTAAATATTCGAAATCTGAATCTTGAATTTTTGAACTTAAAATCAAACACTTCAAGATATTAAGTTAAATTATTTTCCCAAAAAAACAAAACTACGATATCAAAGTTTCAGAGGCTAGCAGAAATTACAAGTACACATAGAATGTACATATACATTCAGCCATATTCAGACGAGAGCAGAGTTATATGAGGTTTTAGTAATGATGGAGCAATAGTCAAGATTCCGGCGAGGTTTTTCCTTTACCTCAGCCTCCTTCTAGACCTCGTGCGAGGTCCATTGTTTACATCTTCTGTTCTTCTCCTAGAAGATGAAGCGGAAGTACTCGAAGTAACCACTTCAGTAGGATTTACAGTTTGGCTTCTCGTTGTAATGGAGGAGCTTGGAACAGCAAACTCTCTAGGTGCTGAGGAAGCTGAAGAACCGAGCCTGAATGAAATCGTTTGAGAAGCATTGTTAGTTCGGTTTCTCTGATAAGAAGCTCGTACAGCTGGTGAAGGTCTTCGACGGTTTCTTCTCAAACTAGTTGTGTCAACAAAACTATCAACATCGAAAGCATCATCATCAAAAGGCGGTATGTCCGAGGTATCAACTACAAGACCTGGGAAAGCAGCATATGGTGTAAACAACCTCAAAGGTCCAAAAGGCGGATGATGATGATGATTTTGTTGTTGTTGCCCACCATTGTCTCCTCCATTGTTTATGATGTTTGTCAAACCAAACTCCTCGCCTTGAGCTAATGCTTGTAGTCCTATGGAATCAATAGTTCTTCTAATATGTTCGATTGTTTCGTGATCGTGCCCAGGGATGAAAGGAATCGCTCGGTTTATGATCTTTTGACGAACACTTTCCACTCGTTTAGCATGAGGCCTTGGAGGTAGACTGATACCACAATCTTCTAACTTGGGTTTAGTACCATCACAATCATCTCCATTACCATATATCGGAATCACCTTGGCATCTGTCACTTCTCCATCACAAACCGGACATTCCTTTATGTTTAAGTAAATCAGAGGCAACTGATAGAAACAACCCCAACAGAACAAATGACCACAGCAAGTCAAAATAAGATCTTCAGCTTTCTCTAAACATATGTTGCAGTCAAAGAAATATAAAGATTCCAATGTGTTGATATATATACACACGAGAGAGATTAGGTTTAAATACCGTTAGCTAGGAGTTCATCGATGAGGTCGTTGTAGAACTTGATTCCCTCTTTGTTCACTCCTTTGCTTTTCTTCCCATCTAGCTATATATTAAAAAGGTTAAAATTAATTTTACATAATGAGTTTGGTAAAGAAAGCTAATATATATAAGAAAAAGAGTTTGAGATTTATGACTTACGAGGAAGAACCCGAGGCCATGAGATTGAGAATCTGAATGAATCCATATTGATATCTTTCATTCTTTGAATATCTTCCTTGTAATGGTGATAAAACTCCACTGCTTGGTCCGCATAAGAGTAACAATTCCATTCTGCACATATAAATTAAAGTTTTCATTTTTAAAAAATATGTAAAGAAATACAAATATTAAGCAATAAATCGTTTGATAAATACAAACCTGGATGCTTGCGGACAAAAGTATCCCAAACACTTAAGCCTCGAGAGGCATCGTTCATGGCTCCTTCATATTGGTAAGCCGATGAGGCAGTCCACCTTTAGGGAAATCAGATCGGCCAAAAGAACTCTAATTAACTGCGTAAATCTTCTTTCCTCTGATATAAATTTAGAAACCATTATTAATTATTAGATTACTTTTTACGTTCAAACAAAAAAATGCATATTTTTTTCTTTGTCTTATATATCGGAATTTAAGTTATTATTACTTACTGCATCATTTGTTTCTTTTGCAACTTAATTATGATTTTGTAAGAATGAAGCTAGTGATATTTTTTTTTGTTCTTTCTGAAAAGTGGATAAATGAATGTGGGAATTGGGTTGTGATTGAGACTATGGGATATGGTAAGGTTTATATAGGCAAATGAAATCGTGTGAAGGAAGCAGGAAAATTCAAACATTAATTTAGTCAACCTAGTTGCCTGCGTGACTACGTCTGTTGACTCGAATTGTTTTTAATATGCTTCGGATTAATTGGAAAAAAAAGAGTATGCATGGGTTACCTTCGCCTAGCCAAATAGAGTCTCCTATGTTGACTTCAAAATAAGATATAGTGTTGGGGAGATTACGCTGCGGCTAGGGTGAATCTTAGAATTTTGGATAAAACTATATATATATATTTTTTTCACTTCTTCCTTAAACTAGAAACTTTCAAACTTTGATGTTTTTTCTTCTATATTTAGAAATAGGGTAATGTATAGGATCATCGTCTCTTTATGCATGCATTTACGGTGTATACTATTAAATTAGTTCTTCTTCTTTTTTTCTGACGAGCAAAAGAAATAATGTTCTGTCAAGTCTAAGTTTTCCAGCTTTCCACTAACCGCGGGGAAAAGCATATAGGACGACTCGACGATTAATTTACTATAATCAATTCTAGTAATAACTTCAACTTAAAACAACTAAAGAAGACTGGAAAATCACAAGATTCACGACAATTGAGTGGTTAAGGAACCACATGTTTAGTTTCTCCAACTCCAAGTATCATATAAATATATAATCATCGTATAATCTTTGAGATTTCGGATTATGAATATATGAATATACAAAAACATTGAGAAAAGAACATGAAAAATGTTAATGTTAATTGGTGTCAATCAAAAAATCGATTTTTGTAGGTCAATAATTAATTAATTGAATGAATCCCAAACATCTCTGTTACTAGATGTTCTATACGTATCAAACTCTCAACCCACGGACTTAGTGTATTCACTAGACCAGTTCATTCTCGACCGTCCCTGGTACGTGTATCACTTATATATCACTTAATTTTTTTAAAAATGGATAACTCCATAAAAGTAAAAGTGAATCACGTAATTAATTGTCACCAAGTGTTATCGAAATTTTCATGAAAATTGTATTTAGGCTGACTTTGAGGGGTTTATTGGATCATTGATTTGAATGGAATTAGAAATCCAAGTAAAATCATGTGTTATTCAATCATTGATTTTAAAATCTTTATAAAAATCAAGTGTTATTGGTTCTATGATTTATAAATACTAGTTAAAATCACCCCTTATTCAATATTGAAGATTTGAGTATGGATTTGATTTCATATTGGATTTGAATGGATTTGAAAATCTGTTTTAGTTATAAATAGAGAGATTGAAATCCTTGGGTTCCACCTAGTTATTTGGGTGGATTTGAAAAACAAAAAAATATTAGTAGTTTTTATTTTCCATAATGCAAGTATTACGTAGAGCAATGTTTTGAATATCAAAAAGAAAAAAAACTGCTAATACAAAAATCACGAAACATCTTCGTATAATACTTTCAAGCATATCGATAACAAAACAAAACTGCTAATACCAAAGATCATTAAACACCTTCATATAAAAGTATATTTTATCAATATAATAAAAATCAAAAATACTAGAAAACAAAGGGAGGTTTTCGAAACCAAACAAGACCAGAGGAAAAATTCTAGAAAACCAACAATACTAGAAAACAAAAAAAATAATTAATCTAGCATTCCATAATGTTACGCTTAATCCAACCATGACGTTCATTAGTGGACATACTAACAAAGACTTCTTTCATTCCTTATTGGTGAATCACTTTAACCGCTTCGTAACGAACGGTTTTTTTCCAAATTATGGACTTCTTTGATATCTTCCCATATGTGTTGAGAGAACACTCAGTGGAGAGAAACAAGAGCATCAAACATGTGGAGTGATTCAATCTAGCATTCCATAATGTTACGCTTAATCCAACCATGACGTTCATTAGTGGACATACTAACAAAGACTTCTTTCATTCCTTATTGGTGAATCACTTTAACCGCTTCGTAACGAACGGTTTTTTTTCCAAATTATGGACTTCTTTGATATCTTCCCATATGTGTTGAGAGAACACTCAGTGGAGAGAAACAAGAGCATCACACATGTGGAGTGATTCAATTCAGAGTTCATAGACAAGAACATGATAGGTTGTATTTCCTTTGAAATTATACAAAAAAAAAAAAAAAAAAAAAAAAACATGATAGGTTATTTTGTTTCTCATAAAAATTTTCATGTTTTAATTTTATAATCTCTTTTCTATGATTTTCAAATCCATTTTATTTGACTCTAAAATCAACTTTATTTGATTTTCAAATCCACATTGTTTGATTTTAAAATCAGTGGATTATGTGTGAATTTCCAAATGTTATAAGGATTTCTAATTCTATTCAAATCAATGATCCAATAACCCCTCCTTTGAATTTGATTGGATTCACAACTCTATACGTTAGTACTTAGTAGTAGTTCTTTTTAATATTATTAAAGAAACCTTCCACATTTCAAAAGTAGATTAATTAGAATTGATCGTCTTCGGAGACACCGCGAAAACTAGAGTATACGAGTGAGTTTGGTTGGTTTTTAAAACTATTTTTCTTCGTGATTACATAAGCACGCAGGGGGTTAGGTAGATTTAAAATGTGACAACGAAACATTGGAAGAATAACAAATAATATATATATAAAAAAAAAGAGTTAGAGGATCCATCAAAATTGAACTTTTTCTTTATCATATTTTTTATTTTTGGTCAGCTATTTCACTTTTTCCAAGTTTGAATAAGAATTTTCTCATACATCGTATTTGCTTGAAGCCACATACGTTTCGTTTATCACAAGATATTATATTGAGTTTTCGTCGAGACTTTTAAGGGTTTCATATAGATAGGATCTAAAAGCCATGTTTATTCATGATATTTTATGAGTTTCGTTAAATATAAAATTATTAAAACACACACTCTTCTCTTCCTTTTACTCAACTTTATACCTTTTCTTTCATCCTTTTACTCAATTTTTATTAATTTTATATTTAAACACACCCAATATCTCCTCTTCACTCTCTCCAAAAGTATCAAAAATATCAATTTTTAGAAACTCTCACTTCCTTTTACTCAATTTTTCTTAATTTTATATTTAAACACATCTATTATCTCCTCTTTTTACTAAACTTTTATTAATTTTATATTTCAATACACACTCTCTTTCTTCCTTTTATTCAAATTTTAATAATTTTATATTTAAAAAAACCCACAAAACCCACAAAAGTATCACCAATAAACATGCTATACAAAGCGGTACAAATTTTTAGCAACATAAGAAAACGATATATGTATAAATAGATAATAACGATAAGATGTAGTAATACAAGAAAGCGATACAAGAATAATGTTCGTACCGAAGTTGCAACAATGAATCAAGTACGGGGTTTTAGGGATGAACACTCTCTTTACATGAAGCACGAGAATTAGGTTGCGCTCGTGACAAATTATGGTTGGTTTGTTTTATAGCTGCGCCTCGGAAGGCTGCCTACGTACCCTTAAAAAGGGATCAAGCTATTCGTAGTTCGATCTCATAAGCGTTGAGGTAAGTACGGATCTGGATGTATTGTGACGAGTTGGATGAGCCTCTAGACGAGGAGAGCGTCGAGCGAGAACGTCAAGCGTCGAGCGAGAGCGTTGAGCGTCGAGCGAGAGCATCGAGCATAAGAGTCGAGCGTAAGAGTCGAGCGAGAGCGTAAGAGTCGACTAGAGTAGAAATGGTTTTATTGAAGAGGTCACAACTAGAGTAGAAAAAAGACATGGAGTTGTTGACAGGATTAGCCTTGGATCGGAATGGAAGAATTTTGTGGAAGCTGAGAATTTAGAAATAGGTGATACTATCACGTTTGGCAGTGGTGGGGATTATGTTTTGATTCTTTTGGAAGTTGAGAAGAACCAACAAGTTTGGGAGGATCATGATACGCAGGTTGAAGCCAAGTACCAACAAGTTTGGGAGGATCATGATACGCAGGCTGAAGCCAAGAACCAACAAGTTTGGGAGGATCATGTTACGCAGGCTGATCAGGAGAATTTGGGCATTTGGATAGCAAAATCAAGATCTTTGGAGGTTAGTTATATTTGTATCCTTCCCTGATTTAGTGTCTTAGTCTCTGTCTCTAGTCTCTGTATTAATTTCGTATCAGTATCTGTCTTTGTCTCTAACATGAAACATGTTCCTCACAAACTGTCTGTCTTTGAATCAACCATGTTAGTTTGTTAGAAACTTAGATCCTAGGAATCACTTTGTGAGGAACATGTTTCCTGTTAGAGACAAAGACAGTTACTGATACGAAATTAATACAGAGACTAGAGACAGGGACTAAGACACTAAATCAGGGAAGGATACAAATATAACTAACCTCCAAAGATCTTGATTTTGCTATCCAAATGCCCAAATTCTCCTGATCAGCCTGCGTATCATGATCCTCCCAAACTTGTTGGTTCTTGGCTTCAGCCTGCGTATCATGATCCTCCCAAACTTGTTGGTACTTGGCTTCAGCCTGCGTATCATGATCCTCCCAAACTTGTTGGTTCTTCTCAACTTCCAAAAGAATCAAAACATAATCCCCACCACTGCCAAACGTGATAGTATCACCTATTTCTAAATTCTCAGCTTCCACAAAATTCTTCTATTCCGATCCAAGGCTAATCCTGTCAACAACTCCATGTCTTTTTTCTACTTTAGTTGTGACCTCTTCAATAAAACCATTTCTACCTATCAACCGCAGCTTTTTGTTCCCCTTGATCTTGTAAAATTTTGTGAAATCTATTCCGAGTCTGGGATTTTTTATGTACCTCTTGCTTAGTGAAATAGTGGTAGACATTACAGAGCCATGTGCTGGTGCCAGCGCTCCAGCTTCAGCCATAGCAGTTTGGACTTGTGAGCCAGTTCTGCTAACCTCAACAGTCATTTCACAAGGTAATCCCCTAGTTTCCTGACTAGTTACTGTTGCTCCATTAAAATTTTGCTGATCTTCAGCTTCAGCCATGACTACAGAGCTGACATAAAATCAGAGTCCAGAAACACACATTAGTCCCATTAGACATATACGAACAGTTAAAGATTCATTGAAGATTTCACTTCCTCCTAAACATATATGAAGTACAAAAGATAAAACAAAAAAATATCTCCAACAAGATATTGTTATACAGCATGTGTTAGAAAGAAAAATAACGGCTAGAGTTAAAACAATGCATCACTACTAGCATGAGAAAATCTATAGTAGTAACAGCTGCTTCGCCAACAATATGCTAATTCAAAATCTAACATAATAATTGTTTCTTAGGATAACACCAAAGATCAAACATGAGTCAGTCCCTACAAATCTTCACTAAACAAAAGCTAGAGATGTAATTAATTACCAATTCATGTAGACAAAATTTGGCTCTCTTGTTTATCAAAACAATTTTCCTCTAAATGGACTTATAAACCTACGCATTAGATATGAACTCCATATATGTTTTAAAATATACTGTCAATGGATCTTCCTTTCGTGAAGCAATCAATGATTTGTTTGGTCGGGAGATCAAAAACTTCGATTCAATATCAATGACATAAAAAAATAGCAATCTCCAGCCTAAATCGATAAAGTTACATCCTTCAAATGATAAAAAAAAAATCAGCCTAAAATCCAGAATCCGCATGGCTTAAAGCACGAGAAAAGTAATCTTCCCTTGAACGAAATTGATAAATAATATTTGTTTAAAACATAACTACAAAAGGAAATTAGAAAATCCAAATAACAAATAGCTAATCAATCTCAGTTGTTCAACCCATTGCAGATAATGCATCCAAAAATTTCTCTGATCACTCATACAAACACCAAGACCAAACACCAAGACCAAGCAAAAATTTCTTCTAAAAGGAGACGATAATTGAATAATATGTCTAGTAGATTCATCATATCTTCCGCTGACATATGAGTTTGATACTAAGCAACAACTAAAATTCTTTAATCAGCTGCATCAAGGAACACAAAAGCTAAGCACCATTTTATAGCTTTGACACTTTGAAATGACAAAAAGCAAGTAAAGGTACAACAAACACAAACCCTAGCTGAGGTAAAAGTAAGCTCTATATTCAGTATCTTGCAACCTGAATACAATCAACAAACCATAGAAAAATAAGCAAACAGAGTTCAAGCTCCTTAATAAGCAACCACGCCCAAGAGAAGTGCCAAAACAAAAGCCAATAATCAAACCCATGAACTATAAGAATCAAATACACGACTAAGAATCCAATAATCAAACCCATTAACTATAAGAATCCAATAATCAAACCCATGAAAAATTATAGCCGCTCAAATACACACAAATAATTCTATGAAAAACCCATGAAAGATTATAGCCTATAAGCATCATAAACTCAATACAAAACCTATGAATCTTACCTTAAACTAACGGCGAAAGATCCGGCGGAGAGAACGGCGAGAGATCCGGCGGAGAGAAACGGTCGGCGAAGTGGACGGCCGGCGAGAGATCCGGCGGAGAGAGAGAGCTGATTTTGTTTGTAAAGAGAACAAAAACAGAGAATCGTCGACGAATGAAAGAGAAGAGGATTAGGTTTTAGGAGTGTAATTTTCTAAATTAAGTAGGGGTATTTAGGTCATTTTCCATTTTAGACTGAATCAACTCCAGTTAACTGCTCCGATCAGACTCAGCCGGATTCCAATCATTTTTCGGATGAGTTTATTAAAAATCATCCAACTGATCCATCTCACTGTTCTGTTAAATTGCTCTAAACGAACATCAATATTCATCTCCATTCAGCTGGATCATCTGAATGGAGAAACGAACAGCACCTAATATTTGAGCCCGGCCCATTATTTGTTTTTTCTTTTCTTTTTTTTCTTTTCCCAATTTGTTTTATATAATTATCTTGGTCAACTCCAACTTTCTTTATTTAAATATCATCAAAAGTTCAAAACACCTAAATATGCCGACCAAAAAAAAAAAATTTAGCTATAATAAAATTGAAATGAAGGTGGAACTGTAAAAAAAAATAGTTTCCCTTTTTTGGACTCTCTTAGGTTTCATTCTTCTAAGATATAGAGCTTTTTTTTGTGGAAAACACGTTACCTTTATCTTACCTAAACCGATATAAGTCAAAAGCGAGTTCTTTTTAAAAAATCTTTTGCTCCAATTGGTGACATGAAGAAAAAAGAATGATTAGGAATTTCTTGTTCCTCTTTCTTCCTCAAATTGTTTTACCATTTACAAGATTTTTTTTTTTCCAATTTTCAAATATGCAGGACCTACATTATTCCTCTTCATTCCTCAAAAAATTAGGAATGATAGAACAAAAATGTTCCTCTTCAAAATTGTAGAGGAATGATTAGGAACAAAAATTAAAATTCGTTTTTTAATTATTAAACAATTTAAAAATAGTTTTAATAATAATATTTACATTTCTATATATAAATACTTCACGAAAGTGGCTGGGAAAATTGAACCAGTGAAGGTAGGTATTCACCTGATAAAAAGGTGTTTCAAAGAAATAATCGCTAATTACCAATTCATATGAAATTTTTTTAAGCAATTCTATTGTCTAGTTGAAGGCCTCCTACATCTTTCTTAATCCCTAAGGAGAAAATACAGTATTTTGACAATGAAAACCAACTACAAAAGTGTAGTACGTACGAAGTTTACATCTTACATAATTAACATCCTAAGAAAACAAAAATGGCATATGGGGCAAATCCCAGACAAAGTAAACTAACCAGGCATCCATTGAAAATGGGGCACGTGTTCGCTTGTGCATCCAACTTGGTATTGTGCCCAAGAATAAAGAGGGTTTGAATGTGAAAGTTTTCTCGTCTCTTCTGGAAAGTTTCTACTAATTTGCAACACAAAGGATATGAGTAACCCTCTGGTTTGGCATAGTCACCACCATCAGCATTCTGCATATAACGGTCAATACATTTAGCTTAAGCCCACTCTAGAGCTTAGTAGTAACTAGACTGAGAAATATAGAAATTCCTAGTACACACTTTTATGTCGACATCTTCATAACCACCAACTATATGTACCTGCATACAAAGTCGTGGACATATTACAAAACCACTCCAAATAAAATACTGAATAATTTCCATTAGCTCAAAGACACTTGGTAATCTAAAGGAGGGAGATAATGTACATCTAACTCAGCATCGTCGTCCTCTAAAGCCAATGATAACATCTGACTTAACCCCAAATCCACAATTTCTGGCGAATCCATGTGTGCAATAGACGTCCTGCAGTTTCAGATGATCATAAATTTAGATTAAAAACGTGATTGCGGCTTATCCTCTCAATAGCATAAATAGGATCAGTCCTTACATTCCAGATTTTCTGTTGCGGATAACAAGCCCTACGCAAGTTGTTGCTTCATCGGTACCAACAAACTAATTCACATCAGTAAACAATTAGAAAAATCATTAGAGAACCAACAACACTAGAGTGGGTAAGAAACTCATTTCTAGCAGACTAACTATAAAGTTAACCCTTTTAAGATGGGACTAATGAGGCAACAACAACATACATCAACAAGCGCTGGATTCACAACAGCAAATTCTCTTTGGAATACGTAAACATATCTGTCTTTTGTTGAGCTCTCAGAATCCCTTTCACCGAAAGAAACATTCAGTTCCTCAAGATTCTTAAAAGAATCAGAAGCTGACATTATCACAGGATGACTCATTACATCAAGAAGCAACCTACTTCCCTGTTCACCAAATGATGTATATGTTAGCCATTTTTTGATAGAGTTTTGGCTACTTCAAATTCAAACAAATTGTGAAATAGAACAATGATTACTTTTGGGTACTTATTAGGAGATAACATAAGAACATCAAACTGACCAAAATCAATTCCAGGCTAAATATTAGGAAATCCTAGTAAAACAAGGATTTAGTATATTTCCATTTATCTAAGACGATCGATATGTTATATTTACATTATCAATTAGGTCTAGATCGTGTGTATAAATACAATGTAACTTGTTTATAGTTCAATAACACAAAGTATTATTCTCGTGATGTTGTGTTCCACGAGAATGAGTTTCCATATCAACCTGTTTTTGTTGGTACGTCTAGTCTTGAACACTCATTACAGACAAATGATGGTTTGTTTGCTGATGATGATTGGAACGTTAGTCCAATTACCAATTTCGCGGATAGGGGGAGTTCTTCTTCTGATAATTTGGTTTCTACAGAGGAAATTCAGCCCACTATTGTCACCACTGGAGAAGTCACCGCACCTATCATTGATCAGACTTCCGATGAAGACACGGATACAGACCCGATAACACAGCCTGGTTCTGTTTTAACAGAGGCTGAAAACAGAGAAAATTTTGTTGCTCCTGCAACTCCAATTCAACCTCAGGAACCATCTTTTGTTCCAGTTATCACTACAGATTTGGGAAGAGGAAAAAGATCACATAATCCGCCTGTGAAATTTAAGGACTATGTTGCACACAATGTTGTTTGCGAAAACGAACCCCATCTCTCTCCAAGCGGCTCCTCTCCCTCGTCCTCTGAAACTGTCCAAGGTAAGACACAATATCCTTTAGATGAATTCCTTTCTGATCTAAAATACTCACCTGCGCATCAAGCATTCCTTGCAGCTGTGATTTCGGGAATGGAACCCAAGTACTATAACGAAGCCGTAAAATATCTTGTTTGGTGCAATGCCATGAAAGATGAAATTACTGCACTTGACGTCAATAAGACTTGGGATATTGTGTCGCTTCCTCCAGGCAAAGTCGCGATCGGATGTAAATGGGTTTACAAAATCAAGTATCTTGCGGATGGTTCTATTGAGAGATATAAAGCAAGACTTGTTGCTTTGGGAAATAAGCAAGTTGAAGGTGAAGATTTTAATGAAACGTTTGCTCCGGTTGTTACAATGGCTACAGTCCGTGGTCTTCTTGGTCTCGTCGCTGGTAAGAAATGGGAAGTGCATCAAATGGATGTTCATAATGCGTTTCTTCATGGTGATCTTCATGAAGAAGTATATATGAAACTTCCTCCGGGTTTTAAACATTCTGAACCAAACAAGGTTTGTCGACTTCGTAAATCTCTTTATGGATTACGTCAAGCATCTCGATGCTGGTTTGAAAAGCTCACCACAGCGCTTATTGAGTTTGGTTTTGAGCAATCTTATTCCGACTATTCTTTGTTCACTTACTCACGTGATGGAATAGAAATTCGGATCCTTATTTATGTTGATGATTTAGTGATTGCAAGCAATTGTTTGTCAATGTTGACTAAGTTCAAGGCCAAGTTGAGTGAACGTTTTCACATGAAAGATATGGGCAAGCTGAAGTATTTTTTGGGCATTGAAGTAGCTCGCTCTGAAGAAGGAATTTTTATTTCCCAAAGAAAATATGCTTTGGATATAATCAAAGAGACAGGACTTCTTGGCTGCAAGCCTGCACTTACTCCCATTGAACGAAACCACAACTTAGCATCCGATGATGGCCTCTTGTATGATGATCCAACTCAATATCGACGTTTGGTAGGTCGCTTGGTTTATTTGTCTAACACACGTCCTGATTTGTGTTACGCAATTCATCTTTTGTCACAGTTTATGAAAGCTCCTCATGTTGCTCATTGGGAGGCTGCCTTACGTGTTGTTCGATTTCTAAAAGGGTCACCGGGTCAAGGAATACTTATGCAAGCAGATAATGATTTACAATTGTCTGTATATTGTGATGCTGATTGGCAATCGTGTTATGTAGTACTTCTTGGTGGTTCTCCGATATCTTGGAAGACCAAGAAACAAGACACAGTCTCACACTCTTCCGCTGAATCAGAGTATCGATCTATGGCCGCAGCTCTACGAGAAATTAAATGGATGGTTCAGTTATTTGACGAGCTCGGTTCACCATTTTCTCGGCCGATTCGTTTATATTGTGATAGTAAAGCTGCCATACACATTTCTTCTAATCCGGTATTTCACGAACGCACTAAACACATTGAGTCGGATTGTCATAGTGTTCGAGATGCTGTTCGTGATGGCCTTATTACTACAGTTCATATTGGTACGAAGGAACAGCCTGCTGACATTCTCACTAAAGCTCTTCCTCGACCACAGTTTGAATATCTTGTGTCCAAGTTGGGAGTTTTGGATGTACACACTCCAACTTGAGGGGGAGTATTAGGAAATCCTAGTAAAACAAGGATTTAGTATATTTCCATTTATCTAAGACGATCGATATGTTATATTTACATTATCAATTAGGTCTAGATCGTGTGTATAAATACAATTTAACTTGTTCATAGTTCAATAACACAAAGTATTATTCAAACAACTCTAGTTTAACACTAAACGATCTAGAACACATTACAAACATACAAGCAAAATCCTAGTTAAACCATTAAATAGAGATTCGTGAGAGACGAAGAAAAAGAAATTTACCTGCGATGAAGAAGAAAAATAAGATGAGCGATTCTCATCTTCAAATGGCACTCCACCAACGTAGATCATTATCGCCGGCGAGAGAACTCAATGGCGGCGATAACAACTGAGAATTAGCAATCGCCGATGACTTTTAACGAGAAAAGCGTGACAAAAATAACTACTTGCCGTTTTTCAGTTTTTGGGGTAAAAAGCGTGATGTCTCAATCGAAGCTACGGGATTTGATGCTAAATTGCGAATTTACCCTTAATGTTTTTTTTTTCCTGCTGAAGTGCTAATAATCTACCCCATAAATTTAATCTGAATCTTGAATTTTTGAACTTGAAATCAAACACTTCAAGAAATTAAGTTAAATAAATTATTTTCCCAAAAAGACAAAGCTATTTTTTTTGTCATAAGGAGATTTCATTAGAAATTAATCAAGAGTTCTCCAAAGAAGGAGGATACAAAAGGCTACTAGGAGCCAAACAAGCAAATTCTGTGACCCACAACATGGTCAAGCAAATGAGAAAACTAAAACTACAACCATAGTTCAAACAGAAACAGAGAGATAAATGGGAGTTCGCAAACTCAACCGAAGAAGCGTACACACATCGGCAACCGGGGAGGGAAGCACCGGAGGATAAGTCCGAGTTAAACGCATCAAAAACAGAACCTTCCTTTGCTACCAAGGAGGCCTTCAAGTCAATTCCTTCAACTAGAGTTGCGAGGAAGACATAACAGCGACGGACACCGTCGAAAAGGGGAACTTCAGAAGCGTCGGAGAAACACCAACCCATGCCACGGGGAGATGAGAGAGTGAGCCACCTAGCAACACCGGAGAAGATCTTCGTCCCTACATTACACTTAAATCCACCACAAGGGGGAAAAAGTAGAACCACAAACTGCTCCATAAAGGAGTAAACATGACACAGATGGTCAACGCACAACCAAGGCAAGTGAGACACGAGAGCCTTGTAGACTAACCAAGCTTTCATATAGGCAAATGTGACCAAACAAGGAACACACTTCCAACTAATGAGACTTGTGAATCCACTATCTAACCAACCGATCCTAGAAACTGTAGGAAAATAGAACGCAAAACCAGAAACAAACCTGGTAAGAGTGTATGCCGGATAGAGACCGGAAAAGAGCCTGCATATTGCAGTAAGGGGTGGAGTACCACCAGAAGACACCAAAGTAACTGTCAAAGAGAACGTGGGACGCAGATCTGAGATCTGAGAACGAGGCGGATTGGGGAGCTTATCCTCTTGTACCCTTTGACCAATAAAACATTTCTCATATACTCCTCAATGGTAGAAAGACAAAATTACCCTTAATGAGGGTTGATTTCGGATGATAAAGGTTAAATACAATTAAATCGGTAAGTGTTCAACGAAAAACACAATAGCTCAGTGGTTTCGAGCTCCATGCGCACGCGCGCGCCCCCAGGGTTCGAATCCTTTTATACGGGTTGTAACTGGTACAACTAGGGTATATTCGGGTACAACTAGGAGGTGGTACAACTAGGAGGTGGTACAAATAGGTGGTACAACTAAGGTCTGGTACAACTAGGAGGTGGTACAACTAGGAGGTGGTACAACTAGGATACCAGTTGTACCACGTATACCTAGTAAAGGGGTAGTTTCGTCCTTTCATTAAAAGGAGGAGAGGTCAACACAGAGTCAAAGGGTACTAAGAACATAGAAGGGCATTGTTGAATTGTTTTTCTGGTCAAAGGGCCTGAGAGATGATTCTCCGCGGATTGGTGCAAAGGAAGGAAGAGGACTGAAGCAAAGGGCTTCGAAAGAAACCCCACGGAGAGTCAAAGGCCACGAAGAAAAAGAGATACCTTGGCCAACTATCTGGAGGGTCCGGAGGCTCCGGTGGGTTCGGTGGTGAAAGGGGATCCGGCAACCGCAACGGAGGAAGCTTCAGCACCAGAGAAGCACACATAGACGTCGAAAGTGGAGGAGAAGAACGCAAGTTGACTATCAAAGGAGATCCAGTCATTTCACACCAAAGAAGGAGAAAAAGCTCACCGGAAAAAACAACCCGGAAAGGAACCCGGAAAAAGTCCGGTAATTGCTGAGAAGAAACTCGAGAGGGAGGAATCAGGTGAAGGAGACGCCAGAGAAAAACCACCGGTGAGGAAACGCCATTAGAGAGCAAGCTTCAGCGGCGCCTCGAAACTCGGGCCTGGGAGAGAACTAGGGCGAACTGCATAAACTCATTATTACTATCATTTTATTATTGTGAGGCAGGACAACATATTTAGAGAAAGAGGGAATCATAATCGAAATTGTTGACAAAGCTATTATATCCAAAGTTTAAGAGACTAGCAGAGATTACAAGGACACATAGAATGTGCATACATACATCCAGCCATATTCAGAGAAGACAGAGTCATATGAGGTTTTAGTAATGATGGAGATTCAGCAATAATCGAAAATCAGACGAAGTGTCAAGATTCCGGCGACGATTTTACAGTTACCTCAGCCTCCTTCTAGACCTGGTCCGAGGTCCATTGTTTACATCTTCTGTTCTTCTCCTAGACGATGAAGCGGATGTACCCGAAGTAACCACTTCAGTAGGATTTACAGTTTGGCTTCTCGTCGTAATGGAGGAGCTCGGAACAGCAAACTCTCTAGGTGCTGATGAAGCTGAAGAACCGAGCCTGAACGAAATCGTCTGAGAAGCATTGTTAGTTCGGTTTCTCTGATAAGAAGCTCGTACGGCTGGTGAAGGTCTTCGACGGTTTCTTCTCAAACTAGTTGTGTCAACAAAACTATCAACATCGAAAGCATCATCATCAAAAGGCGGTATGTCTGAGGTATCAACTACAAGACCTGGGAAAGCAGCATATGGTGTCATTAACCTCAAAGGTCCAAAAGGCGGATGATGATGATGTTGTTGTTGTTGCCCACCATTGTTTATTATGTTTGTCAAACCAAACTCATCGCCTTGAGCTAATGCTTGTAGTCCTATGGAATCAATAGTTCTTCTAATATGTTCGATTGTTTCGTCGTGCCCAGGGAACGGAATCGCCCGGTTTATGATCTTTTGACGAACACTTTCCACTCTTTTAGCATTAGGCCTTGGAGGTAGACTAATACCACAAGTTTCTAACTTGGGTTTAGTACCATCACAATCATCTCCATTACCATATATCGGGATCACCTCGGTGTCAGTCACTTCCCCATCGCAAACAGGACATTCCTTTATGTTTAAATAAATCAAAGGCAACTGATAGAAGCAACCCCAGCAGAACAAATGACCACAACAAGTCAAAATCGGATCTTCAGCTTTCTCTAAACATATGTTGCAGTCAAAGAACCCACCAGGAACAGAACTTGTTTTCTCCATGTTCAATGCCTTTGCTATCAAATAAGTCTTGTTTTCGCCGTTTTCGACCAATCTCTCACGAGAACGCTCATGTATAACTCCTGCAGTTGAATCTCTATGTTCGTTAAGCGACACCAAAGCCGGTGTTGTAGTTGTAGTTATTTCTCGTTCCCTGATTCTTGAAACTATTGCTTCAAGCTGTCTTATGCGTTCTTGAATCCGCTCTTGAGCAGATTCAAGCTCATTTAACCATGGAGAAAGCTCCGTCATCAAACCACCCGGAGACTCGGAATCAGAAGATGGCTCTTGATTCAAATCAAGATCCATTGTCTCTCCTTGAACACTACTCGTCATCAGAGCTCAAAGAACACCAAACTTGACAATATAGGCACAGATCAATCAAACCCAGAAACGTCTCTCTGCAAATCAATCTCAACGTTTCCGATCCATAGATGATAGATCCCACCACCAATTCTTCCAAAATCAAAAAAGGCTGAGCCTTTTTCAATCGATTGAATTGGAACTTCCCCAAATCCCGAAATCAAGCAACGCATGCATCTGCTATAGAGTCAACAACACAAATCAAAAACAGAATCAACTTTGAACTAATTTCCTATCGAAATTCAAACAAAATGATTTCACGAAACAGATAATTGATCGGACAATCGAAGAAAACAGAGACATATATGAAGTTTGAAGAGAAAGAAGAGACCTTTGGAGAGAGCTAGAGATCAAAAGAAGCAGCGGATGACGTAGATTTCGAGGGCGGTGGTGACCATGATGATCGGTGGCGAGAGAGAGAGAAAGAGAGAGACACCGATAGACGAAGTAGGTTTAAACTAAAAACTTTTAATCTCTGACTTAGGACATGATTGTCTTCCAAATGTTTAAGGTTTGTGGTTGCGTCAGTTAAATGTTTGATTTATGTTGTAAGGAAATAAATTATAAAAAAATAATAATTAGAAAATATATTTTTCTTGGCATGAGCTTGACCAACCATTATATATTTATTTAAATTAAACATGATAATTAACATATCTTGACTATTAAACGCTAACGCAAACACAAATTCATAAAAACAATCAAATCCCGGCCCTTATTATCAGTTTATCACTAGTTTAAAAGTATTATTAATTTGTTTTTACATCGCTAATTTAGTAGTATCATCAATTTTTTTACACCTTTGATGATAAAATTATTAAAAATCACTAATTTAGTATTGTCGTATGTTATTAATTGGACTCGTCAAAAGTATGAAAATGGATGATGAAAATTTATAACATTAAAAAAAAAATTAATAACATCATCAATTTTTATATCTTTAATCTATAAAGATTATTTGGGTCTACAATTTAAGTTTTTTTTTTTTTAACAATCTAATACGATCTTCTTTATTAAAAAAAATATCACCGAATAATAATCAGTAATGTTTACATATAATGTTGTCCTTACGCTTCATTGTTTCTCTTTACCATACTTTCATTGCTTTTAGGCATTATTCCGTCGCATCTCTTTTATCATTTTTTTTGTTTTAAACTAATTGCTGCTGATATTATTATAATAATGTCTCCGACCATATGGATAAACCTAACAGGGAGAAAATTTAAATTATCTGAAGTCTATAAGTCCCATTAAGTAACCACACAACATTGAGTAATTATGGTTTACTAATTACTACAAACGCAATAAATAAAAATCGATCAAAAGCAAAGTGCATATATATACTCAAAAACTTTAGGAGAAGAAATCAAGTCCGGAGAACAAAGTGGAAAGCAAAGAAGGGTCAAATCCAGCAAACACCGACGGGTCAACTGATGAGAAGACCGACGGATCAAACCCGAGAAAACCAGAAGACGAAGATGAACCGGATCCATCAACCGGTCCACCACTGCCCATTCCCAATGGTCCGAGCAATTCATGAAGCTGAGAGACTTGGCTTGGATTTTGTGGCGTATTGGTTACAAGATTATTAATCATCTCATTAATCATCGGTCTAATCATAGGACTCGTAATCGTCGGCAACACCAAAGGATACGGATTATTAATAACCGGACTAGGAACATTAACAAACGGCGTCGTGCCAATAAACTGCGGTTGCATCCGGTTTTGATGAACATGTTGGACCAAATTTGTTGGAGTAGCAAATTTTCTTCTAGCACACAACAAATGAGCATCGAATCCACCACACTCTCTGCAGCTATAGAGCCACGAGTTAGACCCCAGTGGCGGAGCCAGATATTTGGCTTATAGGGGTCATTTATATTTAATTATAATTTTTAATTATATATTTATATTAAATAATATATTTAAAGTATAATAAAAATTATTGTTTAAATTGTATAGAGAACATTTTTTTACCTAAAACAAAAACTAAATATTTTTTAATATAAATTTATGTTGTACTATTTAAAATGCTTCAACTTTCAATAAAAGATACATATAATTCATATTTTTATTTTTATTTTTGTTGTGTAACTATTTTTTACAAAATATATTTTTATCTAATCTATAGTAATTTGGAGAGTAATTAGGTGTTATATTATGTAAGAATTTTGAAAAGAAGGTAAGAAAATAAATAAAACAGGATATTTATGAGGAGAAAAAAAAATCAATATGTAAGAAAAGTTAGTTATTTATAGTCTCTTCTTAAGAAAACACAAAACAAAAATCAAAATAGAACTAATGTTAAATAAAAAATGAAAATGAATGGGGTCAAAGGTTGGAGATGATCATATGGCATAGGGGTCAACATGAAAATTTTATACCAAAACAACTAATATTATTAAGTAAAATACTTTACAATTAAGAATTTTCAAATGTCATGGGGGTCAATTGACCCCCCTCCCTATTCATTGGCTCCGCCTCTGTTAGACCCTAGACCACGGCACACGCAACAGCTGAAGCTAGATGCCGCAGCGGATCCCGGTCCTCCCGATGGCATGGAAAAAGTTAAAGAAAGTTGGTGGTGAGGGTGAGATTGGTGGGTGACTCGAGAAGGCATGTTGGCACAAACCGTGTGAAGATCGATTCCACAATCTCCGCAGTGGTAAGCGAATCCATCACCGTCTTTTCCACACGCGTCGCAGCGGAATAGCCCTTCTTGGTATTTGGGAGAGGGGATTAGAGAGAGGAGATGGTTTTTGTCGAAAGGGTGTCTGATTTTTTGAGGTAACTCGGAACATTTTCGGTGGATATGGAAATTGCAAGGTTTGCATGAGTATGAAGGAAGATTTAGGAGTTTTAGCTTGCAAACCAAGCAAAAAAAAGAAGAAGAAAATTGGTCTGGAGGATTGAGAGATGAGTGGAACAATGGATGTGGATGACTGAAATGTCGAATTGAGTCCTCTGGTTTTGGCCTTCCCATTGTTTTGTTTTTGTTTGCTGCACAAATATCTTCCTACTGGTTTAGGGAGATTTTGTAAGTTTTAAAATGCTTTTTGTAATTTGGTATAAATATATAAATCAATAGCTTGGATTGATTTGTTGAAAGACTTTGTTTTGTGGTAGTCATTTGTTACCGTGTGATGTGGATCCTACGCTTTGAGACGATGACTCCTTAGGCGACGACTTCGAAAGTCAATGGTTATATTGTTTGATCAAGTCGTTACCTACTTGAATTATATATGGGAAGCTCAATTATTGATGAATACTTTTGTTTTGTCACAACTTCCCAACAATCGCCAAAATTGGAGATTTTTGAATCTTATCTCTGGTGATAGTTTCGTGTCCAGAATTATGCAACTCTAATGTCAACCATTTTCTATATATTAAACTACAACTTGGTGAATAATGAAAACCAAGCTGACAATTATTTAGCCGAAAATGGAAATCACAAGTCATCTACATATTTTGCTATTTATAGTTTCTAAACGCTTAAACAACAAATCCCATACACAATGGCTTCAAAAAATCCGGTTAATCGCCCATCCGTGAGGCACCCGAGTCACAACCATCCGTTGCGTGTCTTTAAAGCTCGAGACAAAGATGAGGTCGTCTGCTCTGGCTGCGAGCTCGAGTTAACCGGACAAGCTTTCAAGTGCATGAAGTCAGATTGTGATTACTTCTTGCACAAGTCATGTTTCGACCTACCTCGTGAAACTAATCACAAGTCTCACCCAAACCACTCTTTGACCCTGCTTCATTCCCCACCATATGGTCAGTCTTACACGTGCGACGCATGCGGTGAGTACGGATCCGGATTCACTTACAATTGTTCTGAATGTCAATATGATGTTCATGTCGGATGTGCTTTTATCCCTGAGACCGTGGAGCGCGAAGATCACGAACACCCACTCACTCTTCTCTACAACACACCATGCAAAGGTCGTGAGGACGGTGCTAAGTTCATATGTGATGTTTGTGAAGAAGATATGTCAGAGAATCTTTGGGTTTATTACTGCAAAGAGTGTGATTATGGAACGCATGTACATTCTTGCGCGGTGTATGAAGATCATGAGCCAAAGGAAAGAGGAGGAGGTAGGGAAGAAGGAGAAGCGAGCTCTGCGGTTTCAAGGATGAAGTCGTTGATGAAGGCTCAAGATGAGATGGCGGCGTTGCAGCTCGAGGCACGTATTAGAAACGACACTAATAATGCTATACTCGATTTATGGGATAGTCCAAAGCGGAGATATTATTGGTGATCGAATGACCGAATGATCAATTTGACACAATGATGAAGCTTGTGAGTGTTTTTTCTTTGGAAATTCGTTTTTCCGTGTGATTATTGTAAGTGTTGTTATTTCATGTAACTTTGCCTTCGGTAAAAAAAGAAAGAATAAAATACCTTACCTTTAACTGTAATTATAGATAGAATAAGAAAAACAAGCTAGCTGGTTGATTTTTTTTTTTATATAACAAAAAAAAAAAAAAAACAACAACAAGTTGATTGATTATACATTTTGCTTATTTAACCATTTACATATATGAATAAGAGTGATGATCATGAAAACTATTGAGAGGCGAGAGGAGAATATGGATGGCTGAAAGATTTTTTTTGTGCGATGCAATTTCTAACGTGAGATGTCGATCCAACACTTTACAGTCGACGACTTTTTTTAAAGAAAGAAAGAAAGTTGGTGGTGAGGATGAGATTGGTGGGTGACTCGAGAAGGCATGTTGGCACAAACCGTGTGAAGATCTATTCCGCAATCTCCGCAGTGGTAAGCGAATTCATCACCGTCTTTTCCACAGGCGTCGCAGCGGAATCGTCCTTCTTGGTATTTGGGAGAAGGGATTAAAGAGAGCTGGAGATGGTTTCTGTCGAAAGGGTGTCTGATTTTTTGAGGTAACTCGGAACATTTTCGGTGGATGTGGAAATTACAAGGTTTGCATGAGTATGAAGGAAGATTTAGGAGTTTTAGCTTGCAAACCACGCAACAAAAAGATGAAGAAGAGTGGACTAATGGATGTGGATGACTGAAATGTCGAATTGAGTCTTCTGGTTTTGGCCTTCCCATTGTTTTGTTTTGTTTTTCTTTGCTGCACAAATATCTTCTTACTGGCCTGTTTAGAGAGATTATGCAAGTTTTAAAATGCTATTTGTAAATTGTAATTTGTATGAATATATAAATCACAATGGCTTGGATTGTTGGAAGACTTTGTTTTTGTGGTACTCATTTGTTACCATGTGAATTGTGATGTGGATCCTTTAGGCGACGACTTCGAAAGTCAATGATTATTAGTCGTTACCCACATGAATTATACATGGGAAGCACAATTATTGACGAATTTTATTGTTATGTCAATATTTCCTAACAATCGCCCAATTTGGAGATTTTAAATCATATATCTACTGGTAGTTTCTGTAAAGGTTATGTATATTAAACAACAACTTGGTGAATAATCAAAACCAAACTATGTGTTATTTAGCCGAAAATGGAAATCACGTCATCTACATATTTTGCTATTTATAGTTTTTAAACGCTTGTTAACCAAATTCAGACACAATGGCTTCAAGAAAACCTGTTAATCGCCCATCCGTGAGGCATCCGAGTCATAACCATCCGCTGCGTGTCTTTAAAGCTCGAGAGGAAGATGAAGTCGTCTGCTCTGGATGTGAGCTCGAGCTAACGGGACAAGCTTTCAAGTGTATAAAGTCAGACTGCGATTACTTCTTGCACAAGTCATGTTTCGAGCTACCCCGTGAAACCAGTCACAAGTCTCACCCAGACCACTCTTTGACCCTGCTTCATTCCCCGCCATATGGTGAGTCTTACACGTGTGATGCATGTGGTGAGTACGGATCCGGATTCACTTACAATTGTTCTGAATGTCAATATGATGTTCATGTCGGATGTGCGTTTATTCCGGAGACCTTAGAGCGCGAAGATCACGAACACCCACTCACTCTTCTCTACAATACACCATGCAAAGATCGTGAGGACAGTGCGATGTTCACATGTGATGTATGTGAAGAAGATATGTCGGAGAATCTTTGGGTGTATTACTGCAAAGATTGTGATTATGGGACGCATGTGCATTCTTGCGCGGTTTATGAAGATCATGAGCCAAAGAAAAGCGGAGGAGAAGAAGAAGAAGAAGAAGAAGGATCAAGCTCGGCGGTTTCGAGGATGAAGTCGCTCATGAAGGCTCAAGATGAGTTGGCGGCGGTGCAGCTCGAGTGTCGTATGAAGAGAGACGCTAATAATGCTATACTAGGTTTATATGAGGAGCCAAAGCGGAGATATTATTGGTGATTGAATGAACGAATGATCAATTTAGTGAAAAAGCTTGTGATTGTTTTTCACTTTTTTTTTTTTTTTTTCGTGTGAGTTATTTGTAAGTGTTGTTATTTAATGTAATTTTCTCTTTTAATTGCTATATATTGGCCTATTTTACCATTTACATATAACATATGTAAGGAACAGTGATGATCAACAATATGGATGGCTGAAAAACTTTGTTATGTGCTATGCAATTTCTAACGTGAGATGTCGATCCAACACTTTTCACTCGACGACTTTTTTGCAATGCTATGGAAAAGTCAACGATTATATTGTATGCCAAATTCTCTACTTGGATTACATGGAGATTCATTTGTTGACTTCGTATTTTTTTTATTGCTGGAAACTTTAAGAATATTATTTTTTAAATCAGAAAATCTTTGGTCTATACATTACCCTTGTAAGATGTGCCTGGGAGAGAAAATTCTGATCTTACTTTTTTTTTAAGTCTCCGATTGTGATTGTTACTTTCTTTTGGGAAGTTCTTTCCTCTTTTGGATTATTGTAAGTTCTTTATCATGTAAATTTTATCTTTAATTGTTATGCAAAATAAAAGAAAAACGAGCTGATTGGTTATACATTGGCTTAATTAACCATTTCGATAACCTGAAAATTATTGAGAGATGCGATTGACCAATGCTATCAAAAAGTCAATTACGATTATATTAACATTATGTGAGAAACAGAGAATATGCTTTTTACTTGTTTACAAAAAGGGACATTACTTTTTTATATCCGCTGTATATTAACCGATATCATTTGATATATATATATACAAAGGTTAGATCAACATAGTCACTGATAAATGATTTTTACTGGAGTTCCATCATTCGTCATCAAGATAGATGATTTCATCGACATCGATAATTTTATCAACATCGAAGATTTCTGCTGAAGATGAAGCTTCTGTTGTTTCATCGATGATTTCGGCTGTTTCTGCTGTTGCTCCACCACATGCCCTGAAAGAATGCTTCTCACCTGAGAACACGCATAGAACACAAGGCAAGAGACATTAATTTAATGTCTAGGCGTACTTATCCTAATTCAGCAAAGAGAGTCAGGTGAGTCAAAGAGTATACCATGTTGGATCAACTCAATGTCTGTCCCAGGAGATTCAGCAGTTGAAGTAGGATAGGCAATAACATTGGCCTCTTCATGTCCTGGGCGCACTCTGCAGAACACGCGCACTACTAGAAAACATGGCATATTCCAACAAATGTTTCTAACAATCGGATTTTGTTGGAAATTTCCAATGAATATCCCATAAAATTACGTTTAGTATTACATTTGTTAGAAATCTATTGTAAATTTCCAACAAATTTAAGTTGTGGCAAGTATATCACATAATTTATAGGAAAATTGTCAAATACTAGATTGTTGGAAATTCAGTGCAAATTTGCAACAAATTATAATTGTGACAATTACATCGCATATTTTGTAGGAAAATCGTTGAAAATATCCAACAAATATTATATCGGTGGAAATTCATTACAAATTTCCAACAAATATTAGTTGTGGTAATTACGTTGTATAATTTGAATGAATATTATTGGAATTTTCCAACAAATATTATATATTGTTGGATAGAAGCAATAACTTTTAAGTTGTTGGAAATTACTAACAAAATATTTGTTGGAAAATATTTCTGATGATTTTGTGACAAATAATAATATTATCTTATCTTAATTTGAATTAGTTAAATCATTTGCTATTAAATAAAACTAATTTTCATCAATAAAATTTGTAATAATTAACACTAATTGGCTAAAATATTAATTAGCCAAACCAATATAAGTTGAGAACATAATATTAGACATGCACTGATGCACGTAGACATCTCCCACCTCCCACATCCCACATCGAAAGAAAGGGATAAAGAAGCAATATATATTTGCTATATATATTAGTATTATGTCTTCATATTTTGTAAAATCATTTGTTATCCAGTTATAACAACAGTAATATTTGAGAAAATTCAGAAGTATCCAATAAGGATATTTCAGATTTTAATAAATCTTAAATTACCAAATATAAATATTTTTATATTTGTTTAATTAATAAATTTAATCAAAACTAAAATTTATATAATAATTTATATATAATATTTATATAAATCAAATATTTATTACAAAAAAAAATACATTGTTTTAGTTATATAATAAATTTTCGACGTTTTAAAAATTTAACACTTAAACCAATTTTTAAAAAGTAATAGTGAAATTTACATTGTTTTAGTTAAAAATTATTAATTATTTTCTTAAAATATAAGTGTTAAATTTTTTAAAAATTATTAGTGAAAATCATTATTATTTATTAAAAATAAGTTTTAAAAGAGAAAGAGAAAAACATTTTTGTAGTTAAAATAAAAAATGGTTTAATTAAAAAGAAAATAAGAAAGGAAGAAACTAACCTGGATCTCGTGTATCTGACAGACTTGCTGATGGAAAAGCCCAATAATTAGTTTCCGAAGCCCATGTCTTCTTCTTTTACTTGGGCCGAGACTGTAGTTTGTTGAGGAAGAGATCGATCATCGATGGACGACGAAACTCAAAATTCTTCTTTACCCGGGACTCGTAGTGGTCTGAGCCATCGAAATCCCAAACCTTTCACTGACCCGAAATCTCTTTGTTGTCTTCGCCGTTCTGAAATCGTTCTCAAACTGTGTCACGAACAGAGATGCTTTCCTTTGATCAATCTCACGGATAGGCTTCACTAGGTAAGGGCAAAACCGCAAAAGAGTGGCTTCAATGTCTACAACATGGATCATCGGCTTCACGGTCTCGACATCGGCGATATTCTCGTTAGGCATTCGTAGAGCTTTCTCGAGAAGAAGAAACATGTATTAGAAAGAAAAAAGAAGAGATTTTTGTTTAATCTATCGAAGCACGAGAATTGGAGAAATTTGATTACTCAAGAAGCGACGAAGAGATGAGTATTTATAAGGAAAGGTTTTTATTGTTTCCTTTTTTTCTTGGGATTTGGTTATTTCCTTTTTTTCTTGGGATTTGGTTATTTCCTTTTCTCTATATTTGCGCTGCAAAAAAATGGATATTGATCACAACGGTAAGAAAATGTTACTTTACCGTTACAACAGCCATATTTTTCTTACTGCGTAACAATTTATCAAGGTAAAATTATTTATTTGAGTGATTAAACCATCCATTATACAAAGAATCAAAGATCTTTGTAGTTGCTCATCTTGGTTAGTTTGTAAAAGACAATTACAAAGTCGTGAGATACAGAAATGTTATAAAAAAAACTTTCACTCATAAAAGAACAGAACAGAGCATTCTTTAACCATCCATGTTGTTGTTGATGTCTTCGCTAACAACCAAAGTATCTAGAAATAAGTAGAAGATGCGTCGAGGAAAGCCTTAATGTCTGGTAGACGAGAAAGCTTAAGGAATGATAAGTAGCATCAAGACTACAAAGAAGGCTGAATCTGTGGCTAATACAAGATAAGATCGCTCACTACAAGAGTAAGTCTAGCCACATATGCTATCTTCGTAGATACAAGAGTCTTTGACAGAAGTGTATAGATAGTTGAAAAATTTTCTTTGTCAGAAGAGCATCACCTAGTTGTACCAATATAAGAACCATTATAGTTACCACAGAACAGCATATTGCAATGTTGTTGAACAACTAAAACCCTTAAAAGTCACTCTACTGAGTACTGACCAATGCAGCCATGCCTAAAATATGGAGCAGAACTGATGTAACCACCAGGTAAAGTCAACTAGTCAAGAAAGATACAAGGATAATCACAGTTGTTACTAGTGTTGCAGTCATTATCCTTGTATCTTTCTGGATTTTGGTATCTGGTGCACCAGCAGATACCAAAGCCATCCAAGTCAATCTCTTTATAGCTAGAAGTTATAGAAGACTTTATATACATTTTCCACATAATAAAATCGTAATTTCTAGTTTGTTTCTTATCCCAAGTTATAGTCTCCTATATTCAGATTACTTGAAGACAATAATGTGCATTAGCTAGAGATCCAGCGTAGTTAATTGACCTCACATCCTTCACTATGTCAACTTTATTGTATACATTTCCAACTTGCAAGTTTATAATATTTAATTACAATTAACTATTTAATCAATTATAAAGGATAGTACAATAAAACTAGATGGCATGGATGGGATCAAGAAGAAGAATTCCACCACTTGACTTTGAATTCAAAATGAGAATCAATCTTGTATATATCGTACACATCTAAGCGCGTACTGCATTCTTGTCCCAATATAGTTAATAAATAAGCTACACAACTTGGTAAATAGTCAAACCAAAATACATCACTACTCAACCCTAAAGAAGACTCATAATCACAAGTCGTCTTACTATTTTCACTATAAATACTTTGAAATCCCTTAGCTTAATAAGAATCAAAACAAGAACAAAAACCTCAAACACACTTAAAAAAGAAGAAGAAGATATTAGCAATCATGGCTTCAAGAAAACCGTCGGTGAGGCATCCGAGCCACAGCCATCCATTGCGCAGTCACAAGGCCCAAGTTGAAGAAGAGATCATCTGCTCTGGCTGCGACCTAGACCTGTTAGGCGCAGCTTTCAAATGCACAAAGTCAGAATGTGATTACTTCTTGCACAAGTCATGTTTCGAGCTTCCTCGTGAGACTCGCCACAAGGCTCACCCGGATCACCCTTTGACCCTGCTTTATTCCCCACCATACGAGTCAACTTACACGTGCGATGCATGCGGTGAGTATGGATCCGGATTCACTTACAACTGCTCTATCTGCCAGTACGATGTTCATGTCGGATGTGTGTCCATGCCCGAGTCCGTGGAGCGTGAAGGACACGCACATCCGCTCACATTGCTCTACCGTTCCCCTTACCAGAACGGTTTGATCTTTAACTGTGATGTTTGTCAAGAGACTGTACCGGATAACCTCTGGTCGTATTATTGCAAGGAATGTGATTATGGCACGCATTTACATTCTTGCGCGGTAGAGGAAGAAGAAGAAGAGCCAAAAAGAGGAGGAGGAGGAAGCGGAAGAGGAAGCACAAGCAGTGGTGGTAATAAGGGAGGGAGAGGGTCAGCGGCTTCGGAGTTGGCTGCAATGTTGGAAGCTCAAAGGGAGATGGAGAAGATGCAGATTGAGTTACATATGGAGATGCAAAGAGCTAAGATTGCTAAGAAAGCGAGAAAGGCTTGTCTCAAGTTGATCTAAAAACGTTTTATCAAAAAAAAAAAAAAAAAAAAGAAATCGTTTCTCTGGAGCTATCTGGGATTCTTGATGCTTTGGAAACTCGTTTATTGTTTCTTGTGATTGGACGTTCTTTGTTTTTCATTGAATTTGCAAGCTTCCATGTTTGTTTTTTTCTCTTGAATAAAAAGCCTTTTGAGTTTTGTTCTTATCATTATATTCATCACCGTCTCAAATTTTAATTGTAAAAACAAATTATCATAGGTCGTTGTGGTCTTGTGGATATAATCATACATTCATATTCGTGTGAAGTGTACATACATGGTAAAACGATGATAAGCATTGACCTTCACAAAGGAATAAAAAATGGTTTTGTCTCTTTAGTTTAAATAATCAAATTTTATTTAATTGTTTTGGTACGAAAGGCCAAAAGTCAAAGTCCACGTCAGAGATACAAAACAATTAAGAGAAATTAAAAAACAAGACAACCATTATAGCGTGAGATTCACGCGCGCCGGTTCCTTGATCCGTCGTCCTTTTTATCTGATTACCCAAACTAGTATCAGATTTAAAACCCACGATTACACGAATCATCATCATCATCAAAAGCAGTAATTAAAATTGATTTTTTCGATTATAAAATAAAAAAGAGAGAGCAGAGAGCTCACAGAGAGATATGGCGGATGGTAAACCCGACGAGCAGCTCTTTCAGCTTCTATCGGGTCTTCTTCAACAGGTTTTTTATTTTGTTTTTAATTCGCTCTCGATTTCGTTATGATCTGTGAAATTCGTTTCTTCTTTATTTTGATTTTGGTTCAATTACGAGTTTCTGTTCTGTTCGTCGAATTTCCCAATTTCTGTCTAATTCGTCAAAAAAAGGAAGAGCTTTTGATTCTTTTTTATATTATTGTTGTTGGACAGTAATTGTTACTACATTGAACTTACTTTGAATCATTTACCAATGTTTTGGTGCCTCCTGATGATTTTTCTCAGGTGGAATCATTGACAAATACAGAAGAGGTTGAGCTACGTTCTAAGATTGAAGCTCTTGGTTTAGAAGTCACCAAAGTGCCTTCAAAATCTGCTCAACACCTCAATGAGGTATGTGTCCTGTGTTCATTCATAATCTGATACAAACTGTAATGTAAATCTGGGGTTTTGTGTGTGTTTGTGTTTTCCAGGTGGAGATTGCTAAGGAATTAGACAAGTTATCAGCAAAGTTAGATGATGTAGATGAGATGATTTCATCTGCTATAGCTTCTGATCCACAGGTTCAGACGCTTCTTAGCGGCACAGCCGATGTTTGGATGCCGGTTATCACTGCCGGCGCCGAGGAGAGACTTAACTTCACAGCCTCTCTTGCTGACGATGATGAGCTTTCTAAGAAGGATACTACCAACAAGACCAGCTCTTAATCCCATTTTCTTTTGATAAACTCATGTCACTGTGTTTTTCTTTTGCTGTCTTGTTTCTTTTATGTATATCAACCCAAAAAAGTTTTAAATTCATGAGTGATATTGATGTTGGATGTTTATGCAAATTGAATACAACTGTTTATTTATTATCACGAGTTTCCCGGAATGCAAATTTGCACCAAGCATGTGTTTCTCAAGAACAATTTCTACATGAACAAATGTTTCTTCTGTCAAATAGAAGGTAAAAAAAAGGCTATTCAGTGTGGAAGAGAATGGCTTTTGTTTAAACACGAGAAAGCGAGCCAGACTCGTGACTCTGGTGGTGGCTTAAGCAGATGAAGCTTTCTTACAATGGGCATCAAGCCAGTCCATTGTAACACTCTTTGGCCTCTCAAGTGCAAGTCCAAGAGCTCGGTCCCATATTAGCTGTGAATTAAACACAAATGAGAAGTTGAGTATATAAGTTCTTTTTTAAATGGACTGGCGTACTGTGTACTGTGTAAATAACTAAATATATGTTACCTGAGAGCAGATGCCAAGACTCCTTGAAACACCAAAGAGCACGGTGTAGTACCTATAAAACGCACAAATATTATATATATGAGTGTAATCCTAAGCCTCAATGATACTTGAATGAGGTGTCTACTTCTTACCTTGCTTCGGTTAGACCATAGTGGTTCAGCAAGACCCCACTGTGAGCATCAACATTTGGCCACGGGTTCTTCACCTGTTGTAACAAGCCATCATCGGATTCGCAAGTAAATGTAAAATTGATTCGCAGGAGGCTCATAAGCATTGTATTTAGGTAGGTGCTGTAGAGTTGTTGGGGGAATATTGAAGGTTTTATTTTCTCAGAGATGTCATACTTTTTATGCAATTCCTTACATGAAACGATCACCATGGTAAACGAGACAAAGGTTAAGAGATACTACCTTTCCAAGCTGAGTGAGAACAGGAGGCACGACTTCATAAAGCTTTGACACCTACAGAGTTGGAAGGATTTGTTAGCTACTGGACGTTGATAGAATTTTGAGAGCCGAACAGAAAAGAGAAAAGAGAAAGAAAAAACGTACCAGCTGGAAAAGAGGGTCATCAGGTAGATGCTTCAAGGCAAATTCTCTTTGGCATACATATCTTGGATCAGTATTGCGCAGAACACCGTGTCCATATCCCGGAACAACCTAGAGACAAAACAAGACTCGTCAATAGATCAATCAGTAGACTATCCTTGTAACATTACATCCACAAGGTAAACTAGGAGAGGGAAAAACAGGATCCAAAGCTCTAATGGCGGTATTAGTTACTAGGAGCTATTAGACTGACTGACCAAACTTTGAAATATTAGCCTATTATGACTAGCAGACAAGATATTAATTCATTTTCGCATGCTCAATCAGGGTGAAACTTTCATCAGTCTTGTTGGCTGGCTTCAAAAGTGGGATACAGCCTACAGGTACAAGACCAGAAAGTGAAGAATGTCAAGGCAGAGGAATTTCGTGTTTTTACCTTGCCACTGTTTAATGTCTTCCAAACATATTCTTTCAACTGTTCTTTCGATATGTCTTCTCCACATTCCTCGACAACTTGTTTGATCCAAAGCAAAACTTCCTGTTGAAACACGACAGTAAAAAAAAGACTAATAATTTGTTCCCTCCAACTTACGGTTGTACCATCGAAGTCAAACTATCACAACCTACCTAGATAATATACAAGAGAGATAACTTATGAAGCTCTATTGTAGATTGAAGAGTTAAGACTTATTCAAGATATAGACAAGGGAGAATACCTGATTAGCCAAACCATGGAGTGGCCCAGCTAAACCATTTAATGCAGCTGCGAATGACAGATATGGATCTGAAAGTGCACTACCGACCTACATGCACAAGTATTTTAGCAAAAGAACCATTAGAAACTTCTGGTAGGTCAATCCTTCAAAGTTGACACAGGGAGAGACTGTAAGCATACATACCAGGTGACCAGTGTGAGCACTAACATTTCCACCTTCATGATCACTATAACAAAAAAAGTAGAAAAGCAAAATGTTATACTAAGGCCTATTTTAAAGTCTTAAAAGAACAAACAAAATTACAAGATAGTTAAGCTTGTTTTAGAAGACTTGCATGGCTGAAAAAAATTAATACAGACCTGTGGATAGTGATGTAAAGCCTCATGAGCTCTTTCATCTTTTCATCATCAAATCCCAACATGTGGGAAAAATTTGCACCATAATCCAAAGATTTATCTGAGGGAATGGAATCACCATTCTTATACATTCTGCAATGATTGATTGGAAAAGGTCAATAGTCAATATAAAGCAAAAACAAGGGATGACAAATTTTCCAATAAAGGGCATCCGTGCCGAAAATCCAGAAGCTACAAGAAACATGAAAAAAGTACAAAAATATCTAGTCTTCACCAACCTTCGATAAACATATGCAGCTACAACAGGAACACGAGCAATCAGGTTGAGGCAATCCTCATATGTTGGCTCCCAGAACCTGGATAAAAAGATCTTTGTTATGATGCCAGCTACTAACAAACGCTATCATGAACTAAACCAGAACTCCAAAAGCATACTTTGACTTATGAATTCCATTCTCATATGCCTTTTGGAACTCACTTTGCACCTGGAAATTAGGTAAAGAAAATTATCATTCTGCTGAAAATTGTTTACTTATAGCAAGAAAAAGAAAAAAAAAAAGTTTCCAACCCATATCACAACAAGAACAGAAACAACAATACGAGTTTAGAGAACCACACCTGGAGGGCCATAACACCGCTAGCAAATTGAGTCATTGGATGAGCTGTGGAAGGCAGAGCATCGATGGCATTGTACACATAATCTGCATAAAAATTGGATACAAGTTAAGAATGAATGGAAGTATAACATAAAAACAACAAATGTATTTCATTTCTGTTAAGCAATTTCTTCTAAACATCGATGTCAAATAAGTTTGAATAAGCCACTAAACAGACTCCCTTATTTGCAACCAGCCAGAGCCAAAAAAGTTAATATCCAAACCTGGCACAGCAGCACGGCTTGCCAAGTCTTTCGACAGTGCTTCAACTTGCTCTTTGCTAGGTACCTATACGAAAAGGGGTAAAAAAGGATACCATAAGATAATACACTGAGGAAAACTAATCGACTGGAACCAAAACCAACTTATAATAATGTACAGAAGAGCCACACCTTTCCAGTTAAGAGAAGCCACAAAAGACCCTCGGGTAATGGTTCTGCTCCAGACTGGGCAGTAGGTAATACTTTCTGGCACTCAGGAATTGACAAGCCCCTAAAGCGGATACCCTGAAATAATGATAAGATAATTGCATCAACTGCCTTAAAACAGGAAGGAGGAGCATTTGACATATTCTACATCTAGGATCTAACCAAGGGATTGTAACTATATACAAAAGAGTATCAGTACCTCTTCCGGGTCAAGCAATGAGGTTTCCCAAAGCAATCCAGTCATCCCTCTCATCCCACCGATAACCTATATTTCAAAGGGGAATATGATGAGTTATGTAAGGGAAGGTGAAAATCATAAAAAGAAACCAAAAAAGTGAAAATCATCATTGTTTCTACCATATCAACAGTGATGTTTCCCAGTTGGACCTTTCCATGTTCTGACTTCAGTTTCTTCAGACGGTCCTGAAATTGGAAAAATTTTATGAGGAAAAAGGAAACTAGAAAAGCAAAGAGATTCACTACAGCTATCCTGCCTTCTTAACTTAGAAACAATCTCAGCTAACATAACAATAATAAACACATTCAATGAAAAAAAAGTCTAACAACACAAATTTTCATTTAAAGCAAACGGAGTCTAAGCTAACCTGCTGTTCCGGAATTAACTCTTGCAGCTGCGACTTCAGGTCCTGCATTGCCACCATTTAAACAAAATGAACAAAGACCCCACAAGCAGCAGATCCCAAACCAAACTTACATATGAAGGTTAATAAGCATTTGACTAGCTTGAGACATAAATAAAAGCTGAAACTACATGATCATGATCACACACCGACATACGAAACAAAGGAGACAATTTACCAGGTCGGTAGAGCTCTGCATCTGAATCCATCTGACCGAATTGCTGAGCGAAGATTGTTGCCCCTGGTTACATAGATTCGATCACCAATCGATTAGCATGAAACAGCGCGATCAAACGGAAACAAACACAAAACTGGAATCAAAAATTTCAAATACTCACGACGCGAGACCTCAGCCTAGTAAAGGCCGATACGCTGCGGAAAAACACCATTCTCCAAAATTCAAAACCTGTGACAGACGGTAACCAGCAAATTCTCAGAACAAAGTCGATCACCAAATTCTCAAACAAAGTCGATCCGTGGAAAAATAAGCAATCAACACTCACAAAAATCAGAAAAAAAAAAAAAAAAAAGAGGCAAGGTTTATCGTCGAATCAAATAATTCAACGAAACTCAAAGATTCGATCAGCGCAATTCACCGGCGAATTCAGATTCCAGAAGAAGAGAAAAACGTGGACTAGAATCTCCGAAAATTATGGAAGACCAAAATGAAAATGAGAAACGCTATGAAGAATCAAAGAAACTTACCAGAGATTCGGGAGCTTGACGGAGATCGAGAAAAAAAGCGATTGTTGAAAACAAAAACAAAAAGCTGCGTCTGCGTGTGATGTACAAATTAAAAAACGGCGAGAGGCGAGCAAATGACATTTGTATATAGCTGGAGGAGGTTTATACTAAAATTCCAATTTTGACCTTCCAGAACTTTGAGAAGCCAAACCAAACTAAACCGGGATTGCAGAAAAATGACCTTTATGCAGTATTATTCCGGTTTTCTGCAATCTCAACAACAATTTGGGTTTACCGGTGTCGTTATTTTTGGTTCAGATCAATTTCATTTGCATTATATTGTTCATAAGTTATCATTTTATTTTTGGTTTTAAAAATCGTAATATTTATATGAGCTTTTCAAGCAGCCGGAACGTTTCCAAACCTAGAAAAGTCGGGTTTGAAATTGTCCTTTACAATGTTTTCATCCAATATTATGCAACCAAAACCTGTTTAGACTAAAAAATTAATCCTAATGCCTGAAAAAGTAGACTAATTAATAATTATAACATGTGCAGAACCTTACAAAAAAAAATAAAAAAAAATGTTGACGTTCGAGAACTTTGAGAAGGTAAACCAAACCGAACACGGAAGCATGGGAGTAAACCGGAATCATATGCCCTTTCCTTATTTGGGGAACCAAACCGAATAATTGGGCTTTATAGAGACGATCACTTGAATGTCAAAACAATTTCGGTGTGCCGTTACGGTTATATTCGGTTCAGATCAATTTCCTTTGCATTTTGTTGATAGGTTATATCATTTATTTATTTTTTTTTGATAAAAGGGTTAATATCATATTACTCTTGCTTTTCGAAAATAAGCATACTCAGATTATGTATGAGCTTTGAGCCTTTGAAGCAGCCCGAATGTTTCATCCAAACCTAGAAAAGTCAGGTTTGAAAATTGTCCTTTTTCATCTGGTTTATGCAACCAAACCTAATTAGACAAACTGAAAAATCAAAATCCTAACGCCTGATAAAGACTAACTAATAATTAGAACCTGTGTACGAACTAAGATTTGATTTTCGATTGAAAGGTTATATATGAAGTTATTGATTAAGATAGAGAAGACAAACAATTTTAAACTACATGAGGATCGGACAAGAAGTTTCAACCTTAGATCCAGAATATATTCTTGTAAACTTACAGTTTAATTTAGTTTTTTTTTTAAAAAAAAAGTTAGTGTAACTGTAATTTAACCGTTGACTTATGCAATATCAATATTCAATATACAATCAATCACAGTATCTATAACAATCGAGAACAAGTCAATCTTTGTTCTAATTACCATACAAACTTTTTTTCCCAAAAGTACAGCAATCACACCAAAGAATTAATACACATCCAATAATAGCACATCAATGAAGTTACATATTAAAACATCTAGGGCTTAAATTTTTTACCGACGACATCTTAATTAGATACAGCCACTTCTCGTAGAAGGGCTGCAAGTAGATTAAACTCTTCATCACAACTCTCAACCTTGGCAAAGTCAGTCCACCAAAAGTTTAAGTTTCTCTCATCATACCCATTTTTGATATCTATATACAACTTCTATGCCTTTTTCCCCACAAAATATGACCTTATCGTTGCGATTAGATCTCACCAAAACAATGCGATTTGCAGAATCAAAAAGCCTGAAAACCCTAGAAATTAAACTGTTAATTAATTAGGACGAATTATGAGTCTTTGTATCGAAGTTGTTGTTGGTGTTGTTGTTGTTGTTGTTGTTGTTATTGAAGATGAATCCTTCGACTTGTGAAGAAGAAGAGGATCTCATGGGAAAAGAAGAGAAGTAATCTTCTCCGACATCTTGAATCAAACCTTCTAGATCAAAGTAAGTGTTTGTGTTTGAAGTACTCTGATCACCTGATCCCCATTCTTCTTTCACCTGGTGGTTTCCTCCGTTTGCTAGTAAACCGGTGAAACCCGAAAGCCTGTTGACCGGCTGATGATTTTCGCTAACCGGTTCTTGGGACGTCGAAATTCTCGATTTGCCTCTCTTTTTGCCGGTTTTGGCCTCTCCCGGTGCCGGTTTTCCGGTTAGAGACTGGACGAGTGAACGGAAGTTCTTGACGTCTGTCTTGATGACCTCCGGTGCGAATATATGGATTATGCGAATCTTGGGTTTGATCTTGGATATTACTTGTGAATTCCTGTTCATGGAAACCCTAGAACTCGAACCTTCATTAAAAGTTTGATATTGAGTAATCTCCATCGAATCTCTCACCATTCAAAATAGAAACCAAAAAGAAGAAATTAGAAACAATTGAGAAAATATTTGATCCTTTTTTGAGATATGTGTAATTTGAACAAAAATAATTTGTATGCCGTGGAATAATACTGCGGCGGTTGGGTTATTTATATATATAGATAGATAGTTATATAAATTTTAATATATCGGATTGTTGTCAATAACATTAAATTAACAACATACTTGAATATTGAAATGACAAAGAAGGTGTAGAACGAAACAGCTAGCTATGGACCTGCCTCCATGACACACAACAACAACTTGATTTAAATAAAGTTGTATGAGTGTATATCAATATTATTTTACACTAGTACATTTTATTTTTATTTTTAATTTACAGTCGGAATAAAATAATGTGGTTATGATTTGTGATTAATCAACTGACGATAAATGTAAACTATAATATTATACAATATCATATAGTCAAAATATCTAAACATAGATAGCGTGAGCCATATGTATGTCTTTGGTCGCAAATTTGTGTGTGTGTGTGAAAGTTTTAATTGTCGGCATGTCTGCTCTGTTCTGGTTTTGGCTTTCCTATAGTTTCTGTAGAAAACTAATTAAATATATATGATGCTATTTCTATTGTAATACACTTTTTTTTTACAAGTTTCATTTTTTTGTCTTAACCGCAATGATCTATGATATTGGGCGTCTCTACATGATCAAATGATTGATAGTCTCGTTATATTCTTTTGGCTAATGACGTTGTGTGTGGAATTTTACTTTATCATAACTTATAACAATATTAGTAGATGGAAACTAAAATCTTATGCAATTTTATATCGATATGTGGGGTCAAATCTGACTCAGGAAACTGTCACTTGAAAACGTAACCGACCTAATTAAAATCCTAAGTTTTAGTTAACTTACTTCGGTTTGATGATGCTCTTTATGTCATATTTCTTTTAAAAAAAAATTATAGATCTATAACTAAACATGAAGATTCCACTTGATGCAGATCATTAATTTTCATATAATCTTATTTAGTTTCAATTTTAGATTTGATAAAACCAAAAATTACCTTTTAAAGTAACCCCACTTAAATAGTTTTGTAATGTCCATCTCATCAATTTTCATCTCTATATGTGTTTAGACACTTACATATGCATGAGATCATTCATCTACAAATGTTTGAGGTGTCGTGTCGACACGCATATATATGCCTTTGTGTGCTTAAAAACAAAGAAGCAAATATTTACTCGGTTGTTTTTGTTTAAGTAATTATGATATGAAAGAATTATTTTATACAAAAATGACATACAAACCTACAATAAAGAATTTCAAAGTTGCAAACACATAAAATAATAGTTGACTTTTGTTTTGCCAAAGAAGCAAACAAGAGCGACAGGATGGATTTAACCTCCGTTGACTTTACGTAAGTTGTGGTTTATTTATATTTTAAAAAAATATATTTATATCATTGAGAGTCGAACTAGAACTCGAGATCTATCGAGTATCGATAGGTTAGAAAACTTACACACGGGATTGTATTTTATTTTTCTAGTCGTTACAACAAATTACAACATATTTGCAATAATGAATATTTGTACAAAATTACATGAAATCAACAGAATATATATAATATCTCTTGAAGTCTACCACCTATGTAGTCCACCTTTCAATGTAGCTTTGGCCTAAGTCTGATAATTTTGGTTTTACTTTTAGAGCACCACTCTTTTTGGTGAATTCTTGTACAAATGTATACAATACCACTATTTGGTGGTTTTGACCTTGATTAATCAATTCTTTCTTGTAAACAATAGCCTATGATCATAGGGAGAGGTCACATTAATTTCAGACTTTCAGTATTGATAATCATTCTATTTATATTAACGTCAATCCATTTAGAAGTCAAACTTATTTAAATCTATAAATGTAAACCATACTATTTGATATTGGCGCGTTTGGTTACATAAATCTAAGAGATTCGATATAAATAGCTGTATGGTTTTTTTAATCAGGTGAATAACATAAATTTGAGCGAAAAAAATCTATGAGTCATTATTAAATGCCATTACGCGGACTGGGGACTTGTTCTACGTATGCGAACTGCTTAAAACAAATATATGCAAAGGCCATAAATTAGAAATCATATCATCCATCAATTTAGATATCTAGAGAGTGGAGTTCATTGATTCTTTTTTTTTTTCATTCAATATACATGTCCAACGTGATGTATAAGTAAAATTATGATTTTTATGAAGAAAAAAAATTATTCCATTAGGAAATTTGCCTTCCTCCACTATAACACTAGTTTTTGTTTACTCTATATTTCACAATTTTCTTTTTTATTTATTGTCCCGAAGCAGGCCCAAATCCAATAGATAGGTCATCTTAGCTAATAAAACGGATTTTTTTTCCTAATAAGACGCATCCGTTTTTTTTTGTCATCTCATAGAACCAAGGTTTGAAACACATAACATAAACGATAAGATGAATTTTAAAAACTTAGAATAAAGATACGCTTCAGAAAGCACTTGATAGTGAAGCCAAGAAAACCCTCCTAGCGCCAAATATGATTGGAGTCTCCTATATCGCGTATAGCGCTAGCAACTTTATTAGCAGATACCGCTACTCGGTGGCACTCCCATGAATTGAGCCCAATTAATATGCTATAAATTTCGCCCAAGAAAATGCAATACTTTGGCCGTTCTTTGGGATTATTGATTGCCTCCATCGCCGCAACATTGTCATATACTATTTCCACTCGATTAATGTGCAAGTTGCGTAGAGCTTCAAGAGTCCATAAGACGCATCGTAGCGCAGCGGTCATCAGAGAGTCTACTCGGGGGAATGAAGCTCTAGCATGAAACACGACCTGACCTTCGTCATTTCTTGCGAGACATTGACCAGCTATTAATTCATGAAAACAATGTTACATATTATAATAGAACTCTATTGTTGCCATGTGGATTCCATACTGGATCTTAAGATCTATACCTCTTTCCATTGAGATGAGTCTTGTTGAGCTTTTCATATCATCTCCTTGAAAAATGAAGTTATTCCTGTATTTCCAAATATCCCACATCAACCATGGGATGACTTCTCATGTCTCCTCAGGAACCTCATTATTCTGAATTAGGCGCATGAGGTGCTACCAATTCCTCTCAACATCAGTTTGGGAGAATCCATTAAGAAGCATCGGATTAAAGATTTAAAACGTGAACTGCATAGATCTAATCCGCAAAACATTATAGCTTATACCACTACTTCACCGAAGTACTACTACGTTGTATTAATCTGTTTTCGATACCTCTACTACATACATGGACACGTCTAAATACACATTGAAAGTAAACTAATTGTGAGGTAACTCGCTCTAATATTATTGAACGAATTCATGAAACGTAAATGGTACCTTCTGAAATTAATTACGCTCATATCAATGTGAGATTAATGTGAAATCTACATATAGATATAATTAATTTTATATGAAAATTTAGGATATCATTTGCTGAATTTGTTGATGATAAGGTAAATCCATATATAGATTTGAAAATAGATATTAGTACCAAAGTAGATCTATATAGATGTGAAAACGTTATAAAACGTCCATCCATCGAAACCTACCTACAATTTTAATTTAGCCGTCTAAACTTTGGTACAAAGCGAGAGTGACTCCTGTATCTTCCTCCAAGTCGTCCTCTACGGTCAATGCATCAAACCACATGGTCAGATCACTGTCATCTCCAACAGAAGCAACCGGGAGCTGAAATCGACAGAGAGGGCATGAGTTATGACTTGTGAGCCAAGGAATAATGCAATCATTATGGTATAAATGGTTGCATGGCAATTTCCTAGCAGATTCTCCAACCACGAAATCTTCTCTACAAATGGCGCATGGTAAAGTAGAATCATCTGAGGAAGCGCAAGACAACATTGAAGATGAGATCTCAACGGTCGGAAGAGATTCAATGGAGTCGAGAAATTGAGATTCCTCGTCATCTTCGAAATCATTAGGACCAACTTCAAAAGGGGTCGAATAAGTGAAAGAAGAAACGATATTGCATAGAGGACAGTATGGAGGAGAAGCCGAAGGCGATGAGAGAACCCTAAGCATTATGTCACATTTTGGACACGTGTAATTCCGCATCTCCAGTTGGTATTGGGTAGAGGAGGACGACATTGAGAAGTTGGTGGTTGAGGAAATTTAGAAGAAGAAAATGGGATCTCTTTAGATTCTTATAATCTAATGGAAATGTGTGTAATAGGAAAAATGGGTGCGAATCTTTAAGTTTTGGTATTTTTTTCTATTCAATGGTATTGTTCATATGGTATTGATTTTTTTTACTGATTTCTCTTTATATCTTGATACTAGTACCAAATTATTTGCTGTAAGCAGCTGTCAAAATTGATTAAATGTTTAAAATTTAAAATTCTAAACACATGAATTTACCAGGAAGAGAAACAAAATCTAAATATATTGGTAAACTGATATTGAATGAGTGCATAGTTTAAACTTGAACTCTAGTGGTTTCTACTAATGTTGCCGCCATGTCAAAATCCGGATTCATACGTAAAATGTAGACTACAAAATAAAGCATTAGCGAGCGGTTTTTCTACAAAAACTACGTAATATCGGATAAATTAAAACTACGTAATATTGGATAAATTATTATTTTTCTGTAATTATAAAAAAATATTATTACCTTTTTATACACTAAAGAGTAACAGTGTTGGTAGTACCTTTTGTTTTTTGGTTAAAAACAATGTTGCTACTTGCAGTTACTTGTTGACAAATATTTTTTTCAGTTAAAAATGTTAATAGAGATTTATAAAAATATTATTGATCTATATATAATTATATATATATATATAATTAGAATTTTCAATTTTACATTTCTTAAAAGTAAAAATTAGAGATATTAATAATTAATCGGTAGAATTGGTGTTTCCAAAAATTGTGGCGTCATCTCATTGTGTCATCTGTCCTTGGTTCGTATAATTAAAGTGCCAATCAAAGAGCAAAAAGTCGCTTTGGCCGAGTGGTTAAGGCGTGTGCCTGCTAAGTACATGGGCTCTGCCCGCGAGAGTTCGAATCTCTCAGGCGACGAATAATTTTTCCCAAATTACTTCCAATTTCGTCCTTAAACATAATTATCATCTTCCGATTCCTCTTTTTTTTTCTCGGTATGAATCAATCATCATCATCTTCTGATTTCTTCAATCCCAAGTCTTCTTTATAAAAAAATCTTCCGATTTATTCATACAAAATTAAACCACTAAAATTCTCACAAAGTTTTATTTATTCATACTCTCGCTTACACAAAACACTACATGAACAACCACAAACAAAACAAAGACGAAGACAGTTAAAAAGATCCCAAAACCATCCATCACCATCACGAAGAAGCTTTCTTCTCAAGCTTGGAAGCTTCCAAATCCGCAGCTTTTTTCAGAAAATTATCCTCATCATCATCTAACACCATCGTAATCGGACAAGACCCAAGCCCATCAGCAATCGCAAGCACAATCTTCTTCATCTCCGATCTAAACTCCTCCAGATCCACAGAACCGCTCTGGTCCGTATCAAATTTCTCGAAGATCGAGTCGTAGAGCTTCGTCAGCTCATCCGGAGGAGTCACCACATCGACGCCGAAGTGTGATTCAAGTAGCCTCATCGATTCAAACGCCTTTCGTACCTCCGATCGCGATAAAACGCCGTCTTTGTTTAGATCCAGAGCTGCGAACCTCTCGTCGACGCTTTTTTTGAATTGCTCTTCGTCTTCTACAAAAGATCGTACCGTTGATCCATCGATCACTACTACTCCCATTTTCTTCAGTTTTCGTTTTCTGTTTATTAATAAAAAAAGAAGATTGCCGCATTGATATATAGAGCCTATATATTATATAAAATAAGTTTCAGTCGGTGAAGATAAGAATAAGCGTATATATTATATTGGGCCAGTTACAAACCAAGTTTTTGTTTTTATTGGGCCGATACTAATGGTCCATTGATTGAGTAACAAAAATATTATTGGGGTCATTGCATAAGACTGTGGCACTAGACTTTGAATCTTTGATTGTAGAAAATTTGGTTTTGTAGATTTACATTCTTTGATTTAAAAATAATAATTGAACTCATGTTATGTTAGGCCAAGCCAAGTGACGTCATAGATGACGCCATGGTCTCGTAGCTTACTAGCTTTAGTTACAAAGAGATTCATAGACTGCGCCAAGTGTCAACGCACGCAAATTTAAAGTCAATCATTGAGCCGACACTTCCTCTCGGTGGGTTGGTGTAGTGTGGTCAGACTCCGATCCCTTTTCTCTTTTCGCACTCCCACAAATTTATTTTTAGCTTCGCCCATAACTATATTCTTTTAGGGAATAAATAATATTGAAAAAATAGATTTGAAGTTTCACCAACCACGGCTTGTAGGATGGTAATTAGTATGTCGCCGTATTACGATCTCTAATATATAAAAATAAAATTTAGAACAAAACCAAATGGATCAACTCGTATGTCATAACCTGTTCGTTCCCATATATATGAGTCATATAATATGACATAATCACATAGAACTGTAGAAGTATAGAACGATCTATTCCTCTCACATATTTCATCGCCAGTTAAAACTAAATCCATGAACTTCAGCTTCTCGACACGACAACGCGCATGCAATCATCACATAAACTTACATTATACAAAAACCAAAGTTATTATTTAAAAAATAAATCTTTCTAAAAAGAGAAATAATGCTATATATATAAATCTTAAGAGAGTTAGGAAACAAATGGTAGTGGAAATCACAATCACAACAACGCTGAAAACTTAAATCAGAACAAACAAAATGGGATCATGGAGGATTAATCTAACGGCGACAGCAATAGCTTTAACAATGGTGGTGGCTATGGTGGTGGATGCCGGAGATGATAAGGCGAAAGACAAGGAAGAGTGTACGGAGCAGCTGGTTGGTATGGCCACGTGTCTTCCTTACGTGCAAGGACAGGCAAAATCTCCAACGCCGGACTGTTGCTCCGGCCTCAAACAAGTTCTTAATTCCAACAAGAAGTGTCTTTGTGTGATCATACAAGATAGAAATGATCCTGATTTGGGTCTCCAGATCAACGTCTCTCTAGCTCTTGCTCTTCCTTCTGTTTGTCACGCCACTGCCGATGTCACTAAATGCCCTGGTTCGTACCTTTTCTTCTATTAATCACCTCTCTGCAATTTCACTATATAATATATATTAGCAAATAATTATCATCCTTTGATTAAAATCGTTATATTTATAGTTTAATAGGTAACTCAAAGTGACTAAAAAGGCAAAAACCTACCTACACAACATTCTGTGAAGTAAATTAGTCATATGTAGTTATGTACATCGATATATATAGCACATTCAAGAATAAGAACAGAGTATGTATATATATTTTAGTAAACAAGTTTTTAAAATTGATTATAGATTAAAATTAGCAAACTCATAACTGTTTTGGGATGGGTGTTTCAGCTTTGCTTCACTTGGACCCGAATTCTCCAGATGCCCAAGTGTTCTATCAGCTAGCTAAAGGTTCAAACAAAACTGGCCCAGCCTCTGCTCCCACTGGCTTGGCCCCTGGGCCCACCAGCATGTCTCCCACCGCAGGATCCGATGATGGTAACAACAGTGGTCGAACAACCTCTGTGCCAGGCAGGAACAACGCTCAAAGCTTCTATAAACAATGGCTAGGGCTCGAAGTTGTTGTCCATTTCTTCGTAATTTTATATATATTCATCCTCTTATAGATAGATAATAATAACGAAGAGTGAAAAGTATGTAACGTTGATTTTGTGAAATTGCGGTGACGCTGAGTTTTGCAGTTACTGTTTCGATTAGTATATGTAATTCTAGTTCGTGACAACTCTTCTTGATACGGTTATAAAATCAGTATATCATTATTAACTAGCTAGGTTTCAGGTTGTTTTTTTAAATGACTCATAACACACTGAGTTGGTTGTTAAAGCTACTGTACAACGTAAATGGATTTTGCTTCGTTTATAAAGTAGACTTTAATTAATAATTAGACTTAGAGTCTCAGATGTTAAAGGACGCCAAGTTACATTTGACTCGAAGACTTGTAAACCGATGAACGAGTCCAGTCCTTCAATTTCGAATTTGATGAGTGTCTAGTGTCTACTAGCAAAACCTATTGTCTTAATTATTTTAATAAATTAATATATCTTAAAATTGCTGGTAGACGCCAAGTTACATTTTTTCTTTGGGTTTTAGCGTCGGTTAAGGAATTGAAGTTCAAAAAGAGATATCTTCTAGTAAAAAATATCTTGTAGAGTTGTACTGATTTTGAGAAGAAATATCTTTTGGTGTCAACTCATCACCGAAAGCAATAATGTTGTTCCTTTAAATTCTGTACATAAAAACATCACTATAATAAAAAAAAACTTGGGATGAATAGTAAGCAAGAATGTTTTTCATTTTCATTTTTATTTACTCTATATTTATTCTAAAAGCAAAAAGTCTTAACAAAAAACAGTCGAATTCAATTTCTCATTTTTCATTTACGAAATTGAATTGTTTTTAAAGAACTTGAAAAATAAATTTAACAGAAAAAAAAAAGTGGTCGGTCAAACAAAACAAAGAGGGTGGAAAATTGACTTACCAAAGTCTTTATAAAGTTGATAGACTTTTGTCTATATTCGAGATCTATTATTGTCACATATTTTACCATTAGAAATTCGATTTTTTTTTTGGAATCATTGAAAATTATTCTTAGTTAAAAAAAAAACGATCCTTTTCAAAAAATTGAAAATCCTCTTAAGAAGTTGGAAAGTGAAAAATTTTATATACAAAAAATGACTTATCAAGGAAAGAATTAACAGTCTTGATAAAATCTACTCTTATTATTAATAGACCAATTGAGCGAATGAAGATAATGATGTTGACATTCGAGAATCACATGTTCTCACAATTTTCACCACCAAATAAAAATAAGTCCATGAACTTCTCAACACGGTAATGCATGCAATTTCACAGAAACTTACACATACAATAAACCAATCTTTCTTAAATAAGAGAAATAATGCTATATAAATCTTAAGAGTGTTAGGAAACAAATGGCAGTGGGAATCACAACCACAACAACGTTGAAAACTTAAATCAGAACAAACAAAATGGGATCATGGAGGAATAGTCTAATGGCGACAGCAATAGCTTTGATAATGGTGGTGGCTATGGTGGTGGATGCCGGAGATGATAAGGGGAAAGACAAGGAAGGGTGTACGGAGAAGCTGGTGGGTATGGCCACGTGTCTTCCTTACGTGCAAGGACAGGCAAAATCTCCGACGCCAGACTGTTGCTCCGGCCTCAAACAGGTTCTTAATTCCGACATGAAGTGTCTTTGTGTGATCATCCAAGACAGGAACGATCCTGATTTGGGTCTTCAGGTCAACGTTTCTCTCGCTCTCGGTCTTCCTTCTGTTTGCCACGCCACTGCTGACATTACTAAATGCCCTGGTTCGTAGCTTTACCTCTCTACAATTTCACGATATAATCTTTGCTACGTGGTTTGAGTATTGGTAAAATGTTTTTTCTGAATCTATCGGTTAGTTGGATGCTTTTTATTTTATTTTGAAAGTTTGTGCTAGCTAAATCTATGTTTTTAGGTAAGACTTTAAATTGTGTAGACATTTTTGACAGAGACTAGTGAGCTTACATTATTGATTGGAACGAGGAACAGAAAACTAAAAACTTTCATAGCAAAAAAAAAGACTAAATTTTTTATCTAAACAAACATACCATAAAGTTAGTTAATTGGTTTAGTTACTTAAAAGTCATTTGTGTTACCATGTAATCCGAGAGTAAAACATGAGTAAAGTTGTAAAGTAATTAGTCATATATATCTTTTCTTAAGAATAAAAACAGAGTATGTATTGAAAAAAAACAAGTTTGAAATTGATCAGTTGCAGACTCATAAATTTGTTTGGGATGGGTGTTTCAGCTTTGCTTCACTTGGACCCGAAATCTCCGGAGGCCCACGTGTTCTATCAGCTAGCTAAAGGTCTGAACGAAACCGGCCCAGCCTCTGCTCCCACTGGCTCGGCCCCTGAGCCCACCAGCATGTCTTCGACCCCAGGATCCGGTGCTGGTAACAACAGTGGTCGGACGACCTCTGCGCCAGGCACAAACCACGCTCAAAGCTTCTCTAAACAATGGCTAGGGATCGAACTTGTTGCCCATTTCTTCGTAATTTTTTATATTTTCATCCTCATTTAGATAATAACAATGAAAAGTGAAAAGGATGTCACGTTGGTTTTGCGGAATTGCGGACATTTGCGGTGACGTTGATTTTGGGCAGTTACTGTTTTGACTGATGAATGTAGTTTCACTTCGTGACAACTCTTCTCAGCTTTTTTTTTTGTATGGCGCAGCATAAGACACGAGCTATAGTTATTCTATCTCTCGTTTGCTTTTATCAATTTTATTTAAAATCTTTTACTTCAGTTCGTTGAGTCTAATTGTTTGGTTCGACTTAGTTGCATGCATACACACGTAATTTCATTTACGTTAGCCTCTTCTTGACTACAGATTAATTGGAATTATTATGGTATCTATTTTATTTTTTTGGGTCAACAAAAGATTTGATTATTATGGTATCTATTTTTTTTTTATGGTATCTATTTGATACTCTTTTTTTGGTTGGATGGTATCTATTTGATACTCTAAATGAACAAAAAAAAAAGGGGTTCCATAAGGCAAAAATGGAACATGATCATTGAATTGAAGGCACAAACAACAGCAGTGTAGATATCCAAGTTGCAATATCTTTTTACATATCAATTGATATTAATATTGGTGCTCTGGACAAGTCTTCTTTTTGGGGAATGTATAAGTACTATAACCATAAAATAGATATATCTTATAGTTCAAAAATCAGTTTCTATGTAAACAATCAAACCGGACTACTGATCAAGGACTTCAATATTATGATTCATCCAAGACCAAGAGTAAGGATTACAGGAACTACTCAACAAAGTTAGTTGAACATTTCGACAACCCGAATTTAGGCTAACTAATTTTTGTATACAAGAAATTGCTAAATTATTACAAAAGTAATTCAATAATTTTGAAAAAATATTCGTTTCTGGCTGAGACAGGTAACAGCACACAGAACCAAAACATATTCAACTATAAATAGATTTCGAAGAATCTTGATGCTATGCCATTATACCATCCAAAAATTTCCCATAACCAAATCGGCAAATCCATAGAGCAATCACATGACCGCACAGTTTCCTATATTATCTTCTCTGTCTCTCTCTCTCCACGATCGTGTGAATTTCCGATTATTCTTTTCCTTTTCTTAACGTTTTTTTTTGTCTAAATATTCTTCTTCTTTGGTCAATAAATATTAAATTCGTCTTACCAAAATAAAAAAAAATTAAATTCGAAAAAGAATGACGTATTTACGCAAAAAATAATAAAATTAGTGTAACGTATTAATACAATGATGCAAGTTTCTCGTTAAGCTCGCACAAACTTTCTCATTCACCGTTGCTTTTCTTATTCTTATTGCCGTTTCTTTGGGACAATATCTTGAGTCAATTCTAATACAAAGGCTCTGACTCAAATTCGATTTTGGGATCGAAAGTTTCTTCCTTTCGACCCTACAGGTACGAAAGTTTGTTCCTTGCTCGTTTCGAAATCTCTTCTCCTCTGACTCTTCCTCAATTTCTTAAATCCGAAAGTTCGTATTTTTAGATACAATTTAGTCTATTCCAGGTTTTGGGTATTTCAAATTCTTGATGGGTTTTGCATGCACGTCTTTGCAGGTTCAAGAATTGTTGAAGAAAAAAACAAATTTTGTCTCTTTTTAAAACAATTGGTTGATGACGTCATCGGTTATTGTCGGAATGGAAGAAGAAGAAGATCCATCGACAAAACCACTTGGAAGATTGTCTGTGTTCTATTATGGAGTTGGACATATGCTTAATGACATTACTGCTTCTTGTTGGTTCACTTACCTCCTCTTGTTTTTAACCCAAATTGGTCTCTCCCCAAGGTAAAATCTTCTCCTGAGATTTTTTTGTCAAAAGTTCTTTACCTTAATCTGTAAATCAGTGAGATTAATCGATATTTTTTTCTGAAGGGATGCTGCAATTGTCATGCTCTCTGGTCAAGTTGCTGATGGTTTTGCTACTATCTTCATTGGTGAATTGGTAACTTCTTTGGAACTTATATTTTTCATTGTAGTCTGAATTGAGATAAAATGATCTTTTTATCTCACAACTTTGTCTACTTCATATGGCAGATTGATAGATTTGGGCATTTCAAAATTTGGCATGCTGCAGGATCTCTATTAGTTGCTATCTCATTTTCCTCTGTTTTTGGCGGTTGTTTGCCTTGTTCACTCCTCCATAGTAACTCTTCAACTATCGAAACATTATCGTACAGTATGTTTGCAGCTATCTTCAATATTGGATGGGCTGCTACTCAGGTTTCTCACATGTAAAACAATCTTTCTTTTTTCTTTACAACTTCTCTTTAGGTTGATCTCAAAATTTATTCAGTGAGATGTTCATTTTTGCATAATCTTTGTTTTCTTTAGGGCTATGGTTAATTGCATTACATTGAATTCAACAAGCAGAGTAGCACTAACAAGCTCCCGTAATGCGTTTAGCATGGTTAGCTCTTTCCCTTTGTTCTTATTTAGGCTCTTTATAATGTCTTTTTAGGTTTATATGTAATATTTCCATCGACTGTTTATTCAGGTTGCTAATTTAGGCTTATACGCGATTGCTTTAGTTGTATTTGGTGTTAGCGAAGCCGTGACAAAAGAAAATACCGAAACTCAGGTTTGTGCTTCTATTGACTTGTTTATGTTAATGCCTTTTGATATGATTCTAAGTCTGCCTAAATCTACAGTATCGTTGGATTGCTTATTCATCCATCACCGTTGGCTGCTGCTTTGTGGTCATATTTCTTATGGGGACAAAGGAACCAAGGTAATGCACACTTTTCTCTGAAATGCTTATATCAGTTTTTACCGACGTTTCATGCATGATAGGTGATATTTTTATTGAAAATGAGTTGCTTTCATTTTATTTTCAAAGGATGAAGATAAATTTAAGAGAGACTAGCCGATCAAGAATACCATGGTCTTATTGGTTCCGTAAAATTCTATACTATCAAGTTGCTATGGTTTATCTCCTCACTCGACTAGTATTGAATGTTTCACAGGTTAGTTACTTTATGTATCTTTCATGCTTTGCCTCTTTTGTTTTTGATCTTTACTTACGTTTCAGGATGACTTTAATATTTGCAGGCATATCTTGCATTCTTTGTTATTGACGATTTGCAAATGGCTCAATCGGCTAAAGCTCTGGTAAAAGAAAGAGAAGCACTGCACTTACCTTTCATCTCTATGATCATCAAACTTTTCTGATCAATGTTTAATTTTCAGATTCCCGCAATAATCTACATATGCAGCTTCGTTGTATCGGTTATGCTTCAGGTTGCAACAAGTTTAAACGCATTTATCTTCTTTGTTTCTGAACTTTTTTGTTTTGTTTTCTGTCTGTTATGTAACTAACTACATATTCCATTCAATGTAGGAGATTCCTTGGAATGGAAAACGCCTCAAGGCATATTATTGTGCGGGTGGTATTATGTGGATATTCTGCGGTATATCAATCCTCTTATTGCCCAGAAGCATTAACTCTTACATGTATGCGATCTCTGTCTTTATCGGCATCGCAAATGCATTAATGCTGGTAAGACACTCCTTTGTTATATCTGAAGTCTTCATGTGTTTACATGTAACTAGAAGATCTGTCTTTTGATAATCACAATTGTACAGGTGACAGCAATTAGTATGCAGAGTGTGTTGATTGGTTCGGAACTCGGTGGATGTGCTTTCGTCTGTGGGTCATTAAGCTTCTTAGACAAAATGTCATGTGGGCTTGCCTTATATGTTCTTCAGTCACATCAAGGTAAGTTTTTGTTTTTCTTTTTAATATTATCTTAATATCTAGAAAATTGTTGATGGAAGTGTGGTTTGGAAAATGGTGCAGGCACTTCACCAAAGGTCGATGTAAACATCAAAGAATATTTTTACTTCTCGGTGACCAGATATGGGTTAGGACTTGTTCCAGCTGTATGCTCGCTTGTTGGAGTTGTTGTAACATATTTTATGGAACTCGATAGCACAATTCTAAAGCCTTTGTGTCAACCGCTACTACTAGAATGAACAGAAGGAAGATACGCAACGCCTCTGGTCTGGTAAACACATATAGCTCAAACTTGGTTATTGTTTGACAGTAATATGTTTCAGTCTGCTAATTATTTGTTCAATTCAAAAGGATAGGTTTATATCACACTGCGACAGGCAAAACATTTGTACAAGAATTACTTCAAGTCATTAAAAATTAATGCAAGTTGATTTTTATCATGTTATCTGTTCTTTAATCGCTTTCTTCACTGAATCTTCCTTGTCTGATACCCTGAAGATTTATAAAGAATGAGTCTTTGTAAGTCTTTCTGATTAGTACTCTTTGTTTTGGTTTCTGTTAGAAAATTAGAACATAGATAATTGATGAACACATTAAGGTAAGAGTTAAAACTTAACCCATTACATAGTCTCTCAATTCTCAGAACATAGTCTTTCTATTCTACAGATTCTGAGAAAAAAAAGATTGATTCACAAAGCAATTGATCGTAATGCACCATGTTTTGGCTATAGATCAATGTTCAGTTCTTTTTTGGTCGTACTGCACATTTATCTTCTTCTTTTTTTGGGTCTGGTGTAATGTTAAGTTCTTTCATTTGGTTATTCTCTGGCGTTTTGAGACCGGGATGATAAATGCTGATGAAGTATGAGCAATGAGTCCATAAGGTGATTTTCCTATTTCTTTTGCTTTCACATAAAGATAGGAAATACAATGGAGAACTGTGTCTTTTAAAGCAGTTACTCATGCAAACCTGTTTGTGGTCTTCCATCTTATACTGGTTGATTGAATGTTATACTGGTTGATAAATGGAGGAAATGATTCAGTTTTTTCGTATTTCTTGGCGAAGCTGACTAGATCTAGCCATGTTGATGCTCTCAGGGAGAAACATCTGGTCCATTTGTTAGGGGTCTCAAGCAGATCACATAACAAGTAGAGAAACAGAGCAAAAAGATAGCTGAGCACAGAAAACAGAGCTACCAAAGAAAAGAAAACAGAACACCCGAAACAGAGCAAGTAAAGAAACAGGACATGAAAAACAGAGGATGAGGAAGAAACTGAGCAAGTATATGAACCTCACCAAGAAATCTTGTATCGGCTGATTCTTTTCATCTTTACAAAAAAAACAGCTGAGTAAACATCAAAAATTATCTTGCTAAAGATCTCAAATCCAAACATTTTGTTCAGATTCTTGTTGGAATGACTACAATCGCTGAAACTTGTGATCAAGCGATGGACATGGAAGCCAAGTTAAGAAAAAATAACTGCGTCAGTTAGTGTTTAAATCGATGGGACAAACCGACAAAGTCAAACTCTGCAACACTGACGATACCTTCGCTAAAACGGCGCCTTACTGCGAGTTCCCGTCAAAGCCCATTTACGGCCCACGTAAAAAGATGCCGTTTAAATCTGACTGCGAATTCCGTCAAAGCCCATTTATGACCCACATACGTAAACGATGCCGTTTCACTTCGACACTTCAGTTTAGGTCGTTTTTCACCTCCGACTAGTATCCCGGAAATTCTCTCATCCGCATGAGCTCCGGTGAAAAATGGAGGCCAAGAGCAAGAAAGCAGGAGCATCTCGTCTCTGCTTCTTATGCAACCTGAGACGTCCCGTTCTCAAAAGACCTAAAACCCTTCAACAGGTAACTTTTCAAATTTTCTTTCTTCTCTTTTCGCTTAGAATCTCGTGTATTTGGGTTTTAGCTAAGATTTTAAGGAGAAGCTTGGAACAAACTTCTATACTGTAAGATTTGGCTCTTTTATGAATTTCATTGGTTTGGACTGTGTATGATCTCTGTGTGGAATCGAATCAAAATTATCAATCTGGTTCGTTGGAGTTGGATCAATAGTGAAAGTGACAATCTTTAGTTTCTCAGTCCGATGCTAGTTGCTAGAGCCTCCTCTTTTGGTGTTGTTATGTATGAGAAGTGATTGAGTATGCGTGTTTTAAAGATATGCAGAGAGTGCTTCTATGAGGTTTTTGAGGAGGAGATTCATCAAGTCATTGTTCAGAATCGTTTATTCAAATCCGGTGAACGTGTTGCTATAGGTGCCTCTGGTGGAAAAGGTAATTCCTTCTCTTTCAAACTTCCGAAACTATATTTCGAATTCCTTCGATTTTGATTGATCTTTTTCTTATACATACTGTTGCACATTTAGATTGTTCTGCTAGTTGATTTAATTGAAGGTAAGAATCGCTTATATCTTCCTTGTTTCATCAAATAACTCAAAAGCTGAGGCTTTGTGCAGATTCTACAGTTCTGGCATATGTGTTATCAGAACTAAATAGACGCCACAATTATGGGCTAGACCTCTTTCTCTTGTCCATAGATGAAGGGATTACGGGTTATCGTGATGATTCTCTTGAGACTGTTAAACGTAACGAAGTCCAAGTAAGCTTCTTTTTGAATTCTATGTATGTTAGGCGATTGTTTTATGGCGTTTTTTAATTTGATGGGTTCTTTATTTTTCTTGTCCAGTATGGTTTGCCTCTTCAGATTGTTTCATACAAAGATCTGTATGGATGGACAATGGACGAGATTGTGAAAATGATCGGTTTGAAGAACAATTGCACCTTTTGTGGTGTATTCCGTCGACAGGTAGGGGAGCAGTGCAGTTTTCATTTTGTTGTTCAACTTACAGTTTGTCAATAACTCTGCATACCACCAACAATCTTGTGTTTAATTGCTTCTGTTTAATTCATCTGAAGGCACTTGATCGAGGAGCTGCCTTATTGAAAGTAGATAAGCTAGTCACTGGACATAATGCTGATGATATAGCAGAAACCGTTCTCTTGAACATATTGCGAGGGGATATTGCTAGGTAAGTATTTGTTGATGATTTGATGGAAATTGAAAAATCTCTCTCGTTCCTCAGCTAATTGATATTTATAACATTGGCAACTGTAGATTAAGTCGGTGCACATCGATTACTACTGGTGAAGATGGTCCTATTCCAAGATGTAAACCTTTCAAGTATACGTACGAAAAGGAGATTGTCATATATCCTTCACTAAATAATCCTTTTGTTGAATACTACTGATGATTATACATCGCTCAAATCTGTCAACAAAAGATATTGTGATACCTTAACATAGCTATACGTATGCTTATTTCAAGAAGCTGGATTACTTCTCCACCGAATGTAAGTGTGCAATCATCGATTTTTTTTGTAGGGTTTTCTCTGTTCTTAAGTTATAGTTTCTGATTTCTAGTTATTTTATGGCTTAAGACAACTCTTGTTTTTTTGAGTTTGCAGGCATATACTCTCCTAATGCATATCGTGGGTTTGCCCGTGAGTTCATCAAAGATTTGGAGAGAATAAGGTCTTTTCTCGACTTTTTTTTTAGTATCCGCTACAATGAAACAAGAAAACTAGAGATCTCTAACTTATACAAAGTGCAGGCCAAGGGCGATTCTAGACATCATAAAATCTGGTGAAGATTTTAGAATTGCAACAACCACAAAGATGCCTGAGCAAGGGACGTGTGAGCGATGCGGGTATATTTCTAGCCAGGTGAGACCTTCTCTTATCTTATCACATCAAGTCAATTGTTATGCATAATAGAATAGAGTTAAACATAGTGTTTGCTTGTTTTGGATTTTACAAATGATATGCAGAAATGGTGCAAAGCTTGTGTTTTGTTGGAAGGACTGAACCGTGGTTTGCCTAAGATGGGTATTGGAAGACCGCGTGGCGTAAATAGCGACCATAACAAGGAAACAAAGAAGCCTGGATCTGTTGCAAAATCTATAGAGAGCAAACAATGTGGATCTCTGGATTTCTAAAATTTTGAGAAAAAAAGCTATGAAACTCACATAAGTCATAGTGAATGATTGATTGATTATATAGAAAAAAAGAAAAAAAAAAGATAATCCTTTCATAAACTCCTTGTAGAACTTATTGTACTTTTGGTTTTTCCTTTTGGCTTACTGTATCTGAAGTGTTTTATTATGATACAAATATGTTCATAAATTTCAATTTTTTTTTGGTTTTTTCCAATTAGCCAAACATAGTGTTTATATAAAACATAAACTTTTTACATAAAAAGAGAATTTTATAAACAAAGAATCAAGCCAAACAATCTAAAAGAAAAACAAACAAATTCATCAACTTTCATCACCAGCCCAATTACTCTTGAGTTTAGGCCCAGTAGGCCCATCTTCACCATAAACTTCATCAGGAATTTTCTTCACAAATTTAACAAAGGCCTTTTTCAAAAGCCCAGGCAATATCCTCTCAACACTCTTAACTTCATCATCAACATTATAATCAATCTTCGGTCCCCACTTCCTGAAATAATTAACCCACGGCGGCTCCACCACTCCTCCGCCGTCATACTCCGCCGCAATCACTTCATAGCCTAACCCCGTATCAATTACCTTTTTACCCTTCGCCGTATCATTCCTAATCCCAATCCCATCGTCTCCTTGCAACACCAATCCAGGTTTCGGATACATCGCGTGTCCATGAAGCGAAGCGTACGCCACAAACTTATTACTTCCTCCTCCTTGGAACTCCAAATCACAAGCATCGACCCAAACTCCACCACTATGCTGCGATAAGAACACTCTCCATAGCTCTCCGGTGAAATTACTGATCCGTAGCGTCGTGTGTTCCCAATCTCCAATGTGTTCTCCGATTCTCCCCAGTGGTAGATTCACGAATTTGACTTTGGCTTTTGCTGGACCATTGAAAGGGTAAAAGATCCAGATTGATATGTCTGTGAATGTTGCTCCAAGCATTGGTTTGATATGAAGATACACTTTTGTGCTTTGTAAGTCTCCTTTTTTGACTCTCTCTTTACCATTTTTGTCTATAGGAAGATCTAGCCAGTATGATCCATCGTTTGATCCTCCTTGTGGAAGATTAGAACCGTTTGATTCGATAGGGATTGGTTTCGATTCTTCGCCTTTCTTGTATAGTAATGCTCCGTTGTTGAAGTACCAATTGACAGAGGAAGGTAGATATTCTTCGTCTGGATGGAAATAGATCCATGGAGAATAAGTTTGGAACAATTCTTCGATTTGGGACCCATTTGGCATTGTAGAGAAGTCGAATTTTGTGTTCTTCAAGCAAGATAAAGCTGGAGGAGGAAGAGAAGAATTTTGGGTTTGGCAAGTGAATGTACCTACAGAGACACCTGTAGCTTGTGTTCCTCTTGTGGTTGGTCTTAGATTTGAGATGTTGACTCCGTTTGTTCCCCATATCCATGTATCAGCTTCACATTGTTCGGTTATATCGGATCGGATGCAGCGTAGTTTGTCTAGAGGTGGCTTTTGTGAGGAGTTTGTGACTATTAGACCAACGGCTTGATATCCATCAGGAGGAACGGGCTGCCAGAAATATCCAGTTCCGTCTTGTTTGATTTTGAATGACTCGGTGTTTCCTACGAGGGTGTAATCTACTGGCGGTTTCAAGGTGTTGCTTGAGAGATCTCTAGCTGTGAGTACCCAACCGAAAAGTTTACGGTTGTTTGGTTGAGCGTAGTAGCCGAGGATGGAGAAACCGGAAGGGATTGAGGATGGTTCAAAGAATGTAGCTCCGAGATTGTCTGGTCCACCTTCATAAGTGGACCAAACTTTGTTGAATGTCGAAACTTGACTAACTTCGAGACCACCACCCAAGCCAATTGTTCGTTTCGCAAAACCATCACCTGATGATGATGCAAGTGAAATCAAGATCATCAAACTAATTGAGAGAGAGATCAGTAAGAACCGATGATAATACAAACCTTGAGTAAAAGTAGGCAATGGTGAGGGAAACTTGAAGGCAGTCTCGACGGGAAGTGCTTTGAGAAGCTTCTTTGATACATCTTCAAGAGATGGATCCGAGATTGAAAGGCAGTTTCCCATTTTTCGGATAGTCGAACATAAACAGGAAGATTGATATACAGATATTTCAGCAGAGGAAACTTGTTTTTTTGGTATTTGTTAAAACAAAGGAAACTTGGAGTCATGGGTTATATAGAAATGCAGTATCTCGGTGTCAATTTTCTTAACTCATCAATAATATAGAAATAAGAAAGAGAGGATAAGTGTAAAGCATATTCTTCTCTGTGAATGAGAAAAACGCAAACTTAAACGTATAAGTCAAAGTTGATCGATCTAAAGGAAGGTGTCGTGCAAGATTTTATTCTAAATATACATAAATTTTATCATATCCTTCTATCTTCTTTTTCTGCAAGTTACAATCGTGCAAGATAGCACTTGGTAAGTTAATTAGTGACAACGACTCGTTACGTTTTTATCCAACAAGAAAAACGTGTTGCTTGATAAAATATTGATTGATATGACTTTTTTTTTTACCACAAATGCAAAACCATTTATTAGTCTTCAATAGTTTACATCTTTAGAACGCTATTAAGTTCAATCACAAAGGTTGTCCCAAACATTTTCTAAAGAAATTTCGAAAAATCATGTCACTTTTCATAGGCATTGAGGGTTACGTCCAGGCCCGCCATAGAAAATGTAAGTTCCCCACCTTCGGCTAGAGCCAACCTTGAGGTTATAACATTCAGGCCGAGTAACTATAGCTTCAAGATTTTGAGGAAAGGGTTTGATTGGATAATTAGCTTTATCGATGTACTCTATGCTATTGATGTAAGCCGCCTTCTTAAACCCTTCTTCCGCGAAATGGCCACTCCCCATTTGCGTACTCGTGTGTTCCTTTTGGCCACTAGCATCATGCGCAATTTCACCTCCCCAAGCGATCATCCGTGCTGAGTCTTCTAGCTTCGGGACTAGAAAGCTTGGCCAGTATCCAACTTGATATGTGTCAAACTTAAGCCACCAAAGTCCGGTATCTTGTTCCTAAAATTTTGTTGTAGCTTAATTTAGTGATGACCTTCTTTTTGAAACTGTTATAAGTTGTGTTTGTTAAGTACTTCTAGATAAATTATACCTTCTCAATAGTTAGAAGGAAATCATATTGGTTACCATTGTAGGTCGAGATACTGTTGAAAGCTGCACCAAGGGCAATATCTTTATTCACTTGAACAAAGCCTGGACAGTCAAGATTGTAGCAGCTGTTCTTTCCATATGAATTGCTCTATATATGTTTTATCAGAAAATATTAGTAACCCTTCGTCAATGCATGACAATTTTAATTAAGATTAATAAAATAGGGAAACTTGCCGTCCAATAGGTGAAAAATCTTGTATTATTGTCACCGTACATATAATTAAAAATCTATCATAAAGAGTAAATAAAATGAAGTTAGAAATATTAGTAGACTTCCGAATACATAATGTGGTATATATGAGTATTACTTATTATCGATTCAAATTGAGTTAAAAAATTAGTTAATTTTGCAACAACGCGACACTATATTCTAGGTCCAATTTTTTACGTACAAAAAAGCCCCCCACACACAGAGAAGTGTTAACTAAAAAAAAACAGTACTGACCTGCCAACCAGACTCCAAAGTGTTCAAACCATTGTCCCAATCTCCATTGACGACCCATGTTTGAGCCAAACTAAACTCGGTCGTATTTGAAACGTTTGGTTTCCATATACTTATACGGCTCTTGCTGCCATGGTATTCACCATAGTCCAGGTGCACACTCGCATGCTACAATTAAAGGAAGGCATCCAAAATTATATATAATCAAATCGTTATAATAGTTAAGGGTAGCTCTTAATAGTTTTACTATAAAGAATAAAAATTAAAGCGTCAAAAATATTTAATTATAAAATGAAGCACTTTTTGAAAAAACTTTGAGCCGGGGCTATGTATACATACCTCATGAACTTCTTTTTGATCATCGGGGAGGTGATAAGTAGTTGAAAAAATGGTTGGTGGGTTCTTTCTTCTATGAGTTTCGATGGAATCTGATCTTAAAAGATCATCTCTTGTTCTTCTTCTGATAGGAATAGTGTCCTCAGGACATTCACCTTTTGTGCGCCACAATTGATGTATAATGTCTGTCTTGTTACCTCCAGTCTTGTCCCTTATCGAGTCACTTTTCGGCCACATCTTCCCCAAAATAAACAAGAAGCGTTTGATCAAAACGTAGAGGTAATATGATTTGAAGAGTGAATAAAAAAAAGTATTACAAAAAACCTGAATGGTGTGGTTTTTGAGTAAAGGATGATCAAAAGCTGGTTGGTGATATATCCATACACAATCAATTATATCTCCATCTGGACTCTATTCAATATAAAAATTAAAGCAAAACATAAAACCATTTAGCCAAGAAAATATTGGGAATAGCAAACCAGAGGTAGTTGACCAAAAAAAAGCAAACCAGAGGTAATTAAAAGTAGTTGTGAATACATGGATAGATTTAACGGCGGGTTTGTTGAGTTGTTTCAACCGTTGTTCGATTTTCTGCTCATGTAAATCAGAAAGTTTGATCTTTCCGGCCAAAGTAATTCCGACTACAAGTGCTATGATCACCCAAAGAAGGAGGAAGATCACTCTCTGATTAAGCATCATTGTCAGTATAAGCTCACACTTTTGAAATAATTGTTGGAAGATAATTGGGACAAGGTACATATATATGGGTTTTTGTGTTGTGTACTTGTGTTATATTTGTAGCTTGTAAGAAATAGAACATTCAACTTTTTTTTCTATCAAATATAAAAAATATCTTTAAATATCTAAAAATAGGAAAAGAGATCCCTAACTTATATTAGTTGTTTCTGTATGTTTAGTATTGATAAAGAAAAACTTTTGTCAGTAGATTTAAAATATTAGTTCTGGGGATTTTTTGTCTTTTTAAAGAGACTACTAAATTAATCACATAAATATAAAGCAATAATTCAAATAAAACCAAAATATTTGAAGTCACTAAACATATTTTATTTAATCGCGTTAATATCAAATGATCACATAGAAAATATAAATAAGTTTAAAATCTTAAAAAAATTGATTAATATATTTTTAGGGTTTATTTTTATAGAAATAAATATTTAGAAATAAAATATTCATATTTAGGTCTAATTTATAAATAATTTAAATAGTTAACCTAACTTTAACTAAATGCACTAAATATTACTCCCTCTGTCCCATTTTATAAGATATTTTGATTAAAAACACGTATATTAAAAAAATCTTTTCTTTATAAAATATCATTTAATATTATATTTTGAAACAATTCAACCAATCATAGAAATTAAATACTGCTTAACATCAATGATTAGAAAATACTAAATGTATTTAAGTGTTGCATAGAAATCTACAAAATATCTAATAAAATGAAACAAAAAAAAATTAAACATCTTATATATTGGGACAAAGGGAGTATTATAAAAAATCTTAATAACTATTTTTCAAAAAGAAAATTTAAAAATGAAAGTAATAATATTCCATCGGTTCCTTTTTATAAAATTTCAACTTTCTAGACAAAATTTAGATTTATTTAATAGTTTATTACCATTCTAATGGTGTAGTATTTGTTTTCATTTGCTGACTTAATTTTTGTTATGCATTAAATCTTAGTTTTTTTTTTTCTTTTAATTTTGGTACTTTTATCTAAAAAATCTTATAAAATACGAGGGGAGTAGTAAATATCATTAAAAAATCTTACACTAAACTACGTATCCTAAAATATTATTGTAACATAAATGTCCCAATTTAGTCAAAATCGGAGCAACGAGTGTGAATTGTCCGATTAGTCGTACAATTTTTATTTTGTCTAAGTATGCCAATCAACCAATTTTTTTTTTTTGGATATTGCATGTCCATTGGCCGTCGTCGGAGAGAGATCGCCGGGAGTAAAAGAGTGATGGAGGAGATATGCGTCACCACCGATTGTTTGTAATTTTGTATTGGGAAAAGCGAAGTGTGACTGTGACTTTAATGGCTAAACTCCTCAAAACGATGTAGTTTTAAAATTAAAATACAATTATCTATATATACATTTTTGGAGTACACTTAGCAAATAAATCCTAGAGTTGACACTTATTTACAAGAGAATGCCACTGTCATAAATGTTTATCTATTAATTAATATTACAAAATATTTTCGAAAATATCTTTTAGAAAATACGACTTTCAAATATGGTAACAAATTGATTTTGTTTCTAAATTTTCCTAAAACATCTCTACCAAATTTAAACATTAATATATGATTCTTCTTTCATTTTTATATGATCTTATAGTTATTTATTTTGAATTTATATAATATACATATAATTAATAAAATAATAGATTTTTTCTGCATATTATGTGATTCAAATTTTTTTAAACGGATATATATTACTCAATCGATGAAGAAAAAATATGTGTACAATGTCCCACATTGCTTAAAAAATTTGGCAATGGTTCAGAATCATACTATAAAAAGGACCAAAATAATTTTGAATACAAAACGGGGTTATATGGTAGGACGGGTTTGGGTCGATATTATTACAGGACGGTATACCACGGGTGAAATCTAGAATTAAAAATAAAAATATAATTATATAATCTTAAATACTAAACAAACCAAACAATATTAACAAAACAAATATAACTTCAAATTTAAAATTTTTACCCGCAATATACCGCGGGTAAATTTTTTTGATATAAAATAATATCAAATTATTATAATAGTTCATGATTATAAATGCTTGCCAATATTAACACTATATCATTTCTACACCTACAAATCTTCTAAGTACACATATTTCAACTATATTAATTATAATATAAAATAATTAAATGATAATTTTTTTTTAATATCAATTTAAAAATCCAATAAATTATAAATTATTATATAAAATGCATAAAATATAATTTTGCCCCGCGGTGTACCGCGGGTTAAATCCTAGTGCATATAATAAAATTCGAACACGTGATCTTTTTAACAAAATCTGCAAATTGCGATTAGAAAAATAAGACCGTTGTAAACGGTCCTTAATTCTGATCAATTGCCTTTTTTTTTTTTTAAGTCCCAATATGAAAAAAGGAAAACAACCTGATTTTTCCTTTTTTCTTTGCGTGAACCTTTCCTTATTAATATTCATCTCTCTTCTTTCTTGAGAAATCATATTTCTTCTTCTTCTAAAGACCAACCAAAATTCTTCTTTTCTCTGCTACTGTTTTACAAAGACGATCGTCTAGCAAGAGACCGTGAAATTGATGATCCATATACATAGCCAATACCAACGCCATGTCGAGAGAGGTCTCTCGTGTTTGTTTATGGAGGATTAATCCGAGTTCCGGCAACGAGTTCGAGGTGACGACGCAAATTACGGATGCATCTGTGAATATTTTACAGAGAGTATCGTGTCGATCACGATTTCTAGCCAACCATGGATATGCGGACCTGTCTTTGCTTTCGGCAAAACGTAAAGAAACTCTTGAGTGGCAAAGACGAGTAGGTTTGGAGTTTCGATGGCTCAGAATCAGAACTCGCCTGAAGAGAGAAGATGAAGATGACTTCGAGTTGCGTCATATCTCTCATCAACAAATTGCAATCTCAGCCCAAGATGATATGGGCTTCGGAAAACAGCCTATGGGCTTTCTAGCAAAACAACAATCCATGACCAACGTCTCCCAATTTCACGTAAGCCAGGTTTGTTCCTTTCTTAATTTCCTTTTTTTTTTAATAAAGATTTTGATTTCTTTATTAATTAACGTTATAGATAATAATTGGTTTTGTAAAAATATTATTTTCAATTATAAATATTCGGATTTCAAACAAAAATAAAAAGTTTTTTCGTAACTAATATTGTAAAATAAAATATTTTATTTTTAAAAATGTTTTCAAACTTAAATGTTAAATTTAAATACGTGAAAATGGTTAGACTTAGCATCCCGTCCTTTTGGTCCGTAAGTCTTGTGGTGTCATAAGTTTAACATGTTTTTACGTATTTAGATTTAATTTTAAGGTTTTTTTCAAAAATAATGTTTTAACTAAATCGCTTAGATATTTTTTAGCTAAAAATATTTTTATTATATAAAATATTTTCAAACTTAAATGTTAAATTTAAATACGTGAAAATGGTTAGACTTAGCATCCCGTCCTTTTGGTCCGTAACTCTTGTGGTGTCATAAATTCAACATGTTTTCACCTATTTAAATTTAATTATACTAATTCAAAAATTAATATGATTAGGTTATAGTTTTACTTTCTTTTTGGTTTTAATTTTTACTTTTAATTTAACTGTAACCAAACAGGATATATATATATGGTTAAAATTAAAACCGAAAAAAAAAATAACAGAAAGATTCAATCCTCATCACCTAACCAATTCCGCTTCAACTTCGGACCAGTAGGTCCTTCCTCTCCAAAAACTTCGTTAGGCAATCCTTTAACCGCACTCCTAAACGTATTCTTAAGACTCTCCCCAACCATAATCTTCTCCACACCTCTAATCTCATTTTCATGACCATAATCAATCTTTGGTCCCCAATGTCTCATATAATTCAACCAAGCCGGCTCCTCCACTTCTCCTCTCATATACTCTGCTGCAACAACCCTGAACCTAACCGCCGTATCAATTACTTTTTCACTCTTTCCGGTATCGTTCCTGATCCCCACATTGTCTTTGCCTTGTAACACAAGTCCCGGTTTTGAGTACATTGCATGTCCATTCAAAGAAGCATAAGCCACCGGTTTGTTTCCTCCGCCTTGAAACTCGATCTCCGAAGCATCTGTCCAGCTTCCTCCGCTGTGTTGCGACAGATACATCCGATGTAACTTGCCGCTGAAGTTACTTATTCGGAGAGTGAAATGTTCCCAGTCTCCAATGTGTTCGCCGATTCTCCCCAACGGGATTGTAGCGGCCTTGAGCTTGGCTCGTGACGGGCCGTTGAACGGATAAAACATCCACACGGCTATGTCTGTGAATGTTCCACCGAAAACAGGTTTTATGTGTAGATACACTTCCATGCTCTGCAAATCACCACCTTGAACTCGTTTCCTTGCGTCAGAAGCGACAGGTAGGTCTAACCAGTAGAGACCGTCGTTGGATTCACCTTGGGGAAGGTTTAAACCGTTTGGTTCGACTGGAACTGGGTTTGATTCCTCGCCTTTCTTGTAAAGCAAGGCGCCGTTGCTGAAGAACCAGTTGACAGATGATGGGAGATACTTCTCATCCTTGTGGAAATAGATCCAAGGGGCGTAAGCTTGAAACAGAGCATCGATCTGGAGCTTGCTTGGCATACAAGAAAAATCGAATTTGTTGTTTTTCAGACAAGGTAAGGTCGGACTTGTAGAGTTTGAGAAGAACGTGCCAACGCAGACTCCAGAGGCTTGTGTTCCTCTGTTAATAGGTTTAGAACTGGAAACGCTAAACCCATTAGATTCCCATATCTGAGCGTCAGACTCGGATTGATCGGTCAAATCGGAACGGACACAACGGATCTTGTCTAGAGGAGGTTTCTCATCGGAGGTTGTCACGATTAGACCCACTGCACTATAACCATCAGGAGGTACAGGCTGCCAAAAGTATCCAGTTTCAACCCCGTTGTTTTCTATCTTTGTAGATTTGCCGCTCCAAAGAAGAAGATAATCCACCGGCGGTCTCAAAGAGTCGCCGGAGAGGTCTTTTCCGACAAGTGTCCATCCGAAAAGCTTGCGGTTATTAGGTTGAGCGTAGAACCCGAGAATCGTAAAGCCTTCAGGTACTGAAGACGGCTCAAAGAAAGTGGCTCCGAGATTATCTTGTCCTCCTTCGTATACAGTCCATACTTTGTTAAATGTTTCTACTTGGAAAACTTCAAGACCTCCCAAATCGATTCTCCCTTTCGCAAATCCTTCTCCTGCAAACGTAAAAAGAAAAAATTATAAACACTCAAAACAAAACAGAGCTGAAACAGAGGAAAAACAACAAGTGAAAGTCAAAACAAGAACCTGAAGGCCAAGATGGTAATGGAGAAGGAAGATTGAAGGTAGAATCAATCGGCAAAGAAGGTGTTGAACTTTGAGCAGAGGATTTGTTACCCATTTTGATTTTCCCGAATTCAAAATCAAATAGTGACTTTTTATGATTAGTGTTGTGGAGTGGTAAAGACAGAATTAAAGGGAAATGGGGACAGAATCAATATAATTGGTCGAGTTAGATCAACCACATACACAAAAATTCAAAGATTTGGTCTTATCTAAAGAGAAACTCAGCACATGTTTGGTATTTATTGTGAAACGAAAAGTCATCGCAAATCACTGTTATGTTGTGTGGCCTTTGATTCGATCATCATAGTTCGTTATAGGATTTTAGCAATGTTTTGCACGTCTTACCATTACGTATGTTACTTCTCTTGTATTTGTTTTTCTTAATTTTTTTCCAAGATCTCTTTGGATTTTTCTTTTCCCTGTGAATTGTTTGTTACTTTGTTATGAATAATATCATCATGGCAAAACACTGTGTATATATAGACAGAATACACATTTAAGCTCTACAATTATATTTAAAATGTCCTTGTTTTTTTTCTCAGAAATATATGTCCACGTCACATCTATATAATTTGCCTTACCGGAAAATAATACATAATTCTTTTTTTCTTTTTTTTCCGTCAATAATACATACTCCCTCCGTTTTAAAATATAAGGCGTTTTAGCGAAAAATACGCCGATTAAGAAGATCTACTTTTTAAAAGTTCAGCCAATCATAAAAAAAACTGCATAATAAAAATAATCATAAAATATTAAAATAATATATAATTTGTCTAGAAACTTGAAAACGACCTATATTGTGAAACAAAAAAGTTTCTCTAAAACGCCTTATATTTTGAAACGGAGGGAGTAATTCTTATCATTCTAGTTTTGTTTTTAACGGATTCATGCGTTATATTCCATAGTTATAGACTTATAAGTGATTAATGAGTTATGATAGTATTAATTAGCCATTGATAATAGTCTACCGTCCAACGATTGATTCCTCAACGGAGCAAAGAATACGTTTAATTTACATTTATTAAACGTGCAATGCTTTTACATTTTATTTTTTTGCGAATTTAATCTAAAACAGCTGTATTTAGTTAACTATTAATATATACGTCTTTTATTATTCTCGAGTTATTTCAATTTCACTGTCAACAGTCTGTTGATTGATATCAAAAAATTGACAGATAGAAACATTTCTGATGACGTGGATTTTGGTTCTTAAATGACTATCAAATGTTCTTATTCAAATACAGAGTGAAAATCTCAAAAGCTTTGAACACACAGATCATCAAGGACATTTAACGTTTCGACCAGGACCACCATAGAAGAAATAAGTCCCCCAAGAAGTTCCACCATTTCCTGTCTTAATATTGTAACAGTTATGTTTATCAGCAAACAAGTAAAGTCCTTGTGGTTCTCTAAGAGTATTGGTTCCATCAACTATCTTAAGATTCCTGAAATAACTTGCTTTCTTAAAACCTTCGTCTGCAAAATGCCCACTTCCCATATCTGTGGTTGTGTGTCTCCCACCAGTCCTCGAGTTAATGATTTCGCCTCCCCATTCAACTCTGGTAGTTTCTCTTCCTAGAGAACTGAACAAAGAGCCTGGCCAGTACCCAATAACGTCCTTTTCATTGACCCTAAGCCACCAGTTTCCTGTTTTTCGGTCCTAGTGATTGCAAATTATCCATTCCGGGTTAAATGGAGAGGTAACTTTAGGGAAAAGGTATGTATCTTGCCATTGAAGTTATGTTGAATATATGAATCTCATATTGTTGAGGTGAAATATAATTACGTTATTACCTTCCATATAAAGTATGGAGAGATCGTATTGAGTTCCACGGTAGCGTGATATGGTGGTGATCGATCCACCAACAGTGTACCGATTACTCGTCTGAACAAAACCTGAGCAAAGAAGGTTGTAGCACCCTGTTTTTCTGTATCCATCGCGCTATTTACGAAAATGATTTCATAATGGTTAAAGTCTTAGACTCATAACTTTAGAGACCAATAGTAAAAGAAAGAAAACAAAAACTAGTTACGGACTTCTCTATAGTTATTTTCAGGATCCAAAAAAAAAAAAAAATAGTATATAAGACAAGTATGCGTAAATCTGCTGAAAAGGAGAACGTACCGTCCAATAAACAAAGAATCTAGGATTATTTTATTTTTTTTTTTTTTTTTTTTTTTTTGTATGAATGTAAAATTTATTCACCAAAAAAACTGTTTTACAATAAATGCGTCGTGTAAATCGAATGTGAATAGAAATGTTTTGAAAGAATTAAAAGAATTAAAAGTAGAGGAACGGACTAGAGACTATGGGTTTGAAACCAGAATCGTAGGCCGCCTTCGTACTCGGAGGAGCTTGACGATGCCAATGTGCTAAGTCTATTACGAACGCTCTTGTCAATCATCGAGATAAGCTTGGAAACTGGAGTTGGAGTCTCTCCATGACGTCGACTGTTACGTTCACGCCAAATGCTATGGATAGAAATCTGAAAGACGTACCGCAAGACGAAACAGTGAAGACGTGGAGTAGTTGAGACCGTGAGAATGGAAAGAAGGGATTCCCAACTTGTCGTGAACCTGTGATCAAGAATGCCACGGGAAAGCGCAGCCCAGACTTGGGAGGAGTACGGACAAGAGAAAAAAAGGTGATTCCTTGTCTCGACTCCTTCTCCGCAAATAGCACAACTTCCATTCGCACCAACGTTCCACCTAAGCAATCTATCTCCAGTAGCTAACCGATTTTGAATTGCAATCCAAGTTATGAAAGAATACTTGGGAGTAGCATTGGGGAACCATACTACCTTGTACCATTCACACCTTGGATTTGCTTCCCTTATTAAGTGCCAAGTTTGTTGGGAAGAAAACTTGCACTTATAGGAATCGTTTTGTCTTTTCCACAAAGAGAAATCTTGACCAGTTTGAAGAACTCTGTTTCGGATATTGTGAAGCTCGTCTTCAATTCTGTTCAAAATGTCATGCCGATGTCTTCTACGACGGTGAGTAGCAAGAGCTTCAGCAACAGAACTTCGTGATGCAATTCCCAGATCAATACTACCACGTGGACCTAGAATCTCAAACAAACTCCCAAGAGGGCACCAAACATCGTGCCAAAAGGATGTATCCTTCCCAGTTTTTACCTCGACCTTGTGAAATGGTCTCGCCGTTGGCCTATACTTCAGAATTCTTCTCCACATCCAAGACCCTGAGGTTGAGTTACCACTCACTGACCAGAAGGAGGCATTCCGCAATAGTGTTTTATGGACCCATGTGACCCACAACGAATCCCTAGCCGAAACCAATCTCCAAATAAGCTTCAAGACACTAACCGTATTAGACTCGGATAACATTCTTATCCCCAATCCACCCTCCTGTTTTGGTTTACAAACATCTTTCCAAGCAATCTTCGCCTTTTTTGTGTTTAAATCAGGGCCTGACCACAAAAAAGCGGAAAAAAGACTTTCGATTTCTTTAATGCACTTACTAGGCAAACGAAAAGCAGAGAGCCAGAAATTTGTGAGGCTTGAAAGGACAGATTTTATCAATTGGAGACGACCCGCAAAGGATAAAAACCGACCAGTCCAAGAGCTTATACGTTTCCTGATTCTCTCTATCAGAGGGAGATAATCAGCCCTTGTCATACCTTTGGTGAGCAGTGGAAGGCCTAGATATCTGACCGGTAGTGTACCCGCTTCAAAAGGAAATTGTCGAAGAATATTATCTCGATGTTGTGGAGTAGTCCCTGCCAGGAACAAGGTAGATTTCTCCAAACTTATGCTTAAACCCGAAATTGTTGCAAACCGATCAAAAACCTGCAGAATCCCCGCAACTGACCGAGAACAACCATCCGAGAAAACCAAAATATCATCCGCGAAACACAAGTGGGTGAGTCTCATGTTTTTACAACGAGGATGAAATCCTATTCGTTTATCCGCAGCCGCTTTGTCAAGCATTAGGGACAGAATATTCATACAAATAACAAAGAGGTATGGAGATAAAGAGCAACCTTGTCTTAATCCCCTCTCGCTCCGAAAAAAACCCGCCAGCTCCCCATTAACCTGAACTGAAAACGAAGCAGTCCCAATACATAACTCTATCAAGTGAATGAAGCTTTCCGGGAGATTCATAGCCTTAAGAATACTGAGTAGAAAAGGCCATTGTACAGAATCAAATGCTTTGGAGATATCGATCTTGAGAGCACAACGACGAGAGATAGATTCTTTGTGATAATCCTTTACTAGTTCCGATGCTAGTAACTGATTCTCCATCATAAGTCTATCTTTAATGAAAGCAGATTGGTTTGGTAGTATTGATGAGGGGAGAATCTTCTTCAACCGATTTGCCATGATCTTCGAGATCACCTTATACATGACATTACAACAAGAAATAGGCCTATAGTCTCTCATCTCTTGAGCTTCAGTCTTTTTTGGGATAAGAGCTAGAATCGTGGTATTAACTCCTTTCGGCAAAAAACCGTGTAAGAAAAAAGATTGAATAGCTATAACAAAATCTCTTCCTAGAATCGGCCAGGACTGTTTGAAAAACTCCACTGTATACCCGTCAGGACCCGGGGCTTTATTACACGGCATTTTGAACAGAACATCATGAATCTCCTCCTCTGTCACCTCACGCAACAAGTTGGCTTGATCTGAAGCTGAGCAGCGAAACTGCAGTAGTTCTTGAATATCTTCACTCGAAATACCCACAGATTCACATGGTTTTTGCGTTAGAAACTCCTCAAAGAATCTCACTGCTTCAGCTTTAATGTCTTCCTGTTGTGTAGCAATAGAACCATCTTGACATTTTATTTCCCTTATGGCATTTTGAGCTAAACGGATTTGAACTGCTTTGTGAAAGTACTTGTTGTTTTTATCTCCAACTTTAAGCCAGTGTAGCTTAGATTTCTGCTTGAGAAACCCTTCTTCTAGCTCAGACACATGATCCCAAATTTTATAGGCTTCAGCTTCTTCTTCCATTGCAGCAGGAGTAGGATTGTCCTCATATAGAATCTAGGATTATTATCATCATATAGTTCTGGATAAACCTAGAAATTATTAAGACAAACAAAGGTAGGGTAAGTTAAGTGTTTTGCATAAAAGCAAAGAAGATGTAGTCAAGAAGGAACCAAACCTGCCAACCAGCTTCAATGGTATTTAGACTAGAGCCATTTCCTGACACAACCCAAGTCTGAGCCAAACTAAATTCTTTAAGAATTTGGACATTTGGTTTCCACAGATTTATTGTAGCTTCTGTCCCATAAAATTTTCCATTCCTCACACCCATTAACGCGTACTAAATTAAAGGCACTCCAAAAGAAATGAAAAGTGTAAACCACAAGACATTAACAACAATACACGTGTGTGTGTGTGTGCATGTAGTTGTACCTGATGACCTAATGTTGGATCAAAGGTTGTAGTTCGTGGGATGCTTTGATGTGACTTTCTCCCAAAACTCCTGATGGATTTTGGTCTTAAGAGATCTTCTTTCTTTGTTCTTCTGATTGGATCGGAACAGTGTTTTTGGGACACTCTCCAGTCTTGTGCCAAACCTGAGTTATAGCCTTTGCCTCTCTCTTGGTGTACGTAGAATCACTTACCGGGTAGAAACTCGGTCTCATCTGCATATGTAAACTTTGAGTCACAATTGATTCAAAAATCATGTTTTCAAACAATAGAGAGACTGGGAGTGAAACCAAACCTGGATGGTATGATTTTTAAGTAAAGGATGATCAAAAGCCGGTTGATTAGTGATAGGAACACAATCTATTACATCTCCATCTTCACTCTATAAGAAAAGATGAATTAGAATCCTTTATAGAAACCATCTCTTAAAAAAGTACTTTGTTTTTGTCATGATATTTGCATATGACATTTATATAAGATATACCTTAATGGATTTAACAGTAGGCTTGTTGAACCGTTTCAAATGTCGAAATTCTTTAATTTCGCGGTGATCAAGGAACTCGTTTCCATCAACACAAATGGCGAATATCGCTGCTGTCACCATCACAGCTACTATGAAACCGGTCATTCTCATCATGGTAATACAATTCTTAGCAAAACTTTAAGACAGTATTCATTGGACTTTATAGGAGTAGATTGCTTATGTTTCATAAATTATTAATTTTTTCTAACCGGTCTTCTCAACTCCTATATATTAATACCCAAAATTTTCACTGTGAATATTTAGGTAGGTTAGTGCTTATATAAAATGTTTGTCAAATCGTTGACTGAAGTTTTATAATGCAACTCCATATCTTTAGTTTTTACCAGTCACATTATTTCACAAAATCTAGATTTGAATCCATAAAATTCAGGTTCGAGTCTTAGCTAAATAAACCTTGTATACATGCATGCATAGCTTTGATTAACCGGCCAGATAATTCTTGCGAAAATGTAAAATGACATTTGACCAAACGATGTATGATTAATCTAAGTGAACTGCAGATTATATATTATGTAACCTCGTCTTCGACGTTATCTATACAAATAAATTATCTGTGACAAGAAGAATATAAATCAATTATCATTCTAATAAAATTAAAATATCATTTGTTAGTCTGTCATGAACCATTCCGTGTGAGGTCACGAACTTGAAAATTGCATCAGTTCATTATTAAATTTCGAGATGAATTTCTAATATGGTCGGTACACTCTTTTATTAAACTTTCTTTTGGCACCATTGAATATTTTGTTACATGATTATGGTCGGTAAATTATAATTCTCTTAGTATGTTACCTTGATTATGCTTTTATGATTGAGAACTCGTCAACGCGATCAAAGTCAACTCTCTTGTGGCTTCTGGCCCAAAAAATTTCGTTGACTTTAACAGAGGCCAGGAAAGATAGATCTGTAGTTCAACATAGATTTAGTTTGAAATTATCTTAAGAAAAACTTTCGAAATTGTAAAATTTAACTTGCTTATGGGCTACATAAAAAGGATAAATCTTGAAAATAAAAATTGGTTTTGTTGATCATAGTTCCAATACAATGGAAGCCTGCTGATGAAAACAAAGTTTATGTTAGTCTTATATATGAAGTATCACAATAAGAATTAAAAGATTTATTCATGATATTAGTTTAATTAAGATTGGCCAATAATTCTAAAAGATACTGTTAAACATGACTGATTAATGAAGATCCAAAAACCAAAAGTCCCATCTCCATGTTTTGGTATATACAGACAAAGCTATTAACACAGGTCACTGAAAACAAAGTACCACTCATACACAAAAATAAATACAATATTCATTAATAATGTGATCATTTGATTTCAGTATACACATGGGACCATGTTCTTTAAAGAAATTTATCTTCTCTTCACTCCATGGAAACAGAGAAAACACTCTCAAACAAACAAACAAATTCTACAGAATTTGATTTACCATAAACCACTCTTCAAACCTGAAATTAATAATATACTTAAGAATGTGTATATATATATTATATGTTTTTATACAATTGATTTGGAATGTGATCTGCAATGTGAGTAAGTCGACCAAATCTTAAGGGCAATTAGGGTTTCGACCAGGACCACCATAGTAGAAGTAACTTCCCCAAGAACCTCCATTCCCACTTTTCACATTGTAACAGTTCTCTTGATCAGTAAAGACTTGAAGATTTTCCGGGTTTCTCAGTTCATTCGATCCATCAACTACTTGAACGTTCTTGAAGTAACTTGCTTTTCCCCAACCTTCCTCTGCAAACCTCCCACTTCCCATCTGAGTGGTCGTGTGTTGTCCTTCCTCAGACTGCGAGTTAACCACTTCGCCTCCCCATTCGATCATCGATGCACTTTCTGATAAGTAAGAGAAGAGTGAAGCTGGCCAGTATCCGATTATGTATTTCTCTCCAAATTGTAACCACCAATGTCCTTCTTTTGGGTCCTGAGGAAAAACAAAACTGAAATTTCTCAAACCAAAGCTTAACCAAAACCGATCAGTAGCACTAATTTCATGCCATACAAACAGAAATCACTAAATAGATGGTTACATGTAGTTTTCAGAGATGGTAGCAATTTGGACTTTTGTTGTTGGTTTACCTTCCAGATGAGTATGGTAATGTCATACTGAGAGTTTCCGTAGTTCGATAAAGGAGAGATCGATCCCCCCATTGCGATTTCCCTATTAATTTGAACAAATCCTGAGCACAGATGATTATAGCAGCCTGTGCCTTGGTATGCATCACTCTGTTTTCACAAGGGAGAGACAAAAGAATGATTCTTCAAGAAAGCCAAAACACACAAAAACAAAAAATTTAATTTGAATATTCAGAAACTTACAGTCCAATAAGTGAAGAGTCTGGTCCGGTTATCACCATACAATTGTGGGCTGACCTGAAACACAAATCTTTGAATCAAGAACAGTTTCTTTTTCAAGAAAGAATTACCAAAACCCAATAGAACAAAAATACCTGCCAACCAGCTTCAATACTATTAAGATCAGAGTTAAAATTTCCACCCAAAACCCAAATCTGAGCCAAGCTAAACTCATTAGGCATTTCGACATCCGGCTTCCATACATTTATCTTCGCTTTAGCCCCGTAGAAAATCCCATCTTCGACATACATTATAGCGTGCTAAATCAACAACATAAGATAGAGAATGAGGTTAATGGACACAACAAAAATGAGTAAAAAAAAACCAATTCAAATGTGAAGAAAAATATTACCTGATGACCATTTTGTGTAAGGACATTAGGTGGCTCAGAAGATTTAGGTTTAGGGATACTTTTCTGATTCTTCATACCGTAATTCTCAACGGAATTTGCTCGATAAAGATCTTGCCTTGTCGTTCTTCTGATGGGAATTGTGTTCACTGGACATTTCCCATTCACATGCCAAAGCTGCTTTATAGAATTAGACTGCTGATTCTTGGTTTTTGATGAAACTTTACTCTCACTAAAAACACTTTCTGGGTTAAAACTTGGCCACATCTAGAATAAACCCATAAACAAACAATGTCAGAACAAAAAACCACAGAGTATAGAATCCAAACAAAAAAAAAAGAGTAAACAGAACAAATTATAAACCTGGACAGTGTGATTAATGAGCAGAGGATGAGCAAAAGCTGGTTGGTCAGTGATTGGAACACAGTCAATTATATCTCCATCTGGGCTCTGTTTAAAACTCAAAAAAAATCAGCAAAAGAATGAAACTTTATGAAGTTTTCTCTAATATCTATGTGAATTATACCTTAATCGATTTGAGAGCTGGCTTGTTGAGTCGTTTCAAGTGAGTACGGATTTTAAGATCGGAAAAACCATTTCCGCCGGAGACGACAGAAGGAGCAAGAATCGCCACCGTCATTACCAGAGCTAAGAAGAAGAAACTAACCCTTGTCCAATTAGCAGCCATAGTTAAAGAAAAACCCAGAAAGGTTTAAGCTTTCTTTAACAGAAAGAGAGAATTTTGTTGAGAGGAAGATGAGAGGTTTTTCTTCTTTCTCTCTTTGTGTGTTTTTTTTTTAAGTATGGGATTTGGATTGAAGTGGATTGCGTTAAATTCTGGGCACTAATGACACTTTGGCAAAACCTTCATAAAAAGGACCCATTTTTTTAAATAGAGACAAGTGAATTTTTGGATTCTATTGCATAAGATTGGTTGCTTTCTTTTCTCTGTTCAATTTATTTTTGTCAGATTCTTTTCTGGAATAATTCGAAGGTTAGTTTTAAAAAAATAATTTCAAAAAAGAGTATCTTATTTTACTGTCACCTTTATTGAAAAAGGGAAATTTTACTGAACTGGAACATTCTACTCTTTTGTTACTTTAAAAGGTTTTTATTGGGATTTCAAATTTTTTGTTCCCAAGTTCAAATATTTTTCATTTGGGGAAATGACTACAAATCTTTTCTGATAAAGTGACAAAAAGTTACTCAAATTTAAAATCAAAAGATTCAAAACTAAATAGATAAAAAAAAATGATGTATATATGATTGAAAGGATTAAATGCAAATCTCTATTATTCTTTTCAAATTGCCTAATGATGCCCTATTAAATATGCACAAATCAATTTCTTAATTAACGTCTTAATTCTTTATTAACTGATCCAACTTCTCATCAACATAAACAATTGGAAATACTTATTGTAGAGAATCTAATCCGTATCAACAAAATTACTAGTTAATCATCTAGCTATTATTTTTATCATCTCTAATCACATAATTGTAGAATCTTACATAATTTTATTTAACTATTCACAAATCACAAATCGATTCAACCCAAAGTTTTGAATCCACAACCTACACTGCAATATACTCTCTTTTTATCGAATAAGTTAAAACCTTAAACATATATATCGATGTTGGCAACAAAAAGAACATATAGATACTATTAAATTACTAGGTCAACTATTAGAGCAAATGTTCCACACTATGATCACTAGTTTTAAAATATTTATTTTTAGAGTAAGATTAGAAAAGAAGGGCCGTGATTGGGTGGGAGTGAGAGAGCACCACAAATGTGAAAAAACAGTGTATAAGTCAAAAGTCAGAGAAGAGGCCACTAATTGTCGGTTAATATTATTAGGCGACATCTTCTCAAATCAATTTCCACACCTTTCGTTTTCCATTCTGTTACATCTCCTCCATCTTCATTTCCCACTTTCGTATTTTTTTTTTTTTTTCTTTTCTCTTTAAGCCGACTCATGGACCTATAACATTAATTTTGTATTGGCCAAAATACATCTTGTCTATTTTGGTAGTGAATTCGTACAATATCTTCTATTTTTAAGTTGTTAATACAAATATTTCTTTGATTTGTATTCATTTATTTACAATATTTATGTTTTTTGGTACACTATTTTTCAAAATAGTTCTTATAATATTAAGAATTGATGTGCACCGCTCCAACGACAATAGATATTTTAGAAAGTCATGCAACTTGGTTGCATCTATCGTCCGTACTAAAGTAAATTTTTATTTGCAAGAATTACTATCAAAGAATCTTACAAAAAATGTTAGGTGATGTTCAAATATTTTGGCTCCGTACCTATTAAGGTCTTCCAAATTTTCCAAATGAGTCATGCTTCGAATTAATAGATGATTAATATATGCAATGTATATTTTATTTTCAAATGGTTGATTAATTTGTATTTTTTTTCTTTAGTTCTAGGTTCTAACTTTAGTCTTGCTTGCAAAGTCAAAATATTCATGAACGGCGGCATCACAAAAGTACTATATTACGCAATTCGTTATAAAATCAATCAAACTTCTATAAATTATATAAAAAAATTAATCACAAAAAGAAAGCATTGGTATTGATTTGAACATTTGCTTTATTCCTCCTATGTATACAAGGACGTGATAAAGTGTAGGAAGTGACATCATTGTACATTTACGCTACACGTGAACCCTCCTTCAAACTTCTAACGCCAAATTGCCGAATCTTTGAATTTAGGAGAGGTTAAAATCTCACACGTCAAAATGTTTCCATTACAAACCAAATCTCCTTTTTTTTTTCTTCCTTTATTATTTCCAACGTTTTATATTTTTCTTATCAACATGCGAACTTCGAAATTGAATCCAAATTTTAACACACCACCGACCCTAGGTCAAATTTTAACTGGTCAAACTTCAATTATTTTAATCTCTCTGGACACTAACTTTATTATATACTTGAAAGATGGACAAGAAAAACAGAGAAAATAAACAAATTCAAAAAGACAAAAGAGAGAGTGGCTTCATCTCGTGGTTTATTTAAAAGGTGACAAAGGGGAATATTGGAGTGTTATGGCTTAACTACATGTCACGGGTATTCATTGATTGACTCATACACTTCATTTCAACGTCCCACTCACTGAATAAGATTACACACTAACAATTCAAATCCCACGCTCGATTTGGGGATAAAAGACTGGACCACCCCATAATGGGCTATGTCAATGGGCCTAAGCCTCGTAGTCCTCACATATCCAAAGACCTAAGAGCTTGATGCACAACAGCACAACAATATCCTGGAATCAGGAGCACAATGTCAAAGAGTGACAAAAACATTCTGACCAAAAACATTGCTACAATTTTAAAAAGACACAAACCTTAGTATACATTGTGTTTTGTTGCAACAATATTTTGCATCATTAGCGTCGAAACGCATTGCCTTCAGCTGCAGTTCCACGTTGTGAATAATAGCTTCTGCGACGAACACTTTCTTCAATTGTTGAGCTCCCGCCTTTCTCAATTCCGTACACACTTTTATTAGCATCGTCCAAAAAGCTTTTGCCCGTGGTTACTTTGTTCTTATCAGCTTCCACTGCATCAGTCTCATCAGCTTTCTTCAATCTTTTCCATCTTTGCTCCTCGTGCACCTCTGCATCCATTTGCATTTGCTTTAATCTAGCAGCTCTTTCTTCTTCTGATAGCTTAGAGCCACCTTTCCGGCGTCTATTCTGGTATTCATTCTCCCTCGAGGGATGCTTTCCATTGTCTAAATCTTCTGTTTTCCTCTTTTTATCCTCTTGACCATAACTCTTAAGATTTTCCCTTTCCACACCGCCTTTAGGGGAGTGATTCCGATATTTCTCATTCGGTCGAGTTTCTCTATGACTTTCTCTTCTTTTTGGTTCATCATCAATATCTGACCTTCGTCTCTTATCTTGACTTTCTCTTCTTTTGGACTCATCATCCAAATCTGACCTTCGTCTCTCATAGTGCTTATCAAGACTTTCTCTTCTTTTGGACTCATCATCCAAATCAGACCTTCGTCTCTCATAGTGCTTATCCCTACTTTCTCTTCTTTTTGACTCATCATCCAATTCTGACCTTCGTCTCTCATAGTGCGTATCATGACTTTCTCTTCTTTTGTACTCATCATCTAGTTCTGACCTTTGTCTCTCATAGTGCCTATCACGACTTTCTCTTCTTTTTGACTCATCTTCTAAATCTGACCTTGGTCTCTCATAGTGTTTGTCATGAGTCCCTGACGTTTTCTGATGGTGAGATTTTCTTCCGTTATACTCTTCACCAGAATCTTCCTCTGAATCAGATCGCCGTCTGGATGAAGATTGCTTCTGATGCTTTCCACTTTTACGCTTATGCTTTTTCTTGTGCTCCTTTGTGTCTCCATCTTTACCCTTTCCTTTTTCTTCTACCTGTAGAAAAAACTCTCCAACAGGGTCAGTAGATGTAGAAGGAAAGAAAGGCAAAAACATATATGACATCAAATACAATCCCAATTCTAAAACCCTCCATGTAGAAGATCAAAAGAAACTTACCGATTTGCGAATAAGAGCCATTTTGACAGGATTATTCTTGATTTTGGCAAGAGCTTCCTGCTCACGCTGCCTGATGAGAAGCAAAGGGTCAGAGTGAAGTTTCCTCCACGAATCATTAGCAGATTGCGCCTTCTCCTCAAACAGCGCACCAGGAGCCGACTGATCTGGCTTCTCACTGGCACTATTACCGGCTTCAGCTTTGGCTAAAGGCTGCTCTTCTTTCTGAAACGAAACACCTGAACCACTCGCACTTCCCTTCCCTACAGCTAATCCTGAATCATACAGAAACTCCAATCTCTCTTGTCTCCTGCAATAAGATAACAAAAAGTATAAGACTTTAGAACGACCCGCAACTTAAAATCACCGATTCCATCGCCAACCATTAAAAACCCAATCAAACTACCATCAGATGCATCTAATAGATTCTCTAATTACTCCAAAGTATACAACTTTAGAACAACCCACAACTTCAGATCACCGATTCCATCACCAATCATTAATCAAAACCAATCAACTACCAGAAGATGCATCTTATAGTTTCTACGCTAAAAACCCAAATCGCTAACCCCAATTCCGAAATTAGATATCACCCCAAATCAATTGGGATCGAGGGTAAGGAAAAAGACAAACTTACGGAATGAGACCGGCTTGTTCCTGGAGAGCACGAAACTCAGAACGCTCTCTCTCCTGCAAGATCTGGAGACGAAGCTCCTCAAGCTTTTTCTGCTCGGCCTCTTGTTTTTGCTCAGCCTTCCATACGGTCTCGATGTTACGGAGACTCCCCGTATGCCATCCCTTCTTGTTCAGAAATTTCATCCCCATGATTGCTTCTCTTTTTGTTTCTCCTACTCTCGCTTCAAATTCTGGTCACCTTTTTTTTGTTTCGTTCAAATCGAAAACTCGTCGAGGGTTGTCAATAATTTTCTCCGTCGCCGCCGTATAAACAAAAATATGAGATGAAATCTGAGCCGTCCGTTTTTAAAACGTGTGATGTCGATGTTATTATTGGGCCTCATGGGCTTGTTGTTAATGATCGTGCTAAACCGCAACTCTAAAGCTAATTGGATACGGTTTAGTTTGGTTTAAGTCCAATGAAATTCTTACTGGCTGTTGAAAAATGTGTGAAACTCTCAAATACTCGAGTTAAAGACACATTTGTTTCTGCTAAATTCTGGATAAAACAATGGCAAAGATTATTGATATTCAAGACATTATAAGACAAATGGCGTATATACAAATTCAATAATTTCTTGTTATTAGAGAGTTTGGTGAAACACCCAACACTTCAAAAGGAGTCTTCTTTGTTCTCTTACTAAAGATACTGTGATACAATGCTCAGACAAGGCTAATGGATCATTGATACTCAGGTATTACAAGACAACGAATAGTATTTACAAATTCAATTGTTATTTGAGGTATGTAAGAAGACAGATTATGAGTTTGAAGCCAAACCGAAGAGCTTGAGTGTTGCTGCACTGGAGATAATGACAAGTATGGCTGGCTTTTTGACTGTATGGTTAAAGTAACCTTCTGGGGAAAAAATCATCAAACAGAAGTTGTGCACTCTTGCTGATGGCACTTCTTCTGGTGCTGAATAAGCTGACTTCTAAGATAGCATTCTTCAATCTGCAGAATAAGGAAAACACTTTCTGATTTCAGAAACTGAAAAGAAACAAATGGTTATGTCACCCAAATGGCTATGTACAGGTTTTATACCTGTGATGAATGTGTTTTAAGCATTGCAACTCTGCAATCTTCTATTGATGCTTTCTCTATGCTGCTTACTCTTGCTAATTCCGACATTAAAGTCTCCATCTCTTGTGTCTGCAAAAACCATCAAAGAAGTTGTCTCACTTTCAACATTTGCTTGTGTAGAAAAGTAATTAACTTTGTTTCTGTTCATGTTCAATGTGAACTGTATTTTGCTAACCTTAGGCACAAGATTTCCAATGTTTTGGACAATGCCTTCCATAGACTTTGAAGCGACAACAAGTGCTTCTGCTAACTCTTTAGTCTCAACCTGGATTTGAGAAGCAAAATTCAAATGTTTTGTACAAAAGAGAACAAGATTCTTCCTAGTTGATGCGACCAACACAACATATACCTTGATTTTTGAATCGAGAGGCAACCGCAATGAAGCATTCAATAAAGCTTCAGTTGTTTCCAATAGAGAATTTGAGAATTCATCTTCAAGAACAGACCATTGCTCCAAAGAAGGAGTCTGCATAGAGTTAAAAGTAGTTTAGTCACCAATTATTGCAAACTACACATTTCCTCTAAAAATGTAAAAATAATGTGATTTTTCAGATCTTTACTTACTTGAGACTCTACAATCTCCGTGACAGCTTTCACTCTCCGTAAATGTTGGAGTTCTATTCGTTTCCTCTGTACAGAATCAGACAACTCCGACATTTTCAAACCAAGTGAATAAAACATTCTCTGCAAGAAAAACAATTTACAGTTAAAGATAGAGACTTTTTGCTAATTCAGCTTAATCCATAAGATTATAACCTAAACCACATTCATTTCTAACACTATGCAAAAGCTATCAAATTTCTGATTCTCAGGGTTAAAAAAAAAAAACAGAAACTGACCTCAGCTTGTGCTTTCTGAGATTGTGTTTTGACCTCAGCATTTGCATTTGCAAATCGCCATTGCAAGTAACGGTTATGAAGCAGTTTCAAAGAATGTATATCCGCTTGTTGTCCTAAAGCTTTCTTCTGCTTCTTTGTATCGGCTTGAATCTTCGAATTAGGAGCAACCGGAGGCAATGACAAACCAACACCATTTTTAAGCGACAATGAAGCTCTTACATCTCGAAACAAGGAAGAATCATCAGAACTCAAGGATCGAGAAAGAGGTGAAGCGGTGGGATTGTTGAAGAGTTTTGCTTGGTTCCTGATTGTTGGCAACAGATCTGAGCCGTTGGATTTGGAAATCTCTCTGTTGTTGTCTTCTTCACCGTCTGTGGAGGAAGATAACGAGATCCCGCTTGATCGGAGAAGCCTAGTCGCAGCGGAGGCGGTGAGCAAACGCTGTTGGTTCAACCGCGATCTAGACGGCGGCGGCAACATCGCCGTCGTCGGTGTGTCGAGACGGAGACCGTTCTCTTTCAACGGCTTAGATCGAATCTGCTGCTTTGGGATTTTACCTCCGTCGACTTGTTGAAGAGGAAAAGGCGAGTCTAAGCTACGCGCCGTCTCTGAAGGACGATTCTCGTCGCCGTCTGGCATTTTTAACTGCCGTCTCATCCTCTGAGCCGAAGTTGACCTTTGAGTCTGGTGTGGGTGATGATGCCTGGGAGAATTTGAAGTCAATAGATGGAGATCTCCGGCGGAAGAAGATGACGACGACGAAGATGATGAAGAAACGGGAGACATGAATCTTGAGCTCACTTCTCTTACTCTCGGCCGCCGCGTTGATGGTGGAGGAACCGGCGCCGGAGCAGTAATCGCCGGCGTAGATGGGTGCTCCATAGATCGGCCGATTCTCGCCTCCATTCCAATCAAATTTCTTCAAAAATAGACAAAATCGCCGGAGACTCCAGATGCCGGAGATTTGTTCCGATTAGAAACAGATATTACTCAAATCGGATTGAAGATTTTCGAAACCCTAAGCGAAGAGAAAGGGGGAAGAAAGATAAGAGAAGAAGAGACAATAAGGAAACTAGCCGTTGAGTAATGCTCACAAGCGCAACGGTTCTCTTGTCCGTGAAACGATAGGTTAGTATTTTAATTGCTTCTCTAAATTAAGTTAAATCAGAATATCAGATAAGATAAGACAGATTAATGTTGGTGGGCCTCTTAATATTGGGCCCAATAAGGAGCGTGTTCTTTAACGTGAGGGGTTGTAAATGTAACTATGAAAGTTAGATTGGGATAATTTGCAATTTCTATAAGAAAAGTTGGAGTGAGAAAGGTAAAAGAGTAGACTTTTGACTTTTCTCTCTTCGTCTGCTTATTTCTCTGCTAGTCTCATCAAGCTGCTACGATTTCTCATATAATGCCTTGTTAGAATCAGTTGAGATGGCTATACGAAACCCAGAAGTGGCAGCTATGGAGGAGTATACTGAAGCTGAGTCCTCTTCTAATGGAAAAGAGACTCAATTAGCTTCTGACTTATCCAAGAATCTTGATCTTGCTGAAGATGAAAAGGTTGACAACCAAGAAGATGAGGGAATCAAAGGTAAATCATTTCGTGTTGAATGATGGATCTTTGTTGCTTAAATGTGCACTCATGAGGGGAAAAAAATGGATTTTGTATATTTTTGCGTGTTCTTGATTATTACTAATTGGAGATAGTTGTCATCAAAGAAACTAACTGTCTAGGGAATAGTCTATGTGAAGTTGGTTCTTGAGTTTCTTTATTAAATGAATTTGCATTTACCTGTCTTTTCATTTTAGGTGAGGCTTCAACGAAGAAGAAAAAGAAGAAAAGTAAAAGCAAGTGAGAAATATATTTTGTTTGTTGTATTATTAATCTCTAGTGTTAGCTTTGATGATCTTACTTAAAAAGCTGATGATTGTTAATAGGAAGAAGAAGAATTCCCTTCAACAGACTGATCCACCTTCAATTCCTGTTCTTGACCTCTTTCCTTCTGGAGAATTTCCTCAAGGTGAAATCCAACAATACAAGGATGAGTGAGTTCATGTACCTTTTCTTTATCTAAAGAGGAAATTGCATCATCTCAAATGGACAGTAAAAAAATGAGTGTGTAGACTAGATTCTATGTACATTGAGTCTTGCTAGCTGAATCTATATTGTAATGTAGTAATTTGTGGAGAACAACATCCGAAGAGAAGAGAGAGATGGAGAGGCTTCAAAAGCCGATATATAACTCTCTTCGCCAAGCAGCGGAAGTTCATCGTCAAGTTAGGAAGTATATGAGAAGCATATTGAAACCTGGAATGTTGATGATTGATCTCTGTGAGACCTTAGAGAACACTGTTCGTAAGTTGATATCAGAGAATGGTCTTCAAGCTGGTATCGCATTTCCTACAGGGTGTTCTCTGAATAAGTTAGTTCTTCCTTTTAAATTCTCTCTGCATTTTTGGCTCTATCTATCAAAATTTACTTGAACGTTCAGCGTTGCTGCTCATTGGACACCAAACTCTGGAGATAAGACTGTCCTTCAGTATGATGATGTCATGAAGTTGGATTTTGGAACACATATTGATGGTATGATATAAACAAAAACATTTCATCTGTTTGTCGCTTGATATAAATGTCGCATAGAAACAATAATTTTGTTGTGTTGGCAGGGCACATTGTTGATTCCGCTTTCACAGTTGCCTTCAATCCTATGTTTGATCCTCTTTTAGCAGCCTCACGTGAAGCAACATATACCGGTATCAAGGTGCTCAATAATATGTCTACTAATAGGATTCTTCTGTTCTTGGCAAATTTGTACTGTTTACTTCTGTGAAGTTTGCATTGTTTTCTTATAACTATATTGAACTTCTTCCTATTTAATCTTTATTGATCAATCCATTGTGTTATTAATTTTGTTGGTTCAGGAAGCTGGGGTAGATGTCCGTCTCTGTGATGTTGGTGCTGCAATTCAGGAGGTCATGGAGTCTTATGAGGTTGAAATCAATGGAAAAGTCTACCTAGGTAAACTAATTACTTCAATGGCAACAATTTTGGTAGTTTCCATTTGGATTATCAGAAAACTATAACAATGTTGTGTTCTTTTGCGGCCAGTCAAAAGTATTAGAAACCTGAATGGGCACAGCATCGGACGCTATCAGATACACGCTGAAAAATCTGTTCCTAAAGTTAGAGGACTTAGAATGTAGCCATTACATGAAAAACTACGATGTGGGACACGTCCCTTTGAGGTTACCAAAAGCAAAACAACTCCTTGCCACCATTAACAAGAACTTCTCCACTCTAGCTTTCTGCGGACGCTATTTGGACCGCCTTGGTGAAACGAAATACTTGATGGCTTTAAAGAATCTTTGTGATTCTGGCATAATTGAGGTAAACACCTAAAGACTACACTCATATACATTCTCTGATGACTCTGTTCATGAACATTTTGATGAAAGTTGGTTTATTTTTTGGTTATTTGTAGCCATGCCGTCCAGTGTGTGATGTAAAAGGAAGCTATGTTTCTCAGTTTGAGCATACGATCTTGTTGCGGCCAACTTGCAAAGAGATTATTTCCAAAGGAGACGATTATTGAAATGGCTCATTTTCACAGAAAACATCAAAAGGTTTTTTCTTCTGGCAAATGTTTTGTTGTTTAATTGTATTGTTCTTCTTTAGATTGTATAATAATTGTTTGGCTTCTTCGGTCGTTCTTGTGACCGTGTGAACTGACAACAAAAGCAGTACTCAGTGGCGATGAAAAACGCAAAAAAGAAAGATGATACATTTTAACAATCTGAAGCAAAATTAGTAAGACCAGTCGATGAAATCCCCTTCAAAACGTATATGTAGTAAATTACATTTTATGATCCGAAAGTGCACCATATGAAGAAGCACTGCGTGAATCACCCCACCTGCATTGTGGGAAGTCTTCCCAGCCCTTAGTAATCATAGAACTTGAAACTTTAAGCATTTATCGAATGCATTGCTAACCATTTTACCACTTTTCATACTTTGTTTAGTGTTAAAAATTTGTTTCTTTATATGTTAATCTATGGCTAGGCATAATCAAAACAGGAGAAGCTAAGTGTGGTTGCCAGAAAATGGAGCGCACAAAAGCATATCTTCCTTAGTACGGAAAACATTTGCACAGGACGTCTCAATGGTAACGTAAAAAGGAGAAATTTTGGACTCATCAATCATACCAACATTCTGCAACTTCCAAATAACTCAAAATCTTCCAAATATTTCAAAATGTTTCAGTAACGCATGAAACATGGGAGAAGTAGTCCAGATAAAGAAGAACCAAAATATAAGATTAAAAAAAGTTCAAGTTACTGAAGAGCTAGCTTACCAGAGAACAAGCCCAAGTTCTGATGGCTTCAATGCACTCCTCAAATGGTAATTATAGAGATAGTAGTGAAGCTTAGCAGCATCTCCTGGATCATCAAACTTCAACTCTTTCAAGAAACTCTTATTGTGCATCACATCCAACGCGTTAAACACATCGAAACCTTTTTTCTTAGAGACAATTAGCACATCATTCATCAGCTTGGGAAACGAGGTCGTTTCCGCGACATTGTAGTAAGAGTAAGCACATTCCACTGTTGTGTACTTCGGGTTATCAGAGATTGTGAAAGGAACAGCGTAGAAGCTGCAGAAGTCAGTGATGACGTCATGAGTTTCTACTAAGTAACTGTAGACGACATCTTTTCTTGGGAGAAGCCAGTGCTCGACATCGATTTCATCAAAGTCAGTCGCAACTCCAAACTGGCTAAGGTATTTCCTGAGCAACCTTGTAACAGCAGGGACATCACGTCGTTCCATTTCCCTAAATCCAGGAGTGATCGGTGCATCTGGTAACTTGTAAAGTTTGACGGCCCTGCTCATTGTCATTCTTTGACGAAGCTCTGAATACCCAACATCGATTAGCTTCTTAGGGTTCAGGAGTCTGCCCCAGTATTGGCAACTGCTGAATGGTGTAGGCAGTATATCAAGTGAGGTATAAGCCGCTTGCCATATATTCTCCAAATGAACCCTTCTAGTCACCTCCTTGACCAGGATAGGAGCAAATCCCTTAGACCTATATTGCTTGATAACACACAAGAAATCGATTTTTGCCATGTTAACAACCACATCACGCACTTTGATTCTTGCTGGCACGCCACTGATGAAAGCAACGAGTTTCTTTGAGGCCTTGACACGGACTCCAATATGCCAGCTCTGGTGATAACGAGGTGGACATAATGCCCACCTTAGAAAATCCCTCGAGTAATCAACCCTGAACGGACTTCTCTCATCAGGATAGTTTTCCTTCAAAAAGTTGTACACTTGTGAACACATATCATCAGAGTTCATATCGCATGTGGTCCACTCGAGAGCATCAGGAAGGATGTACGGTTCTTGCTTGAACTCAGATAACGGAGTTGCGGGCTCAATTGGGCCTTCAGGCAAACTCGTGTCTCCGATATCCTTAAACTGGGCAACAGGTTGAGTCTCCCAGAACTTATGGGTCTTTGAATAATCCTGTGACCTTCGTACTATGGTTCCACCTGAACTATCGTGCTTGTTGGCGAATGGGTTTGCTCTAACGCTTTGATCTCCTTTCTCTTCTTTTGAGCCAGGCTGAGATTTTGACATGTTTTCGGAGTGGATTTGTGAGATCTTGCCGTCTTCTAAAAGAAACAAAGAAGCTAAACCACTGGCGTCCGTATAGGGTTTCTCGACTTCTTGTTTTTTACACCACTAATTTATAAAGGAAAGTGACTTGGTTTAGTGCTGATTAATGTTGATGGGCCTTGAAATAATGGACCCAATAAGGAGCGTCAAGTTGTATGTTCGGGGCTTACTAATAATGTGACATTTTGCAGTTCGATTATAAGTTAAATTCTCGACTTCTTGTACTAAATTATCAAGGCAAAGTGACGTCGTTCTCATGTTAGATGGACCGATGTTATTACGGGGGGCGAGTTATGGCCGGCCCGCAGGACAGGCCACCCAAGGGGTGGCTTGGGGCACCACAATTTTTTTTTTTTTTTAAGGTTTTTTGTTTTTTTTTTTGGTAAAAAGGCACATAAAATGAAAATATTTGGTAGAAACTAAAGTCTTTTTCGAAAAAAATAAATAAAATAGGGCCCAAACAATTAAATTTGAATGTAATAATATTCAAAATATCATTATTTTTGTATAATTTACTAAAAATAGGTCAAAAAAAAAATTTTAGCCCTAAAACTTATAAATATATTGGGTCTCATTTTATTTTTCGTGTAGGGCCTCACAAATGCTCGGACCGGCACTGTTACCGTCAGTCTCAAGTTGCGTTCACGGCGGAAGTTGGGGGGATTAAGGTGGGTTCGTTGTTTGCTCGGTGGTTAGCTGCAGATCCGTAGGATCTTAGAGGGCGGTTGTGGATGTCGGGTGTAAGGGTTTTGGATTTGAGCCACCATCCTTTAGATCCGCCACAACTTAGCATCCATCGAGCCGGATTGATTCGTCAAAGCTCAGGGATCTTGGTTTGTTTTTCCGGTCTGGAAGAGAGGGGTTTCCGTCCAGTGTGTCGGATTGCTTCTTCAGGATCTGATGCCGTCGGAAGAGGAGGAAGATGACGATGACGACGAAGAAACGGGAGACATGAATCTAGAGCTCACTTCTCTTACTCTGGGCCGCCTCGACGACGGCGGAGGAGCCGGCGCCGGAGCAGTAATCGCAGGTGTAGATGGGTGCTCCATAGATCGACCGATTCTCGTCTCCATTTCAAATTTCTTCCAAATTGACAAAATTACCGGAGATTCCAGATGCCGGTGATTTTGTTCCGATTAGAAAACAGGTATTATTCGAATTGGATTGAAATTTTCGAAACCCTAGGCGAAGAGGAAGAGAAAGGGGAGAAGAAGAAGAAGAAGAAGAGACAATGAGAAAACTAGCCGTTGCGTAATTTTGCTTCACAAAGCGCAACGGTTCTCTTCTTGTCCGTGAAACGATAGGTTTTTTTTTTGTCTTGCTTTCTCGATTAAATTAATAAGATAAGATAAGCAAAGATTAATGTTTTGAAAAAACTATAAGCAAGATTAATGTTAGTGGGCCTATTAATAATATTGGGCCTAATAAGGAGCGTTTGAGTTTGGGTGTTCTTTTAAAGTAAGGGGTTGTAATTGTATAAATGAAAGTTTTGTTGGATCTTTTTGCAATTATTTTTAACTTTCTACATTTTCCTGGGTAGATGAAGAAAAAAGTTGGGAGTGAAAAAGGTGAAAAGAGTAGACTTTGACTTCTGATGATGAATTTTCTTCTGCACTTCTTCTCATTGAGCCTCCTTGTTAGAATAAGTTGGGATGGCGATAGGAAACCCAGTGGTAGCAACTATGGAGGAGGAGAATACTGAAGCCGAGTCCTCTAATGGAAATGAGACTCAATTAGCTTCTGACTTAACGAAGAATCTTGATCTTGCTCAAGTGAAGGAACACGAAAAGAATGATAATCAAGAAGAAGATGGACTGAAAGGTAAATCATTTCGTGTTTTTGAATGATCTTGTGGTTTAAGTATGTAATCATGAGGGGTAAAAGATTGATTTTTTGTTCTCTTTCGTGTGTTCTTGATTATTATAATTTAGATTAATAAATCTGGTTATGTCATCGGAGATTGTAACTTTCTAGGAACTAGTGTATGTGAAGTTGGTTTAGAGTTTCTCCAGCTTATTGCTTTTATTGTTGTTTAATCTTTTTGTCTCTTCATTTTAGCTGAGGCTTCAACGAAGAAGAAGAAGAAGAAAAGTAAAAGCAAGTGAGAAGTTCATTTTTTGTTTCTTTTTTCTATTGATCTTCAGTGTTTTCTTTGATGATCTTGCTCAAAAAGCTGATGATTGTTTTTAGGAAGAAGAAGAGTTCCCTTCAACAGACTGATCCACCTTCAATTCCTGTTCTTGAGCTCTTCCCTTCTGGAGATTTTCCTCAAGGTGAAATCCAACAGTACAAGGATGAGTGAGTTTCACATACCTTTTTGCTTTATGCTAAGAGAAATCTGCATTATCTCTCAAAATTGACAGTTAAAATGTGAGTATGAACTAGATTCTATAAGACATTTTGGCTTGCTAGCTAAGTCTGTATATTGTAATGTAGTAATTTGTGGAGAACAACATCTGAAGAGAAGAGAGAGATGGAGCGGCTGCAAAAGCCGATATATAATTCTCTTCGCCAAGCAGCAGAAGTTCATCGTCAAGTTAGGAAGTATATGACAAGTATATTGAAGCCTGGAATGTTGATGATTGATCTCTGTGAGACTTTAGAGAACACTGTTCGTAAGTTGATATCAGAGAATGGTCTTCAAGCTGGTATCGCCTTTCCTACAGGATGTTCTCTGAATAAGTTAGTTCTACCTTTTTCATTCTTTCTGCGGTTCTTTGATTTTTACTCTATCAATGCGTCTCAAATTTACTTGGACATTCAGTGTTGCTGCTCATTGGACACCAAACTCTGGAGATAAGACTGTCCTTCAGTACGATGATGTGATGAAACTGGATTTTGGAACACATATTGATGGTATGATATAAACAAAAACTTTTCATCTATTTGTTGTATTTCTCAATGTAATATGTCGCATAAAAATAATTATTATGTTGTTTGGGCAGGGCACATTGTGGATTCTGCTTTTACAGTTGCGTTCAATCCTATGTTTGATCCTCTTTTAGCAGCCTCGCGTGAAGCAACATATACTGGTATCAAGGTGCTCATTCTGTTTCTGTTGCTAATAATATGTGCTTCTGCCTCTATGGCTACTTGTGGGATTCTTCTGTTCTTGGATATGGTGAATGCAGCCATTCATTCTGTAGTGACTTCTTTTTTGAAGTTTGCATTGTTTTCTTATAACTATATTGAGCTTCCTCCTTTTGCTTTTTTATCGTTCAATCCAACTTAATTAGTCCTTTGTGTTGTTTTGTTGGTTTAGGAAGCCGGGGTAGATGTCCGGCTCTGTGATGTTGGTGCTGCAATTCAGGAGGTCATGGAGTCTTATGAGGTTGAAATCAATGGAAAAGTCTACCAAGGTAACTAATTACTTCAATGGCAACATTTTTGGTAGTTTCTATTTGGATTATTAGAAAACTATAACAATGTTGTGTCTTTTGGGGGTAGTCAAAAGTATCAGAAACCTGAATGGGCACAGCATTGGACGCTATCAGATACACGCCGAAAAATCTGTTCCTAATGTTAGAGGAGGCGAGCAGACGAAAATGGAAGAGGGTGAATTATATGCCATTGAAACATTTGGATCAACAGGTAACAACATTTTTCACATCAAACTACAAGAGATGTGGATGTTTACGAATTCAGAATAAAATGGTTTTTCTCTCGTGTCATTTTGCAGGGAAAGGATATGTAAGAGAGGACTTAGAATGTAGCCATTACATGAAAAACTATGATGTGGGTCACGTACCTTTGAGGTTACCAAGAGCAAAACAACTCCTTGCCACTATTAACAAGAACTTCTCCACTCTAGCCTTCTGCAGACGCTATTTGGACCGCCTTGGTGAAACAAAATACTTGATGGCTTTAAAGAATCTTTGTGATTCTGGCATTATTGAGGTAAATTCCTAAAGACCTCTGATCACTCTGTTGATGAACACTTTGATGAAAGTATGTTTCTTTGGGTTATTTGTAGCCATGCCCTCCAGTGTGTGATGTGAAAGGAAGCTATATTTCTCAGTTTGAGCATACGATTTTGTTGCGGCCAACTTGCAAAGAGATTATTTCCAAAGGAGACGATTATTGAAATGGTGATTTTCACATAACTTGAAAAGGTTTTTGCTTTTGGCAGTTGTTCTTCTTGAGTTTGTATAATAGTTTTGGAAGGCTTTTTAAGTCTTGTGCTCAAATATTTTATGTTCTTCAAATATGATTCTAATCATAAGAGCTTAGCGAATCCTTCATCAATTATAGCTACATGTTAGCTTATTTGTTATTTTGATATACAATTTTGTTTTTTTTTAAGAAGCCTAATATAATTTCGAAAACTGCTGAAATAATTATCTTCAAGTTTGTCAGTTTTCTTTGGCAAGAAATTAGGTATTGGATTAAGCTGATGATAGGAAGAGGCCAAGCTTCTTCAAGATTCTCAAACCTGCTAAAAAATCTGACGTTTGAAGTTTTCTTACTGGTCTGAAATATTTTCTAATTTAATAGATGTTGAAAGTTGGAATCTTTGGTCTTCCATGTTTGATGAGAGTCTTAAAGGAACATATATTTGAATGATTCCTAGTATTTTTCTTTGTTGGTGGTACCAAATAGATTAGGTGAGATGTTGAAACTTTTTGGACCTAAATGCTTGATTAATGAGAGGATTTTGACTGCTCTTTGGACAATGTGTCGTCTTCTGTGATTGAGTTCCTGGTTTATACAATTATATAAGATATATAAACTTTAGCTTTAAATGCCATGTTACTCCTTTTGACATATATCTTCCTTCATTCTGCATGTTTGTGAGTCGAAAAGAGGTTGATTCCACACAATTTCAAGACATGCAGGTGTATGCAAGAATCTCCCGCATCTTGAAGGTGGTATGGGGAAGATCTTGGACTGTGAATCTCTCAAAATTCATGGGATCTTACCTTATGGAGAAGAAAAAAGGATGAGACTTAAGGAGACAGCGAGTTTCTGACTTTCACAAACGAAGGAGATAACTGTTCAATAAGACTTGTAAAGAGATTCTCAGGTCAAGAAGATGTACAATCATCGGTTCTTCTTCCTCCCGTAAGTTCTCTAATACACTTTGATTTGAGGACTGATTTATGTTTTTCTGTTTGCTCTTTGGTGATAAAGAAGATCATGTCAAAGATAGAAAAGGTCCGGTTATAGACTCTCTCCTTATCTCTAGGACAAAATGAAGATGCATACAGAATATATATGATACATGTTACAAAATCACACTTCCAAATAATTCAAAATTCATAATCTCATGGGACAAGTAGTTCAGATAAAGAAGAACAAAAAAAAAGAAGTAAAAAAGGTACAATAATAATAATTCAAGTTTGTTGAAACCAAACTAATATCCTCCAGCGCAAGTTGTTGAAGAGCATCTCAGCAAACAAGCCCAATTTCTGATGGCTTCAATGCACTTCTCAAAGGGTGATTGAAGAGATAGAACTGCATCTGTGCATCTCCAAGATAAAACTTCAACTCGTTTACGAAAGTCTCATTGTGCATCACATTTAACGCGTAGAACACATCACAACCTTGTTGCTTAGAGACGATTAGCGCATCCTTCATCAGCTGGGGTAACGAGGTCCGTGTCGCGACATTGTAGTAAGAATAAGCACATTCCACTGTTTCGTACTTGGGGTTATTGTCGTCGATAGTTAACTGAATCACCCCAAGTACGAAACAGTGGAATGTGCTTATTCTTACTACAATGTGGCAACACAAACCTCGTTACTCCAGCTGATGAAAGATGCGCTAATCGTCTCTAAGCAAAAAGGTTTTGATGTTTTCTACGCTTTGGATGTGATGCACAATGAGTCTTTCAAGAAAGACTTGAAGTTTAAACTTGACGATTCACAGATGCACTACTATCTCTACAACTACCGCTTAAGAAGTGCATTGAAGCCATCAGAGTTTGGGATTGTCTTCTGAGTACATTGAAACCAGCTGATGAATGATGCGCTGTTCGTCTGATACACAATGAGAGTTAAAGACTTGAAGCCATCAGAACTTGGGTTTGTTCTCTAGTAAACTGTTCTTTTCTACAACTATTAAAACTGTTACTGCTTGATCCCGAATGCAAGTAAACAATCATTAAACCAATGTTTAGCCTAATATTCATGGGAATCTTTTTTCAGACAAATTTGTTTTGGATCTTTAAGGTAGTGAAACTGATGCTTTTTATCAATAACATTACTGCCACATCAATATTGTTAATTTGTTATGGTAGACAGATGTAAAAACCAAAATCCCAATATTTTAGAGAAAAGGTACAAAAGCAAATCTTGGAAGGGTCAGCTTCTGGGTACAAGTTAGCCCAGCTTCTTGACCAAGTCTCAAATGCTTCATCCTTCCAGACTTTGAAGCTAGCGGGATCGACAATGGTTGGTTGAATGATTTCCTTAGCCGGGAAAACTCCCCATGTAACAGCATTCACATCAGATTGGGCAGCGTTCGATACCCAATTTTCTCCTTTGTTCACAGCCATGTAAGTAATCGATGGCAAAGCTTTGCATTTCTCCACCACTGCATCTAATTTCTCCTTTGAGCAGAAGAACTCTAGATAAGCCTTTTGGTATACATATCCAACAGGACCTCCCCATCCTGCAAATCATACAGTATCGATGAATCAGGGATCAAAACTCTGAAACACTATTTGCTATGAGAACAGAGATTTAACAGGACTGATTCCTCACCAACAGTTGGGGAATCAGATCTCTCGGCGTTGACTGATGGTCAAGAAGCCTTTGGAGTTGATTTTTACCAGTTGCTCGTTTATTATCTTTGTCTCTGGCTGGAGTCCATCTAATTCAGACCAGGGACTGCTTTTTAGGTTTCCAAGGCAGAGCTCCTTAAATTTCTGTTATGTGACAGTTTTTGGCAAGATTATTGTAAACATCTGCCTTTTTTGCAGGTGAAAGTGAAGGACCAGCTGTTTATGTGTGGTAGTGAAAGAAATGTTCTACCTCCTGAATATCTTCAACACTTTTCAGTGGGACAACCCATTCTTGTTGAAGCTTCTTGTCACGTGCTCGTGGACGTGAGAACTGACAACAAAAGCATTTAGTTCAGCAGATAAGCTCACATGAAGATGTTACATTTAACAATCTAGAGAAAATCAATAAAACCAATCGAATGAAATCCCTTCAAAACCCATTTGCTATGAAATCCTGAAAGAGAGTTATGCAATTACAGATGATGTATTGTTGTACCTGATGATCCAAGAGTGCACCATATGAAGCACTCCGTGAATCACCCCACCAGCCTTGTGGGAAGTCTTCCCAGCCCTTGGTTCTAGAAATGTAGCTCTTTGGACGGTTTGCCCTTCAAAATATTAGAAGAAAGCACAAGTCTTATTTTCCCTGCGGATTAAATCTGTGGTTAAGCATAATCAGAACAAGAGAAACTAAGTGTTGTTACCAGAAAATGGGGCGCACATCTTCCTTAGTAAAGAAGGAGAAATTTTTGGACTCATCAATCATACCAAGATTCTGCAACAACAACAAAATAGTTAGGCTACTCCACTATCAGTATGATGCTTAACATATAATTTACAAGTAGAAAAGGTAGTAGAAAAGCTGAGGACCAACCATCAATATTGCAAGAGCTGTTTTCTACATGTTCAATGTGTAGAGATGAAGAGGCTTGATTCCATGAGCCAACATATTTTTACACATCTCTGTCCCAAGGTGAAGACCATAGGCTTTCACAGCTTCTTCGTTATCCTTGATAGGCTCCAACGCAGCCATGACCTCAGCTGGTATCTACAATATGGAGCATTAAAATCTACATTAATATGTGAGGATCACCATCATACATACACAAGCATATGAAAATCTATCTTTCTTTTATTTCACAAAAAGCACCGTAGCTCAAGCAATTCCCTTTGAAAAGTAACTCAAACAAAACACTTTCTCTGAAACGAAGAAATCTTAGATACACTTAATTAAATCAATATGTCTTAAGCTTGCAAACGAACACTGGAAACAATATATTCACCTTAAAGGTTATCCATTTGCAGGAAGTGGTGTGATTGCTAAGAGATCAAAATTTACTTTAGTCTTGCGGAAACCAAATTGATACAAAAATTTAGTCTTGATGAAACATTTAAGCAAAAAAAATAATACCTTTTTTTTTCTTCAGATACTCAAGATCACTACGATAAGCTTCATTCGTGATGAGCCTCTGAAAAAATCAAACACACAAACATCAAAATTTTAAGCTACAAATTACATGTAAACCAAACCAGAAATTGAATTCAAAATCGAATCGGCATCATACCCACAACGCAGAAAACGTTTTGCATCCTCGAAGTGATGTCGTGCGTTGGATCTGTGGTAGTTCCACCAGCTCCCCAAGTGATATCGCATAACGTTGGACCATTCGCTCGACATGGAATGTGCCGAGGCCAAGCCAAGTTGTTGAAGCTTGAGCCTTTGATCAAACCTGCTACAAGAAAAGAATAAATCGGCAGGATGAAGAACAGAGAAGAATCTGAAGCATTGAAGAAGAAGAAGAAGAAGAAGAAGCAAAGTCAACGACAAAGGGTTAGTCAAAGAAGAAAGTGAGGTCTTATGTCATGAACTTAAGAGGGCCATTATTGGGCTTCAGTTAAGCCCATATTATAATTGGTGTTTTTGGTATAAGAGGGAATCGACAAGAAGAAGAGGAAGCAAGAGTGCAAGACAAGAAGAAGAAAGTTGTGTTGTGTGACTAAAGTCAAGAAGCCTAGCTAAGTCATTAAGTCAACAACCCTGAAACAGTGAGAGTTAAGGAGGTGAAAGATAACACTTATGAGAAAGTTCAACACAAGTTCCTTTACCACAAGCTTTATGATAATTGTGAATTTGGACTTGCGGTGATAAGCTGACCAGTACTAATCTTTTTGGTTTAAAATAACAAAAACATTAATAATGATTACAACTTTTGTGATGGAAATTTTTGTCCAAAGTACTAATAAAACATTGAACCATCACCTATATTCGAATACAAACGAACTCATACAACTATTCTTCTTCTATGTTTCTTTTAAGACTTGTAAATTTGTTAAAGAGTAAAACGTACCCATGTTTTTGACGGTTGATATCGATCAGAGTATATGAATATTTAAAAGTTGAAAATACAAAAGTATCATAATGTTACATACGTGTGTGTGTTTGAATCTCCTTATTAGATTTTGTTTGTGCTTCTTACATCACTGTCTCTGTTCTTAAAACCAGCAAAAAGACTGCCTCCTCAAAGAATAAATTCAGAAATTGATATTGAAAATTTGAAATTGAAGATAAACAAAAGAAATAAAAAATCAAGTTTGTTGATGATACAAAACTAAGATCATCCAGCGCAAGTTGTTGTAGAGCTTTTCAGAAAACAATCCCAAGTTCTGATGGCTTCAATGCAGTTCTCAGACGGTAATTGTAGAGATAGTAGTGCATCTGTGCATCTGCTAGATCAAACTTCAACTCTTTCAAGAAACTCTCATTGTGCATCACATCCAACGCGTACAACACATCAAAACCTTTTTGCTTAGAGACGATTAGCACATCATTCATCAGCTGGGGTAACAAGGTCTTTGTCGCCACATTGTAGTAAGAATAAGCACATTCCACTGTTTTGTATTTCGGGTTACCGACAACAGTTAAAGGGACAGTGTAGAAGCTGCACAAGTCAGTGATCACGTCATGAGTTTCTACTACGTAACTGTAGACGACATTTTCTCTTGGGAGAAGCCAGTGCTCGACATCGTTTTCATCAAAGTCAGTCGCTACTCCAAACTGGCTAAGGTAGTTCCTGAGCAACTCTGTAACAGCCGGGACATCACGTCCCTCCATTTCCCTAAACCCAGGAGTGATCGGTGTATCTGGTAACTTGTAAAGTTTGACGGTTCTGTTCATTGTCATTCTGTCACGAAGACATGAAAACCCAACATCGATTAGCTTCTTCGGGTTCAACATTCTGACCCAGTATTGGCAGGTGGTGACTGGTGTAGCGCGTATATCAGGTAAGCTATAAGCCGCTTGCCATATATTCTGCAAGTGAACCATTCTAGTCACCTCCTTGATCATGACAGGAGCAAGTCTCTTTGACCTGAGCTTTTTGTGAACACACAAGAAATTGATCTTTGCCATTTTAACAACCTCATCATGCACCCTAATTCTTTCTGGCACGCCACTGATGAAAGCAACGAGTTTCTTCGAGGTCTTGGCACGGACTCCAATATGCCAGCTCTGGTGATAACCAGGTGGACACAATGCCCACCTTAGAAACTCCCTGGAATAAGTTTCCTCGAACAAATATCCGTCATCAGGATGATGTACCTTGAGAAAGTTGTAAACCTCTGAACACATATCATCAGAGTTCAAATCGCATGTGGTCCATTCATAAGGAGAAGGAAGGTTGTATGGCTCTTGCTTGACCTCAGATAACGGAGTTGCGGGCTCAACTGGACCTTCAGGCAAACTCTTGTCTCCGATATCCTTGAACTGCCCAACCAGTTGAGTCTCCCAGAACTTATGGGTCACTGAATTCGGTAACCTTGGAACTGATGTATCGTCCTTGGCTACTGGGTTAACTTCAACGATTTGATCTGCTTTCTTTTCTTTAGAGATAGGCTGAAATTGTGACATGTTTTGAGACTGGATTTGTGAGCTCTTCCCGTGTTCAGCTCTATCAGAAGCATTGACGACATCAGACGGCTTCATCTCCAAGAAACAGAGAAGCTAAGTGGCTGGCGTCCGTTTAGGGTTTTCTCGAGATCGTGTTTTTTTAACATCACTAAATTATAAAGGTAAAGTGACGTCGTTTTGATCACTTTAGTGCTAGATAGGCCGATGTTATTATTGGGCCTGTAACACAGTCCACTGAAACCTACAGAGAATGTTTAAATGACTCTTGACACTCAAAATAAATATATGTTGAAAAAGAGAAAAAAATGTAAATATATGTTGGGGCATTTTGCAGTTTGTGTTCGTCGATAATAGGCCCAATAGGCCCGTGAAGTTTGTGTAGCGGCAATCTTTCACGTGCGACGACCGTCTCCGTTTGCTCCAACTGAATGTTTTTGTTTTTGAGAAGGGAATTATGGCGCCAAATTTCTGAAAAGGCAGATGATGACACGTGGAGTCGCCTCAATCTGACGGTAACTTTTGAAGAAACCTGAGGGTCAAAATCGTCTATATTTCTGCGTAATCTTCAAAACTTACCCAATTTGCGAAATTAATCTCTCTCTCCTTCCCCGCCTCTGTGTTTCTCTCACTTTTCTCCGATCGTAGCTCCGGCGATCTTCTTCCGATTCTTCAAGCCAGAGCTCACTTTTCTTTGTTTTTGTTTCGATTCTTCAACCCAGAGCTCGCCATCTTCAGATTCTTCTCTCGCACTTCAACCCGAAGCCTTTGGTAAGTAATTCGTCATCGTTGATACTATAGTATCGCTCAGTTTTCTTGGGATTTTGTTTCGATTCATGGCCTTATATCGAATTCTTCATATCGATTTTTGTCCCGTTTCGTTTATATGGAGAGATTTAACTCGATCTGTGAATTAGATACTCAAAGTATTTGTGTTTTGTTGCTAGAGATTTTGGGATCGCTATATCTAGGGTTACTAATCTTGATAACGCTTCACACTGTAGCTAACTCGGAATTTGTCGTTTTCAGTTTTGATTCATGGTTGTTGCTAGAGTGCGTTTTCGCTTGCTATGTATTCATGATTGACTAATCAAATCTTTTTTGTGCAGACGAAATATCAAAATGTCAGATCCAAAACCGAATCCTGTGAAAGACGCACAAGGTGCTGATGCCAGAAGCTCACAAATTCAATTAGCCAAGGAAGATACTCCAGGTGGAACCATAGTTGGAAGGTTACTGCATTGCCAGTGTTGTTCAAAGACTCATAGTGGGTTCTGGGAGACTCAACCTGTGGCGCAGATAAAAGATATCGGAGACACGAGTTCGCCTGAAGGCCCAATTGAGCCCGCAACTTTGGTATCTGAGGTCAAGCCAGAGCCGTATAACCTTCCTGGTCAATTTGAGTGGACCATATGCGATATGAACTCTGATGATATGTGTTCAGAGATGTACAACTTTCTCAAGGAAAACTATCCTGATGATGGACATAGGTTCAAGGTTGCTTACTCCAAAGAGTTTCTAAAGTGGGCATTGTGTCCACCTGGTTATTACCAGAACTGGCATATTGGAGTCCGAGTCAAGACCTCGAAGAAACTTGTTGCTTTCATCAGTGGCGTGCCAGCTAGAATCAGGGTGCGTGGTGAGGTTGTTAAAATTGCAAAGATCAATCTCTTGTGTGTTCACAAGAAGCTCAGGTATAAGGGACTTGCATTTGTCATGATGAAGGAGGTGACTAGAAGGGTTCACTTGCAGAATATATGGCAAGCGGCTTATGCCACATCTTATATACTCTCTAGACCAGTCACCATCTGCCAATACTCGGGAAGAATGTTGAACCCGAGGAAGCTAATGGATGTTGGGTTAACAATGCTTCGTGAAAGAATGAAAATGAGCATGGCCATCAAATTATACAAGTTACCAGATGCACCAATCACTCCTGGATTTAGGGAAATGGAGCGACGTGATGTCCCTGCTGTTACAGAGTTGCTCAGGAACTACCTTTGCCAGTTTGGAGTTGCGATTGACTTTGATGAAAACGATGTCAGGCACTGGCTTCTCCCAAGGGAACATGTCGTCTACAGTTACTTAGTAGTAAGCCCTGAAAGTCATGACGTCACTGACTTCTGCAGCTTCTACAGTGTCCCTGCAACTATCACCAACCGGAAATACAAAACAGTGGAATGTGCTTATTCTTACTACAATGTAGCGACAGTGACCTCGTTACCCAAGCTGATGAATGATGCACTAATTGTCTCTAAGCAAAAAGGTTTTGATGTGTTTTACGCGTTGGATGTGATGCAGAATGAGACTTTCTTGAAAGAGCTGAGATTTAATGCCAAAAATTCACCGTTGCACTACTATCTCTACAACTACCGTTTGAGAAATGCATTGAAGCCATCAGAACTTGGGCTTGTTTTCTAGTGCTGTTAACACCACTGTTCTAAGAACAACAACATTCTAGATCAGAAGTCAGAACAATCCGAGTTTGTGAAGACAATTCTGTCTCCTAGGACCAAGTGGATTAGTTAATGGAGTAGACGATTTCTTTTTGTTTTGGATTATAAAAAGGTAATGAAACTGATGCTTTTTTGTTCTCACTCACATTATTGCAAATCAATATGAATACTCTTTGTAACTCTCCTCCACAGCCAACTGAAACTCACAGAGAGTGTTTGAATGACTCAATTGATGCCCCTCGAAATAAATTAGTGGGAATTTAAATTAATCAGATAAACCTGATTAATGTTGGTGGGCCTTGAAATAATGGGCCCAATAAAGGAGCGGCAAGTTGTGTGTTCCTAATTCCTAAACGTTGTGTTGGGGCATTTTCATTTTCTGGGATAGACGAAGAAGAGAACAAAAATTGGAAAAAAAAGAAAAAGAGAGACTCTTTTGAACAACAAACAAGGAAAAAAAATGGGTAGACTTTTTAGTCCAATCAAAGAGCAGAGTTGTTTCATCTTCTTCGTCTGAATAATTTATGGGTCTCATTAAGCTTGTACGATTTCTGGAAGAAGAAGGAATCAAAGGTAAATCATTTCTTTGTTTAATCTTGTGCACCCATGAGGACCAAAAAAAAATGGCTTTTTTTTTTTTGTCTCTCACTCGTGCTCTTGATTGTTATTAAATGGAAAGTTTGAATTTTTCGTTAAAAAATTGAGATTCATATTCGAATGCTTCCCGATCCGAGATGACTGACTCACCATAGAAGCTAACTTTCTAGGGATTTTAGTCTTATGTGAAGTTTGTTTTTAGGTTTCTTCCTTTAGTGGTTGATTTTTGTCTTTATTTAGCTGCGGCTTCAACAAAGAAGCTAACTTTCTAGGGATTTAGTCTATTATCCTTTAGTGTTTGCTTTTTTGATGATCGTTAACTCCAAAAGCTGATGATTATCACTGCTGCTTGGTGTTGATTCTGATGGAACACGTATTTTTCAATACAAATGTCACATATAAACTAATAATTTTGGTTTTTTTTTCAGGGCATATTTGTTGATTCCGCTTTTACAAATCTCCTCTCTTAGCCGCCTCCAGTGAAGCAACATATACCTCAGTGTATCAAAGGTGCTCAAATGCCCCCAACACAAATGTCACATACAAACAATAGGCCCGTCACGTTCACAACTTTTGGGTCCATTATATTGTTTTTGTTGCTAATAAATCATTTGTGCTTCTTCTGCCTAAGGATTCGTGTAGGATTAGAGAGTTTTAACTAAAAAATTAATCAGATCGCATGATTAATGTTGTTGGGCCTTAAAATAATAGGCCCAATAAGGTATGTGTTTGTGAACGTGAGGGAAGAGGCTTATTAATATAAATATGAAAGTTGTGTTTGGCCATATTGCAGTTTGTTTTCGTCCGTCAATTATAATGGTCCGTCAGGTTTGTTTTAACAGATTGCGACGACGACCGTCTCCGTTTGCACCAACTGAATTTTTTTGAGGAGGGAATTATGGCGCCAAATGTTTTAAAAGGCAGATGATGACACGTGGACTCGCCTCAATCTGACGGTAAGTTTGTGAAGAAATCTCATGGTCAAAATCGTCAAAATCATCTTCAGGACTTTCGCCTCTCAGTGTCTCCAGAAATTTCGAACTTCTGTTTTCTCTCACTTTTCTCCGATCGTAGGTCAACTATTTTCCGGCGATCTTCTTCCGATTTTTCAACCCGGAGCTTTTGGTAAGTAATTTCGTCATTGTTGATACTATCGCTTAGGTTTTGTTTTCGAATCATGGCTTTGTATCTGATTCTTCATAGCGATTTTTGTCCCCTTTAGATTATATGGAAATATGTAACTCGATCTGTAAATCCGATACTCGATTTCGGGAAAGTATTTGTGTGTTGTGGCTAGAGATTTTGGGATCGCTTTGACTAGGGTATCTAGCTCGGCTTTCTTATTCGTTTTCAGTTTTGATTCATGGCTGTTGCTAGAGTGCGTTTTTGCTTGCTAGCTTAATATGCTGTGTATTCATGATTAAGCAGTCAAACTTTTTGTCTCAGAGGAAACATTACAATGTCAGATCCAAAAGTGAATGCTGTGGAGGATGCACTAGTTGCTGATGCCAAGAGCTCACAAATTCAATTAGCCAAGGACGATACTTCAGGTGGAACCATACTTGGAAGGTTACTGCAGTGCCAGTGTTGTTCAATGACCCATAAGTTCTGGGAGACTCAACCTGTTGGGCAGTTTAAAGATATCCAGGACACGAGTTTGCCTGAAGGCCCAATTGAGCCCGCAACTTTGGTGTCTGAGGTCAAGCAAGAGCCGTACAACCTTCTTGGTCAATTCGAATGGACCATATGCGATGTGAACTCTGATGATGTGTGTTCAGAGATGTACAACTTTCTCAAGGAAAACAATTCTGAAGGGGGATATATCAAGTATAATTACTCCAGGGAGTATTTAAGGTGGGCATTGTGTCCACCTGGTTATTACCAGAGCTGGCATATTGGAGTCCGTGTCAAGACCTCGAAGAAACTTGTTGCTTTCATCAGTGGTGTGCCAACAAGAATCAGGGTGCGTGATGAGGTTGTTAAAATGGCAAAGATCAATTTCTTGTGTGTTCACAAGAAGCTCAGGTCTAAGGGACTTGCTCCTCTCATGATCAAGGAGTTGACTAGAAGGGTTCACTTGCAGAATATATGGCAAGCGGCTTATACCTCACGTCATATACTTTCTAGGCCAGTCACCAGCTGTAGATACTGGGTCAGAATGTTGAACCCGAAGAAGCTAATCGATGCTGGGTTGACAAGGCTTCGTGACAGAATGACAATGAGCAGGACTGTCAAACTTTACAAGTTACCAGATGCACCGATCACTCCTGGATTTAGGGAAATGGAGCGACGTGATGTCCCTGCTGTTACAGAGTTGCTCAAGAACTACCTTTGCCAGTTTGGAGTTGCGACTGACTTTGATGAAAACGATGTCAAGCACTGGCTTCTCCCAAGGGAAAATATCATCGACAGTTACTTAGTAGTAAGCCCTGAAACTCATGATGTCACTGACTTCTGCAGCTTCTACACTAACTCTACAACTATCCCCGGTAACCGGAAATACACGACAGTGAAAGGTGCTTATTCTTACTGCAATGTATCGACACTGACCTCGTTACCCCAACTGATGAATGATGCACTAATCGTCTCGAAGCAAAAAGGTTTTGATGTGTTCTACGCGTCGGATGTGATGCAGAATGAGAGTTTTTTGAAAGAGTTGAGGTTTTATCCAGGATGTGGACAGGTGCACTACTATCTCTACAATTACCGTTTGAGAAATGCATTGAAGCCATCAGAACTTAGGATTGTTCTCTAGTACTGTTGAAACCGCTGTTACCGCTCCCCAATGTAAACAACCTATGATCATTAAACCAATGTGTAGCCTAAGATTCCTCTTCCTAGATATCATTTGCAAGTAATATAAACAAAAGTTTAAAGCCTTTTATCTTTTTGCGTGTCTTTTTGTAGTTTTGCTCTGAACTATCAACACAAACAAAACTTCCCGAAGAATTGTTTTGTTCTGGATATTTAAGGTAGTGAAACTGATGCTTTTTATCAATAACATTATTGGCACATCAATATTGTTATGGTAGACAGATGTAAAAAACCAAAATCCCAATATTTTAGAGAAAGTACAAAAGCAAATCTTGAAAGCAGTAGGAAACCGATATACTGTAATTGTTTCTTGATTTTCTTGATTTTCTCAAAGATCGGCAAAGACCGCGAATATGTTACCATTGATGTAATCGTTCTCCACCAAGCTTACCAAATAGTAGCTGTTCTTCACCTGCATTTTTGGATCAAAATGTCCATTAGTCATTATAAATAAACCATTGTCAAGAGCAATAACTAACCCGATCAGATCAAGAAAAATGTATTAACTTACCTCCTCGAGCAAGTTTCTGGAAGGGTCGGCTTCCGGGTACAAGTTAGCCCAGCTTCTTGACCAAGTCTCAAATGCTTCATCCTTCCAGACTTTGAAGCTAGCGGGATCGACAATGGTTGGTTGAATGATTTCCTTAGCCGGGAAAACTCCCCATGTAACAGCATTCACATCAGATTGGGCAGTGTTCGATACCCAGTTTTCTCCTTTGTTCACAGCCATGTAAGTAATCGATGGCAAAGCTTTGCATTTCTCCACCACTGCATCTAATTTCTCCTTTGAGCAGAAGAACTCTAGATAAGCCTTTTGGTATACATATCCAACAGGACCTCCCCATCCTGCAAATCATACACAAGCAGAAGTATCGATGAATCAGGGATCAAAACTCTGAAACACTATTTGCTATGAGAACAGAGACTTAACGGGACTGATTCCTCACCAACAGTTGGGGAATCAGATCTCTCGGCGTTGACTGATGGTTGGCTATTGATGGTCAAGAAGCCTTTGGAGTTGATTTTTACCAGTTGCTCGTTTATTATCTTTGTCTCTGGCTGGAGTCCATCTAATTCAGACCAGGGACTGCTTTTTAGGTTTCCAAGGCAGAGCTCCTTGAATTTCTGTTATGTGACAGTTTTTGGCAAGATTATTGTAAGTAAGCGTCTGCCTTTTTTTACAGGTGAAAGTGAGGAAATGTGTGGTAGTGAAAGAAATGTTCTACCTCCTGAATATCTTCAACACTTTTCAGTGGGACAACCCATTCTTGTTGAAGCTTCTTGTCACGTGCTCGTGGACGTGAGAACTGACAACAAAAGCATTTAGTTCAGCAGAGAAGCTCACAAGAAGATGTTACATTTAACAATCTAGAGCAAATCAATAAGACCAATCGATAAAATCCTTTCAAACCCCATTTGCTAAGAAATCCTGAAAGAGAGTTATGCAATTACAGATGATGTATTGTAGTACCTGATGATCCGAGAGTGCACCATATGAAGCACTGCGTGAATCACCCCACCGGCCTTGTGGGAAGTCTTCCCAGCCCTTGGTTCTAGAAATGTAGCTCTTTGGACGGTTTGCCCTTCAAAGATCAGAAGAAAGCACAAGTCTTATTTTCCCTGCGGAGTAAAATATGTGGCTAAGCATAATCAGAACAAGAGGATCTAAGCGCTGTTACCAGAAAATGGGGCGGACATCTTCTTTAGTCCGGAAAACATTTGCAGGGCGTCTCCATGGTAAAGAACGAGAAATTTTGGACTCATCAATCATACCAAGATTCTGCAACACGAGCAAACTAGTTAGGCTACTCCACTATCAGCATGATGCTTTTACAAGTACAAAAGGTAGTAGAAAAATTGAGGACCAACCATCAATATTGCAAGAGCTGATTTCTCCATGTTCAATGTGTAGAGATGAAGAGACTTGACTCCATGAGCCAACATCTTTTTACACATCTCTGTTCCAAGGTGAATACCATAGGCTTTCACAGCTTCTTCATTATCCTTGATAGGCTCCAAGGCAGCCATCACCTCAACTGGTATCTACATTAATATAATCAAGTATCTCAATTTCATATCTCATCTAGCTGATCAAGAAACCTTAAACACACTTTTTTAAAATCAAGGTATCTTAAGCTTGCAAACAAACACCTTTATGAAAAAGGCAACAGCAATACCATCATCACCTTAAAGGTTATCCATTTGCAGAAACTGATGTTTTACTAAAAGACCAAAATTTACCTTAGTCTTGCAGAAACCAGTCATACGCAAGAACCCTCTGTAGTTATTAATAGGCATAATTCCAGGAACAATGGGACAATTTATCCCAATTTGCCGACAATCATTCACAAACTTGAGGAATATATCAGTATCATAGAAAAGCTGAGTAACAATCAGATCAGCTCCAGCATCTATCTGTTTCAAGACAAAACCCAAACTCAAACACACAATACAAAAATTTCATGAAACATTAAACCAAAAAAAAACCAAAAAAAAAAACAAACCTTTTTCTTGAGATACTCAAGATCACTCTGATAAGCTTCATTAGACGCAAGACCATTCTCACCAATAACATCAGGATGAGCCTCTGAAATATCAAAACTCATAAAAATCCAATCTTTAGCTACAAATTATACCAAAAGAAGAAAAGAAATCGAATTCGAATTCGAGAGATTACCAGGATAACCAGCAACAGTGATACCAAAGTAATCACCATACTTGCTTCGAATGTGATTAACGAGATCCAAAGCACAATCAAAACCACCTTCAACCTGAACAAACTTATCTTGACCATGAGGAGGATCACCTCTAAGAGCAAGCACATTCTGAATCCCATTAGATCTAATGGTCTCAAGAGCATGATCAATCTTCTCAACAGGCATGTTAGTACATGTAAGATGCATCATACTCTCAACACAAACAACGTTTTGCATCCTCGAAGCTATATCAAGCGTTAGATCTGCGGTAGATCCACCAGCTCCCCAAGTGATATCGCAAAACGTTGGACCATAAGCCACCATTCGATCCATTCTCTCAAAGAGATTGTCGACTCCATCTTCTGTCTTCGGTGGGAAGAATTCGAAGGAAAACGCTGTTTTGCCTTCGTCTGCCAATGACTGGATCTTATCAATCACCTTCATCTTCTTCCGATTGAGAGAGATTTTCGAAATGGAGAAGAGGCGAGTTGTTTCAGGTTCATGTAGTCACTGCTTTATACTAAACAGAGAGATCCAAAGAAGTTAGGTGGTTTTTAGACTTTACCTTACCCGTCCACTTCCTTAAATTATTTTCATTTTTAGAAATAATTATATTTTAGTTTAATGTAAATAATCCTTGTTTAATAAATTAAGGTTAATCATTAAGAAAAAAGGTAACATATGAAAAAATCATGAATCCGAGCTTTTGTTAGATTTTTAGGCGAGTTGATTTTGATTATAGATGTAATTATGCTGTTTAAATATTTTTAAATGAAACAGCATGAGTTACATAATTATTAAAAAAGAAATTTACCAACCACAAAGTCACTCACTGGTCACTATCTTTCTCCAACCCCTGATTTTTTAGTAGGTGAACCAGAACCACAAACCCACTTCACCACCTACCACGCAAGTCGCCGATCTATCACCGGTCGTCGGCGCGTGGTTTACACTGGCGGGAAAAAATTTGCTTAGACTTTGCAAACCTCTTACTTTACTTGGCTTCTGTCGGCGACACCGACACAGATGCACCAGTACAGTGTTTTTCAGCATGTGCTAATAACTTCAGAATAAACCGGTATTTAATGACAAACTCTAATAAATAAACCGGAAATGAGATTACCGGTTAATACAACAACCGTACAAAGTCGAATTATACACCACAAAGTTCTTCTTGCAAGACATCATCATTTTGAGATGCTTATGAAAACAACGAAATGAGAAGAAAGTACAGATGTGGTTACAACTTACAAGTAGGTGTATATATTACAAACATTATATTATGGCACAACACAGGTCAAGTTTGATGCAAGGACAATGCCACAGCACCATTTCCAAATTCTTTCGGTTACTTCAGTTTTTACCAAGACAGATAATTCAAGGTTTCTCAACTTCTTTCCAAGGAAATCTGCAGAAACATGGCAGCAAGGGTTACTTTAAACTCTATGCTTCTGGAAGTTGTAATGAGTCATTACATAGAGTGAAAACAAACAAAAAGTATATATCACCTGAAAACAATATTAGACAATCTCCCAGTCTTCTCTCGACATGTCGACAAACTCGGTAACACCGTCCTCAAACATCACCTGTACCAAGTTTAAAGATGTTAACAGAGGTCTTAAGTGATTTTGCCATGTTCGATGGTGAACAAGTATTGGCTAATTGTAATACCGAGTGCTTTCTTGAATACTCATCAAAATGTCTAACTAGGCCAAAACACCTGAAAATCTCAAAAAATAACACATTGGATGAGAAAAGCATAGAATGAGTCATAAAACTAATCCACGAGTTCGAATCTCAAAAAATACCTATCACTCGTGGGGCGAGATAACCTGATCACCACACCAATGCAATTACGCGAACATGTTTCCCTTTGACTAAGGTTGTTCCATGATATCCCTGGAGAAACGTGGAAATCTAAATAAATTGCTTTTCTTACAACCAAAAAGCAATGAGCTCCACTCGCAAATAGAGCAGAAAAAAATCCATACTTACCTGTATGGATATGTCCATTTTGATGCACCTAACAAAAAAAATGGAAAAAAGTAAGTCTCTAGACCTCATAACACACAGAATCTCACAGACTATGCAATGGAAAAGACAAGATAAAATTTCAAAATACCTTGGGCATTGTCTGGGCCACTTCATGTGCCACTAGATTAAAAGCTTCATCCGAGGCTAACTTAGGTTTACTAGGTTTTACACCAAGCTTCCTTCTGCAACCTACAGCCCCACAATGGCAGTCTTGATCTGCACCAAACTGAACAAACCTGCTCTATTTATTAGTGTCACAACTCAACAGATAAGAGAAAATAAGCTATGAAACATAGTGATGAATATAAAACCAGATATGTTATAAATCAAACTGGAGTGGGAGGAAATAAACTTACTGATAATCATAGGTCAAATGCTCTCCTTTTTTTATGCCACGAGTGGCGAAAATGCCGATTCTGGTTTCGCCATCAATTATCCTAATTGCAAGCAAAAGATAACCAAATGATGACTTTGCTCTCAACTAATCTAAACTAGAAAACAAGCACTAAGGATTGACAATAAACAGCAAACCATTTCTGCATCTGCGTATTCGGGTTGCAGCTATGATTGATATATCTTGATTTGTTTCCCTTATGAGTAGCATCAATCACCATATCTCTGGTTATCTCACATAAATAAAAGTTTGTCTCGCCACGGTGTTTCATCTTCCAAAGCCTTTCTTCACAAGTCTTATCATCAATAACTACAGTGAGCAAAGATTGAAAAAAGAACAAACAATTTTAACAACAGTCACAATATATTCAGCAGGGAGACAAAACATCAAATAGTCATATCACCTTCTCCGACATATTCAATGATAAACTCTCCTGGTTTGATTTCTTCTTCTGCTACAATCCCTGATCCGCATTTTTCTGTCTACAAGACCCAACTAATTTAACAAACCAACAACAAAAATCCACTAAATTCATTCAAAAGCATTCATACATTACCTGAATTAACTTCATCTTCTTGACATGCCGTTGTTGGAACGGCTTATTGTTACACTCACTCCCACACTTGCAACTTGAGGAACAGCTTGAGAATAGCATCCTAACACAAAAGATAAGACATTTTCCAGTCCAATGTACTCAAATTAAGCAGATAATAGTAGTCTTATTCCTAAATCAATGAAAAGCTCAAATCAATAGATCAAGAAAAGTAAAATAGAATCCGAGGCATACCCACAATGGCAATTACTTCCACACACAGTTGAAGAAGAACCAGGAGACGAGGAGGAGCAAGAACAGAAGATTCCATCATCTTCAACCCTCCTTTTGACTTTCTTCGTCAAGTATATATCTTAACAAGCTAAGGTAATAACAATTCAAGATGAAGTGAAATCGGCAAAGTAAAGCAAATCTACAAAGGATACTGCGCCTGATGAAGATATAAGGGGTAGGTTTTCCTTTATTCAACCAATCCGGTAACTCGAATTCTTCAGATTCTCCAATCTGATTCAATAGCTTGTTGAATACTTGCCCTAAGTGATTCCGGTCCGAAATCTGAGAAAAATATCTGGAAATTTCAGATGTCAAGAATAAGTAAAAATTTCATGAAGTTTTGGAACAGACCTTTTTGGTGGCTGGCATGGCGAATGAGTAAGGGACCAATAAGAAGCTCTAATAATAAGCAAGATTTGAAATTCGACCGATTGAGGTAACACCAAGTACGTCTAACTGTTGTTTCGGAATTCAAACTTTCTAAACCCTAATTATTACTTCTTCTTCTTGTTGTTGTTGTTGTTGAAGAAGAAGAAGTAACAATGGCGGATCTGAGACAGTAAGAAGATGAGATGGGTTAAAGAAAGAGCGGCAGTTGCCTTTTTTTAATCTTTTTTTTTTTCTCTTTGATAATTACGCCTCAGAAATAAATGGGTTTAAGGGTAAAACCGTAACTTGAACCTCGAGATGATATGTAGGCCCAGTATCAATATGGGCTTTTTGTATCCGATCCAAATTAGCTGAGCCTAATTACAAATATTGTTGCTTTATGTCGTGTCTATGTCATAGTCTTAGTCGTAATCACATTTATAGTTTTGTGTACTATCAACATATATTATAATTACCATAAAAATGAAATTGTGTTACCAAAGAATTAGGAAGTTGGAGAAAAATAAAATACTATCACTATCAGTGTTAATGTGATCTGTGTGACAATATATGCTGCAAAACTATATATTATATCAAAAAAATTCCAGGATATTCGAACGTTTATCCAAAAGTAAATCGGAGAGTCTTTTCTTTTTCCATGTAAAAAATGGTAAGACAGTAATTATAATCCTGATTATGTGAAATTTAATTGATAATTATAAGATATAGATTTGTCATTAATTGGAAGAGAAAGCAATCAACATCGAAGGATTTGAAGAAGGTGAAAAAAAAAAAAAGAATCGCCATTGAGATTGTCCCAAAACCTCCAAAGTAAACACACGTTGTTTCTTTGCTCTTGAGGTATCTTCGACGGGACGTTGAAGCGAGCAAGATACAACACGAAATCGATCTTCTTCTTTCTTCTTCTTCGTCTTCTTCCCCGTCGTCTGCTGAACCATTTGATCGATCTCTCAGGTGATCCTTCTGTTTCTTTTATTTCTTTCTTCTCTCTGCTAGAAATTGAGAGTTGTGAGAATTCCTGGGCTAAAAATTGGATGATGAAATCGTGTTAAAGAACTCGAATTCTGCTATATACGAACGAAGAGGAGTTGTCAACATTTAAGTTGATGAATTGATCATTTTCGATTACTGTAGATCCGTTAGTTGAAACTTCGTTAAGGTCAAGCCTGTTTCTTGATTTTGTCTTTTGCTAAAAAAATTCTTCAAATAAGAGAATATGCATGTGGAATCCAAATGCTTTTATCTTAAAAATTGTGATTTCTATGTCTCTGTTGACTCCCTAAGCCCCCCTAATATCATGCGGAAAAGTCTTTGTGGTGATGTTTCAAGAGGTCTAGAAGCTATAGATTCTTGCTGAGTTTTTGTTGGTTTGTAATTATAGAATCGTTATTGTGTTTCATGCTTGTTTGTTTTCATCATGTTTAGCTCTAGGTTTAACAGAGTGGTGTTAAGCTGAACTTCAGTGGTCAAGTTATGGTCGAGAGTTATTTGATTAAGCTTCTCTGAACCTTGAAGTCACACACACCCAATTTTGTGAAGTGTTTGCAGTTAATTTTGGAAGGTTTTAGTCAATCTTGGCTTTCTGTTACTTAAAGTATGTTGGATGTTAATTCGGTGTCTTTTGTGCTTATTATTTCAGATAAGGTTCTCAGGTTTTAAGTTACTTCTATGAGACGGATACGCTGCAATTGGTGCTTCATGTCTAGGTAATGAAGGCTTTATGTGATAGATTTGTTCCTCAACAATGTTCTTCATCAAGCAAGAGTGATACGCATGATAAATCCCCTTTAGTTTCAGATTCAGGACCTAGTGATAATAAGTCCAAGTTTACCTTATGGTCAAACGTCTTTACGTCTTCTTCCTCAGTTTCTCAACCGTATAGGGAGTCTTCAACTTCTGGGCATAAGCAAGTTTGCACCACTCGTAATGGTTGGACAGCATTTGTAAAAAGAGTCTCTATGGCTACTGGCGCAATTAGGAGATTCCAGGACCGTGTTTTAGGGCCAAATAGGACTGGTCTGCCGAGCACAACAAGTGATGTATGGCTCTTGGGTGTCTGTTACAAAATATCCGAGGATGAGGCCTCGGGGGAAACCAATACTGGCTGTGTAGTGGCTGCATTTCAACAAGATTTTTCATCCAAAATACTGATGACATACCGTAGAGGTTTGTAAACTCAACTACAGATTCAAGCCAAAATAAAAAATTTGCATAATATTTACCATTTATGAATTTTATTTTACAGGTTTTGAGCCCTTTAGAAACACAACATATACCAGCGATGTGAACTGGGGTTGCATGATTCGAAGTAGCCAGATGCTTTTTGCTCAGGTGTGAGGAAGAGTATTTCTTTTGGCATTTTGAAGTTTATAACATATTCTGACAAACCAAATATTATCAGGCGTTGCTTTTCCATAGGCTGGGGAGGTCTTGGACTAAGAAATCTGAGGTAAGCTCAATATAGCAACACTAGGAACAGAAACCTGGTTTCTTGCATCGAGAGAGTGGAAATCTCATGCTTGTTTGATTTAAAAATGCAGCTGCCTGAACAGGAATACTTAGAGACCTTGGAACCTTTTGGTGATTCTGAGTCTTCAGCTTTCTCCATCCACAATCTTATAATAGCTGGAGCGTCCTATGGTCTCGCTGCTGGGTCATGGGTAGGACCGTATGCCATTTGTCGAGCGTGGGAATCATTAGCATGCAAGAAGAGAAAACAAACTGATTCTAAAAACCAGACGCTTCCTATGGCTGTTCATATTGTTTCTGGCAGCGAAGATGGAGAGAGAGGTGGGGCTCCAATTCTCTGTATAGAAGATGCTTCCAAATCTTGTCTAGAATTCTCAAAAGGACAGTCTGAGTGGACACCGATTCTCCTTTTGGTCCCACTGGTTCTTGGGCTTGACAGTGTGAATCCCAGGTTTGCAATTGTGAAGTTGATTACATTATTTTTGGTTTGTGCTCGACTCGTATTTGTATTTGGCCTTTCTGACGCATTGCTAAAATCTGATGACAGGTACATTCCATCTCTCATAGCCACATTCACTTTTCCTCAGAGCGTGGGTATTTTGGGTGGCAAACCAGGTGCCTCAACTTACATAGTTGGTGTTCAAGAAGACAAAGGTTTCTACCTTGATCCGCATGAAGTTCAACAGGTTTCATTTCGTGCCTTTGAATTTTTAGAGTCCATAAATCTTGGTCTGGCATTGAGGTGGTCCATAATACCTAAGTCGGATTAGATGCCATTTCACATGTTGGTTTCACTGATTGAGACTTATCGTTTGATGATTGATTTAGGTGGTCACAGTCAACACTGAAACACCAGATGTTGACACATCCTCCTATCATTGCAAGTGAGTCTCCTCTAATTATCATGTCACAATCTACTTTTGCCTGGTTCAGTTTTATCTTGTTTCTTAATTTTATCTTGAATCTGCATCAGTGTCATTCGTTATGTTCCTTTGGAATCACTCGACCCATCTCTAGCTCTCGGATTCTATTGCCGCGACAAAGGTACTGTATTACGACATTCTCTAAAACCCAAAAGTTTTAAAATCTGTAGTAGTATCCTAACTTGATAAAAACTTTCCCTAATCTTCACCAGATGATTTCGACGACTTCTGTCTCCGAGCATCAAAACTAGCCGAGGATTCAAACGGTGCTCCACTATTCACCATAACTCAAACCCACAGCACGATAAACCAAAACAACTACGGGTTTTCGGATGATGACAGCGAGGATGAACGTGAAGATGACTGGCAAATGCTCTGATCATCATCATCAAACATTTTAACAATCTCAAGCTACAATTCTTTTTTCCTTTTGTTAACCAGTTCTTTGTTTTTTCTATGTGGTGGTGTAAATTACATCAGATCAAACACAATGTTGTACTATAAAATCTTTGGATTTTCAAACATAGATTGAAGCATGTGAAAATGGAAGAGTAGAGAAATCAGAAGGTATGTGAACATGACTCCATTGTCCCATTTTCTTCTCAGTCGTCATCTTCATCATCACTCCTCCTTCACCTTCACTCTCTCTTTTGCCGCCAATCATTACCACCGATTCACCTCCTAAGCTTCCGGCGAAAACTGAGCTTCCAGTCATCGGAAGCTGTATTGTTTCAAGATCCAGTTTCCAATTTCTCGAATCATCCTTAGTTTCCCATCGACGTTCACTCTGTAAATCAGTTTCTGTGAAACACAATAACTTAGAGGAGCTTCTTAAGTCTCCGGCGGTGCGACCTCTCGGGCTAGTATCTGGAAATCGCCAAATGTTTTCGCTTTTGGACCAGGAATTTGTAGCTGGCTCGTAAATTTCTCCGTCAGATCGGAATCTTCCTTGAGATTCCGTTCCGTAACCACTCAATACGCAAAACCTTAGATCCGTACCAATGGCGAACCCTTGACATTCGTCTCTTCCTTCCGTCATCGGAGGAACCGTCGACCACTCGTCTTTCTCGACGTCGTACACCTCCGCCGAGCTTAAAGCGTTTTTCTGATCGTCGTGACCTCCGGCAACGTATACCTTCGTTGAACCAACGGAGGCGCAGGCGAAGAACGATCGCGATTCCTTCATCGGCGCACCTCGTCTCCACTTCCTTCCGGCGAATTCCAGAACGTAAACGTCTCTCGTCGGCTGTAACGTCTCCGGATCCCAACCGCCGATGAGAAGAATCTTCCCGGCGTCCTGAAGCACGACGCACTCGCAGAAAAGCGGGATCTGCTGCTTCTCGGATAACGCAACGCGATGCCACGTGGACATCGCAGCGTTATAAACGCTCAATCCAAACCGCGGCGTGCAGAAAACGCGCGGTTGTGACTCATCCTCTGATTTTTTCTCGTCCACCATTAATGTCTCTCCAACCGCATTAGACGCTGGAATTGGCGGCGTAAGCGGTTGAACGAGGCAGAGGAGAAGCTCTGCTTTACCGCATCTCCGCCTCTCTCGAATGAAAGAAGAGTCGGAGAGTAAAGTTCGCCAAGAACGGCAAACGGATTTCATGGCGGATTGGAATTGGTACGGAACTCTGACCAAACACTCCAAAGCTAATTCGGACGGTAAACCGGGAATCAAATCGTGACATTTCTGGAAATCTCCAGCTTTCTTTTTCGACACTTCCATAATCATTGAACTGAATCAAGCTTGAAAAAAAAAAAACAGAGAGTGTGTTTGGTTGAGCAAAGTGTGTGTGTAGAAGAAAGACACAAAAACTGAACGAAAAATTGCGATTTAACTTTGAGTGAGTGTGAAGTTACAAAGAGGTGGCAGAGCCTTTAAATAGGGAAAGAGGAGGATGATGATTTTGCTTGCGGTTTAAATTACGCGACGGTTCTCGTTTAAATTTTCAAAGCTTTTTACTCATTTAGCAGCTTATAAAAATATATCTAGATTCGTGTATGTCGCAAAACGCAAACGTATCTAAAAATTTATATCTTAATCAGCTAATAAAATCGTTCCCTTTCAATTTCACCAAACAGGCAAGAGTCAACACTTGGGTTATTTTGATGCGATTTCCTTTATTAAGGAATAAAATTGTGAACTGGTTTAATTCATGAAGACGGTGCTTTTGTTAAAACAAACTTTTCATAAAAATAGGAAAAGTAGCAAGCTTCTAGAAGCTTTATATGAGTAAACAGAAGGGTAACTCATATACTCCTTCAAATTTTGAATATCAACCAAAATATCAAGAAATATCCATGTAGTTTTATGACGTCATATGTATTTTTATTCGCATTAAATTTCTATCAATTTTTTGTCTCTTGATTTGTGATATCGCAATTAAATTTGTGACATCGCACATTAGATAAAATTGGAAATTACGATTTCATATATAACCATCCCGTCGTTCTTTTTTTGCATATCAACAACGATGAAAACTATATAATACCAGTTTGTTTTGGCGGTAAATGTTCAGGGCGTTCATAGACTGCATCAACATAATATATTTTGGTCAAGTTCGAAAAGAAGAGAAAAAAATCGTTTCTGATGTAATTTGTAAAGACCAATAGTTGAAGTTAGGTCAGTGGTCATTTGGTTAAGTGAAGTTAGGTAACTTTATATTTGATATATACTGTGCCGCACTTTTTTGTTTAACGCTTTTACCCCTCTAGATTATAAAATGAGTTTGAACTAATAACTTTCTAATTAGTTTAATCAACTAGATAGATTACTATTCCCTTCCAATGTCACCCAACAATTTGGTTCTACTGACACGATTTCCTTTATATTGAAAACGAATCTATAACCTCTTGATAAAGTTCACGAAGACCAGCAGTGAGCTTTTTAGTATTTACCATCACTTTTTCTTTTGCTTTTATTTTAAATCAAAAAAAACTTCTAGAAGCTTTACAAAGACAAAAAAATAGTATGATACTGTCATAAGGAATGAGTCGTACTCACTGACGCAACCGTCAACCGATAAATAAATATCTCGTTAACTGTTAATTTATTAGTACAATTTAAAACAGGTATATATGTTTTGAAGGACATTTCATTTCAATTTGTCATTGTGCACGCACTATCAAACAGATTCTTAATTGTTCTTAATTCCTTTTCTTTTGCCAAAATTATTGTTCTTAATTGTTAGTATAAGTTTTAGGACATCATCATGTGTTTTTAATTTTGTAATACGTATTTTTTTACGTAGAACAATGTGAGAGCAGTTTCGTTTGAATAAAAGATTCAATAAAATTATGATTGATTAAAACTTTATAAGGGTTTCTGCTTTACTATATATAGTCTTCTAGAAGAAGTTCTCATGGATATACATTGGCATTAATTATCCTTTGGTCTTACTCTTCGATTATTCAACTGATTATATGAAAACGTTGACACGTATATTATGCGATGCACCGACGTAAAGGTATGTCTCGCGGACTTACAGCCTCACACAAGTCATCTCGTCTCCACCGGATAATGATGCTTTCTGTTATTTTTTTGGTTTATTTATGAAACTACACTTACTATTTATACCGTGATTTTTTTTCAAGGAAATAAGTTTAATTTGGGAAAAGTCGTGGATGAATGAATATGCATAAAAAGTCTTGTACCAAAAAAAAAAAGAATATGCAAAAAGGAAAAATAAGAATGGGGTCGAACATTAATAGGGGACTGGTCCATTACACTCTATCGCATTTTCCCCACATTGTCTGTTCTTGTTTTGTCAACTGTCCTTTCTTTTATTACTCTCTACTTATGTATTTTCTCTCTATCAGCTTTTCTATCTTTATTCTTGGGCAAGTTATTGTCGTGTAAACACAAAGCAATTAACGTAGATTTTCTTTGAATAGCAGTACTTCCGCATATAAACGAGTATCTTGCTAGTTGTTTGATTTATTTTCATTTTTAATCAATAATAACCCTAAAAGGTAATCTTGGCGATTGATCGATCGCGTTAGTCAAAGAAACAAGGGATATATCTTTTGAAACTTTTTGCTCAACAAGAAAAAACAACTATAATATCATAAGTTTTGTTTTGTTTTCCTTAAATGGATTATGGATGTACTATTAACAGATTCTATTAATGAATTTCACGACTACATAATAGCAAGACGAATTTGAAATCATCACGAAAGTGAAAAAGGCATATATATTTCAACGAATGTTGATTGATTTACGACTCCAATGAAGGGGATTGGTTTCTAATTATTCTGAAAATGAAATTTAAAATAAAATAGTAACAATTAAAAGAAAAGAAAAATAGGGATAAGGGTTCTAGAAGAGAGCAATGATATTTTCCCTTTTAGGGAGTAGTCATCTTTATGGGAAGGTAACAAGTGGGCCGAAACTGGCAAGCACTTATCCTCTTGCTTTTGTCTTTATGGTTACTAAAGCTTTTCTCTTTCTTTTCTTCTAGAAGACCATATCATATAGAGTAATTAATTGCACTACATAACTACATTTTGGTTTATAAGTAAACTAAGGGTTTGCTTCTTCTAATTACACAAAAACGAGTAGTCAATTTTCAATGATCCGATTCCGGTTCAAATCACATTCTAGTCTAAACCGGAGATTTCTCATGTTTGGGTGAACTTTGACAGAAAGGTAAACTAAAAGCCAAAAGGATTTCAAGAACATTTTGCTGAGAAGAACACAAAGTAAAACGCCCACAATGGCCAAAGGAACTGAATAATCAAATAGCCTATCTCTGATAAAGATCACAAGTCTCTGATCACTTGAACAAAAAGAACACTCATATCCCAAAATCTATGAAATTAATGGGCAAAGATAAAGAAGGAAGCTTGCTTTCATCAATTCATTCTCCTGACAAGCTCGTTGATGAAGTTCTCCCTGTTTCCAGCATCACCACCTTCGACGTAGTGGTTTCTCTTCTTCTTAAGGCCACCGAGTGGTGCCTTCAATTGGAATGGCCAAAGGAAATTGTTGGCTTCCTTGAAGTGAGGTCCAACGGTCATGATCTCATGGATCAGATCCTCCACGCAGATGATACCATGCTTCCCTAGAGCTTGATCCACAATCGAGTTGTCGGTAAGTGCTATCCTCTGGTGGTTCAGCTTTCCATAACCCCTTTTGTAGATCAGTTCCTTGACACTCTTCAAGTTTGGGTATCTGCACCAGAGATATCATTCGGTTAGAGCAGGCAACTTCTCATGGTTGCCATATATATATAGAGAGAGAGAGAGAGTCAGATTACATACCCGTACGTCACGTAAGGTTCAACTCGGCGCAACATGTTTACTGTTGCCTTGTTCACCTTAAGAAACACACCATTGAAGATCTGCACACGTTTATACCACAAGTAAACTTCCTGATAACGTAATAGTCTATCTACTCTCTTTTAAAGAGATAATCATCCCACAACTATCACATACTAGTTAAACATATGACAGATAAATCTAACGATCAAAGTTTCCCTGTTATACTACTAAAATGTCTGGGAGTAGACAAACGTAGCAAGCTGCGGAACCTACCTGTCTCAAACGCAGAAGCTGCAAAATTTTCTTGGTTTTTGGGTCAATAGCATTGATACTGCAAAAGAAAAAACAACCATGTCAAGAAACAACAGAAACAGTTTGCAACAACTAAACATAATACGAACATAATAAAGACACATACCCACGGATACGAATGATAAAGAGCAATTTCGCCTCTGGATCGACATAGAACCCTCCTTTCAACTTAGCCTCCCTCTTCAATCGGATCAACTCATTATCCTAAACAAAGAACATAACATTAGAACAACAATGAACACAACAGTCAGCTTAGTTAGCAAAGCCTAGACAAGTGTGTTCCTTTTACCTTCTCAGCGTATTCTTTGGCATACTGCTCAGCTCTCTTGAAGATGAGCTTGCGGGTCTCAACACTCTTCTTCTTAGCAGCAACAGTTTCCTCTTTCTTGGCCAATGCCCATTCCTCTTGCCTCTTGATCTTTTTCAACACAGACTCTGGAACCACTACCTTGGATTCAGCCATTTCTCCTACAAACAAAACTGTAATAAGCTATACGAAACAAACTAGTATATAAATATAAAAAAGACACCTTTGAGCAATACAATTATCAAAGGGTTGAAATTGAAGCAAGACAGCGTCTCTGAAAATGATTGAAGATTGTGAAACTCAATCCAACGATTCCATAACTAGGTTAAAATTTCTCAACAAATCAAAGTGAATTCTCTACAATAGAACTAGAGTAATTGGGTTTATCGATCACACAAACATCAGAACAAACAAATTTATAACGAATCAAAGAAAACTTACTATCAGAAACGAAACTAAACGATGAAGATCAAAGAAAGAAGCTTACTTGAGATGAAGAAGAAGAAGTCTGAGAGAGGGGAAGAGATAGTGTGCGGCGTAGAAGGAGGACAAAACAAACAAGTCCAAAATGTGGGTTTAGGGTTTACTTCGTAACCCTAATTTTTCTTCTTCATTTTTTGGGAACGGGCCTTAATTACATAAGAGGCCAAGTAATCTGACTTTACATGGGCTGGGCCTGAGTGATTTCGTTGACTTGACGAATACAAATTGTCCAAATTATGTTGCTATCATTGACCGATCAGTTAAATCAGTTATAGGACGTTTTATTAGTAGTGTAATTTAGCGTTTAATCGTCCCTAAATTTAATAAATTGTCCTTATAAAACGCGACCTTTTGACCTCGGTTAACTCTTAACGTCTTTGTAACATTTAATCATATTATCTATGCAATATTCATCTCTATGATATTAATAAGTATTAACTAGTAAAAGTATAAAACTATGTAGATTTAATTAGAAAAATTCAAACATAGAGGACGTACACACACACCGCCACCACATAAGAAGATTTTGTGTATGATTACAACCAACCCTTTATATATATAAAAAATCATAAAAATGAATGACACCTAAATGTGAACCTTTTTATATATATAAAGACACGTTCTTGAAAACAAGATCGCCGATTTGAAAATCGAAATTTATATATTTTAAGTATACTTTGGTCAACGTAGCTTACCTCATTATATAATTAATGGATCAAGAAAATCAAGAATCACCGGAGCAGAAATGGCGGGAGGAGGAACGACCTTGGAGTATACGCCAACATGGGTGGTTGCTCTCGTCTGCTCCGTCATCGTCTCCATCTCTTTCGCCGTCGAGCGTCTCCTCCACCGTGCCGGCAAGGTTATCTATACACATATATGCATAGCTTGTACGTTTTTGACTAAATGACGTACGTCTCTGTATTTATACATGTGAAATACAGCACTTTCGGAAGAACGATCAGAAGCAGCTTTTCGGGGCATTACAGAAAGTAAAAGAAGGTTACGTCGTGTTTGATATATATAGCCCCATATTTATAAAATTTCCCTTTGTTTTGGATATTGCATTGGCAATAAATTATGTTTTTGGTGAAATTCCAAGATCAATATAAGGTGATGTCATTTGATCATCGTTCTAACATGATTCTTAAAAAAACATTGTGAATTGGAAACAGAACTTATGCTACTAGGGTTCATATCGTTGCTCCTATCAGTAAGCCAGTCTAAAATAGCAAAGATTTGCATACCAAAGGACTTGAGTGAAAAGTTTCTCCCTTGTAATAAACCAAAAGAAGATAAGTCCCTCAAAGACACCACCCATTTCCAGTTCAGCTTCACCGGCCGTCATCTCCTCGCCGAAGATTCCGCTACCGGCGAATACTGCTCCCAAAAGGTAATTACCGTTTTTTTATTTTATGGTCAAACCCAAGATTTATCTCTTTTTGTATGTCTTACACGTTTTCAGCAAAAAGATATATGATTGGATATGAAGACGTGCATAGAATTGACATATAGATATTTTTGTTTTGTTTTAAATTCAGGGAAAGGCACCATTAATGTCATTATCAGCTCTGCACGAGCTTCATATATTCATCTTCGTATTAGCTGTAGCTCACATTATTTTCTGCCTCTTGACCATTCTTTTTGGTACCATGAAGGTATTTTCTTAATTACACCTTACTTCAACGATACTCAAAAATTTTCCTATCTTCAATCACTTAACTCTAAAATCAAAGCTCACACCATAAGATGCAATAACACTTTTATATCAGCATTAGAAGTTTCTAGTTAATTCTATCTAATGACCATAATATAATGTCATTGGCATAGATAATGCAATGGAGAAAATGGGAGGATCAAGTTTTAGAGGAGGACAACAACACAGACAAAGGTATAATAATACAATTATGAAATAAAAGGAACATTGTAAAAATAAAGATTTACCTTTTTACTTACTAGAATGATTTTTTTTGTTTCAAGGTCTTGACAACTTTTCGTTTTTCGGATAATTCTAATCATTTTTTAAACTTAACCCTTCTTATACACATACCTACACAGTGATCCAGAAGAAATTCACACACGTTAGAGAACACGAATTCATCAGGGGACGATTTCTTGGTGTTGGAAAAGCTGATGCTTGCTTTGGATGGTTGGTGAGTCATCTTAGTTCTCAAGACATGTTTGTATGCACATGCAAAAGTTTTGAGTGTGTAATATTGTCCTTTGCAGCAATCATTTATGAAGCAGTTTCTTGCGTCAGTCAATAAATCAGATTACATCACGATGAGGCTAGGCTTTGTCACGGTATATACCTCGGATTCTGAATGGTCCATATAGAATTGAGTTTCTATCTACAGTAACTTCTTTATTTTCTTTCCTACTAGACTCATTGCAAGACCAACCCAAAATTCAATTTCCATAAGTATTTAATGCGTGCCCTTAATTCCGATTTCAAGAAAGTTGTCGGTATCAGGTAAACAATTTCAAGCTTGTCCAAAAACCATACTTAATTACAAAAAAACTGGTCTTGATTCTATTCTAATGTATATATCAACTTGCAGTTGGTACCTTTGGGTATTTGTGGTTCTCTTCTTGCTTCTAAACATTGCTGGTGAGAGAACATCTTTTAAATTCGATCCAGGCCGAGTTTTCTTCTTTTGTACGTATAATCATCGAGCCCATCTTTTTTTTGCAGCATGGCATATTTACTTTTGGCTAGCTTTTATTCCTTTGATTGTAAGTCACTAATCCGCTCCTCCATGTTTATGCTTCAAACTCATTTTGATCATCAACCGGATTTACGCGATTTTCTCCTCAGCTTTTGCTTGCTGTGGGGACGAAGTTGGAGCATATCATCACAGATTTGGCTCATGAAGTTGCAGAGAAACACATTGCTGTGGAAGGAGATTTAGTGGTCCGACCATCAGATGATTTATTCTGGTTTCAAAGTCCCCGGCTAGTTCTCTTCTTGATCCATTTCATTCTTTTCCAAAACTCCTTTGAATTAGCCTACTTCTTCTTTATACTCGTAAGTGTACTCTTACCATAAATCGATCTAAACCAATCTAAAAATCAACATAACAGAGGAGAACTCTTGCAATTGTAACAACAGGTAACATATGGTTGGGATTCTTGCATCATGGAACATGTCAAGTTCATAATTCCAAGACTCATCATCGGGTAATAATAGCTGTTAACGCCAAAGCTTTTCTACATCTATCTCCTTAAAAGTTTCTTGATCTTCAAATGAAGAATCTTTTCACTCTGTTTTTCAGGGTATTGGTTCAGCTTCTCTGCAGTTACAGTACCTTACCGCTCTATGCACTCGTCACTCAGGTACAGATTTTGTATTTTCTTGTCATTCCCTTGTGGTCTGAATATCAACTAGACCAAGACACAAACTCAAAACCACACCTTCTTATCTTGGTGGAAAGATGGGAAGTTCATTCAAAGGTGCAATATTCAACGAGCAGACACAACAACAGCTTGTTGGATGGGCAAAAATGGCTAAAAAGGGAGTGAAGAAAGGGACAACTCAAGCAGCAGGCACCAGTCATGGTGGCAGTCCAAACCCTCTTGCAGCTACTCCTTCACCACGGTCTGTTCAGTTGCAGTCGTTGCTAGGAAAAGGCTCGTCTCAACAAAACCAGCACCTTGGGGAAACACCAGAGATTGTTGAGGAGAAAGATTAACAAAAGCTTCCATCAGACAAAAACGTCTTGGGACTTTGTTTGATATCTAAAAAACTGATTTAACAGTGTTGTGAAAAATATATACACCAAAGAGGCTGAATCTCTTTGTCAATTGATCAAACAAACTATTTACTTTCTAAACAAGCCTTCGTTTTTCAAAAAACTCCTATCCATTTTTCGATGATTTCGTGTTCGTTTCTGTATTTCGTATACGAAGAGATCCAAAAGAAATAAGTTTAAAGAGGATTCTAATAGCTGAAAGAGCCATCTGATATATGTCACTCCAAACAGGAACCACGAAATCCAAACATTTTTGGTTTTTAACATTTTGTTTTTGGACAAGGAAAAAGGATAAAGGGGAACTGGTGACCACGATGAGATCTGTATCAAACAGTCAACATAAAGAGGGGAGAAAGAGAACTGGTTACATCATTTGGTGATTAACAGATAGAAGAGAGAGAGAGACAGAGCTTGCAAATTTTTCTCCATTATTCCTCCTCTGCAGCACTAGCTGCGTTAAGATCCACACTTAGATCCAATTCCTGCAACATAAAAAGTGATCACTTCCCAATCACAGAAGATGTCGGGTTAATAAAACCGATATATTTGTGATTCTCAAACATTTACCTTTCCAGTGATCAATTTATACATGTTCAACACATCAACAACAGTTGTGTCAAAGTGTGTTGTAGCATCATAACTCTGTTGTTTTGGACAGGAACACAAGGTTGTTAGAAACCAGCCAATTCTAGGATGCTCACAACAAAAAAAAAGGATAGCTAAACTAACCGTTGATATGAAGCAGTTGTCCAAAGTGGGTTCGTTGACAGGCTCATATCTATCATAGATGTCGAAGAATAGCTCATCAACAGGACCCAGAAGGTCAATTCCAGGCTTGAGCTCAGTTTGAGGGTTATCAGTTTCAGCGTCTGTCGACACAAATGCTATGAACTTTCCCTTGGGAGCAACGTTGTGTGAATACGAACAACAGAAGACATACCTGTCATATACAATCAAGATGTAATCATGAGCCGATAAACAAACATATCAATCGACTCAATGATACACACTGCCAGGTTTTATAGAGTGTATGTGTTTTAATCAAGAAAATAATATAGTTGAGAAGAGTGTTTTGCCAACATTCGTCTAAACAGAAATTCAGAAACTTTCTATTTTACTTTTCAGCTTCAAGTGTGAATCAAGAAAGGTATCTCTGCAAGCTCGATCATAATTCAGACAAAGCTTAGCTACCACAGAGAACAAATATATGCAAATTGACGTTTCCTTCAGGTCATTCAGGCTCATTTACTTCTATAAGTGGAATCAAAAGATGAATAAGAGAACTCACATGTCTGATTTGCGGCCCAATTGTTTTTGGGGTAGGATGACTTGCACCGAGTGAGAATCATTGGTGTTTGGAATAGGGTGGCTCATAATAGCAATCGCCCGAGCAACCCTGCCAATCTTCCTGACCTGTTTCAATTGGATTATATTAAAACATATCAAAGTAATGTTAACATACCACGAGCCTATATGCATCCAACAAAAAAGTCAAGCCACAGACAAAGCTAAATGTCACTGTAAGATATCCGGTCGCAGCCATTACCTTGTTGGATAGGTAAGAAGGATCGCAGACAACTTTTTTGCATTTGGCAGTCTCTCCCTCAGATGTAACACCAGTAACCTTACCCTCCTCGTCAAACTCTACCTGTTATAAAAGCGACATCAGGTTATCAGATCTAGCATCCATACAGTTAACGACAGAAAAAGTTGCAGAACGACCGAAACAAAAAATCTACAAAGATAAGGAAGTCAAAGACGCACCTTGCACTCAGGTTTGTTCAACATATACGTCCCACCATAGACAGCACTAAGTCGTGCAAATGCCTGAACCAAGGAAGAGAAGAGAAGTTCAAAGAGAATTCAGAAACTATAACCAAAACACCAGAATAGTTGCACCAACCAAATAAAGCATGTATAAGAGAAGACAAAGAAAAACCTGAGGTAATTCTCCCAATCCATAGAGAGGATAGATATATGGTGAACCTCCTTGAAAACGTGCAAGGGACTCTGAGTAGAGCTGATAAAGCATTTAAAGAAACAGAGTCAAGCATGGAAAACTGAGAGCAAAAAGGAAGACTTTAAAAACAAAGGGAACCAAACTTTAAAGTCCTACGAGAGAAATTCACCTTCATTCTCATTACAGTATCATAGGCAGGTTGATGGAGATGATTGTCATTACAGTGAAGTGCCACTGCATGCCCAATAAAGTCAATAGTATCTTCACCGAGACCAAATTTCCTGCCGAAGTGTTATCTTGATAGTTAGCAGCAGAGAGTCTAAATCAAATATTGACAACACCATAATGCAGAAGACAAAAGAACATCAACTTACGCAATCAAATCCTTAGTTGTAACTCTCCTCAAATCCATTCCATCATGTGTTTTTGGGTCCTTCTCGTCGTATTCCTGAACATAACTGAAAAACTTTCCGGCTCGACGTTTCTCAAAAATACCCATGAGAGGAGATTTGAAGGCCTCCATTGGAGTTGCTGGCACCTTTTGGACCTGTAGGATATAAACAGTTAATATAACTAGAAAAAAATTACTTAAACTGCAAAAATCTGCAGCTAGAATGATCAGTGAAAAGCTTTTGACCAACAGAAAACATGGGAGAAAAAAAGATGCACAAACAGACTTGAAATCTATGGGAAAAAAAGAAGAAGAGAAATAGTCAAAAGATAAAATGAAAATGAGTAGTCACTGTACCTTGCCTTTGACGAAAACATAGCTTCCATCAACAGCTTTAAAAGACAAGTACTTAGTCACATCCGTATGAATAAGGACACGAACAAGCTTTCCATTTGCCATCATAAACTGGTCAACCACATTGAGAGAGAACACTTAGTAATACAAATAAGCTAGTAAAGGGACGATTAAGCTGGAAAATAGCTAATATGATACCTTGGGCATCATGTCGATATTATAGTCTCTGCTAGAGCCTAAATGAGCAGGAGCCTTTTCTTCCCCCCTGAACTTCTTCCACAGCTGGTTAAAACAAAGCAACATCAATAACACTCGCTGATGATAACTTACCACAAAAAGTCTTAGTACAGATTTTAAAGAAAACTGACCTGATTGAGATTAAGCGAAGTTGACTCTCCACCATAGTAGTCATTCCTGTCCATGTGAAGTACCTATTTGGAAGATACATGAAATGACACCATAAGATTACTCAAAAAGAAGTAAACTTGGCTTATTGGTTGAAGACAAAGTCAGCTAATCAATCACATAGAAGATTTAGGAGTCGAGATCATGAAATTTAGTATTTTTACGCAATCTCAATAACTAACTAAATGCATCAAACTCAGATTATAGTCAAAATCGCGAGGCCGATTGATTCTCATGTTGAAGCTAACAAAGCAATCGCTTAAAATCGTAGAACCAGAGCTCAAATCACACAATCGGAGATATAATCTCATTACGATTCGTTCATCGTGTAAAGAATTAAAAGTTGAATTTCTCCGGATCAAGCATGGATTCAAAAAGCTCCAAAGACAAAAAAAAAAGAGAGGAGAGTTGAGGAAAGAGACCTTAAGACCATCGACGGAGAGAAGACCACTAAGGATGCACTCCTTGAGACCAGTTCCCAGAACTATGACTTCGTACTCTTCATCCATGGCTGCTGATCCTCAAAGAGAAAGAAAAAGATGGACTTTTTGATATGCGACCGTCGAGAGAGAGAGATCGGCGGTGATTGCGTCTTTATATCAATCAAAGAAATCCGGAGATGCTTTCTTTGTTAATAAATGTTTTTTTTTTTTTTTATAAAGAGAAATCAATTTTCTTTTTTTTGATAAACAAAATCAATTTTCTTATGGGAGTATATAATGAAATGGATAAATTGAATCTTTTTATTCACTATTTTTTTTTATATTTTAATCAATCAAAATTCGCCACATAATATTTTTATATTAAAAAGTCAAAAAAAAAAAACAAATGGATAAATCAAATTTTTTTTACCAAATAAAACTTAAATTTTTTTTGTAAGACTTTTTTGTAATAGATTTACAATATTGTTTATGTTTTTAATTTTTTAACAGTAAATGGACACTAAAAATTAAGTCACTAAAGATAATTGACAGAAAAAAAAAGAAGAAAAAAATTACATGCATTAAGTTTAATGTGGTGAAAAATTTCCTTTGATCTTTATGGAAAGAAACATTTTCCATTTTTACATCGTGACCGGGTCAACTGTTTTTCTTTGAAAGTTGAAACAATGGAACTCGATCAAAACTTGTAAAGAGAAATCAAAACTGTTTTTCTTTGAAAGTTCCATTTTCCATTTTCACTTCTTGAATAAAACTTGAATCTCAATAGTGATTACAATGTTGTTTGGTAGTGGTTAACCCGACCACAGTCGAGCAATACCTTTTCAACATTGTATTACCGTCTCTAATTGGATCAAAGAGAGACGATCGAGGCACAACATTGTAATTTAAAATTTCCATGCAATTTTATTTAACAAAGATGGGTTTCTTTGGCTTCTTGTTGTTGTATATACATATGCAAGCTTTCTTGCTTTTATATTTGAGTTAGATTGAGAGGTTCAACGCATAAAACCTGGTCCCCTTGGTTAAACTTCATTTTCATGTACCTAACCTAAATGTGGTTAACAAAAATAAGTCTCTCTACCTCATAACACCACCATAATCCATAATGCCTTGGCAAAGACAAGATCTATATATTTGAAACAATCAAGTTTTATGAGAGGCATGTCTTGAACAAGACAAGACTGCTTTTGTTAGTATAGTTGTCCGAACTAATTCAATAATTCAATTAGCATTTTCTAAACCAAATTATTGGTTTAGAGAGGCAACTGGAGAAACAATTTCGTCTCTTTTGTTACTACTGTAAATAAGCAAATTAATTTAATTATGGTCATTTCAATTTTCAGAATAAATAAATAAATAAAATTCTCTCATTATTTTTTTTTCCTCTGTCTCTCTCTCTCGTAACCTCTCAATGAAAATCTCGTCCAGGTTCGCTCCTCTTCCTATCTCCCTTGTCAATTCTCATCTGCGAATGTTCTTTAGGTAATTTGCAAAATTCGCATTTTTCTTCTTCTTTCCGATGCAATTTTCATGGCCGAATCCACAATTGCTGGGGTCGGGCATGGATTCTGATTGGGATCAGTGTCGGATTTTTGTTATCTAGGTTTGGATGCTTCTGTTGACTACGTTTTGCTAAAATTCAGACCCTTGTCGCTCTCCTGAATCGATTCTACAGCATTTTCTGGACGAAATCTCTAGTCTTTTTTTTTTCTGGGTTTGATTTCTTGAAGTGGCTGATTGCGCAAGTAGATACAAGTCTGGATTTTGGTACGAGCCATTTGCTTATACAAGGAGAAAGGGAATTGGTATAGACTAAAGGCTTTGCCTTTTCTAGTGTTTTTTCGAATGTCAAAATAAGTTTTTGGCTGCTTTTTGGATTATTGATTTTGGAAATCTGGGTGGATGGAGAACGATGAGATGTATCCTGATGAGCCTGTAGGTTCTGAGTTGGAAGCTGAGGAGATCATTGCTCAATCTCCAAACCAGACATTTACCGTTGAAGGAGGAGAAGGGAGTGATGTGGTTTTTGCAAGAGAGGCACCTCTTATAGGTAGAAATCAACAGAGCAATGGATCTAGTGCAAAGAAACTGAAATGCAGGGGACTTGGGCAACAGAAGAAGCTTAATAGACAGGATAGAATCGAATTGGGACGACTTTTCCAAGGTGCTGTTAGCTCACAGGATTGGCAACTCTCTGAGAGGTTTATTCATCTGGCTGATCCACAAACTTTGAATGATCTTTTGTGTATTAGTTTAGATTCTATTTGGTTCTTGACCACAGAGCATGAGTTACGGGGAATCACAGAATTGATTGCAAAGATCATATGTCATGGTGCTCATGACTATACTAGAGCTACACTTAGGACTTCGTTTCTTGCTTCTTGTGTTTCATCTTGCCAGAGTCGGACTGTGAGTCTTGCTGATACTGTAACTGTTATGGCTCAAAGGTACACATTTTATACTCTCATAAGATGTTCCCCTTTTCTCATAATATTAATTGCGACGCAGTTTTGGATTATTGGATTATTGGGTTTCTGTTATGATTCCATGTTTTTGCTTTATTTTGCTTTATTCGTTCACTACATTGTGTTTTAGTGTATCTTTAATATCTCTTATGTTCATCTTCCTCCTGGTTTATCTTGGGTTAGCTGGGAAGGGTGAGATACCCTTACTATATAAATCCATTTTTTCCCATCTCGGCGTTTCCAGGTTGCACGAGCGTCTCCAAGAGTGTAACGGTGATGAAGTCCTTAAAGCAGAAGCTGGTGCTAAAGTTCAAAAGTTTACTGAATGGGCCCTCAAATGTATAGGTTTTCACTCCCGATGCCAGGGCCCTAGAGATAAATCTAACCAAGACTCAGCTGCTGAGAGCCAACTCCAGCTTTCTGCTTTCAAGATGTTCTTAGATCTTGCAGGAAACCATCTATCAGGAAAGGATTTCACAGAAGCTTTTGATGCAGCTTGCTTCCCGCTTACGCTGTTTTCTACCTCATTTAATCCTGGCTGGGCTTCTGGAATCTCAGCTACTGTCATACATGGATTGCTTGGTATGCTGGTAGAAGGAGGCGCAGATAATGTAAATCAGTGCTTCCTTGAAGCTTCTCGTTTTGGGAGCACAGAACTTGTGCGCATCTTGTTGCAGGTAAATCTAATCCTTAATGATTGATTGCTTGCAATTTTATTTTTTTGTGCAATCTAACTTTACTTTTTCCTGGTGCAGATAGCTCAAAGGAATAGCTTAGACGTGGATGTTGACTTAGCACTGGGTTTTGCCTCGCATTATAGTAAATTTCAAACGATGGATTGCCTTGTGGAAGAAGGTCATGCAATTGCTTTCTTGGGTCCCTTGATGAGAGCAGCAGAGAGAGGTTGCATGCAAGTTGTTCAATGGTTTGTGAAACGAGGCTGTCGTGAAATGGAGCTATGCTTAGCTCTCACAGCCGCCACTTCAAGCAGCCAGGTCGAGGTCGCTGCTTATCTCCTTCCTCATGTACCACGACCTGTCCTCACTGCTCTCAGCATTGAAATCCTCAAAGCAGCCGGTGAAAGAAGTGGTGGTTCCCTCCACGGAGTAGAGTTTCTCCTTAAATCAGATTTCCTCGGGGATCCAATAGCTACATATTCAGTTGCAGAAACCATTGCAAAGTCAGAAGACGAGTCTGTTCCTTCAGATCTCAAATCCTTTCTCCAAGAACACTGGTCAGAGGCTGCATTCAACCAAGGACTGAGGGAAAGCCGGGAAAATTTCATGAATTTCATGAGGGTTCTGAAACTCGGAGAGTCTGCAATAAGTATAAAGGATCTCCCAGCACCATTGAGAGTAGCAATTGCCTACATGCCGCTGTACAGAGAGTTTGTGAATGCGGGTGGGCGGCTGCTCTCACAAAAGCTAAGGGGGCAGCTCGTAGAGACTGTAAAACAGCTTCAAGGCTTCGATGTAGACACAGAAGAAGTAAAGAAAGGTCATCATCAGCTAATGGCAGTTTTGGAGCATCACCTTCCTCTTTTTTTGGTCAAAGCTTCTTCACACTGAGCAACAATGGATTCAGCATCTGAGTTAGGGCAACTCGTTTTCTTAAAAATAGTTGAAAAAATAAGAACTGGAAAACAACCATACCACTACAGGTTGTGAGATGATGAAAAAGGGTTCTTGTACAAACGTCCTACGAGAATGTCTTTGTCAAGTCTCTCTATATCTGTCTTTTATGCATCCTAAACCATTGGAGAGATAATCAAAGCCTTTTATATTATCTCATCTAAATATATATTATTTCACTTCTTCTGTCTCCTACCCTGTAATCAAAGCCTTTCAATTTTTACTTCTTGTACTAATCTCTTATCTGGTTTTGCTTCAGACCATGAGAAAAATGATATCATGATGAAACTATTAATTATTCTTTATTCATATAGATAGTTGTGTATAATTCTGAATCAACAAAACAAGTTTTACAAATGAAATATTAATCTCTTACCCTGAAACCTTATGTAATGACAACAATAGACAAAACCTCCTCTCTGTTTTTTTTTTTTAAGGATTTCTTCAATTAAAGAAACGTTTATTACATAAAAGTGGAAGAAGTAACATGTTTGGAATTAGAAGAAGGCATGAAAGCAAGAACCATAAGCAAAACCATAATCCCAATAGGAATCAAAAGCAGCATAAACGGAGGAGGAGGCAATGGCGGAAGAATCAACGGTAAGATCAAGAGAGATGCTGTGAGACCAACAAGCAAAACCATTGATTCTAAACTGAAGTAACTCGCTGATATTAGCCTCCTTGGACTGTTCTGCGACGACAATGTCCGAAACAACTCTTGCTTCCCCATAATCGGAGCTGGAGCTGACCCACGAAAAGTCATGTTTTTCCGGTTATCTCTTCTCATGTCCATGACTGTGCTGTTGTTGTTGAGAGAACAATGTTCTTGAATGTTTATGATGTCGTTTTGTAGACTGGAGATTTCACGAATCATTTAAAGAAAGTTTTTTTTCTTTTCTCGAGGTTCGATCTGGAAAATCAGATCGATGTATGAAGAAACTTGTAGTTTGTTTTATCCAAACGCATAAAAAGCAACGAACTTTTTTTCTTCTTCTGTCAATGTAGCTTGGTTGAAGAACCCTGATGATGAAATTACCCAAGAACTCGAAATGATCTTCTTGGCGTTTCCAGACCTAAAAAAGGACTAAACTTTTTTTTTTCCGGTAGAGAGAAAAGATTCGATTGGTGTTCACGAAAGCTGCAAGAGAAAATTGTCGAAGTTTTGATCAGTAAATCGTTATGATTCAATCAAAAACATGAGCAGAGACCAATAATGAGCAACGAACGAATCAGGCGAAGATTTATCAGAGAATGAATCAGAAAGCTGAAAGTAAGTACCTTTAAACCGTTAGAGCCAAACTCCTTCAGCGAGAAGAGGAAGAGATTAAACGTTGGAAACCAAAAACTGGGTGTTAAAGCTTAAATACAGAGGAAGATGAAGAAAGTTTGTTTTTGTAAGAAAACAGAGAAGAAAGAAATAAAAGTGGGTGTGGTTTTGATATGGGAATTGGTATTAAAGAATGGTAAAAGATAATGAAGAAATAAATAATCTTTTGGGGTTATACTGTGGAATCAGAGAAGAAACAAGAAACAGAGGAAGGTTCACTGAATTTACAAGATTTTTTTTTTCAATGTTTTTTAAAAAAGGATTTTTAATTTGTTTTTCTCTTTTGGGGGTGACAAGTGTGAGAGGCAAGTTGCTGCTGATTCTGGAAGGTCTGAAAAAATTGAGATTACTTTCTCTCTCTCTCTACACAATCACAGTGATTCTTCTCCCCTAGACACTTTGTCTCTCTCTCTCTTCTTCCTTAGAGTTGATGCTGACGTGGGATGGAATTTATTTGGGGTAAGCCTCTGTTTGAGATTGAGGTTTCAGTTTCTTTTTGAATATTCAATGGTTGGTTTAATTAAACGAATCTAAAACTTTAACATTGTTCGTGTATTATAATCAGGACTATAGTCAAAGTTGTTTAATTAGTTGAAATAAAGAAACCAGTCGTGATTTTTCCTTTCTGATTTGTTATTGTTTTAGGCTTTTTAGTCTTGTATTATTTTTATGATTTAAAGTAATCGTTGGTACTACGAAAGCTCTTAAAATGTTAACCACTTGATGTCCACAAAAAAAAATGAAGCTAGCTAGTTGCTTCTTCGTTGCAGTGTTTTGAAAGGTAGATTGTGTTTTTTTTTTTAAATGGTTAGACTGACAATTTGTCATGATCGTGATTCGTGATCAAAGCATTTGAGCATCGTTAATCAAATGTTTCTAATTTTCTATATACACGAACAATAAAATCTAACTAGATCATCACCCGTACTACAGTACGGGTTAAATTTTATTTATTACAAAATTTATATATTATATATTTTAAAATAAAGTTGTGATATATTATAATAGTAATTGAAAAAATATAATTAGATTTTTGTCAGTCCCTATATATAATATTAGAATGAATATTTTTTTTTTAAATTATACTCAATTATGGATTTTTTTTAAAGATATGAAAACAGAAAATAAAATTATTTTAATAAATTAATATAGTCTGAAAAATGAGTAAATTTATATTAACAACCACAAAATGAGATTGCATATAATTCAGTTAGATCAAAAATCAAAATATTATAAATGAATCGCTTCTAAAACGTAGATTATTTTTAATTAATTAAGATAGTTAGCTATTATTTTGAATTAATTTAGAAAATTCTTTTTTCAATTTCTAATTCTTTGGTTGTTGAAATAGAGATTTGTTTGAGGTAACTACGGAATTTATCAATTATTCGCGTAATCGAATATGTTATGAACATATATTTAGTATATAATATACCAAATTCAACCCGTGCGTGGAGTCTATATTTTTATTTTAGAATCCTAATGAAAATATTGCGTGCACAATCTATTATTCGTTATTTCCAAAATTGCTTGCACAATCAAATTTTCAAATATTTTGAGGTGTCAACCTTATTTAATCTATCTGATCATATAATCTTAACATGCCTTCTATTATAAGGATCATAATTTTATATCATATAATATATTACATGTAACCCTCCGCCTACTATAACTATTTTAAATATATCTTTTTAGAAAATTATAGTATTTATAATTTTTTTTTATCTTTTTAATCTATTAAATATTTATGAATTATGATATTCATTAAAATATTAAATTAAACTATTTTTAAATGTTCCAATTAAAATCTTTTAAAATATTTCTTTTAGTATATAAAATTATGAATTTCAAAAAAGAATTATATGAAATTAAATAGAAATATTCAAACAATTATAAGGATCATAACTCATTTGTTAATATAATATATTATATTTAACCCACTGCCTATTATAAATATTTGTTTACAAAAATCAAATTAGAATATTTATTGATGATATTCTTTAAATATTGATGATATTCTTGAAAAATATCAAGTAAAACTAATTTTATATGTTGCAAATTAAAATGTTTAAAAATCTTATTATAGTATATAAAATAATACATTTCAAAAAATAAATGTATGAAATTGAATATAAATATTCAAATTCTGACCCGTTACTCAGTCTAAATTTTTGTTGAACTTATTTTTGGTTAAAAGAAATATATTACTCAAATGTGAATTTTTGACACGTTAAATTTTTTTCTTCATAGATTTTACAATTTAATTTCGTTTTTAAAAATTCAAATCTTGGCATATGGAGAAAAAAATTACTTTTTTTTGTTTATATGGATGATATGATGATTTATTTGTTTCATAAAAATAGGATCATATAAAGATGAGAGGTGAACTATAATGATTAATAACAAATTAATATGGTAAGTTAGATATCAAATCTTATATGTTCATTTTGATTGGTCATTCTTTTTTTTAAATTAATAATATATTTTCGTTTTTAATAATTAAATTAATTAAATTGCATAAATTAGTATTTGACTTGTTTATCCTTAATGAGCTGAATTAATTTACTCTTTAAATTTTTATCTGTAATGGCATTCTTAAGTAATTTTTTACAAATGAGAAGGTTAGTTAAGGATATCTTATAAAGTGTACTCCCCAAATAATAGTATAGGATATTATCAAACTTTGTAACGAATTAGCTAGTAAGAAAAGTTTTATTTACAAAAAAAAAGAAGCAATTATATCTCTACAAAAAAATGCTATAATCATTTAGAGTTGTAATCTATTGAAACTATATATGGACCGGAAACGAGCTAATTATAGATTCGAATTCATCCGCGCACTAATATATATACTGAAGTGATAGCAATAATTAATAGATTGAATGCGGTGAATTACCAATTTAATTTGATTAAGTATATTCAACATTTATCAAAGAGACTGTATATATAAATAATGTTTTTATATTTGTGAAAAATCAAATTTCCTACCTAATAATAATGTTGTCTATGTGTTATCGACCGATGATGACCCATATTGTTATTCCTCTCCTCGGCATTTCATGTGGTGGCTATATCATATTATCGTTCCTAGTGGGACAGTTGGTCCAATATTTATTTCTCTTTCGGTTTTATGCTTTTATTAATAGTTATAATAGAAATGCAAACTTCAATTTATAAAATTAGAGACCTTGTTTTTATATATAGGCTAATTCGGTAGATGGAACCTTTTAAGAGATTTATATAAAAAAAACATTAATAAGTGGTGTTGTTTTTAGTCCAATTTTAACAAAAAAAAAGTGATATAGTATAAATGTATAATATATCGAAATATCGAATAAAATAACATGATAGTATGATACTGGTTGTAATCATTATTATTTTTTAAAACTCATAGTCATAAAATTTATGATATGATTTTTTTACATCCAGCATTTCTCAAATAAAAGGACATAATTTTTTTTAAATTTTTTTAACGGCATCATGGATATACTACTTTTAGTTGAGTGTTTAATTAAGAGGGACATGATAATTTCCGCAAGCAGTTTTGTTTTAGCCGTTCTGGTATTAAGTATTAACCAATTGACAGCTTACCAAAATCCACTACTCATTTTTTTTTCAATCCAAGATACAATACTGATTTATCCAAATTCAATGAATCGCATGAATAACATCTATTGATTACGTCTTTTCTACTAAAAGAAAAAGAAAAAGAGAATTGTTAACGTTTTATTCGTCAACCACTAGCTAAATGACATTTACTATTCTACAATTATAAGGCTCAAGTAGACATAATTACAACAAAACTTTACCTCCCGCTAGCTATAAACAAAAACAAAACTTGACGTCATTAAAAATATGATGATGCACGACGCAGACTTAAATTTGTTAAGAACAAAGTTTAACAAATATATATTAACTTATATATCATAGTGATATCTTCCCGATCTTAAAAGATATTCAAATTATCCTATGGATATGTACTTGATTCGATATCTTTGATTTTTTTGTGTACATGATCTTATAGTTAGGATCGATGCCACCAGTTCCTATGTAAATAAATAGATATATCATATATGTACGTAAATAGCATGCTTATACCAATCTAAATGCCACTCAAAAATATATTGCCATTCTGATACAAATGTATATAATGCCATTCAGATTTATAGAAAAACCATATTTAATTATCATGATATATATAAGAACGTATACATAGAGCGCAATCTCTTATCCAAATCAGAAAAGATTGTTATTCGTAGCCAAAACCAAGAAAGATATCGGATTTTCTTAGGTGAACTATAGGAGGGTTTTTAATTTTTTTTTACCAGTAATTCTTGGATTCTATTGGTTTAATCCATGGTGTGTATATTTAATTTTAGAAATTTAGAAAGAAACAAATGGTAGAAAGGGAAAGCTATAGAAATGGCAACCCATGCATGATTGCCTTGAACATCGCAAACCCTCCCTTAGATTGCATGTCTAGTGGTGCATAGTGGACCTGCAACAATATTCAACGAAATATTCATATTATATACATTGCATAATGCATAGTAGGACATAACAAGATGAATTATTATGCTCAATGACAAGTTTTTATGATATATGCCCACAGTTTCATCACACATACTTGAGTTTTAAAAATGAGAATGATTCTATTTCTCTATTAAGTTAGCCTTTAATAATGTTGGTGGTATACGTAGAGATATATTGAAGAAAATAAGTTTAAGCAACAAAAAATGTTGATAAATAAAGAATTAAATAAGCAATGATTTCAAAAGGTATGTAAGGGCATATGCAACGCCAAAACAGTTGGTGTGATCTTAGTAATTTAAAATTAAGAAATAATGGGAATAGTGCGTTTAGTTCTTGGGTTTAGTTCTTGCTCAAGACCTGTTCCTGACCCTGTTCTTGGGTTTGGGACTTATTTTATTTTTTTTTATTCTAAGCACACCATTAAGATGATCTTCCGATAATTATGTGGATGAAACGGCACATGTCGTTGTCACGTGGCTCGTTCCCATCGATTCAATGCATATCTCGACCAACTTGACTTATTAATATTCCTCGTACAACTCTCCAATCTCAAGCCATCTTTCTTCTACGTTTATTCATTTAACAACTACGTTATACATTTTCCTTTTTCTGTTTTCTTATAAATTACTTTATCCTCTCAAAATTATTGTTTTGTGTATCTAAAATGAATGTCGTTAAGAAATGGTGTCTTTTATAACATTGTAGAAAATATTCAATAAATCTCTAATGTATCATTAATTGAGTAATTATTTACAGAAATATAAACTAATCTAAAATTTATAAAACATTGAATATTTCTGATAATTTGAAACATTCTTAAATATTTAAAAAATACACGCATATTTCTCAAACATATTTAATTCTTACAAGAAATCTCTATATATTTAAAAAATTCTTCTAATCATTCTCTATTTTATTTTCTTTAGCTAGAAATCAAAACAAAAACAAAAAATCCTCAAAATTTGAAAGGTAAGCTAATGTTGTTTTTCCTAACAACATCCATTTATGACACTCGTGGTTTAAAGTTTGCACGGTACTGTTAATTAGATACTACATACAACCGTGGACGGTGGTGGATCTTCATCACCTAATCCGTATTAGTAATTTAATCATGTGCATTAGTTAATTTAGGAACTAAATGATAAATATTGATCGACTCTAAAGCAGTGCCATAGATAAAGCTAAAGTATATATTTTCTTCAGTATAAAGATAGGAATATATGGGGACATATACTTTTGTCGATTTTGTAATCCAGCTTTCTATTAATGAAGTCTGAGCAAAGATATGACCAGGCTAAAAAGTGAACTAATTAAAAAGATGCATAACAGAAACATAAAAATAAAATTCATGCATCTGCTAATGTGAGAGGTTATTGGATTCATTGCACGTATCTTAATGATTCGTTTTCATTTCACATCCCTTGCCATAAAAGATTTGAAAGAATAAGAAAGTTTGAAATTCTTTACGTCATATCATTTTCAGTATTTGTTCCTGAATCAATTAGATATTATTTATAATTTAATTTTCTTCTTGTGTTTTGTACGTCACTAGTTTCTTTTTTTCTTTGGTTATGTACCAAAACATGAAAAGCTCAAAAATTGTTAATTAGAAGACTAAATAGAAATAAGAATAAAGATGAAATGATGAATTGATATGGAGGAGTAGGACCCAAAGATTGGAAGGCATGGTGGCTGCTCTGTTGTTTGTTACATCTCATTCTCAATCTTAATTCCAATTCTGTGTGCTTCTTTCACTATAGAATACCATTCTTGGTTTTTTCTCAATTTTCAAAACCCCTAAAGAGAACTTTTTAAATAGTTGGTTGTTTAGACCAAGGACAATGTCAAATTGGTTTCTTCACTTTTTAAATTGATACAAAGCGACGGTAAATCTTTTTTTTTTTAACAACTGCGACGGTAATTCATATAGATAATTAAGAGAATAAAATCCTATATTTTAGACTAGCTAGGAATTCCATCTTAATTAGTTTAAAATTATGCAACTGTTATGTAAATATATTCTATAGGAATACAAACATGCATTACCAGCAAGCAAAATTATGTGGTAAAAAATGTATAATAGTATTCTTTTACTTTTGGTACCGACTAATTTCCAACTCTAATCTATCAGTGAACGTTTCAAAACTAATGCTGACGAATATAGATTTCTCTGCTACAACATTCATAGTTTCATCAAAAAGATAAAATTCCGATGTCAGGTATAATTTAAAGTTTTGTGGTAATATAAGTCAAAGAAGACATTTGTGTTGAATGTTTTTTTATCGTGGGGATTGATTCAGTGCATTGTTACAACCTTTTGACTCTTTCTCTTGTTTCCTTTATAATTCGTTTTCTGAATTATACTTTTTAGACCCTTTCCTCGATCGAACCTTTTATTTGAGCGCTACTCTACCTAGTAATACATAAGCCGCCATAGAACAATCTCTCAAATTTGATTACGACAGTTTAAATATAAGAAAAGAAGGAAAAATCACATTATTTAAAACGTGGTCATGATGAAAACGTTTGATTTCGATTTTTATTTCAATAAAAGGAAACACGTACGTAACCATATTTATTATTAACTGATCAAAGATCCTCCAATTTCATGAAGCCTAAAAAACTCTCAAAAACAGATTCAATAACGTCACCAAATCTTGATCGGCTATTTAAAGAAAAAAGGATTTGAAGAAAATCGTAACTTGACCCTATGCATCCTGCTGTGTACAAGGTATTTGTTTACTCTTGAATTCATTAAATTGATGCTTGTAATTAATAATAATATCTTTGTTCTAATGAGTGGTTGATATATTGCTTCATTAAGATGAATGTTACTAATTGTGTACTGAATAATGAGTATCAGTTGCATGTGGTAATCAGGTTGGTCTTCAATATCTTTCTGGGGATATTTCTGGTGGCAATGCCAGGTGTATTGCGATGCTCCAAGCATTCCAAGAGGTTGTCAAAGATTATTCGACACCGCCTGAGAAGACTCTTAACAGGGACATGGCTGCGGAAATAAGTAGCTGCGTCTCTTTCCTCAGAGAATGCCGTCCGCTTTCGGTTAGCATGAGAAACGCAATCCGATTTGTGAAAAACAGGATTGCAAAGCTGTCTATAACACTTTCTGAATCTGAAGCAAAAGCTTCTCTTAAGTCAGATATCGAACGGTTCATCAACGAGAAAATCATAGGGGCAGATATGGTGATAGTCAAACATGCTGTCACTAAAATAAGAGACGGTGATGTCCTTCTGACCTACGGATCTCCCACTGCTGTTGAGATGGTATTATTACATGCACATGAACTCGGGAAAAAGTTTCGTGTCTTGGTGGTGGATTCTCGCCCAAAGCTTCAAGGGCAGCTACTGCTTCGTAGATTGATCAAACGAGGCATTAACTGTGCATACACTCATATAAATGCCATTTCATATATCATGCATCAAGTCACCAAAGTGTTTTTGGGCGCCTCATCAGTTTTCTCTAACGGAACAGTTTACTCTAGGGTTGGGACTGCTTGTGTTGCAATGGTGGCAACTGCTTTCCGTGTTCCTGTGCTTGTATGTTGCGAAGCCTACAAGTTCCATGAGAGGGTACTATTGGATTATTCAATATGCTCGTCCAATGAGCTCGGTGATCCAAATGCTATTTCAAAAGTTCATGGAAGAGAAGACATAAACTACTTTGATGGCTTGACCAACAATGCAAACCTAAAGTTTTTGAACTTGATGTAAGCTAGCTTGTGTTAATCGTATACAAGCGAAATTATCTTCTGTTAATACTAGCTATTCTTCTCTGACACTAAACCCTTTTGTGATTTTTCTAATGACAGGTATGATGCTACACCTTCAGATTACATTTCCATGATAATCACAGATTATGGCATGGTAAGATTAATCATCGTCTCTTAAAAAACATAGCATTAGGGTCCTCAAGTCTCATCCATAAACATAATGCAACACAGCTTCTCCACTCATTCAGATTCTCAAACCATCGGACCCTGACCATGTTTTCTTTTTTCAGGTACCTCCCACAAGCGTGCCTGTCATCGTGAGAGAATATCAGAAAGAACACTTGCTTTGAAAGCCCAAAAATTGTTATTTAGGAGATTAAACGCATAAAGATGAAATGATAATTTGATATGGAGGAGTAGGACGCAAGATTGTAAGAATGGTGGCTGCTCTGTTGGTTGTTACATCTCATTCTCTATCTTAATTCCAATTCTGTGTGCTTCTTTCACTTTTTTCCCTATAGAATACCATTCTTGTTTTTTCTCAATTTTCAAAACCCCCTAAAAAGATCATATTAAATAGTTGGTTGTCGAATATATGTTTTGAAAAAGATAAAATTCCGATGTTGGGTATAATTAAAAGATAAACGTTTAGTTTGAGGATCAAGTAAAAATCAAAGATGCAGAATCCTAGCTATTCTTTGTTGTTTTTCTCCCATTACACTACAACTTCACTTTGGTAGGAAAGATTTTAACTTTGCTGATGCTAGCTCACTTCAATCAAATATTCAGTACCGGAAACAAATGGAAATAAATGTATACCTCTTGTCAAGAGACGGCATAAGCTCATTATATTTTTGTGTGTTTACTTCACTTAAATAGGTTTCAAAATCACCAAGTGAAACAATATAAATTATGAATAAATATATATATCAACTGTTTACGATTAAGAATCTAAAGTTATCGAGTCAATGTTTTGTAGAAAAAATGAAAACTGATTTATAAATTTCAAAAGCTGCCGAATAATGAAAGGATATAAGAAAAAAAAAAAACTAGACCTTCTGGCTTGGAGTCTTCTCGTTGTCTTACCGTCTTTTTTTTTTTGATTTGGAATTTTCAAAAAGAAGGACGGAAAGAGAAACACCGTGTAAGCCAACGATTATACCCCATGCAACCATTTTCGACCAAAAGTCGTCGTCCTTACAAGTTTGAGCTTCCATGGTGAGGGCCTGTTGATGAGCTTCAGCAACAGTGAGAGGGTTTAGCAAGTTAAGTTGGTCTCGGATATTTTTCCGCAAGCCACCAACGAAACGAGCCACAATCTGCTGGTCCGAATCTTGCAGATCAACACGCGTCAAAAGCAAAAAGAATTGGGTGGAATATTTTTCTACTGAATCCTCTCCTTGTCGCAACATGTGCAAGCGTTGAAACATCACTTGATCATAGTTGAATGGTAAGAACGTCTTACGCATCTTCTTATTCAGCTTGTCCCACGACAAGATTCTAGGTTTACCGGAACGTGCTCGAGACGCCTTTAGTTGCGACCACCAAGCTGCCGCTCTGCCGCGGAATCGCATCACAATCATGGGAACACATCGCTCTAAAGGTACGCGTTTGAACTCAAGAGTCTCTTCGACCGTGAAGATCCAATCGAGAAACTCTTCGGCTGATTGTCTGCCATGATATTCGGGAAGCTCAAACTTGAACCCTTGCTCCCACCGCAGATCTTCTTCTTGTGGTTCAACATTGATGTAATCCTCCTGCTGGATGGCGAGAGCTTGCACAGCCGTTGCCAACTGCTCGATATCACGCTTGAGTGTATGCACGTCTACTGGAGCCGGAGGAGCCATGGCCAAGGAACGTATGTATAGTAGTGCTTTAAGATAACTCTCTCTCTCTCTCTCACAAAGCGACTGAATAATTTTCTTTTAAGAGCTAAAAGCTATATAAATAAGGCCCTAAATCTAGGGTTTCAATCGACCCTAGCTTAGAATTAAGGATCTAATCCGATAGAGAATTTCTGCCGAATTAAACCAATTTTTTGGATTTTCTTGGTTAAAATGGGTTAAAACCGGTTAAATTAGGTTAAAATCGAGTTAAAATCGGTTAATTTTGATATATATATTTTTAATATAAAAAAATATATTGGATACCACCATCATTGATTTTAGTTTTTACTCACTTTTGGAGAAAATATTTTCATTTACACAAGCTCTGGCATTAAGATTTTCATTTGGGGAAAAGATTTTGGAGAATATACTCTCTCTGTGTCAATTAGATTATATTCCCTTTTATTTGATTATTTCCTATACACAAAGAAACGTCCCAACCTTTTCTTTTTTTTTAAGTAAGGAAAACGTTTGATTTCGATTTTTTAAACGGAAACACGTAACCATATTTATTCTTAACTGATAAAAGATCCTCCAATTTCATGAAGCCTAAAACTCTCAAAAAACAGATTCAATAACGTCACAAAACCTTGAGGCTTTTTCAAAGAAAGAAGCATTTGAAGAAGAAAATGGTAACTTGTTCACCCATATCACATTTTGGCTGCTGCTTCTGCCAAACGCTTCTTCTTCTTCTTGACACTAGCTGATTTGTAACCGCCTTTACACGGTTTCCCCCACGGACTAACCGATGTCCTTCCTCTGCTTCCACTACTTTTGCTTTTTCCTTCACCTCCACCGTGTGGATGATCACACGGATTCATCGCCACTCCTCTAACTTTGGGCCTTATCCCTAACCACCTACTCTGTCCTGCTTTATATAGCTTCTTCGTTCCATGAGACGGGTTCGACACTGTGCCAATCGTAGCACGACATCTGGCGTTGATCCACTTGGTGTTCCCTGACGGAAGCTTTATCAAGCATTTCCCTGAAGCAGGCTCCTTTAGGATCTTGGCGTTGGTTCCTGCAGCTCGGACCATCTTTGCGCCTTGCCCTGGGTTCATCTCGATGTTGTGGATGATTGTTCCGATACGCATCATAACTAGTGGCATGGAACTTCCTACCATTGAGTTGATGTCCATGTGGAGCATCTCTTCTTTCATTTGCGCCACCAATGATTTGTTCTGCGCATCAGCAAAACCTGTATAATAAAAACAGAAATAGAGGCGTTGAAGTGTCCAACAAAACATAAAACGCACACAAAACAGAAGACATCGATTTTGACAAAAAAAGCCTAGATTGAAACTCTGGATCTCCAAATCCCTCTGGTTGAGATGTATATACTCCACAGAGCTCAATCTTAATTATAGAAAACCATATAGACTAGACAGACTCTTAAGTCCCACAAAGTAGCTACATGCATCAATTAAAGATACTCAACAGAGCTCAATCTTAATTATAGGAAAAGAACATGATACAGCTAGCAAGAGACTTAGGAGAAGAATTTGATACAAATAACACCAGAGTTGCAGAGATCCAAGCTTAGGTCCTAGTTATAAACTTTTCTATGTTCTAATGATGATGAATTCTACCAACAAAAGAGTATCTTAACTTGAAGTAGCATAGTTTGAGCTCATTCTTTCATCATATCCAGAAGTAAGTAAGTGCTTTCATTCAGTTCGTAATCCATCTAGAAGAGGTTTGCACCTTGATAGAACCCACAACATAGGAAAAAATCAACCTGAACACTTAAATAGAAGAGGCTAACATAACAATAGCCGTTTCCCAATGTTTAGTTGTTTGTAACAATACTGCCTAGGCAAATGGAGAGAAAAAAAAACCATTTTCTTGATACAGACAATCAACAAAACTAGAAAGCATACCATACAAAATGAAGAGATATCACCTACCTGTAGAGAATTTTCGAAATGCTGGACGAATAACGCTGTTGAATAAAGAAGACGAAGCAGTAGCTCGAGCTCTGCATAACGCCACAAGAGCCGCCATGGCTCTAAACAGTGAAAAAAAGTAGGGTTTTTCCGCAAGATTCTAGCTCCAAAATCCCTATCAAATAAACACAAATAGTTAACAGTCTGCAAGTGTGCATATCCCTAAAATTAGGTCTTCTACGCACGACCCAGATACCTATATCATCACGAACGATTTTTTTTTTAATTCCGAATCAGAAAACTATACGATATCACTAAATCTCGAGTCATTTCTTGCAATGATAATTTGAGTCTATCAATCTATTGGCTTAATTAATGGCTTCGTATAATGATGTAGCATGAGATCGGGACAAACCTGAAGTATGCGAAAGTCCTCGACGAAACCTTTGCAATTTGAGAGAGAGAGAGAGAGACTGATCGAGGAAGACGACTATGGGAGTGTGAGAGAGCCTAAATGCCTAATTGTTTTTATTAAAACAATTAGGCCCAATTTACAAAGATAAGCCCAATCAACCAAACCCACTAGAGAGACCCATCACCCATCTCGTGTCACACCATATGTAACAAACGTCTCCATTGTAGAATCCCGACCTCTCCCAATTGATTACGTTAAATCACTTGAGATTAAAAAAAAATTAAGTATGGACAAACACATTAACTGCGTTTTACATGTAATTGACAATCACCATGTGAATTTTGTAATAACCAACCATATAGTATATGAGTATGTTTATCCAATTTCCAAACCCGATTGAAACAAAACATAACCAAGCGAAGCGGACCACAAAGATATAGCAAGTCCAAAAAAAGACAGCTCTATTCAGAAGTCTGATCCATCAGTTATCAAAAGCACACAAAATAAAGTCTTTCATATTAATTTAAATAGTTTTTAAGATCGGGAGATTCAGTTCTTGACCATTCTTTTTCTTGGGCTCTTTTCTTTATTCCTGTAAGAAAATGGAAGATAAATTTTGTGAGCAAAAACGATCATAATGTTCAAGCTATAAGCAAAAGAGAAGAACATATAACTAACCTCATCGTCGTCATCATCATCTTCCTTCTTCAGACGGGTCGATCCACCTTCCTTGATTATAGGAAGCTTCATAGCTCCAAATGGTGTATCGACATCAACATTACCTTTGATAGTGTACCCAGTTCCTTTCCCACGAATCATATCCCAAAGAGCAGAACCAAAGTCCTTTGGTCGGAATGTCATTGGCACATTAATCAAGCCGCTTCCGTTTTTGTCAAGCTTGATCGAGTCAGATATCTCTGCTTTCCCAATGCTTACATCACACAGCCAAACTTCACAGTCCAAGTCATTGAGCCCCAAGTCAAAGTCATTCATGTTCTCAAGCCTCACATGGAGTATGGCAACGGTTTCTTCCATAGAGAACTTCTGGAACTTAATCTTTTCGATATCAACGTCTGGTTTCTTTGGAATTGGGATCTCTCCACATTTCTCCAGCGGCAATGTCAGTCTTCCCAATACTGGCACGTCCACAATAAGATCAACCTTGATCCTGTAAGGTATGATCATCCCGGGGTTGATATCGTTGTAAGTGCTCTTGATGTCATCATAGATCAAAGTCAATGGTATCTTCACAGTTTCTTCTCCATGAGCCTTCAGGGTTCCAGCATCCGGGATCAATCCCGAAACCAGTTTCCTCCCATCGCTCTCGACCAGGTAGTTAATATCGATCAGAGGGATAGGAACTGGATTCGGGTTCTTCACAAGCACATCCACAACAATATCTGCCCTCTCAAGATTGATCTTAGGGATATGAATCGCAGAGACATCAGCAGTTGGCTTCCCAAACCCAATGGTTCCTTCGATTTTCTCACCAATGTCATGAATGAAATCTTTCACCTTATCGAGGAATCCACCTTTCCCTTCTTCTTCCTCGTCCTTATCCTTCTGACTTCTATCGACAATTTCCACGTCCCCCTCCTGATGAACTCTACTGAGTTCTGGTTTATCCTCAGAAGTCGACATACCTAAGCTGCAGCAACAGGTTATAAATTTCAAAAGTCAATAACTAGTACTACAAAAAAAAAGCTTAAAGAGTATCAAAGAATAGACAAAACTTCAAGCATTCAACGCTGAGAGTAGTATCAAACACAGCAATTAAGCAAAAGACAGAACAATGGTTGTAAAAGTCAAACAAACAGTAATCACAGTTTTCAGTAGTTGTAAAAGGCTAATACAACATAACTACAAAATAATGCTGATTCATCATCATATCTTTGATCTCTAACCAAACATCATAGAGAACTCGCAACACATTAGATCTCATCAACCAGGATCATAACAACATCCTAGTGGTATAGCTCAGAACATACAATATTACAATGCATCTCTGTACTACGAGACAATGATCATATCACGTGAATCATGTGGATTCGTGGGAAAATACAGATCCTAATCTTCGATCTAAAAAGATAGCACTAGATCAACTTTAATGTCAAACAGATCGGAGAAAATAAGGTCAGAATCAGAAAAGTTCGATCTAACCACAACCTTTTTCCATGTATTCAAATCATAAAGGATCAACGCAAGAACAACAATGAAGAGAAAGAAAACTTAGTGGATTTGAGTTTTACCTCGAGAGTTGGATTGGATGAATGTGAGTCACAGAGAGACAGAGAGAAGAGAGTGCTCGAAGAGTCACAAAATGATTGAAGATTGTGGAATTGGTTGATCCGTTGAACTTTATATTAACTATTATCAATGTGACGCGTAATCTTCGCTTGCCGACAAAATTTTCGTCGTGTAAGGTCCTTATTGGCCTTTAAAATTTAAATCCGTTTCGACACCTCAATTTCAAGATATTACAACAAAAAAGATCACATTTTTTATTAGTGCAGAAAGACCCCCAAAATTCGGAGGAATTATTATATTATCACACGATTCAAAAAAAAAAGGCCAAAAGCTTACAAAAGCGTTTAAATGATTTGTAACCAAGGGTAAAACATTTTGACAATCTTTGAGGTACAATTTTGGAGGTTGGGTTGTAACCAAATGCGGCAACAGCATGTAGTTCTCATACGTGATCACTGTTCATCCATGGAACCAGCGGAGCTATTTCAGGTGGTGCTCAAACAACGATGCCATTTCGAGCTGAAGAAAGAAAAGAGAGAGAGAGAAAATTTCAGGACTTTACCGGAAGAGACAATAACTAGAATGACCACTTGCGTGATGGAATGATTAGGAACTTCTATATCTTGTTCTAAGATTAAAGGACTGAATCATAATGATACTTACCGCCGTCAAAGCAGTTTCAGCGCCCTTATTTCCGGCTTTGCCACCAGACCGATTCAAAGCCTAGAGTTTCAGTTTGACCACAACAGCAACAAGTTCAGTGTTTATCCATATGATTAAGAAACTATATATACCATCAACTCTTGCATATCAAAACTTAACCTGATCCATGTTCTCGCAAGTCAGTACACCAAATATGCATGGAACCCCTGCAAATTGGATTTTTTATAAGCTTTAGTTACTACTAGAGTGAATAGTGCTTGAACAACCAGAAACAAAATTTCAAGAACTGATTCATGATGCGGGAAATTTAATCATCCAAAATCCTAAGAAAGGCCAAAATCAAACAACCAGCTCTTCAGGTGTCTAAAAATGCATATCCCGCAAATGAATATAGAGGTAAACCTGAATTTATACTAGCAGAAAGTACTCCAGACGCAGCAGAGTTGGCAACAGCATCATAATGTGTGGTATCTCCTCTTATCTAAACCAAAACAAGGACAACAGTATATCAAAATCCAACTCTAAGCATATGTCAGTAACATAAAGCAACTACTTTCTGAAGCTTGAAGAAGTCATATGAGTAGAAATACAAATGGAATGGCCTGAGAATTGTTTAAAACAAGAATCATACCACAGCGCCGATACATAAAACAGCATGAAATTTTCCCGATTTCCCAAGATTTTGTGCAACAACACCAATCTCAAAGCTGCCAGGAACCCATATAACCTGAATAAAAAGAGTGTCATTAGCTTTGTGAAAGCTCAGAACTTTTTATTCTGAGTTAACATATCATCATCTACAAGCAAAAGACTTTTACTTCAATGTCTTCTTCTCTGACTGAATACTTCTTGAAAGTCTCAATCGCTCCTTCCAATAGCAACTTGGTCACAACCTCATTGAAACGAGCTACAACCTTGAAACAACATTGAGAAAGAAAAATGAATCAGAACCAAGCCACCAAATCAGAACTGATTCATATGAATCAGAACCAAGTCAACACTGCAATTGAGCTCGAAGTTTTCAAATTTCACTGTAAATCAGAACCAAGTCACCAAATTTAAGCAGTGCAAGAAGTAAGAAAGCGATTCTGAGAACTCACGATGGCGAATCTAAGACCTTCGCCTCTGATAAGAGACCCAGTAACATGGCGAACAGCAGCCGTCTGTACGAATGAAGAGCGTAATTCCTTCTCTACAGCGAGTGGTGACGCAAATCCTAACACCAAATTTTAAAATCTCATTCACGAAATTGCGAAAAAACGATTGAGCTATTATAAGAGAAGTGAGAGAAAGCAAGCTTACCGGATGTGGATGAGGAGAATGAGAGGTTATTGGATTTGTTCACAGAAGAGCCACCGTGAATATAACAGGCTGAGGAAGATTGACGCGAATTGAGCTGACGGTGGGCCGTCGGTATCAGGCGGAGACACGGCGGCGAAGCTAATGACTTCATGTTTCGCTCGTCGGAGTTTGTTTTTGAGATGGTTATTCGTTCTTCAGGTTAAGAGTGAGACTGTGAGGTTCATTAGCTTATCAAATCGGTTCAAGGCTTCCGGTTAAATATGTTAATTAAATTCCGGTTTTATTGAATCTATTAGTTTGGTTAAGAGATTCCCGGTTTGATGAAAAGGGATAAGCTAAACCCTAAATCCCCAATCTCTCTCACCGGCCGGGAAATTTCAGACAAAAGTAAAAGATTTAAACTTTTGTCCGTCGTAACAAAGAACAAAACTTTCGTCTCCTTGGAAGAGAAATTAATGGCTACGAATGGGTACGTTTCGAAACCTACGAATTTCACGTCGGAATTTTCGTTTTGATTGATGGAGATGAGCTTTTAACTCTTTAAGAGAATTCTACTGAAATTAGACGTTTTGATCACAGGTTAATGGCGTCTTCCAGTGTGTTTCTTCATCGCCCGCGTATCGCATTTGCTTCTAGAACGAATCAGGCTTCAGGAAAATGCGGTAAAGGCCGCGTTAGTTTCATGGGCATTGGGACACGTCGTCTTCCGGTGATTTTATCTATGACGGCGACGGCGGAGTCCGGTGAGGAGGCTGTGAAATCTGTTTTGCCTGGAAATGGCGTATCCATCATGGTAATCTGATCATCTGATGAGCTTAGACTCAAAGTTGTGAGATTTGACTTTGTATAATCATTTAAGTTTGAAATGTAGAAATGTAAAAGCTTGTTCCTTTTGAAATGGTGATTGTTGGGTTTAGCTATATTCATGATCTCTTATTCTACAGGTGAATGGATGTAGTGGCAAAATGGGGAAAGCTGTAATCAAAGCAGCAGACTCTGCAGGAGTAAATATTGTTCCCATATCATTTGGATCTGCTGGTGAGGATGGTCAGAGAGTTGAGGTCTGTGGAAAGGAGATTACTGTGCACGGTCCTACTGAAAGAGAAAAGGTTCTTTCTTCGGTGTTTGAGAAGCACCCGGAGCTAATTGCTGTCGACTACACAATTCCTTCTGCAGTAAATGGTAAACTCCAGAATCTTTCATTTTTACCATCAAGAGACAATTGTATTCTGGATTTGTTGAATGTATGATTGAATTCTGGTTGGGGGAACGATCCTTGTGATCCTTGATTGAGTTACTTTAGAATTTGTGTAAGTGCATAATCATCTGCTAGAAGTTTTTTTTGTTTGTTGTTAGTTGAATTCAAATTTGGATTTTTTGCAATGTGTAGATAATGCGGAGCTGTATAGCAAAGTTGGTGTTCCTTTCGTCATGGGAACAACTGGTGGAGATAGGAACAAATTGTATGAAACTGTTGAGAAAGCAAAGATTTATGCGGTGATTTCCCCACAAATGGGTAAACAGGTATCTTGGATGTTTCTGGAAGAACTGATTACTTATTCATGTAAATTAAGATCCTTTAGCTCATATTTGTGTGCTTTGTTGGTCTATAGGTTGTTGCATTTCTTGCGGCCATGGAGATCATGGCTGAGCAGTTTCCTGGAGCCTTTTCTGGTTATTCATTGGATGTACTTTTCTTAATTCTTTTATACATTCAAATTCATTTTTTACTCAGTTAGTTTTGTTTTACTTCTTGCTACGTCTAATCAACTGCCAATCTATGTAGGTAATGGAGTCTCATCAAGCTAGCAAATTGGATGCATCCGGAACAGCAAAAGCTGTTATTTCTTGCTTCCAGGAATTGGGTGTGTCTTACGACATGGATCAGGTGCATTGGCTCGTCCTTTATTGTTTATGACTCGACCATGACTTATTTTATTTTTCTGGTTATGAATTTCTGTGTATACAACTTTTGTGGTAGATACAATTGATTCGGGATCCAAAACAGCAAGTGGAGATGGTGGGTGTTCCCGAAGAGCATATCTCTGGCCACGCTTTCCATCTTTATCACTTGACATCACCCGATGAAACGTAATGCAATATCTAAGATATTGTTTATACTTTTCTTAATCATTGTAAAAGTGTGTCTGTTCCATAACTAGCTCCCTTTTCTTTGCCTTTCTTTGCAGTGTCTCCTTCGAGTTCCAGCACAATGTCTGCGGCAGATCAATATACGCCGAGGGTACTGTTGATGCCGTGCTCTTCCTCGCCAAAAAGGTTCTAAAGCTTACTCATATTGCTCATCATGATTCTGCGAAATTGAATCTCAGCTTTCTCTTAGTCTAATCTCTATAATGCTAATTGTTGATTCAACACTTTTGTGAAATGCAGATTCGATTGAAAGCAGATCAGCGAATCTACAACATGATCGATGTTTTGAGAGAGGGAAACATGCGTTAAGCTTCCGAGTTTTGTCAGTGCATTGACCAAATGGTGGTTCTAGAAAAAGCTGAGGACAGGCTTTTAAAACTCCTTGGTATATACAGGAACTTGCCATTGTATTGTTCATGTTTTGACCTCTTTACCTTAAATGTTATTCTCCTTTCTGGATCATTGAAGTGAAGTCTTATAGATAAAATTTCTCCAAATGTTCTGAACAACGATCTCAAGGTTTGTGAGTATATTCATCATCATCATCATCAGTCATCACCAAAAAGTTCTAATTTTTGGTGAAAAAATTGTGTCACATGTCGACTGTAACTGTGGTTTTTGATATTTTTACTGAGATGGTAAAAAAAAAGGAAAGAGTAGAGAGTGAAAAGCTCTCTATCTCTCTCTCGTTAGGGCTTCTCTCACGCGCCTTTCGTATCTCTCTCCTCTCTAATCGCGAGAACCTTTTTCTCGATTAGCCATTTGATTTTTATTGCAAAGTCGTAATCTTCTTCGACGCCAGTCTTCTGGGTATCTCCAGAATGAGCTATCTTCTTCTCAGGAGGAACAAATTCTTAGCTTTAATCAAAAGACAGAGTCTCATCTTTCCGATTACTTCCACTGAAACTAAAACCCTGATAAACCCAGATCCTAATATCCCTCAATTTCAAAACCCTTGTTCGATTTTCAGGATTGCTCACTATGCAACTCAATCTTCAAAGTTCCCGGAGTACGAGATGCCTACAGTCACATGGGGAGTTATACAGGGGAAGAAAGAGAAGCTTGTGAATCGTGTCAAAATCTGCGATTATCTCAAGGGTTTGGGGATAATCACCGATGAATTGGAGAGTATTGAGCTACCTTCCACCATTGAAGTCATGTGTGAGCGTGTTGAGTTCTTACAGAAGCTAGGGTTAACCATAGACGATATAAATGAGTATCCTTTGATGTTAGGTTGTAGTGTGCGTAAGAATTTGATTCCTGTCTTGGCTTACTTAGAGAAAATTGGAATCTCGAGATCGAAATTAGGAGAATTTGTTAAGAACTACCCTCAGGTTCTCCATGCAAGTGTGGTTGTTGAGCTTGCTCCTGTGGTTAAGTTTCTTAGAGGACTTGATGTGGAGAAGCAAGATTTGGGTTATGTTCTGATGAAGTATCCTGAGCTGTTAGGGTTTAAGCTCGAAGGCACCATGAGCACATCGGTTGCGTATTTGGTGAGCATTGGTGTGAGTCCTAGGGACATTGGTCCAATGGTGACTCAGTATCCTTATCTTTTGGGAATGAGAGTTGGAACCATGATCAAACCTTTAGTAGATTATCTAATTTCTATTGGTTTGCCGAAGAAAATTGTGGCTAGGATGCTAGAGAAACGTGCATATATAGTCGGATACAATCTCGAGGAGACTGTTAAACCAAATGTAGATTGTTTGATTAGTTTTGGCGTCAAGAAAGAGCTACTACCATTGCTTATAGCTCAATATCCTCAAATTCTCGGGTTACCCGTAAAAGCCAAGATGTCTACACAACAGTACTTTTTCAGCTTGAAGCTCAAGATTGATCCTGAAGGATTTGCTCGTGTGGTAGAGAAAATGCCACAGATCGTAAGTCTTAAGCAGAATGTGATAATGAAACCCATTGAGTTTCTCTTGGGCAGGGCATTTCAAGTGGAGGACATTGCGAAAATGGTTGTGAGATGTCCTCAGATCCTATGTTCCCGAGTCGAACTCATGAAGAATAGCTACTACTTTTACAAGACTGAGATGGGGAGACCGATGAAAGAACTCGTGGAGTACCCTGAGTATTTTACTTATAGCTTGGAGTCAAGAATCAAACCGAGGTACCAAAAGCTACAGAGCAAAGGAATTAGGAGTTCATTGAACTGGTTCCTCAATTGCAGCGACCAAAGATTCGAGGAACGGTTGCAAGGTAACTTTATCGATCCAGATACTGAAGGTCCAATGTTCGACATGGGCGGGAAGTTAGAAATGCCTGGTGGCGAGATTGTGTCTGATGAGGAAGAAGATGAGAGTGATGATGAAGTTCTCTACAGACGCACTCTTACTTTGTAGAATAATCAAAAGTCTTTAGCTTTATTGAGCTTTTGCATTTAGCTACACTCTTTTTGCAAGCATTGTGTTCTTTTGCTCTCTCTTCAATTAATTTTGTTGCTAAATCTTAAATCTTTAGATGTTGAAGGAGTAACTCTGACTAATCTACAGCTACTCAGATCCTGAATCAAAATTTTATTTGGTTTATAGAATTTTAAAATATGTTTCTTTGGTGGTATCTTAAAATATGTTTCTTTGGTGGTATCTTATGGAGAAGGAACAACTCTGAGGGGGCTATGGTCAAATGTGGATTAGGTCAACAAGAATTTTTGGAGAGTTATTAACATTATTTCTAGTTTGGTCCATACAACTTTTCATTTCTCGTTTATGACCTTACAAATATACATTTTAACAACAAACCCCAACTACAAACTTTACGTATACATCAAAAGATCACAAAATAACGATATCTACATGATTCTTTGTACATAAAATCAAACACAACACGAAAGAAAATGCAAATTTCCTATTTATTTTTGTTTTTTTTCTGTATTTTGAGAATTTTCTTGAATTGATAAAATTATTGACCTGAGATGCAAGAAAACAATCTATGGCTCTTGAATCGTACAAGTTGACCCTCCCGCGGCGGAGTAAAACCCTTCTCCGGAGCTACACCACCGTTTCTTTTTGTTTCCCGGCTTGATAACGATGAGAAATCTCCAACGGACCAGCCACGGCGATGGTGACGACCGTCGACGTTCATTTCAATATCGGAAACAAAGTCGTAAGACTCACGAGTTGTGGCGGAGGAGGAGAGACGTTCGTAACGACGACGAGCCAGGTTCTTCTTCACGGCCTTAAGGGCCATCGGTATTAAACCATCCATTGATGATTCACTCTATTTTTGTTTTCTTATTTCTCTCTTTGTGGTTCTTTTGAGATGAAGCAAAAGGTTTTGTGTTTATGGTTATTGACTTTGGGTTTGGTGCTTAGTTACCTTCCAATATTCTTCTTTTATATTTATCTTTCTTTATATATACAAGAAACTTTTTTCGTATATATTGTTTCTTCTTCCATTTGATTTATATCTTAAATTATAAGTAGGGTCAATTTATATTTACTTATTTGGAATTCCAAATTTCAAAGCTACACAATAAATTATATGAAGTTATAAACAAATGATTATCTTTAGTTTGTAGAGTTATATGGTTACGGTGTATCTTGTTTTGGATTTCATGATCATTATTTTTGGTCATGTTCAAAACATTTATACTCCCTCCGTATTTTAATAAGTGTCGTTTTAGAATTTTTACTTTTTTGAATTGGATGTCGTTTTCAAATTTCTATGCAAAATTTATTACTTTTTAATGTTTTATGACATCATAAAACATTAAAAAGTAATAAATTTTGCATAGAAATTTGAAAACGACATCTAATTTTTAAAAAAAGAAAATCCTAAAACGACACTTATTAAAATACGGAGGGAGTATGTAATTTAAGTGTTTAACACCAAGTGGTTGATCGTGAGATTAATACATTTTAAACTTGATTTATGATTCAAAAATTAGAGTATATATATATGAGATTATCGATGTAAGCTTTTCAAAAGTTTAGCATGTTGCAACATCCATACATCACAACTTTGTATATTTGAAATTCAAATGATTATTATTTTTGTCAACGAAAAACAGATGATTCAGACCAAACTCAAACGTAAAATCATTAGCGTTTAGTGCATATGCATATAATTACATAACAAAGGGTTTGTGATTGAGACCTCAAAAAAGTCCAACAGGTCACTTCCTTTAAACAAATGATTTAGCTGTTGCACACGTTATCCACCCTTGATCTTTGACTTGGTGTTGTGTCCAAGTCTAACAACAAGCCAAAAAAATTCAGTGAAGATTTTGTGAGACTTTTTGTTTGTTTGTTTAATTTAGTTTAGGTTTATCTCCAATAACTTTCGTTTTATGTACCAATAACTTTCGTTTTTATGTATATCTTCCTGAAGAGAAGACGGGTTAAGATAACCTCTTATGCTTAAAGAAAGTGATATATCAATAAATAAGTTGAGATACTTTGCCAAATACCAAAGAATGTTTTCTTTTGATTAGAAAAATATCATAATGGTAGAATCGTATACAATAAGATTACCAAAATTTGATGTCACTGAACGAAAATATACCGAGTTCTGACAATTATATGTTAATTAAAACAGTAACTAATGTGAAAATGTGGATTGCTGGTTTATAATAATAGCAAGATTTTATTAGTACTTAACATGTGATCAAATTATGTAACGAACTATCTATTACGAATGATTGTGTTTATACTATGAATTTGAACCCAAAATTTTATTTCTACAATAATGGTTTTGAAAATCTAATAAACATCGTACATAAACTCATCAAATGTATGATGAGAATTTGTCACGTACATGGCGAAGGAAAGTATTGATACTTCCCTAATCAGTATTGTTAGAATTTGTCTCAACGTTCAAGTTACCACCACATTAAAGATGCTCTTTCGTTGAAGAAAATAAAAATAAAATTAAAGACGGTTTAAGTCGTTGGAATCTATATATAGTAAATTAGTAAAAAACTTAAAGAAGTTTAAACAAGAAGTGACGACAAAGCTGATGATGTTTCTTACGCTAACAAACACTAACCATATTGAATTATTCAAAAGCGACACTTTTATCTGATGATAAGAGTTAAAGAAAGTGACAAAAAGTGAAAGATAAGTATTGAAGGAAAAAACACACACTCAATTTCTGATATATGTAACTTTACTGGTGAACTTGACATTTTAGAACAATAGTTCTACAGATCGAAGAAACTCAGGTTTAAAATCTACGACAACGAATTTTTTCTTATATTCTATTTTGGTATAAACATAATATTTTAATATCAATTTTCTATGACAACAAAAACCTAAGTAGTTAAATATTAACTTATAAATGTATGCTAATATAGCTCTAAAAAGGAAAAATTAGTTACGTAAAAAGGTATGAAACAACCTAAGAGTGTTTATCATTTACACCACAAACGATGAATAACTTCATCTATTAGATTAAGATGCATTAAACACTTCAAATTCACTGTTCTATTGTTCAAGGCCTTCAAGTGTACTTCACCTCTCAGTTTAGCTCTGGCCTCGAGGATTATTAACCTTCTCTCTATATCATTCTTCAACCAAACAGGTGATGTCTGATTCCCTCTGTAACCCACTTGTGTCCTAACCTCTGTTCTCATGGCACCATATGAAGCCACTCGTTGTCCATTGATCCTCATTTCACCAACAACATGACCGTTGTACAAGATATCTCCTTTACTAGTGGGAAACTCAAAGAACCCGAGATTTGGATTCTCAATTCTGATTTCCATAGCCAGTGTTGCGTTAAAGTAAAGAGATGATGATGATGATGCATCGTTTTTGTACCTGAGGTTTCTTATAGCAACAGATGTCAAGCTTGCTTTGAGTGGCTTGGCTATGAAAAAGAAACCAATGACGATGAAGATGAAGAGCAGCATGCAAAGCCCTGAAAGGATGAAGATGATCATTTTACCGGTGATATCACTCTGGTAAATTCTGCGAGCTTCATCAACATCTTTGCTCGTTCTTCCATATGTTGTTTCAACATAAACCGACATTTTTCCTCAGAGATTGTTATGACCGATAACAATTTCAGTATTGTCAAGAGGAACTTTGATGATAACAAAAAGATATATAGTACTGAATCAATCAGCAAAGCCAAATCCCAACAGAAAAAGGCTGAGAATATGTGGAAAGTTGAAAGTATGAATGGTTTCTTGATCAACATTACATTAAAAGATGATGTGTGGTTTCCGAAATAAGTAAGAGATGCTTAGAATTCCTTTTTACTCCTTAAAGACTTTGCTTTTTTTCCAAGACCTGGAACAAAGGGAAGGTATCATGAAAAGTTTAAGTATCAAACTTTAATTGGAAGATACCGAGAAACAACAATGTCCTTTGCAAGAAGAAACCAAAATACAAGAATATAATGATCCGATAATTGTGTGGATCCTTCTCTTGTATTTTGAAGGCTGAGCAACAAATAATTTAGTGATTTACCGAAAGGCTGTATAGGGACTTGACCTTTTTCAGAACCTGGAGCAAAGGGAAGGTATCAGAAAAAGTTAAGTAGCAAACTTTTACTGAAAGATGCTGAAATAACGAGGTCCTATTATAGAAGAACCCACAAGACAAGAATAGAGTGATCCTGATAATCTCCTTCTCTTGTACTATATGAACTGAGCAACAAAAAAATCAATGGTTGAAGAATCTCAAATATTCTGATAAAAAATGCTGTTTATAGTGGAAATGTGGAGACAACAAGAGATAAACACAATAACAGAAGGAAATTTCCTTTAGGTATCTTGCTAACGTGGACCTACTTACAAAGAAACAGATGCTAAAACTATTCTTTCTAGGAAGTTAATTCTTGTAACATGCCATCCAATTTGAATCCTCAGAACAAATCAGACCACCACCATCAGTGCTTATTGACTCTGCAGCAGAGAATGGAAGTAATTCTCTTTCTTTTCCCAGAGGAGCAGCACTTTCTTTGTGATTTTGCATATCAAATTTAGTATCTGTAATCTGTTGGGATTTTATTTCAGGCATGTGGCAATTTGTTTGCTCTACTCTCACATGTGTCCTTGACACTGTATCCAATGTTACATGAGGATGAAAAGAACTCCTGTCAGCTAAAGCTCTCTGAAACTGTGAGAGATCAATGGAATCAGAAGATGTAGCCAAAGAGTCAAAGTTGAAACTTGAACGGCTCGGCTCCCGTGATGAAGCCTGGATCCTTGGTGACAAACCGGCTGACTGAAAATTCATTGTCAGTGATTCCAAATATGAACCAACATTATGTTTCTTTTGGATTTCAGCTTGAGAACATGAGAGTCCGAAATAATTGTCGAAGCTTGAGTTGGATTCAGGTGTTTGGATAACATTCTCACTTCCCAGCGTATCGACAGATAAGGGAGACGATTTGTCTCCTTTCAAATGCACTGAAGGATCTAGCTCACACGTAGGGGAAGCGTCGAATGCTGAGGCTTCACCATCACAGGATGAAAGGTGAATAAATCTTCTGAACCGAAAAAGCTCATTTGGAGAAAGCGAAGAACTGATCCTTCTTGTTGTCTCTTTATATATCTCCATGGGCGAAAGACTTCTACCGCTACTAATGTTGCATAGATCCGAAGATGCACTACGATCTGATACTGGCGAAGGAGTCTCATGGCCAACACACTCAACAATTTGCTGCAACTGAGAGAAACCATCATCAGATTTTTCATTCTCATGTTCTTTCTCCTCATCACAAGGAGATAAAAGCCAGTGCACTGACGCATCCGCAGGCAAAGGCATATTAGAAATGTTAACACAACTTCCGTCATTACCAAAATCTCCTTCATCAAATTCATCAGAATCATTCAGTATCTTGCCCTTACCAACCTCAAAACCATTATCGCCCACAGTGAGTATCCCTTTAGGCTTGCATTTCCTCTTATCACTAACACCTGAGAGTAAATGCCCCGCAGCATAACAAGCTTGTGATTGATCTAATGCCGACAAATTCATAGACGATCCACACTGTATCTCTGGAGACACCGAAGCTTGAACCGGTGGTGTACTGTCTTGATAACTACTACTGTTGCTACTTAGCCTACCATCATCAGTAGCTTCACCGTTGCTTCTATAAATCAAATCAGATCCGGTTCCTAATTTAGACACAGGAGTACTCTGAGCAATACTGTCATCTACTCTAATCGTAGTTTGGCGATCTCTAAGCTTAACATTTCTAGAAACAGAAGATTGTTTCTTCAAAACCGAAACTTTCTCCGGTTTCATGGTAATCTTACAAGTTGTTCTCTTTCCAGATACAGGATTTGTCTTACATCTCTGAGATTTCTGCAAATTGGATTTCTCAGTAAGAGTGGACTTTAGCTTAACCTCCTCAAGAGAGCTTGGTTTCTTTCTTATTAAGGGTTTACTCACAACTGGAGCAGATTTGGGGGTTTTATCTACTGAATTCACTGGTCTACGAGTAAAAACTCCCAACGAAGAAGAAGAAGATGAAGAAGACGATGAGAAAGAATGAGAATGCAAAAACCTGTGACAACCGTTGGATGCTTCACCAGAAGTTGAACCAGAACCACTCACATTGCTACTACTACTGCTTCCAGAGCTTCTTGTACTGAAACCTCTCAGAGGGTTCACCGGAAATCTCTCCATTTTCAGGTTTTTCTCCTTTTTATCCGGCGGCTGCGACTGAGACTGAGACTGAGGAAATTTCTTCGTTTGGGCATTGGAAGAAGACGTTATTCGATTCATTCTGCGAACATTCGACCAAAAACTCAAAGTATCTCTCTTTCTTTGTGTCCCAGTTCTCACAGTTTCCGATCTGCTTGATCTGATTCTTCAAAAGTCAAAACGAATTTATTTTTATTTTTTTTGGACGGAGGAGGCGCAGAGACGAACAACAAACATTAAATGAGAAAAAGCTCGAAACTTTGACGGAGAGGCTTTGCTTTTGTCTTTTTACTTAATTACCGACTTAGCCCTCAACTTTTATATAGTGCTTTTAGAATACAGTAAGGGTAAACTGGTAATTTCCTTAAAGAACCAACACCTTTTTTTTCCGACTGCGTTTAACGGCTAAATCGCCACCGTGTATTGAGATTTATTCTTTTGTTCCTCAGCTGAGAGAGAGAGAGAGAAGAACGATGAAAGGGGTTCTACTTGACGAATCTGTACTGTTTAGTCATCAGAGTGAAGATTCTTCGCCGAGTCTGCGAGAATCAGTCCCGTCGCTTCTCAGGCTGCTTCGTTATTCCATGATCCGAACGGTAACACGATTAATTGATTAGCTATCTCCAATTCAAAACCATCAATCTTATCTGCATTGCAGATTCCCCAAAAGTAAACCCTTTCATGCGCAATTGAGAGCAAGATGATAAAGGATTGAACTTTATATCAATTCAGACATTGATTTTCTTCATCTACTGTAATGAAAATTGGATTATATTTTCTGTCATGCAGGGAATTTCATATGGACTTGATCTTCCGGAAAACAAGGTTTGAGACTAACTATTTCAACTTGAGTCCACGAATGTGATGACTCTTCTATGTTTTAAGCAAAAGAGTTTTGTTTTAACTTTGTGATGGGATGATTTGTCTCTAATATGTTATAGGTGGATTTACTGAAGAAAACGGCAGCAGAATACGCCATCGATTGCTTACCTTTAGAGACGTCTCTGACAAGTGTTACCTTTGGTGATACTCTCAAAGCATGGTATAGTGACGGTAGTATTCTGTATGTTGCTTCAAGCAGAAAAGAAGAGACACTGCGGGAACTAAGTCCCAGCCAGCTTGTTGTTATACTCGGTTAGTGATGAAGATAATCTATATAGTCCCATGAGAGATAACATGTTCAATAATTTTCAGCTTCTGCATTTATTGTCTAAACAGTTTTCTCTTTGAATGTTTTAAACATGCTTCCTGATTCCAAGTATGGATCTTTTCGATTTATGAACTCTCTCACTAATAGGAAAAGGATAGGCCATTAAAGTTTGCTACATTTAAGTCCTGAGTTTCCTTTTGTACTGATAACTTTTATGAAGCACCTAAATTTGTTGGATTTTTTGAGTTAGATGTTGTAGAAGGCGATTCACATGAGGATCCTAACATGATTTATATCCATAGTCTTGAGGAGCTGCCGATTACTATTTGCTGCATAAACAAAAAGGTATGTCTTGACTGCAGTTCTGGCTTATTCTAGAATACGCTTATAGTTGAGAAATAAGCTGGTCTGTTTGAAGAAAGTACTAATTGTAGGCCAGAACTAAACAGTGTAAAAAATGTAGTTCGAGATGCTTGATATTACACATTCGTTTCCCATTTTTTAGTTTGTATGTCTTGCCGATATTAGTATTTTGATCACCCTTTTGATATCACCTCCCAAAGCAGGCAATGGGTGATGGTGCTGCAATAGTTGCTTACATCATGAAGCCATCTCGGGTAGAGGACTTTGCCAAGGTTAGAACCTTATTTGCAATCTGACTCTGAAGTATTATCTTTATGGTGATCATTGCTTACTTTTTGGCTCACTGTGCGCTGGTCGTATATACGCTTTACCCTCAAGGTCATTATTGATTCATGAAAGTAATATGGTTAAATATGTAATGTTCACCGATGTTAAGTTTTCTGATTTTCTTAGAGGGGTGCTTTACCCATGTATCCTACTTCATGTGGGTTGATATTTCTGCCCCTCATGTTTGAGTTCCCTCTTGCATCTCAACTCAAACACGCTGATATCATTTTCCACAAAGCAACTGATGAAATCTTGTCCATTGAACTGAACTGCTCCGACCCAAAATCATCTATTGCAGTTACATTCTCTACCGGCATGGAGGAACTGAAAAAGTAAGCTTCTCCATTCTTTGTTTTCAATCTAGCACTCTGTTATATCAGCAAGTGGCGTATAGATACCATCATACACAAATATGAGAAACCTTGTTTAAAGCTCTCTGTTCAGGTTTGCATAATGATATAAGGCACTTGCAGGTATATGGAAGATCAAAATGATTGTGCCGTAGTCGACCCTATTCAAAAGATATATTCTGTCCTGGACCGACTCAAGATGCAACATATTCTTCTTGGACTAGAGGACCTTACTGCAGCAGGACGGAAGATAAGAGGCGCCTGCTTTCTCAAGGTAGTAAAAATCCTCTCCTTTTTATCAACTCGTTAATCTTCTTTATGCTTCAGATTTGACATAGTATCTCTTGAGACCTTTCCCAGCAAGTCTGGCCTCTTGACTTCTCCATTATATAGTTTCACATTGATGCTTTTCTTGTTTACTTTAGCAAATTAATATCAGAGTTCCTTATCTACAGATTGACAGCTATGATGAACCAGATCTGGCTCAGAACTTGTCAAAAGCTGGACTCTCTCTTCCATCTATTGTGAAACCTCAGGTTGCCTGTGGTGTCGCTGATGCTCACAGCATGGTGAATATTTCACACTTTCCTTCTAGCTTTGGTATCTCGCAATATCTGTTTCTCTTTTCACAGCGGAACAAAAAATTTCCTCAATTTCATGTTTTTTCTCACAGGCCATTGTCTTCCGAGTGGAGGATTTTAAGGATTTGAACACTCCTGTTCCTGCCATTATCCAAGTAAGTCATAATGTAATATGGATATCCAATTCTAGGGGAACACTACTAAATCAAGATGTCAAGCATAGAGAAACTTGTCAACCATTGTTTTGCAGGAGTATGTGGACCATTCATCCAGGATTTTCAAGTTTTACGTGTTGGGGGAAAAGATCTTTCACGCGGTCAAGAAATCGATCCCTAGTTCTTCTAGTCTGAGGAAAACAGCCGAGCAAAATGGTCTCAAACCAATTCTCTTTGACAGGTAAGATTTCATTACAGTTCCATGGACACATAGCCTTCACTTGCTAAAAGATTGTAACTTTGGTAGTTCCATTACCTCCACAGCTTAAAATCCTTACCTGTTGGTTCCGTAAACCAGAACCCGGTAAACGAGATTGATCTAGAGCTGGTTACAAAAGCAGCTACCTGGCTCAGAAAGAAGCTTGATCTCACAATCTTCGGCTTTGACGTGGTTGTAAGTATCATCCCATCACATGACCCTTTATATAACTCAGGTACTTACACATTGTCTCTTTATTCATCTCCACAGATTCAAGAAGGAACAGGAGATCACGTGATAGTAGACTTGAATTACTTACCATCGTTTAAAGAAGTCCCTGATAACATCGCAGTTCCTGCATTCTGGGAAGCCATCAGAAACAGATTCGACCAACATGTCCAAGAGAAGCATTGAATCCAACATTGTGGGAAACGAAACTCTTCTGTCTGTTTATTTTAGGAATGATGAGCAGAGAGACACCGAGACTAATAATAATTGAGAAACCATAAATATCTTATGGAATTTTGTAATTTTAAGACCAAACAAGTGAAGTTTTTTTTTTTGGTCGATAAGAACAAAAGTCCCATTCTATAAATACACGACAAGAGACGACCTTTGAGACTCGAGAACCTCTCTCCAAACAACAAACGAAAAGAAGCGACTTTTGCCTCTTTTGGTCTCTCCCCTTCTCCAGGGGATCTGCTCTCTCTCTCTATCTCTCTCTCAATCTGTAAGAAGATTCTCAACTTCAGTAAAAACCCTAACTTTGCTTGGGAAATTCTTCATCTATCATCCTTCAATTGTCATCATCGATGGCTGATCAACAAACCCTAGATTTGTCTACTCCTCCTACTCAATCCGATGATCTATCTCACTCCCACTCTACTTCTTCTACTACTTCAGCTTCTTCTTCATCAGATCCATCGCTCTTAAGGTCTCTCTCCTTAAGTCGACTCAACGCCGGAGCTCCTGAGTTCGTTCCTGGTCGAACTACTCCTCCGCTACCTCAACCTCCGAGGATGATTATCCCACCTCCTCCACCTCACGGTATGCTTCATATGTATCACCACCAGCCTCCTTTCAATACTCCGGTTCTTGGTCCTGTTCCAATCCAGCCTCACTTGGTTCCTGTTCAAAATCATCATCCTCATCATCGCTTTCATCATCATCACAATCGTCATCAGAATCAGCAATATGTTCCGGTGAGGAATCACGGAGATTATCAGCAGCGTGGTGGTGAGCAGGAACCGGATTTGGTTCCGAAGAAGAACGATCGGAGAGATCATAATAAGAGAGAATCTAAGACCGACCAAGCTACTGAAACTGGAGCTTCTGTTTCTGTAGATTCGAAAACTGGTTTACCTGAAGATTCTATCCAGAAGATTGTGAATCAGGTTATTATTAGATTCAGACTTGACACTCTTTTTAAGGCTTTGTGATCTTAAATCTAATCCAATTTTGGTTTCAGGTTGAATACTATTTCAGTGACTTGAACTTGGCGACCACAGATCATCTCATGAGATTCATTTGCAAGGATCCTGAAGGATATGGTAAGATGTCTGTTTGCTAATCATATGCATCTTCGTGAGTTCGTTTTGGATTAAAAAGTATAATCTTTTTGTTCCAATTTTTAATGTGATTTCAGTGCCTATTCATGTTGTTGCATCGTTCAAGAAAATTAAAGCTGTCATCAACAGTAATTCTCAGCTTGCCGCAGTGCTACAGAACTCAGCAAAGCTTGTGAGTTAGTGTGTGGTTTTTTTTGTCAATAACGTGATTTGATGTTCTTCTAACTTTTGAGTCATCTAACAGTTTGTTAGTGAAGATGGAAAGAAAGTGAGACGCATAAATCCGATCACTGAGTCTGCTATAGAAGAGCTCCAGGTACTTAAACTCATTCAAAGCTATGAATAAAGGATTATGGATTTGATTTTCTAATAAATATTATTATATCCAGTCTCGCATTATTATTGCTGAGAATCTACCTGAGGATCATTGCTACCAAAATCTGATGAAGATTTTCTCAACTGTTGGAAGGTACACAACTGTTTGATCATGTTATAAAACCTAGAATCTACTTCTTCTTCTTTTTTATACAGTTGAGGTTTTCTAAACTTATGAGTGTTTGTCTTCAGTGTGAAGAACATCCGTACCTGCCAGCCACAAAATAATGGAAGCGGTGCTCCACCCGCAGCAAGATCAGCAGCCAAAAGTGATGGTACGCTTTTCAGTAACAAGGTAACTAGATAGACCCATGCGGCTTTGTGTTTGCCTTGTAGTTTTGGATTAACTGGATGCAAAATTGATGTCTCTTTTACATGTTCCTATAGGTTCATGCTTTTGTTGAGTATGAGATGGTTGAACTAGCCGAGAAAGCAGTAAAGCCTCACCTACTTAGATTTCTTGACTATATATGTTGATACCCTTATTGTGGTAAACTGAAGGCATGTTACTGTACAGGTTGCCGAGTTAAATGAAGCGGGAAATTGGAGGAGCGGTCTTAAAGTCCGGTTGATGCTAAAGAATCAGGTATGTGATTTTTGATTTGACAAACACACTAGGCCTTTACCCGTCCATTATCACTCTAATGAGCAGAGTCCAGATATCTTTGTAGTTGAGAACATTTTGTGAATTAAATGTCATCGGTCTGGGTTAAAGATCTGTGGAAGTTGATGTTGGTTCCATTTGGCTTATATGGTATTACTCTATCATACAGATAAAGGAACCAAAACAAGGTCAAGGGCGAGGAAGAAAAGGACATGATGCAGAAGTAGACCATGAGGAAGATGATGCTACAACATCCGAGCAGCAGCCGATTGAGAAACAATCTGAAGAGTGTTCTGGGGAATGGGATACACATATGCAAGAGCAGCCAATAATAGTAAGTAGACCAAATACGTTATTAGGTCTCTGCTTTGTTATCCATGGATGATTCTAACCTTTGCCATATAACAGGGAGAGGATCAAGGGAATGAAAAAGCGGGTGGGCAGAGAAAAGGGCGTAACAGAGGTAGAGGAAAGGGACGAGGACGAGGTCAACCACACCAGAACCAGAACCAGAACAACAACCACTACCACAATGGGAGAGGAAATCATCATCATCAACATCATCATCAAGTGGGAACACCACCTTCAAACAATCCAATGAGCAACATGGAGCAACCAGGCATGGGGAAGCAGCAACCACCTGGACCACGGATGCCTGATGGGACGAGAGGATTCTCGATGGGACGGGGAAAGCCAGTCATGGTTCAGGCAGAGTGATCCAGAGCTGTTTTGAAAAGGAGGTGATGTGAAAGGTTCAAAAGGGAGATAAATAGAGAGAGAGCAAGAGAGAAAGAGAGAGATTTATCCTTCCCATGGGGAATGGTTAGTTTTGCAGACTTTATATTTGTCTTACTTACTTCGAAATACTTTTTAATTACGCTTCTCTTACAAGGAAAAAAAAAACATTTTCCTCATATAGTGTACGTGTAATGAAACAGCAATTTCAGTTAATATTTTGTCCCTAAAAGCTTTTATAATGAAATAATGACATTTTTATCTTGTGTCACTAATTTTAGCTGACAAAAGAGAAGATGTTATATTAGTAACAATTAACATATGATCATAATTAATTTAGTAAAATATTTTTTAAAAATTCTAGTTAAATGTTGTGAACTTGGGTATCATTTATAAACTCAGACCCAATAATAAGACATTGTTTGCTAAATGACCCAACAATAAGACATTGAAGCGTAACAAATAAGGACCCACCTCTTCATCCTCCTCCTCTTCTCCCACCAGCAGTTCGGAATTACCGAGGTCTAGTTGATAGTGGCGGTTTTAAGGTTACCCTCTCGGAGCAATTTGCTCTTTCCCACGAACGTCATGCGTTTACTGTTGGAATCCCTCAAGGCATGATGCGCAAGGAGCTTGGTATTATTAAGTTCACAGCTCAGTTTGTGGTGCGTTATGGGAATGTGTTTCGGAATGCTTTGTGTGATAGAGTGTCTACTGATACTCAGTTCGAGTTTCTGGATAAGGGAGGTCCAAGGTATCACTTTTTCTTTCGTCTTGTTCATGGGTATGGTCGTCTATTAAGGGCTTGGGAAAATCCTCCTGCTGGTATGGAAGCTCTTCTTGAAGGTTTTTTCACTGCTTTTAATGCTTTCAAGAAAAAGCTAGAGGATGATGAGGAGCTAGTGGACAAGGTTGAGACTGATAGGCGTGATTTTGTGGTTTGTGATGAGTATTTTGTTGACCTCGAGAACAAAGCCCTTGAACTCATTCCAATGGCCATGAGGCATCGTCCTCCTTTGAATTCTCAGGGTAGATTCATGGTGCCAGCTGACCCTATCTTGTTTAGAGTTGAAATCCCTGAAGAAGGCATGATGCGCAAGGAGCTTGGTATTATTCAGTTCACAGCCCTGTTTGTGGTGCGCTATGGAAATGAGTTTTGGGATGCTCTCTGGGATAGAGTGTCTACTACTGAAACAGAGTTTCAGTTTCTGAAAAGGAATCCTGGAAATGATAGCGGAAGGTATACGCTTCTTTTCTCTCAGCTTCTTCTTGCGTATGGTAATGTAATAGAGTGTTGGGGACTGAGGCCGAGAAAGAGTAACCCCCCGGCTCGTATGGAAGCTGTTCTTGAAGGGTTTTTCACTGCTTTTAATACTTTCAAGAAGAAGCAAGAGGATGAGGAGGATGAGGTAGTGAACAAGGTTGTGACTGATAGGCGTGATTTTGTGGTTAGTGAAGAGTATATTCAGTATTTTCTTGACATGGAGGAGTCTACTCCTCGACCTGAAATGCTTCTTAACGCGACGTCAAACGGAATCGCTGCTTGCTCGTCCACCATCCAATGGTGCAACCACCACCTCTACATGAGGAACCAGAGCCAAAGAGAGAAAAGCTTGATGCCCTTGTTTCAGAAGAAGAGTTTCTTGCTCAACATCCAGTAATGTTTTCTTCATAACTTAATTATATTTTTCGTCTCAATGTCAATCCTTCCACTGCGTTTTTTTAATCACTAAAACTCAGACACATGACAATTCCCCGGTGGCAATCCCATTATTAGTGGCTCTTTTTTGTAGATACAAAACTTGCAAACTTCATACTAACATCAAAGAAAACAGTGTTGTGGTTTGCATAACAATCATTTGGGTCAATACCTTTAAACTTCTGAGGGAACTCAACATAGCAGATTCTATCACCTCCACGATCAAGCAAGAAGAACATTCCTCCCCTCAAAGCCGTGGAGTTGCAGATGTAAGATGTTAGTGGTCAGAATCACGATTGAGGATGAATGGCTCCATAAACATGTTCTGCATTAGGAGGAACAGAATTCCAGAGATAGTAGAGGCTTCAAAGAAGGCAAAACTTGCTTCTTCTTCCTGTTCTCGAATATAATCATCAAGGATTTGCAGGTCCAAAGATGCAAAATCGGGTATTGATCCTTTTGGAGCCCAATTATGTAAAAAGGAAACAATATAAAGTTAACTAAAAAGTAAATAACAGAGTCGTCGAAAAAAGGAAATAACAAAACTCATCGAAAAAAGGAAACAATCGAAAATTTCCTTTTTTGTTTTGAAAGAACCGAATGCTTATAAATAAACGCCTGAGAGAATGTTAATCTCCAACATCACTCATTCTCTCTTCTTCCTTGAGATATCAAAATTAACTCTTTCTCTCTTCTCTTCTTCTTCTTCGGTACCAAAACAAAAGAATTCTTCCATCTTTGATTATCTCTTCTCCGTAAGATTGATGGGAGCGGAAAATTATCTCGTTTCCTAATTGATCTCCATCCTCTGTTGTGACTCATCTTCACTCAATCCAAACGATTTCAACTCCGGCCAACGACGGGCCACCGAAGGAGAGCACCAAGACGGCCAAGGATGCTACAGCGGGAAAGAGGACAATGATGAGAGAGACAAAGAGAGACGGTGTTTCCATGGATGTGACCATGAAAGCGTCTCCTCAGACTCAGGATGATCGATTAGTCTCTGTTTCGTCGAACAAGGTACCTCTCTTAATTTCCTTTTCTTCTCTTAAGAAATATTTTAATTTTAGTATTTTAATTAATGATTTTGTTTTTTTTTAAATGTTTTTTTTTGTTTTTTTTTATAAGTGTTAAATTTTTTTATTTTGTGTAAACTAATTGGATACATCATCCAAATCCCTAAGAGGTGTTCTAGGTTCAATATGGTTTACACATAATTAAATTTTTAACATTTGTTTTTTTTTAAAATGTTTTGTTCTTGTTTTTGTTTTTTTTTTTATGTGTTAAATTTTTTAATTTTGTGTAAACTAATTGGATACAACATCCAAGCCCCTAAGCGGTGTTCTAGGTTCAATATGGTTTACACATAATTAAATTTTTAACATTTGTTTTCTTAAATGTTTTGTTCTTGTTTTTGTTTTTTTTTTATAAGTGTTAAATTTTTAACACTTAATTTTTTTAATGTTTTTTTTTTTTGTTTTTTTTTTATAAGTGTTAAATTTTTTAATTTTGTGTAAACTAATTGGATACAATATCCAAACCCCTAAGAGGTGTTCTAGGTTCAATATGGTTTACACATAATTAATTTTAACATTTGTTTTTTTTTTAAATGTTTTGTTCTTGTTTTTGTTTTTTATAAGTGTTAAAAAATTTTAATTTTGTATAAACTAATTGGATACATCATCCAAACCCCTAAGAGGTGTTCTAGGTTCAATATGGTTTACACATAATTAAATTTTTAACATTTGTTTTTTTAAAATGTTTTGTTTTTGTTTTTGTTTTTTTATAAGTGTTAAATTTTTTAATTTTGTGTAAACTAATTGGATACAACATCCAAACCCCTAAGAGGTGTTCTAGGTTCAATATGGTTTATACATACAATTAACTTTTTAACATTTGTTTTTTTTAAATGTTTTATTTTTTTATAAATGTTAAATACAACATCCAAACTCCTAAGAGGTGTTCTAGGTTCAATATGGTTTACAAATAGTTAAATTTTTAACACTTGTTTTTTAAAATGTTTTTTTTTTCTTTCTCTTTTTAATAAGGGTTAATTTTTTAAATTTGTATAAACTAATTGGATACAACATCTATTCTAGGTTTAATATGGTTTACACCTAAATAAATTTTTAAACATTTGTTTTTTTTATTAAAAAGGTTTTTAAATTTATATTTTTATATTACTATTAAAACGTTAAGGATTTTTATTTTTCAAATAATATTTTGGATAAATTGTTTTTGTTTCTTTTGATAAATATTAAATTTTTAACTTTTGTGTAAACTAGTTTGGACACAACATTCAAACCCCTAAAAAGTGTAATAGATTCAATATAGTTTACACATAATTAAAATTATATTTTTTTCAAGCAGTAATCGCTATATATATTGTTTTTACAATAAAGATGTAGTTAACTATCCAAATGTAATATTAATAGTATTGTAGTTACTTGTTCACCTGATAAACTAATAAACAAAGCTTTCATTGTTTTCCTTATATATAATCATGTTGTATTATTAAGTCATCGAAATAAAAAAAATTTTTTAACAAGATGTTAATTTATTTGATTGTTCACTATTTTATAGTATAGTTTCACATTCTTGAACTAAAAAACGTGCGAACCATACATAACCAATTAACGAAAAAAAGGAAACACTACCTACCTAATTAACGTTAAGAAAATGCTTTCATAGTGGCCAAAATAAACGATCTCTAATTTACAGTATTTTAGAATAAACGTAAATGTAAAGAAAAGAAAAAAAAAGAGACAAGTGAAGTGATCAAAAAGTAAGAAAAACAAGAACCGTCCGTTTCATAGTTGTGTCTTGTACTTGTTACACTTGAATCTCGTGTTCGCGACTTTGCGATAGATTCTCTCAAATCCAATTCCAATGGCGGATCCATCTTCTCAAAACCCTAACCTCACCACTCCCCCTCCTCCACCACCTTCTTCTCCTTCACCAACCCATCAAATTCAATCTGGTACCTCGGAATTATCGCCACCGACTCGGCCCCCTTGCTCTACCTTGTCCTTTCTCAAGACTGCAAACAGACCAAAACTCCGTGTGACATCTGAATTCGACAGCGATAGTCTCCTTTTCTTAAACAAAGTGTCTTGTAAGCTCTTCGATAACCTCGCCAAGCTCAAACTCTCGTTTCAGAACAATTCCCAGCGCGAGATTTCACAGCCTCAGGTCTCGTTTACTTCCAAACACGTCTCTGTTCTTTATGATGTCGAAGAGAAGAACACTTTCATCAAGAGCACTCTCGATGTTCACCCTCGTCTTCAGCTCCGAGCTCTTCATAATGTCAAGGTACATCTCTCTACTTCTTCCTAATTATCACCCTTCAATAATAGAAGGATTGACTTGGGCGTATTTGCCATCTATGGAACAGAACAATTTATGTGATTGATTGTGGAATGATGTTGATATTGATAGGATTTGTGGTTCCTTATATCATTGATTTTGTTTTCCTTTTTCTGTTGTGCATATAACAATGATAGATAGAATCTGATTGTTTCAAGTGGGCATTTAAAAGCTGTGCAGCTAACTATCAGTAGCAATGAAACTTAACATTTCCTTGTTAGTTTTCGCTTGTAGGCTAGTGCTTCAATCCTTGATTATGTTGGTTTTTACTAATTCACTGATTTATGTGAGTTTAACTGTATTTTGTTACAGGCACAACAAGGAGAAGTTGCTATGGAGGCAAATCTGCCTGAACCTGGCTACTCTCTTGAGCTTTCATCACCCGTTCCTATTGGTTACGTGAGTGCCATCTCTTACATTGTCTATTTGGTTTTGCAATTGCGGTAGTATCAATTACCGGTAAATTGTTTTCTTGCTTGGTTGGGAGTTTTCTTTAAATGCTAGAACTTTAATCCCTGATGGTTTACTCTTTCTGCAGCCAAGAGCGACTCTTAAATTCCCACTTGGCGAAATTTCGTTACAAGAAAAAGAAGATGAGGAGGAGGAGAAGCAGAAAAGAACTTTATCTGTTAACGGGATCCTCAAACGTCAAGTCATGAATGGTGTTTGTACCGCTCTATACACAGATGAAGAGTTGAGGCTGAGATATGCTTATAAGGTTCCTGACTTCGAAATTCCTTGTCTGTCATCATGTGTTACTATTCAATAACTTATAAAGGTTGCACATGCAAGAGAATATGTATCCTTCGTCTCCCATCTTTTGGATCTGACATCAAAACTTTACCTTTTTTCATACAGGATGATGCATTGTCTTTCATCCCAAGCATTTCCCTTCCTTCCAATGCTGCATCATTTGCATTCAAACGTCGGTTTAGCCCTTCAGATAAGTTGAGGTTAGTGGCCTCAGTGTCTCTCTTCTGGTGGAACCATTTCATCTGCTACAATCAGTTTCATATAATATTATGATGATTACAATGCAGCTATTGGTACAACTTTGATTCAAACATGTGGAGTGCTGTGTACAAACGAACATATGGTAAAGACTACAAATTGAAAGCTGGCTATGATTCTGATGTACGCCTTGGCTGGGCATCTCTCTGGGTAAATCATCAAACTTTAGTTTTCTTTTCTCTCTTCTTTTATTCAGTGATATCCTTCTTACTCGCTTAAGCCCCAACCCGAGCTGTATGATTATGATGTGTAGCATAACATTCACTACACAATTGTACCTAGTGTAACTACCATCTAATAAGACTATGGACACCATCGCTCTTGAGCTAGCGTTTGAGTGAGCTGTAATCATGAGTCTCTTGTATTTTGGTTTGAGTCTAACATTACTTAAACTCGACGGTCAAATCGTGTCAGGTGGGGGATGAAGCTGGAAAAGTGAAAACTACGCCAATGAAGATGAAAGTCCAGTTCATGCTTCAAGTTCCACAAGATGACATCAAATCATCAGTCCTGATGTTCCGAGTCAAGAAAAGATGGGACATTTGATGAAATCTTTGAATCATCTTGTTAGTTTCACTTTCTTATCTCTCTGTAAAACCCATAAAAGTTGTTTCTTTCTCCTTATATATCAATCTTTTGCAAAAAAATTGTAAGAAGAAGATACAAAAGATTAGAGAATAATTGCAATTGTATTTTTCCTTGGCTTCTTTAAATGCTCTCTTTCACACGTGTGAGACTATAGTCAAAAATATTCTTAATTTTGTTTCTCGTATAAAAAGTTCCATTGCTTTTTACCTTTTACCTTTACTTTTTAACCCATCTAAAGTCAATTTTAGTCACTAATATAATATTAAATTATGCAAAATGGAATATTCTTCTCACAACGAAAAATAAATTAAAAATATGGTTCGCTTATTTCCTCCGTTATTATGTTTTGTTTTTGTATGCATTTGGTCTGTGTGTTGTGTTGTTGTTTATCTTCTTCTTCAATCCGACGGGAAAAAGAGTTCCGACAAAATTCAAGAACTGGAAGATTTGTCATTTGTCTCTCAAATATCTGCGGAGAGAAGAGAAATTATCAAATCAAGAAGACAGTGTTGTGGGAGAGATGAGTTCGTCTCTACCTCTGAGGCTACTTCTTCTTCCTCTTACAACTTCTCTGATATCTCCTCCCCCAGATTCTTTCCATGCTCCTTCTCCGTTCAGATCGAAAAACCCTAATTTCAATCGCCGATTGTCTTCTTCTTCTACCTCTTGTTCTTCCCAGTCACAGTTTCTCTCTGGGAGATTCAGATCCTCTTCTCCGTGTGTTACCATGGTATCATTTGATTTTCTCTCTCATTGTTTGCTAATTTCTCATTGAGGTTTTGTGCTAAATTGCTTGATCAGAATTTGTTTGATCAATTTCGAAAAGTGCTTGAATTCGTAGGACTGTGTTAGAATAATGATTGATGTTTTGTTTCATCAAAGATTGTATTTTTCCCATTAATAGATTTATACCTGAAATTTATTCTAGGTGTTATTTACTCTGTATCGCTTTCTTCTTCAATGTAGTAGTTAGGTGAGATTCCAGTTTTAATGGCCATTGCTGACTTATTCATAAGTTCATTGTATATCAAAAACTTCTCATGATTGTATCTGTCTCTTTGAACCCTTAGTGTGTATTTATAAGACTACATTATATTGTATCTTACCATGTACGTAATGTCTTCTCATGATGAAGATTTTGTTGTACGAGGTGATTTCTGTCTCAAAGTTGGTTCTCTAGTTCACTTTAATTGCGTTCAGGTTTTCTTGGTCTTGAAAGCATGTTTCTATACTTCTTGAAACATCATCTTTCATTTGTAGAAGATATTGGTTTCTTAAGTTTCGTTGAATTGCTTTATGATAGGTGTAAGCTTGAGAGTTTGTGTTTGTGTCTTTCTTCCCAAAAGTCTATTTGCAGTTGTTTTTTGGCTTTTCACTAATGATGTACTTCTAGTGACTCTGTTTTTTATATGCTGTGTATAGTGCTTACCTGAACACACGAGAAATCAAGAGAACACAGAAATCTTGACAGATCAAGATGACCACATTGAATGTGTGCTTGAATCGGATGAAGATTCAGGGCTCAGGATTCCGACTCAAGCACAGGCTATCGTTGAAGGATCTGGTTCAGTTGCGGTTTCAGAGCTAAAACCTGCTGCTGATGTAGATTACATACAAGTAAGACTAGTTCCTTGGCAAATCTATCACGCACTTATATCAATCTTTTGGCTTTATGCTGTGTAACTATACATGTTAATTGGCAGACTTTGGAATATCATCAGTCTTTTAGCTAGTTGTAACCGTGTATGTTTAAATCGACAGGAGCTATTAGCGATACAGCAACAAGGGCCTAGGTCAATTGGCTTCTTTGGGACAAGAAATATGGGTTTCATGCATCAAGAACTGATTGAGATACTTAGCTACGCCATGGTTATAACCGTAAGTCATTAGAACTTCATCCTCTTGTGTTTAACTCCGATCTTTCCATTTAAAGTCTCCCTAAAACATGTCTCGAATAATTCGGCTTCTTGCAGAAAAATCATATATACACATCAGGTGCATCTGGAACTAATGCGGCAGTCATCAGAGGTGCATTGAGAGCAGAGAGACCAGAGCTGCTTACAGTAATATTACCCCAAAGTTTGAAAAAACAACCTCCTGAGAGCCAGGAACTCTTGTCTAAAGTAAGCAAAACTGGTTCTTCTGCTAAAAGCCAGGAACTCTTGTCTAAAGTAAGCAAAACTGATCCAATTTTGGTCTGAAACTCTTCTTTATTGCTGTGTCATTTTACAGGTACAAAACGTGGTAGAAAAGCCACACAATGACCATTTGCCATTATTAGAAGCCAGCAGGTTGGTGAATGAAAAAAACCATTGTCATCAATCATAATATGATCTCTACTTTGGTGAAGATAGAAACTGAACCTTTTGGTTAAATATTTTGGTGCAGGCTGTGTAATATGGACATCATATCACAAGTACAACAAGTGATCTGTTTCGCGTTTCATGACAGTAAGCTTCTTATGGAGACATGTCAAGAAGCTAAAAATCTACGCAAGATCGTCACTCTCTTCTACCTCGATTGATTCACATTCTCTCTTTTATCTTCTTCTCGTTACAAAACAGAGAAGCTAAGATAAGCCTCGTTGTAAATTATGAATCTTCTTGATTAAACAAACAAACACACAACCAATTATATTCTTTTGTCTAAATTTTGATACACATCAGTGCTATTTTTATAGGATTATTTATTTCTCAACTACTATTTGTCAGATCACATCTCTGCAACAGAACAGTGGATTCCATTACAAAGAAGAAAACTAAAAATATGACTTTTAAATTTTTAATATAACAAAGCACAAAACTTTATTAGCTTTTCTACGCAGAAACATTTATTCTCTCTTAAGTCGTCGCCGATTTGTTTGCGTTCGCTGATCAGATGGAAAACGCCGGTAAAGCTACGTCACTCCAATCTTCCCGTGAGATCTTCCACCGGCTGATGAGCGAGAATTCTTCTGGTTAATAGAATCCCCTAATTTTCTCAGCTCAATTTCTTCATTTGCCCTGAAGGAAGCATTATTGTTCGGTGTGAAATGGTTTAGGTGGGTGGGAGAAGAGTTGGGAAGCAGGAGCAACTCCATGGGACTTAGGAAAACCAACTCCGGTTATTGTGCATCTCGTCGAGACTGGTTCTTTGCCTAATGGCAGAGCTCTAGTTCCTGGTTGTGGAACTGTATGTTCTTCAATACTCTTTTGTCTCTTTTAATAAGTCTACACTTGAAAATGTTAAAGAACTCGGCTTTTCTTGTTATTGTAGCCACTTTGTTCTTTGAATTTTGCTTTCTGCTAGTGAAACTGTGGCCGTTGAGTAGTACTGTTAGATATGTTCTGTTGTACATACACCTGCCTTGTGTCATTGGTTTTTGCATGTTTTTCTGATTGTCTTACTAAGTCTAAGATGTTATGGTTTTTGCAGGGTTATGATGTGGTGGCAATGGCCTCCCCTGATCGTCATGTTGTTGGACTGGATATATCTAAAACTGCGGTTGAGCGATCAACAAAGGTTTGAATGGTTTCGATTCGGAACATGAGATGGACATGCCTGCATTGGTGGTTTTAACAATGCTTGTTTTGAGTCGGAAGTCTTGCCTCTGATACCTATTTAGAACTTCGTAGGTTTTAATACATTTTGTTTAATCTCAATGCAGAAGTTTTCTTCATTGCCCAATGCAAAATACTTCTCCTTCTTGAGCGAAGACTTTTTCACTTGGGAGCCAGCTGAAAAATTCGATCTCATTTTCGATTATACGTATGTATATAGTCTAGATGTGTGTGTTTCTGGTTCATAAAAAAGTGACTTCAGCTTATATATCACTGCATTATGACCATTCTTGCAGCTTCTTCTGTGCCTTTGAACCTGGCGTGAGACCTCTATGGGCACAGCAAATGGAGAAACTTCTGAAACCCGGTGGAGAGCTTATAACATTGATGTTTCCTGTAAGAATCATAGCATCTCTCTCTTCTCTGATCCGTTTCCTTACATTTAAGTAGTTGCTGAAAAATGTGTCATTGTGCAGATCGATGAACGTTCTGGAGGTCCTCCTTACAACGTATCTGTGTCTGAGTAAGAATCTACTGTTATCTCTTTTACTAAGAGCAACATCACTGAAATATTCTGCTTAATATTTCTCTGTCATCTCTCAATATGTAGATACGAGAAGGTTCTGATTCCACTGGGGTTTGAGGCAACCTCCATTGTAGATAACGAACTTGCTGTAGGACCACGCAAGGTAAAACACTAACATGAACTTTCAAATGTGCCTTCAGATAACTCAATAGAGATATTTTCAGTTTCGGTTTAATAATCGGAAGATAATGTTACATTGGAATCAATTTCAGGGAGTGGAGAAGCTTGGAAGATGGAAGAAATCTTCCACATTTCACTCCACCTTGTGATTTGTCATGAATATGCTTCAATCTGGATGTTTTTTTGTGAATTTGTCACTGATAGATTAAACTTGTAGGGCCATTGAATGGGAACCTAAAAACCTGAAAAAAGTAATTGTAAACACTTGTGATATTCAACTTTTTCCCTTTTAATCAAAGGCAAAGTTATAGTTTGCTTCGTGCTCACCAGATGGCTGTGTATCTTTAGGTTTGATTAATCCTTTTTTGGATTCTTAATTGTCCAGAATGTTGAATAAGTCTTGATATAGCTTTTTCCCTGATCCAGTGCATCAACTCTTTTAGATTTTATTGCTTTGAAACATATTTCTACGTTGGAGGAAATTCTAAAGCAGAAATGGTTATATATAATATGCCATATTTGGTTATAGAACTCGAATGCAGCAAAGAAGCAAAACATCAGCTATAAGCAAAAGAATCTTTCCATTCTGTTTCTAATCGTAGTGATCTAGGTACCTATGGAGATCAAAGAGCCTTAGGTAACATCTTCACATCTAAAGTTGTTTTCTTTTTTTTTTGCAGATCGATTTCGATGTTAAATGACTGTTGATGATTACATTCACACACTCATAATGAGATATGAATGCATTATAAATAAGATAAAGATTATGATGTTTATAATGTGTAGACGGAAAAACATTGTGGGATTTAGCCATTTAGGAGAAGCAACTCCCTAAATGTTATGCAGTTCGATGATCGCTTGCAACCTCCGTACCGAGTATCAGTTTCAGCGTAGAATCATCTTCTTCTCCTTAATCTTTTCACAACTCTAAAACTAGATCTCTTAACGTTTTTGGTTAAATATCAAAATTGTTTAACTGTTTTGTAGCTACGAAGAGCTTTTGATTCCCTTAGGATTTGAGGTCATCTCTATAGTGGATCACGAACTTGCTGACACCCGCAAGGTATAAAAAAAAAAATCCGCTTCATCACTCTATATTCATAGCGAAACAAGAAAGGACGTTTAAAGTTTGAATTTTGCCTTCAGCGAATGGAAAAAGTTGGCAAATGGAAGAAGAAGAAGAAGTCAATGTGATTATTCCTCTTTACCATCACATTCACACTCTCACTGCTCTAATTATTCCAATAAGATGTAAATACTTTTTTTTTTCCTTTTTCTTTGGCCTTTTGCTTTGTGTGTTTAAAAAACTGAAATACAAAACTAAATGATATAAAAATATTTCGTAAAGTTTCCAAAACGTTGAAGGAATCGATCTTCAAAATAAGTTGTAGAATTTTGCTAAATAATAATTAAAAGAAAAACATTTACAAAAAAAATATTGTATAATTCATTGAATTCATTTATTTAGGGTAAAAGCTCTCATATATGTATATTAGACGCACAGAAGCAAGAAACCCTACATTAGACCTCCCATCCCCAAGGCATGAACACAATGACGGCTGAAGCAATGAAGAAATCATCGTCGACAAAAAAACAAAAAAAGATGAGGAAATCATCATCAGAGTCGTCTCCCATCTCGTTTTTGTCATTACCGTATGAGGTTGTTCTTAACTGTCTGTCTCGTGTGCCGAGAACTCATGATCAAATTCTATCTCTCGTATCCAAGAGTTTCCGATCAATCGTCGCTTCCCCTGATCTCGAAGCCGAACGAATCCGCATCCTAAAAAACGAGACGTGCCTCTATGTCTGCTTAAAACTGAATAACACCAACCCTAACCCTAGCTGGTTCATACTTTCCCAAACTCCTAAACAAAAACTGATACCACTCCCTTCTTTTCCTTACCCACATCCCAATTGCTGTACTGTTGTCTCAAGTGGTTCAGAGATTTACATGCTCGGCGGATTTGTCGCAAAGGGAAAGAGAAGCAGGAGAGCTTATGCTCTCGATTGTAAATCTCATCAATGGCGTCGACTCCCCAAAATGCGTATAGCTCGAAAAGATGCAGCCGCTAATGTTGTAAGTGACGGTAGAATCTATGTGTACGGAGGATGCAGCCGCGTTTACAATAACAGCGTAAACTGGGGAGAGATTTACTACCCAACGACTCAAACTTGGGAGCCGTTTCCGGAAGGAGAAGAAGGTACCTTCAACAAAGAGGGTGTGTTTGAATGTGATTTAATATTGGATGGAATAGTTTTTCACGATTTTGGCCTCCTACTTGGTGGAAAAATTTATGACAATAGGAATGAGGACAGTCTTCGCTTGTGTCCGAATATTTGCAGGGTACGGATAGATTGCCAAGACTTCCAAGCAACGGTTTCCAACGGGGAACTCCACCTATTCTGCTGTGATGACTCTAGTCCGTGGGGTGCGGAGGTTGGGGGACTTGAAGGAATTTCTTCTAATTATCTTCTTTCGGTGGCAAGCCCTGCCAAAGAGAGGAGAGTGACAGTTTGGTGGAAGACGTATACTAAGGAATGCAAAACAGAGATTTGGTGTGCAATGATTTTGTTTGAGATACCCTTGATGGGCAAGTTGCTTCGGGGAGTTGTGGAATGGTCTGAGAACGTATTTACCTTCCATGGATCTGAATCCGATTCCGATTCCAATTCCTTCCTTTTGCATTATGAAGTGATGACACTTAGTCATCGCCGAATTCATTTTATTTAGTTTTTAGATAATTTTTTAGTCTTGGTGTTATTTTTTTTATGGTGTTTTTGAGTGATGAATTTGCAATTATATACTTTTTCTCCTTCAATTATATATATATATATACTTTCACAAGTCTGTCAATCTTATCATCATTAAACTCCACTCTCTAGGACCAAGACGATCTAAACCTCGACGACTCATCACTAGCCAACTCCGCTTCGAGTTCTCTCATCGTGAAAGGTTTTAATTTGGTCGACGAAGCCCTAACTCGATCTATTAATGCCGAGAGACTTCTTCTCTACAAGCTCGGATGTGTGTAAGAGCCGTGTTTGGGAGAAACATGAGATATGGGGATTGCTCGAGGAAATGATATACAATGCTAATTAAGACATATGTTTGTTTGGGTGCTATGAGTTTTGGATTCGGAGACTATTAATTAATATGATGGTGAATGACTGTTTCCAAGCTCGGCAAGTTTAAGGTAAGGAGGAGAAAGCTATGAAGAAGAAGTCAATGTGATGATTCCCCATTACCATCACATCAAACTCTCATGGGCTCAGGGCTCGTCTAAGTATTCCAATAAAAATTACATTGTTGGTCCTCCTAATAGAGTCAGAACCGAATGTTACTACTTACACGTCTAAATACATAAATGGATCAAAAGTTTCATTTTGTAATAAAATAAACGTGTGTATTTAATGAGAAGGAATGTCTAATTTCTCATCCACAATGTACCTTGTTGGTGAAATTGGTAGAGCTTAAAGAGAAATAGATGTGTTATTACAGTCACACTTCAAAACAATTGTTGTTTTGTCTTTTAAAAAACGATGTCGTGTTCACTTTCAATCCAGTGTTAGTGGGAGTTAGGTCGTACTCTGGTTTATTGCTTCTATTAAATTGTGTGGTGGTCCCTTGTGATCACTCACTCGTGAGTCAGTGACCTCAGAGAGGCATTTTTTGGAGCTTCAGAGCAACTTTATTGGTAGAAACGCTGAGAAGTTCTCAAAAAAAGAAAAAAATCTTTTTTATGAATGTTCACTTCAAATAGTACTAAAAATGAATAATCTAATTATTTTATTGGGAATTGGTGAATAATTGAGTGAAACTAGCTAGGGCCACTTATTCCACTTGCTTCTGATTTTCACATACCATGGATAAGATAATTTATGGTAATGAAATGAGTGTTACATTATGTATTCTATGATATTATATCAAAATAATAGTATATAGTATATAGTATTTCTGAATTCTGATGAAATGGATAGAGATTATTAAGATATTGTTTCGTATTATATAAGTTGCTTTATAAATACAGTAATACTTCATTTAACATTTTCGAAAGTCAAATATGTTAAATGCTAGTGATCATTTTATTTATCTTCCTTTTTTTTCTATATGAAACACCAATCGTATAATTCCACCAAAATTACAAAAGCCGTTGATCGTCTTTAAATTTTTCTCATAATTTATCCAAAAAAAAAAAAAAAAATTGTTTCATAATGATTGGGGACTAAAAATCTAAATAGCTACGTGTTCCAATGAAAGAACACACAAAATGAGCAAAAAGTCATGTCGAGGGTGAAACACACAATAATAGATTTATACAAAATCATTTTATTCAATTATTGTTTCTTTTTGTTAAATATAATAATTCAATTTGATATTCTCTATATAGATAGATATCATGTGCTTATAGCTTTCCACAACTTCAAGACCCTTCACCCCCACGGAAAAAAAATATCAAAGGAAATCATTAATAGAAATACAAGAAAGAGAGAGATTATATTAGAACTTGAGAAACACTAAAAATGGCTGAAGAACAACAAAACTCAGGTCAGAGCAATGGTGGAAACGTTATTCCAACACCTGAAGAAGTTGCTACGTTCCTGCACAAAACTGTTGAAGAAGGTGATTCATTCTTCTCTTAATATTTTTATCTCACAATTAACATCTCGACATAAACTCATATAGCCTTTGTGATAAATGATTCACACTAACCAAAATCAAATGCTTTCTGAACATATAAAGTTGTATATTGTTAAGTTTAACGAATTTTCTACTCAATTTTAATTGGTAGTGATTAGATTGACTCATATCACTTATGTGATTTTAATCATCTATGGATCAAAAGATTCAGAAATTTTTATATTTTGGAAGGTAGACAAAAACAACACTTAAATAAGAGAATACATATTTAATGTAACTTAGTAAATAAAATTATATATAAACAGGTGGATGGGAAAAATGTTGGGAAGAAGAGATAACACCATGGGACCAAGGAAGAGCCACACCTCTCATTGTTCATCTTGTCGACTCTTCGTCACTCCCACTTGGCCGTGCTCTTGTCCCCGGATGTGGTGGAGTCAGTCTTCTTCTTACCTCTCTCTCTGTTATTACAAAAAAAAAAACTAACTAGTTTAACTGAATTAAAATCATCAAAGTTTGGCCTTTTATAAATTTCACTACTTAATTTAGATTGAACCAATTTACTTTATGTTAAGTGACTTTAATGAACAACTCTGAAAATGAAACGCTTGTTAATTAACTTTGTGCTTAAATATGTTATGAATGTGAGTAGGGACACGACGTCGTTGCGATGGCAAGCCCGGAACGTTTCGTTGTTGGATTGGACATTTCCGAAAGCGCACTCACGAAAGCTAATGAGGTTAAATGGTTTAATCATCTTCATTTTCTTACGTTCCTCTTTAAATAAAGAAAAATTAATAATTAAATTATGTTGATTACATAAAGACTTACGGCTCCTCACCAAAGGCAAAGTACTTTTCGTTCGTGAAGGAAGATGTTTTCACTTGGCGTCCTAACGAATTATTCGACTTTATCTTCGATTATGTGTGAGTTGATTGAATATAACATAATTAATGTTTGCATTAAGTAACTAAACAAAAAATATTGGGTTAGAAACAAAAAAAAGTGTAATTAAAATTCGAGATTTAACTAATATAATTAATTAACAGGTTTTTCTGTGCTATTGAACCGGAGACGAGACCTGCATGGGCTAAATCCATGTATGAACTCTTAAAACCTGACGGCGAACTCATAACTCTCATGTATCCGGTAATAATTTTCATTTTTTTTTGGTAAATGTTCCATAATCTAGTGATATATAATCAGAGTATATGGAATAATACTTTGCATTTCAATTAATTAGATTACCGACCACGTTGGTGGACCTCCCTACAAAGTAGATGTCTCTACGTACGTAATCAATCCCTCTGTTTCTCTTATATACATAATTATAGTTATATGAGTAATTGAATTAGTACTTAATTAACTAAAATGTGTGTGTAAATGTGGATTAGCTACGAAGATGTGTTGGTTCCCGCAGGATTTAAGGCAGTGTCTGTCGAGGAGAATCCACACGCCATTCCCACTCGTAAGGTATAATACAAGTACACTCACATCGTGATTTAGATTTACTTACGTTAAAATTGATTTTTTCGTACATAAAACACTATAAATGTTGAGAACACATAGTTGATATCTTTTGGATCTGATGAATAAAAAAACAAATGGACAGGGGAAAGAGAAGCTTGGAAGGTGGAAGAAGATCAATTGATCCCTAAGAAAGAGATCATCTTACTGTTTAGTAAGATGAGTATTATATGTGTAATCTACCAATCTATGAAGAGTAAAATGATTATCTCTTCCTTTATTTACTCTATGCATGTGTGTTTGAAAGTGATGATTATTATCTGTAACAATAATTTTTATGATTCAAGAATCTGTTTTACTATACTTGACTCTCAAATAATACAAAAACATAATAAACTAGACAAATTCTCCTCCTGATCTTTGTTTTTTTAGCCAAGACTTTTTTCTCACCAGGTGGTGGGCTTTTGGCCCAATTCATTGGTTTAAATTAACAAAAATAAAACCATGTTTAAATTAATCTCTTTTGTTATATACTTCTATACATCACTTAACACTGAAATAATACAAAAATAAAATGAAGGCAAGAGAAGGAAAGGAGAAGAAGATGGAGCGTATTGCAGAGAAATCTCCCATGAAAAATGGAGAAGCTAGAGAAGCAACAAACTTTCTTCTTCTCGCCATGTTTCTCCCGAACACTTCGCTCCATCTCTCTCTCTCTTCTCTTACATTTTCTTCTCCCCATTTCTCTCATTCTCTCTTCTTCTTCTTCTCTTTCCTCTACCTTCCGCCATGGATATCAACAACAACAACCACCGTGACGACGAAGAAGACGACGACGACGCTATCTCCTCCATGAGCTCTGTTCCTCCTCCTCGCAAAATCCATTCCTATAGCCATCAGCTTCGTGGCACCGGTCAAAAAGGTCATCACCACCGTCAACGTCAACACAGCCTCGACGATATTCCTAAAATCACTGAAATCATCTCTGGTTGTGGTATCTCCGGCGATTCTTCCGATGACGAGTTTTATCCTTACGCCACCACCACCAATTCCTCATCTTTCCCTTTCACCGGAGATACAGGAGATACTGATGATTACTTGCACCAGCCTGAGATCGGAGAAGATTTTCAGCCGCTTCCTGAATTCGTCGGATCTGGAGGCGGCGTTGGGATGTTTAAAGTTCCGACGCGGTCTCCTTTGCACTCAGCGCGTCCTCCTTGTTTAGAGTTGAGACCACATCCGTTGAAGGAGACTCAGGTTGGGAGATTCTTGAGGAACATTGCTTGTACGGGGACGCAATTGTGGGCTGGACAAGAGAGTGGTGTTAGATTTTGGAACTTTGATGATGCGTTTGAGCCAGGTTGTGGTTTAAGCGGTCGTGTACAGAGAGGTGATGAGGATGCTGCACCGTTTCATGAGTCGGCTAGTACTTCACCAACCACTTGTTTGATGGTTGATAATGGGAATAGGCTTGTTTGGAGTGGTCATAAAGATGGAAAGATTCGGTCTTGGAAGATGGATTATGTGGTTGATGATGGTGATGATTCTCCTTTCAAGGAAGGTCTCTCTTGGCAAGCTCACAAGGGTCCCGTCAATTCCGTAATCATGAGTTCTTATGGTAAATTTCTACCTCAAAATTCGTACTTTAGTCTTGTAATTAATTCAATCTGAAAGCCATTGCTTTTAATTGGAAAATCTAGGCGATTTGTGGTCATGTTCAGAAGGTGGTGTGATAAAGATATGGACTTGGGAATCTATGGAGAAATCTCTTTCGCTTAGGTTGGAGGAGAAACATATGGCTGCTTTGTTGGTGGAAAGGTCAGGGATTGATCTCAGGGCTCAAGTTACTATCAACGGAACTTGCAATATATCTTCCTCTGAAGTCAAGTGTTTGTTAGCTGATAATGTAAGATCTAAAGTGTGGGCTGCTCAGCTTCAAACCTTCTCCTTGTGGTGAGTATTGATTGATACTTGAGCTCCAGAATTTTATTCCAAGTTTTGATCTTTTTGTGTCTTCTTTGATGTGATATTCTTATGGGGTCAATATCTTTGCAGGGATGGTCGTACAAAAGAGTTACTGAAGGTGTTCAACTCAGAAGGTCAAACTGAAAACAGGGTTGAAATGCCATTGGGGCAGGATCAGCCTGCTGAAGATGAGATGAAGGCGAAAATAGCTTCTACTTCGAAAAAGGAGAAACCGCATGGATTCTTGCAACGCTCAAGGAATGCTATAATGGGAGCTGCGGATGCTGTTAGAAGGGTTGCAACAAGAGGAGGAGGGGCATATGAAGATGCCAAAAGAACAGAAGCCATGGTTTTAGCCGGGGATGGCATGATTTGGACCGGGTGCACAAATGGATTGCTTATACAATGGGACGGAAATGGAAACCGGTTGCAAGATTTCCGTCACCATCAATGTGCTGTATTGTGTTTCTGCACGTTCGGAGAAAGAATATACATTGGTTATGTTAGTGGTCACATCCAGATAATTGATCTCGAAGGCAATCTAATCGCGGGATGGGTTGCACATAATAACGCAGTGATTAAGATGGCGGCAGCCGATGGCTATATTTTCAGCTTAGCCACTCATGGTGGTATACGTGGATGGCATGTGATTTCTCCTGGGCCTCTTGACGGGATAATAAGGTCGGAACTGGCAGAAAAAGAACGGACATATGCACAGACGGACAGTGTTAGGATTCTGATCGGTTCATGGAATGTTGGCCAGGGAAAAGCTTCCCATGATGCACTTATGTCTTGGTTAGGCTCTGTAGCTTCAGATGTTGGTATTCTTGTTGTGGGCTTGCAAGAAGTAGAGATGGGTGCTGGGTTTTTGGCAATGTCAGCTGCCAAAGAATCGGTGAGACAATAGTTTGAAAAAGAGAACTCTGACTTTTTATTCTTCACAAAAAGGCTGGTTTGAATGCGTTATTTATGTCTTTCTTGACCTCCTTTTGGTCTTATATTAGGTAGGAGGAAATGAAGGTAGTACGATAGGGCAGTACTGGATAGACACAATAGGGAAGACCTTAGACGAGAAAGCAGTTTTTGAGCGCATGGGATCAAGGCAGTTAGCTGGTTTGCTCATTTCACTTTGGTGAGTTGAAAATCCATGAGAGACCTGATCCAATAAAACTAGTGCTGCTATATACATAATTTGATGTTGTCCTGATTTTTTTTTTTTTCAATTCAGGGTGAGGAAGAATCTGAGAACCCATGTAGGGGATATTGATGTTGCAGCAGTTCCATGTGGTTTTGGACGCGCAATAGGAAACAAGGTAAATATTTCTTTGTCTTCCGAATGAAAAGGAAAGTTAAATTTAATTACCTTTGCGTATAGCTTTTTGTTTCATTCTCGCCAACAATGTGGACCATTCTGGTTTCTGATAGCAGCATTGCACCTTATTTACTTTTGTATATCAAACCAGGGAGGTGTAGGTTTGAGAATTAGGGTCTTTGATCGCATTATGTGCTTCATCAACTGTCACTTGGCTGCTCATCTAGAAGCTGTAAACCGCAGAAATGCTGATTTTGATCACATATACAAAACAATGTCCTTTACCCGGTCATCAAATGCTCATAATGCACCAGCCGGTATATTTCTATTCCCAGTTTTTCACCTATCTTCTCTTTCTTGAAGCCATCTGCCTGTATACCTCATTAAATTGAACTTTTGCAGCTGGTGTGTCTACCGGTTCTCATACCACAAAGAGCGCAAATGTAAGCTTCTTTTTGTTTTTCATCCTCTCTAGTTTAACACAAAGCTAAATGATCATGGTTTACACCTTTGGTTTGAGTTTCTTGCTTAACTTAAACCCATCACATTTTCTGCAGAATGCAAACGTAAACACAGAAGAGACAAAACAGGACCTAGCAGAGGCGGACATGGTTGTATTTTTTGGTGATTTCAACTACCGCCTCTTTGGTATATCATATGATGAAGCTAGGGACTTTGTCTCACAAAGAAGCTTCGATTGGCTTAGAGAAAAAGATCAGCTCAGGGCAGAGATGAAAGCTGGAAGAGTATTCCAAGGAATGCGTGAAGCCATCATTACTTTCCCTCCAACTTATAAGTTTGAAAGACACCGTCCTGGCTTAGGAGGTACATAAACCGCATTTGTATGCAAGTGTTTGCAGCATATTAAAAAATTTGACTTTCTTTTTCAATGCTTTCTTCCTCAGGGTACGACTCTGGTGAGAAAAAGCGGATTCCTGCATGGTGTGACAGAGTAATATTCAGAGACACGCGTACGAGTCCCGAATCTGAATGCAGTTTAGACTGTCCTGTTGTTGCTTCGATTATGTTGTAAGATTTTCCTTACACACTACTGAGATTCAAACTCTTTTATATCCTCCAAGTCTTAAACAATTTTGTTTTGGCGGGTTATGGATAGGTATGATGCTTGTATGGATGTGACAGAGAGTGATCACAAACCGGTCCGTTGCAAATTCCATGTGAAGATAGAGCATGTTGATAGATCGGTAAGGAGACAAGAGTTTGGGAGAATCATCAAGACCAACGAGAAAGTCAGAGCGTTGCTCAACGACCTACGTTATGTACCAGAGACAGTTGTTAGTAGCAACAACATCGTTCTCCAGAACCAAGACACCTTCGTGCTTCGCATCACCAACAAATGCGTCAAGGAAAACGCTGTGTTCAGGATCTTGTGCGAAGGGCAGAGTACGGTGAGAGAAGACGAAGATACACTCGAGTTACATCCGTTAGGCTCATTCGGTTTCCCACGGTGGCTCGAGGTATCGAAACTAAAACGATCAAACCTTTGTCAAAATTCTCACAAGACTCGCCTTGTTAAGACTTAAGATAATTCGGTCCTTTTTTTCAGGTAATGCCAGCTGCAGGAACTATAAAACCGGATAGTTCAGTGGAGGTATCGGTTCACCATGAGGAGTTCCATACATTAGAAGAGTTTGTAGATGGAATTCCTCAGAATTGGTGGTGTGAGGACACACGGGATAAAGAAGCAATACTTGTGGTGAATGTACAAGGAGGTTGTTCGACTGAGACTGTGTGCCACCGGGTCCATGTTCGTCACTGCTTCTCGGCTAAAAATCTTAGGATCGACTCCAGTTCATCTAACTCCAAATCTCAGAGTAGTAAGAAGAACGAAGGAGATTCTGGCTCCAAGTCTCATAAGAAGAGTGATGGAGATTCCAACTCAAAGTCTTCGAAGAAGCGCGATGGAGATTCTGTCTCCAAGTCTTCGAAGAAGATCGATGGAGATTTCAACTCCAAGTCCTCGAAGAAGTGCGATGGGGATTCGAACTCCAAGTCCTCGAAGAAGAGCGATGGGGATTCTAACTCCAAGTCTTCGAAGAAGAGCGATGGAGACCCTAACTCCAAGTCTTCGAAGAAGAGTGATGGAGACTCCTGCTCCAAGTCACAGAAGAAGAGCGATGGAGACACCAATTCCAAGTCTCAGAAGAAGGGCGATGGAGATTCGAGCTCCAAGTCTCACAAGAAGAACGATGGAGATTCGAGCTCTAAGTCTCACAAGAAGAACGATGGAGATTCGAGCTCTAAGTCTCACAAGAAGAGCGATGGAGACTCCAGTTCTAAGTCTCAGAAGAAGAACGATGGAGATTCTTCAAGCTCATACAAGTCACAGAGTGGGGAGAAAAACAGTAACACGTCAACTGGAGAGGAGAGCCGGAATTGCCACAACAAACGTTGACTTCAAAAAGAGAAAAACAAAAAAAGCTCAGTGTATTTCTTTGGAGTAAATTTACCAACCTACCTAAAACTGTAAATTGTCCATGCTCACTTGTTTGTATTCATGCTTTTTTTACATTCAATATTTTTTTAGAATCTAACTATCTATTGATCTTTCTGTACCTAGCTAAACTTAGGATAAACATTTTGATTTTTTGTTCAAATACGCTTTACATTAACAAAAAATATCAATCCAGTGTTGGACTTGAATCTTTAATAGGTTAAAATATATTTTGTACAAAAAAAAGGAGTACAAATTGAAGTTTCAAGATATACATGGATGAAGACTCCTTCAAATTCATGAATTATATCAAAGACAACCTTGAGGCATCACTACACCAGCCTTAACTCCTTTAATATTCTTACACGTCGAAGTAGCGGACCGACCGTTAAACGTTAGCTTAATATCGTGCAATCTAATCGCTTGGCACGGATTACTGCGACTGCAATCAAACGTTAAAGCCTGTTGCGTCCGCGACGTCCCTTGAATGTTTCTATACACAACCTGACTAATCTTCACTCCAGAACCCTACAAATATATAAGCCAATCAGATTAAGTTTCTATAATTCCATTGTTTATGTAGTAGATAGGTTCCAATTTCCATTTATAAATTTACCTGTTTGGGACAACCTTGATTAGCCGGACAGTAATTCTGATCGACAATGATCGGGTTCTGAACATTTTTCATGATCAGATTCTGAAACAAAACGTTTCTTACAAAACCTGTACTTTGTCTAGCCCATGTCTTGATCCGAACACCATTATCGGAACCCGAAAAAACAGAGTTTATCAACGTTATGTTCTCTACTCCAGCTTCATTTGCATCTCTTCCCAAACTCCCAATACTGCAAACAATTAATAATCAGTATCAAGAAAAAATTTGAATCTTGCTCTCCAAGCTATTGAATAAGAATAATAGATGCTAACCTGATTCCATGGCCTGGACCGCAATTGAGTTTAGACATGTAGAGGTTACGAGTTCCCGGACCGATTGAGATACAATCATCTCCGGTTTGAAATGTGCTATCAGTTACGGTAACACCAGCAGAACCTTGGACGTGGAGCCCATCTGTGTTGGGACTTTGGTCTGGAGCCACTAGCTTTACTTTCCGGACAATTACATTGTTGCAGCTGTTTATCACTAAATGTGTTGCTTGACTGTTTATTGACGTTAAGCCGGTCACTACGACGTCGTTTGCCCAGTTAAACGTCATTGACTGCAAAAACAAAAACAAAATTTTGAAATAATTTTAAATTTAGTAATTTATCTGATTAAAACCAAACTTGCATCAAAAAACCAAACTGATTTGATGTCATAATATTCATTTTGAAATCAGTAATTGGTTTTATATTATTAACTAAGCAAACAAATTCATAATGATTTGGTTTTATTTATTTGTTAATATGGTTCAAATCCCGGAAAACCTAAACCAAGATTAATTAAACTCCGCCAAAATGTTGAAAGAGTTAGTTAAAACGGTTATCTTACTCTGGCACCAACAGGGCAACTCTTTCCGGATTTACGACAAGCCCAAAAAGAAGCACCTCTAGCATCTAACGTTCCTCCATTGATTGAGATCCGGTTAACTTTCACGAACAAGATCCAATAACCGGAATTTCCCAAACCACGGTAATCCAAAGGAGCAACAATCGTTCCATAGATCTGAAACGTGATTCTACTGCGACATGGACCGCGAAACTCCACCGGTTTGAGCAAGAAGTTCCCTCTCGGGACCGTTACAGTAACCGATGCAGCTGAACGGCATGCCGCCTGCCACGCCCCGAGAAAGGCTTTTGTGGAGTCGGTGCGACCGTCTGGTTTAGCACCGAAGCTGACGACATTGAAGTTGTTAGCAGCCGTTGATGATTTCATCAGCAAGAAACTTGAGGAGAGCATCACCAAAACAGCTACAAGCTTATTATTATCCATATTTAATGTTTCTTACAAAGAGAAAAGAGTGATAGATCTTTGTAGATTTTGGATTTTGTAAAGTATTTATGTTTTGTGTTTGAGGTGAAGTGTGAGGGTGAAGTAATCGTAAACGGTTATGACGGGTATTTATATGTAATTGTATATATAGTGGTATGCTTGAATAATTTTAAAGAATACGTTGACAAATTCTAAGTTATAATGCTAATGATTGTTTGATGATGATTAAATTCAAATAAATGATATGTACGGTTCGCATAATCGCATGTGATGTGATAAGCAGTTGTGAATTCCTTAAGCAAATAATGCTGATCTAAAAACGAGTAAGCATGTGATCCATGTTCACTTGTATCATTTATATGTTAGTTAAAGTCGAGAATGTAGTAGTAATAAATAGGTAATTGCAAAATAAAATAAATAATATTAATCATGCAAGTGTCCGTGAAATTTTCTTCGTTCTTCGGTTAAATTATATTTGATGTACTCCACTAGTTTAGGTTTCATGTATAGCATAATTTATGGCATGTGACATGTGGACTTTGGAGATCTTATATTAAATCGTAGCCGTAGAAGCAGGAAAGCCTCCGAATCCTACGGTCATGAGCAGCATTGGTCAACAAAAGCTCTTAGAAAAATAGAAAGATTGCTGAAAGTCAGCGAATGATAACTTATCACGTCATAAGAAACATGCAACATGGGATGTATTAACATGAATAAATGGGTCATTTGGTACTAATTATTAGACTATTTATCACATGGGTTTACGTGAATCATGAATGGATAATGGGCCGTACCGTTATCAATGACGGTTACTCTCCTCGAAATTTTGGGTCAAGCGAATTTTGCAACTAACCTAATAAATAATCTTACCCATAACTTTTGGGTCAAGCGAAAATTTGTTTTTAATTTGAATATTCGAACATGTTGGCTTGAGAAGTGAGACCAAAGGTAAAAGCTTTACAGAGAACTAAAGGGGCATAACAGAGCAAGTACTAATTAATTAGCTTAAATCAGTTTCTTGCTCAGAAAGAAAGCGATTATGCACATCGAATGGTTAAAACAAGACATTTCTTTTTGTAAATTTTGATTCCGGCATAAAATCGTATTAGTTTCTTCTCCGAAACTTCATTTCTTTGTACGATTTTGAGGTGATGAAGAGAGTTATTTCTGTAATAGGTTATAATCGTTTAATTTTATTATTGTTTTGGTTGTATGCATCTTGTAGAAAATATGGTGGTAAACTGTAATGTTCAAGCTTTGTTTAAAATTGATCTGATTTTGCAGGTTTTTCAGAAGAACACAAACTCTTTGACGGTGCAGATGGAGTAATGGAGGGAGAATGTTACAGAACAGAGAGATCTAAATGCAACCTTTGGAATGTGCCATACTTCGATTGTGTGGATTTTGTATGTATCGGATGTGTCATGTGTGACGAATGCTTGTAAGATAAGAATAGTATATGTGATGATAGGTTGTATGTGTAGAACCTGTGACGTATGTATTTGTAGGTTAAATGTGTAGCGTGTGAGTGTGTGACTGACATGACGACTGTTGAAGAGTTATAGGTATGGTGTGATACTGTGACGTATGCTTGTATAGATAAGATGAATGTGTAGGATGAGATACACACGAACAAGTTATTGATTTCAAGATAAAATAAATTTTCTAGGAAAACTGAACAAACGGATGCCAGAAAATACTTGCTTCTCTTTTAAATCCATTCACACCGTAGCATTCACCACTTCCAAATTCGGATGAATCTATATAACAAGGTTATGAAAGATGAAACAAAACATCACCTCATAACATATCTTTGGGTTACTGATTTTACATACAATTCTTTGGAACCATAACCCCAGAGGCTCGTCCTTGGGCGTTCCTACTATAAGAAGCTGAAGAAAATGAGAGAGAGGTGTTGCTTTGGTTTTAAAGAACTAGAATATTTATCATATGGGTTTACGTGAACGCTGAATGGATGATGGTCCGTACCGTCATCAATGACGGTTGGTCACAATTCTTAAATGGCTTTCTTCTGCAGCGAACCAATCAATAAGTATTAATTTCAATATTCGAACATGTTGGCTTCAGTGCCGTGCTTACCCCTTAACATAAAGGGCATTTGCCTACAGCCACATTTTATAGACTTGATTTTTAGGCCACATTATTAAAAATATTTTGTTGGTTCATCAAATTTAAGTTGTCTTATGCATGTATTTTGCTTGAACTTTGATCCATGTTAGCATAATTCATTTCACTATATAGATTTAGAACCTTGACTTTGTATTGTAGTTCACTTTTTCTCTTCTGGTTATATTTTAGGCTCTTTAAAAAATAATTATTCAACTAAATTAGATATGCCACATTTTATTTTTTGTTCCAAGCCCCAAAAAGCCTTGGCACGGCACTGGTTGGCTTCAGACCGAAGGTATTTTCAAAAGCTGCACAGAGAATTAAGGGGGATAACAGAGCAAGTGAGAAGGATTTGGATTTGTTTAATAAGTTTCTTGCTTGCTCAGAAAGAAATCGAATAGGCCCATTTAATGGTGAAAATATATATATATAGGTTTAATTTTGTAAATTTTAGTTACGTTTGAAGTTTGATCTACTTTAGATGTTAAACTGAATAGAAAAAGACCACGAAACAAAAAAACGGGAGTGGTATATCATTTTCTCCATGTTCTCTAGCTAATCCCAAAACCAATTTACCGCTTCTCCTCTGCTTTTTATATGAAATTATACTAAAAATAAGAGTAAGACTAAGGTTCTGCTCTGCTTTCTAATTGTATTTTCTAGAAGAGGCAGACAACTTTGGTAAGTTTATTATTACGTGATCTCAAACAAACGTGATTTCATTTGTAACATCTTGGATAATAATTAAATGACAAAAAAAAAAAATAAACCAAAATCCTAAATTAGAAAAACATATATATATTTCATAATCTGAGCCTTATGTTATGGAATTGGCACGTGACATGTGGTAATGGAAGGGAAGAGATCAGATCTCAACGGTTAAATAGTAAAGGGGCCCTCCGTCCTCCGAATCTTGCGGTGCTACATAATAGTCAACCTAAAAACGTCAACCAATTAAATATAGACACGTCATCCAAACCATTCACACGATATGAAACATATGCTTGTATTCTTTCAGGTTCACTATCAGTTAATTACTTATTTGTTTTTTTGTCATAGTTTTATTTTTTCCCTTATGATACAAAAATTATTGAATCGAGAAGTAAAGATCCAACATTATATTTTTTTTTCTTGTAATGCCGATTTATTTAACCATAAATTTTTTTTTAAAAAAAGAATGAGTCAATTGGATCTGTTAGATGGAACTTTTGTTGCGAACAAAAAAAAAGATGGAACTTTTGTTAACCCAAATAATCTTGATATAGGTTTATTTGTTACTTTATTTTTTTGGGTCAAATTTTTTATTTTATTATCTCTTGTTATTATATGACCAATTACCGTTACGAAATTTATTTTCACAAGCAAATCATATTTGGCACAAGCACATTGATGATAAGCGAGCAATAAAATTGATTTCTTCTCTCTCTCTTTTTTAATTTTCATTCACACCAAAGAGTTCACCACATTCAAATTCGGATGAATCTAAGGTTATGAAACATCAAACAAACATCACTTTAGAATATATCTACATCCAACAATTTTAGGGTTTACATGTATATATAAGCCCAAATAAATAATCTTGGATTTCTGATTTCACATACAATTCCTTGGAACCATAACTCCAGAGGCTCTTCCATGGGCGTTCCTACAATAAGAAGCTGATGATCTTCTCATGTAAGTGAGCTTAATGTCTTGTAACCTAAGCCCTGTGCAATGACTGCTTCCACTACAATCCAACTTCATAGCTATTGGTGTTGTTGATGTCCCCTTTATGTTTGCAAAAGTCACTCCACTTATCTTCACACCAGAGCTCTGTTTCATCAATCACAATAAGATTCCATTACATAAAGACTAGATTTAAGACTTGAGTTTAAGCTAAATTGAATTAGATTATTCACCTGACGAGGACAGCCATTTCCATTAGGACAGTAGTTTTGATCGATTATCACCGGATTACCAACATTATTCATTATCAAATTTCGAAATACCACATTATTCACAAACCCTCTGCTAGGCCTAGCCCAAGTCTTTATCCTTACTCCGTTCTGCGTCTTAGTGAAAACAGAGCTCGTAACGGTTACATTCTGCACACCCTCCTCATTAGCGTAATCCCCAAGACTCCCAATGCTGCATCACATTTACAAGCAAAATTGCTTTAGTTGGCGCTCAATCATCACATTTAAGTTGATTATTGTTAAATTTTTAGTTACCTTATTCCATGTCCCGGTCCACAATTCACACGTTCGATCCAAATGTTCCTAGATCCTTGACTAAGAGCAATGCAGTCATCACCGGTCGCAATGGTTCCACCACTAATGGTGACTCCTGAAGAAGACTGTATGTGGATACCATCGGTGTTAGGGCTTCCACTTGGAGCCCTAATTCTTATGTTTTGAATCCGAACATTAGAAGAATGATGAACCGTGACGTGCATATTCTGGCTATTAAACGACGTTAGACCACTTAGTAAAACGTTATTGCACCAGCTGAATGATATAGACTGCAAAAGAAGCCATGTCGAATTTCAATTATAAATCAAACTAATATATATAACTGGTTAATGAACAAATCAAATCCGCTAATTTTGATATAAACATACCCTTGCACCTTGAGGACAATGGCTACCTTTCTTTCTACAAGACCAATAACCAGCTCCTCTAGCATCAATGGTGCCACCGTAAACCGAGATCCGGTTTACTTTAGCGAAAAGAATCCAATAACCGGAATTACCTATATCCCAGTAGTTCGCTGGTGCCACGAGCGTTCCATCGTTTTTGAAAGTTATAATGTTCTTGCAAGGACCCCAAAAGACTAGGTTTTTGACCATATATGTTCCACGGGGAACGTAGACCATGGCTCGAGCCCGTGAGCCGCAGGCTAATGACCAAGCTGTCAAAAAGGACTTGGTCGCATCTGTTCTTCCATCACCTCTAGCTCCGTATCTTTGTACGTTAAACGATGGCATTGCGTGTGATGAGTTGATAAAGAAGAAAACAATAAAGAAAAATATGATGGCACAAGGAAAGGACATGTTATTGGCCATCTTAAATCTCTTCTAATTTGCGATTGCTTTGTAATGATTTAAGAAGAAATAATGAGAAAGGTTATATATATAAGGTGAAAACAAAATTTGTTTTAGATCGGACGATCCGTGTATTAATGACTAATCGCGTTAGATGCGGTGCATTAAAATATAAGTGACCTAAATGTTACTTGATTCCATAATCCATGTTATTTAATCATAATGTACTTATGGCTTGTGTGTGTACAACTTCTTATGTACGACTATTAGTCTACAGATCAGACGCATGAATTATTGCAAACAAAGTAGTACTCTCTCAATTTCCACTTTATCAATATGCAAATGCTTATTGATCAGTTTCCTTATCAACTTAATTCACTGAATCAGAAAATATTATTTTTGTTTCTTTACATGAACAGTTTGATATTCTTTTGAAACCTAAATTGATTCAGAAAATATTATTTTTCTGTTTATGCTTTTTAAGATTTTAAATATAGCATGTTGGTATCATGATATTATTACACATGACGATTTCACGATACTTTGTAAATTTGTAATCAAACTCCGGTAAAAAGGCGAATTTGATATATTATGCGGTAATAAAACAGCAAAATATATCAATCAAGTGGAGAAGAAACTGGGAAACAAAAATTATCTATCACAGTTGGAATTTATTGTAATGTCACGTGGAGAAAATTATGCAGAATAATTGGGCGGGAATATATGCAAGGTATGGCTCCTGCAAACCTCCCTATTTTTAATTTATCGTATAGTTTGAAAAGAAGAAAAGTTATAAGCTCTCAAATTCTCAATATAGGCCTTGGTTTAAAAATTAAAAACATTGAGCCATACCTTAAGATAATAACATATAACAAGCATATATTTTAAAAAAATTGTAAGTTGATTTGGAATTATCTGTTCTTGCTTAAAAAAAAAAAAGGAATTATATGTTCATGATTTTTGACTAAAACTCACCCTACCTAGATAACAAGTATGGACTTTATGGGCCCATTATTTATGAAGTATTGAATTTGTAGGTCTTGTTTACGTTTCGGAGAAGCCCAATATGTTTCCTTTTTTTGGTGTAAAGCCCAACTTGTTTCCAAGTCTAGAAACAATAAATTGTTTCCATTCATAGGCCCAACACATACTTTACAATTACAAATATAATGTGTATGTGGAGTTTTTCTTCTCTACTATGGTCATGTCCCCGCTCCTTTTATGTTATGTATGTAGATGGCTAGATCAAATCGATGAAAACTACTAACAATTGCCATCTGAAGTCACAAAAATAGACACTATTTTATTTATTTAGTTGAATAATTAAATTAGATTGGTTTCCCATTTAACAAATCGATTTGAATTTATATCCATCATCACATGGCTATAGTGAGATATAATCTTGTGTGTTGAGGTCAACGACTACACTAAACAAAATGGTCACTCTATCTTCTAAAATACTAAAAGCCCATAAAAATGAAAGAATTATTCACGATTTGTTTTTCTTGCTCTTATGACATGATCTAGTTATCATATTTAGTTTAATTATAATTAGAAGATAGAGGGACCAGTGTCAGTAAATATCAGTATGTTACGGAGGTTAATGATATTTACTAATTAAGGTGTAAATTGCTTCTGAAAATCAATCTCCAGCCTCAACTAACATAACTTTAAAAGTGGATTAACAACGTACATAACTTGGGATAAAAGCTTATCTAATAGTACATACGCAATTTTTAAGCAAATTTTCATATAGCACCACTCTTCTAGTTCTAGGTTTAAGCAAGGTTTGAGTCACAAATCAACTTCGATCCCTTGAACATGCATGCAATTAGTACTAATTCGGCATCATGATCCTACAATTGACCTTGAATATTAATTAAGTAATTACCGGGAAAGTATATTCGAGTAGTTAACACATCTTATCATTATTCTTAGTCTATAGCACGTTAATTTAAGTGCATGAACTTGAAAAATGTGAGTAATCAAATGTTTGACTTAAGAAAACATTCAAGTATACGGAAGAAATTTAATTTTGGAGAAATTTAAAGAACCTTTCGGTGTGATCATTGGCCCAATTTCGATCCGTATTCTTCTCCACTTGTCACGTTCCGTAACCATGTTGCTCCAATCATCCAAATATTGTTTTCCCATTTATACTTGTTCCATAATCTTCTTTTGTCATCTTTTGAATATTTAAATAACATACTTCAGAATGATTTGATAATGAAACTTTGTTCGTAAAATCTAACATATGTGGATGGCTCATCCGAACATGCATGATCGTAATGTTTTTTTTAAGACCTAAACAAAATTGGATCAAATTTATACCACAAATTTTGAAAAAATATTCATCGCAACCCAACTAGAGTCGTGGACCTCGTGGTTACACAAGACAAAAACTATCAGATCGTGTAACGTTTACAAAATGCATTTCTTGTCAAGTAAAGCTAATCGTTCAATAAAATAATTGGCCACATGCATTGATCTTGTGTCCCCACAAACCATCATGCATAGGCAGCATAGCCAACGTGAGCCGTGACCATTATTAATTTACGAATTTGAATCCACACTGTTGCCAATGACCTATAAGCAAGTAGCTTAAGCCATTTGGTTGCTACCTTAGGTATTACGGAATTCAACTCTATCTTTCCTCTGTGGAATATGGGTCACATGCAAAACTACTTTTATGATGAATATATGCATTCATAATATAATTTACATTGTTCAGACAAAAACTTTAGCTAGCTGAGATAGACAAACACTAATCATAAACTACTTCACGGAAAAAAAATCATTTTATTAAAAGTCTAAAACATCTTCTTCTCTTATTAAAGTAAGATTTTTTATAATAATTTTTTGAAGTAAATTGTTTTTGCGGCTTAATCACGTTGAAGGTGCTGCCAAAAGTGTGAAGACTTTGCGTGTTCTTCTCATAAATTAACGAACTCTTCGCTTTTCAACGTACGTTAGTTTCGTCTATTCCTCCAATAAAAATGGATTGACCATTGTAATTTCACTTTTCTACCTTTTATTCTACTTCTCCTACTTTCTCTTTCACACCGTACCCGATTTCATTTTTTCGTACTTACTTTCAAATATTTAGATTTCGCTTGCGGTTAATATGAAATTGGACGGCGTACGTATTTTATTGAAAGATTGATGTTTAACATAAATAAAAAAAACTAATATCACATAAAATAATCCAAGAATAACTATCTAATTAAGCTTATTATATATCGATATTTGATGTGATAATTCCCGGTCAAAGCATGAAAAAGAAAACGATAGATGATTCAGAAGTGAAACAACAGATACCGGGACCTCAGTCCCTACAACAATGGAAATTCAGAAGTGGAGAATGGTTTATGTTTTTCTAGGAATTGCCAAAATTTTCCATTTATCCACAAGTGATAAATTAACTAACGTTTTTTGACCAACTCTTCTTATCTTCTTAGTCCACGAACTTCTAATTTGGTTTCACCTATTTCGAGTCTTCTCTTCTCACTTCTCAGTCCACGAAAATCTCATTGGTTTTCTTGCTCTGCTTGCTCTTAATTCTTTGTGCTACACCAACTTCTTTGACCACATCATGATAATACCAACAATTTTGACGAAACTCAAACCGGACCTAACCTAACATTGCTTTGCAAAAGTGTTCTTTGTGATATTTACCTACTTTTTTCACAATTAGCTGAGCTTTGTTCTGATTCCACTCACACGACAATTGATAATACAAAAAATCTATTGAAAAATATATTATGAACGTAATATTCCATTTTAACATAACAACGTATCTTATATACAATTATTTATATAATGCGTTTTGAATGAATGAAAACAATCATGCAAAACAAATCTACACCTAATTTCTTATTCATTCAAAATGTTCAGGCCAAATCCAATAATCATTTGTTTATTCAAAGAATTAATAAACTAATAAAAAAACAAAACAAAACAAACAACAAAAGCCCTTCGCATACGACACAAACACTATAAATACAGTCCATAACCGTTAAAACTCCCACACCACCACCACTACTCCACTCTCTCTTCTCTCTCTCTCTCTCTCTCTATCTCTAAACAAGCGTACGTTAGCGAAATACACAATGGCTTCACTTCTTGTCCTCTCCATCTTCTTCTTCCTCTCCTCTTGTTCTGCTCAGTCCTACAATGTCTTGTCTTTCGGAGCTAAGCCGGACGGAAAGACAGACGCAACCAAAGCGTTCATGGCGGTTTGGGAAACCGCGTGTGCATCAACTCGTCCCGTAACCATCGTGGTTCCCAAAGGCCGGTTTTTGTTAAGGAGCGTTACTTTCGATGGTTCCAAATGCAAGCCCAAGCCCGTTACGTTCCGTATCGACGGTACATTGGTGGCTCCGGCTGATTATCGAGTTATCGGAAATGAAGACTATTGGATTTTCTTCCAACATCTAGACGGCGTCACCGTCTACGGCGGAGTTCTTGACGCTCGAGGAGCTTCTTTATGGGATTGTAAGAAGTCCGGCAAGAATTGCCCCAGCGGCGCAACGGTACGTGGAAGTTTACCATTTATTAATAAGAATGAAAAAATTAAATTCCTATATGAATGTGAACGCTAATTATTTAACAGGAGGCTCAATCGCAGACTTTAATTTGCTTGATTAATTTCCAAGAAAAAGAATTAGGAGTATATAATTGCACCCTTTTCTGAATTATGAAGTTTTAATCCATTTCTTAAAAATAATACCACATTCCAAATTCACATGGACTCATATAATACGTTTAATTAATAAATGAGAGCGTTACTAACTTATCATGTGATCAACAGACAATAGGATTTCAGAGCTCAAGCAACGTTATGGTCTCTGGGCTAACGTCACTAAACAGCCAGATGTTCCACGTCGTCATTAACGGTTGTAATAACGTAAAGCTTCAAGGAGTCAAAGTATTAGCTGCCGGAAACAGCCCCAACACCGATGGTATCCACGTTCAGTCTTCCTCCACCGTCTCTATCTTCAATACTAAAATCTCCACCGGAGACGATTGCGTCTCCATCGGTCCCGGCACTAACGGACTTTGGATTGAAAATGTAGCATGCGGCCCTGGTCATGGCATCAGGTAATAATTTTGAAAATTAATCTTGTTTTGAATCATAATCACATATATATTATATGATTCATATTTCAGTCTTGAATTTTTTTTTGTTATCTAATATTTTGGATGGAAATCATTTGCACTTTGCAGCATTGGTAGTTTGGGAAAAGATAGCGTGGAGTCTGGTGTACAAAACGTGACTGTGAAAACGGTGACGTTTACGGGAACTGATAACGGAGTGAGGATCAAATCATGGGCCAGGCCCAGTAGTGGATTCGCTAAGAACATCCGTTTCCAACATTGTGTAATGAACAACGTAGAGAATCCTATCATCATTGACCAAAACTACTGCCCTGAACATGATTGTCCTCGCCAGGTAATTTATCTAAAGTAATATGCACATAAATATTTTTTATTTTATATTGGAGATTAATTTATTTCTTTCACTATTATTTTAGGTTTCGGGGATCAAAATTAGCGATGTGTTGTTTGTTGATATACATGGAACATCGGCGACTGAAGTTGGAGTGAAACTTGATTGTAGTTCCAAGAAACCGTGTACTGGAATACGACTTGAGGATGTGAAATTAACGTACCGGAATAAACCGGCTGCGTCGGCTTGTACTCACGCCGGAGGGATAGAAGCTGGATTTTTTCAGCCAAATTGTCTATGACAGAAAAGATACATGACTTTTCTTTTAAGTATTACTTAAAATTCAAAATAGTGAATGTAAATTATAATTTCGTAATTCATGGAAGGAGATGCATGAGCCTGTGGCGGTTGATGGCCCACTGGGCCTCAAGCCTGGCCTTGCTTTGTAGTATTTGAACCAGAGCGACCATTGATGTATTTGATGTGTAAACAACTTGTGTTGTTGTTATGAAACTGTTTTGGATTTTTAATTACTGATTAAAGTTTTATTTTCTGTTATATGTTTTTACTGTTTTGCATTATTGTAGAGAAAAAAAAGGACATTAAAAAGACAAGACTCCTCAATTTCGCGCCATTTTCTTCTGTTTGTATAACAAAAGTGGGTAGTTAGTTTCAGTTGACATTTGCATTATTTTGGTGGCTCCGTATTTTCCTCTTAAATGCAGAGAAAATGTTTTAACTGTTTTAGCTTTTAAGTTAAGTCACGGTAATTCAACCTTTTTTTTTTATCAAAAATAAAATACTTACAATTAAAACTTTTATCAATACATATGAAGTTTACTTCGAACACATTTTATGTATGGATCTGTTTTTTTTTCATTTAAAGTAGTCCACAAATTTGATTTTGCTGACTAAACAAAAACCAGGATATTACTTGTATAAAGAAATCAAGAAACTGAATCTTACGTAATGAAGTGTGAGTTTAACGCAAGTGATATACGAATCTCGTAGCACTACAAGAAAAATGATAGGGACATCCTTTGTTTGATGCGCATGTTTTCTGTATTTCACAATTTTTATTTTTTATTTTATACTTACCTTATGTGTTTTTTTTGAATATGAATTTTCACATTTCTAGATTGTTTTTGCGATAGGTAAATCAATTTTCGTCTATATCAACCATTATTTTGGAATCTATCCAAAAAAGTTGACGGATCATTAATCCACTGATCTTGAATTGTCTAATAATTTCTAATTACACTTACTTTAAAAACTCATAAGTTATAATTATCTTGATATGCAATTTGAATGACTAATGAAGTAATGATTCTCTCTGTTAACTCACCGAGGAGTTTAGGTGAATGTTTAAAAATCGAAACTAAGGATACTGCTCTAGCGATTGGCAAAATTAAAGAACTTGAACATGCATGCGCTATGAAAATCTAATAAATCACTAACGCAGTCAAGTTAGTGAATATTAAATCATAATGATACCAGAAAATACATAAAGGAAAAACACAATCATAAGATACTAAATCTTCTCCTTCTTGTTTTCTTCAATCCATAATTAATTAATCCAAAAATAAGAGAGCCACCAAATCGATCCATAATCCAAAATTACCAATTAAATCAATCCATATAACTATATCTGTCGAAATTGACTAATCTAATTTCGTACATTACCGTACAATAATGCAGTCGTCTAAGGAAATTTATCTTGTGAATAATTACTATTATTTCATTAAACCAATCAAATTTTATTACATAACAAATTACCCGGTCATCTAGGTACAAGTTGACACAATTGTAGATTAATAAAATCAAGAAATTTCCATATAAACTAACCATTACGTTACTATCGTAAATCCTATAAATTCCCATCTCATGAACCTTCTTCTACAATATTCCTTCATCCTTAAAACACTAACCTTCTCTGAAAAAAACCCAAAAATGGTTTATAACACTTCATGCCTTATTCTTCCTTTGGCTCTCATCTTTCTTGATTTTATCGTAATCTCATCATTAGCCCATCCGATTCCAAGCACACTCAACGTCTTATCCTACGGAGCTAAACCAGACGGTTCAAAAGACTCAACCAAAGCCTTCTTAGCCGCATGGGACGTCGCTTGTGCCTCAGCTAATCCTACAACTATAATCGTACCAAAAGGACGGTTCTTGGTCGGGAACCTTGTTTTCCAAGGCAACGAGTGTAAGCAAGCACCAATATCTATTCGTATAGCAGGCTCAATCGTTGCTCCGGATGATTTTAGAATTATTGCAAGATCAGAACATTGGATCTCGTTCGAGGATGTTACTGATGTTTCAATCTATGGTGGAATACTTGACGCTCAAGGCACTAGTTTATGGAAATGCAAGAACAACGGTGGCCATAATTGTCCTACTGGTGCCAAGGTATATATGCTTGACCCACAAGAAACAACAAACTTAATTTCTTAACTTTCATGAGGTTTTAACTTTATTTTTTGGTTAATCTTATTTGTAGAGTTTGATGTTTAGTGGGTCAAATAACATCAAAATCAATGGTTTAACGTCAATCAACAGCCAGAGATTCCATATAGTCATCGATAAAAGCAATAACGTGAACATTGACGGCGTTAAGGTTTCTGCTGATGGGAATAGCCCTAACACCGATGGAATTCACGTCGAATCATCTCACTCCGTCCATATCACTAACTCGAGAATCGGAACCGGTGATGATTGCATCTCCATCGGTCCAGGATCTACTGATGTTTTCATACAAAACATTCAATGTGGTCCAGGCCACGGCATCAGGTAACACACATACATTTCTTGCTCCCCATCTTTCTTAATATTTCACTTTATAAAATGGTCTCTTCGTTTTTTTGTGAACTCTCCAACAGTATTGGAAGTCTTGGACGAGCAGAGGAAGAACAAGGAGTGGATAATGTGACCGTGAGTAACGTGGATTTCACGGGAACGAATAACGGAGTTAGGATCAAAACATGGGGAAAAGATAGCAACAGTTTCGCTAGAAACATCGTTTTCCAACATATTAATATGAAGATGGTCAAGAACCCGATCATTATAGACCAACACTATTGTCTTGACAAACCTTGCCCTAAACAGGTAAAAATATTTATATATTAATTAACCATATCTTTATATCCATAACTAGATATATTGACTCATTTAATTTGTATATTAATTTCTATTATTATAGGAATCTGGAGTTAAAGTATCAAATGTGAGATATGAAGATATACACGGGACTTCGAATACGGAAGTGGCGGTTTTGTTAGATTGTAGTAAGGAGAAACCATGTACCGGTATTGTAATGGACGATGTGAATCTTGTCTCTGTTAATCGACCGGCTCAGGCGTCTTGCGATAATGCAAATGGATTAGCCAACGACGTCGTCCCATTCACTCCTTGTCTAAAGAGCGAGATAATTATGACTTAAATATATATGGATCTCAAAAACGACGCCGTCCCGATTGCTCCATGACTTAAAGATGAGTTCATGTAGTAGATCTGCGAACGACGTCGTCCTGTTTGCTACTTGTTGTAATACTATCTTTGAGAATCTTTGTAATCGAAACTTTGAAGTAATGATGATTAAATTTTGGTTCACATACTATTTATATAGATATTTTTCTGTAGTAAATAGATATTTTGAGAGATATGATGCACCAACAACTTGTGTGAAAAAGTAACATAATTGGATGACATAAATGGTAATAAATAGCCGACCCATTAACTATTATACTATACTATAATAACCTATGGAGCAAATGAGATTTGATACAATTATTACATTAAAAATTAGTGGAGTAGCACCATATTTTTTAGTTTTAATATTAAAAAATTTACCATCATCTTCTCCACTTCACTAAAAAGTCAAAAACCCACTTTCTCCAGGTTGTATTCCATTAAACTAAAGGTTTATCTTTTAATTAGTTCATCTATATATAATCTACATGGGATTAATAATCCAATCAAGGTTTTACCTCCAAAATAGAGATTTTGTGAACCAACGAACTTTTGGTTAATTTCGTTAATGGATAATAGTCTCAACTGATTACAAAAAAATAAAGATAGAAAATTTAAACGGACTACGATCGTTTGTTTGCTGTGACTTGTCTTCTTCTTCTTCGTTCTTCTTTGTCTCAACCTCCATTGACCAACCCTCCAAAGACGCAATGTGGGTTTTATTCTTAATCCATTGATCTTCTGAGGGTTTTTGAGAATTTTCGTAAAGGAAGAAACTTTTCAATTTTTCATCAATGGAGAACATAACCGCGCAGCTAAAACGAGGGATCTCAAGACAATTCTCAACTGGTTCGATTCGTCGAACATTGAGCCGACAGTTCACGCGTCAGTCATCTCTTGACCCTCGTCGGACCAACATGAGGTTTAGTTTCGGTCGTCAGTCTTCTCTCGATCCGATCCGGAGGAGTCCTGATTCTGTTAGGAGCGACGACGAGCCACATATGTCGGTACCGGAGAATCTCGATTCCACGATGCAGCTTCTCTTTATGGCTAGCAAAGGTGATGTCAGAGGAATCGAGGAGCTTCTTGATGAAGGAATTGATGTTAATAGCATCGATCTTGATGGCCGGACGGCGCTTCACATCGCTGCTTGTGAGGGACATCTTGGTGTCGTTAAGGCTCTTCTTAGCCGGAGAGCTAACATTGATGCTCGTGATCGATGGGGTAGTACGGTCTGTCTTCTTCTCTTAACCCTCTAGATTCTAGAAATTGTCTGGATTGGGGATAAAGTTGACATTTTTATGGTTTCTGGTGAATTAGGCGGCTGCTGATGCAAAGTATTATGGGAATTTAGATATTTACAATCTCTTGAAGGCTCGAGGAGCTAAAGTTCCGGTAAGAAATTTTCATTGATTTTGGATTCGATTGGTGTTTTGGTCATGTGTTTGTTTTATTAAAGGCTTTTATCTTGACACTTATAGAAAACCAGGAAGACTCCGATGACTGTGTCGAATCCACGAGAAGTTCCTGAGTATGAGCTTAATCCACTTGAGATTCAAGTTAGGAAAGCTGATGGCATCTCAAAGGCATGTTCTTTGCTCTCTTAGATAGACACATTTGTGAACATCATTGTTCTTGAAGCATTTTGATTTATTCAAATCAATGGATGTTGTTTGATTGTTTGCAGGGAGCATATCAAGTAGCTAAATGGAATGGCACGCGGGTTTCAGTCAAAATACTTGATAAAGATAGCTACTCAGACCCTGAACGCATGTATGCATCTACTACTTGTGTTCTTTATCATGTGTTCCATTTGAGTGAGCTTAAAATAATGGGAAACTCTAAATTTTGTTTCCTAAGCTGTGTGATTTGGTTTGGCATGAAGAAATTGATTATGCTTTGTCTTTCTGGCTTTTAATCTGAACAGAAACGCATTTAGACATGAATTGACGTTGCTAGAAAAAGTTCGGCATCCAAATGTTATCCAGTTTGTTGGAGCTGTCACTCAGAATATACCGATGATGATTGTAGTCGAGTATAATCCAAAAGTAAGCATCTTTACTTGTTTTTTCCCTTCTGATTTTACCTCTATTCACTAATCAACTCAATGTCTTCTCGTCTGTTACCATTTTGATTCTGTTGCAGGGAGATTTAAGTGTATATCTCCAAAAGAAAGGGCGTCTTTCGCCTTCCAAGGCACTTAGATTTGCTCTTGATATTGCCAGGTTTGTTAACTTCTCATGTATTGATGTTAAGGTTACTGTAATTACTGAGTACCTCACCTGATGGTTTTCGTGGTTTTTCTCGTGTCAGGGGCATGAACTACCTCCATGAATGTAAACCAGATCCAATCATTCACTGCGATTTAAAGCCAAAGTAAGATAACCAAAGGCAAATGTCGATTAGATACATTAAAAACCTTTGGTACGTACTCATTGAGATGTTTCTGTTCGTTTAATTTTTCGAAATTTTTCGTAAGGTGTCAGAAATATTTTGCTGGATAGAGGAGGGCAATTAAAGATCTCGGGATTTGGTATGATAAGATTGTCGAAAATTTCACAAGACAAGGCGAAAGTAGCAAACCACAAAGCACATATAGATCTCTCAAGTAAGGAGAATGCTTCATTCACATGCATGAAAACTGAATCTCTTGGTAAGATCTATGATCATTGAAAAATGTTTTCTCGATTGCAGATTACTACATTGCACCAGAGGTTTATAAAGACGAAATATTTGACCGAAGGGTCGATGCACACTCCTTTGGTGTCATTTTATACGAGGTACATTTCCTCGTCATGCTCTGTTTTTTTCTCGTGTCTTGTGTTTCTCTAATCTTGTTTTTGTGCGTGGTCTCAGATAACAGAGGGAGTACCAGTTTTCCATCCGAGACCTCCTGAAGAAGTTGCGAAAATGATGTGCTTAGAAGGAAAGAGACCAGTATTCAAAACTAAGTCAAGAAGTTACCCTCCAGATATAAAAGAGTAAGCTCAATAACTATTTTGAAACAAAAAATTTCTATGGCCAAATGCAAGAAGTTGGAGTGCCGGCTCTTAACCTGCGATATCGCTTACTCTGCAGGTTGATAGAGAAATGTTGGCATCAAGAAGCCGCTATTAGACCGACATTCTCTGAAATTATTATTCGACTTGACAAAATAGTAGCTAATTGCTCAAAACAAGGATGGTGGAAAGACACATTCAAGTTCCCTTGGTAAGATTTCATCTTCTGATATAATCTATAGTTCAAACAGAGATGAAAGATTGTGTGTGCTTTAATGTTTACTTTTACAGGAAATAAAAGGGGAAGAAGAAGAAGAAGGAGAAACAAGAAGAGCGTGAGATTTGTGGACAAAATCCGATTCACAGTGTTTCTCAGATATCGACAAACTCACTTGCTATGTATATTTTTTGGTGTGTAGAACAAAAAACAGAAGATAATATCTTCTTATTGTCATTCCACTTGTTTACATAAGTAAGTTTGTATAGTTTATAAGCGCGTTACTGTATAACAAAGAAAAGAACTCCGGCTCGTTGCAACTAGAGGATGAACATACAACGAGCCGGAGTTCTTTTCTTTGTTATACATTATGGATCCCCTTGCCTGCCTACTTCACAGCCTCAACATATATCAAGAACTCCATATATGTGGATGAACAAACAACAGATGAAGAATCAACTTAAAAGGTTTTATTGAAATATCCATCAGGACATTTTAAGCATATCAAATCTCTTTGCTACATTATCATGTGCATAACTTATTTGATTTGAATTTTTGATACAAATGCGTTAATGTTGATATCTGTAGAGCCTCCTGCACTGAGTGACTTCACAGCCAAGTCTCTCCATTTTCCCGCGTTCTCCTTCATCTCTTTGCTCTTCTCTCCTTCCATCACTTCCTTGATGCTCAACTCAATCTCCTCTCTTTTGGCAATGCCACTTTCTTTCTCTGCTTTCACACGAACCCCAACCTTCCACACATCTTGTATATACTTTGCATTCATTGGTTGATCAGTCCATTGAGGCATAGCCACCATGGGAACCCCTAAACTCAAACCCTCCATGGTTGAGTTCCAGCCACAGTGAGTCATGAAACAACCGATGGCTTTGTTTGACAGAACTTGAAGCTGAGGACTCCACTTCAAGACCAAGCTCTTGTCTTTATCCACTGTGTCAAGAAACCCTGGTGGGAGCTTTGACTCCTCTGAAGCTCTGACCACCCACAGGTAGCTGAAGTTGCTTATCGCCGAAGCAATCTCTTCCATCTGCTCACTACTCAGTTTAGCCATGCTCCCAAAAGCTATATAGACCACCGACCCTTGTGGCCTCTTGTCTAGCCAGTCAGTGCATAAGGCAGCTTCTTTCAAGTCGAAGAGGTTTAGATCATAGTCGTTGTCAAATTTGATCTGTTGGTCTAAGTACATTGATGGAACAGTTGGACCAATTGTCAACACAGGACAAACCTTCGACAACAACTCCTCTTCCTATAGAAGGAAATCAGAGAACAAAAAATAGTCATTAGGTGATAAAACAGAGTAAGTAAGGCAATTAAAACAGAGTAGCTAAGGAAAAAATAGGGTAGCTAGGTCAAAAAGAAGAAGAGTAATTTGGACAAGAGTGAGGGGAAGAAAACAGAGTAATTAGAAAATGAACTAACCTGAAGGTCGAGGTCATGGAAGGAATTAACGAGTATGAAATCAGCTTTGTCGAAGTTTGTGAACTGTTGAAGCACCATCTCAAAGTAAGCAAGGTGGGAGCCAGTAGGAGTGACGAAAGTAGGCAAATCTTGGAGCTCAAGAAGAGGCAAATCCTTGATGGGAAGTGTCAAGCTACCATTGTTTATGTAAGAAAGATAATTGATATAGTTAACGGCGCAAGACTGCGTGAAGAAAGGAGCCGCAGCTAAACCAAACTCCCTTGCAAGGTCAAGTGCCCAAGGCATGAAAGAATCGTACACGATACAAGTGATAGGGTTATCAGTACTCTGGTGTTTGCGGATGATATCAGCGACGGTTTTGGAGCCAAAGGTTTTGAAGTTTTGGAGGTACTCAGGGACAGAACCGGCTGATGAGAAGCCTCCCTGGTCGTAGCCATCGGAGATTGTGGCTATGGAGATAGGACTAGATGGGTCGAGGTGGATGGTGTTGAAGATGAAAGTGGTGAGAGTGTGAGTTGTTTTGAAACCTTTGGAGTGAAGTCGTTTGCAGAATTGGCGAATCGGAGTGATGTGACCTTGGCTTGGGAATGGCACTGCTAATACATGTCCTCTCATCTTCTCCATCTCTCCCTATCTCTCACTGTCTCTTTCTCTCTCTCTTTCTTTGTCGCTCTCAATCTTTTTAGAACGAATAAAGAGATATGGGGAATATATATATTAATAGAGGGTTCATGACAATAGCCTGTCATCAGAGCAAGAAAAGAAAAATGTGTAAAATGGTCCAAAAAAACTACATAATGGTGACAAGTGAAAAGCTTGTTTCAGAAAGTTTTTTCACTTTTATCAGATTTAATTGGAAAGATGGAGAGTACATATAGACACATGCAAATTTAAATAGGAACTAACGATATGAGAAGATTCTCTACGGTTCTAAAGTTGAATAAGATCTCAACATTTTTAGTATAGTAGCAACTATGAGTGTATATATATAATTAAAATGTTGTAGAAATCTATTTTAAATATATATTTTAAAATAATGCAAATTTAAATAGGAACTAACGATATGAGAAGATTCTCTACGGTTCTATTGTTGGAATAAGATCTCAACATTTTTACTATAGTAGCAACTATGAGTGTATATATATAAAAAATCAAAATGTTGTAGAAATCAATTGTAAATATATTTTCTAAAATAACGCAAATTGAAATAGGAAGTAACGAATTGAGAAGATTCTCTACGGTTCTAAAGTTGGAATAAGATCTCAACATTTTTAGTATATATAGTAGCAACTATGAGTGTATATATATATATATAAAAAAATGTTGTAGAAATCAATTGTAAATATATATTTAAAAATTATAAATAAAATTTAGTATATAAGAAATTCTAATCCTAACAAAGCCAAAAAAAAGTTCAAATGTCAAGTGATGTATATGTTAAACCTAACAAAGCCAAAAAAAAAAAACACAATTTCTGCATTTGGTAAACCTAATAAAGCAAGAATAGCAGCAGCCTAGCAGGTCATAAAAGGTTCAGAACTATGAATATTCATTTGCATGCAAATATGAATAACTCGGTTTGATATGAAACCAACTGAAAATAAACTCAAAACTAAACTATTCGAAAATTGGATATTTCTCTAAATATAAACATCCATAGTTTGGCTTGGTCTATTTTAAGAGAAAACATCCAAAGTTGTTTATGGAGAAGGTGCTGGAAGTTAATTTTGGCGGAACTGAAGCAGAGATCCCAACCGTTGATTTTTTTTTGTTTTCCAGCCAAAACACCATATATTAAGTTTGCAAGACTAAATCCTAAACTCTAAAGACTTTCCTCAAGAGAGGAACAAGAAGAATTTGTTTTCAATAGAGAAAATTTCTCCCACTTCTTCTTTTTTTGAAAAAACTAAATAAATAAGAGGCTGGGAGAAATTTCTTATCCTGTAATTCGGATCAATTGATGGAGTATTCGGACCAATTGTCAAGACAGGACAAAGTTTCGACCACAATTCCTTATCCTGTAACGAAAAACAGAGTAATTAGGCCAAAAATTAGTACATGAACAAGAACAAAACATAGTTGAGGAAGTTGTAAGAAAGAGATAGAGAGAAATATCTTTCAAAGATTTTATGTAACTTAACAGTTAAAAGAGAGCAACACCAAGAGACCATATGTTTTTCATGATTTGAACATACAACATAAGAAAAATCAACTAAAGATTATGCTGAATGAAAGACGTAGTCAACAAGATATTATAGAAGGATCTTTAATACTTTATGTGAGTAACTTATTTGCTCTGAACCCTTGATACAAATGTGTCAATGTTGATATCTGTAGAACCTCCTTCATTGAGTGACTTGAGAGCCAAGTCTCTCCATTTCTTCACGTTCTTCTTCATCTCTTTGCTCCTCTCTCCTTCCATCACTTCCCTAATGCTAAACTCAATCTCCTCTCTCTTGGCAATCCCACTCTCCTTTTCTGTCTTCACACGAACTCCAGCCTTCCACACATCTTGTATGTACTTTGCGTTCATCGGTTGATCAGTCCATTGGGGCATTGCCACCATGGGGACCCCAAAGGTCAAAGCCTCCATTGTTGAGTTCCAGCCACAGTGAGTCAAGAAACAACCAATGGCTTTTCTTGACAGAACTTGAAGCTGAGGACTCCATTTCAAGACCAAGCTCTTGTCTTTATTCACTGTCTCAAGAAACCCTGGTGGGAGCTTTGCCTCCTCTGAAGATCTGACCACCCACAGGAAGCTGAAGTTGCTTACAGCTGAAGCAAGCTCCTCCATCTGCTCATTAGTCAGCTGAGCCATGCTTCCGAATGCTACGTACACCACCGACCCTTGTGGCCTCGTGTCGAGCCAGTTCGTGCAGAAGGAATCATCTTTCGATTCAAAGAGATTCAGATCATAGTCGGTGTCTGATTTGATACGTTGGTCTATGTAAATTGATGGAATAGTCGGACCAATTGTCAACACAGGACAAGCTTTCGACCACAATTCATTCTCCTGTAACAAAAAGCAGAGCAATTAGGACATGTACAAGAACAAGGCATGGTTTACGAATTTGTAAGAAAGAGAGATAGAGAGAGATCTAACATGAAGTTCCAACTCTTGGAAGCTATTAACAAGTACGAAATCAGCTTTTTCGAAATTTGTAAACTGTTGAAGCACCATCTCAAAGTAAGCAGGGTAAGATCCAGAAACAGAGAAGAAAGAAGGCAAATCTTGGAGCTCAAGAAAAGGCAAGTCCTCAATGGGAAGCTTCAAGCTTCCATTGTTTATGTATGAAAGATAATAAACGTAGTTAACAGCACAAGGCTGCGTAAAGAAAGGAGTCGCAACTAAACCAAACTCTCTAGCAACGTCAAGTGCCCAAGGCATGAAAGCATCATAGACGATACAAGTGATGGGGCTATCACTAGTCTGGTGTTTGCGGATGATGTCTGCAATGGTTTTCGAGCCGGAGGTTTTAAAGTTTTCGAGGTAGTCGGCGATGGAGCCAGCTGATTCGAAACCCCCATGGTCATAGCCGTCGGAGATGGTGGCTATGGAGATTGGACCAGATAGGTCAGGTTTGATGGAGTTGAAGACGAAAGTGGTGAGAGCGAGAGTGGTTTTGAGACCTTTGGAGTGAAGTCGTTTGCAGAATTGGCGGATTGGTGTGATGTGTCCTTGCGTTGGATATGGCACTGCTAATACATGTCCTCTCTTACTCTCCATCTCTCTTTTACTTCTTCCTTTTCTCTCTTAAAATCTTTTGCTTTAACCAAAATGAATATGCCTCAAGAGATAATGAGTATATATGTACATATAGGTTCGTCTGGTTCTTGTTTAGATAAGAGCTTGGGATCAGAACAAATGATGGTTTTTTTGTTTTCCTCTTCTTTGTTTTTTAAGAAAGAAATAAGAAAACAAAAGTACAAAAACCAATTTGCATTTCTTTCACAAGAAAAAGAAATTTGTTAATATAAATACAAGTTGAAATACTTGTTTGCAGTAATTTTGGCTTCATTGTTTTGTCTGCCATGTGCTTTTCTGTTCTGTATATTTCGTTTAAAATAAAAATACAACCATAATTTTTACTATTTTAAAATAAATTGTTAATTAAACATACAAACGATGAATGTCAATGGAAAGAGAAACCATGTTTATGATCAGCGTTTTCATTTTACATTTTTGGTAAAAATTGATTAAAAAAAATATCATTGTCAAGATGTAAATACAAACACACACAAAATCGAAGCTTTATTTGTTATTTTTAAAGTAAAAGAGATGGAAAAAAGAAGAGACCAACCGAAATGGGTAAGTACTAAAGACGTGAAGAGATTCTCTACGGCTCTATAATTACAAGAAGTTGTCGACAATAAGAAAATGACTTTGTCTATTTGATGTAGTATTCTTCAAGTATATCTCACATTTCCTTATTATCTAGTGTGTTTTATTATTGTATCTTTCACTAAATCTAGTTTCATATTTTCTTATCACAATTCACAAACAATCTCAGATGTCAACAATTAGTGTAATATGTCTAGTGGATCAATATTGAACCAAAGCAACTTTACAACGACAGCAAGGGACATGTGCACTTGAATTTGAGTAACATTAAAAACAAATATTTACTACTATAAACAATCGGTTTCTTAAGTCAAACCCAAAAAAAAAGAAAAAAAAAAAGAAGAAGAATCATTTACGATAGAATAGAACCAATAAGCTATATTTTGGTTATCAACTCAATCATAAATACATTACTGATTAAAATAAGGACTTTTAAAACTTTTGTTTATCGAAGAATAATTGTTAGTTTGTTACGAGAGAAAGAAAAAAATACATTAATGATTGTTAAGATGACATCAGATTGTGACGCAAGTGATTGGGTCATCAAAACACGATGATTAGGCTCCAAAAACTAACGGCGATTGAGATTTTTCTTATAAAATAAAAATCTGGCTCTTTCTCAGGATTTTGAAGATGATTCAGACACAAACTGAATTGCAGAGTTGTAAGAAAAAAGACATGTCAAATTGATTAAGAGAAGATAAAAATCTCTCTGGTGGTTTACAAATCCTACATTTGTCATATGGCAGAGGTAGAAGAAGAAGACCATTCATGGTGATGAAAGAGAGCTAGGCTCCATCTGACAAGGTCCCCTTCGTTGTGCTGATGTAAAGAACTGTGACCAACAGACATCAAAATTTTCAGATATATGTAAATCAAAAAACAAACTAAAGCGAATAATAGAATGATGTTGAATGTGATTTGGTTTTTACCATTGTTGCCACGGACAAAAGCGTCGCCATATTTGTTCTTTAGCTGGCCATTTACGTACTCTTCGGTTTGCTCCATTGCGATGTTCATATACCCATCAAGACAAGTGAGAATGCCTGCAAACAAGAACAGAGACAAAGTGTTGTGTCATGTGTAGTTTCCGTGTGTGACCGAAAAGATCTTTTAAAGTAGCTTGATACAACATGATATGCCAAAGAAAGAATAAGTCTGACTTTTGTAGGTGAACCAAAGAAAGATATTCAAGGTAGAAGTTCTCCTAGTCCTGTAAGTTATTATAGAGTTCAAGAGACCAAGGTCTTGTCCTTAAATTGCAGGTGATAAAGGCTCCATAGCTAGGTTCTTTGCAAGGTGAAAGTCCATATTCTATCAGAAGTAAGTGTAAATGCATCTCGAAACACTTCACAGACATATTTGGAGACATTTATTAAGACAGCACATGACATAGAAAGGAGGAAAGAGTAGCCAGGAAAGGACAAAATCAACCACATATGGCTCTGTCATCTAGAGATGATTTAACATCTCAAGTGAGAAGCCCTCTGAGAGTCACAAAGCTATCATCTAAATTTCAAATCACTCTCAAATTCCAACGAGCATGTCTCAAACACAGTTTCTTGGAGACAAGATTGCGAAAACATCATGGTTTAATGATACGAAAGCCATTCTCAACTAAGCTCAACAAAAATGAAACTTCAGAGATGCACCTTTCAAATCGAAAGAGAATCAAAATCAAGCAATTCTTAAACAAAGAAAGGGTCATTCTTTAAACAAACATCCATAGGTTCCATTAACATGGAGAAAAAGAATGGCGTTGAGTCATCTAAAACCCAAAATTCACAAAGGTTTGCATAAGACTCCAATAGCTTAACCACCAAAAACAGACGCAAGCTTATGCATAGCACACAGGGTATAAAAGAACTTGAACAGTAAACCAAAATGCAGAGAGAGAGAGAGACCGACCTCGATAGTCAACACCAGAGTTGAGTTTCACAACAACTGGTTTACCACGGATAGACTTCAAGAAATCAGCAGGTGTCTTAGTTGTTCCAGAAGCTTTCTCTCCAACTCCACTCATCTTCTTTGCTTAATAACCACAATCTCCTTTATCACCAATATCTGCCCAACAAAATAGATCCAAATCAAACAAGGTCCCTCAGAATTTCCCACATAGCCAACAAATTTAAGCAACAAATTCGTGCCAGCAATTCGAAATCCATAAATCAACCAAATTACATAAAGCCCTTGAGAAAAGAAATCATCTTGAATAGCAAACTCAACGATTCTTCCGAATTACACAAAACTCTGTGCCCTAAAACCCTAAACCTCGACTAATTACGAAATGCGCGATTAACTTCGATTAGGCAAAAAGAGAAACTTTGAAAAGTATTGCCGAAACAGATGAGTCTGCGAAACTAAGAACAACGAACCTCGAGTCCACAAACAAACGGCGAACGCGTACGTAGCTAGAAGAGACTCCTCCCGTTCGATGAAGAAGCTGAAGAGAGCGAAGAAAGGTGAAGCTTTTACATATAGGTCTTTTATTCTATGTGCCACGTGGCACGTATTTATTGATTGAAGTCAAAGTAAACACAACTAAATATGATTGGTCTACTACATAAGATATTAATTTGGCCAAATTAGTGTGGTTTAATTATGTGCGTGATTAAACCTTTTAGTCCATTTAATTGTGAAAATGGTAAATTTACAAAATTTGTTGGGAGACATCAGCTATTTGGAAATGCCTAATGTGAACCAAACAAAAGAATAATTTCAATTCTTTTTCTTTTTTTACATTTTGTAACTATAGTATAGCTTGCAATAATTCTTGAAATTTTCACAAGACTTTAGTTCTTTCTTTTTAGGTTTAAATCAATAACTACATGTACACGTGACATTAATAATTCAACAGAGGACTGGAACACATACAGAGCCCGATAGCAACTTGCAACAATCAGCCAAAATCTATTTAAATTCGCCTATCAATAAAAATATAAATATATAACATATATATTTTCTTGAGTACGTAGCAAATGAAACCAAAACATTAGCATACACCGAACCAAACTCGAGCCAACAGTTTTCACTTAAAACGAGTCATCGTCCTCGTCTAGAGAACCCGATGGACTCAGACGTGAGTTGTTATTGTTAACCACAGGAAACAGAGGCGTGGCGGTCTGGTTCGATGGCGAATGTCGTGGCACGGATCCATACACCGTTCTCTCGTTTACGCGGCCAACTTCTTTACACACTTGATCAAGAATCGTCAGAAAGTCTCTGACCACAGCGAAAATGCGAAAAGGATGAGTTTCCGAGTTCCCGTGGAAATACTCTGTTACTTCTTTAACCATCTTCATCACATTGTCTCCATGAGATTGTATCTCTGTGATCTCTTTCTCAGCTTTGTTCAAGAACGAGTTCATTGATTCCAAGAATCTCTCTACACCTGTTTCTTGCTTTAGCGCCGCGATTATTTCCTTGACTTTCGCTATTCCGCTGGCGATTTCCGCTGTTTCGTTGATGAGGGAATTTGAATCCATTGCAGCTGCTTTCTTAACGTTAATCAACTGAGAGCTGAGACCTGAAACTACTTGCAACCCCAGTTTCTTGAGCTCTAGGTCGTCTTGGAATGCGGATTGCTCAGCCATGTCATTGCCTATATGGCTTTGAGTCGGAGTAAAAGGAACCCGAGCTCCTTCAAATTTTATGATCTCTTGAACCACGAAATGCAATAAGGTGGTTTTCCCATCCGCGCCTTTGATATCTACCAGTTTTAAGAGTGTGTCGAGCTTGAAAGCATGTGCATCACCTCTATTGGTTCCTATATTCATCCGGTTCCCGGTCTTGAGCACGGCTTCTAAAAGCTTCAAGAACATCCGCGTGTTCTTTAACTCACCAGAAGCAGCCTGAGAGTTTGTTCAAATGCACATTAATGTTCTGTTTTCAGCACAAATACACTTATGAGGCCAAGTAGAGTTTTACCTCGAGGGTGTCGAAGGATCTGTTAAGGTACTCGGTTTCTGATTCGAACTTGACAATATAAAGCATAGCATCGATCCTCTTGAAGGCGAGAGGAATGTTCAACAATGCTTTGAGGAATTTCTCTGCAGGTCCTATCTTGGAAGGAGATTTATCATCATCGTCTTTAAGCTCCTTAAGCTTGTCCTCTTCTTCTTTGGTAGGAGCCATCTTAAGCAAGCATTCGAGAAGCTCGGGTCCAAGCGTATCTGAGTTGCCTGATTCATGAACAAGAAAGTGATTAGACATCAACGAAATTAGTCCAGTCAAGCTTCAAGAATCACAGACCAATTTGAGAATCATCAAAGCCAATGGAATGTTGCATTAGTGTGAGTAACCTAAGCAAATTTCAAAATTCCACATCAAAACTTCAGCATAAGCAACAACAGATTGGAAATTACTCACCTTCTACAAGAGCTTCACATACTTCATCAGCAGTTACATTAAGAGCTCTCAGCAAAATGGCAATGTTGTGCGACTTTCTTGGATCAAGAAACCGATTCTCCTGATTCGCGGATTGAACAACGCCATCTCTTGTTCTTGAAGTTGGATCATTCACCTTGAACAATGTCTCTATCATTTCTTCATTCACTCTGCAAAACACAAAAGAAGCATATATTAGTCGTCATGTCTTAACGAATGGATAAAGACTTCATCTCTTAACGAATGGATAAAGACTTCAATTCAAATTCGTTATGTCTTACTGAAAGGAGTTTGATTTGATTTGGTCCCACACCATAGCACGGCTCGAGCTTGCTCTAACTTTATCCCAATGTAAAGTCTTCAACTTTGGTTTCATGGTCTCCACTTTCTTCTCTGGATCAGAATCCCCACCAGGAGGCGAATGCGACATGGTAGCCGGAATCTCCAATAATTGCGGCGGCGGAGGAGGTGGTGGAGGTGGCCTCGCTGGACAAAGCCGCTTCGCAACGCCGTTGTTTGAGCTGTTCTGACTCTGCAGCGAGACAGGAGGACTAATCGACTTAGGTTTCAAACTTGTTCCCGGAGAAGCATTCAACGACGGCACTGAATTAGTCGGCGAACACGAGTTCGAGCCTGAGCCGTTGATACTCCTGTCACCAATCTGATCAACATCCTGTCTACGCCCTGAAGATCCTCTCGGAGAGAAAAACTCATCGTTTTCGTTATCGTCTCCGTCAAAGTATTGTCTTTTAGGGTTTAACTGTTCAGTGCTTTTGTAGACGGGAGTGAAAGATTGGAGCTTTGGTAAAGGGGGAAGAGGACGAAGCTCCGGCGAGCCTAGCTTATGGTACTGTGAATAAGAAGATGAAGAAGACGAAGCTGGAGGAGGTAATTCCAATACGCCGGTGATACCGCCGGAGATGGAGATTGGAGATTTTTGCTGTTCTAAACCACCGCTTCTGGAGTTTACTAAAGTACCCAAATAGAGAAACTCAGAGGAAGTGTGTGAGGAAGTGTACTTCGGTGGTTGTTGATGTTGTTTGTGTTTCTTAGAGCCGTCGGAAGGAGAGGCGTTGAAGAGCTGAAGAGCGTCTGATCTCGTGGATTTGGTGTCGTCTGCAGGGGAGGACCGGCGGCGATGGCGAGTTCGGCGGATGAAGATGATGAAGACGGCGAATAGAGAGAGGAGAGCAGCGGCGCAGATGGCTGAGGCGGTTATGGTGACGAGCCTAGCGATGTGGCCGTTGCTGGGAGGCTTGGATGGTTTGTTGTGAGTTGGGAAGAGGAGGGAAGAGATGTTGGCGGGAAAAGTCGGGAGTGAGGCCGGAGGAGGTGGTGCTGGAGGAGGGTGAGAGGCGGTGGAGGTTGGGTCTGATGAGGGGAAAAAAGGGTTTGGATGCGGCGGAGACGGTGGAGGAGGTGGAGGATTTGCGACGGAGGAGAATAGGTGTTTCTCGTGCGGTGGTGGTGGCGTCGTTAGGTGTTTCTTGTGGTGGTGATGTGTGTGTGGGGAAGGAGATGGAGGTTGAGAAGAGACCGGTGGTTGATACGGTGGTGGAGCGGCGGTTACGACCGGGAAAAAGGGTTGATGAAGTAAGTGGCGAGAGTGGAAACGTTGATCGGCGGTGGAGGAAGAGAAGAAGAAAGCTACAAAGAGTAAGCAGAAGAAGGAGAGGGGTATTTTAGTCATTGGTAACGTTTTCCCCCAAACACACACACCTAGTTTTAGGGCTTGTTGTTGTTGTGGCATTCAAAATCTGACATTGAAGAGAAAAGAGAGAGAGAGTGAAGAAGCGTTTGGTTTGGTCGATGAAGAGAGAGAGAGAGAGTGATAACAAAAAAAAAAGGTTTGGTCTTTACGAGAGACTGACACTTTTAGACAGAGAAATTGGAGGGAATAGTATAAGTAGGTGTCATTACTTAAAAAATTTATTTAACGTCTCTCTTATTTGATTTGATTGAGAAATGGTAGTTCGTGTTTTATTTATTTCCACGTTTTATCTTATCCAAAAAGCTTTAAATTTTGTATCTGTAAAATCGAATAATTGATAATTAAAAATACAATTCGATTCATTAATTTGTTTCAGAACAAAAAAATTAAATGATATGTTGTTGGGTTGGACCAATTGTTAGCAGAAATATCGATTTTCAATCATAATGATTGCTGTAATAATTAGTTATGGACATCTTTCCCACCAAGATTTCTTCAATAAGAAACAATGATTTTTGACGATTAAGGCGTAGTTAGTAGTATCCTTTTTCTGTTAATTATTTCACGTATAAGTAAGATTTAAAGATCTTGATTGTGACTGTTTCACTGCCACAATTAGTTAAACATTAATGGTTTCTTCTTCTTCGTCTTCTTTTTGTACTTTGAATTTACTTTTGAGAATGTGAAAGAAGAGACTACTTAATTTGGAAAATGTGAAAGAAGAGACTACTTAATTTGCTGAAATGGTGAAAATTTCATGGCTCATCAAAATCTTCTGGATTGTACTGAATAGCGAGCGAAGTCAACATTTTCTTCCAACACAACTACATTATTTCTGCAATAAAGAAACCAAATTTATTGTGACAAACAAGATATTTTTAACATACAAAAAATAGATATTTGGAGAGTTTCTTTTTAAAAAGATATTTGCATGGTAAAATATTATTGTTTTTATTTTTACTTGACATCTTTTACAAATTATAAACCTAACACATAACATAAAATAATATCCTCAATATTATTGTTTGCGTTCGTGATTAAATTTTTCTTTCTAAATGACAAAAAATATTTTTGGTTTTTAAGCAATGTTTATATCCATTGTTAAAAAAAAAAAAAAAAGCAGTCCTGTTTATATCCATCAAACTTTAAGTTATCTAAAACATATCACTTCAATAAACAAACTTTAATAGTAGTATAAAGCATATAATGGATCCGATCTATTAATTTAACGTTACGTATTTTTTTTTTTTTTTTTTTTGGTAAAAACGTTACGTATTTAAATCTAGAAAACGCATTGAAACGATCTCTTTTAGTTAAATAAATGACATGTAAGTGTTTTGCTTTTGCATAATGAAGTCTAATTACTGCACTGCATTGGATTACTGATTACTTGATTAGTGATTACACTTCAACCGAAATGTTAGCTTCAGTCAATGCAATCAATACAATACAATTCAATGTCACAGAGCCAATTGATATAATATCGTGACAATGAAAATGGGTAATGAATTTATTTGGTCGGCGGTACTAATCTAAATTTATTGTCCATCTTGAATATCCAAACTTATAATCTTACATGCAATGTAATAAAATAAAGAATGTGATAGCAAAAACATTAACCGAATTTATTTCAACTTAATTGCTCAAATATATTTATTATAAACATTTTGGGCTAGTGTTTTGAAGTTTGATGTTCTGATATCAAACCATGTTACGTCATATTTTGTTCTTAATTGATGATTAATTTGTACAATACAATATGAGAAAGAAATTCGATATCTTCAAAAAGTATACACTGACAGTGAATAGTAGAAATTACAAGTAACAAAAAGTGTTGGGATTTGCATCATTTTCCACTTCTCCAAAGATTCTCCTCTCTCTTCTAAGAAATTTTCACTTTTTACTTCTTTTTATTTTAAGCTGTTTTAACTTTTAAATCTGCATCTGTCACTTCTCCAAATCATCAATTAACCACAATTTGAAAATCCCACTTCAGGTTTGGTCAATAAAGTTAATTAAGCTATATATATATATATATCTCATAATACTCCAAATAGTTTATATGGGTGTAAATGGTAACCGCTGAATTCGGCTGAATCTGGCTGAATTGCTGAATCTGGCTGAATTTTATGGTGATTTTTAGCTGAATCTTGCTGAATAACTGAATATGTAAATGGTAACAGCTGAATATGGCTGATTTTTTTAAATAACTTATTAAATACATTTTTGAAAATACTAATTAAATTATTATTTTTGTCAACAATGTAAATTAAACCAACTAATAAAAATATTAAATCCTAAATTTGATATATTGAATTTTTTTTATCAAAGATAAGTTAACGATAACGTTTGCAACCTATAAAAATAAAGATAGATTTTTGAAGAAATTTGTTAACGTTGCAATTTTTTTGTCAACAAAAGTAATCAAAGTTTTTTTTTTAATCATAATTACCACAAAAAGTCAAAACTAACAAAAATTTTACGAAAATGTAAATATTTCTTAAACAACATAAAAATATGAAAAGTTTAAAAATCTGACATCTTTAAAATATATTATTCTTAAATATATATATGGAAAATCTGAAATATAAACATTAACATATTGTTTTGGTAAAAACATAGATTACTTACAAAAAAAAAGAAAAAGAAAATAAAAGGTCTCATCCAAAACCCAAACCAGATGAAAAGATGATTGTGGTGGGACCACGTTCCTAATCCTTCTCTTAAAACAGTATTCCTCAACAATTCCTCCAATATTGAACTGATGTAACCATTTCTTTTTTCTCAAAAATTCCTCAATAATTCCTCAATAATATGTTACCATTTAGAGCCATATTGTTTCGATTACTTAGTTAATAAAACTATGCAAAACATTCCCTCTTATGAAAAAGGTTTCATTGTGACCACTGACCACCATTAAACTATTCTTTAATCTTCATGGTAACACACTAAGTATAAAACACAAGTGAAACAAAAACGACGACGTAGAGCAAAACCGTCGGTGAGAAAATAGTCGGAGCAACAAAAACTGGGTACAAAAAGAGCGTACAGAGAGCTAGACGACGAGGACATTTTACTGTAAAACCCGTGAATCACGCAAATCCAGAAGCTTTCACTGAGTCATCCCAGTTTGTTTTCTTTACACACACGTGTCGGTCACTTCTCTCTTTGTTCACTATATTCTTCACCGGCTATTACCTGTTCCGGTTTCCAAAGTGACATTTAATTTACGATGTTACCCTTTCAACTAAGATATATACACCATAATCAAATCATACAACCAAACTGTACAAATGAAATAATGAATTATCTCTATCACTATTTATTGTAGATTTTAAATGTGATTGTTATCATCATACAAACGTGAGATTTCGATTGGAGTTTATTCTTAAAGAGAACAACTTTGGTGAGAAGAAAAGCTATGATTTTTGTATCGAATATAAAAAATAAAGTAGGTTGACAAACAAAAAATAATAGAAAGTATTTAACGTTTTGAAACTACAGAAGAAAGTAAAAGGAGCTTATTATTGTCGTCAGTAATTTGAAGGCGAGAGATTTCAAAAAATTTCAAGCAAGTTATTTATAGGATATTAGGATACTAGCTTGTGTATTGAAAAGCATATAATAAGCAAACTTTTTGGGGGTATTTGTGAGAAAACGTACCTTTAAGAGTGAATCGTGCTCCAAACGACGTGAAAGGCAAAATCTTTTGCATAGGATTGGATTTTTGTGGGAAAAAAAGTAAAAGGAAAACTAAATAAAAAGGAGAAAAAGTTGGCAAAAATAGGAAAGCCAAAGCCAAAGTGCTACAATATTTTGCTTCATCTAGATTTTTTTTCTTCTTTTCATTTTAGTTTCACTTGAATAATTCACGTGAAATGATTAGTTTCTTTTCTTAAAGAAAAGTATCCGAGTGGGAAAACAGAAATGTGGAAAAACTAAGGAACCTGTATATGTTTTTTTTTTTTTGGTAAGAAGGAACCTATATGTTTAAATGTGGTGGCATTTGTATAAGCTCGTGTATATTTTGGTTTTATATGCCTAAAAACGATTACAATAACGAGGCTTAGGCCCATTATTAAACTATATGGGCCGTTTTCTCAACAAAACATTTATGACTGACTGACTGTATCAACAGTCAACACCGACTTTTAAATACAATGGTAGACTAATGAGCCTTCTTGGCATGCAATTTAAACCAATCCGGCACAATGGAAGAGAACCTTAGTACACACTTTTATAGAAATGGATTATCTGACTATCCTATCAGCTTCTTTATTGCCATCTTGAAAAAAAATCTTTAAAATGTGATCGAAGAGAAGAGATCCCTTATATCATCTTCAAAGTGGAATGTAAACGAGCCACTTAACAAAAAGGGTTTATGATCTCACGTAATGTCCATCCGATAGCACACACATTCATCTCTTAAGATCAGCCAACTAAAGAGCTTTTCGTCTAATTTCAGGAGGATTAAGATCAGTACATGAGTCACGGCGAGGTACAACACCTCTTTACTTTATGTTCAAACTTCAACATCCTCCGTAGCCCTTTTTAAAATCGTTTCATGTTCAAATTATCATTTTCCATGGAAAGTAAATTGTTCATTTATGTTTTACCTTACTAGTTAGTTTAGTTATGTTTTGGAGATGATTAGTTGTTGTTACACATATATGTATGTAATGCAGAATCAGACTGTGTATCCTTACAAAACAAGAGTTTGTGTTTGTGCTGCAATTCAAGTATAAGTTCCAACATTGTATCAAGTTTATCTGGATGAGCAATTTCAGCCATGTGCTTCCAAATGTGGCTTTGATTATGGCTACTTTGCTCTTCTCTGTCATGTCAAGTTATTTTTTTCTTATCTAGCTAGATTGTTCTGTTTTTGCTGATTTCTTTGTTACCAAAACATTTCTGATGAGGCGCCTCGCAGATGGATGGTTCATTTCATACACCAGAATGGCATGCTGCTCGTTTGGCCAGTCTCAAGACAACACACACTCTTACTTGGGAAGAATATAGACAGAAGCAAAAGGTATAGCTGCTGTTCGATAACTCGATGTTTTTAGGAGCATCGACAGATAAGAAATGTTTCTCACTTTATATGCTTCATGTGACCGCTTTTTAGGAAGAAGAACTGAAAAAGGGTGAACTTGAAGCAGATACCGATAAGTTGATGCGTGAGTATAGAGCTCAGCTGGATGCTGAAAGAGCAATGAAGCTCTCTAAGGGAAAGAACTATTCTAGCGATAAATCCAGGAAAGGTATACATACAATAAAACTTAATCAGATTGTCATACAATCCACAGTTTGATTCTTGCTTGTCTAATAATATGTCATTTGATTCTTTCAGATAAGAAGGAGAGAGAGCTCACAGATAGAAAGGGAAGAGATTCGAAGAGGAAGAGAAGCAAAAAGAGAAAGGTGCTTAAATAACAACTGCATCGAGTTTAGCTTTGTAGGCTTGAAGCTTATAGCTTACATTGTGTTTTTTGATTTGCAGCATTCGAGAAGGCGATCATCTGACTCAAGCTCATCATCCGAATCATCAAGTAGTGACGAAGAGGAATCTAGGAAATCAAGGTCAAGTTCTAAAAGACCAAAAAGGGAGAGGAAACACAAGTCTAGAGGCAGACACTCAAGGACATGATTGTTCTTAGCTTATGTTTTTTAGACTACAATTTGTTACGGTGGATTCAAAATTGCAGTAATGGGTATGTTGTATGAAAGAAGAAAGTTGACAATATTGGCAAACATTTTGTAGAGGAAATAAAGGTGGGTTATCATAACACATGAAAACTATTTCTGAGACAATTTAAGTCCTTAATAGCTGCAACAACAAAATGGGGCAAATTACAAATACGAATAAGAAAAAAAAAAAGAGAAAGAAAAAATTATCCAAAAGACTGAAAATATAAAGTTTGAGCCCCATCCCCTTCAAACATCTCGCACAAGTATACACAAAAGACAAACAATGATCTTTTCCTCCTTTTAAGAATGTTGTCCAAACCAAATAAAACCAAACCCAGATCTCATCTTCATCTCCCAAATGCTGTTCTTCAAACTATTGCTGATATTCTGGATTGAAAGCAAGCGCCTCGCGGTAGATAAGTTCCTTCATTTGCTCCTCTGAGAGTGCATGGTTTTCAAAGTCAAAGTTGAAAGGTATCGTACACTCTGGCTCATCGCTTATGTCGTGCAACGAGTTCAGGTATGGATGGGCCAATGCGTCTAAAACTGAATCAAGAATCAAGAATCAATGAGAGGTGACGACTACTAACTCTTGAATAATCAAGAAATCCTTATTATTCCTTCACTAGATTGAATCTCTTTTCGGGCTTTTGGAATGATCCGTACAAGAAATTCTAGTTATTTTGCAAGTTAAAAATGGTATAGACGTTAGGGACTGACCTGTGATTCTCCGTCTAGGATCAAATGTTAACATCTTCTCAATAAGGTCTATAGCTAAGGGATGCACTGTCGGGAACTTATCAGTGATGGATTGGCGAGGATAAGGTGGAAGCTGTCTTATGTATCGCTTTGCGTTTTCGTTCAAGAACTCAAGCTCTTCTTCTGATGGAGTTCCTATGAGCTGCAAAAAGAAAATTAAATCATCTCACTGTTTCTGTAGTGTACAATTTCGAGGCTTGTTTTTGGGTCAAAGAAGGGTTACTACTTACCTCCATGAGCAAGCGAAGCTGATGGACATGATCTCGTCCAGGGAAAAGTGGCTTACGGTCCATTAACTCCATGAAAATACAGCCTACAGACCAAACATCGATAGCTGCAGTATAATCAGAAGAGTTTAATAGCAGCTCTGGTGCACGGTACCATCTCGTGACAACATATTCAGTCATGAAATCACTCTCGGAAGTGACTCGAGCTAGCCCAAAATCGCAGATTTTTAGGTCGCAGTTTGCGTTCAGGAGGAGATTACTTGGTTTCAAATCCCTGTGAAGCACATTTGCGGAATGAATGTATTTCAATCCACGGAGGATCTGGTAAAGAAAATACTGCACAAAAAGAAAAGGGAAATGGAATTGAATTAGTCCCGGTTTTCAATTCGAGTTATAGGTTACCAAACAATCTCAAAACTCAAAACCTGGCAATGTTCTTCGGATAATGCTTGATTCGACCGAATGATTTGATGGAGATCAGTGTCCATTAGCTCATACGCGATGTAAACATCGTTGAAAGCGTTTCTTAATGGTGGCGGGATTATATCTCTGATTGCAACAATCTGATCAAAGAAAAAGATGGTAATTGTATTATTAATCGGAAATGGATTACACGTTGCAAACGCCAACATGGGAAAACAGTAATATTTCACGATTCGGTTTCTAGAATTTAAGATCTTGGCGCAGTTGGAAAAGATCATACTACTAAACAAGCGCGAAACTATCAGTATCAAACAGAAAAAAATGCACCCACAATACTGTCAACATTCATGTATATTCCCTTAAATCTAAATGCAGTAAGCAACCACCAGCTACAACACATTCATGCACAAAACCTAGTAAACATATACAATATCAATCAAAGAGACAAGAGCAATAGATTTTGTGCAAAATACATCAAATATTTACCTAAACAATTTCGTATCAACTAGTAGTTACCATTTTTCGAGTGTATTTAAATCTACAATCCTATTATGCTCTACATAAGGCTATAAACAGATGATTCTTAGTTAAAAATAAAAAACTGACATTTTCATGATCCATATGACGAAGCAGCTTAATCTCACGGAGAGTCCTCTTTGCATCAATCTTATTGTCAAAAGCGTTAGCGATTTTCTTAATTGCAACGCTCTCATTTGTTTCAGAGTTCATAGCCGAACTGCAAAATCAAATAAACCTCAAAAGGATAAAGCTTTCATCGACACAATCGTATTATATACCAAATCCCAATCATATTAGAGCTCAAAACGATACAAAGGAATCAATTTTACAAATTTCGGATCAAAAGTAAACAACTTTACCAAACCCAATCAACAAAATCATATCTTTTTTCAATTAAAAGCAAAAGCCAGGCAAAAGAAAATTGAAACAAGAATAGGAGAAAAATTACCAAACGATGCCATAAGCACCCTTGCCAATAGGCATGATCGGAGGCTTATACTTAGCGGTGACCTCAAAGATGTTTCCAAATATGTTATACTGAATAAACCTACCACCATGGCTAAGAGTCGCCGGAATATTCTCAATCCCAGGCATCTGAGGCGATGGCTGAGAAGAAGCCGCCGCGGGAACACCACCCAGAGCTTCCGTCATCTCTGTATCAGCCGCCGGTTGACCTGAACCACCGTCCATGACCGGTAAAGATGAAAGCTTTTGGGTTGGTGGTGGATCGAGAAGAGGGAAATGGAAAATCTTTTTATTTTTTTAATTTTGGGGTGAGTGAATATGAATGAATTGGCAGAAATTGATATTCATTGGTTTTGGGGTCAAAACAGATCTGAGAGAGAAGAAGTGAAAGTCATGTGCGTACGGATCTATTAATGGTTTTTTTTTTTCTTTGGGTCTTCACTTGACCCTTGTGTGTGTAAGCAAGCAAGCCACTGTTCAAAGTTTGATCCTTTTTATCTTATGTTTAACACTGTTATTGTTTGAAACGACATCGTTTTCTCATTGACTATATATATATCACCATATTTTTTTCCATTGACTTCTTTCCTTGATTTTAAGAACTTTGATAATAATCTTTATCATTAACAGGTAATAACAACAGTATTTTTTTGTTGGGTGAGTAGGAATCATAAATAAACGTAATTATTATCATTGATATTATTTTGTTGCGTTGTACTTTAATTTTATGATCGTTTCCGTAACATGAAAGATCGTAAATTTTATGTAGATTGGAAGACACGTAAAAACATAAACCGCGAAAAGTTATTAAATCGTAGTTAATTTAGGTATTTTATAGTTTCTTTCGAAAATATCCGATCAAATTGGAACGATGAACTTGTAGTTCTACAAATGAAACATGAAACATGTTTGGTTGTGGGTCATTTGGATTTAAAAAAAGTGTTGTGGTTCAGTTTGATAGTATTCCAAAATTACAAGGATCTTTTCAATATTTTTACGAAATAAAGCAATAAATCTCTTCGCTTGTGTTCTGCATCTATCCCTTGGGTTCGAACTCGAGACGGCTTGGTTCTGCATCTATCCCTCTTTCACGCGAGAGCTCTTACTGGGTTTAGGGTTTTGATAGATTGGCAAGTGGCCACGACACCAAGCGTCACCGAACCAGTTGTCACCTAAATAAGGAAACTTTAGGCTTCTGTCGCATTTAGGCACGATTATCTGTTGAAGAAAAAATATCAGCTTTTTTGTATCTTTCGGATTTTGGAGTGATCTTCAAACGTTCATCACCAGGTTCCCTTCGATTCCATTTTAATTTTGTGATCCTTGGACTAATTTGTTTAAAAGAACCAATTTTTGATTGATATTTTCTGCTCAGCTTTCCTTTTGACATTTTGAGAACTTCTCTTGAGTAATGGAAGCTTGGGTTCAAAAGATGTTAGCTTTGGATGTATGGATGTAGAATTAGGTTTCTAATTGCCTTTATTTTTGCTTCAAATTTGACTTTGGTTGATTGATGATTGATTGTTGATTCACTCGTTAAAAGGAAGCTAAAAGCATCTGATTTACAACAAGTATTTTTGACTTGTGAACAATTATTTTAGATTGACTGTCTCTCTGTCTCCATTATGATGCAGAATAGAATTTGTACTTAGCTGCAATGTTTTGCAATCTTCAATTGTTCATACCATGATGTTACATCTTTGATCTCGTTGCATTAAAACACTGTCACTTTATCTTGACGTAGTAGTTCTTAGGATGAGCAATAACAATTGGAAAATTCTTTATATATCAATCGGTTTATAGAATTTTCTGTTTTCACTATATGAACAATATATCGATGTTCTGCGATGCCTTCAGGGCTTCTGGAGCCTCACTTCTGCAATGTTAAAAGGAGTAATTAAAAGTTGTTATATACAGTCTTCAAAGTAATCTCTTGTTAGTTGTTACTCATCCTACTATAGTCTATAGTATTGTTTATGAAACAGTGATTAAGAAGATATAACTGTAAGCTAATACTTCTCATACTTGAGTCTATTTTGTAACATTTGACATTTAGCAGTTTTGTGAATCTTGCAGGTTAAAGACTTTGAAGTGATGGCGGGATTTCCAGGTTTTAGTTACCTAGGCCCCAAAGGCAAGAACACGGTTGTAGCAGGTGGCTTGACAGCTTTTGTTTTTGGGGTTTACTTCTACACAATGAGGGCGGTTGGTGGCACAGACGAGCTTCAAGTGGCTATTGACAAATTCGAAGGCCATAAACAGGTCGAGACCGACACCAAGGTTCCATCAAAGGTCTGATACTCACTGGCCAGGCCATGATATGTCCAACGAAACCAGTTGTTTATTTCTGTCTTCCAAGTTCTTTACTTCATGACTTTGGCTCGTTTCTGACATCGAGTGGCATCTGTGTTTGATGAGTCTCAGTCCAATCCATAATACATTGGTTAAACAAGAGAATGTATGATCACGACATGGTTTTGATGTTCTTGACATCGTCTTAAGTTCTCAACTTTATCATACTCTTTGTACCTAAATGTTTGGTCTAAGCTAAGGTGTGCCTATCCAATATATTTCTCTTACTTCGCCGTCAAAAATCAATCAAAAAGAGACCCAATTTGTCAGCCCCAAAAATTGCAGGTGATGGGTTATTTAGACAAAAAGAATAGTATTGGGTTCATTCTGACATAACTTAAAAAATATAAGGGTCTTAATAATATTTTGCAAATAAACCGAAATTAACTACAGACTTGTTTATTTTCTAAATCTCTCTTCCTCTTTCTTGCGAGTTTTTTCTCTCTGGGTTTAGGGTTCCGGTAATTTTGCGACGACACCGAGCGATTCTTGCCTCTCTCGCCTTCCTTTGACTTCGGTGCGTAACTTCTTTCTCTGTAACGAGCTATGTAGGGTTTTCTGCTGAAATTTTGGTATCTATCAAGCTTTTTTTCTTCAACTCTTCACTGTCTTTTATGTAATTAGAGGTGAATCAGGCATGTACGTTTCGATTTTGAGACTAATCGAGCTGCTAGCTAGCTACTAGATTTGGTGTTAGTGGTTGCTTTGCTTTACGTTTTTTGAAGTTGTTTATCTTAGATTCTATTTGATGTAATAGAGCTAGAGATGTCAAAATTGAATCTGTGAGATCTCTGTAACCGGAATTGAAGTCCTTTTTAGTCTCTGGTGCAAAACCACCACAAGTTTTAGAGAGATATCGATTTCTTAATGATCTGTGTTTATTTACTTACGGCTTGAGAATAAACATTGCAACCTTTTGCTTTTGTAGGCTTTACTTAGAATGTGCAGGTTTCATGTTGGTGTTTAGTATCTGCTTTTCGGATGTTATATTGAGTAATGGCTTGAAAATTTTGATATTTGGATATCTGTAAAAGCTACATAGCTGTGTGAATATTGATATAGTTTGATCAATCTGCTAATTCTTTTTTCTCATGGAATCCAGGTTCTAACTTGATTAACAGTGAAAAGGAGGCTAAGATGGAAATCATGCCAAGAGAGAATGAGACTGCTTTGTCAGGTCCTAGGCCGATGGAATGGTCTACTGTCCCACACAGTGCTCCTCAAGGACCTGGTCCCAATGGCAAGAACCGGACATCGAGCTTGGAAGCACCTATCATGTTGCTAAGTGGACATCCAAGTGCTGTATATACCATGAAGTTCAATCCTGCTGGAACTCTGATTGCATCTGGATCCCATGACAGAGAAATCTTCCTCTGGAGAGTTCATGGGGACTGCAAAAACTTCATGGTTTTGAAAGGTCACAAGAACGCCATCCTTGATCTTCATTGGACCAGTGATGGCTCCCAGATTGTATCAGCTAGTCCGGATAAAACTGTAAGGGCTTGGGATGTCGAAACTGGGAAACAAATCAAGAAGATGGCTGAACACTCATCGTTTGTGAATTCTTGCTGTCCGACACGTAGAGGACCACCTCTTATCATCAGTGGATCTGATGATGGAACTGCCAAGCTTTGGGACATGCGTCAAAGAGGAGCCATACAAACATTTCCTGATAAATACCAAATCACTGCTGTCAGTTTCTCAGATGCAGCTGATAAGATTTTCACTGGTGGTGTAGACAATGATGTTAAGGTTTGGGACTTGCGAAAAGGTGAAGCCACCATGACACTTGAGGGCCATCAAGATACAATCACAGGTATGAGCTTAAGCCCAGACGGTTCCTACCTTCTCACTAATGGAATGGACAACAAGCTCTGTGTGTGGGACATGCGTCCTTATGCTCCACAAAACCGATGTGTAAAGATATTTGACGGGCATCAACACAACTTTGAGAAGAACCTGCTGAAATGTTCATGGTCACCTGATGGTACAAAAGTCACTGCTGGTAGCTCAGACCGTATGGTTCATATCTGGGACACAACCAGTCGGCGCATTATGTATAAGCTCCCAGGCCATACCGGTTCTGTCAATGAGTGTGTTTTCCACCCAACAGAGCCTATCATTGGATCTTGCAGTAGTGATAAAAATATCTACTTGGGAGAGATCTGAATTTTAAAACTGTGAAACCTTTGCAACTCTAAGTGGAATTGAAGTCTTTAGATTCGACAATGTGCTTGAGACATTTTGTTTATTGAAAGAAAAAACGAAACATTGCTCTATGCTACAAGTAATCAAGATTTGTTATCTCCTGTAATATCTTTATGCTCTTTATCTTCTTCTACTTTAACTTTGCTTCCACAGCAACTTCTTCCTTCTTCTATGTTCTTCAACCTCAGTTAAACGAAATAATAAGACTTACAATTCGCCTGCTGCAGCTACCTTGACCGTTGAGTTTTTATGGAGTCTAATTTAATGGTTATTGTGTTTGGGAAGGAAGCATTGAAAAATCCAAACTACATTTAAGAACTAGAGGGATGCCGGGCGGGTTCACAAAGTCAGGTCCCTATTTCTCTCACTTGCAGATAGTACATTTTGCTGCTTGCATCAACTATCTCATTCTTTAAACATTAATAACAACTATGCAACTTGTAAATGATCCGGAATCTGTTTCTGATCCAGTCAGTAGCTATTGAAACTATTGTCATCATTTTAGTTCTCCTTATAATTGCATCTTTGGTATCTGTTGGTGCTACTAGTAGTACATTTTGCTCTTGATGATAATAAATTAAATCATGTTGAATAATTGGCATTACAGAACACTGATTCCAAGTGGAGAGCTCACTGAGGCCTGAGAAAGAGAAACATCACCAGGAAGAAAGTGGAAAGCAGTACAATCTTGCAGTATCTTCGTTTTCATTCTTAAGATTCAAGCAGTATGCCCAGTCTAGCACCAACTAACGCATATCAAGTCTTTAGATTCAACAATGTGCTTAAGACATTTTGTTTATTGAGAGTAAAAAGGAAACATTGCTCTTTGCTACAAGTAATCAAGAAGAAGATTTGTTATCTCCTGTAATATCTTTATGCTCTTCATCTTCTTCTACTCTAACTTTGCTTCCACAGCAACCTCTTCTTCTATGTTCTTCAATCACAGGTTTTTTTACACTGCTGTCTCTTTTCTCTGCAAGCTCTAATCTTTTCTCCATAAACTCGGAATTTTCCTTCCAAATCTCTCCATTAGTGTAAACCTCTTTCTTCCATATCGGAACCGATGCCTTCAACTCGTCAATCAAAAACTTGCAAGCATCTAAACCATCTGCACGGTGAACAGATGAGACTGCGATGAACACGCTGGTTTCTCCAACAGGAACTGGTCCCAGACGGTGAGCAACCGCAATCTTGTGGATATCCCAAGTTGATCTAGCAGTTGTACAGATGGAGCTGAGGCATCGTGTGGCCATTGGCACATATGCTTCATACCTTAGCTCCAACACAGTCTTGCCCTCGAACATGTCTCTTGTAGTGCCTGAGAATGTCGCTATAGCACCAGCTTGAGGGGCACTGACATAATCAATGTACTTAACAACATCGACTTTGTTACCTTCCTCCAAGATCTCTATAAGGTTCTTCTCCTCTGCAGACATCTTTGATCCAATATAACCTCAATACAATCGATGTTCCAGGAAGACTAAACCAAGCTTAGCAGATGATCCAATAGCAAATTCTAACCTGCAATTAGAGCAAATAAACAACTATGACTATCTCATCACCTATCACCTAAAACTAATCAAACAGAGAAATTGCTAAGTCAAAGGCAAAACAGAGCAAATGATAATGGCAATCACAGCTTTAACTGTCAGAGAAATACGAATTCATTCATCTTAGTTATCCAGAAATGGAAGAGTCAAATCAACACAAAGTCAGAAAACTATGTCTCAGATTAGTGAAGAAGAAATCGCCAAATTGGTCAATTTATATCGAATGACAAAACAACAAACGCACAAAAACTCATCTAAAACTGATCAAAGTTCAGAGCTTTGCCAAAATCCTAAATTCCGATCCGGGTTCGAGTATTTGTTAGACTGAGGATCGAATGGATAGAATCACAGAAAAACAGAGATAACGACAAAGAAGAATCGTCTCTTTCAGTACCTTTCTACACTAAAATTTGAAACTTTTAACTTTAACAGCTACCCAGAAATCAGAAGAAGGCAAAGAAAAAAAAAAGATCCAGAAAGATTTTATTTGACCTTTGAGAGTTTGGTAAGGCTGCATGATGAAGAAGAACATGTGCTCTATATTCACCTCCTTTATCAGACTAGTAGGTTGGTGAGATTGTAAAAACCACAACTTTTCTGATTTTTATCTCAAAGTCTCTTCTTTTCTCCAGGTACTCTGTTTTACCATTCAAAGATATAAGATAAATCCTGTAGAAAGATGCCAAATCAATTGATTTTTTATTTAGAAATTCCAAAAGCGACGTCGTTTTTCCAGCTACAGTGCGATCTAATCAGTGTCTTCAAGTTTAAACCGCATCTCTAGTCTCTCTCTACTTCTTGTGTGTACAATATTCGGAAAGTGAGGAAGATACATTGAAGCAAAAGAGCAGCAAGTCATGGCGGCGACATCTTCCTCTGCTTTTCTCCTTAATCCGTTGACTTCTCGCCACCGACCTTTCAAATACTCGCCAGAGCTCTCTTCTCTCTCCTTATCCTCTCGAAAGGCTGCTGCTTTCGATGTTTCTTCGGCTGCTCTCGCGCTCAAGAGACAGAGCAGGAGTGATGTTGTGTGCAAGGCTGTGTCTGTCAAGCCAGAAGCTGGTGTTGAAGGGCTCAATATCGCCGATAACGCCGCTCAGGTTAGATTGTGTGCTTCTCTTTAAACTAGTGTTTCGTTTGCGTTTGGATAGAGACAGAGGAAAGCTAAATTGGTAATCAATTTTTGTCTTGTGCATTTGAATCCTTTGTAATTTTGCTTTTATCTCCTTTTTTAATTTGATTTGATTTCGTTTATTTTTCTGAATGTTATGTATTGATTCAGCTTATTGGGAAAACTCCGATGGTGTACTTGAATAATGTAGTCAAGGGCTGTGTTGCAAGTGTTGCTGCTAAGCTTGAGATCATGGAACCATGTTGCAGTGTTAAGGATAGGTTTGTGTAACCAAATATAATTGATTTTGGGTTGCTGTCTTCACATATTATATTACATTCTGAGCTTGTGTTGCTGTGGTGATTTCAGGATTGGGTATAGTATGATTACTGATGCTGAAGAGAAAGGACTTATAACACCTGGAAAGGTATTTGATTATGGATTTGACCTTATATTGTTGTTATTAAGACTTAAGAATGAGTTGAGAAAGCATTGGTGAATTATTCTGCCTTGAGTGTCAAGACCTCTGATTTTGTTTTCTTGCTGCTTATTTTTAGAGTGTTCTTGTGGAATCTACGAGTGGAAACACAGGGATTGGCCTTGCATTTATTGCTGCTTCAAAAGGCTATAAACTTATCTTGACGATGCCCGCATCCATGAGTTTGGAAAGGCGGGTTCTTTTGAGGGCATTTGGAGCTGAGCTTGTATTAACTGAACCTGCAAAAGGTATGACTGGAGCAATTCAGAAGGCTGAAGAAATCTTGAAGAAAACTCCCAACTCCTACATGCTCCAACAGTTTGACAACCCTGCCAATCCCAAGGTCTGTAATTAATTCTTTCTTCATAATATTTCACATGTGACATGAATCATGAGCTAGTGTTATGTCTCCCTTTGAACCATAAGAGGAGAATATGATAGGGTTAGTTAGGGAAAATATAGAAACTCTTCTGCATTTCGTTTTACTAGGTATCAAGATTACTGTTTATTTTCTATGGCATATAGTATTGAATCACCATGATAATCTATGAAATTCTCTGGTTCCACTTATTTAAGTTGCAAGTATCTGCTAGTGTATTAATATAAAGAATATGCAGATTCATTACGAGACGACTGGTCCTGAGATCTGGGAAGATACAAGAGGAAAAATTGATATATTGGTTGCCGGAATTGGAACTGGTGGAACTATCACTGGTGTTGGTCGATTCATTAAAGAAAGAAAACCTGAATTGAAGGTACATAGCAAGAGGGCTTGTAGCATCTCAGCTGGAATACATCTGTATATGTTATAACCTCTGTCATTAGAGATTGGTTGTTCAATTAAGTAGTAAAATTATATTTAATTAGTTGATGTTTACTTGTACCAGGTTATTGGTGTAGAACCCACGGAAAGTGCTATACTTTCTGGTGGAAAACCCGGTAAGGCAGTAATTTTGTTTCGTTGTTTCTCTGGCATGTTATTCTTTTTATCTTGCGTTTATTTAACATGTATTTGGAATGCAGGACCTCACAAGATTCAAGGAATTGGAGCTGGATTTGTACCTAAGAATTTGGATCTGGCTATTGTAGATGAATACATAGCGGTATGATCTGTTGGTTTGGTTCTCTAAAATCATACAGTCATCTTGTTCACTTTCAGCAAGACAATTTCCTTTTATAACTTCACCTGTTTTGTTGCTTCTTATCAGATTTCCAGTGAGGAAGCTATTGAAACCTCGAAGCAACTAGCTCTCCAGGAAGGCTTGTTGGTTAGTCTATTTTTGTTAGTCTGTTTGACTTATTTATTAGTGGGAACAGTCTTTATAAAAGATACAAAACGAATGTGAATGCATATGGAAATCTGTGACGATTAGTAAACGACTATAACCTTTTCAGGTTGGTATATCTTCTGGAGCTGCTGCTGCCGCTGCAATCCAGGTTGCAAAGAGACCTGAAAATGCCGGGAAACTCATAGCTGTAAGTCCTCAATGTTCTTCATCATAATTTCTTTATGGACCAAATCCTAGTCTTGTATCTGTGACCAACCACCGAATGATATAAAAAAGAGTTCTTAAGTTATCTAATCATGAACCTTGGTCTTTTTAGAGTCTTACTACTTATTTTTAACATTTGTATTTTCTCAAGTACTTGGTTTGGTTTATATGTCCGATGAACGTTTATGTTGCCTTAATTTCTCTGCCTCACAAAACCCTAGTCGTTGCAACGAACAAGAAAGGAGCTTATTATTCAATTATTATAGCCCATTGTAGGGAACCAGTGAAAGCATTTTAGCTTAGTATGGAGTAAAATATGTAACAGAGTCATCAGATGTATACTAATAAAAGTTTTGATCTGTGAGTTGATGAATTTTGGTTTTCAGGTTGTGTTCCCGAGCTTCGGGGAACGTTACCTCTCGACCCAGCTTTTCCAGTCGATTCGAGAAGAGTGCGAGCAAATGCAGCCCGAGCTTTGAGTTTCTTCTGTAACTTGATCAACGAGGAACCTCTTCTTTGATTTATTGCTGCTTTTGTCTCCTAATAGACCTCTCTGCAGAAATCTCTACGTCTACTGTATATTTGCAATGTGCAACGCAATTTGGTGTTTGTTTATTAATAAAGGCATAAGAGGTTCCAGCATATAAAAATGATTGATGTCAATTACTCGATTCTGCAAAAATGTTAGGTCTTCTTCATTAATCAATTTGTGAAGTTGTAATCACTAATCAATGTCCCCAAACTGGAAATACATGTGTAAGATATAAATTGTTACTAATATTAATACAGTATTGTACATTGTATGGACATAAATTACTGAATCATATGAAGGTTCGCAATCTAGTGGATCTTTCTATATACATCGTTCGTGATCTTTCACATATATGTGCCTTAAATGATTTCTGATTGATGAGAAATGATGCACAATTATATATAATCATAGCCTATAGTTAAGTAGTTGTTGGAGCACTAGTGAAAGATCTTAGTAGTAGTTGTTGGACTTTTGTATAAGAAATATATGTGTAATAATGAAGCATGTATGAAAAATATGTACAATATTAGTTTTTCTTGGACAAACTATGTACAATACTATAAGTTTTAAAATTTAAACTGGAGTGAAAAACCACTTGTCCGCTCAAATCAAGAAAGGAGATTTAAAGCTTTTTAACAAGATCAAAACAACTATAACCACAACTTATCAATTGTCTGGATTAAAACCTATGGTTGGAGTCGGCGTGAGGATTTTATCGTCCGGGTTCCATTGTTGTGTTCGAAATTCATGATTTTTTTTTTGTTTTTTTAACTTTTTGGTTGGAGTCGGCATGGGGATTTCATCGTCCTGAATCTCGATCAAGCATTTTTTTACTTCTTTGAAAACCACCTTCTGGGTTCCATTGTTTTGTTCGATCTCTCGCTATCTCTCTTTGTTTCGTTAGTCGGTGAAAAAGGGTAATATCCAACCTCCTCTGTTTTCTTTTTTTTTGTTTGTTCAAGGTTGGCCGCGACGTTGGACTGAAGAAGATCGACCGGAAGAAACTGAAAAAGCTCAATCTCACTGAAATCTGGTAAGAGGAGAGAAGATCTTTGTGATTCCGGAAAAGAACATTGAATCGTTTTTTTTTTTTTTTTTTGGCAGCAATCAAATTTTGTATCCCTCTGCTCTGATGGCTCTTAGACAGTTCCGGCCCAGTTGAAAGTGAGACCCAATACAAAACCAAAATTTTTTTATGGGTTTTATCAATAAAAGTTAAAACTTGAGACTAAATCTTAAAACATCAGAAAAATGAGGCATGTTTTTGCAATTAAAAATAGATAAAATTTAAAATTTAACAGAATCTAAACATTTCGGAAATCTGAGGCCTATTTATGCAATATCAAATTATTTTGATGCCTAATATTGTTACTAAAAATCTTTAATTTTTTGGAGGCCCAATACCCATGTGTCTTGGGTATCTGTGGCGGGCCGTGCCTGCTCTTAGACCATCATTATCAATAGGCTCTTAAGACAACTCTTAACTTAAGATATACATCTAACTAACAAAAGTCTCTTAACTAGTCTCTTATTAGACCTCAAAACTAGTCTCTTAAGACTTTTGTTAGTTATAAGACATATCTCTTAAGTTAAGAGTTGTCTTAAGAGCTATGGATAATGTTGCTCTTAGACTCTCCGGGATTCTTATGGGTAAGCTCTGTTTAGGGTTTTTTTTTGTTCAGTTTTGTGTTGGTGATGATCTCAACCACCGGATATTGTCAATTTTTTTTAGGTGGCGTTCTGATTGTTTATCAGAAGAAAATGAATATGTTCCTAGGTATTAATTTTTGTCGGATCTACATCATTTTTTGGGTTCGGGATTTCGTTTAATTTTCCACTGATGTTTTCTTTTAAATGAAATTTCTGATGACGCTAATCGCCTTCTGGTAAGAAACCACAACATTTCTCCGATCAATTCTTGTTTCTACTTTTCTTTTTTTTTTTTTTCTTTTTTTTTTTTTAATATATAATAAATCAATATCATGGTACCAATTTAAATTTCTCAGTTCTTACCAAAAAAAAAATTTAAATTTCTCAGTGGCAAATAAACAAAGTTTGGCGCAAAAAAGCTCTTGGAGATACCACTTTATTATCAAGACGCAGAAAACGGGCTAGGTTGTTGTCAATTACTCGATTCTGCAAAAATGTTAGGTCTTCTTCATTAATCAATTTGTTAAGTTGTAATCAATGTCCCCAAACTGGAAATACATGTGTAAGATATAAATTGTTACTAAAACTAATATTGTACATTGTATGGACATAAATTACTGAATCATATGAAGGTTATCGCATCTAGTGGATCTTTCTATACACATCGTTCGTGATCTTTAACATATATGTGCCTTAAATGAAGGTTACTAAAGAATAATAAAAGCAAAGTGCTTAGAAAGAAGGAAAAACGGTCTTGATAAACGAAGAGTCTTCTTATGCACCAATTCTCAAGACTTTCTTCAACGTACCTGGACCTGTGTAGCTTGCTTGCTCCCAAAGCTTACCATTTAAAGTCATAGCGACTCTTCGGGTGTTGGACTTATTAAATAGGGCGAGTTTCTTATATATTCGTCCTTACTCTATCTCTCTATAATTACTCTACTCATATACTGCTTATGATATAGAGATGATAAGAGCAGGACCAGTGGGAGGATGTGATCCATGCGATGATGTTCAATGGGACGAGAAGGGACGCACCATGATCTCTCATATATACGTTTCTTTCAGCAGCGATTTCATAACATCTGTTCAGTTCGGCTACTTGGAGAATGGAGCTCTAGTCCTGTCTCCAAAGTATGGTGCCTCTGAGGGACACAGCTTTCTAACTGTAAGTTTTGTGTCATAAAGACCCATTTTTTCTCCTCCTTTTTTTTATAGTAAAGTTTCTGTGAAGTTCACTCTCTTATGAAGTTAAACGCAGGTAAGACTGAATCAAGATGAATATGTGACTGGGTTGAGTGGAGTATTAGTATCGCGATATGGAACAACAATCAGAAGTTTGACATTTCACACTAACCGTGGGAAGCACGGACCAATTGGATGTTTATCAGACAAAGTTTCTGAAAATGGTTCCAAGATAGAAATTGATCCGGGAATATGTGATCGACATGAGTTTGGTGGTTTCTTTGGGTCTTCCAATAAAAACCTTCTGTCATCGATTGGTATCTACGTGAATCCCATTGCAAGGTCCAACACGGTGGTTAAACGTGAAAACTATTGACCAAGCAATGCCTTTTTTAAGCGTTCAACAGTAGTAGCCTAGTTCAAGTTGCTGTTGAGTTTTATCTTAAAATAAAGTAGCTCTAATGGAGCAATGTATTTGTTTCATCTTTCTATATCATAATTCACAAGTAATAAAATTGTCCCATTTCTTCCTTTACTATTTGTTTTGTAAATTTGCGCCCCATTTTCTTGTGATTTAAAATGAATGTTTAAATGATAAAATCGAAGACACAAGTCACTATTGTTTTCCCAAAGATATGCATCATTTGTTACTAAATCTATAGTCAAGATTTCAAAACATTTAGGGTTATTGTGTAATGCCAGAGAGATTCTGGGTTTATAGAAGAAAAAGTTTGGTAATGATAAAACCAAGCTCATCATCAAACATTACAACTCTTATATCGTTTATGCTCGTAAAAGTTGGGTATGTGATTAGTTTAATTGAAACAACATTAGCCAGATCCGGCTATTATTACCTTTTTGTATGAATTAAAAAAAAATTTGTGTTAAATTGCATATGTGAAAGCAAACGGAAAATAGACTCCAGTTATATGATTCTTTGGAGTGCCATAAGTTCGATTTGCTTTTACACTTTAACGTAAATTTCAGCACTTAACTAATTAGTTTTGGGAATAATTATTTTCTTTTAAGTCACTAATCAAATAAAGGCTTCAAAGTTCCATATGTTTAAATGTTTGTGATTTAAAGGATATACTTATGAAGGGGCAAAATTAAAGACCCGAGTTGCTTTTGCATTCCCAAAGATATGCGTCATTCGTGGTTAGTCTAGTGATTCTTAGAATTTTTTTTTTTTTTTTAACACATACCTTTTATTAAAACGAAAACAAGTGCCTCCAAAACAGAGAAAGACCTACAAGAAACCAAAACACAACAAGTTTACTGAAACACACCAAACCAAGTAACCAAAAGAGACAGCAGTTTCAGTTCTTTGCATGATTAAAAACAGAATAAATTACAAGTATGTAACGTATCACAAAATGAAGTAGTTTTGTTCAATATACCAATGGCTAGAATCACATAGCCAATACTTTTGCATCAAAGACAGAGTAACAAAATGGAAAACCTTTGTTTATTTTCCGTGGTTTCTATAGGACTACTTAGAAAAATGTATAACAGGTTTTGGTCAAACGAAGAGTCTTCTTCTTAAACACAATTTTCAAGCGTTTTATTTAATGTACCTGAAAACTTGTCTAGCTTGCTCCCAATGAACATTAATGAAAGTTATGACGACTCTTCGGGTTTTGGACAAGACTATAATCATCCCTAGTCTATCTCTATCTCTCCATCCCCTTAAAACTATTATATACTCGGTGGCTGCTTCTTATATAACGATGATAAGAGCAGGATCAGTGGGAAAAATATCGCATTGTGAGTATACTTATTGGGACGGCTCGGATGCTCCTGGAGAAGAGGTGATGGGTGACGATAGTTGGGATGACAAGGGACGCACCAAGATCTCTCACATATACGTCACTTTCGACGAAGTCATTATGTCTATTCAGTTTGGTTTTTTGGAGAATGGAGCTCTAGTCCTGTCTGAAAAGTATGGTGCCTTCGAGGAAGGATCCAACTTTCGTGTTGTAAGTTTTGTGTCAGTAATTATTTTAAAATTGTATATTAATTTTTTCGTCTGAGTTAGATCATGTCAAGTCTCTGTTTAAACGCAGTTGAGACTGAATCAAGACGAATATGTAACTGGATTGAGTGGAGTACTAGAAAAGGATGGCGGAGGAATCAGAAATTTGACACTTCGCACTAACCTTGGGGAGTATATGATTGGACGTTCAAGCGACAATTATCCAAGTGATTCCACAATAGATATTGATCCGGCAATATGTGATCGACGTGAGTTTGGTGGTTTCTTTGGGTCTTACAATAGATACCGTCTGACATCGATTGGTATGTATTTGAGTCCCATTACAAGTCCCGACATGGTTGTTAAACGCGAAAACAATTGACCAAGACATGCCTTGTAGCCTAGTTCAAGTTGCCTGTTGAGTTTTATCTTAAATAAAGTAGATTTATTGGAGCAATGTCTTTGTTTCATCTTGCTATATCTCAACTCATAATAAGTAATAAAATGGTGCCAGTTCTCCATTTGTTACTAAATCTAGTGTTTCTATAATAAATATATAGCCAAGACTTTTGGCTCACGAATTCTAGAGACGGAAGGAAAATAAAAGGCTTTAATCTTTGGAAAATCGGCCGGCATCTTAACTTGTTGCCAACAATGAAACCAGTTAGAGTCGGATAAAAAAAGGGTAAAATAGGTAAATAGGTAAAATATAGGTAAAAAGTAAATAACAAATATATGCAAGCAAGGATAATATATAGTTTTACATTTTTGGTCTTTTGAATTTAGTAAATTTACTGTTTTCAACTTGATATACATTTTAGTTTAAGAAAGATTTCTTAGAGAGATTATGTATGTAAAGCTTTTCTTCGTCTACATAAGTATGGATCGTCCTCACAAGTCACAAGAACAAATTCTTTATCAAAAAAAGAGTATTCCGAGCTTAATTCTTTCGACTAATACATTCTAAATGAAATCCCGTGGTAGGGAGATGTTCAAAGTCGGACCAATTGGGTCAAAACGTGATTATCATAAGAATTTGGAGTGGGACGAGAAGGGACGCAACATGATCTCTAGTATATATGTTGCTTTCGACAGAGATGCCATAAACCACATTCAGTTTAGCTATCGTCAGAACGGAGGTCATGTCGTGTCTGAAAAGTATGGTGCGTCTGATGCCATTAAAAGAAAGTATGGTACGTGCAAAGGTCAATCCCACGTAATGGTAAGTTTTGTTATAATACATCTTCATGTTTTTTCTTCCTTCTGATAGTTATAATATCTGGTAATTTTTTCCTGAAAGCATATATATATACATAGTTGTTTAAAATGTATAGTTTGTTTTTGTAATGGTTACTGATGACCACGTTAAAACAAATTTATGCAATATACAGGTGAGACTAAATGACGACGAGTTTGTGACCGGCTTGAGTGCAATAGATTGTAATGGGGTCACCACTTTGAATATTCACACTAATCAGGGGAAACACGGACCGATTTGTGATAGATTTCAATCAGTAATGAATATGGATAATTATAAGAGGGAAATTGATGTGAAGATACGTGATCGTCGTGAGTTTGGTGGTTTCTTTGGGTCTTTTGATGACTTTGGCAATCTGACTTCCATTGGCATTTATGTGCGTCCCATTACAAGGATCAATGACGCAGCCCTCAGAACCAACTACAAAGTTACCGAAGTCACCGATGACGAAGATGACCAGAGCACTCTCTACCAATCATATGGTCCTTTAACTACAATCAACCATAATCGGACGCTTGACTATCATATGCCTCATGAGGTCTCCGATGGTTATCATGTCAATCCTATCGTTCAGAAGCCCAAGTTCGAAGACAAGATCAGTCTCTACCAATCATCGGATCTTCTAGCCAGAAGCACTAACAATCGGACACTTGAGTATGAAAGCCCGGAGTTCCTCGATGCTTTTCATCATGTCAAGCCCATTGGTCGTAAGCCTAAACTCAAAGATGGGATATTCTCCAAGTTGAGGGGCCTTTTCAGAAATCTCTTGAACTAATTAGTTTTTTGTGGTTTGCATTCGTGCAAGATCTCCATTGGTATGTTTTTGAGTCCCACCCACCAAGCAACTTGGCAGTGTTCAACAGTAGCCTAGTTCAAGTTGCTGTTGATTTTTTATCTTAAATAAAGTAGCTTTAGTTTCATCTTTCTATATCGCAACTCTTACATAATAAAATGAGCCCATATCTTCATTTGTTATTTGTTTTCGACGGTTAGGTGCTCCATGTCTGTTGATTTAAAACGAAATTTATAAATGAAAAAACACTTATGTGAAATTGATTGTTGGAGATGATGATTACATTCATGATGACTTTAACTTGTGTAGACTCAGCAGTGTAGTTCCATACTATGACTACGCTCTTGATTTGAAGTTGTATGTAGAATCTTCTCAATATGGTAAGTTAAATAGCTAGGCATAGAGTCTGCATTTAGGGATAGCAATGAAAACGATTGTTACATATTGACAAGCAAAGGAATGGTAAACATATTCTTGAACTCACTTGCACTTTTCTAACATCATAAAAAACTCAAACCAGTTGATTCTATCCTTGATAATCGGCTGGTGAGGCTTAATTTAAACTAATAAGTGGTATCTTTTTGCCAATCTATACCATTCTTATGGTATCTTAAAACCAATAGACAAAAAATATGATGCTCATATAATAATATAATAAAACACATGGCAAAACCCAAAAATTCGGACTTTGATCATATATCTTTGAAAAATTGACATTTTAACTTGTTTGCAAAGAAACCAGCTAGAGACGAAATGAAAAAAAGAAGAAGAAGGCTTTAAATATGACAAGTATCCTTAGCTGAATGTGGCTTCAAATAGGTAAACTATTAGTAAAAGGTAAATCACAAATAAATGCAAGCAATTTTTTAAAAAAGGGGGAATAAGAGGTGAGGATAATATATAGTTTTACATTTTTGGTCTTTTGAATTTAGTAAACTTACTGTTTTCAAGTTGATTTACATTTTGATTAAGTAAGTTTTCTTAGAGAAAGTATGTAAAGCTTTTTTTTTTTGGTCTATAAGTATGAATCCTCCTCACAAAAACAAATTATTATATTAAGAAAAGAATGTTCTGAGCTTAATTCTTTTAGCTGCTATGTTCTAAATGAGATCCCGTAATAGGGAGATGTTCAAAGTCGGACCAATTGGGTCAAAACGTGATTATCATAAGAGTTGGGACGAGAAGGGACGCAACATAATATCTAGTATATATGTTGCTTTCGACGAATATTCCATCAAATGTATTCAGTTTAGCTATTTTCAGAACGGAGTTCATGTCGTGTCTGAAAAGTACGGTTCGTCCAAAGGTCGATCCTACGAAATAGTAAGTTTTGTTAAAATATATCTTCATGTTTTTTCTTCTTATGATAATTGTATATGTAGTGGAATCTAAAGATTTTGTTTCTGTAATTAACATATTGTTATTTACAATGTCTAGTTTGTTTTTGTACTTGTAATTCCTTTTGACCACGTTAATGCAAATTTATGCAATATACAGGTGAGACTGAATGACGATGAGTATGTGACTGGGTTGAGTGGAATATTTTGGGAAAGAAAGGTCACGTCTTTGACATTTCACACTAATCAGGGGAAACACGGGCCGTTTTGTGATAGACCTGAATATTTATCAATTATTATGGATGAATATAAGAGGGAAATTGATGTGAAGATACGTGATCGTCGTGAGTTTGGTGGTTTCTTTGGGTCTTTTGATGACTATGGCAATCTGACTTCCATTGGCATTTATGTTTATCCCAGGTACGAGAACAAGCCCACTCTCAATCAAGCATGGGATCCTCTATATGCATTCGCCCATAATCAAATCCCGACGATCGTGGATGGTATTCCTGTTAAGCACATCCGTTATAAGCCCAAACTCAAAGACCGGATACTCTCCAAGTTGGATTTCAAAAGAGCTATTTGGTGCATCATCAAAGTTTTCTTGGATTAAGATTAGACTCTTGAACGATATCTAGCTATTGTCCTTTGACAGTAGTAACTCCTGAGTTATTATTTATTTATACTTAACTACTGTGTTCTTTAAATTAAAGCAGCATTGATGGAGGAATGACCCTTTTTTTTTGTGTCATGTTTTAGTTACAACTCTTAATAATATTATACTCCCTCTTTTCAATTACGCAAGATGTTTATAAAATGTTTATTTTTTATTTTTTATTCTTTTTAAGTTTTTATGAATAATTTAATTTAATTTGATGTTTTGTGACTATTATCATGTAGTAGTGTCTTCTTTTAGTGAATAATTCTGTATATAGTGGAATATTCTTAAACTCATGCTTTCATTAACTAAGAGATGCTCAAGCTAACTTTGTGTTCGCTTCTATATACAAGATGGGCTTTATTTAATCTAAATACCCACGGACGTAGGCCCATGAAAGTTGTTACCGACAAAAAAAAAAACTCGGAACCTTCTTCCTTTTTTTTTTTGTGGTCAACATGTGAAAAAAAAAGTTTTGTCGTTGTTGTTGTTGCAATTTCATCATGGTATGTAGGGTTTATCGTTTTGTAAAGAACCAAGTCTGTGTTAAATTCCACTGTAGTTTGTTTGCTCCTACGGTCCTACGATTACTTTGTTTAATTTCTGAATAATCAGATTTTGATTGACTGATTTCGTTGTTAGGTTGATGCTCTTTGCTCTGCTTGCAGTCCGAAATTGAATTTTGTTTGCTATTTCTTTATTTTTTTGCTATGAATTTAATCTGCAACAATTGTTAATGCACATTTTATTCCAAGTTGTAAAGGTTATATCTATGGATTGTAGTTCAGTGTACAAAAAATATGTAATATTTGTGTCTCCATTACAATGCAAAAAGAAAAAAGTTTTGTTTACTGTTATTTATTAGCAATCTTCATTCCCTTTGCTTGATCTCATTAGTTGATCCCTGTTGTTGCTCTCTGCATTCACATTAACCTGGCATTATTAGAAATTGCATATGGAAATTGAATTACTTTGGGAATTGCTATTTTCATTATATGAACAAAATAGACTTCACGTGGTTCAAAGTGGGTATGTATCAGGGATTTTGGGAATCCATCTGCGAATTGTTATAGGATACGTGTGTCAAAAGTTTCTCTCTAGTTTCTCATGTTCTCTGCTTAATATTGTGATTATCAAGATAGAACAAAAGACAATGCTTTATTTTTTATTTTTGGTGTCTTCTAAATGAGTAAGTTAGTTAACTTATGACATTTTACACTTTTTTGAATCCTTCAAGTTAAAGATCTTGAACGATGGCGGGATTTAGTTACCTTGGTCCAAAAAGCAAGAACATGGTTGTAGCCGGAGGCTTGACGGCTTTTGTTTTTGTGGTATATTTCAACGCAATGAGGGCTGTTGGTTGCACTGAAGAGCTTCAAGTGGCTAAAGACAAGTTTGAAGACCATAAACAGGTAGAGACAGACACCAAGGTTCCATCGAAGGTCTGATCCTCAACATTTAACTGGCTTTGAGACGTCCAATGGAAACTTTTTGTTTATTTTCCGGGGTGCCTATTGGACTACTAATTAGAAAAATGAAAACATGTTTTGGTCAAACGAAGAGTCTTGGTTAAGCACAATTTTCAAGCGTCTTTAATTAATGTACCTGGAAACTTGTCTAGCTTTCTCCCAATAAACTCCGTAAATAAAAGTAATTTGACTCTACGGCTTTTGGACAAAGCATGCAGAGCATCTTATATAATCGTCCTTTAGTATCCCTTTCTCTCTATCCTCTGAAAACTGCTTTACTTTGTTTATATAGAGATGTTTAGAGCAGGATCAGTCGGGAAAAAGTCGACAGCGGAGTATATTGATTGGGACGAAAATGATAATGAAATTGAGATGTGTGGTGACATTGAATGGGACGAGAAGGGACGCACCAAGATCTCTCGCATATACATTGCTTTCGACGAAGTCATAAGGTCTTTTCAGTTTGGCTATTTGGAGAATGGAGCTCTAGTCCTGTCTGCAAAGTATGGTCCCTCTGAGGGATACAACATTCGAGTTGTAAGTTTTATGTCGGTAATTGTTTTTATTTTTGCTAGTTAGTTAGCTCCTATCATATTGATGAATGATGAAGTTAACCGCAGGTGAGATTGAATCAAGATGAATATGTAACTGGATTGAGTGGAGTGCTAGGCATGCGTGGAGGAATCAGAAATCTGACATTTCACACTAACCGTGGGAAGCACGGACCGATTGGTCGTTCAAGCGATGGTCATCCAAGTGCATATGAAATAGAAATTGATCCGGCAATAAGTGATCCACGTGAGTTTGGTGGTTTCTTTGGATCTTGCAGTTTACACAATCTGTCATCGATTGGTATCTACGTGAATCCCAATGGAACGTTGGACTCAGAGGTTCAACCTTGAAATCTTTGACCAAGCAACGTTTTGTTCAACAGTCGCCTAGTTCAAGTTGATGTTGAGTTGTTTTATCTAAATAAGCTCTAGTGGAGCAATGTTTTAGTTTCATCTTTTTAATTCTCAACTACTCTCAAGTAATAAAATGGTCCTTTTCTTCTTTATGATTTGTCTTTGTCAATTGTGTACAACAAATGTCTGATTTAAATCGAAATATGTAATGACAAAATCAAAGATCCGAGGTTTTTTAGTATTCCCCACTATATACATAATTTGTGGATAAACCTAATGTTCCTAGCTAGGATTCATGCTGAGCCAATAAGTCTCAGTTTTTAATTTGTTTGATTATACGTATAAACGTACATTAGTACATATATGTTCACAAGAAGAAGTAGCTGTGTGTTCACACCATCACCAATGGATTAATTAACAATCACATATCCAAGACTTTTGCCTCACGCAATAATTATAAAATAGGTTTCCCTTGATAGAATTTCTTTGTATCACAAACACTCTTATTCTTTTGATAAATATTAACTATACCAATTGTCAAAATTTTTGGAAATGGGTTTCCCTGAAAATAAAATCCTTTTTTTTAAGTAGTATCAAATAAAAAATAGTCCTCTTAAGCACATTTTTTTTTTTTTCTCTTAAACACATTTATCCAAGGTTCTTAAATGTAGTTGGACTTTTTCTTTGCTTGCTCCCCATGGAACACCATTAATAACTAAGAATCCACAGACTCTTCGGTTCTTTGAAATTCTGCAATATATAATCCGTGTTTTGTATGTATGCATCTCTCTTTGTTGTATAAGCATTAGTTGTTTCAACCATGGGGATGATGAAGCTTGGGCCGGTAGGAGATTGCAGGGACAGAATCTCTCACATTTTCGTCTCTTTTGACGACAAATATTTGACATCAATCCAATTCGGATATGTCAAGAACGGAGCTGTGGTCTTGTCTAAGAAGCATGGCTCATCCAACAGCACTAGTACACGAATAGTAAACTCTCTCATTTAGCTAATCTCATAAAAACTTGTTAATTAATTACTGTCAACCTTCTGTCTAATTAATGTTACTAAAAATATCTGCAGGTGAGGCTGAACCATGTGTCTGAGTTTGTCACTGGGATTAGCAGAGAGTGTTATAAAGGTAATATTTTATCTCTGACGTTTCACACAAACCAAAGGACACATGAAGCATTTCGCACGGCTACAAATATTTTAGGTTTCAGGATAATTTCTAATAAGAAGAGAGAATTTCACTCGGGGATGCATGATCGACGCGAATTTGCTGGTTTCTTTGGATCTTGTAGCTCTTATCGTCTATACTCGATTGGTCTCTATCTGAAGCCTATCCTTCCTGCTGTACCTTCATGATTCGTGCAGTATGTACCACCAGGATTCGTGCACTACAAGTCTTTAAGTTTCTCGTAATCTTCTCATTTTTCTTTACTTTACCTTTTCCCTGTCTGAAATTGAGTTTGAGGGGAGATGAATATGAGAGGAAATATTCATTAAAAAAAAAAAGAATATGAGGGGAAATAAAAAATTTCTTTCACAATTGTGCTTCAGACTATATAAAAAAAAGGGAACCACAAATAAAAGGCAAGCAAACTAGATTTTGACTATATTAAAAAAGTTAGACACTTTGACCAAAAAAAAGTGAAAAAGAGGTACGGCAAATATTTAGTTTCACATTTTTGGTTTTTCGAATTGAGAAAATCGACTGTTTTAAGTTCATTTATATTTCGGTTTTAGGAAGTTTTCTTAAAGAAATTATGTAAACCTTTATACCTATAATTACAAGTATGCATCCTCACAAGAATAAATTATATAAAGATTATCAAGAAAAAGAGTAGAATTCAGAGTTTGAATCATTTTCTTCAGTGATCCTAAATGAATCCCTGGAATAGGGAGATGATCCCTGTGGGACCAATTGGATGGAAAAATCGGTCGGGTCAAGGTAATTGGGACGAAAAGGGGAACAACACCATCTCTTATATATATGTTACTTTCAACCACAAATATATAACATCTATCCAGTTTAGCTATTTTCACGAGGAAGCTCAAATCGTGTCTAAGGAATACTACGGTCTTGATTACTTTTACGTTGAAAAACACCGTACCGAATGGTAACTTTTTGGTAGAATCTTCAGTTTTTTCTTATTCTATCACTCTTTTGATTAGCTACAAACTTTAGTAATTCTTGCCACTTAACATGAAACTTTACTGAAATCTTTAGGTTTTTGTTTCTACAGTACTAGTTTTTATTTTATTTTTTGGGTACTACTACTATCTGATGAAGTTAAAGCAAATTTATGCAATATATACAGATAAGGCTGAATCAAGATGAATATGTGACTGGGTTGAGTGCAATACATTGGGGAGCAGCGCTCACATCTTTGACATTTCACACTAACCAGAGGAAACACGGACCGATTTGTGAGAGATTTGATGATATTAAAGACGGTTATATGAAGGAAATTGATGTGGGGATATGTGATCCTCGTGAGTTTGGTGGATTCTTTGGGTCTTTCTGTCATGTCTCCGGCTATCTGACTTCCATTGGCCTTTATGTCTGTCCCATTACAAGGATCAATGACGCAGCCCTCAAAACCAACTACAAAGTCACCGATGACGACGACGACCAGCTCACTGTCTACCAATCATCTGGTCCTTTAACCACAATCAACCATAATCGGACGCTTGAATATCAAATGCCTCATGAGGTCTCCGATAGTTATCATGTCAAGCCCATCGTTCATAAGCCCAAGTTCGAAAACGAGATTAGTCTCTACCAATCATCGGATCTTCTAGCCAGAAGCACTAATAGTTATCATGTCAAGCCCATCGTTCATAATCCCAAGTTTGAAGACGAGATCAGTCTCTACCAATCTCCGGATCGTCTAGCCAGGAGCACTAATAATCGGACACTTGAGTATCAAAATTTGGAGTTCCTCGATGCTTTTCATCGTGTCAAGTCTATTGGTCGTAAGCCCAAACTCAAAAAGAGTATATTCTCCAAGTTGGGGCGCCTTTTAAAAAATCTCTTGGATTAGAGTTTTCGTTTGCATTCGTGCAAAATACTACTCTTAGACGATAAGAGACCACACACTCTATCTCTTGTCGTTTTAAGAAGTACTAAGTCATGAGGTTTTATTTCTCTTTCGTTCTTTGTAACAAAAGCTACTTTAATGGATGAATATGCCACATTTTTGTTATCTTTAAGCTACATATACAACTCTTAAAAATAAAAATGATATATTAACTAGCATGATTTTTAAATTATAAATTTGTTTTAGTGGATTAATTGTTCACTTCCATCTGTTTACTTACATTGGGCTTGTTTCTTTAAAGCCTTCTTAGATTTATGCAGGAAATTGTAAAATGGTTTTCTCTGAAGATCAGAGTCATTGAGTCGTCTTTAGCACATTACTTGATGTTCTCTGTTGGCTCTTATGATATGAGCTTAAATCTTAGATTGACAATGTATGAGGCAAAGTCTTCCCGCCATCATCGAAAGCTTGGTTCATGTACCATACCATATCGAATTTGTATAGTCAAACGACAAGAGATGTATCAACATCTCCTTGATTCATCAGTTAAACCAAAAATTATAACTAGAGATCTATATATGGTGTCTTTGTAACCACTAACCAGTCAAAGTGCCAAACTATGCAATTGTCTTGGTATCAAGAATCAAAGCGCAAACGAGTATTAAAGAGATATATATTGGAGATATCAGAGTTTCAAGACCAGAAACGGCTTGTGGTAATCCTCTGTTTTTTTCTTTTTTCCCTCTAAGACAAGAGAAATCCTCTGTTCATTACTGTCACGTTTTATGACTCAACGAAGTTGGCTAGTTTCTTCACACAAACCATACTTTATTAGACTTCCATAGGAAATTGTATCATCTAAGCATAAAATCTCAAGGTTATCTTAAATCTACCTTGACCTGTTTTGCTTACTCCCTAGAAATTCCATAATTAAAAGACATGAGGACTCTTCGGGTACTGGACTAGGTATCCTATATAATTCTACCAAGTCTCTCTCTTTCTCTCTGTTAATTATTTTCGAATTTTGCTATCAATACTTTTATGGAGATGATCAGAGCAGGACCAATTGGAAAAACGAGTTCATATTCTGACACTCATTGGGATGAAAAGGGAAACACTATGATCTCTCATATATTCGTTTCTTTCAATCTCTCACAGATAATATCGATTCAGTTTGGCTACATTGAGAATGGAGCTCTAGTCATGTCTGCCAAGTACGGCGGTGACTTCAAGGGACAGAGCTTCCGAGTTGTAAGTGTTGATGTTCGTAATTCTTGTTTTCGTATGTTTAAAGCTATTGAAGTCTCATTGTCTCTAATGAAGTTACATAAATAAACCGCAGGTGAAACTGAAGCACAATGAGTATGTGACTGGGTTGAGTGGGTGTGGAGGAATCAACTCACTGACATTTTACACTAACCTGGGGAAACACGGACCCATTTGTGAGCCAAAGTTAAATGTCACAAATATCAAGACTGAAATTGATCTGGCGATATGTGACCGTCGTGAGTTTGGTGGTTTCTTTGGGTCGTGCAATCAATACTCTCTGACATCAATCGGTATCTATGTGAATCCCATTCCAAGCTCCAACACAGCGGTTAAACGTGAAAACGTTTGACACAAGCAACGTCTTGTGACGTTCAACAGTATAGCCTGGTTCAATTTGTTGTTTTTCGTTTTCTCTCAAATAAAGCACCTTCTGATGGAGTTATTTGTCATTTTTTCTTATTCCTAAAGTAATCTATTCATTATTATTTGAATTTGTTCAAGGCAGGCTGTGTAGCTTTTCACTTCACAACTTAAGTGTAGTTGAGACTTTTCTACGCTTGATTCTCATGAACACCGTAAATCACATGCAAAACAAGACACTTGTATTCTTGCACAATCCTATGACAAAAGTCCGCCTATTTATCCCTTACTCTGTATGCAGTTCACGCTTCATCTTCCATAAAATGGTGATGTTGAAACTGGGGCCATTAGGAGATTATAGCGTTGATGAACACTGGGAAGAAACTGGCTGTAACAAAATCAGTCACATATTCGTCACTTCTGATAATTATACTGTAACATCCATTCAGTTTGGATATGTGGACAACAGAGCTCTGGTCATGTCCAAAAAGTACGGCTCAGATGAAGAAAACCTGATTTGTTTTCCATTTATCTGACCAGGAATACTAATATGAACAATACTAATATCAAGTCAATGGAGGTTGATCAGGAATTCTACAAAGCTTAAACTTATACACAGTCTTACCTCTAACATCTCTCTCAGCCCAATATTCTTCAACCATATACAATCCATCGTACACATAACGTTTCCCTTTATGATCCCATCTCTCTTCTCCGCGTATCACTCTCACTAGACTCTTTTGCCTCATACTAGTAGCCAAAGCTAAGTTTCCCTTGACCAATTTCTGATCTTCAGTCTTCTTTTCCTTGCTGATTACATTACCTCCTTCACCTGTGTAAACCATCACACCAGAGTTGAATGTATCGTTGTAGCCATACCCTTCTGTTGCAACTATGCTTGTCGCGATCCTAACCTCTCCGATCTTCATGTAATCGATCCCGCACATTGTCTTGGAGTGAAGTCCGACAGCACGGAGTTCGGTCTTGTACTGAAACACATCCCCAACCTCTATCCCGGGGACTGTTCCAATTCTCTTCTCTATGTTCACTTGCTTCCCCATACTCTCTAAGACATTTAGTGCTTTGATGTCGATTCTTCTTGTTGCATCCAACAAATCTCCTCCGCGTCTTGCTTTTTTATCTCGATCCAACTGTTTGTATACTTGTTTGAAAAGTCTCAATACTTCAAGCACTTTCTCACGAGGAGTAGGAGCAGAACCAGAGTTTCTGATCTCCAGTTCTTGTCTGTGAGATGAAGTTGTTGCATAAGGCACTGTAGGAGCTGCAACAACATGATACTCATATGCTGGTTCTCGCTTGATATGATCCTGATAAGCTGCTGGTTCTCGTTTGAGACAAATTCCTTGAGGTTTAGGAGCTGGATTCTTGCCAGAAACATCACCAGTTTTTGGATTCTTGAAGGCCTTGTCAGCTGGAAGATTAAAACTTGATGAAACATCAATGTGAGTTCCACAGCCTGGTGGGAAGTCTCGAATGGCAAAGACAAAAGATGGGTTCTGAGAATGGCTCATCTTCCTGTAGAAACATCACAAAGTGAACAAAAATAATCTTTAACGTAACCAAATCGCCATTCTGTTGTACGATTTCGATTCCTAAAACTATCAAACACACACCTTATAGCAAAATGAAGAAACTTTTCACAGATTTCCAGTTTCCCACATTGAGAAAATCAAGAAAGCCTCGAAATTTAACACAGAGATTGAATCTGAGACTCGATTTAGACGGAAAAGAAGAAACACTAACCTCGATGATGATTTTTCTCTATGAGCTTCTTCAGATGTTGACAAAAATGCGATTTTTCCACCTGAAATTTCCATAGATTTCGCATAAACAATCCAAATTTGCGATTTTGACTCGATTATTTGGAGAAAACAAGAAGCAAAATCAGAAAATGGAGAACAAAAGCATCCAGATTTCATTTTCTCGGGATAACAGAAAAAGCAGTTTGATGAAATCGGAGAGCAATGAACTCAGTGAACGAAACACGCCAATGAAAGGAGAAAATGACCGACGAAGAATTTAGTGTATACCTGAGAATTCGAGATGTTGTTACTGATCGATTTCTTCTTCAACCTCGCCTGCTTTTTTCTCCGGCTCCGGCGAAACAAGAATTAGCTGAGATTTTTGAGTTTTTATTTTTATTTTTTAGTTGTTTTGTCGTCTATTTAATGTTGTTCTCTGTTTTATAGAAATGGAAATTAATTAATATACATAGCTTTCTATTATAGAACGGGTGATATATGGTTTTACTACTCCTGAGGATTAGCCTAATCTTCCCTAGATGTTCACTCTCAAGTCTCAACCAATAATTTCATTTCTCTGTTTGATATATGATGTATTGAGTTTGTTGACATCAATAAAATATAGTTTCACTAAGTATCAGAAGGATTCCCTCTTTAAAGTTTTTATAGAGCTCAGTCTGTGATTGACAAAGCTTTCTTCATTCTTGTGACGAGATTAGGCAGAGTCTTGACAGCTTCATCAACAGTTTGGTTTACGCAATGCTCCAAATCATTTACAGCTTCATTCCTCGTCTTCTTAAGCTTAGCGGACTCAAACTTGTCTTGACAAACCACAAGAGATCTATTCAACCTCTCCTACATTCATCAATCAAAATCAAAACACAAACTTGAATCAAACCAAGCTTTTGTTCTGATATAGAGAATCCAAGAGACAACAAATCACACTATCATCATAAATAAACACATTTGAAAAACAAAAGTTTCAGATTTCAATCGCAATTGAATATTAGCACTGCATCAATCTCTCTAATTGAAAAGGACTTACTTGGAACACAGACATCTCATTATCAAAGTGGTTCTGCGAATTTGTGATAGGAACACTGCAACTCTCTGCACATCGACTAATCTCAGCGTGTGTTCTTGTCCTATCAAAGCACTCATATGCACATTTGAAGTATGCCTTCTGCATCAACACAAAAGCACAAGACATACTCTTACATAAATCTCAGACTAAGAAGCAAGCAAACTAAGTCCAAGTATATATATCCAATGGCTTGTTCAGAGAGTAAACATAAAGAACCTAACTTTGGGAATTTAGCAACTAGGAGAAAGAAAACAGATTCTCGGGTCTGTGAAATTCACTTTAGTTTCGACACAATTTTAGCAAGAAGACATCAAAATTTCAAAACTTTTTTGAATGAGAGATAAGAGAAAGAGACGAACTTGAAGGGTGAAATTGATGTGGTCTTGTACTGGAGTAAGAAGAGACTGCGACACAGAACTGACTTCGTTAACTTTCTTTCTAATTCTCTCTCTCACCATCTTCTCCTCCGCCGTTTGATCCATTTTTCCCGGCGAGTTGATTTATTAGTTCAACTTTGCTCTCACAATGATTCACGCAAAAAATTTGGAATCTTTACTTGCAAAAAGTTAGAAAAATTAAAGATTGAAAAAGAGAAACATTTTTTGACTCCTTCCCCAAGTTCATAGGTAGCTTCAACCGCCTCCCATGGCGGAATCTCTGAAACACTACCTTATTGGGCCAAGCCTCTTTTAAATTTGGGCCCATTAACGAACATTATCATCTCCTTTAGTCTGGCTGAAGCATCAAGTTAGGGTTATATGGAGCTTGAATTATAATGATAATGGAGCTTGAATTTTAATCTGAACAACTAAAAATGATGAGTTTTCCTTGAAGATGCATTGAGCTGAATTTTAATCTATATTTATACAAACGAGAACATCATCATCGTTTAGAGAAATGAGAGAGAAAATTTAAACTTCCTAAAGAATTTCACTAACATTATAGACCACCAAGATAAAATGTGATAAAGCTGTCGGATAAATGATATAAGCGATGATATTCTTTGCAAATAGTCTAGACAAATTGTAATGAAACAGATTCAACTAGTATCACTGACACTGGCTCATAAGTATTACCTTGAAGCAAGTATATGGATGAATAAGTTTCTCTGAAATGAAACTAAACCGTGTTATTGAACTTCAGAGTTCTCAAGGAGAAAGATTTGTGTCCTGACCAAATCAAAACTTGATATTTAAACATTGACCAATTTTGAAATGGAAGATATTCATCATAATCTACCATCAAAATTGCTAAGAAGCCACATGAGTTGTTGTCTAGAAACAGGGGATAAAACAGAGACAAAAACAAAAACTAACCTGAACTGAAACAAAACTCCACAGAGAAGACTGAGTACAACAGACCAGACTTTAACTGTTTTAACTACAACAAGTGTACTAACGGATCAAAGACCAAACATATAGTGACTGGGAAAACCAAAGCTACTAAATCAGTGCTTCTCAACTTTGTAACTAGACCCACCAACATTATCAGAAACCATAGTAATCTACACCAATTTTAAGAGCAGACAGATGAAATGAGGAACCGGGAGGAAAGGTTTTTTTTTGTCTTTGTCCTTTTAGAGCTGCACTTCTCTGTCGTGTATCCAACTGAAAGGAATCTTGGGTCCTTTCTTGGCTCTTGCTTGAGCTCTCTCATCCAATCTCTTGATTCTTGGAGACAACCCGCATAAGTAGTCTTGTGCTTTGTTTCCTTCACCTGAAAGCCCGGTTAAGTCCTGAATTTTCCACCTACCAACCAAAAACTCAAGAATGTCGGCGTAGTCTTTGGCGGTGTAAACACCGAGCCTCTGAGCCACGGAAGAGAAGTTGTCAAAGAGGTTGTCGTTGCGCCCATCATACATCAAGTGAGCAGGCATTGAGATTTTCTTTCTCATCATGTCTGCAAAAGCCATGACAGTACCATCAGGATCAATCTCAAAGAGCTTTTCAACTATCTTGGTGTAAGCAGTTTCGTGACGCTTCTCGTCTGCAGCTATTGTCCCACATATTTGGGCTAATTTCATATCCCCATGCTCTTTGGCTTGGCGGGCTGTGTTTCCATGAGAGATGAAGGTCGCTCTTTCTTGGAATGAAGTATAGATGAAGCCAAGGTAGGGATTATTCTCTGTCCGCGGATCCTATGAAAGAGAAGTTAAAGCGCTTAGGAAGTTATATTAACCAAGAAATCATGATAATTGCCTGAAACTATCTCACCATTCCGGATCCAATCAAGTACTGAATGGTCTTTTCGATCTGCCTCATGTCAACCCGACCAGACAAGTAAAGGTATTTATTCAGAAGATCGCCATGTCGGTTTTCTTCTGCAGTCCAAGCTCTGGTCCAAATAGCCCATGAAGTAGGACTAGCACCTGTTTCATCCCTAACTCCATCCAAAGTGTTCAACATAGTTTGATAGGTCGGAAGTGCTTCTTCTGTGATCATGTCCCCCACCAAAACAACAAAGTAATCATCGGGGAGCTCTCTCGCCCTCTCTCTTAACTCTCTTACCTGATCTTCAAACCCATCTGATGCAGGGTCAGGCAAGAAATCCTGGGGTTGCCAAGACTTCTCCACATCCTTGAGGTGAATCAGAAGGTTCTCCTCGGCCCAGTTTTCCATAGATTTGAAGATCTCGATCTTTTGAGGTGGCATGGAGTGCAAGACTTGAACATGCACCTCCCTAGGTGGCGTAAATGGCTTCTTCAAGCTCTCAACTTCCCTGCCATTAACCGAAAATAAGTATCATCAGCATTCAATTATACTCCATTGAAATTACCAGTCAAGGTTTCACTTCTTATACACAAAAGAAACAAGAACACAGATTACTGAATCTAGAAAAGCATTCATGTCTACATTTCCAAATAGAATAATCTATGCATTGAAGCGAAACAATTCGACAATTCATGACTAACAAACAGTCAAACACTTAGAAATGTTTAACCGTAAGACAATATGATATATTTGCATTCGTGAATTGATCTTGCAGTTCAATATGAAGCAAAAAAAAAAGATTGTGAAAGAAACAAATGTAGTCACTACTGATCAGACAAAGACAAGATAAAGAGCCAAATGTCGTCAAAACAGAGAAAGAGTGAATAAATTACAGAAAAGTGTGAAAATTTTGGACGCAAACTAAAGATTGGCGCCACGAAGTACGCATGCATAGAGAAAGGCCACGAAGCGTGATATCCAACGTAATGTCTTTGAAGAAAGAAAAACAGACGTAAACTGATACGTTCAAGAATCTCATGTCAATGCAAAAGAGAAAACTCATCAAATGAGTAAGCAACAAGTGGATAAACATTTCACCGTTTAAAAATTACCAAACAGCAAAATATAAACCAGAGAACGAAAAAAAAAACAAAAAAAAACTTTCCCCAGTGAAAAAAATCAGGATTTGACTAAGAAGCTATTCCTCAATGTCTCTTAACCATTGTAAAGATCATTATACCATTAAGAAGATAACTAGTGTTAATCTTAACTAACCACCAATCAAAGAGCAATCTAAATAATCTGATAAATATGGTAAAGGCAAAGATTTGATACATGGGGCAAGCTCAGAGAAACGTGAATGAATCTAGAGAATAAAAGGGAACATCAACAAGATCAGATTCAATGAAAACGAGCATTAATGAATCGCCTGAGAACAGAGAATATCAGAGGATGGCCCATTCTTATAAACCCAGATTAAAAGAAAGCACTTTCATTGAGATTAAGCAAATGTAAGCAAAGAACACTGAACTAAATCAAATAAACGTAGATCCAAAATCGAAAAAACTAGCAAAACCCAGAACACAGTAAACAAAGATGAAGCAAATCTCTTCTACTTGGCAGAGAGAATCGAAAGTAGATAACAGAGACGTGGATGGAGAGAAAGAGACTGACTTGGCGCCGGAGCTGAGAGCAGGAGAAGATGAAGCGAGGCAGAGGAACTTGGGAGATCTGAAAGAAGAAGTTGGCGGACGAGTCGAGGAAGGGAATTTGTAAGGCTGAGATGCCACCAAAGGGTTAAGCTTTAGAGCCATTTCTGGATATGAATGAATCGTTCCTTCTACAGAGCTAAAGCTCTCTCTCTCAATCTCTATCTCTCGCTCTGTCTTTGGGTTCTGGCTTTTTCTCTCAGGTTTAGTTTCGTCCACAGAAAGAGAATGCTTATGAACAGCGTTGAGCGAAGGAAGCAATAAGAGAGAGACCAAAATAATTTTTTATTATTATTTTATAATGAAATGACGTCATAAGTTGTGTGAAACCAAGGTTATGAATTATAAATATTATTATTTGTTTTTTTTAAATTGGGTATGTGTTCTAAAATACCCTTGGGAATTGAGATGATTCAATTTCACATTACTGTTCTAGATATTTTTAGGTAGAGTATCGATGTCGGTAAAATAATTGTATCAAATAATTATTAGTCAACAATAATGATTAATGATACATCAAAACATCGACTACCTATACTTATTAGTACTAATAGTGTAGTTAAGAAAAAGTTGTAGAAAAGAAAAGGGGAGATACATCTTGAAAAGAATTGTTGATTATAAATTTTTTGATTGAGTTGAATATTTAAGTTGAAAATTGATTACTTTTGAGCACTTGGATTTCAAATATGATTATGATTCTTCCTTAGTCTTCTTTCACTCATGACTTGTGAACGTTAGGTACTAATTGTTAGATGACTCTATGAATAATTTGTACTATTAGATCTAGCAAATTCATTAGCAATGCGAAGGGGTAAAAAGGTCAAAATAAAATACAAGTGTTTATATTAATTTATTTGATTTTTGTAATAATCGACGTACTCGGGCGTGAGAATCCACGAAAAAGCCAAATAAGTCGAAGCATGAGAGAGACAGAGAGGGGACAAGTGGCATAGGATCTCCACGTGGATGTCCCACTTGGCATATGAAAACTCTATTAACCGTACGTTGGGTTTAATGGTTTTTGCATTTTAGCATCATTCGATACTTTTGTGCCAAGTTTAGCTAGCTCAACGTTTTTGAGTAATTTCGTAGCACAACGTTTTCGTTTTCTCATTGAGACAGTGACAACAAAATTTAAACTTATTCTTTGTTTTTGTTCCATCGCATTAACATTTTTGAGAAATTCAATACATACTTTACATCTCTTTAAGTGATAAATCATGAGTATGTGTAAACATCCCCATTGGTGTTTTTACCATACGCTTGTTTATAAGAAGTTAAGAACCATCATGATATATACATCTGCCAAAACCTACCGATTCATGTTAGTCCCAAAACGGAAAAGCCTTATTAAGCTAATTAAGTTTGGTCCATTATTGTTTGAAAAGGTTTCCACAAATCCGAAACCTAAAATGGAACAAATACAATAATACAACATCAAAGTAAACACAAACAAGCATACTTCTTAGGTCATGGTGTAATTATTCCACCGCCGATATAAGTATGAACATAAATAAAACGATACAATCAACAAAGTACAGATATTTATAAAGCACACACCGTCACATTTTAAATTTCTCACCAAACCTCCTCGACAATCACTTTTACCGTTCGCTGGAAGTCATCGGTTCCGTGATGGTCAAGTGTCCTGCTGACTCCATTGTCATCTCCGTAACCGTATGTCCTGTACCATTTTCATAACTTCTCGGAAAACCCACACATTACATTCATCAATCGAGAACAGATAATATTTACAGAGGAACATTCATATATCATTTCACGACCGACATCACGTCTCAGCGTCCCCGGGAGGTAAAAGGTTCCGTTAACGTCAAGGTACCAATGGACCCTTGTGATGTCAAAACACCAAGTACACTCTCAGATGTCTCGGACCACATTCTGACCTTCTCTGCTTTGACTATATCGAGTAGATTATCTGGAAGCTGCAGATCGCCATCCAAGATCTGGACCACCTTAGACATGTCCGGCCTAATTGCTACAGCCTGGTGAGAACACAACACTCCCAATTTCAAAACAAGCTTGAGCTGTTCTTTATTGTGTTCTTGGCAGAGTCTTTCCTTGGCTGCCTGGAGAATATCTCCGTTTTCCCAGCAATCTAATGTCCATTCAGCAAGGACGACTTCGTTGGTGGCTGCTCTTCGCTCTATCAGCCTTCTACCACAAGAGACTTCTAGCATAAACAGCCCAAAGGCGTAGACGTCTGTCCCTGTGGTTGCCCTTCCACTTCTTATGAGCTCGGGTGCGATGTACCCGAATGTTCCAGCTACTCTTGATGTCTGAGGATCAAAACCCTGATCGTACAGTTTAGCCAACCCGAAATCCCCGAGCCTTGCATTCATCTGATGGTCAATCAGGACATTTGCCGGCTTGATGTCTCGATGAATTACAACTTGTACCCACTCATGATGCAGATAACAGAGAGCAGAGGCTACGTCTTTGATGATCTTGAAACGTTGATCCCAAGTGAGTTGCTCTTGATTTTCTCTGCGGTAGAGGTACTTGTCAAGACTTCCATTGGGCATACAGTCATAAACCAAGTAGAGTTCCTCTTTGTTCCTGCAATAACCAAGAAGCCTGACAAGACTCGGGTGTCTAAGCCGACCAATTGTCGATATCTCAGCCAGGAATTCCTGCATTCCTTGTCTTGAATCATGTGAAATCCGCTTAACGGCAATCTCTGCATCAGAACCGGGAAGTGTACCCTTAAAGACCTGGCCAAACCCTCCTTTGCCAAGAAGTTGTTTGAAACCCTTTGTGGCTTTAAAGAGTTCTTTGTAAGCAAACCTATGAGGCCCACATTGGATCTCCCATTCCTCTAGAACCTCCTTAACCTTTTTATGTCTCCTGTAGAAGAAGATACTTAGAGCTGATGCAACAAGCGCAAGAAAGAGAATCAATGCCAAGCCGGTCACCAAAACAATCCGAATTAACAGAGGTTTTGCCTTGGGATATGGAGGAAATGTTGGTATAGGGAAACCCAGGTCTGGAACATACAAGAAGGGAAATATATACCACAGCCACATGTAATGTATTGCTCCAACCGCCCCTGTAGAGGCTGCAAAGCCAACATACATTTCCTCCAAAAACAAAGGTGATAGATCTTGGTTCAGTGAAAGAAGCGGCCGCTCCGGGACATTAACTTCTGCTGGTGATAAGGTGACATTAAGCTGTTTCTCTACACGGCTATACAAAATCGTGACGCGGAGCAGCTTTCCACTAACTAAAGATAGGTTTTTGAACTCACCCTTCTGATCATAATAACCGGCAGGAGCAGATCTGCTAGACCTCATACCATTAATGTTGATACCGACATGGTTATCATCGATGTCACCAAATTCGTCATCCTTATGTATATCGAGCTCCACAGCGATGACATGATTCGAGCTGTTTCCATTGTTTTTATCGTTGAAAATTCCGAGGTACTGATCAGCAAAAGCACTCGGAATGCCTCTTGTGGGAGAGATCACAAAGGCCATACCATGAGAGCCGTTGTGCCTATGCTCAGGGATGATAGCAAAGAAAAAGGAGATAGAGAAAGAAATCACGGTACCATTAGTGGAATTCTTGAAAGGCAGTGGTGAGTCGTCGAAGACTTGACCATAGGCGTGCTTCTTGGTGCCTGTCAACGTTAGGAAATCGTTGACTAACCCGGCGGATCCCTCCCAAACCAGCCTGCTATGGGAGTTTTCAGTATTAGACAGAGCAATGATCACCACAACCATCCACAAATAGAGTTTACGAGACATGATCGTTGATAAATTTAGAGGCTTACAAGAGAAGAAGATTATGTAGTCTCTTTGTTGTGTATATCTTTTTATAAGCAATGAAAAAATCAACTAGTGACTTCAGATACAAGAAACACATGAACTAGTCTCAAGACCTGAAAATTAAAAAAAAAAAAAAAAAAGCAGAGAGCTACAATTTTTCAGACCAAAGAGTTTAAAATCAATTAATATGGTGTCCAAATCAATTTTGGGTCATCCAATTGACAAAGAGCTGGTCAGACAGTAATTCTTAAAACCTAAATAATCTTAATATCAGATCAAAGACATGTTTATTAGTAGTGTATTTTCTCGAGTCTGCTTATACAGTAATGACATCTGTTCACTAGAAAATCAAAGTCCACAATGGAAACATTATTTTAACAAATCTCTAAGACATCGATCTGATAATATATTACAAACGTGGCATCATGTTTACGAGGTAAAGCCGAGGGAGGTGGAAAACAAATATTTTGAAGTTATTGGGCAAAGCATGTATTTTAAAAATATACAAAGGACTAAAGAGCAAATTATATTAAAACGAAAAATAAAAGAAAAGAGGAAGAAATACTAACCCTCGTTGGTTGAATGACTCATTTCCGACAATGTCCCGATCGGCCGGCGATCGCAGGCATCGGATAGTTGTAAACGCTGATCGGCGGCAACAAGACGCTATAACAACCGCTCTAATTTGACGTTTGGCGATTTCATCTAATTTGCTTCTCAGAAGCAGCAACGCTGAACTTAAATGGGCCTACTATGGCCCAATAGATAGACATAGGCAATCTTGGATATAGGTTAAGAATTTTCGTAAATCCACGAAACAGAAAAACAAATAAACGTTACTTTAATTTTAAAGTATTCAGCGTTTTTGAGATTTAGGTTAACACACAAAAGAAGAAGTTCAAAAAAAAAGTTAACACACAAAAGAAATTGATAGTATGAAAGAGGACAATGTAAAAAAAAAACACTCAAAAACAAAAGCCACACATACACTAGTACTGTACTATTACAAGAGCTTATTAAATAGGAAAACCATAACTAACAAGTTTCGAAAACTCCCATCACTCCCTTAAATTAATTATCTATGATTCTAGTCAATTAGATATCCCAAATGCCTGAACTTTCATGATTTTAGCCTGTGATTGATTGCACGCCCACTAGAGAAACAACCTTGGTCTGCCCGGCGGAAGTATCGGTTCCGTAATGGCCAAGTTACCTATGGACTCCACCGTCGTCGCCGGATCAAGCACTTTGCTGTACCTCTCGTACCAATTTTCCAACTTCTCGGATCTAACAATATCTAGCAGATTATCTGGAAGCTCAGAAACTCCGTCCAAGATCTTAACCACCGTAGCCATATCCGGCCTAATCTCTTCATCCCTGTGCGAGCATAACACTCCTAGCTTCAGAACAAGCTCAAGCTGTCCCTTGTCATGATCTTCTCGGATTCTTTCATTAGCCGCCTCTACAATATCACCGTTTTCCCAACGATTTATCGCCCAGTCTGCAAGAACGACCTCTTCGGGCTCTGCTTGTGACTCAAACAGTTTTCTACCGCAAGAAACTTCAAGCATAAACACACCAAAGGCATAGACATCTGTACCCGTGGTCGATCTTCCAGTTCTCATGAGCTCTGGTGCCATATACCCGAATGTTCCAGCTACCATAGAGGTTTGAGGATCAAATCCTTGATCATATAGCTTAGCCAATCCGAAATCTCCAAGACTTGCATTCATCTTGTCGTCGATTAGGACATTTGCAGGCTTGATGTCTCGATGAATAACAACTTGTACCCAGTCGTGATGGAGATAGGAGAGTGCAGAGGCAACGTCTTTGATGATCTTGAAACGTTGAGTCCAAGAGAGCTGTTCTTGATCTGATCCGCCATAGAGGTACTTGTCAAGACTTCCGTTGGGCATAAAGTCATAAACCAAGTAGAGCTCTTCTTTGTACCTGCAGTAACCAAGAAGCCTCACTAGATTTGGGTGTCTAAGCCGACCAATAGTTGCTATCTCGGCCAAGAATTCTCTCATTCCTTGACTCGAACCATGCGAAACCCGTTTAACAGCAATACTTGCATCGGAACCTGGAAGTGTTCCCTTAAAGACCTGACCGAACCCTCCTTTGCCTAGAAGTTGTTTAAATCCATTTGTGGCTTTAAAGAGTTCTTTGTAAGAAAACCTATGAGGTCCATTTTGAATCTCCCACTCCTCTAGAACCTCTTGAACCTTTTGGTTTTTTCTATATAAGAAGAGACTAAAAGCTGATGCAGCCATCGCAACAAAGAGAGCCAATGCCAAGCCGGTCGCCCAAAGAATGCGACTTACCAGTGATTTTGCCTTGGGATATGGAGGAAACGTCGGTATCCCGAAATCCACGTCTGGAACAATCAGTATGGTATATCTATACCAAATCCACACGTAGTGCATTGCTCCAACCGACCCCGTCGAGGCTGTGAAACCGACATACATTTTCTCCAAAAGATACGGTGACAGATCTTGGTTTAGCGAAAGAAGTGGTTGCTTGGGGTAATAAGCTTCCTCTGGCGATGATAATGTGACACTAAGCTGTTTCATCTTCTGGTCATACAAAATTGTTACTCGGAGAAGCTTTCCACTGATCAAAGAAAGATTTCTGAATTGACCCTCTTGATCATAATAACCAGCAGGAGCAGATACAATAGACTTCATCCCATTTATGTTGATACCAACATGATTATCGTTAATGTCTCCAAACTCATCATCTTTATTTATATCAAGCTCCACAGCGATGACACGATTCGAGCTGTTCCCGTTGTTTACTTCATTGAAGATTCCGAGGTACTGATCTGCGGATGCACTGGGAATGCCTCTTGTAGGAGAAATCACGAAGGCCATACCGTGAGAGCCTTTGTGGTTATGCTCAGGGGCAATAGCAAAAAAGAAGGTGAAAGAAAAAGAAGTCATTATACCGGTGAGGGAATTCTTGAAAGGGAATGGCTTGTCGTCGAATGCTTGACCATATGTGTGCTTCGTGGTGTTCGTCAACGTCCTGAAACCTTTGAAAACTCCCGCAGATCCATCCCAAATCAGTTTGCCATGGGATTTTTCATTACAACAGAACAAAGCAAGGATCAAGAAAATGACTCGTGAGATGATTTTACGAGACATGATCTTTGATCGATGATGGGATTAGAAAATAAGAGCTTAGTTTCTGCTGTCTCTTATATCTTCGAGAGCATGATGAAAGTCAATTAAGCCACAAAAAAAAAAAAACACATAAACTAGTAAAAACCTGCAACTACCAAAAACAGAGACATGTCACATAGCCAACGCTTGAAAGGCAAAAAGTCAATTAATTAACTAATGAAAATATATGAACGACTAGTCAAGAAAATGCGAAGACCTAAAAACAGAGAGCTACATGTTGCAGAGTAAATATCTGGTATCAATTAACTAAGCATTTCATGGTATATTCCGAATCCTCCATAGGTCATGGAAGAAACAAAGAGCAAGTCAAACAAAAGTACTTAATCACGGTATTTCCAAAAGATAATGTTAAGCCTGCTTATACAGAGTATATTTGAGAAAGTAAACTAATTAATGACTGCAGACAAAAGAAACATATGAACTAGTTAGGACCTTCAAAGACTTAAAAACATGTTGCAGAGTCAATGTCTGAAATTAAATAATTAACCAGTTGATGGTGTCCATAACCTCCATGAATTATTGAAGAAACAAAGAGCTAGTCAAACTAAATGTACTTAATTAAGAGGCTTGATAGGAGTTGAGTCACTTTTTCCAACTTCCATATCGATGGGTTTAGAAACTAAGAGCTTAGTTCCTGTTGTATTTTACATCTTTAAGAGCATGATGAAAGTCAACTAAGCCTCAAAAAAGTCCCATGAACTAGTCAAGACCAACAACGACTAAAATCAGAGAGATAACTACAGGTTGCAGAGTCAAAGCTTCAAGATTCAATTGAATAACCAGTTTGTATATTTAAGAGAGTAAACTAATGACTCTAGACACAAAAAACATGTGAACTAGTCAAGACCTGCAAAGACTTATAACAGAGAGCTACATGTTTCAGGGTCAATGACTGAAATCAATTAATTAACTAGTTAATGGTGTCCCAAACCTCCATGGACCATGGAAGAACCAACGGGCTAGTCAGGCAAATTTAGTTTAGTTATATTTAAGGAAAATATGTTATATTATCAAAACCTCTGAGAGATTGAACTCATGTTACAAACCTGGCAATCTGGAGCATCATGTCCACTTGTTTGTCCAAGTACTTGATGGTAAAAGCGCACGTTAGAGCAGTTCCCAAACCAAATCCAAGGTAAATTATGGACTTCTACAAATATAGAAATTCTCAATGTTACAGCCGACTTAAGTAGATTATATACTACACGATACATTCAATACAATGAACAACAGAAAATATTTATAGAGCAACAACGTCATATATAACTGCACAACAGACCTCGACAAAGCTTTCAGCGTCCACGGGAAGTGAAAGGTTCTGTAAATGTCAAGGTACCAATGGACTCCTGTGATGGAATAATATCAGATGTCTCAGACCACATTCTAACCCTCTCGGCCTTGACAATATCCAGCAAATTGCTCGGAAGCTGCGAATCACCGTTCAAGATCCGGACCACTTTAGACATGTCAGGCCTAACTGCTGCAACCTGGTGCGAACATAGTACTCCAAGTTTCAGAACATTCTCTAGCTGTTCTCTATTGTGTTCTTGGTGGAGTCTTTCATTGGCTGCCTTAAGGATATCTCCGTTTTCCCAGCATTCTAATGTCCATTCTGCAAGGACGACTTCGTAGGTGGCTGCTCGTGGCTCTATCAGCCTTCTACCGCAAGAGACTTCCAGTATAAACAGCCCAAAGGCGTAGACGTCTGTCCCTGTGGTTGCTCTTCCACTTCTTATGAGCTCGGGGGCAATGTACCCAAATGTTCCAGCTACTCTCGATGTTTGAGGATCATAACCCTGATCGTACAACTTGGCTAGCCCGAAATCCCCGAGTCTCGCATTCATCTGATGGTCAATCAGGACATTTGCAGGCTTGATGTCTCGATGAATTACGACTTGTGCCCACTCATGATGCAGATAACAGAGTCCAGAAGCTACGTCCTTGATGATCTTGAAACATTGATCCCAAGTAAGTTGCTCTTGATTCGCTCTGCGGTAGAGGTACTTGTCAAGACTTCCATTGGGCATAAGGTCATAAACCAAATAGAGCTCTTCTTTGTACCTGCAATAACCAAGAAGCCTGACTAGGTTCGGGTGTCTGAGCCGACCAATTGTCGATATCTCGGCCAAGAATTCCTGCATTCCTTGTCTCGAATCATGAGAGATTCGTTTAACAGCAATCTCTGTGTCAGAACCTATAAGTGTACCCTTAAAGACCTGACCGAACCCTCCTTTGCCTAGAAGTTGTTTGAAACCCTTTGTGGCTTTAAAGAGTTCTTTGTAAGCAAACCTATGAGGCCCACATTGGATCTCCCATTCCTCTAGAACCTCCTTAACCTTTTTATGTCTTCTATAGAAGAAGAGACTTAAAGCTGATGCAGCAACCGCAACAAAGAGGACCAATGTCAAGCAAGTTACCAAGACAGTCCGACTTACCTGAGACTTTGGCTTGGGATATGGAGGAAACGTCGGTATAGGGAAATCCAGATCTGGAACCACATCGATATCAAACGCATGTAAAGTCCATATGTAATGTAATGCTCCAATCGAACCTGTGGAGGCAGTGTAGCCGAGATACATTTTCTCCAACAAATACGGTGACAGATCTTGGTTCAGTAATAGAAGCGGCTGATTCGGGTAATAAGCCTCCTCTGGTGATGATAAGGTGACGCTAAGCTGTTTTTCTTCCAAAATCGTGACACGGAGTAGATTTCCACTGATTAGAGAAAGGCTTTTGAACTGACCCTTTTGATCAAAATACCCGGCAGGAGCAGATATGTTAGATCTCATTCCATTAATGTTAATACCAACATGGTTATCATTAATGTCACCAAATTCATCATCTTTATGTATATCGAGCTCCACAGCAATGACATGATTCGAGCTTTTTCCATTGTCTGTATCGTTGAATATTCCGAGGTACTGATCAGCAAAAGCACCTGGAAGGCCTCTTGTAGGCGAGATCACGAAGGCCATACCGTGAGAGCCTCTTTCTCTATGCTCAGGGACGATAGCAAAGAAGAAGGTAAAAGAAAACGAAGTCATGTTACCGTTGGTCGAATTCTTGAAAGGGAATGGCTCGTCATCGAAGGCTTGACCATAGACGTGCTTCTTGGTGTTTGTCAACGTTGGGAAACCATTAATAATCCCAGTGGATCCCTCAAAAACCAGCCTGCCAAGTGAGTTTTCAGTATTAAACAGAGCAATGATCACCAGAACCATTAACCACTCGTTACGAGACATGATCATTATTGATTGAATAAGTGGTTTACAAGAGAATAAGATAATTCAGTTTTGATGTTGTTTATATCTTTGATAAGCAAGATAAAAGTCAAGTGATGACTTCAGATACACGAAACACATGAGCTAGTCACAAGAACTGCAAATATTTAAAACAGAGAGCCATAGAGTTGCAGATCAGTGTCTGAAGACAATTTAATTTAACATGGTGTCCAAATCATCCATGAATCATGCAATAATGCCATATCAAAGAACTGGTCAAACAATGTATTTCAATAAAATCTGGATTTCTCCGAACTCAAATTGTTTGACTAGAAGATAAAATTATAGATCATGATCTTGAAATCAGAGACATATTACTGTAATTTAGTAGTCTTGCTTATCTAGTTAAGACATGTGTTCACTACAGAATAAAAGTCTTGTCATGAATATATTTTTCTAATAAACCTCTGAGACATGAACCTTTAATATACATAGTACATACATACATGACATCATGTTAACTTCGGTTAGGATTAAGCCGGAAAGAGCAATGACACCGAGGAGTAAATTCAAAATTTTCGAAGTTTTGGGGCCAAACATATACTTGAGAATACATGAAGGAATAGAAAGTAAAAAAAAAAAAGGTAAAATAAAATAAGAGAGAGAGAGAGAGAGAGAAATACAAACCCACGTCGGCTAAATATCCGAGCAGTATCGTCTCCGTCGCCGTAGATATCGCTGGTCGAGTGGTTACTCCCTCCTTCCGATACATCTCTCGTCGCCTGGGACTCATTTCCGGCAATATCCACAGATCGGCCGGCCCAAAAACAGAAATCGATGGAGACTGGAACGCTTTAGAGGTAGAAGAAACGTCGACCTTAAATGGGCCTATTGTGGCCCAATAGATATATACATAAGCCTCTTAACTTAAGCCGAGAGGGTACTTTCGTAAATTCAGGAAAATATGTTTGGAATTGACTATATCCTCCATATGCAGACCAACCACTAGTCAGTCGTTCGTTTGAGCGTTTTAGATGAATCTTTTTTACTTTCGTTTGATGTTTATACGTATCTTGATAAGCAAGGAAGAACTTCAGATACACGAAAAACATGAACTATGACGAGGCCTGCAAATACTAATAATAGACACGCTACATATAATTGTTGTTCAATATTTTTGAGATTTAAGATAACACACAAAAGAAATCGATAGTGTAATAAGAGAACAATATAACTAGAAATACACTCAAAAACAAAACCCATACATACACTACTATTGTCTCCTCTTACAAGAGCTTATTAAATAGGAAAACCATCACTAACAAGTTTCGAGAACTCCATCACTCCCATAATAGTCAATTATATATCCCAAATGCCTGAACTTTCATGATTTTAGCATGTGATTGATTGCACGCCCACTAGAGAAACAACCTTGGTCTGCCCGACGGAAGTATCGGTTCCGTAATGGCCAAGTTACCTATGGACTCCACCGTCGTCACCGGATCAAGCACTTTGCTGTACCTCTCGTACCAATTTTCCAACTTCTCGGATCTAACAATATCAAGCAGGTTATCCGGAAGCTCAGAAACTCCGTTCAAGATCTTAACCACCGTAGCCATATCCGGCCTAACCTCTTCAGCCTGGTGCGAACATAACACTCCTAGCTTCAGAACAAGCTCGAGCTGTCCCTTATCATGATCTTGTCGAATTCTTTCAGTAGCCGCCTCTACAATATCACCGTTTTCCCAGCGATTAATCGCCCAGTTCGTAAGAATAGCCTCTTCCGACTCTGCTCGTGGCTCAAACAGTTTTCTACCGCAAGAAGCTTCAAGCATAAACACACCAAAAGCGTAAACATCTGTTCCCATGGTTGGTCTTCCGGTTCTCATGATCTCTGGTGCCATGTACCCGAATGTTCCAGCTACTTTAGAGGTTTGAGGATCATATCCTTGATCATATACCTTAGCCAATCCGAAATCCCCAAGACATGCATTCATCTTGTCATCGATTAGCACGTTTGCTGGCTTGATGTCTCTATGAATGACGACATGTACCCACTCATGATGGAGATAGGAGAGTGCAGAGGCTACATCTTTGACGATCTTGAAACGTTGACTCCAAGAGAGTTGTTCTTTATCTGATCTACCGTAGAGGTACTTGTCAAGGCTTCCATTGGGCATAAAGTCATAAACCAAGTAGAGCTCTTCTTTGTATCTGCAATAACCAAGAAGCCTGACTAGATTGGGGTGTCTAAGCCGACCAACAGTCGAAATCTCAGCCAAGAATTCTCTCATTCCTTGACTCGAATCATGAGAAATCCCGTTTAACAGCAATCTTTGCATTTGAACCTGGAAGTGTGCCTTTAAAGACCGGACCAAATCCCCCTTTGCCTATAAGTTGTTTGAAACCGTTTGTGGCATTAAAGAGTTCTTTGTAAGAAAACCTATGTGGTCCACATTCGATTTCCCATTCCTCTAGAACCTCCATAACTTTCTTATGTCTCTTATATAAGAAAACACTTAAAGCTGATGCAGCAAGCGCAACAAAGAGAGCCAAAGTCAAGCACGTCACAAGAACTATCAGCTTTACCTGAGACTCTTCCTTAGGATATGGAGGAAAGGTTGGTATAGCAAAATCCAGTTGTGGAACAATAATAAAGGTAAATTCATACCACATCCACATGTAATGTATTGCTCCGACCGACCCCGTGGAGGCTGTGAAGCCGACATACATATTCTTCGAAAGATATGGTGACAAATCTTGGTTCAGTGAAAGAAGCGGCAACTTTGGGACATTAGCTTCCTCTGCTGGTGATAAGGTGACATTAAGCTGTTTTTCTTCCTGGCTATACAAGATCGTGACTCGGAGTAGATTTCCACTGATTAAAGAAAGGTTTTTGAACTGACCCTTTTGATCATAGTAACCGGCAGGAGCAGATACTGTAGATCTCATACCGTTTATATTGATACCAACATGGTTATCATCAATGTCACCAAATTCATCGTCTTTATGGATATCAAGCTCCACAGCAATGATATGGTTGGAGCTTTTTCCATTATTTGTAACGTTGAAGATACCGAGGTACTGATCAGCGGATGCACCAGGAATGCCTCTCGTGGGAGAGATCACAAAGGCCATACCGTGAGAGCCTTTGTGTCTATGCTCAGGGACGATAGCAAAGAAGAAGGTAAACGAAAACGAAGTCACGTTACCGTTGATCGAATTCTTGAAAGGGAATGGCTCGTCATTGAAGGCTTGACCATAAGCGTGCTTCTTTGTGTTCGTCAACGTCGTGAAACCATTCATTAACCCGGCGGATCCCTCAAAAACAAGCCTGCCAAGTGAGTTTTCAAGATTAAACAGAGCAATGATCACCAGAACCATCAACCAGTTGATTTTACGAGACATGATCATTGATTGATTGAGCGGTTTACAAGGGAAGAAGATTATACAGTTTGTCTTATTTAAATCCTTGATAAGCAAGAAAAAGTCAAGTGATGACTTCAGATACACGAAATAGTCACAAGAACTGCAAATATTTATAACAGAGAGGCATAGAGTTGCAGATCAGTGTCTGAACACAATTAATTTAACATGGTGTCCAAATCATCCATGAATCATGCAATATGCCATAACAAAGAACTGGTCAAACAATGTATTTCAATAAAATCTGGATTTCTCAGAACTCAAAATGTTTGACTATAAGATAAAACTATAGATCAAACTTTTGAAATCAGAGACATATTTACTCTAATTTAGTAGTCTTGCGTGTCTACTAAAGACATCTGTTGTTCAATATAGAATCAAAGTCTTGCATAAATATATTTCTCTAATAAATTGTAGTTCATGATCTTGAAATCAAAGCCATATTACTGCAATTTAGTAATCTTGCTTATCTACTTAAGACGTGTTCACCAAAGAATAAAAGTCTTGGCATGAATATATTTTCTAAGAAACCTCTGAGACATGAACCTTAAATTCCTTAATATACATTCATACATCATTCATGACATCATGTTTACTTCGGTTAGGAATGCGCGGGAAAGAGCAATGACACCGAGGAGGAAATGAAGATTTACGAAGTTTTAGGGTCAAACATATAACTGAGAATATATGAAGGACTAAAGAGTAAATTAACTAATACGAAAACAAAAGAAAAAGAGAGGGAGAAACACAAACCACCACCGGTAAATAGCCGAGCGTTCTCGTCTCATTCCGATAATTCTCTCGCCGCCTGTTATTCATTCCCGGCAACTTCCCCGGATCCGCCGGCGGACTCAGGAATCGATGGAGACTGAAGTGTTTCAAAGGCAGAAGAAACGCCGAAATGGGCCTACTGTGGCCCATTAGATAGATATAGGCCTCCTAATCATAATTTAAGCCGAGAGGGTATTTTCGTAAAATTCAGGAGAATATGATTGGAATTGACTAATTGAGAAAAGCTAATGTTGAATCTACTGCAAACCAAATCCTCTGTTTTTTGTTTTTTTTTGTTCTGTTTGACATTTTATTATGTTACAACACTCAAAATCAACACCAACCATAGTGAAACAAAAGAAAAATGTTCAATCAAAAGAAATCACACAAATCTGTTAAATTCCTTTCTTCCAACTGTTGTTGCCATGGAGGCAGTGGAACCAATACTCAAATTTCCTACTGACTTAAGTGTCTTGTGCTTCTCAAGAACCACACCTCCAGGTGAACCAGGACCTCTCTGGCTGCTGCTGTTGCTCATGAGCAATGACCCTTTGTTCCATCTAAACGTATCAAGACCTTGTTGCATGGGAGGAAACGACATTCTCCTCTTCTCGCTTACCGGTGTACCCATCACTCTCTCCTTTGGATTGCTGTTTGGTCTAACTTTTGCCTTGGCAGAGACTGTTGGAGCCATGTAGCTCGGGAATGGAGGGCAGCTTGTGAGGCTGTCATCATCCTTGAAAGGAGAATCTTGACCTCTTAGTCTTCCTCTCGAGTATCTTGATGTCCCTGTGTGGATGGGTCTGGATGGAGTGTGAAAAGTAGATCTCGACGATCTGGGTGTGGAAGTGTCAAAGTGGTTGTCAAGCCTGATATGGTGTTGTTTGCTTGACTGAGACAGAGGACTTGGGCACATTCTTGATGGTGTTAGCCTGAAATCTCTTTGTGGTTGGCTATAGCTCGGTGCAGGACTAGCAAGAGGATGCTGCCGGTCCACCCAGTTCCACCATTGAGGGAACCCACCTGAAGAACGATTGTCCTGAGTAGACTTGGGACTATTCTTCCACAGCTGCACAGAGATAGAGATGTTGGCAAAAACTGAAAATATGCATCAACATGATGATGGCATGAGGAAAGATTGAGTATTACCTTGCGAGAATATGCATAAGCCATGGATCTTTCTCTCTTGATGATCGCGTCAGTCTTTCTCTGTGATCTTGCATCCCTTTCTTCTTTTGTCAGTACACTGTCATCCCAATTATCGTTACCAGCTTCAGATGCACCCCATTTGGCTTCATCTTTCTCAACCTGAGCTTGGTTTTCCAACATTTTGATGCGACGTGACTGGATTTGGGACTGAACACGGACCACTTGCTGCATGTACTTCATTGCATTTATCGTCTGCCGCTTCACGCTGTATCCTCTCACCACACCTTGAAGTCTGACTAGACCTCTGAGAGCTCTGAAACTCTTCCTTGCCTGTTTCACCCAAGTCAATAACTTCCTTGGAAATGGAGGCTAGTGTAATGGACAAATATTGTAACAGAAACAAAGAATGTGTATACGTACCATGTAACCTCTGAAAGCTCCTTGAATCTTTGTTGCAGAAGCATGTTGGACCGGAAGCGTTGGCTCTGGTCTATAAACAACCTCTCGTCGCTGCACACCCCTAGGCGAAACCGCTCTTGGAGAAGGGGGCTTAGGCGTAGTGGGTCTTGGAGCATCCAATCTTGGTGCATCTGCTCTTGGAGAAGGAGGCTTAGGCGTGGTAGGTCTTGGAGCATCCAATCTTGGTGCGTCTGCTCTTGGAGAAGGAGGCTTAGGCGTGGTGGGTCTTGAAGCATCGAATCTTGGTGGGTCTGCCCTTGGAGAAGCAGTTCTTGGAGAAGGAGGTCTTGGAGTGTCCAATGTTGGTGGCTCTGCCCTTGGAGAAGCAGCTCTTGGAGAAGGAGGTCTTGGAGTCTCCAATGTTGGTGGCTCTGCTCTTGGAGAAGGGGGCTTTGAAGAGACGGCTTGTGGGGATGCACCTCTTGGTGAACTTGGTCTTGGAGAAGGAACACTGGGAGGGGTAATTCTCTGAGAAGGAACTCGAGTAGAAGCAGGCCTAAGAGGAGGAGCATTGGCAGAGGCTGATGATGGCTTCGGCTTTGGCGAAAGTGATCTTGGAAGGTCAGCTCTTGGAGAAGGAGGCTTTGGCGAAAGGGATCTTGGAACTTCAGCTCTAGGAGAAGGAGGCTTTGGAGAAGCGGCTCGTGGTAAGGCAACTCTTGGAGAAGTTGGTCTTGGGGAAGGAACCCGAGGAGAAGCAGGCCTCGGAGGAGGAGAGGCTGAAAATGGATTTGATCGATCAGGAGTAGGAGGCCTGAAAACAAGATTGTGATCTCTCTCAGCCTCGCCCAAGATCTTTTCGATACTACTAGGCTCTCTGAAGATGGGAAGAAATGAATTGGTCTCTCCATGCCTTAGCTTCCCAAACCCTTTCTTCCTCTTTTCTTTAACACTCTTTCTCTCTGGTTCCTGCTGCATAAAAAGATCACCAAGAGCCACCAAAGTATCTCATCAAAAACTAATAAATCTGCAAGCTAAGAAAATGCAGTAAACGTTTCTTTGGGAGTAACCAGCATACATTGGTTAGCTTCTCTTTGGAATGTGGAGTAAAAACCCTTTTGATTGCAGAAAACCAACTTCCTTTCTTCACCATTTTTCCAACATTACTTTCCTTACCTGTCACAATAAAACAGGACCCAAACCTTTGTTTCAGCCTTTTCTTTCACACACACCTAAAAGGATTAACCTTTATGGTAGTTCTAAGATCTATGCATGGAGAATTACAAGACTGCTACAATTGTGTATTGATCATGAGAACAGAAGTATTTCTTACCGAGATTGATGGATAAGATTTTGAGAGAAGGCGCAAGTTAGCATGAGTGCTCTGTAGCCAAAACTCTTACCTGCATGATCCAAATTGAAACTGTAGTTAAAGACAAATGAAAGAAAATCAAAGGCAGATCCAAAGAAACTAAGATAAGGAAACTGCCAAAGAGAAAAGAAAGAGGTTTTAAGTTGTTGAGCTTCCATGAAAAGTAAGTTTTAACTTTTTGACAAATCTTAACTTCTCTTCAGATTAGGTGAACTGACGAAATCAACACAAAAAAAATTCTTCTTCTGTGCAAACGAGAGAGAGAGAGAGAGAGACTGAGACAAAGATGACAGCTTTCAAGTGTAAAAGCTCTGAATTTTCATATATGCATATATAGAAAGAAGCTGAATTTTGCTTAGAGAATTTTCCAACAGAACAAGTCACAAGTGAGCTATTTCTTTTTCTATCTCTCCTCGAAAATCATGTGTTTCACATCCCAACAAGACTAAAGACATCAAAGAGAACACGCAGAACAAAAAAAAGACAGATCTTTTTGAAACAACCCAGAAAACCAGAAAGTGAAAACTATAAAATCAAGAAATAGAACTAAAATCCTCTCCTAACCTCGATGTTGAGATTTTTGTAGCTTTCCCTTCTTCAAGATTTTCTCAGAGAGAGAGAGAGAGAGAGAGAGGAAAAAGAAGCAGGCAGAGAAGAAAGAAGAACCCCTGTCTGGTAATTTTCCCTTTTCTCTTTGTCTATCCTCTGCTTCCTCTCTCAGCTCTCATATCTTTTTCTAACACACACACACACAATAAAGAAATACTATTTTAATTGTTTTTGGGTGGTTAATTAAGAAAAATAATTAGTCTTCTCTAATCCTTTTAGTGTGTGTGGGTAAATTACTTTGAAAATGGTTGAAAAGTCTGCAACTTTGGATCTGGGTCTAGTTGGTATTGCGATGAATTTCGAAACTTTTTCTTTCCGAGTTTCTCTTACTTCCTTTTTGGAATTAATCAAATCGATTTATCATCATGAAGAAAGAGAAAGAGTTGGTCACTTTATCACTCAATGTCTTGGGGCCTATTCTTTTTACCTTCATTGTAACCACAAATTAAACTTAGAAAACTCATCCCTAACCAATCGGTAAAACAATCTCTAGTAGACTATAAGTTAGATTAGCAGTGTTTTATAGGGAGACTTCGTGTAACTTTTTCATCTCTTCTAAAAGTTGACAACTATTGATTTGTGCTAAATTCCAATTTATAGGACATAGATATATTTTTTTGTGGTGGTCTTTTTACGTAGCGGATAGGATGTGATGTCATTTTTTCAGTGTAGATTTGAACTATGAAATCAATATTGAATGATTTTTTATAGTAACGATAGAACATGATCACTTAAATGCTTAAGGTAAGGCAACATGAATTGTCTAAATTTGTTTAAGCTATCTTTAGAAGTTCCTTTACACTTTTCTTTTTTTTTGTAAGAAAACGTCATAATGCATTTTCAAATATTCATACAGTTTCTTATTATCATGAAGAGAAACCAAAAAAAAAAAAAGCTAGAAGTCTCAAAGAAGAACTATGGCATAATTATCAGTTTCTTAAGTATATATGTTCCTGTCCGGCTGTCCCCGCCGAAAAAGTATATATACTTGTCAATTTTAAAAAATATATCAGGTTTAGTGGAGAGATTCTGATTTGTTTATTTGGTGTATAATATGCAAATCATAATTACGACAGTTTGCTTTTTTTATATTTTGTACAAAAACGACCAACAAAAATATACGAGTTTTTGTTTGGTATCGAAATGAGAAGAGAATCTGAAGAAATTTTCATAGACGAGGTTGATTCTCTTTGTTGTCTCATGGTGTTTCTTCATACGCGCTCACATCTCGCGTGTGGTCTCACTTTCTTGCCTTCATTAATTTGTGCAGTATTTGCCAAATGTTATTTCACGTGACATCGACCAATCACTGTTCTCCTCTGGGAGATGTTGGATAAAACGCTTCATAATTCTTACTCCACAAACTTTGAGGTTTAGTTAGAATTTTGTTACGACACTTTCTGGTTGATAAAAGATCATATTAATTATCTTTTGCTACTCCCTCTGTTCCAAATTATAAGATGTTTTTTGTTAAAAGCACAATGATTAAGAAGTAATAAATGTTTATTTATTTATAAAATTTTAACTAATAGAAAAAAGACAGCAGAACTCCAAAGGTCATAAATAAACTAAATAAACATAAATTATGCATAAAAATCTGAAAAAATCTTATATTGTGGAAGAAGAAAAAAAGGCTTAAACATCATATAATTTGGAACAGAGGGAGTATAGTAGTTGTTTCAGGTTTCGGGGAGAAGACTTCTTTTGAACAAAACTCGAGCTAGTTCTTGGTCTAATGTATCGTTCACGGACTTGGAAACATTAAAACGTATATAATTTAACTATGGAATACAATTCAAGCAAGAATAATAAAATATTTCAACTAAGTGGACAAGACAAGACTTCTTCCCACATTCCTTCCCACTATAACCCGTCTTCATATGCTGCCACATTTGCTCGTGTGTGTGATTTAAGAATTATTTTTTCCGCATTAAGACCTAAGACCATACACAATGGTACAATCTTTGGTTGGGTGTGAGTAATATAAAAAGGAGAAAAAATAGAAAAGTTGTGTAAAAGTTGTATGTTGGGTGTAATTTTACATTTGGGTGTGAGTATTAAAATAAAGAGAAATATTGCACTCTCTCTATCTCTCTCTATCTCTCTTTTCTCTCTCTCTTTAATTATAATAATAAAAAATTATTCACACCCACACTCACACATGTGCCATTGTGTATGCTCTAACCAAACCCTACCTATATTACAATATCTATGTGTGGCCAATATGGATTAATATTTGTTCGATATGATGCAAAGATATAATATTACACAATTATTTGGAAAATATCTAACCTCAACTGATAATTAAACACAACACAATTAGGTGGTCTACAGCCATATATTTCGTGTACTCTATATCTCATAAAAACACAACAACATAACTTTATTTCATATGGTTTATGGAAACAAAAAAAACCACAATTAAGACTTTAATGAAAACTGTAGAAAACTTAATGTGTATGTTAGGTTTTGTTGGCAAGAAAATCAAACTATAGTACTTTACATCTATTTAGGCAAAAACATGAAACAATTCACATCTAATATGTATATGTATATATTATTAATTATGTAGTATAACCATTCTCAATCACATATAATTACGTTTACCGGTATATGTTAGTTAATATTAATACTGAATAGATGAAGTATTGATAAATATATTAAATCTCAAACATTTAACTGCTGAAAAATCGAATTAAAACATCCAAAGTTTAAATATTAATAGGAAATTTCAGATACAGCCTCTATCTTCTTGCAACAAGATCGAACTTTGATATGTTTTACTTACGAAATTGATAAATGCAACCTTCGTAGCCTGTAAATATGGAAAATAAATAATAATTGATATGATATCAGACATTCAGACATAATAAAAGTTCCATAGTTGTTTAGAGAAAAAAAAAAAGATAAAAAGAAAACTCACTAGGATCAGTTATGCCGATGAGACCAGAGCCTTCAAAATTGCAGTTCCAAAAATGTCTTCCTTGAGCTTGGTAATAAAGATTCATGGCAACAGAAGCACGACTAATGAGATTATCGGGTAAATAACATGCACCTCCTTCCAATATAATCTGACAATCAATTTTCGAACACGCAAAGTTTATGTTTTCTTGAAGCCTTTCGTTAGCCGTAGAAGGTTTAGCAACACACCAATCTCCGGAGCGCTGTAACAAAGATCAAACTCAAAGTTCATTACAAAAAAAAAAAAAAAGAAATAAAACATTTTATAACTTGATTATTTTCAATCTTACATCTGCCTTGGCTACTTTCATGAAATTTCCTTCTGTAAGAGAAACATGGAAATGAAACTAAATTGTTTCAGTACTTGGAAAAGATTACATTCAATATAAGATTATTAATGATCTATAAACCCGTATGTATGCATCGCTACATACCAATTATATTATACTAATTAACATGATGATTAGGTGTGGATTACCTGACCAAAGGAATAAGAAGATGATGAAACAAAGACATATTTGTGCTTTAGCCATGTTTGATTATGTTTGACGTCTGAAACCTCCTCGTCTACAGCTTTGCTATAAACTAGGTTATATATATATAGAGAGAGAAATTATATATAAATTACAAATTAAAAAGCATTATGTGATTGAATATTTATATTTAGTATCTGATATATTTATTTGTCGAATTTTCCAAGTTAATTATTATTATTAAAAAAATGTATCAACACATGTTGACAGTAGAATGGACATTTCTCAACAAAAAAAAAAGATTTCCTACTATAAGTGATAAGAAAATATTTATTAAGTGATAAAGGAAAAATATTTTATTTTTTGGTAAAAGTAAAGGAAAAAGATTGCCTACTATAAATGATTGAAGAAAAAGATTTCCTACTATAAGTTAATATGGATAAATTTGGAAATCCTCTTTGACTTTGAAATCAGACATAGGAATTTTGACATAACATACCACATACTCATTTTGAAATAACATTCCATATATTTGAATTTTGATTTTAAAATTCAACAATAAATCATTAGACGATAACACATGATTTTAATAAGTATGTAAAAACCAATGAAAGAATAATACATGATTTTGACAAAAAAAAAATTAAAATCAAGGATCCAATAATACATGATTTTGCTGTGGATTTCTAAATCTATTAAAATCTATTATGAACCATTAAACCCCTCCCCTTAGAATTCATAGATGAGCTTTCAGACTAATACAATTGGGCCTTTTATATATATTTTTGGGCTTAATTATGTTTGGTATCTGTGATATTAGGGCTAGTGTGACTGTGACCTAAGACAAAGTATATATATGTGATTATGTATGTATATCCCTTTATATCAACACACAAAATTTCTAGAACTTTTGTGCAATTCTGACAAAGACATCAAACAAAAACAAACATGGATAAAGCACCAATATGTTTTTCTTTCATCATCTTGTTATACATCTCATCAGGTAATCTAATCATCAGTTTGATATAATATACTGATTAAATTTACCTATACCTATTGATTGTTATATAAGTGGGATTTCAGAATATTATCTTCAAGTCTTTAGTTGATTGTTAGATTTGTTGCCTTTTTTTTGTGAAACTTATAAAAGATTTATTTCCATGTTTCTCTTACAGTAGGAAATTTCATGAGAGTCAATGCACAAGCACCGGTAAGATTGCTGATAAAAGAGAACGAAACTAAAAAGCAAACAACAATCAATTTCATATGGTTTTTATATCCTTTTGAGTTTGCTCTTTGTTGTAGGGCCAAGGGAGTTGGTGTGTGGCTAAGCCTGGCACGCCGATCGAACAACTTGTAAAGAACTTACACTACGTGTGTTCGAATTCAAAAATTAATTGTGAGGTTGTATCGAAAGGAGGTGCATGTTATGATCCAATTAATCTCTATAATTCAGCTTCTGTCGCCATGAATCTTTATTACCAAAATCAAGGAAGACACTATTCAAAATGCGATTTCGAAGGCTCTGGTATAATTACCGTAACTGATCCTAGTGAGTTTTATCTCTCTCTTCTTCTTTGTTTTTTTTTCTAAACAGTTATGTAATTTTTTTCCTTTATCTGACCTCAAATCAATTTTTTTCAACAGGTTGTGGATGTTGCATATATGAATTTTATAAGTAAAGCATAGAAAGCTTCGCCAATGTATTTGTTACAAAATCAAATAATTCTGATAGTTCATATTTGATATCTAAGATTTGAATAATTAATGGTTCAATTTTCCCTTATATATTAAGTGTTTGAAATTTATTTCATGAGGTCAAAAAACCATCTTATCTAATATCATATCGATATGTACCTCTATAATTATGTGGACGATGTTTGTTTACATCATAGAGACGAAAATTAATTATCTCTTTTAAAAAATAGATGTAATGGTTTGCCAAAAAAAAATAAAATAAATAAATAAAATAAAAAATAGATGTAATTGTTAAGTTTAAGTCCAATTCCTGACTAATTTTTCCGAACCAAATTTATCACTAAATTGATCAAATATGTATGTGTTCTGATTTAATATGCGGGAGAAAAATTATCAGATCACACTGTCCCAGTCTTAAAACTGTAAATGTAAAATTTACCAAAAATTCACTAATTTTGGACTATATTCATAGTTTTTTTTGGATACTATAGGAATAAACTTTACTATTGAGTTAAACATATAAGACAATCTAATAATAGTTTAATATGATTGATGTGGTAAAATGTACACTTAATTTAGTTATATCACCGAGACAACAACACTACACTATATCTTATGGTGGTTGAACCTCCAAATCACTTTAATAAAACCATTTAAAATCTTTATAAACTTTCTAAAATCTTTGTAAAGCCTTATAAAAAGGGTATAGTTGAAAATTAATAACATGTGGAAGTATTTTTGAACAAGAATATTTTTTTTATTTTTTTTTTGAAATTTCCCCAAATCTTTTTCTTTTATCACTTGCTAAATTTTCTTACCTACTTATACTTTAAATGGAGAATAGTCATAATCAAATCAACTCAATGTGGCTGAAGAATTCATCAACTACTTCGTACTCTTTAGCATATTGAATTGCCTTCTTGTACAAATGTAAGACAACAGATTTAAACAAAAACATCAAAAATTGCAAAACAAGGATTTGCTTAGTCTTGAAGAAGAGAAAAAATGAAAAGTACGAGATCCACAATAGAAGATAATACAACAGCAAAACGAAGCGTGCAAATAGAGAAATTGGGGGACATAGGAAGAAGAGGAGGTTAGTTCTTGATTCGGATGCTCCTGCTTGTGTTGGGATTGATACCGCGAGTTTCTCCTGAATATGGACCTGTTTGTTTCCTGATATCTCTGACCTGTCCTTTGCGATCAATGACTTTTTTCTCGTGCTTATTCTGCAAACAAAAATTCAAGATCCCAAAACAAGTTAAGGCAAATAAACAGATCAAAGAAACGAAGGTTGCAGAAACTGGCAATTCAAGATCGTTTACCCGATACTTCTTTCTCGGGTTTTTAAGGTCCTTGTTGCGTTGTCGGGTCAATCCTCTGTTACTCATAATCTAGGAATTGGTGGCGAATAGATAAAAAAAGAGAATCAAAAGAAACGTTAAACTATGGTGCTAAGTAGAGAAACAGATGATATTTGTTGTGTGCTTTGGAAACATTCCAACCTGATTTGTAATGTGTCGTTTTCCTTCCACGCGTTCTGGCGATGACGGGATCAAATGTGGTTTCCTGAACAAACACAAAACGTTCCATTGAGATGAACAACGTTATACAACCACAACTGTCAACATTTGTGAAAAGGAAAGGTTAATGTAATGTATTATTATTACCTTGAATAGATCTCTGCTTTGGCAGCTCGTTTAGCTTCTTGTTTCTGTTTCACTTGTTTGTAAAATTCATCTTCTGAGCCTTCTGATTCACCATCATTATCAACCATGTCATTGTTACCACCATCGATATCATTGTCATCATCTGATGCAAATGCCCCATTTTCATTCCTGTCATCTCCCTCTGATGACTTCACACCAGCTCCAGCCAAAACTCTGAGCTCAAACTTTCTACGCCGTTCTCCAATATCATCCCTTTGTGGTAAATCATCATCTCCAGAAACAGTCTACCAAAACATAAGGTGGATATATTTAAGAAAAATAATAGTGTAAAAAGTAACAAAAACATGTCTAAGTTCCACAGCTGCGATATGTTACCTTGGGCTTCCGTTTGGTGGACACAAGCTTGGTGAGCTTATCAGCTGTTACATTATGTGTGCTATTGTCTGCATCATCCACATAATCATCGAATGTCTCTAGCTTCCTGGTTAGATACGAGATTGAAAAATTAATTATACAACACAATCTTCGGAAAGGGACAACAGAGATCACCATAGTAAAGGAGTGATGAAAAAAGGAGAAGCTATTACCTATTAGCTAATTTCTGGCGTTTCTGAGCTTTATCAGACTTTGAAACAGTAGAACCAAGGACTCCATTGCTTCTAAGCTTTCCCTCTAGAGCTGCTCGAAGTTTTAACATTTCCTCACTTTGCACATCAACCTGATCATTCTGCTACCAAAAAAGCAGAATTTGTACAAGTCAAAGGAAGAAAATATGCCAGTAAGCAAGAGGTTGAACGAGTTCCAATAGAATAGAAAACCCAGGAAAATGCTTAGATTTGTATTCACCTGGTGCTTGCGTTTCTCTCCTTTTTTCTTCTTTTCTTCTCTTGCTCCATCAATTTTCATCGGCTGAATAAACAGAGATCAGCAAGGTGGGGTACAAATAAAGTGTCAAACAACTCATAAGAGATTATCACGAGTAAGATCCTAACTTCTACCTCGGCTGTGTCTTGCGTGATTCTATCTACTGAATCAGAAACAGGTGAAGTGAGCTGATCTTCTTTAACCACCTTTTGCACTGTTCCATTAGCAATACTTCTCGCTAGGGACTCTTCAAACCCAGGGGGAAGCTCTCCATCAAGTTCTTTGATCTAATTATAAATGAAAAATTATACATTTACTCAGCAGCTTTAATATATTAACAAACATAGCTTGTATAGTTTTAGAAGAACAACATGTAGATTGTCGAAAGATTAAAAACTTAAAAGGGTACACCACAGAACCTTATCTAATAAAGATTTGATGTCTACAAGACGGGCAAGGACCGGATGATCACGGATGGGCTGCCCTTCAGACTTGAGTAGAAGATAAAATGTTATAGATTGGCAATAGGTGAGTAGCAGAAGCTGCTTAACCTCCAGGTACCTTGTTCCACCATTCAAGGATATTTCTCCTTCCTTTAACTGCAAGGAGACATAATTGCATAAATTTCTGGAGGAGTCACAAATCCCTTCTTTTGACCAGTGGGTGATATAAAGTGGCAATATAGAACTATATTTTCAACAAATTGTGGAGCAGTAGAAAAGGTTTTACCTTACTCAAAACAGGATTTATCTTACTCTCAAGCTCTTCGACTGCATAGTTCAACTCAGACAAAAGACCAACTATTTCCGGAGCAGAACTACATGAAAGACATATTACGTGAACATTATTATACATAAAATGTAACAAAGTCTCATACAAATATATTAAGCTAATGAAAATATTAGAACCAGAAAACATCAACATTACCTATATACTACATCCATTTGCTCTTCTTTTGACAAAGAGTTGATGTCTTTCTTGATCTCTTCAACATGTGTGTCCTTGTCATCCTTCTCTTTCTTATCTGTGATAGATTTTGTAGCCTGCTTTCCTTTTTTAGAAATTTCCTGCCAAATATAAACCAGAATGATGCGTCAATGATCTAAAGCAACAGGGTAGTTTTTAACTACATGATAGTAATTGGTAACACCCATGACCCACCTCCATGGTTAATTCTCTGTCACTCTCTTCTTCACTATCATCGTCTAACCCAGCATCAGCTGCTGTAATGGATCCAAGTTGTTCTCTCCGTAGTCTTATCACCTCCTCTTCTTCCGCTTTAAGGTCTTCATCATCACTTGATTGGAGCTTCAAAATCACATCAAACCAGATTAGCAACTTATGTAGAGTTTTGTTTCAGGGAGAGAATATTAACAAAAGGAATCTAGCCTTTCAAGGAAATGGATTCGAGGCAAATAATCAGTGGGTTGCAAATGTCAAGAAACCAAGACACTTCTTACATCAAAATCCACATTATCACCACTATGGTATAAGCCACTTCTTCCGCCCCATGTGCTCCTTTTCTCTTCCTCATCTTTATCCTTATCATCATCAGCCATTTCATCGTCACCATCACCAAACTTTGCCCTTAGATATTTCTTCTGCCTAATCACTGCACAATTAAAAGGCCCCGATGAGAAAACTCAGAAAAGGAGTAACTGTAGGTATACCGTTTTGACAGATTAGATGCAACAACTACATATAATAAGCCTAACATAGGAAGACATCCTTACTTTTGGCAGTAAGTCCATTCTCGGACTCCTCTTCGTCTTCTGTATCTTCTTCATCCTCGTCACTTTCATCATCCACACCCTATAAGCAAAGTAACTCAAATTGAAAGGAAAGCATTGCAAAGAATCGATGCAAAAGATGTCTAGAAACATAAGCCAAAAAACAAACCTTTAAATCAAAAACTGGTTGCACATCATCTTCATCCGATTCATCAGTATCATCATTAACATCCAAGGGAACTATATCCCTCTGTTTATGAACTGTGGACAAAAAAAACATCATAAGAATCATCATCACACACATTTCATCAAAATCGTCAATTGAGTAGAAATAAGCTAATAAAGCACCTAACAATGGGGACCTAGTCATTCCAATAATCGATTAAGCTTTAGGAAACAAAAAAGGACAAATTTTGTCAAGTGGGTAGAAATTTACAGGCGTCAATCTCGTCATCGTATTGGTCTTCGACGATATCTTTGCGGTTTTTTGTACTTTTACTACTTCTCTTCAAAGTCCCTCCTTTTTTCCCCATTGTTGTGTTGCAGAGCAGGTTCTGGGGATAAGCAAACTTGTGCGACTGCACAATCCCTTAGCGAACTAGGGTTTCCACTTCACAAAGATCAGCTCGACGGCAACAATTAGGTAAAAGTCTCTACGACGGGAACAATTTTTGGAGGATATCAATGGTGTCTGAAGAAGAAGCTCCACAGAGAGAACGTATTGATTAAACCCTAGTAAGGTTTTATAAGTTACTGGGCCTAATAAAGCCCATTATTATCTAAATAAGCCCAGATTTAAATGAGTCCTTTAGTACCAAGGGTATATTCGTCTTTTGACTTGTGGCGACTTCTTTTTTACCGAAGAATTTCCTCCGGCCGGTGAGCTTTTGGAAGCAGATCATCAGATTCTAGTCTCTCTCTGGTCAGTTTCATAGCTTTTTCCTTAGTTTGAATTCTGATTCTTAAAACTCGTGGCTTTTGAGCTGGGTTTTGTTGGCTTAATCGGATTTAACGCCTCCAAATTGTCGCGAATTGAATTCTATTGTTTCCGTGTTGTGATTTTTCGTGTAGATTTGTTCAGAAGCTTTGACGATTTAGGGTTGTATTTCGCGGGTTTCTTAGCGTAGAATTGATTAGGAATCCGAATGGTTTCAAGCAATTGTTTCAATTGTGCTTAGATTTTAAGTTGCGTATTCGATTGATATCGACAAAGTTCAATTCTTTAAGATCTAACACTTCCCTTCACTTGCATTGTGTTTTTTTTTTCTCAGTGATCTGAGTGATAAGAAGTCTTTCGAGTGCTTGAGGATCTGAAGAAAATATCCATCTGCGGTTTAACAATGGTAAATTCTCGTTCTATTTCAGGATTATGTGATGTGAAGATTTTTGTGAGATTTGTTTATTCTTCGTTTTGTGTTTGCTGGGATTTGATTCAGCATTGACGCTACATTGTAGGATTCAATGATGATTGAAGGAGTGTTAAAAAAACTAACTTTTGCTCTTGTTTTGACTGATCATGCGTTTATTGATGCCATCATTTTTGGTTTTGCAGGTTCTATTACAGTTGGATCCATTCCTCAATGAACTCACGAGCATGTTTGAGAAAAGCAAAGAGAAGGGTTCTGTGTGGGTTACTTTGAAAAGATGTATTGTTTGACAATCTCATCCTCCACTTTTGTTATCTGGTTTTACTTGAAATATCGTTTTGAAGATATCTTATGTGATGTTTATTACTTGTGTCAGCATCTCTCAAGTCTAAGGTGCAGAAGAGGAAACTGAGCTCAGCTGGAGAATCCATTGAATACAGATGCCTTATTCGAGCAACTGATGGAAAGAAAACTGTTTCTACTTCGGTATGTTCTATGCATTATCTCAAGATTATGATCTAGAACCATGTATGTTTCCAAACGTAGTAACTATCCATTGGTGAACAAACCATCACATCCATTACTCTCTGGATAATGGATAAGAATAAAAGATAGCATCCTCTCTTAGCTCTCTAATCATCCTTCATTGCACTATTTTAGTTGGCTTCTTGTAAATTGATACTGGTCTATGATCTTTAAGAAGCTAACTTGTTACAATGCTTTCTTGTCTGTAAGGTTGGTGCTAAGGATCACCAGAGATTTCAAGCATCATATGCCACCATTCTTAAGGCCCACATGACTGCTTTGAAGAAGAGGGAAAGGAAAGACCGGAAGAAATCCACAGAGGCAGAGAAGAAAGAAGGCACTTCAACCACTAAATCTAAGAAACTTTGATTTCTCCTTTTGTGTTTCTCATTGATTTGCAATTGCTGCTTAAGAATTGAATTTTGAAAGATCTAAAAGATTTTGACTTATGTCATTATAGAGATTTTGGCTTGCATTTGCTTTTCCCTCAGAGAAAGATGATCATGTATAAACCAATTCCATACAAATGCACGAACATGGATCAAATTCAAGAAACTGATTCTTAATTTCAAACAGTAAGAAAAAAACTCAATTGTTATTATGGATCTCTTCCTGTTCCTAACCTAGTAAGATACCTCATCAGAATTTGAGTCCACATAAGCTTCATCAGAATTTGAATCCACGTAAGCCTTGATAACACGTCTGTACTTCTCGGGGCTGTCATACCAGGTTGGCGTGTTGATGATCGCCTTTTCTAGCCAATACTCATCATACACTCTTTGCCTCGACATCTTCTCCAAGAATCCGTTCCAACCATCCATGGCTCGGGTCAATCGAACAGTCTTAGGTCTTCCCATAAGAAACCTAATGTAATCCCTTGCAAGCTTGACCAATTCCTCCCCAGTGATAATGTAGGTGTACTGCGAAAAAAGTATATTCATCAAAGCAAGATACGATATTTGAAGTTCAAATCTCTCCTGAAAGTTGTGTCAATTACCAAAAAGATGAAGCCTAGGGTTGCCAAAACCACTTGCAAGGTTTCATCTGCGATCCCAGCAAGACCACCATCTTCTCCTCCTGATCCTTCAGGACGCTCCTCACCATTTCCACCACCGCCACCACTGCCTCCCCGTGGAGGAATGTTGCCGCCACTGTCAGTATCATAAAAGTCTTTCTTTTGTATCTGCTCTCGCAACATATCTTCAACCGATTTCTTCCCCATAGCTTTCTCTATTGCTTTCCATGGCGATATCTAATAACAAAATTCATTATAACAATCACTAAAAACAAATTTGAAAAAAAAAAGAACACACTTATCATCAGCAAACAGAACAGCAAAGTTCTTAGAAACATACACAAAAGAAATCACTCTCCAGTTGCAAAGTAAATTCATTTCCACGCAGAAGAACTTAACATGAGGAAAAAGCATCTGACCTCATCACTACCATCAGGTTTATCCTTCCCACCAAATAAGCACACAGCAGGACTTTGTTTCGATTTCCCAGTAGGCAAACGACGGCGATGATCAAGAAGAGGCGAAAACTGAGTAGACACTGCAGCAGTAGCTCGAAGCGTAAATGAGGTACGCGGGCAGTAATCAAAGCGTACTGACGACCTAATAGGTACACTGGAGACACAATTTGGTCGTGTTATCCTTGCAGGATAGTAAGATGGTCGAAAACAATTAGCCTGAGTAAAACTCATCTTTATCCCAATGCTTCTCTTAATGCAATCACTTTCTGAAAAAAAATCAACAGCAAACAACGAACACAACCAATTAGAACCTAACATTGACCTAAACAAAGATTCTTCTGGGCATGATCAGAATTTGAGTATATAACAAAAGACGCCATTTCTAATCCAAATTCGGAGAAAAGGACAAATCTTTGGGATAATTATGTAGTGTTCATGGAACAATAAGCAATATAAGTTACCAGAAACCAATAACTTCGAATGTGGTAGTATAAAGGCACTGGTTCGGTAATTATAAGGTAAGAACAATGAGCAGCTCGCAAGAAATCGAAATATCATAGAGAAAGGAGAGTAAGAAACCATAAATCTACCTTTTCGAAGCCTTGACGAGATAGATAATTCGAAGCCCTAGTTGTCGCTTGGAGAGAAAGAATTCGATTTTTTCCCCCTTTGTATCCTGAAACAACGGAGAAGCCGAAACTATGTGAGAGGAGGAAGCGATCGACAAAGTTTTTATCTATCTTTGACAGATGCGGCTTAACGGCGTCGTTTTCACTTGAGCTCCGATGGTTCTAGACTTCTAGAGTCTCTAGACCATGGGTTGGTAAGACTAAACCGGTTTTATTGATAAGCTGGTCTAATTTCGACGCATGACTGCTTGGAATTGCAATTTGCATATTCGATGTTTTGGTTTGGTTTTGTTGGGAAGAAATATAATAATAATAGACTGAAATTGAGTTGGTTTTTTCTAATTTTGGTTGATTTTGATTTATAAATAAAAATATTTTTAATATTATCAAACTTGTAAAAGAATTAGCTTCGTTAGTCATCTTTCTCACAATTTATTCAATATTTTTTAAAAATAAAAGTAAAATTTGTAAAAGAACGTTCTAAATGCTATATTTATTATACAAACGATACTGGAAATATTTTGTCTCCTAATTATCAAAAACTTGAACTATTCAATAGAAAATCTCAAACGTTTGAACTCTGAAATGATCTAAATTGGTTGTTTGAGATAATCAAGTTTTTATGAGAATGATTTTCATCCAAGTAACTTGGTTGTTTTAAATTTTGATTACATATTCGTTTTTGATCTGATTTATGACCGACATGGAATTTCTCATAACGACAAGAAATTTTTTTGGATCATTGACTTTTGTTTAGTGGTACAAAGTGGCATTGACTTTGACTTAGAAAAAGCCAATCAATAATCGTGAAAGATATCTAACATTGATCAATGTATCATTTTGAATAGACCAAAATTACACTATAAATACATCAACACACCTTCTTCATTTCTTCACACAACTCTCCCTCACACAACATACTCCAAACACAAAATGACTTCCCAAAGAGCAATGTTGAAAAACGCTCTCATCCTTTTTCTCTTCACCTTAACCATTATGGCAAAAACCGCGTTTTCGCAACGGTGCAGTACAACCGGATGTGCAGCTAATCTATGCTGCAGCAGATATGGATATTGTGGCACTACAGCCGCCTACTGCGGTACCGGGTGCAGAAGCGGGCCTTGCAGCTCCCCAACCACACCTATCCCACCAACTCCTAGCGGCGGTGCAGGCGGTCTAAACGCTGATCCTCGTGATACAATTGAAAATGTTGTCACGCCAGCATTTTTTGATGGTATCATGAGCAAAGTTGGAAATGGCTGCCCAGCGAAAGGGTTCTACACTCGCCAGGCTTTCATCGCGGCCGCCCAATCGTTTGAGGCCTATAAAGGAACTGTCGCTAAGCGTGAGATTGCGGCTATGTTGGCTCAATTCTCTCATGAATCTGGAAGTAAGTTCATTATAAACCCTTCTAGTTTCACTACATAGAATGCATGTACTTTAATTAAGAAAATAATTATTTTCAAGAATATTATTACATCTAGCACTACAATAATGTTTCTTGGTTAATTTAACCCCAATTAATATTTATGAAATTTAGTGTGTGAACAATAAAATGATATATCTTTGTAAATAACTCTTATCGTTAATTGTGTCCCTATTTTTTGTATCGATTAATTAATTAATTAGAACCTCTCTATTATAAATTACGATCTTTTACGGTATGCAAGGTTTTTGCTACAAAGAAGAAATAGCTAGAGGGAAATACTGCTCACCGAGCACTGCATACCCTTGTACACCGGGAAAAGACTACTACGGTCGCGGTCCAATCCAAATCACATGGAACTACAACTACGGTGCAGCCGGAAAGTTCCTTGGACTCCCTCTATTGACTGATCCAGATATGGTGGCTAGTAGCCCACAAGTTGCCTTTCAGTGTGCCATGTGGTTCTGGAACCTAAATGTTCGTCCAGTCTTGGACCAAGGCTTTGGAGCCACCACTAGGAAGATCAATGGTGGCGAATGCAACGGTAACCGTCCTGCAGCGGTGCAGAGCAGAGTAAACTATTACTTGGAGTTCTGCAGGATGCTTGGGATCACTCCTGGAACAAATCTTAGTTGTTAAAGATGTTAAAATGTGGTTCATATGACACGGTTTTATAGTATAAGTGTGGTCGTGCATGTATGAGTCTATAACTAAAGGTGTCGAATAAAAAGATTATGCGGTGTATCCTAATGTACCAATATGTTGTTTGTATCGGTTGTCATAGAATGAAGTATATCAGCCAATCCATTATAAATGAATAATTTACTATAATTTCAACTTTTTTTTTTGGTTAATGGGTATCCAATTTCGCAGAGGATATGTTGTTTGATTTTTTGGCTTGAGAACAAATTACATAAGCTGAAACTTAAAGAGAAAATTCTTTAATAATGATATATTATGAATAAAAAGTGTGAACAAATGGTAAATTTTACAGAAGATTGTCTTTTTTTGTCTGAGAATGAAATAAGATGAAACTTAGTTAAGAAGAATATTTATAAGGGTGGTCTATAATGAAAAAAAAATGTGAACAGATGGTTAGTATTATTTTATTTTTAGTAGAAGTTGTTTATAAGTGTCTGAACCAAATGGTGAAAGTGAGAATGACTATAGGGAACCACTGCCGAGTAATGTAATATGAATGATGAGAATAGTGTTTTTGTAAAATTTCTATAACTAGGACCGATCGATAAATAGGCCTAAAAAATGTATGCATAGATATTCGAATGAAATATATAGACAGTTAAAACAAATTAAAAATGTAATTCCAATTTTTTTCAATGCATACGGATTATTAAGGATAGACACATCACACATGCAGTAGTTTGAACTAAGAAATAACAAAAATACTTCCACAAAAGATGGTCCACACACACGTAAAATAAGCGTGGACTTACACATGAGACTGAGAGCGTTCGTACGTAGACGCATCAGAATTCATAAACGACATCAAGAGGGCCTCTTTCGATGACTTCTTATTTGTCTCTGTTTACAGGAGGACCCCTCTAGGGCTTTTACCAGTCATCAAGACTCTTAATCTCTCTTAGATCATGGAATCTATGAAAAAAATGTTTTGCTGACAATTTTTTTTTTTCATTTTTGAGTTGAATTGTTAATGACGATTTCTGTATGGAAAGTGAAAAGCTATTTTAAAACTTATATAAATAATAAGTAAGTTTTTTTACATAACTAAATACAATATTTTTGGTTTAATTTGATAATGGTTTTCTGTTTTAAAAACACAACTTAAATGGATATAGAGTTTTTTTAGATCAAAGCTGGAATAGCATTTCGCAAAAGACCAAGAAGCAAAATCAACTCAATTCGCAGAGGAGGAGGCATAATAGTAATTTTGACTCTCACGTCACGGTTGTTGTTGGCTGTGAAACCAAGTGTGAAGCCAGTGGAAAGCTAGTTCGGGAAATACGTCTCTATTTTTGAAAACTTGGTCTGAGTTTCTTCATTTGCGCCTGCACGAGTGTAGAATGTAGGATCGATAAAAAAACCTATATTGAATATGATATTGTTCCTATCTTTATTTTTGAATCGAGTTAATAATGTATACAATGTCTCATATGATGGTGTATCAGTTTTGTAAAGAAGATGCGAACGCGAACTACCCGGGAAATAGAACTAGCGCTTCGTTTTTTAGATGCTCTTACAAAATCGTTTGAACGAGACTGGAAATATTTTTTCCCTAATTAACAAAAGCTTGAACTTTTCGCGATAGAAAATCTCAAACGTTTGAATTTGAACTAATCTAAACTTGATTATCAAGTTTTTATGAGAATGATTTTCATTTTAGTAACTTAGTTGTTTTAAATTTTGATTATTCGTTTTTGATCTGATCTATGACCGACATGGGATTTCGCATAATGACAAGAAAAAAAACCATGGGTCATTGACGGTTGTTTAGGGGTACAAAGTGGCATTGACTTTGACTTAGAAAAAGCCAATCAATAATCGTGAAAGATATCTAACATTTATCAATATATCATTTTGATAGACCAAATTAACACTATAAATACATCTACACACCTTCTTCATTTCTTCACACAACTATCCCTCCCGCAACACACTCCAAAACAAAATGGCTTCCCAAAGAGCAATGTTGAAAAACGCTCTCATCCTTTTTCTCTTCACCTTAACCATTATGGCAAAAACCGCGTTTTCGCAACGATGCAGTACAACCGGATGTGCAGCTAATCTATGCTGCAGCAGATATGGATATTGTGGCACCACAGCCGCCTACTGCGGTACCGGGTGCCGAAGCGGACCTTGCAGCTCCTCAACCACACCTATCCCACCAACTCCTAGCGGTGGTGCAGGCGGTCTAAACGCTGATCCTCGTGATACAATTGAAAATGTTGTCACACCAGCATTTTTTAATGGTATCATGAGCAAAGTCGGAAATGGCTGCCCAGCCAAAGGGTTCTACACTCGCCAGGCTTTCATCGCGGCCGCCCAATCGTTCCAGGCCTATAAAGGAACCGTCGCTAAGCGTGAGATTGCCGCTATGTTGGCTCAGTTTTCTCATGAATCTGGAAGTAAGTTCATTATAAACCCGTTTCGCTACATGAATGCATGTATTAATTAAGAAAATTAGTTTTTTTTGTTTTGGGGATAATTAATGGGTTAAGAAAAATAGTATTTTCGAGAATATGATTGCACCCAGCTACAATGTTTCTTGGTTTAATTTTAAAAAAGAAAGTATTTCATCATCATGAAAATACATTTCTATTAAATTTAGTGGGTGAACAAATTTTTTTCTGATATATGTTTTGAAATGAGTAACGATTCTTTTCCGTTATGTCAAGGTTTTTGCTACAAAGAAGAAATAGCTAGAGGGAAATACTGCTCAGCGAGCACAGCTTACCCTTGTGCACCGGGAAAGGACTACTACGGTCGTGGTCCCATCCAAATCACATGGAACTACAACTATGGTGCAGCCGGAAAGTTCCTTGGACTCCCTCTCTTGACCGATCCAGATATGGTGGCTCGTAGCCCACAAGTTGCCTTTCAGTGTGCCATGTGGTTCTGGAACCTAAATGTTCGTCCAGTCTTGGACCAAGGCTTTGGAGCCACCACGAGAAAGATCAATGGTGGCGAATGCAACGGTCGACGTCCTGCAGCGGTGCAGAGCAGAGTTAACTATTACTTGGAGTTCTGCAGGATGCTTGGGATCACTCCTGGAGCAAATCTTAGTTGTTAAAGATGTTAAAATGTGGTCATATGACACGGTTTCATAGTATAAGTGTGGCCGTGCACGTATGAGTTTATAACTAAAGGTGTCGAATAAAAAGATTATGCGGTGTATCCTAATGTACCAATGTGTTGTTTGTATCGGTTGTCATATAAAGAATGAAGTATATCAGGCAATCCATAATAAACGCATTTACGAAAATAAAATTTCAACCTTTTTCTATGGTTAATGGTTATCCAATTTTGCAGAGGATGTTTGTGTGATTTTTTGGCCTGAGAACAAATTACATAAGCTGAAAACTTAAGAGAAATTTTTTAAGAATGATATATATAATGAATAAAAAGTGTGAACAAATGGTAAATTTTACAGAAGATTGTCTTTTTTGTCTGAGAATGAAGCAAGATGAAACTTAAGAATAATATTTACAAGGGTGATATATTATGAATAAAAAATGTGAACAGATGGTTAGTATATTTTTTTCTTTTTTTTTTTAGTATAAGTGTCTGAACTAAATGGTGAAAGTGAGAATCACAAAAGGGAACCACTGCCGAGTAATGTATATTTGTATTAGGCCTGGGCGTTCAGATATTTGGGTCGGATTCGGGTCGGATTTTCGAGTTCGGGTTTTTCGGGTTTAGAAAATTAAGATCTGTTTGGGTATTTTAAAACTTCGGGTTCGGGTCGGGTTCGGGTCGGGTATTTCGGGTTCGGAATCGGGTTTACCCGAAGTATCCAAATATTAAAATTTTTGTATCCGATTCTATGCAAAGTATTAAAAATACTCAAAAAAACTATAAAACCCAAGTATTGTTTACCCGAATTTAGTCAAAAGTAGCTAAAACACCCGAAAATATCATAACATCCGAATAATTTAGGCACTTAGTTACTACAAGTATAAATATTATTAATATATTATAACTATGTACATATATTTCGGGTATGTTCGGGTACTTGTTCGGGTTCGGGTTCGGATCGGGTTCGGATTCGGGTTTTCGGGTTGGGAAGTTTAGAATCCGTTCAGGTATTTTAAAACTTCGGATTCGGGTTCGGGCCTAGTTTTTTGGGTCGGGTTCGGTTCGGTTCTTCGGGTTCGGGTTTTATGCCCAGGCCTAATTTGTATGATGAGAATAGTTTTTTTTTGTAAAATTTCCATAGCTAGGACCGATCGATAAATAGGCCAGAAAAATGTATGCATATGTATATATATTCGAATGAAATAAGATATTGACAGTTAAAAAAATGAAGTAAAAAAAAATTCCAACTTTTTTCAATACATACGGATTATTAAGGATAGCCATACATGCAGTAGTTTGAAGTTTGAACTAAGGAAAATATCTTCAAAACAGCAAAAGACTTCCAGAAAAAATGGTCCACATATCAGACGTAAAATGAGCGTGGACTTACACATGAGACTGAGAGCGTTCGTACGCAGAATTCATAAACGACATCAAGAGGGCCTCTTTCGATGACTTCTTATTTGTCTCTGTTTACAGGAGGACCCCTCTAGGGCTTTTACCAGTCATCAAGACTCTTAATCTCTTAGATCATTGAATCTATGAAAATAATTGTTGTGCTGACAACATTTTTTTTTCTTTTCATTTTTGAGTTGAATTGTTGATGATGTTTTCTTTATGGAAAGTGAAAAGCTTTTTTAAAATTTAAATAAATAATAAGATTTTTTACATTATTAAACACTATATTTTTGGTTATAATAGTTTTCTGTTTTATAAACACAACATAAAATGGATATCTAGTTTTTTTAGATCAAAGCTTGATTAACCTTTCACAAAAGACCAATAAGCAAAATTCGAAGAGGAGGCATAGTAGTGATGTCGAATCTCGCACGTCACGGTTTTGTTGGCTGTGAAACCAAATTTGAAGCCAGCGGAAAGCTAGTTCGAGAAGTGCGTAAGTGAAAGGAAGATGTTCTATTCCTTATGGTGAAGTCTATATTTTTGAAAACTTGGTCTGAGTTCTTCGTTTGCCCCTGCACGAGTGTCGTCTATATGTGTAGAATATAGGATCGATAAAAAAAACTACATTGAATATGATGTCCCTATCTTTATTGTTGGATCGAGTTAATAATGTATACATTATTCCTCATATATGTAAAGATGATGCGAACGCGAACAATCCGAACATAAAGCATGTGAGTGAAAAATGAGCGGATATTTATCTAGTATAGGGATAAAGTAAAAAATCAGATTAAAACTATAAAACAACATTCTTTATACAACAAGTATAAAATCGCCACTTAAAATGGAAATAATTTTAGATAATTAAAAACAATACCAATTGGCATGACATAGAATAGATATAGCGGCCACTAGATAAAATAAGTAAAAACATAAGCACACTCAAGATCAAATCCGAAATATCTTTTCAAGATAAGATTTGATCTGTGCATCGTGAAATCATCATAAATTTATAATTTCAGATTACGAATCAAAAATAAATAGTATTAAGTTCTTACATAGTTATATCTTGAAAAACAAAGAGTTCCTTCACGTGAGCATGTGACATGCTTGAGTTGACTTTGAATGGATAGGGCCACGTCAACGCATTCAAGGATCCGTAATTAGCGCTTAAGTAAAACCTCTTTATTTGTCGTGACTCGCGACCCCCTTTTTAATTACGTTTTTAGTCTACACAAGATTTCATTAATGATAATTTTAATACTATTGTAATTAGTTTGCAATGTTAACTAAAATTCTCATTACGTGTGAAAACTTAAGATTATCATTTCCAGACCATCGCAAGTTCCTTGAAAGTTGAAAACCTATGTACGTGCTTATATTCTAATGGCATATTCGCCTCTGTATATAATATACAGCTGCAGATTATAATATGGATTCATGGACTTCAATTTCAAATCAATTGTGTAGCACATAGGTTTGAAAAAAAAAAAGTATCACATACCTTGATTTTATGCGTGGAGTGTAAGTAAGAAATATCGATGAATCAGTTAGCAAAATTAACCCCAAAAGAAAAAAGAAGTAAGCAATAATATATATTCAACAGTCATGTTAGAAAATATATTAATAACGATCTCCTCGCTAATTAGTATTCCAAAGAGAAACCAATAAGAAATTATTGGATAGTTCGATACTTAAAATTGATGTCCAGTTGAGAATGGTTTTCAAAACTATATTATATATATATTTACTGTTTCAAACAAAATATTGTATAAATATTTGGCGAATTTCTAAAGTTAAGTTGACCAGCACATCTTCTGGTTAAATGTTTCACTCGTATCGCGGATTTACTCGTCGTTGAAAAAGTCTTTTACGCAAAATCTAACTTATTTACTCTCCTGGTTCCTAGTAGTATAATCTGATATACATCGTTAAGCAACCTATTATTATTGTTATTTTTATGTACACGTACGATGTACAAATTATAGTTTTCGTCACCTGAATTATTTGATGCTAGTTTTCTTCAGAATTGAGTTTTTAGTTCAACGAATACGGAACGACAATGAATCTAGCTAATAGTTGTATACGCATGCACAATTTACTATTTTTATTGTTATTTTCTTAATTAGTTATTTCGAAGTTCGAACGGATCAGTACGATTTAATTAGTTTACTCTGTTCTCATATAAGGTTCAGACTTAAGAAAAAGAAAAAAACAACTAAAGACTAAACTACCTACACCGTGGTTTATTTTCATTGTTCTTTGTTAATTAGCCATATCGAGATATAAGTTATATATTTCAATGTTACAAGATATTAGCGCTCTAATAAGATAATGAATTTAAACCAACAAGGGATTATCTTCAGAATGATTATACTATTAGATTCATTTTCGTCTCTTACTCTAATGCAGCCAAACGTTATGACTAAGTCCAAATTCAAATCATCATAGTAATTCTCCTTAATCACAACTACAGGAAAAGGAATGAGTCATGACTTTCTTGTAAAACATTAATTAAAATTTGACCAAGCATAATTTAGTATTACCAATTATACACTATAAATACGTCCATATATCCTCCTTGTTTCTTCTCACAACTCTCCCTCCAAAACATTCCTTCAAAGAAAGAAAGAAAAATGGCGACACAAAATGCGATTTCGAAAAACACTCTCATCATTTTCCTCTTCACTCTAACCATCATGACGGAAACCGCGTTTTCACAAAACTGCGGTACAACCGGGTGTAAAGGCAACATGTGCTGCAGCAGGTGGGGATATTGTGGTACCACAAAAGCCTACTGTGGCACTGGGTGTCAGAGTGGACCTTGTACCTCTAAACCTAAACCTACTCCGACTCCCAGCGGTAGTGGCGGTCTAAATGCTGGTCCTCGTGGTACCATCGCGAGCGTTGTCACACCAGCGTTCTTCAACAGCATCATGAGTAAAGTCGGAAGCGGTTGCCCAGCCAAAGGGTTTTACACTCGCCAGGCTTTCATCGCGGCCGCTGAATCCTTCGCAGCCTACAAAGGAACTGTTGCTAAGCGTGAGATTGCCGCCATGTTGGCTCAGTTCTCTCACGAATCTGGAAGTAAGTTCAACGTTGATTACATTTTCTCTCTTTTTTTCTCTATAAATTATGTTTCAAAAAATGTCTAAAATGAGTTTTTTGGTTAGGTATCTCGGATTTGTCTGTTTGCATTATAAAATTTATTTTGATAACTGAAGAAGCATATAGAGACGAGAATATTTTCCTCATAAGATATAAGGACTTGCTAGCTTTATTAGTAAACAAATTCGATAATGTTTCTAAAAGAAGTTTGAAATAAAGTCTATCTCTTTGGTTATGTATAGGTTTTTGTTACAAAGAAGAAATAGCCAGAGGAAGGTATTGCTCACCAAGCACAACATATCCTTGTCAACCGGGCAAGAACTACTACGGTCGTGGTCCGATCCAAATCACATGGAACTACAACTATGGTGCAGCCGGAAAGTTCCTTGGACTTCCTCTCTTGAAGGACCCAGATATGGTGGCTCGTAGCCCAACTGTGGCTTTCAAGTGTGCCATGTGGTTTTGGAACAAGAATGTGCGTCCGGTTTTGAGCCAAGGGTTTGGTGCAACTACGAGGAGGATCAACGGTGGTGAATGTAACGGTGGGCGTCCAGCTGCAGTGCAGAGCAGGGTTAACCATTACTTGGACTTCTGCAAGAAGCTTGGGGTCACTCCTGGAACCAATCTCTCATGTTGAAGACACTACTACTTTATGAGGGTTTTCTATTAATGTCGTGTGGGTTAAGAATTCCGTGTCGAATAAATAAAGTGAAGTCGAAAATACTAGAATTTATAAAATTGTAAGAGATTAGAAGTCATATTGTGTGGTTGGTGTCTCTTAAGGTAACTGTCACTGAGTTGTGTGTTGTTTGTATCCGCGCGCTAGCATAACTAATAAAAATGGAACTATTATCCAATAAACATATTGGTTTCCCTGTTTTTCACACTAGACTAGTATACATGCATCTATATAAGCAACGAAAAATACTTTTCTTGTATCATCACATCTTTCCCTGTTATGGTTTGGTAGAAAAGAAATTAGAGTATTAGCGGAACCAAACGAGGCTTGTGATTGACGATAACAACAACAAGAAAAAAGAAGAAGAAGAGGGAATAATGTTACAGATCACATATGATCTGATCATTTCTAACCGTCATGAAATTCGTCGTACATTTGACAACTAGGATCCATGAGATCAAAACATAATTAAGGATGTCTTAGCCTTTGGGTAACATTTTATGCTATTGTTGGATTTCTGAAAAAATAAACTAGTGTTTTTTTTTTGTTTTGGGACTGGCTTAACCTGGAGGCCATATTGGTTATTTGGTGATCTGAATCTAATTTCCTAAGAACCACCTTCAATTTTTATTTTTTAATGATTTTTTAATATTGCACATGTTTACATAATTTGCTCCCTTTTAAAGTGCATCTGAGAGTCATGGGGATGGAACATTGATAACAAAGGCAACAGATTGTCACGTGAAAGATTAATTCCAATTTCAGCTTCTCAAAAGTCCAGGGTTAATAGTTGACTTGCGAATTTATAGTGTTCAAATAGTAGCTAGATCTAGAGAATATTATTCATATGTGTAGTCTCCACAAATTTCCAGTAAAAGCTTAATATTCAAAGTATCAAGACTATATTAATAAAGACTTCTGAATTTTTTTAAAAGAAAATGGTTTTATTAGTCATTATGTAGTTGACCAAATCAATTACAAACCGACTGATCTTGAACTACAAATACGTCCACAAACCCTCGTGTCTACCCAATTTTTCCATTTCTAAACACTCCTTTGCTATAAACAAAATGACCAGCCAAAACGCGATTCTAAAAAACGCTCTCGTTTATTTCCTCTTCATTCTAGCAATTTTGGCCGAGACCGTGTTCTCGCAGAACTGCATGGATACTAGTTGCCCTGGCCTTAAGGAATGTTGCAGCAGATGGGGTTTCTGTGGCACTAAAGATGATTACTGTGGATTCTTTTGTTTCAGTGGCCCTTGCAATATCAAGGGAAAATCCTACGGATATGACTACAACGTGGATGCTGGTCCACGTGGTAAAATAGAGACCGTTATCACACCAGCGTTGTTCGATAGCATCATGAGCAAAGTCGAAAGCAACTGCTCGGCAAAAGGATTCTACACTTACGAGGCTTTCATCACTGCTTTCAAATCGTTTGGAGCTTACAAAGGAAAGGTGGCTAAACGTGAAATCGCTGCCATATTGGCTCATTTCTCATATGGATCTAAAAGTAAGTTCATTATAGTACTATAGTGACAAAAATAAAAATCATTCCCATCGGCGTTTACATTTGCGTTCAATATTTGAAAATCAATGGTTACATGCAAAGTTTCGTGTTGTTGCATCTAAAATAATCAATATTCTGGCACTGCAATGTTTTTTTTTTTTTTTGAAGCTTTATAGCTAATCACTACAAGAAATATGCACATTGTTAGCGCGAAAAATCTGCTATCATACATATAACATAGCGAATTCACAAATGCTATGACATCGGCAGCTATGGTAGGTGTCACCCATACGATAGCGTTTTTAACATGCTATTAAAAGTCGTTCAATTGTAGCGGTAATAGAATGCTGTAATATACTATATTATAGCACTCATTTAGTGCTATTTTATATTGTATTGTAGCAATTTTTATATTTGCTATAGAAATTTAATTAGATTTATCTATAATTATTATATTTGAATCCTGTTTTGCAAAACAAAATTTAAATGAATTTCTAATATTATTTTTCTATTTCATAAATCATCAACATACATAATATTACATTATCCATTTTTACATAACATCATATCAAGTATTAAACAAAATAAAGCTAACATCATAAAGATAAACTTCAATCTCGTCTCATCTTTAAGTTTCGCCTTCCAGTCAGCATTTCCGTGCATAATCCCTGTAAGCATGTGTGTATGAGATAGACATAACGGAAAGAAAGAAATAAATCTATTTCTTATATGAATACAAAAAAGTTGTGTCTAATGTCTATCTATGGCTGAAGATGAATAAGCGACAGTAGAAAAGGATTTGTTGGATTAAAGCTTCTAAATTAACAACAATAATAGCGAGCCTGTTCAACACTTAATGATCAATGGTCAATCTAATTTTTAAGGCATTATAACAAGGACCAACATTCCATACACCATATAGAAGATCTTTAAAAAATAATATCAGTGATATACATTTTAAATTAAAAAAATTAATTAGTGCTAGAAGTACCTCATGAACAAATTTTTATTTTGATCCTTCGGCTCATATTCGTCCTGTCAAATAAACAAACACATGAACATTAATTAATTCTTAAGAAACTAATCTGTTTTATCACCAATCTAAACACTGGTTTCTACAAAGAATTGATTTGGTACTAGAGCAATGAAACCAAATCTAGACTTACTTGACAGATGATGCACTTTCTATATTCAAGTAGTGTATCTAAACAGAATGGTTGAGACTTTCCGGAGATAGCTTTTGATCTGTTTTTAACCCACAAAACAAACACAACATCCCAGAACATAGTGAAAGCTTAACATGACTATTTGAGCTAGTTTCACCTTAAAACAGTAATATACTAGTGTACTTATCTACAAGGAACTTGTAGTTGATCTTAAAGCCTAGAATTTTGCATTGTATCACTCACTATCACAGACGTTTAGCCAAAAAAACAAGATTGCAATCAAGGTGAATCAAAGCTACAAAACTAATTTAATCAAATTAATGATCCAAAACTAGTGGAGACCAAGAGAAAGCATTAGCTGCAAATACTCTTAAAGTAAACACACCACACCACATCACAAAAAAAAACAGCTTTGAAATCATCAGAATAAAGAAAAGAAAAGAAAAGAGCAAGGTATACATATTCTTAAAAGACTACCTCTTTGGCGAGAATTCGTCCTCAACAGGTTCCACCTCTTCCTTATAAGGTCCACAAGCTTGAAAATCACGACAAGATAGTCAAATCTAGACTCACTAAGACACTCTCATGAAAAGGAAAAGACAGAAACTACAGACAAGTATACGAGTAAAGAATAGGTAGAATTACTTGTCCACATCAATCCCAATTCGACCATTAGCAACAATGTCATACATGAAACGTTTCTAGGATTTGCACTACAAATTATGAAAAGATTTGAGAACATAATCAGTAAAGAGAGAAACGAAAGTAAGAAAAACTGATTCACAAATCATGAACCTAGAAACTAAAATCATAGATCCAACAAAATCAAGCCAAATTCCAGATTTTGATTTAAGACAGCAGGCTTCGGAGATTTACCTGGGAGTCTTAAACACAGCCACGAAGCACGACGAGCGTCGATAACGATTTTGTAAGCGACAGAGAGGATTTTGCGTTCCTCGACGGTGAGTTCGTCTTTGTCGACCAAATCTGGTTGTGGTGCCGCCTTTTGAGATCAGAGACGAAGGATTCAGATCTGAGAGAAGAGAGAGATAGATTTGCGAGGTAAACGAACTCTTCCCTTGCTCAGGATGATGCTGGTGGTGCCGCCATTAGAGATTGGAGATGAAGGATTCAGATCTGAGAGAGATCTTTGCTTTGTTTTGTATGGGGAGAAGTGAAGAATCTGGAGAGGAAGCTAGTGACGAGGTATGAGAGGATAAAGAAGAATGAGAAAAAAAATGAGAGTAATTAGTTTTTTTTAGTCCAGAGTGAATTTTTTTTTTTGGTTGGGCGCTACTCGTAAAAATTTTGGTAAGTATCGGCGGTTCAGAGTGAAGGTTTTATTTCTACGTAAAGGTTTTTGTTACAAAGAAGAAATATCCAACGAGAGGTACTGTTCAAAGAGCAAGAAGTACCCTTGTGAACCGGGGAAAAACTACTATGGTCGCGGTTTGCTACAATCAATCACATGGAACGAGTATTATGGTGCTGCCGGCAAGCACCTGGGGCTACCTCTGTTGAAGGATCCAGATCTGGTGGCTCGTAGTCCAGAAGTTGCTTTCAAATTCGCAATGTGGTTCTGGAATAGAAACGTGCGTCCGGCTTTGTACTTAGGATTTGGAGAAATCACAAAGAGAGTTGATGGCCGTGAATGTGGTAACTGGCGTCGTGATGATACGAAGAACAAGATTAAGCAATACATAGAGTTCTGCGAGATGCTTGGGGTAACTCCTGATCAAGGTCTAGATTGTTAAAGTCATTAATGTGTGGCAATACTTTTAAATTAATAATAACTAATTTGATGGACCTACGTATAATAAAATATATTTGGTTTAAACTCAAATCCAATCCAAAAACGTACAAGATTTTAGTTTGATAATTACTTTTCAAAAATCTGAACTTCAAACCAACGGTAAAATTCCATTTGGAAAACCGTTGACATACCTCCATATATTCGGCCCAATAGTTGATAAGCTAATAAAAAAATAGAAATTTAACATTCCCTTTTTCCTTATTTAAAAAAAATAAGGTTGGGACGTTTCTTTGTTTTAGGTATCGGAAATAAAAGGGAATCAGTTATTCCTCTTTGTTCTTTGATTTTTCTGCTCATCTTAGAAATTAATGTTTTATAAGAAATTTATATCTGTAACCGTGGTTATTAAAAACAGGTGACGACACCTCCAATAATCAGCCCAATAAATAGAAAGGCCCAATAATCGAATTTATTGTTTTAGTTGGGTATTCGGTGTGTCTCAATTTTTAGGGTTGGTGTCCGAGACAATGGAGAAAGATGAAAGTGTATGCTCTGGGTTGGGAAGCGATTCAACATAGGAGGTCGTAAAGTTAATTCTTCTTCAGAAAATTTTAACATAGTCTTATTTTATCTATTGATTGATGATGACGGTGAAACTGTAGATTGTGATTAGCTCGGTTTTTCCCATTTATCAGGGAGAGTGCTAAATCTCGACAAAGCAAGTTCCCCGAAGCCAACATGCATGTAGCTATTGGAGGGCTGCTGATATGGCTTGATCTTTATGATATAATTTATGTATGGCTGATGCTTTCCTTTCATTTTTAATGAATTTTCGGACCAAATTGATAGATTTGGGCTTTAACATGGGATTCCAACTCAAAACCAATTGGCAATGAGTGGATTGACCATAACCCTTTATATATCACTTGATAATTTCTCCAACTTCCGATGTGGGACTTTCTCTCATTAACACCCCCCCCCCCCCCCCCCCCCCACGCTCAGGCATCGTTGGCTCTGAAGCGTGGGCATATGTGGGAACAACATCCACGGGGTGGCCCGATTTGGGACTTCAATAACACTCTCCCTCAGGCTCAGGCATGAACATCTGAAGCGTGGACATATGTGGGAACAACATCCACAGGGTGGCCCAACGATCGGGTGGCTCTGCTACCATGATAGATTTGGGCTTTAACATGGGCTTCCAACTCAAAACCAATTGGCAATGAGTGGATTGACTCTAACCCTTTATATATCACTTGATAATTTCTCCAACTTCCGATGTGGGACTTTCACTCACTAAGTTTGGCAATCGAAACTCAAACCATAAAATTTGGAGCTCTTTAAAGACGTACACAAAATGAAAACTTTTACTCTTTAGTCAAAAAGTTTAAAATTGAATTTCAAATCGTTTGGACGTTTAGTTTTAACATATTCCATTTAGTTTAATATTCATCCTTCAATATACTAGTCAATGTTAAACAAAAAACTCAAGAAGATATTTGTTTCTTAGCCTTAGTAGATGTAATATGCAATGATGTTAGGCCATGACTTTTGAATAAATGACAATACATGTTAATTAGTACACCGCAACCTCCAAATGAGAAAAAAAAAAAAGAATTATATGAGTAAGCATCTATGATAATTCATTTTTACCCATATAAAAAGGTTCCTTCCAAGTGGTCGACGAATACCCGAAGATATTGACTTTTTTAGTCACCGGTACCGCTGAGGTGACCATCCTAGAAGGAAAATTTTGGAAGATATTATAACTATCTTCAGTAATGTATATGGATTTGTTGACGAAAAAAATAATTATACAATATATACTAGAAGAATCAGTCAGTGTTCATGAATGTCTACTCTATGAAACTTAAGATCTTTTTATAATAAGATACACCTACGAAGAACTCTACTTTAAGATGAAAGAATGAGTCCGAATAAAATTGAAAGAATGACTTTTTTTTTTTTTGAAAGAATGAGTTAGTACTTCGTAGTTGATAGACTTTAGCATGAAGTTAAGAACTAAGGTTTGAGTACTTTTTTTTTTTTTTAAGGTTTGAGTAATTTCAATGCGATTTAAATCATTGTAATTTGTAAGTGATCATTATGAATATCTCTTAAACTTTAAAATTTTCCACGCGGGGACTCGGATTTTAAAAAATCATTGAAAAGAATGAGTTGGTTGTTGAATCATAATTCATACGATCCCTGAAAGTCCGGACCAGTGACCGAGCCGGAACCCACAACGTCCGGTACGGTTGTCACTTCCACCAAAAAAGGCGAAACCTAGAGCTTTGAATTGAATTGTCAAATATAATTGCTGTCTACTCTTCAACGTATGCAACGTAACTTGTATGACTGTGCATTTATCATTTTTTATCGGCAAATTTTAGCCTTATACTAAAGACATAATCTCTTAATTTTAATAAGTAACATGGCCTTTTTGTTGACGTTGCCCTTCTCTTGTCAACAATCTTCTTGGTTTTAAGATAGATATGGATGGTTCAGAATGTCATATAGTATAATTTATTACTCTACGCTTTGATTGATGACATTTTTATTCCGATTTTAATCCACTTTTCGCGTCTTTTATTATATACTTCTATTATTTGTAGGATGGAAAAAAAAAGGAATACATTGAAGAAGGGAAAATAATTTGAAACATGTTTTAAAAAATATACTAAAACTGAGAATCATTTTTTGCTAACTTAAAATTGAAATTCATACATTTGATGGAATTTGAATAGCCGCCGGGTAATGGACCCAACCAAATACTCACTTAGTCACATGGTACCAAGATTTATAGTGATATATGCGACATATCTCTATCACATAGTCACATGGTACCACGATTTATAGTGACAATATGTGACTTCTCTACTTAGAGGCGGCTCTAAGAAACTCTAGAGGAACTAGCCACTGATCGACATTAGATTAGATAATTTATCAAATACATTTGAAATGTTTATCTTTAGTAAGATAAATATCAAACGGACAAAACTTAATCCAAGGACTTGTCTTCATATCGTCTATTAAGAGTCGAATCTAATAAATGAAAAATAAACGATTTAGGTTTAATTCAGTTTTAGAAAAAAGACAAAATCTTTTAGCTTTATGTCGGCTGTTTGCTCCATATAGTTTGTACATGTACATAGATTAATAAAAAATCTAAATGAACCTAAATGAATTTTCTATGTATTTATTTCTATATAGTTTGTACATGTAACAGTTTAATAAAACATTTAAACGAACCTTTTTGTTTGTCCAATCATTGGGAAATCATATAATATTTTAAAAAATCATGCAACAGAAGTGAGAAATATTAATAAATAATTGTTCTGTTTAAAAACAGAAAATTTAAATTAGACCAAGTCCACATTATTTATCCTAAGTAAGAAGAAGACCAAAAGTCAAAATCATTCCAAAATACATACATATGTATCCCTATTATACAAAAAAAAAAAAGACATTTACATCCACTCATCCCATGAGGCAAATGACCAAACTATCCAACATCTATCCCTATATATACCTCACCACCTTTTCCCTCTCATCCACAAACAATAACACAAAACATGGCTTTCACAAAAATCTCCGTAGTCCTTCTTCTCTGCCTCTTGGGTTTCTATTCTGAAACCGTCAAGTCTCAAAACTGCGGTTGCGCTCCAAACCTCTGTTGCAGCCAGTTCGGTTACTGTGGTACCGACGATGCATACTGCGGTGCTGGATGCCGATCAGGTCCTTGTAGAGGCAGTGGAACCCCGACTGGTGGATCGGTCGGTAGCATTGTGACACAAGGTTTCTTTAACAACATTATCAACCAAGCTGGTAATGGTTGCGCCGGGAAAAGATTCTACACCCGTGACTCTTTCGTTAACGCCGCTAATACTTTCCCCAACTTTGCCAATTCCGTTACCAGACGTGAAATTGCTACCATGTTTGCTCATTTCACTCACGAGACCGGACGTAAGATTCATTTCTCCCTTCTTTTTAATTTTTTATAATATAAAAAGAAATTAGTAATTTTTGTCTGTGTATACATCTACTTTAGTCATGACCGATTCTAAGTTTATAACTTCTAATAATTAATCTAAACGAATGATTGGATATTTCTAAACCTGAGGATTTGATATTTTAAAACGTTTGCATTATTTGAAATTTACAATTTAAAAATGAGGATTATAATTTTATAACACGTTAAGTATTTAAAGCAAAACAATATTGGTCTAAGACATATAAGATTAAACATTCAATTAATATAGTAAAAACTGAACATTTGACTTGATCTCAAGTAATTAAGATGATCCTAATTAAAGCACTCTTCTGTTTCATGTGCATCTCGCTCCACGTATTAGATTTCTGCTACATAGAAGAGATTAACGGAGCATCACGTAACTACTGCCAGAGCAGCAACACACAATACCCATGTGCACCTGGCAAAGGCTACTTCGGTCGTGGTCCGATCCAACTATCATGGAACTACAACTACGGAGCGTGTGGTCAAAGTCTCGGTCTTGACCTTTTACGCCAGCCCGAACTTGTCGGTAGCAACCCAACTGTAGCTTTCAGGACGGGTTTGTGGTTTTGGATGAACAGCGTAAGGCCGGTTCTGAACCAAGGGTTTGGAGCCACCATTAGAGCCATCAATGGAATGGAATGTAACGGTGGTAATTCCGGTGCAGTCAACGCAAGGATTGGATACTATAGAGACTATTGTGGACAGCTTGGTGTGGACCCTGGTCCTAACCTTAGTTGCTAAAAAAACTTTGAACCCAAACACGCACACTTGTGACGTGGCACGTGATAAGATGGGATAATAAGTGAGATAATAAATTTAAATTTCACACCAAGAGATAATAAAAAAAAAAAGAGATAATAAATTTAAATTTCACACGTATGTACTTTATGTTGGGTCTCAGTGTTCCCTGCGTCACAAGCAAAAAATGGTTGTAATAATTAATAAACTTGTGAAAGTGATTTTCTTTTCTTATGTGACTTCTTATGAAAGTGAATTTTAAGATTGATAGATGTTTGAGTTTGACACTTACAATATCTGCTTTTGGGATATTCGCACGAATTGATATTATAATATTTTATAATCTTGTATTTATCACACCAAAAACAAAAAGTTTCCAAAAAAAAAATCTTAATGATTAACGGTGTGGTCACCACCACATTAGTAGTTTAATAGTTTTGAAAGATTTTTTTTTTTGTCAACGGATTCATTAGAGATATATGCAGCCCAATGTAATCAAAGAGTCTAAACGTACGTTAAGAGATGCAGCTTAGCGTATGTTAGTGCAAATTTTTTTTTTTTTTTTTTTTTTTTTTTTTTTTTTTTTAAAACTAAAATAATATTAATAATGGGCTTCCCATAACTGGGCTTCGTCTTGGGCATTACAATTGGAAAAAACAGTTACAAAATGGGAAAATAAGAAAATTATCCATCCCGGAGATTGGATCTGAACTTGCTGATTGACCGGAAAGCAGAGACGTTAGCACAAGCACCAGCGAAAGCAAAATCCACGGCTTTGCGACAGCAACACTGAACCGGAGAGCATTGTCGGAAGCTTTCGGTCTCCCACGCCACTCCCAATCCGATGAACCACCTAACCCGCTACAGATTTCCTGGAATGCTCACAACTCCGACTTAACGGCTCTACTATGTCAGGTCCCGATCCTAGCAACCCAACACATGAGTTCTAACACCAATCTCCAGATCCGGTAACCTCAAAATTTCCCGACCAAGTATCTCATCAAATCCGGTCCGGTGGATACAACATCGTGGCAGTTCCAAAGGTTGGGTGCTCAAGCCAACGCCTAAGAACAGAATCCCCACGAAAGCCTTCTAAGATTCCTAAGAATCTATGTTAGTGCAATTAAGTACAAATGTTAGAAAGTTTCCCCAAAAACGGTAATTATGTAGGAATAGATGTTGTACTCTTATTACGTTCACAATCTCCTCATATAATAATACAGATATAATGATTAATATTATCGTTTGGATTCAATCTGGTTAGATATATAGGATCTATTAGGATGTATAAGTTGTATATATAAAAAATCATCTATATGTTATAACTTTAAAGCCTTTCATTTCGTAATTCAGATGATTGATCTAATGATCTTCCAAGTTCCAAATTTGACTTTTCAACGGTGAAATTACGATTTATCATGAGAAATTCCTAAAAATAGCCCTAAAACAAGTTTTATTGACAATAATAGCACACACTCCATAAACTTCCAAAAATAGCACTAGTTAGCTTACTATTAGTGTTTTTGTTCTAAAAATTTTATCACTAGTTTTTTTTTCAATAATACCACAATTTTTATATAAAAGCTATACAACAAAATAAATTAGAAATAAATTTAAAATATTATATTTGGGTTCTCTATTTCCAATTTAGGGTAGCCCTGAGACTTATTATCCGGGATCCGGGATCCGATCCGGGATCCGTTACTATCCGCTCCGGAAAATAGGATATCCGGGACGTCCGGATCCGGATCCGGATAATGAAATTACAGATCCGGCCGGATCCGGATCCGGATCCGGATAACAATATTTTAAAGAACCGGATATCCGTAGATCCGGTGGTATCATTATACATCTCACTTTTTTGCCCATTTAACGTCAAACTCAAAACTATAATTAAACTTTTATACTACAAAGCCCAGGCCCAAGCATAATAATGAAACATTCCTAGGAAAATCCCAAGCCCAAACGTTTATTACTTCTAAACCAATTTGTGTTGATATCCAATAACGTAAAAATAGATCTAGGTTTTCTCTTTGGTCGCCTCCTTCGCCGACGAGATCTTGTTGATCGATTCATGGTTCAACATCCAAGCAGTTCAAGTCCAAATCTCAAAATTTCTAGATCCAAATCGGAGATCTCTCTCTTCCATCCTCCATCTCTAGTTTAACTACTCTTATTTTATAGATTTTCGAATTTCTTTCACCAATTTTCTTGATTTTTTCTTTGTACCGGTGATTGATTGTTATCCAAATGGATAGAGATTCATGAGTTTCAAGTTTTATACATGATTCAGATCGAAGGTTTACAAAAAAAAAAAAACATGATTCGGATCCGGATATCCGCGGATATCCGGGTTTTTTCACGGATACCCGAAACCCGGATATCCGGGTTCTCCGGATCCGGATCCGGATACTAAAACTGCAGATCCGCCGGATCCGGATCCGGATACACCTAAAAACCCCGGATATCCGGATCCGTCACAGGGCTAATTTAGGGTATATATTTCCACCATTTAAAAGAGATTTTGATTCATTTTAATATTAGTTTATGGTATTATATTTGGGTTCCCTATTTCCAATTTAGGGTATATATTTCCACCATTTAAAAGAGATTTTTTTCTTTTAATATTAGTTTGTGGTATTATATTTGGGTTCTCTATTTCCAAATTAGGGTATATATTTCCACTATTTAATAACAATTTTGATTCAATTTAATATTAGATTAGTGTTTGCTTTCTTTTTTATTTTTTATTTTTTATTTTCATTAAGTTTAATTGAAGTTTATGGTGCTATTTGTGGAACTTTTCAAATGAGGTGCTATTTTTGGAAAAAACAACTTTTTTGGGGCTATTTGTGTCAATCTCACTTTTATCATCTGAGTCGGCTTTTGGAAGAGGCTCGAGAGACGAGGGGCAACTGATTGGGGACTCGGTTTGTATTATTGTAATTAATCAAGCAACACTCCAATATTTTTTTGGATCGTTTAGTACTTTAGTAATGAGTAGTCAATTTCGATATTTTATTTTTATTTTTTATGAAACAACAATTTCAACATTTTTTCAGGCTCGATGTTCCCAGCCGTCGACAATTCTCTAATATCCACTTCAGAAATTACCACATTTATATTTTTTGGTTAACAAAATATTATTATTCGTGAAGGGCGGCTCTTCTTTGTTGTCTCAAAAAACAAACCGACAGTAATCTACAAAAGAAAAACAAAAAAATATAGCCTACAAGATTTGTACTCATTAGTTCCAAATTCAATGTGTAACCATGTAATAGATCCTAATTCAACCAATTATTTTTCCAACTACAAATTCCAATCTGAGTTATTTTGTTTTTAAAAGAAAATTCAATTGCCCATACATCTTCGGCAGACTAACAGTCAAAACCCAAAACCATTGTTTAATAAATGAAAGAAATAAAATCACAATTTATTTCCCATCCCACTGAAATGACCAATCTACCCAATATCTCATTATATAAACCTCATCAGACTATTCCTTCTCTTTAAACAACAAGAACTACCCAAAGATGGCCCTCACAAAAATCTTCTTAATCCTTCTCCTCTCCCTCTTAGGTTTCTACTCTGAAACCGTCAAATCTCAAAACTGCAATTGCGCTCCAAACCTATGTTGCAGTCAGTTCGGTTATTGCGGTACCACTGCAGATTACTGTGGTTCTACGTGCCAATCAGGTCCTTGTAGAGTCGGTGGACCCCCAACCGGTGCTGGTTTGGTTGGTAGCATTGTGACACAAAATTTCTTTAACAACATTATCAACCAAGCCGGTAATGGCTGCGCAGGAAAAAGATTTTACACCCGCGACTCTTTCATTAACGCCACCAATACTTTTCCCAGCTTTGCTAATACCGTTACTAGGCGTGAAATTGCTACCATGTTTGCTCATTTCACTTATGAGACCGGAAGTAAGAATCTTTTGTCTCGGTTTTATTCTCTTTTTTCACACACCAAGAATATTCTAAGGTACATCTATTTTGGTCAAGATATATACACATTAGTAGATTGTGACATAAAAATGAGTATGCTATTTAAAAAACTTATACTTAATAATCTACAGTGGCGTTTCAAATTTACAAATAATTGCTAATTAAAATATCATAACAAAGATACGTTAACCTTGGATATCTCATTTGATTTTATCCTAAGACTGTAAGACAATTATAAAGATTGAACATTTTATTTGATCTCAATTTTCCGTATATTAACTAGTGTGTTTCATATGCATCTCTGTACGTGTAGACTTCTGCTACATAGAAGAGATAAACGGAGCGTCACGTGTCATGTGCGACCAGAACAACAGGCAATATCCATGTGCACCGGGCAAGAGCTACCATGGTCGTGGTCCGCTCCTACTATCATGGAACTTCAACTATGGAGCATGCGGCCAGAGTCTTGGCCTCGACCTCCTACGCCAGCCCGAGCTGGTGAGTAGTAACCCAGTCGTGGCTTTCAGGGCGGCTCTGTGGTTTTGGATGAAGAGTGTGAGGCCTGTGTTGAACCAGGGATTTGGAGCCACCGTAAGAGCCGTCAGCGGTTTCGACTGTGACGGTAGGAACTTAGGTGGGGTGAATGCAAGGATTGGATACTATAGAGACTATTGTGGGCAGCTTGGTGTGGACCCTGGCACCAACATCACTTGCTAAAACTTACGAGTGTTAAAGGTGAAATAAGAAGTGAAGTTATTTAAAGTTGTTGTAGTAGTAATATTGTGAAATTGAATCACGTTATTAAAAAGATTAATAAAACGACTTATACAAAGAAAATGTTTGATTCGTAGCATTGATAATGCACCATAAACACAACAGAAATGGGGAGTAACCAAATCTCTTGTGCATAACATAATTTGTTTCAATAACGCATTGCATTGGATCTTCATTGCTCTCTTATCCAATATGGTTTATTAGGTGTGAAACTATTAAAATGAAGAGTCTTGTTGTGAATCAGTGGGTTTGATAAGAATATGTGAGTTTAAGATTTCCTCTGTTTTTGATCTTTCAGATCAAATAGAAAATTTTGCGGTTTCTTCATTATTCGATAGTTCCATGTTTTGATTCGAACTTCATCTTTGGATGGTTTCAGAGAAACAATTGTCTTAGGATTGTAGTTTCGTAAAAGATCAAACTTTCATTTTTAAATTCCAATTAACGCTAATAACACAAGTGATACAACCTAGTAATCTACCCACACAAAAAAACGATTAAACTTAAAAACACTTAAACATTCGTCACCCGGAGAAATAATAAACCCTAGAATCTTTTATCTTACAAAATAATTAACTTTTGTCAAAATTCTGAATCTTATTGTATGTAAATGAAAATTTTGATCTTTGTGTGGAAATTTCCCTACGTAACGAATGGGCTAGAACACGAAGTCTACCTGAGTTGACGTTGACTTGGAAATTACTAGACACTTGTTTTCCACAACGTCTTCTTCACGGATCCAACATTGTCTTAACTCTCCCTCATTGTTTCAATCAGCTGATCTCCACTATAAAACTCGAAGCTAATATACCTCTATCAGCCTCACACACACATAAGCAACAATAACAAAAATGGCGAATTACGCCAAATCCAGCACCAGAAAAGACACAAGTGCTCTTTTTCTCACAACTCTCCTTGTCTTGATCCTGACCGTTTCCAAACCAGTAACTTCCCAAAACTGTGGCTGTGCCTCTGACTTCTGCTGCAGCCAATGGGGTTACTGTGGTCAGACAGATGATTACTGCGGCAAAGGCTGCCGTACGTGAGGGCCCTTGTCAACGTAGTAGTGAGACCAGCGGCGGCGGCGGAAACAGTGGCGGAGGCGGAGATGCTGTTTCGCTTGAAGGAACGGTGACACCTGAGTTCTTTAACTCTATATTAAACCAAGCAAGAGGTGATTGTGCAGGTAAAGGATTCTACTCTCACAATGCCTTTATGGCCGCAGCTAATTCGTACCAGAGCTTTGGTGCTTCCATCTCCAAACGCGAGATCGCTGCGTTCTTCGCTCATGTCACCCATGAAACAGAATGTACGTTATAAAATCTCTCTAGGTTTTAGACATTTGGTTATTTCGGTTCGGTTTGGTTATTTCAATTTTTTTTTAGCTTATCCGGTTTTGAAAATTTATGACTTGGGAGTTAAAGATATCGGTTCATTTTATATGTCCATCACGAGTTCACGACTCACGAGGATTCGTTTGTGTAACTATTTGATTATATTTTGTTACAGTCATGTGTTACATTGAGGAAATTGATGGACCAGCCAAAGCCGAGAACTACTGTGAGAAAGACAACACAGATTTCCCATGTGCACAAGGGAAGGCCTATTATGGCCGTGGTCCAATCCAGCTCTCTTGGAACTACAACTACGGTCTCTGTGGCAGAGACCTGAATGAGAACTTATTGGCCTCACCAGAGAAAGTGGCTCAAGACCCAGTTCTTGCCTTCAAGACTGCTTTCTGGTTCTGGACCACTAATGTTCGTGGGAAATTTAATCAGGGTTTTGGCGCGACGATCAGGGCTATAAATGGTATGGAGTGTAGCGGAAGAGATCCTGCAACTGTCGCCAAAAGGATTGAGTATTACCGAGACTATTGTGGTAAGCTTGGGGTCGAACCTGGCGATAACCTCTCTTGTTAAGGTTTTCTCTCTGCCCATCTGAAACAAACAATGTTTGAAATATAAGAATAAGATACCACGTCAGAGAAATTATATCATATGACATATAATACTAATGTTGTATTAAGAGCGTAACGAAATGAAAGATTATATCTAAATCTCTATTGATTTGGCGCAATCTTTAATGAACGGTGTCGCAAAACCGAGAAAGAACGGTACCCAATACTATTATAAGTCACAATATAAAAAATTCCCTAGGTGGTATTCGGATACCTAAATAAAAAGTCGTTATTGGTCAATTGATCGACTCGGCAAAAGCTCCCGAATTATTTTGGCCGTCTAATGTAAATTTTAAAGAGGGATCCTTTAACCATATATTTCGGATTTGAAAAATAATGATGAAATCTATTTGTTTGTTCCATCGTTTCGGAAACAAAAAGTGAGAAATAATATATTCAGAAATTATACAAAAGTGAGAAATATTTCCATGTGTCTTGGTCGAAGAAATAAAAAAAATTCAATTACTAGACCATATAATTATCTTTGGCAAAAACTTCAGGTCAAAGCCGTGTGTTAAATAATCAAAATAAAAAATAAGGAAAAAAAAACATTTTTATTCCGATTGACTGGCAATTATATCCCAATGAAATGACCAAACCACCAAACATCTCCCACTTTAAACAATTATAATTTCTTCCTACTCTTCGTTCTCATCCACAAAGAATTACTCAGAAACATGGCTCTCACAAAAATCTCCTCAGTTTTTCTCATCTACCTCTTCAGTTTCTACTCACAAACTGCCAAGTCGCAGTTCTGCGGCTGCTCTCCGATCCTCTGCTGCAGTCAGTCTGGTTATTGCGGTATTACCGACCAACACTGTGGTTCCGGTTGCAAATCAGGTCCTTGCAGACAAAGTAGAGATCCGGTTGATAAGATTGTGACACAACAATTCTTTAACGGAATTATTGACACCCGTAATGGCTGCGCCGGAAAAGGATTCTACACCCGTGACTCTTTCCTTCAAGCCGCTAATACTACCTTTGACTTCACTAGCTCTGTTACTATGCTCGAGATCGCTAGCATGTTTGCTCATTTCACCCACGAGACCGAACGTACGTAAGACCTAATCCTTTTCATAGGTTCACTTTCATTGTTGTTATTATTTCAAATAGTTGGTGCCACTTAGTTTCACGTATATAAGTCTATACGTCTAGGTTTCTGCTTCGTAGAGGAGGTAAACGGGACATCGCTTGACTACTGCGACGAGAACAACAGCCTATACCCATGTGCACCGGGCAAGAGCTACCATGGTCGTGGCCCGTTCCAATTATCATGGAACTACAACTACGGCACTTGTGGTCAGAGTCTCGGTCTCGACCTTCTACGCCAGCCGGAACTAGTTAGTAGCAACTCAACTGTGGCTTTTCAGACGGGGTTGTGGTTTTGGATAAATAGCGTAAGGCCGGTACTGAACCAAGGATTTGGAGCCACCATTAGAGCCATCAATGCTATGGAGTGTAATGGTGGGAATTTGGGTGCGGTCAATGCAAGGGTTAGGTACTACACAGACTATTGTACACAACTTGGTGTGGACCCTGGTTTTAACCTTAGGTGCTAAAATGCTCTTTAGACGCACATTTGACGTGACATGGCACGTAAGTGTTAAAATGTGTAATGAGAAGTGAGATGATAAAGATTAAATTAATCTCCTTGGTATGTAGTTCTTATTTTCGGGATTTTATGTTCCCTCTTTCTTCAAAAAATTGATGTTTCACTTTTCTTTTTGTTAATTAAGCAAAATTTTTTTGATAAAAACGTGTCGTATATGTTGAATAAAGGTAATAAATATCTTAAAGACATTAATATGCAGGGGTCTCCTTTATTTTTTTCAACTTAAAGACCATAAAAATATCTTTAAAATAATATTGACTTTGACATGTATTATTTAGGCGAAAAAATAATAATACGTCACATGTATTGTTGCTAAAGGGTTTGAATAGTAAACGGAGGGGTGGTCAAGTAACATACGTTCTGAATAGGACACGTGGTATTGACTTTGACTTAGATAACCACAGCGACTTTTCTTCACAGATCCGTAAAAGAATTGTTTAGGGTGGTTCATAATATGCAATTTAATTAGTGTATATGTATTATGTAATATGTTTATATCATAGTTTAAAAAGTGTATATGTGTCTCTTTTTTTTTTTTTTTTCTTAACATCTATAGTGTATATGTTTATATCATAATACGGTGTTAATTGGTGTACATGTTTATCATAATACGGTGCATGCAGTTTAATTAGTGTATAGTACCAACCATCAACAACCCAACATCATAGATTATAACGTATTTTTAAGTTTTTTTACCGTTTTTAATTTTTTTTTTTTTACATTTTAATATATATAATTATATACCCAACAGTTTTCATCGCCTGTTGGCTTAATTACGAAAGATTTTTAACGTCACATGGCTGGTTTTCAAAATCTTTGTACCGAACATTTCAAAAAATTTCTTTGATATTGATCCACAATTATCATCGATGTATGTGGGATGTCGAAATCTACAACATTGTCTCTTATTATCTACATTGAATATTTTGGGTTTTTCATTTCCACAGGAACGATCAATGGTGAATAGCAGCAAAATCGAATTTGGACTAATTTTTTTGGAATTTGGATCCCAAGATCTTTACAACTGTTAAGGAGAAAATACTCTTCTCTTGTTGGCCTTTGTTAAGCTATCTTTATTATCTTCTACAATATCTTGAACAGCTTCTTCGAAATAGTGTAAAGTATCTTGACTTGGTATTGAGAAGCTAGAAGTCTCTGGAATCTCATCAGTAGTTTTTGGAACTGTTTCCCTCGGCAAAAATAAAAGAGGCTTAGGTGGAATCTGCAGAGCCTCTAGACTTCCCTCTAACATTTCAACGACTTTGCTCATTGGTGGACGATCAGATGGATTGGTCTGAATACACCACAGACCCACATATACCATTTTCTTTACTATCTTCTCATCTTCTTCTTCTATTATTTGATCTGCGAAAACACTCATGATTTCTCCTTCCTCAAGATCTTTATAAATCCAGTCTGGAAAATACATTGAAGTGTTGTTGGTTCCAGTATTTTCAGCTCTTTCTCTTGCTCCAATCATCTCAAGAACCACCATTCCATAACTATATACATCCGATTTATGAGAAACTCCTCCAAAATTCTTGGAAAACACTTCTGGGGCAATGTACCCTACTGTGCCTCTCGCGTCTAGCATTGACATGATGCTTTCATTATTCTTGCATAGCTTAGCAAGACCGAAATCTGAAATCTTCGGGCATGAATCTCCGCTGATGAGTATATTTTGCGGCTTAATATCAAAATGTACAATCCTCGATACACAACCGTCGTGCAAGTATTCAAGGCCATGAGAGACACCTACCGCAATGTTGTATAACGTTTTCCATTCCATCTTTGTTGACATCTTCTCGGAGATGAACTTGTCGAGGGATCCATTCGGCATGAACTCATATATTATAGCTTTCTTGCTCCCTTCATAGCAGAATCCAAGCAGTGAAACAATATTTACATGAGATGTCCTACTCATGCTAGCTACCTCATTGATGAACTCTTCCCCATTCCCATTTGTCTCCTTCAAGATTTTTACTGCAACATCTCGGCTGCCATCGGGTAACTTCCCTTTGTAGACAGTTCCAAATCCCCCTCTACCAAGAACATTTGCAAATGATTTTGTCATCTTCTTGACTTGTACATAACTATAACGTTTTAACATTACAACTGCTTCGATGTTCTTCCCATTCAAATCACTCTTTCTCATTTTATTTGCTCTCACCTTTACCACAATCGCAATAATGATAATCATTGAAAAAACTGATGAAACTCCTACAAGAGAACAAACCTCGAAAGTTAAGTGTTATATACACGAAAAATTAATGAGCAAGACAATTGACTGTAAAATGTCACACGGTTGAAGTGTACCAAGTATGAGTGTTAACTTCAATGGAGATTTTCCTGCAAATGTATCAAACAAAGATTTCGATTAACAAAAAAATGTAAAATTAGATACATTTCCGTACAGGACGAAGGAAAACTGAAGAATGTAACCTTTTGATCCTGCTCGAGTTTTATTGGGAGGTGGAGACACTGAGGGAGCTTCAAAAAATAAAAACATTCGTATGAGGTCCTACTGCCAATTGTTGCTACTCCAACAGGTAACATGATTATAGATCATCAATACACATATAAGTAGCGAAATAATTTTATTTAGTATGCGAACCTATTAACCCACTATAGAATTCACATATTGATTAGCGATTATACGAATCCATAAAAACATGCAAGGTACAATTTTTTTGTCAACATCATGCATTCCACTAACTTTAGATACGGATAAGATATGACTCATTGACGACACACATACTAATCACTATGCTACATATCTTACCTGCTGTGCATATATTTAAATGATACAAAGTGACCTAAAACTATCTTTTAAATGAGTGGCCGGATCTAGCGCTTTGATTTTTGGGTTTTGGCCGGATCTAGCGCTATGATAGAAATGAATATAAATTTTTTGAAATGAAATAGAGACGAGTGGAGGGGAACTTACGTAGTTTTGTTGTGCTAGACGGGCAAAACGTGATGACAAAGTTGGAGGAGTACTGACATGTGAAGGTGCTACTATTAGTGTCGTAGGCGTAGCTATAAGCGCGTGGGCACACGTTGTTGAAAGTCTGCGAGTAATTCGTCCGCTTGCATTCTTCCGGTCCTACGACATTATCACTTAAGACGTAGTTTCCAACACAGCAAATCTCCGCCGACATGTTTTGCTGACACGAGGTCCTGCAGGCAAATGGATCGTTCGATCCGGTGTCGCTATTGCTCAACCTCAGCTCCGATGGACACGTCCTGTTCAAGTCAACAATGCATCCGATGCTTTCGCACTTTTCGTTCTCGGGGGTCACAAGCAAAGGGAGGTTGTAACCATTGATGACGCTGACGTCGTAATAGTCTACACCATCCTCAGGAGTCGCGGCGAGATTAAACTCGGCTAAAGTTACCAAAGTTGCCAAAATTGTCGTGTTTACAACGCGATCAGAGCACTCAAGTACGCCGGAGTTACAGTCTCCGGTGATGCATGAGAAACCCCCTGATGAGTTGGTCGTGCACAACGTCCTACCCCAGAATTGACCTATCCACGACGACGTCGCTTGGACGGTACGCGTCTGTCCTTTGTCCAGACGGAAAGCGTTTGTTTCGAGCGATCCCTGGTAGGTGTAGGATGCAGGCCATATAGTGTATTCGCATTTGTTCTCTATCGTAAAGTTCCTCGACGACATCACTACAAATAACAAAACAGTTAACAAATAGTGATTGAACCAGAACACACGCTTAGGTGTAGGATTGGAAACGTACCCGAAACCAAGAACTGTGAAGCAAGGACGAAAAGCAAAGCAAATCTCCCTGCCATGGACTTGAAGATTTTAGATTCGAAAAATAAACTTGATTTACACAATAATTCTACCCTTTCCCCTCTGTCTCGGTTAGGAACTTTCGAGGGTAAAAATATCTTGCATTAAAGAAGAAAATGAAAATTCTCTTCTTATTTTCACCATCGTTAGATCTATGTGGTCTGATTCAAACATGTCCAATACCAGTGCCGGTAGGACGCGGAAACTATAATTAACAGGTAGATGTTACTGTCAGTTGGAAATAAATATTTAGAAAATATAGACAGTTCATTATTTGACTATTCCACATTGCATTATTTAGTTTCCTAAATATATATAAAAATTATATGACATGCGACTCGTGTGAAAATTTCTTTAGATTATATAGCATGTTTGCTAAAGAGGCAGTTTTCTCTATGATATATATGTTTTTTTGATCAAAATTTAATTATTAGTTCATAATCTACTAAATTCTATATGCAGTTAAGTCTAGAGTTTTAGCGGTATATCGAAAAAAAGAGAGAAAGTTAACCTTCTATGATATATATGTTCCTGCAATATATATTGTTAGATTACTAATTGGACTAAGTTTGGCACGTAAGACAACAATCTTCCATAAGTAATTCTAGTTTACAAGTCATTCTAATAATTTTAATGAATTTTAAAAATGTTGGAACAAAATACTACCTGCTTTTACTATTCAAGAGAAGATTCTTATCTATTATTCAAATTATGGATATTAATGCATTCATATACAACTTGGGATTATTATTTCTTACAAGACTTATTCAATAAGATTTTTTGCCAACAATTATGACTTTTTCTGTTATTTACAAATTTTCACAAGTCTATTGTCGAATTTAAATTTGTGTTATCACACACAACATGAGACTAGTAAGAACCAATTGAACAGTCTTCTACCGATTAAACTTATCTTGTATAACAAACTCAAATCATATTTTAATTGTTTTTCCAATTGGCGAATACTTTCAGTAAAAGTCTTCTTGCTTTTTAGACCCACAAAAACCAACTATATACTTTTTCACCTATGTCATGTTTATATCTGATCATTTTTCTTTACACTAAATGTTTGCATCACAGTTCTACAATAACAAAAATATTTGGTTTAACCAATTTCGTAGATAGAAACGAAAATTTTGATGTTTGTTTGAAAATTTCCCGACGTGTAACGTGACGAATGGGCAAAGAACTAATAAGTAGTATATGTACGTGGCATTGGCGTTGACGCTGACTTAGAAAACTAAAATTATATTTACCACAAAACGTATGCTTCACGGATCCATCATCGTCTATAACTTCTCATCTATTAATCTTTAAAACACGAAGTTAATGTACATCTCTCTCTGCCTCACAGACACACAAAAAAATGGCTAAACCCACATCACCAAATGACCGATTTGCCCTTTTTCTCACAACCCTATTTTTTCTGATCCTAACCGTTTCCAAACCGGTCATCTCTCAAAACTGTGGCTGCGCCTCTGACTTCTGTTGCAGCAAATTTGGTTTCTGTGGTACGACCGACGAATTCTGCGGTGAGGGCTGCCAGGCAGGACCTTGCCGGAGCGGTGGTGGTGGCAGCGGAGATCCTGCTGTTTCACTTGAAGGAACGGTGACACCTGACTTCTTTAACTCTATACTCAACCAAAGAGGTGATTGTCCAGGTAAAGGATTCTATACTCACGACACCTTCATCGCCGCAGCTAATTCTTACCCTAGCTTCGGTGCTTCAATCTCCAAGCGCGAAATCGCTGCGTTTTTCGCTCATGTAGCCCAAGAAACAGAGTGTAAGTAATTTTCTCAGATAAGTTTTCGTCTAGTTTTAAGTTTTACGACTATATTGGTTCAGTTTGACTTAATTGAATTTTAGCATAAGATGATAAAAATCAGTATTATATACAAATTTTGGTGCATATTATATGTCCACCACTAGGATTCGTTTTTGTGACCATTTGATTATACCTTGTTGCAGTCATGTGCTACATTGAGGAAATTGATGGACCAGCCAAGGCTGCAGCCGGAGAGTACTGCGACACAACAAAGCCAGAGTTCCCATGTGCACAAGGAAAGGGCTACTATGGTCGTGGTGCAATCCAGCTCTCTTGGAACTACAACTACGGTCTTTGCGGCAGAGACCTGAACGAGAACTTATTGGCTTCACCAGAGAAAGTGGCTCAAGACCAGATTCTTGCCTTCAAGACCGCTTTCTGGTTCTGGACCACTAATGTTCGCGCGAGTTTTAAATCGGGCTTTGGCGCGACCATCAGAGCTGTTAATAGTAGGGAGTGCAGCGGAGGGGATTCTACAGCCAAAGCCGCCAACAGGATTAAGTATTTCCAAGACTATTGTGGCAAGCTTGGAGTTGCTCCTGGAGATAACCTCACTTGTTAAATTAAGTTTCCTCTGTATCCATCCAAAAGAACCAGTATTTGAAATATATAAGAATAAGAGATCACATAAGAGAAAGTATCATATTAGTATAATAATGTTGTAAACTTATAATCGTGTCAATAAATGATTTCTTATGCATAGGCACGGCGCATTTAAGAAAAAAAGCTGGACACAATGTAAGCAATTTAAAACCCAACGCAATTATAAACTTGTCACCAATACACATTGGATATATATCTGTGTTTATATACAAGTGCATGAACACATCTAAGTTGTTAAGCACAACAGAGAGAACAAAAATAGATAAGCTATAAATTAAACAGAGAACCTTTCCAATGAAGTTAGAACAATCTTGTGGAGATTGAAATTTACAGGAGTTTGACTAATAGTGGCTCAAAGTTAAAGTCTTTAATATGTTGATTGCCACTAAAATTGTTAAGCAAACACTCTCGGTTTACAAACGAAACGATTGAAGGGTCGATTTCTAGTTAAGGAAAGTGGTTCCTTGTGCTGCAATTCACATCCAACATTCGGAGTATGCAATACATCTGAAGATGAGGACAGATGCAACACTTGGTGTCTTGATGGTTGTGATAATGGCAAAGGTGGTCGTTGCAAACCTCTTCTTTATGGAGGACAATGCTATTGTTTCTGTTAATTAGGGTCAGTCAGTTTGTAGCAAAAAAAAAAAAAAAAAAAAAAAAAAAAAAAAAAAAATTAGGATCAGTTTAAGTTAATCTTTGCATTTATTTGCATTATGTGTTTTCACCATTTGATTTTTTTCATTTACAAGTAGTTTATATATGTTGTTTATGTCAACATATACGTAATTGAAACTATAATCATTGTCTTAGTTATATTTTCTATATGATACAATTACAGTAAACACATGCTTTTCTACTTCAGCCGTTGGAGGAACAAAGTGCGACGGCGCCGTTTTGTAGAAGAGAACTATTTGCCGTTTCAACTTCCGGATGGTCCACTCCTTGACGTTCAGATTTCCTTAAATCCCTAACGAAATAATAAAAAAAATGGAAACTTTAAGAAACAACGAGAGCCAAGTCAGCAAGAACCGAACGCAGAAACAAAACCAGAGATTTCGTTATCCACTGAAGTTCGTTTGCTTCTGTCAAATTTGCCAAATCGTCAATTTTTTCGAGCTTAACCAAAAAAAGATGGCAGCTTCTTCTCCATCCCTCCTTCTACCACTAAGTAAGAACCTAATCTACTGATTCTATTTTCTGATTTCTTCTCAAAGGCGAGATTTTTCGTCTGTTCTTATCCACTTGGGATTCTGGGTTTCTCAATTCTTTGGATTTCTCTGCCGAATCTACTTTCTCAGAGATAAAAATCTCATCTTTGTTGAATCTCTTGATCAGTACGGTTCAGATTAAACCGGCTTCGTTCTTGTCTTGCATAGTTGCAATTAGAATTGTAGAATTCATTACTCTTATGTTCAATTGTTAACTATTGTTTGGTTTTGGGAATCTGACATTCTGGTAATGAATTTAGGTTCAGCATCTAGAAATGGTCTAGCCATCAAGAATTCAAATTCATCAAGATATATAGCTACAAGAGTCATAGCTTCAGAAACAAGAGATAAAAGCTGTAAAATCAATAGTCTCTCTAGCCGTAGAGAAGCAATGCTATTGGTACTCGGCGTGTCAGGAGGATTATCAATGAGCTCACTTGCGGCTTATGCAGCCGGTTTACCTCCAGAAGATAAACCGAGACTCTGTGAAGCCGAATGCGAGAAAGAGCTTGAAAATGTATGGTGAGATCACACAAACACCTTTTGGCATTCTATAAAACCTTTTTGATTCATGACATTGAGAATTTCCTGTTGTTTTTGGTTAAAGGTTCCAATGGTAACCACAGAATCAGGGCTTCAGTATAAGGATATCAAAGTCGGTACTGGCCCTAGTCCCCCGGTTGGTTTTCAGGTAAGGACTGAATCAAACCATTGTATAATTTAAGGAAACTGTATCAAGATAGGTGTAAAAATGTTTCAAAATGTTGTAGGTTGCAGCTAATTATGTGGCTATGGTTCCATCAGGGCAAATATTTGACAGGTGATCTTTCACAATCCATACAAAAAACGAACAATTTGATCGTCTTTACTGATTTATTTTTATCCTGGAATAATATTAGCTGAATGAATCTACTATCAAATGGTCACATTCACTCAATTGCAGTTCTCTGGAGAAAGGTCTACCGTATCTGTTTCGTGTTGGGTCTGGCCAGGTAATTGTGTGGATAGCTACTTCTAGCTTATTGGGAAACAAGTTCATTGAGATCAAGAAATGATTTAGTTTTAGCCACAAAGGTAGTTTCTGATACTTTAAACAGGTGATCAAGGGACTTGATGAAGGAATCTTGAGTATGAAAGCTGGTGGCAAACGTAGACTCTACATTCCAGGGCCTGTAAGTGCTCATCAAGATTATGCATAGTAATCATTTATTGTAACAGAGATTCTAACTTTCTGCATTTTGGATCCTGTAAATGTTACACCATAAGTTGGCCTTTCCAAAGGGTCTAACTTCAGCTCCAGGGAGGCCTAGAGTTGCGCCAAACAGTCCGGTGGTATTTGACGTGAGCTTAGAGTTCATACCAGGTCTCGATTCAGAGGAAGAGTGAAACTCTGTTTTTTTTTGAAGTGCAAAATGTAATCTTCAATACACACACAATTACAAGATTCTATGTATGATATTTATCTCATTGTACTTCATTCATTGAAGAACATCACATTGATTAGAAACGTCAGTATTTTTCAGTTCCTCACCATTAGCCCCAACTTTTTTGCAATCATTGTAACACATGAAAACATAACAAATTATGTCGACAATATATGAAAATGTTGGGACATTATTACATCAAGAACATACATAAACTATGGAAGTACAAACACTTAGGGCGGGAAGGGGGCGGTTGTGTTTGGCGAACGATGCTGGTTCCAGGGGTTTGATGGTTTTCTTGTAAGTCTAGTCATCTTTGCAGTAGTCGCAGAAGCATTTGATAGGTTTGTGTTTGGGTTGCTTCACGCATTTACCGCCTTTTGCACCTTTGAAGCTCCGGCAGTTTTGACGGCACAACGTGGGGAAGAACTTAGGGTTACAGAACGTGGGACCCACGTCTCCGCCGTACTCAACCACACATATGAACTTGTCTTCAGAGCCGGCCTTGACTACAAGCAAGCAAAGCTCAGGCTTGCGGCCGTCAAATATACATCAATTAAATCGGCCGTATTTTAACTAATATCTTCGTTAGTTCTGCTGGTAAATGTGTGATGTTTGAGTGAATGAGGTCAAGGGTTCGATTCTTACAAGGGGGAAATCTTTTTTTCTTTTTTTTTTAGGTCATCGATACCCATATTTGGCCAAAAAAGTTTTGCTGCTTGTGGCCACCAATTACACAGGGACGGCTCTGCTTGTCTTTTGCTTCTATCTTCTTAGGCGTCTCTGCATATTGTAATGAGGTTGTGAAGTGGTAAGATCGTAATAATGTAGTAACTATATAGATTAAGTGTACTTACCAAGAACGACGAGGAAGAAGACAAACATCACAAAGAAGATGGAAACAGACTTCATTTTCCTTTGCTTATTGCCCACTTTGGAGATGTATCGGACATTGCTGTTTTTATAGTGATATGAAATGATTGATTCAGCATCTTTTGTAAATTTTGTGTAAATATTCGGAGCCAAAAAAGGAAAATACAAATATCAGAGGCACGAAACAGTCCCTACTAGATTTGGCAAATCTAGATTGCTTTGTAGGTAAAAACGTATTTCACGTGGTCTTTTTTAAGCTCTACTAGTTCTTTCTTTTATCTGGATTTCTCTTCGGATACATGTGGACTGGATCAAACAGATATGTTTATGTTCAGATCAAACCACATGTAAGACTTTGAAGTTTATGTTCCACATCATGTCTAAAATTTAGGGTAGAGATTTAGTGTAGACAAGATTGTTAAATTGTTAAAACTTATAAGAACTTGTTGAAGCAGATCTTTTAAAAAGAAGAACAACAACGTAATCTTTTATTCTAATCAGAGAGGCTTAGAAAAACCGAAGTAGCAACTCCAATCGCGTACACACCAATCGCAGCTCCGATCAAGTTTTGACCCGACCGAGTCACCGCGCCGATCCCAGCGATTCCGACGATTCCTAATGGAATCCGACTCGCTATCGTCTTCCTCGCGTTTCCCACTATGGATTCCACGAAAACCTCGACGGCCCATTCTTTGAACTCCTCCGGTCCAAGGATCTCCTCCTCCTCCGCCGCTGCGACTCGAGAGACGGTGACTCGGAGAGCTGAGTCGACTTGGGATTGACTCGGAGGAGAAGAGACCCATCTGGTGATTAGAGGGAACCGGAGAGAGGAAAGATTCCGGTGGATGTGAGCGGCGGCGGAGACGAGCTGGTAGGGACGAACTCCGGCGAAAGCATGCTGTGCAAGAGAAAGAGACTCCTCGTACGCTGAGTCACAAGCCGAGTTAAACTCGGGCGAGTTGGATAGAATCGCCGTGACTCGCTTTGAACCCGATATCCCCATTTTCCCCCTTCTCTCTCTCTCCTCTCTTTCAGTTACGGAGAATCTATTGATCTGTTGTTCACACGTCACAAAATTGAAGTTAATTTTTGACCGTTGGATTTAGCCGTAAATTAATCGGACGCTGTACGATTTTGTTTTTGTCGTAAATGATATATATGATCATTTGGAACAAATTATTTAATCTTTTTTTGACGACAGAACACATTATTTAATCTTTTTTAATATTTTTTTTAGTTGTAATAATAACAATTATAATTGTGGATAACGAAGTCGCATCTAACCTCATTTTTTTTTTGTGGGGTTTACAGTTTCAACACAAACTTGAAGCCATTAATCAGGTATAGTAGCAGATGAAATTTCATCGAAAAAAGAAAAGAAAAAAAAACTATCTTTACGATGAAATCTCTTAGGAGATCTTGATTTATTTTTGGTTGATCATCCAACACTTATCACAAGCTCATACGTAGTAATACATATATTTATACTTGTCTTCAAATTAGCGGCATTAATTAGACCTAGTTGTTGGCCTTGGGTTATCATTTATCAATACAAGTATACAACGTTATATATACTTATATCCGTCCGGCAAATCAAATCTGCAACTAAGGGTCCGAATGGTAACATCGTATTTGGTTGTGCGGGAAAAGGGGTTTTATAGTGCGGTGCGGTTCAACTGCGGTACGTGCGGGAGAAATATATTTGCGGGACAAGTGCGGTTCATACAAAATAAGCGGTACGGAATAAAATTCGATTGGTGAAAAACTGTTTGCGGTACACAATAATCATAAATTAGTGATTGTTTTGTGGTAGTGAAAAAACATTTTTATATATTTATGAATCTTAAATATGCAAATTGATTTAAATTAAAATATTAAATCTTTTGACATAATTATTGCTAAATTATTAAAAAAATTCGATCATAAAAAGTATAACATTACTTAAAACTTTATGACAGGAAAAATACTGTGAGAAGGAGATATATGTATTTAAGTTAAAAAAAAATATTACACATATATAGATGGTTTTAATGATTAAAAATAAAAAATAATAATGTACAGTATATAGCCCATTGCGTTTTTTGTTGAACCACATGATAAAAAGATGTTCTGGTTTTAAACAGCGGTCCAAAGGGATTTATCTCTTTTCGAAAAACGCATCTGCTTTCTTTAAAAAATAAAATAAAAACGCAAATATGGAGAATAAATGTTGATTGGTGTCGTATGTGTGGTTTTCAATTTTCTTTTTCGAAATCCGCAGTTAACTTGTCACCATTCACTACCTAAATTTGTTATCAGATGGCTAGAAGAGAGAGAGGGATTGATCTTCTACGAAGTCGATCTTCACGAGATTGAAATCCACTTATCCTTATTTAATAATAGTAATTCACAAGCAAAGCCTAGCGTTTCTTTATTTTACTTATTATTCATTGTTACATTATTTCTTAGATCATTAGCCTTGCTCATTACACAAACCACGACACATGCAAGATTCAAGTAAGACGACTTATAAACTGATTCAAAGGCTCCTCGCTGCAGAAGTCGCATAAGCATTTCACATTACCGCCCTCTCCCCAAAGGCATTTTCCACCCTTAGCCTCCTTGTCCTTTACGCATCTTCTATAACAAATCGTAGGATGTATCCTAGGCGCACAGAAGGGAAAACCAACATCTTCACCATCATCATCAACACCATATTCTTTCAGGCACTCGCTATCCTGTGCTTCTATTTCAGGTATTTCTGCACAAATATATATACATACAGATTTAAGCATATAAATATAACATATAGTGAAACTTAATTATTGCTATCGCCCAGAGAAATACTCTCTGGACGATCCTATGAATCATAGAGTTAAACAAATATATGAGAAACAAATTTACCAATGATAACCAGAACGAGGATGATAAAGATGGCGAAGGTAGAAACTGACTTCGTTGTCATGACCATTCTCTCTTTCTCTCTTTCACTTTGGAGTTGGAGTTAACAAATATGGACTTATGCTCAACACTTGTTGTGGTGCTACGCTATTTATCATTAGCGTTTAGACAACAAAAAAATTACCACGAGAACCACGCTCGAGTCATTAGCTGCATTATTATTATTATATTTCTAGTAGACCTCATTGTGTAGTGGTTGAATTTGGGGACTAGCATAGTTTGCCTAACGAATATGCTCTCATATCATATCTTCTTTTTAAAAAATTCAAATTAATTAATTAAATTTGTCTTCACTCGTTTGGAAGATATCCCCATCTCTCTCTCTCGTTCTTCACGAGATATATTAAAAAATTTATTTTATTTAAATTATTATTTTTAGGAAGCTTCCCATCAATTATCTAGTTTTTCCAAATACAAGATCTCTTGTCCAAATATAAGACTAGGGTTGCTGTAATCTATAGAAGCAGATTTAATAAGAATTTAAAGTAATCAGTTACACACCAAAGCTGCCCCGAGCAAGCTCCTCCAGCATTGGCTTAAAACCGGACATGCTATATATGATATGTAGATGATCCAACCGATTGTTAAGATTTCTCTGTTAAATTCTTGTTAGAAATCATAAAAAGTGTGACAAAATTGTTTTTGCAAATATAGTTTTTTTCTTCCAAATTGCATAAAAGCTTAGAGCACCCTCATGCTAAAGTTGTAGATTAAAGGAAACTGAATTGATATTTATCTTTTTATGTTTCTGATAAAATAGCATGGAATAGTAAAATCATGAAAAAACGTGACAAAATTGTTTTGCCTTTTTTTTTTTTTTAATAAAGGGTTCCTTTAAAATTGCATGAGATCTAGAAAATTGAAACATCTATATCTACTAAATCAACAGTCAATTTAACAAAAACTGCAGCATTCTCCTTTTGACACGTGGCATAAGTCTTATTTTTTGCTATTTAGCTTTGGCTTAGACCAAACTCTATTACTTTTAGCTTTTTTTCTTTTACCCACGAAGAAAAACTGATGTCAATACATTTTTAAAAAAAAACTTTTTTTTATCTTTTTCACTTTTTCCTGGCCACGATCTCCACCTCTTCCACTTCTTCTCTTCCCAAATTTCTATGAACTATAAAAATCTCAAGCATGGTTCCCATATTAAATATAATTTTAATTTGTAAAATAAAAATGATAGTTGTAAATTTTTGGAAAAAAAATAAAATAGCAATTACTACTTCCGTGCTATGCACGGGCCACATACTAGTATTACATAAGTCCATTCAGTGTCTTTGTTTTTAAAACAGTACATGCTAAAGTTGGAGATAAAGGAAACTGAAGTGAACCAAATTATCCAATCGTGAGTCGTGACAAAAACAGAACTACGGAAGCCGAATGCGAGAAAGAGAAGGGCAAATACAAGATTATTACTTGGTGGACCATCCACCTTTATTATTACACAAAGTCACAAACTATGACACATACAAGATTCAAACACATAGCAACTGTTCCTGCGTTTGCTTCTGCGTTTGAAGTCAAAGCGTTTAACGATCTGATTTAAGGTTTGTCGCTGCAGTAGTCGCATAAACATATCATACCACCAGCTCCTGCCCCTCCCGAACGGCATCTACCTCCCTTCGCACCCTTATTCTTACGGCAGTTTCGATAGCAGAACGAAGGAAATATCCGAGGCGCACAATAACTGAAACCGACATTACCGCCATATTCTTTCAGACACTTGCTATCTTGCGCTTTTATCTCTGGCATTTCTGCGTTAACCATATAAAATGAATTAAGCAAACAGAAATCACATATAATGAAACTTGATCCTGAGATGACCGAGGAAAATACCCGGATCCTGTGAATCACAACTTCAAACACAAACGCAAATTTTAAAAATTACGGGAGAAGTATGAATCGTTAGTTAATTTACCAAAGATAACCAAAAAGAGGATGACAAAAACGGCCAAGGTAGAAACTGACTTCATTGCCATGGCTATCTTCTCTCTTTCTCTCTGTCTGTAGTCTCTAATCTATTTGTTTCACTTTGGAGTTAACGTATGTGTTTATATATAGAGTCATGCTCAACACTTGTTGTGGTGCGATGGAACTATATATTTTATCTTTATCGTTGGGTCTAGATATTTTCATGACAACCACGGGTCACGAGTTGACATGATCACTGTTAACGATAAGAAAAGTAACCACTTGTCTATTATATCCTGATATAATAGCACGGTAGTAAAATCACGATTCATGAAAAACCTGAAATAATAGTGTTTTTATTTTTTAATACAATTTTCTATATAATTGCATCAGAAAGTTTTTATACTAAACCATATCCAATGTAAATGAGTTGTACCAAAACATTATGTGAGTCTTTACCATAAAAATGACTTATGAGTAGTATATATTTATATTGAAATCATTTATGAGTATAGTAAAAGTGAATTTTATTTTTCATTTTAATATTATTTGAAGTAAATTATATAATGAAGAAATAGAATAATAGATAATGATTTTCTTAAGTATCATAATTTTATGCTTCCAAATATTAATTTTTTTTCCTTCTAATTTATTTATTAATATCAAATCGCAAATATAAAGTTATTATACATAGTTTTGGGAATACAAATTATTGCATAAGCAAAAATATGCTCCATTTGATGGAGATGATAAAACAAAGAAATGAAATTACCTTTAACAAAAAAAAAATGAAATTACACAAATCAGCTTCCAAATTTGAAGACTATCATAATTTATTCTAATAACCGTAATAACCGTATGTGAAACCACGTCACATTCAGAGTTCATTTTTATTACAAAATCTTATGTTCACATCTCACATTCAGAATTCGTCTTTGACCGGCTAGATTAGCCGCAAACAATCGGAACGCTCTCCACATAGTAAACAGATAAGAACATGTGGATACCAAACACAACAACAATAAAGGCAACCAAACTCGCACGTTTCTTTTTTTTCTTAGTTGTGTTTGGCAACAATAATTAAAGGCAACAATAAAGCCGCAAAACAGATATGATCGTAGAAACAAAAGTCACACTTTCATTATTTAATTTCTTATTTCACATTCATTATTGTATTATCACTTGGATAGACCATTCACATTCATTTATCACACAAACCATGACTAAAACTTGTGCAAGTACGTAAAGACAACGTGTATATTTATTATAGCGATTTCGTCTATTGCAGCCATAGTGCATTGATTAGCGATTGCTTTAGATTTTATCGTGGAGTATCGTCGCAAGAGTCGCATAAGCATTTGACGTTACTGCCCTGCCCCCAACGGCATCTTCCACCTTTAGCTCGCTTGATCTCACGGCATCTTGTATAACAAATCGTCGGAAAAATCCGAGGCGCACAAAATCTGAAACCAACATCACCGCCGTATTCTTTCAAGCACTCGTTACCTTGCGCTTCTATCTCCGGGACATCTGTTATAAACAAAAGAAACGATAGAATCTCATATCATGATTTTGCTATGGTTCAAAGAGATTTGTAGCCTGAACATAAACGTAAATCTTAAAGTATTAACAAATATGTCAAGAAACGGAGAGTAAGTTTGCTTACCGGAAATGACTAAGAAGAAGATGAAAAAGACAACGAAGATGGAAACGATAGCCTTTGCCATTTTCTCTTTGTTTATCTAACTTTAGGTTTGGTGATATGTGTTTAATTAACACTGGTGTTGGTGATATTTATCTTTATCTTTAGGACCAAACCGATTGGTTTGATCATATATAACCGAATTATAACAAAACTAAACCAATCGGATAGTGGAATTGAATTAATAATTCTTTTAAAGTTTAAACTATTAGATTGAGTTTTTTGACCTTGATTCGTTTCCCACCATCGATATCGAACCATTTCCAATGTGAATCTTCACATCTTCTCCCTCTTTTAGGCACATCATAAGATATGTATATGAACGTTAAACTGATAAGGGAAAATAAAAACCCAATAGTAAACACAATTATAGGCCCAAGCCCAACTAATATCAAGTCCTCGTTGACTTTAAACCAACCAATTAAAGCGGCATGTAGTTGATAATTTCATTTTTATAAATGTTGTGAACCGGTTAAGTCTATTACTGTATTTGTTAAACGAATTATTTATTAATTCTTAAGACTTTTAAGCATATAAACCGGCATGTAGTTGATAATTTCATTTTTCAGTTTTGTTTTCCTTTTGATGATAAATTGACTCCGATTAACCGAATATAATCAGTTTATGGTCGACTCCGGTATTTTACTTCCGGTTTAATTTCATCACATATTAAAGTTTAATTAAACACTAAAAACATAAAACCAAACTAAATTAAACCAAAAAGAAATTAAACATGTGTTTTCAGAGTACAACATAAGCAACGTAGATATAACATTTTATTCTCTGATTCATATAAAACGAAAAGCATATACATTCTCCGGACTCCACTATACCAAAACTGTTTTCCTCCCTTATGCCTTTCTATACTAAGCAAACTAATATCTGGAGAAATAAACAACTTTCACAGGGGAATACATAACTGTGTGTAGAGACGATAGAGTAGATGTCATAAACCTGTTCCTAGGTAACCATTGCTGCCAGCAGAACTACCAATAGGGGCAGGAAAATCCCGAACCAGGAATTTCACGGAGTGTTTTCCCATACCATATAGTATCTCCAAGCATTCTTGGAGATCAGAATCTGTAACCAGCATCACCCATTCTTCTTCATCATCCAAGTACTTCAGTTGAAACGACCCGTCTTGCAGTTTAAAGCGTTTTCCAACTTCTTTGTAGAGCTGATGACACCCAACTGTTGGCTCGAACTTGAAACGTACTGTGTCTTCTCTATAGGTGGCCTTTACGATCAGCGTTGTTGATCCACTCTCACTGCTATTATTGTTGTGGGTTCTCATTTGGTTCCAATCTTCCATGGAAGTAGATGAGCTTCCGCGCAGAACTGCACCTGAGCCATTTGATGAATCTGATATGCTGCATGACATGGATTGGTTAGGTTCAACAATATTGCCACTGCATCGGATTGTTGGATCCATTCCATCTGAAATTTCCAGAGAGCTTAAGTTGCAAACGCTCTTTATTCCTTTACTGCCATTCAAGCCAGACTGTTCGGCCATCCAACCCCACGGCTGACCCCTAGCATTAATCTCCATGAATGATCCTGCAAAAATTGAAAATGGCTTAAGATTTTAATAGCTCCATCTATGGTTTATGGATAAAGAGGTTCTTACGTGGTCTTGCTTGGTTCATGGTAATATCCTCTAACTTAATGGCATTGTCGACAAATTTAGCTTCATGGAGCTCGAACGAAGTATCGTCAGTCATATCCTCCTGACTTCTTCTTGCATGTGCATCATTACCATGAGACGATAGACCCTTTTGGGTATCAAATTCTTGGATCAAAGGTCCAACTGCAATGAATTCGCCTATTGCTGAGTCAAACTTTAGTCCTCCTTCTACACCTTGGACCGAGTCAAGTACCGTCTGTATTTTCCTTAGTGACCTGTTCACTTTGTTAATCTTACGAGATGGCCACCTCATGATCCCATGTTGCCTACATATCCGTTTTAATGTAGTTGGACAAACTGCAGAAGAAAATCCAAGTCAAGATTTAGATAGTTTGTGTGGTAACAAAATTAAATCCATGCCTGGAAAAATGTAGAAGTCTCACCACCAAGGCTTTTTGCAGCATCCTTTAGACTCCCAGAAAAGTGTTGTTGAAGAGCGCTTAAGCTCACATTTTTCTCTGTAGTGCTTTTCTTTTTCTCTGGTGTTCTTGCTTTGCTCATATCCTATGAAAAGTTGTAAGAAAAGATATCAGTGCTCAATTTACCAAACTGTTTCACAAAATCTACAGAATAACCAAATTGCAGACATCACATACCTGCTCCAAAGCGCCTTGAGATACTGTGATACTGTTTTCTTTATCAGAGGACATACCCGAAAATATGCTTCTAGTAGAGTTAACCTCGGAATCCAATGATCGTGTCTGAAAGTTTCCCAAAGACGTGATCTGCGGGAAATTAGACACTTCTTTTTTCGTTGACCCCACTTCTGAAACAGTTCTCAAAGTCAGACAAATCCTCTGCATTGTACCCGAAAGGCTGTCTAAAAGAAGTTGTTGTTCCAAGCTTCCTTTCATACTTACAGGCAAGAATAGTTCAAGTATGTAATCATCTTCGCCAGTGTAAGTGCTCCTCAGTTTTATAGCAACAGCAGCATTCAGACCGTACTTTCGAGCATGCTGAACAATAGGGTACTCACTGATGTCATATGCCTTCACATCAGAAGAAAAGAACGGCTGGTTGGATATGAAAGCTTTACCAACAATCCCTTCCTTTTCTCTTAGACAATGCTCCAAACATGTGTGTAGAAAGCCTTCCATCTCCATATCATTCACATAACAAGCTGTCTCCTCTATGCAAAGAATATAATTTTCACCAGATTTTGGTCCAGAAACCCTTATAGATTGATCCTTTCTACAAGGAATCCAGGCAAGAGCTAAGGGCAGCTTGTGTGCATGACATACTGCTCGGAGAACATCCTGTATTTCAGCTAAGGCATCTCTTTGACTACTTGAAAGGTACTGTAAAAACAAATACAGAATCATTGAGGCATAAAATAACGAGAAACAATGGTTTGTAGATAGTTTTTTTTCTAGTTCACATGTTACCTGAGGACGAGGAATGGCTGATGTCCGTAAGTTTACAGCCTGAAAAAGAAACGGAAAACATGAATCTCTCAGACCCTATACTATTTTATACTATCTTTTTCAACATTTTTGGTACAGCACAAGTATTCAATAACTACGTTTTGTAACCTCAGGTTGCAACCACAACAAACTGTCTCCAGAGCTGCCCTGGAAGCTTTCATTGACAAAGGCAGAGTACTCAGGCAGGTCTTAAGCCAACAAAGATTCTCATACCCTAAATCAAGCTTGCATAAGATTTAAGAGTTGTTTATATACATGCACTTGCTGCTGCAAAAAACATTAAAATCCAGATTGTTCAAGATAAAATTGACACAAGTTCTCTATGTCAATGGTTTTGCCTAGAATGTTTGGAAGGGCCTAAAGAATCAGCAACATGTGTTGAACGTGATAGAAACAATGTTCTGTGTGAGAATGAAATAACCACAGAAAAACTTTGGAGAAAAGAAGACCTTCTATTTTCTACTTTGAAAAAGTTTGAAGAACCAACTAATGAAATACATAAACCTTGGTGGCAGCAGTAATATACACACAAACATACATATAAGCAAAGAGAAATAGAAACAAGGAGAAAGAGAGAGAGAAAGGGAGAGAAAAGTGAATCAACCTGGAGAGCACGGCAAACAGAGTCCATCTCCATATCAAAATTGGGTTTTTCCTTGGATGTAACGAGTTCCATGACAGCACAACAAGATGTCCCGGAGGCTTCAAGGATAGGTATTGCAATGGAACCACGGACTTCATTATCAATTGCATGCTTCATGCGCAAATACTCATCCGTCTTGTAATACATAATGTTTGATGTCCATTCAGGTACTCCCGAGATAAAGACTCGGCCAGGAAGACCCGGAAAAGAACTTTGATTTGCTTCAGCAGCAAATGTAAATTTCCTTGACACTTCACGGTACTGAGAAAGCCTCGGATCAAGCAAATAGGCTTGATCACAAGTACTAAGCAAGTACTGATCTCCTGTCTTGATAGGGGTCCAAACTTGGGCTAAAATGCCCTCTCCTGAACCTGAGGACTCCATAAATAAGCTTAATGCCTTAAGCATCTTCTCATCTAATGAGTGGCTCAAAGATCTGGGAATAGTACAGTTGAGTACGTTAGGAAAACCAATCTTCTGATTAACAACCTTGCGCCGTTTTCCACTTAACTCATCGCTATCTGATGAGCGATGAAACTGAGAGCTCAATTCCTGTACTGACGATCTTTCTTGACCATAGTAAGAGCTTTCCAAATCATGGAACGAACGAGTGAGACTGGTAGACTTCGGGTCAGCTGCATGAAATGAAGTGAAAGCTCCAAAAGGCATAGGTTGGGAGTTCGACAGACCGTATTGCGCGAACAAGATATCAGTAGAGGAAGGGCTGTTACACCATGCGGCAAAAGAGTCGAAATTCATAAGCTCGGAGGAAGAGTTGAGCATATCATCAGAGATCAAACTCTTAACGCCAGAACCAAAGGTTGTGCTTAAACCATCCATATGTTCTGTTGTAATATCTGAATAATTACCAAAACCCTTTTCTCTGGATGCAAAAGGGTTTTCCATATCTTCGATGATAGATTCAAAACTGCTAGAGTATAACAATAAGACACATCAAGATGAATAACAAAACATAGCTCACAAAATAAAAGACAGAATCTTCAATTCGAATCTTACATACAAAGGATTCTTCTTGAAGATCCCACAACGTAGCAGAATTTAATGAATCAAACCTCCACCAGTAACCTACAACATAGAAGACGTCACGAGATCAGTTCATGAACTTTCTCAATAAGAGAAACTTAGCTCTGAACCCATTTTTAAAAAGGGGAAAACTTTCTTCAGAGAGGACAAATATCACCGCACAAAAGAAGACAGAAAGCCCAAAATTCAACAAATGCGAAATCAGCAACACATTTCTGCAGCAAACAACACGCACATCTCTCACTGAATTGCAAAATTCCAACAAAACCCAAAACTTACAAGTTACAAAATGCAATTCCCGAACATCTCAGTCTAATAAACAAAACAGACGACTAAAGTTCTCATTTTTAGACTTTAAAAGTTCAAAACAGAGACGAAACTGCACGAGTGGTCTTCCCAGAGAGAAATTGCGGTAGAGAGAGATAGAGGGAGAGTAAAAAAGGAGACTTTGGGCTTTAAACCAAAAGTAGAAAGTTCGATTTGTTTCCATTTGCAGAAATTACGCAGCTTACGCTTAGGAAGCTTATGGAAGCTACTACATCAGCAAGAGAGTGAAATGAGGCCGCTTCCATTAATGGAAGACTTCGTAAGCTTTTGCAACGGAAGAAGTTTCCTCAAGAAACAGATGGAATCATCTTTTTCTTCTTCTCTTTCAGTGAGAGCTTTGTTCTTGCGTAAGCAACAAAACGATGCGTTTAATTTGGGTCATCCACGTGTGACGACGTGATGGTAACTGGCGATTGATATTTTTATCTAAATAATATTTATACATATTGAGAATCCTTGGACACGGTATCTTCAATTTGCCTGTTTTACAAAACCGACATTACTGCTAATAATACTACTAATACGTATGCTCATCGTATTGACGAGAAAGTATCAAAGTACAACAAATATAATGAGAATTTAATTTGATTTCGATTGTTTATATTATTACTAATCGTAGTTATTGATTCTAGCACACCAACCTCCACATGGTGAACCGAGTCTGTGATTTTTTATAAAAACTCTCAGATATATTATAGATGGGTTCTTTGACAAAAAAAAAAAATATATTATAGATGGGTTTTGGTTGAAACATATGTGCATGTACACAATCATAATATAATTGCAACCATAAATCAATAAAAGTAATCATATATAGAATTCTACTTTTTTTTGTATCTAAATAAAGCTCTAAGTAATGAGCTAGCTATTTCATTTTCAATCTTTAATTTTATCTTATTAAGCTTTAAAGCTTGAATCCAACAATTGTCTTGGATTCTACTCACACATCTTATTCTATAACCATCAAACACAAATATCTATGACAAAAACATCACACAAATATATCCACAAACTAAACCATGGCATATCAATATCTATGTTAAAAGCATTCGGAAGACATGAATTGCTTGTCATGGTCTCTTGGAGTGTGGCAATAAAATACGTAAAAAATTTTATTGAAAGATTTTCATAAAGATGCATGAACTAAACTTATCCAAACACAACGATATTAGTTCGAATATATGTTTTGGAAAAGGTTAGCTATCTAGATTTATCATTCTAGAATGATTTGTTGCAGACCTTAAACAAAAAAAAAAAAATTATGGTCAGAAACCAATAATACAATCATCAAATGCTACACACATCGATTTCAACGTAGAAAACTATTGACAAATACATAATAAAACCGATTGTATAAAGCCCTCAGGATGAGAACACTAAGCATAAATTATCATTTTCTTAATCTTATTTTAGTTTTAGGAGATCAACAAGAGATGCATAGGACCCACCTTTATATCATTTGCTTGGCCTAAAACCCATTATTGCACGTTAATATCCATGTCTAAAGTATATTGTAATGTTCTAATGATGTCACGAATGACCCACTTCCTCTAATCTTACATATTCTCCACATAAATTAATGACGAAAGCTTGATATACGGTGAATCTTGGCCGTCCGATTAGATTCTACTTTCGAGATTCGAATTCTCTTTCAAGATTCTTTAAGCGTGGAATCTTCAACAATATACAGCTAGGCTTGTAGGACTTTGCCTGTCTCCCTATTTGTTGTAATCAATCTTTTATTTGTTTCAACATTTTAATAAAGTATATGACGTATGATTGTAAAATATCTACTCCTTAAATTGTTATAAAAATGCTACTATGTAATATAATGTAGGATACTAAGATGACAAAATAAACAACTGTAGAACTGCACTAGACGACCAGAAACATCTGGAGGACACACAAATCTAATTATGCAGCAATTACATTCTAATTTTTAATCCACTAAGATTCACAAAGTAATACTCCCTCCGTATTTTAATAAGTGTCGTTTTAGAATTTTTACTTTTTTGAATTGGATGTCGTTTTCAAATTTCTATGCAAAATATATTACTTTTTAATGTTTTATGACATCATAAAACATTAAAAAGTAAGAAATTTTGCATAGAAATTTGAAAACGACATCTAATTTTTAAAAAAAGAAAATCCTAAAACGACACTTATTAAAATACGGAGGGAGTATATCTTTTTTAAACCAAGCTATGATGGGTTAGTGGTTGATTATAAGAGGTTTTGATAACTGAAAAACTCTAACTACGAAGCTAAGACTAGTTAGTTCATAACTATTTTGTGGTGTATATACAGGCTCAAACTGTATTTAACCTTTAGGAAAGTTTACACGACTAGTCTGTATAGTGTCAAAGACTGCATATATCGTGTCTTCTGTTATTAGAGCTGGATTTGACAAATGTTGAGGACAAGTAGAATTTGCATAGCAACTATAAACTTTCATGACACAAATGCTCAATACTATACATACCCAATGCCTAACAATGCAAAGCTTTCATGAGACTTCCAAAATCTCAATCACCCTCTACAAACTCATCTCGTCAGTTCAGTTATTATGAGTGGTCTACAAAACTTATATTTAAGCTCTTTACCTTGTACACAATTAACTAAGGTTTCACTTAACTAAGATTTCACAATTATTGATAAAAACAATTAAACAAGCATAAAAGACTCAAACAACAATCTCTATTATTTACTGAGACAACTGCAAACACTCCAAATGGGATAGAGTCTCCGCTTCAGCGTTTAGCTCATCAACCAAGTCAACAGCTTCCTTTAACTCTTCTTCAACCTGAAGTAGACACGATCGAGCTCATCAAAAACACAACATTACAACGGACAGAGAACAAGGAGAAAGAGAATACAGTGACAAAACTGGTCCTTGACCTTGGGATTGATCTCAGCTCTTTGGTTTTCGGTATGATGGAACATCACATTGATCTCATCTCCATCTTTCATACCAACCTGTAAAATTGGAGATTCTGGGGTTTAGGAGATTACACAAATCGAAAAACAGAATATTAAAATAACGTGAAAGGCAAGAGAGCGTGATATACCTCATCTGAAGTCTGCTGGCCACTGAAACGAGCCCCATGGAACAGGAAAACGGTTGAGTCGAAATCCAAATACTTGCGGTCGCAGTAAGCTTTCATCAGCTTTTTCAGCTGAGTGCGCCTGTGCATACGAAAGTCGACTTTCCGTCCATCCTATTTGATACAAAAATGCTCAATACTCAGATGCTAAGTATTCATACATTTGATACAAAAGATGCTCAATACTCGATGTTTAACAATACAAAGCTTTCATGAAACATCCAGGTTATAATTTCCATATAACACAAGATTACAATAAACACTAATGGACACAGAAGAAGAAAGAGAGAACAGAGACAAAACCTGATCCGTGACCTTGAGATTGATCCAAGCTCTTTGATAGTCAGTCTGATGGAACATGGCATTGATCTCATCTCCATCTTCCATACGAAGCTGTAAAATTAAAGATTCTGGGGTTAAGAAAACTATTACAAATCGAAAAAACTACAAAAGGGAAAGGCAAGAGAGCGTGATATACTTCATGTGGAGTCTGCTCGCCGTGAAAACGATCCCCATGGAACACGAAAACCGTTGAGGTGAAATCCAAATAGTGGTAGTCGCAGTAAGATTTCATCAGCTTTTTCAGCCGAGTGCGTCTGTGGATGCAAAAGAAGACTTTCTGTCCATCCTAACAATTTGATACTCAAATGCTCAATACTCATTACTCAAATGCTTTATAACACAACAAAAGTAAAATTTGCGTGAACTCGATACTCAGATGCTGAATACAAATATGTTCAATAGTCGAAATATTTCAACAATGAAAAGCTTTCATGAGACTTCAATGTTACAATTTGCAATAAGAACACAAGATTACAAAAGACAGAGAAGAACAAAACCTGGCTTTTGACATGGAGACTGATTTGATCTCCTTCAACTCCGGGCTTCATGTCTTCTTCCTGACTAGTAGACATCTTCCTTTAATCAGATTCTCCGGCCGGCGACGGAAACGGAAACTCCGATCAGCGAGAAAGAGGATATCTGATTCGCGTCAATCGCAAACTTGACCTTGAGTGAGAGCGTAGAGCGAGTGTGGGAGTGACTAGTCTTTACTTGAACGCCATCGTTTTAATCTCGACTCTTTTCTCATCGTCAGTCGACTGTTTACTGTATTGGGCTCGGTTTGGGTTTTATTGTTGGGCTTTTGTTGTTTTTGTTTCCTGGATAAAAGAGATGGCAAAAAACAAAACCAAAATATCCATACCGGAACTGATTTTAATGTACTCTAACAAAACCGAATACAATAAACATAATTTATTTAAATTTATATTTTAACTATACAGATATAAAATAATATAATTTTACCTTATAATATAAAATCAAATGAGTTTTTTGGATACTTCCAAGTTATTTTGATACTAAACCAAACTCAATCCAAATAAAAAGTTAAATCGCATCAAACGGAAGTTTTATCAAACCAAACCAAATTACAACAATCTTCTTATAAGTTAATTACAACAAAACTATAATTGTATGATTCTTTGTCTCCATTAATTGTATGAATTATGGCACCGACTTTTCGATTGGTCTTATAAGGCTATGTCAATTATTATATCACATTTTTGAGATTATATAGCTTATTAATTTTTCTCAAGAGTTTTTTTTTTTTGACTAAGAACGTTAGCCTAATTGGCTAAATAGAAGGACAAAAAAAAAGAAGAAATACTATGTAAAATAAAACAAAATCAGATCGCGGAAAAAAAAAACACTTCATCAGAAAAGGAGAGAGAGAGAGACGAGAAGAACAAAAAAAAAAGGAAGAAACTTTGCGTCGATGAAAAAATGGAGATCGGAGAAGAAAATCCTCGATGACCATTGACATTCAGGTTCTTCTCTTAGCTTTCTGCGTTGATCAAACGACATTAAGATATGTATCTGAGCGCGAAAATGTATATGTAATGCTTAAGGAAAGTTTCTGTTTTTTATTTTTGTTTTGTGGTATATTGATTATTGAAACTTGTCTACGTATTTTGAATGAAATGCAATTCAATCTGACTGATTCGAATGATCTGATCCATGTTTTTATTCGTGAAATCTGAATCATGTTTTATGGATAGATATGAGGGACGCAAATTTGTATCTGAATTTCTGAAAAATGTGAATTTGGTTACAGTAAGATCTGTGATTCTATTGGATTTCTGAAAAATGTTGAATTTTGATCTGGACCCTTTAGTTTCTCGCTGATTTTTGTTATTGGGTTATTCTAAAGGATCTTTATTGATGTAGATTCTATTAATTTTGGTTAATGTTGCAGAAGAGTTGGGAAGTGAGGACTGATGTGTTCTGGTGGAGAAGGAAAACAATGGAGCTGTGGAAAAGCGGGTGTAGTGAGTTTGCAGAAAGTTGGATCTTTGGTTCGAGATTTGAGCGAGCCTTGTCTTTCACAATCGCGGATACAGGTTGTTATAACTGTAAGATCTTCACTTTAACCCTTTTTAAATTCAGCATCAGTAATCATTTTTTTCAATCAAACGTTTGTAATGTAATTATATGACTTAAAGTTGATATATAATGCACAGATCGGCAAAATGCTTAAGCCAGAGAAGTGGCAAGCGTCTTTTGATAGCGACGGAAGAGTTTCTGGTTTCCAAAAGGCGCTTAAATTAATTATTTTGGGGGTATGTTTTCACTTTGGCAGAAGAATTATTAATACTTTTGATTATTCTTTCAGTACAGTGGTTTACTGTATGATGTTTTTCTTTATCAGGGAATCGACCCGTCTATTAGAGCTGAAGTTTGGGAATTTCTCCTTGGTTGTTATGCGTTGAGCAGCACCTCTGAGTACCGTAATCAACTCAGGGTAGCTCGAAGGTTAGACTGTTTGATCACAGCTTAGAGTGAGAAAGAGTGCTAATAGCAAGTTAAGTTTAATTAAAAAGCTTACAAGCGTTATTGGAATTTTCACGCAGGAAGCGATATAATGATTTGCTCAAGCAATGTCAAACGATGCATTCAAGTGTGGGAACTGGTTCACTTGCCTATGTTGTGGGGTCTAAAGTTATGGATATGCGGAAATCTTATAGAGATGAGGCAGTAAAGGTTGCTACTACAGATGAAAACAGAGAAGAAGCTTATATAGATAATAATGATAATGCTAATACTGAAAATCATCACAGTGATTGGAGTAATAATGGTACTGATACATCTCATGTACACAGAAGGGGAAGTTCTAGTGAGTCAGTTGATTTAGTAAGTGGAAGAGAAAGTCCGGAGAGCGTAGTATACAACACTTCCTCCTTTGTATCTGCCTCTAGTCCATATGGCTTTGCTTCCCCTGACGGTTATTTCGACTTTCCCTCGCTACCGGTTACAGATTTGTTTGGGAGGAATAGTTTAGATAAGATTGAGGTTTCTACGCCAGACGAGGATGCTTCATTGAAAAGTGAATTACGATCTGAGGATGAGGGAATGCACAATTTTCGAATTGATAAGAATGCTGATTTAATTAGAGAACAACGTAGGTCCACTCCAGAGATCGAAGTGATGCATCAGGATTCTGTTGGACCATCGTCTCATACTGGTCGCAATGCAGAAATAGTTGATGGTTTGAGAATATCAGATGTCCCTGAAATGGCATCAGTAAAGGAGACTCCCTCTCGTGTTGGGAATGTCACGGAAGATCGAGTGTCTGAATGGCTTTGGACTTTGCATCGAATAGGTAGGAATTATTCCTTGTCTCTTTTGTTTCAATAACTTGCAAAAATCTTCCTTTTTGTGTCCCAGCTTGCATCTTTTCATAGTCAAAATTTTCTCATTTCCTCAGTTGTTGATGTGGTAAGGACGGATAGCCACCTTGAGTTTTATGAGGATCCAGGAAATCTAGGAAGAATGTCGGATATCCTTGCGGTTTATGCTTGGGTTGATCCTGCAACTGGTTATTGCCAAGGTGCCATATATCTCTTAAGTTGGATTTCTTAGATATGTTAAATGAAAACTTTATGAGCTTTTATTGGTTTAGGATACTAACTCTCTGGTTGCTTATCTGTTGATAGGAATGAGTGATTTAGTCTCTCCTTTCGTGGTTCTATTTGAAGATAATGCTGATGCCTTTTGGTGCTTTGAAATGCTTATAAGAAGAACGGTAAATCCAATGCTTAATATGTCATAATTTTTTGTTCTGGCTTAATTTGATCATGCATTATACTTTTGCTACGTGTATATTTGTGTAGCGTGCGAATTTCCAAATGGAGGGACCAACTGGGGTGATGGATCAATTGCAATCACTGTGGCACATATTGCAGATAACAGATAAAGATATATTTTCCCACTTATCGCGAATTGGGGCTGAAAGTCTTCATTTTGCCTTCCGGATGCTCTTAGTTCTGTTCCGACGGGAATTGTCTTTTAACGAAGCTCTCAGGATGTGGGAGGTTTGTAGTTCTTCTGTTTGCTTCAAATACTGAGTCTTTTGTTCGGTCTCTGTTAGTCATATTTATCTATGGGTTTTGTCTTTGATGTAGATGATGTGGGCAGCTGATTATGATGAATCTGTTGCTGAAACTTTGGAGAATGATTGCTTGGAGCCTTTGGTGATTCAGCTTACAAGAAAATCTGAACCTGAGGTGAGTGAAGAATCGATAGAGGATGGAATTGGGAATAGTACAAAGAGGGAACCAACGATTTCAAAGAGTGGGCCAATTTCAAAGAGTAGTGGTTTGTTGTCGAGGAGCGGTTTGCTGCCGAAGAGTGGTCCGTTGCCAAAGACTGCTGGTCCTTTCTCTGATGAGAGTGAGATAAAGGCAGCATCATCCTCATATCACTTTTGTGGTTTGACAAGAAGTCTTTGGTCAAGGAATGATAGAACAACACATGTCCCTTGTGTAGTTTCATCCATAAAAAAAGGGGATGATGCTCTTCCTGTCTTTTGTGTGGCGGCGATTTTAATCATGAATCGACATAAGATCATGAAAGAAACTCGCTCGATCGATGACATGATACAGGTAGAAAGTTTGTTTCATTTGTATTTTGTTCTCCTTACATGCTCAACTGCTGAGAGGCATCTATACTGATTCAGAAGATATATACTGTGCAGATCTTCAATGATAAGGTTCTTGTATTCCGCGTGAGAAGATGCATACGCACAGCCATGAAACTTCGTAGAAAATACATGTACAAGGTTAGATATGCTCTACAAAGAAAGCTTCTGCTGCTGGATTATTCTATTTTCTCCATTTAACTGTTAAACGCTTGTTAGAGTCAGGTAATCAAGACCAAGAGCCACACTCAGTCTCAGAATCTCAACCAGGTTCAAATCCTGCATCAAACCCATATGGAGAGCCAGAGGCCGGAGGAGATTCAGAGCCATGGTGAGAACCAGAGCCAAACACCAAGTTTACATCATAGTCCTGCCACTCAGAATGGTGACTAGGCAGAATTCCACCTATAACAGGTCAAAATATAAAACAAAAAGAAAAAGAAATAGAAGCTCACACAAGTAGGTCATCTTTAGTTACGGATTACGAGGAAGGGGTTTATGTTTGAAGATTCATGCTTTGATCTGTGTCTACAACATGTTTGGCAACTTTTTTGAGGTAAATGTTTTCACCTGAAGAATATGTTCATACATAATGAAATCTTGGATCAAGAAAAATATCATGACTTGTAAACATACGAGGAAGTGTTGGCAAACAATCGCTACTACAGCCTTTGCCATTTGTTGTTTATGTAATAAAATTATATTCTTATAATTGTTTGGCCTCTCCTTGAAGCTAGCAGGAAGGAACTAGCGAGAGATTTTGAAGCTTGTGAAATTCAATCACTTGGTACTTCACAAACTGTGAGTCTAAGACTCATAACCAAAGAGGTTAGACAAATAAAATCTCCTTTCTCTTTTGTGCGGGAACAATTTTGACTGCATACCCTTTATACTTATGTGAATATCAGAAAAAAAATTCTACTTTCTTAGAAACACCAAAAGAATCAATCTCTCCTTTAGCTATATAGAGAAGCCTTTTCACGGCGATTACAATGTAATAAATGACAACAAATTTATATCTGAAACATAAATATTTCAATCTTCTTTCCTGTTGTTTCTTGTTTATACCTTCTGTTTATTCTTCTTGCAATCACAGAGATCAGAGAGAGATTGTGCTTTTGTGTTTAGTTTCTACGCCTGCAATCTTTTCGTATCTCACCTTCTGTTTTAGTTAACACATTCATCGCTCCCATCTTGCTCATCGAAAGAGCAAATGATTTCCGAAAATCCTCAAAACTCTCTGAGAATTCCTTAGATATTTGCTTGGTGTCAACATTGTAAAGCAGTTGTTGATCTACTTCAAGTACAGATTTGTTTGATAGAATTCTCGAGTAGAATGAGTTTGTGAAGCTGTGGTTTGAGCCTGAGTCCGGGTTTAGGTACACGAGCGGATCGGTCTGGCCTTTCCTTGTTCTTGGAGGACATTGCTTTGCCATTTCAGACAGGAAATACTTGTTCATAGTCGGAGATGGTTTACCGGTCTTATTGTAATTGTAGAGTCGATCAACGACATAGCTGCAATGTGTTCTTCCCATTGAATGTGATCCTGATGAGGGAGTAATTCAGTTTAAGCGATTCAAACCAGACCAAAACTACCATCCAAGTATGAACCGAGACCAAATCTACATCTATCCGAAACAGAGTTCGAACTCCTAAATTCTGATAAACCGGTTTGTAAGATATTGGCAAGGAGAAAAAGGTGACTGACCTAGAAGTGTAGCCATGTCAAGAACACTCAAGCCTCTGGATTTGAAATAAGACATGGCTTGGTTCCATGAGATGGATGGCGATGGTAGGTCCACGGTGTGCTTATCCGAGGTCAAACCATCTCTCCTGCCTGTGAACACAGGATAAGATGGTGCACCCGCCTGTATGAATCATTTCCCTCAGCTTGTCAGTATCTATAATGATCCATGTGTAGTTAGAGGTGCAGAGAAAGATAGATTACCAAATGAACAGCATCCCGAGTTGCAAGATTAAGAATGTCGGCGCAAGAGACAACACCGGGACATCTCTGTTCCAAGACTATTTTGATTTTGTCTATGAGCACGAATCCTCCAAGTCCTCTGTTTTGTGGCGCCATTCTCTCTGAGTTCGGACCTTCTAGAAGAACTGATGCATCGCATCCCTATCATTATAGTGTCACACAATGTGAGAGGACTAATTAGTAGATCTTCTAGTTAAACTTCCTCAACACTCGATTAGTTTTGTGGTTATACTCATATATATCCTTGGGTTCATATGATATATATAAATGATTAAATGATAAGACAAGAATAAGAAAAAACGTACGGAGACAAAGCAGTCGGAGTAGAGGAGACGAAGGAGCTTAGGAGCAATACTTTTATCGTTCTTGTAAAATATCTCAACTTGGTGCCTCACAAAATTCTCTGCATTCTCGCAAGTGTTATAAACTTTGTAGTAATGCCACGTCAGTTTCTGCATCGACGGTCCCATCACGGTTGCTTCTGCTGTCTCCGGGAAGAGACTAACGCCTCCAACCACCATCGCGGTGAGGAAGATATGAATCATAACCATCTCACGGTGAGAAGACAAAGAGGTGTGTTGTTGAGGACTAGTGAGGGTTTATATAAGGAGAGATTGATAAATTGTGAAGGCACTGATGGGGTTTTGACCACGTGGCATTTCTGACTAGGATTGGGGCTCTTAAGTAAGGTACTTAAAATTTAATTGAAATGCAAAGTTGTGCAAGCATAATTATCGGATCTTTGTTGAGTTTTGTTTATCTGCCGTGCAAGCTAAGTCGCCAGCCCAATGTCGTCTAAGGCATTTAATTGCTGTGTCTACTTTTTGAATTTTTTTTGAGAACTACTAATTTGCATGAAAGTAAAAATAAAGATGATGATTTGATATACAGGAAATCCTTTTATAATAACATTTTAGTGAAAATTTTGAAATGGAAGAAAATTCAGATTGGGCTTTATAGATAAAGATCTTACATATGTGACATACTGACATGTAAGAAGCAACGGTCAAAAGAGAAAACAATACTAATTGTCAACTAATTAAGTATATGTATATAGTTTACGTTTTGATCGTTTAGATAGTGAAGCAACGTGTTAACATGTGATCGTAACTCGGATTCTGCGCGTCGTTTGATTTCCCATGCAAAATTATGAGATCCCATTTCTCTGTTTGTTTTTGTATATAGTTTTGTTCTTATTAATTATTATTGTGTATAAGACTGTTTCTAATATATAAATATAAAGGATGATTTTGATTGAAATTTCCACAAAAGACTGATCATGTAGCACAATAACTACGGATTTTTTTTTCACTGTTTCCAATAATGATTTGATCGATGGCGATCAGAAATAATGAGCAAATGATTATACAAATCCGTTAACATTTCACATTAGATTTTCCACAGTTAGATCAACCTCAAATTTGGATAGAAGATGATAAAATTGAATCAGCTCTACTGAGGGTAGTTTAGTGTCGATCGGATTTGGTTAAACTTATCACTAAAATTTACGACAATTAGCAAGAAAAAAATAAAATCAGAGTTCATATATAGACAATCAATTGCAGATTGATTTTCAACCCTCCAAAATAAAAAGCTCAAGTTCAGAAATATACAAAATTAAGAATTAGACATGAGAGGATGTATTAATTGATATGCATTAATATATACAGCTGGAAACTCCCGATTAATAATTTGTACATTGTATCTATCTTTAGTCTGTACCATATGATTTCTCCTTTTATGCATGAATGGTTTGGTCTTTTCCACTGATCATGCTTGTATGTTTCCTGCTTGGCCTGCTGCTTCTGTACTTCTAGACACCTCTGGTGATTTTATACCTCATCATGCAGATGTTTTTGAGGGTATATTTCTGCTGGTAGATTTAAGAAAAGAAAAAAAAGTTGTATAAAATGTGATTTTAGTTTTTCTTCCCAAGTGTTTTTTTTTTTGAATTTTTAATTCACTTTTGAATCTGCAGCTTTCTCGTCTGCTTTTTAATAAGCATTAATGAGCAGACGAGAAAGTAGTTAGATTAAATCGAAAGTGAATAAAGAATCATACCGAGGATTTGTTTTATGAGAAAAACAAGATTAAAAACATCCGGATGATGACGAATGGAACTGAAAAAACAGCCTTCTTCTGGATGGGTTCAAGAGTTAGCCAGAAGTGCAGAAGCAGCAGACCACACAGAAAACAGAGAAGCATGAGGATTTTCTTCTTCCATAGCCAAGTTCCTAGATCTGTTGGAGTTCAATCAAATAACAAAACTCATGATCAAAAAAACATACATGTCATAAAAGATCTGGTCGACCAGTTTAAGTTGGAAGATTCTCTCACCTCTGAACATCCCATCCTACAAATCATAAAACAAGGTTAGACGACAAGTTCATCATATTTCCAATAACACCATTTGATGAACTGTAAATTATACCGTTGTTTCTGTTTCCGGGTGGAGGCAAGTAATTCCAGTCCTTAACTCGACTTGTATAGCCGGAAGTGGAACCAAGTTCTCAACGTAAGGAGATATAACACAAATGTCTTCAGGGAGCCTTTGGAGTTTGTCTTTCTCTGAAATATACTTGAACAACAAGCCTTCATCGTCATAGAAGAGAACATCTCCTTGCTTAGAGAGAGTCACGGGTATGAAGGACCTAGACTCCACGATACCAAGAGAAGCTAAACTAATGGAGTGAGTCTTGCTCCATGTTTCTTTTTGTCCATCCATACTCCATATCTCTAGCTCGTATTGGTGAAGAGGATGGGAAACGGGCATGGCTATGGCAAGACGATCCCTAATGTTTACAATCTGTGCTTCAAACATGATGCCCTTGGGAAGATGTGGACGTGGGACATCATGGAACTCTTCCGTGTGGAGGTCCAAACCTACTATCGTGTAGACATGACCACGCCTAATTCGTAACCAGTAGATTGATCCGTTGACACACGCCGATTTTCTTCCGACATCAACCTTGCAACGACGTGGTTTCCAAAGTTTCCGCCATTCACCAGTGTTGACATTAAGGATATCGCAATAGGTAGGATCAAAGAAGATCCTCACTACTTTATAGCTACCCTTAACATTGTCTCTACCGAATCCCATCGCACAATATCCCGGGAAATAAGTCGTCCATGGTTCTGAAAATATATTTCAAATAAATCATGCATGATCGTACCAAAAAAAGGTTTGAGTCACACAAATAAAAATAGATTGTACCTTCCCGAAACGTGCTGGAGTTTGGGCGGGGATTCGAGAGGGAGGGGCAATGGAATCGCCGGAGTTGACCCGTGGAGGGGTTCAAAACGTTGACCCACTCTGCTTCCGGGAAACAGACCAAACCGTCGTAACTCATCGAGGGTCGTGTGGCGTCGCAGTGCAAATATACAAACTCTTGGCTCCATTCGAAGTCCCGCAGTCCGGGGAGGAGACTCGGAGAGACGCCGCATTCGCAGTCGTAGGCTAAGAGGATTTTCTGGCTAGATTTTGCAAGAATGAGATGTCTATCCACGAACCACTTTGATTCCAGTATCGATTTCCATTCTTTGGACACGCTTTTGAATCTGCCCAGAGATTTCAGGGGAAGCCTAAGGAACAATTCTTCAAGTATATCGGCATTCAAATTAGGGTTTTCTTTTTTACCAAACAACATTCGATAGGTTTCTTTCGATAACTACAGATCTCATGTACGGTATTATTCAACTTACAAGTACACTTGGGCTTTTCCTCAATACTTTACGCTTGGGCGTTTTCCTTAAAACTTTACGATTGGGCTTTCTCAATTAATTTCCTTTTTTATAAGGAACTAACTTACCCATCGGGTAAATTCAATTCAGGAGATCCTATTGTACTCAAAAACCCAATAATAGAAAAATACCCAAAATTTATCTGTTGTTATTCATTTCCTATAATCTCTATCCAATTATCTGAAATAAATTTTGATCCTATGTATACGACGCAAAGCTTCAGCCTTCAGTGGGTAACACGCTTTCTCGACCTTAACAGTAGTTGGAATCTATATACAAAAACCCATAAAAATGAAATCCAGAAAGAGGTTTAGAGAGCCAAAGGACATAGCTAGGGAATAGATAAGTGCTTTTACCGATCTGGCTGCGAAGATGGGCGACTCGGGTTGCACAGACTGAAGAGTTTCATTCTTTAGTTCTACGAATAGTGCACACTTGAGATTTCCTTGTATCATGGAGGAGACATAAATAGTTTACTTCACCAAGTCACAGAGAGTTGAACAATGTGAGATAAGACAGTATTTATGTGGTAGACCTTACTGCTGTGTTTTCACGGCCGCAGTATATATTTGTGTCCTCTGGTAACGACCCTATCTCTTGGAGTGATGAAAGCATCTGCGACATATATAGGCAAAAAAGGGTTTTATCATTATAAAGCGACAAAGCAAAATAAGTTTGCTTCTATGGAAGAAACTATGAAGTTAGGTTATTATAGAACTCCCAAGTGGTGTCTCTATAACATTGACTCACTTATCACATTTTTGCCACAAGAAATTAATCACCATAACAGTGCAAAGATAGATAAGGTTGAAATAGAAACACGATTTCAAAAACCGCAAGTCACTTAGCATTATTTTGCCACAAGAAATAACAATAAGAGTGTAAAGCTAGAGAAGGTTGAATATTGCTATTTATCAGGTTCACCGGTTAGGTTTTAGGCCTATTTTTCAATTAATGTTACCTGTTCCGGGGTACCTTCTGAAAGGGTACCACAGGATAAGCTATCATATCAGGTCTCCTGTGAATATTGTCGCTGACCCAGGAAAGTAGAAGCTAATATGGCCTGCTTGAGAATAAAAACAGTTAAGAGAGTAAAACATGGCACCAAGTATACATGAAATTATCAGTTGTTCTACACAAACGATTAAAAAAAAAAAAAGGGAGAGCAGGTATATATACAACACAGTAACGTATGGAGAATGACATTAGAATGACAAATAAGATACTAATATGTGATCCACCAAACGTTTCTAACGCTTGCAATATTTGACTGTAATATAATAATACACTTCTCATCTTTTTAATCTCATTCTTTCTCTTTTGTCTTTAATTACAGTTTCAGCTTGTTGGATTAATTGTTACTCTCTCAATCATGTCTTTAATTTGTAATTTTATCTCACTTATTTGTGATAACATGCTCAAGTTTCTCCACAATGTTATTTTATTTATTGCAGTTGCTTACGAATTTGTAATTAGATCTAATCAAGCTTTGGGGTTATTAGCATTTTCAAATCATTGATCATATCATATGACCATCTTCCGTTTCCATATTCTTGGATACCTACTGAATCAATGTTGATACTTTTGGAAGCAAGTTTCTTGTATGTATTATGTTTTCTTGTATTATTCAAGATGGATCAAATTTCAGTGGAAAACATAATTCAGAACATGCTAATATATACTTTTAAGATCAAACATGACTTTTTTAGGTCATGGATGCTTGATTCAAATATGAAATTATATAATATTTTTTCCCCGGTTAAAAAAATAGCTGTTTTCTAACATGTTGCAAAAACACAAAAAAAAAAAAAGTTGCTTTAACAAACAAGCAATAGATATATGCTGAAAAAAAAAACATTTATCAAGTATATATATTACTAGTAGTCTAAATCGCATGTGTTTAAATTTGTTTCGATGGCTCCTACCAATTTTTTGTTTTTGTTTCAATGGCTAAAACTATAGGTACATATAAAAAAAAAATTATAATAATTTTACCATTTAGTCGTAACTTAGGACATATCTTTGAATTTCCTTGATATGCACGATATATTCGAACGGCAGACAAAACAAAAAGATGGAGGAAGATGGAGAAAACCCTAATTTGATCTACTTAATTAGTTCCCGAGCTACTTGAAATCCATCGTCAAATTCCTTCCTAGTATGTATGATGAGAGAGGCGACCAACGAAGAGCAGTAAGGATCTCAACAGCTTTCCGATTATCTTCCAAAACAAACCAAATCAATGAATGTTACAATTCAGAAATTAAACGATAAAAGTGGAAAGAGGAACAAAGAGAAAGAGAGATTACATAAGCCGGCCTTATAACAGAGGAGAGCTCGAAGGATGCCGTTATCATGTCGAGCAAGGTCGGTTCCGTCGATACTTCCGGCTTGAATCAGATGATACGACGTCGCGTAGAACACTGTGTTTCACGTAGGTTTTAATAAAATCCGTGTGGTTTGTATCTCTCTGAATCTCAAAATGCCTGCCGTTTTCCCCCTTTTAAATAAAAACAAAGCACTGCGTTTCTCTAAATAAAGCCGTTAATCAATTTTATCAATAATAATAATAATAATAAATAAAGCCGTTAAGACTGAAAACAGTATATAAGTAAGCGCAGTCTTCATACCAATACTATCATCACATTATCATTAATTATTTTGGCAATGACGAGTAAAAGTGTAAGCAAGAAGAATGCTGGGAAAACGACGGCGACAAAAAGTGTCAGCAATAATCATGCGCCGTCACCGAATCAGGAAGCAGCAGCACTGAGGACTTCTCATGGGGGAACAAAAACGGTAAGTACATACATTCTATTTCTGTTTCTTTCTTTCTTTCTTTCTTTCTTCCCTTTCTTTAATTAGGGTTTCCGAGAAAGTTTATTTTTTGATGAAGTTTCCCGAGAAAGTTTTAGATTTCATTGATTGTTTTGTTTGCTAATTAAAGAAGAAGAGAAAGTGACGACAAATTCATTTATCTTGACATTCATTCATTGTTTGCCATTTAAATCTTGTTTGTTTCTTTCTTCGCTTTCCGAGAAAGTTTCCCGATAAAGTTTTATGATTGCGTTTGTTTGCTGATTAAAGAAGAAGATTTAATTTGTGTTAATTGAATGTTCTCTTCACTTGAATGTGTTTGTCTTAGCTTTCTTTCTTCACTTTCTTGTGTTTCTCTTCACTTTCTTGCATTTTCCCGAGAAAGTATCAAACTGAAAAAGGCGGCGGGATTTGATTTTTGTTTTGTTTTTATTTTCTTTTCTTGTATATCTTGACGCCATTCTTTTGCCATTTGATTATTATTTTCGTTTTCTTTTGTCTCCAACTCTTGTTGATTGATTACCCTAGCTTTGACCATATCGACTTATTTTTCTTCTTTTATGATTTTTTAAATGCAGCAAAACACAGTCGTGCGTGCCAAGTCAGGGTGGGATAAGAAAACTTGGATAGTACTTATGCTCATGGTAAAAAAAAAATGTATACTTTACTATTTTTCTAAATGTTTCTTTAAGTGTATTTGTGAAATTCTTTTTTTTCGTTATGCAGATAACTGGAGTAATTATGATTTGGAAGATCGACGAGGGTTCGCTTTACAATCTTCGCACGCTCCTATATTTGACGTCACTCCAGGTAAAAAAAGATGTCTAACTTTATATGTTCTTATGATAAATCATATATTTAATAATTTATTTAATTTCCTTTTTATTCTGTTAGAGCTGGTCGTTGAGGTTAGGAGCGTTTTACGGGCTTACGGACTCTATACGATTCAGTATCAGGATGTCAATAATGGGTTTAGAAGGTACGTACATTGGTTTTTCTGACTGTAAATAAACATTTCTCATTTATTTTTCACATTTTCTTTGAAAAGGAAATATTTCTTAATTTATGATTTCGTATTTGCAGTTCCTTCTTCTATTGCGTCTTTGATGAAGATAAGGTTTCCAGAGTTAACCATTCTAATCGGGTAAGAGGCTAATTTAATTAATGAATCCATTTTAAATATATATTATCTGGCAGATATATTGAAGTTTAAATTATTATTTTCGTTCTTTTCAGCTGCATGGCTTGTGGGTTGTTAGCTTGTTACTTTGGACGGCGGCGCAACAGGATTAAGCAGTTTCTTCAATTCTCTTTTAATTAGATTTTGTTTTTAAGCTACTTTTTTTTCTTTTACATGTTCTAGTTACTGCAATTTTTCATAGTTACCTTTCTGGAGAATCTTAAAAGCTAATTAAATTGAAAGTCAAATTATCTATGTTTGCTAGAAATTAAAAGGGTCCCAAAGTTTGATTTCCCTCATTGATGTTGTGGACCAATTGAACATAACGTAGTGTATAAACACAATAGAATAAAGTAGAATTTTCACATCATCAATAGTTTTGGAAATATTCTTAAACAGAATGAGCACAGATTTGTTATCAGGTTTTTCGTAGAATATAAGCGTTAGACTTTTGTTATCAGTTGATTTATAATTAATCGAACGAATTTTTTGGTTGATGCTTTTTTGCTAGGTTTAAAAGTTAGAGAACAAAAAAAAAAAAAAACATGTTCAGAAAAAAAAGAACATTTTTTTAAGAATCAGAACTAATGGAGGGCATGTTTGGACTCTTCGAGCGAGATAAAGTATTGAACTTTGTTCCGATTGAGTGAATATGGATAGACTGAGAGATTTTCTAGAGGAGATGGTGAAGTACACACTTGATTACCGCGTAGAATTCGATTTAGGGCTTACCCGTGATTTTTGCTCTGGTCTTCTTTCCGGCGAATCAATTATTATTCCCGACGGTGAAGGAATCGAATCTTCTCCCCACGCTTTGCTACACCGATTTTTCGATACTGTAGAAGCATTTGCAGGTGAATTTCTGAGTATCCTTTGTCCAAGCGTCTTGCTTTGAGTCTGCTGAAATCAATTGATTTTGGTTCTGTCTATGGAACCTTTGAGAAAGTTTCGTTGGGGAAGGAGAGAGAAGATGAGTGGAGCAAGCTGATGAATCTTTTGGGTTCCGAGTCAGTCAATGTGAGTGAGCCATTGATTCGTAGTTGATCTTCAAAAGCAACATTTTTAACTCTGGACTCATCAGTTGTGAATTTGATTGGTATTAGGGGTAATCATAGTCATCAATGCTTAGCTTTTGATTGTTAAATTTTTTGTTCCCTTCGCAATATTTCTAACAGGACTTGAAGGATATAGCTTGCGAGCTTCACGTTCAAGAGCCCTTATTCTCTATCATGAAAGGTGCTCACTTCCTTTTTAGATGCCTGAAATTTTGTGTGTTTTAACTACTTATCAATAGCAATATGAAGTTGCAAGAGTTCTTGATCAGATTTTCGGTTGCTTGATTTGAATGGATACATTAGATAGCATCAAAATAGTTGAACCAAGGTGTTTTGAAGCTGATTATGATAGATATGAGAAGTGAAAAGTCCGGAGAGCGTAGTATACAACACTTCTTTATTTGTATGTGCCTATAGTCCATATGGCTTTGCTTCCCCTGACGGTTATTTCGACTTTCCCTCGCTACGACGCTACCGGTTACATGTTTGTTTGGGAGGTATAGTTTACATAAGATTGAGGTTTCTATTTAAGAAGTTCTAAGGCTTATGCAGCTATGCTTATGTTATGCCTTGTGCCTTGGTATCGTGTGGCTTGTCATATAGATATGCGCATAAATACAGCTGGAAACTCCCAATTAATAATTTGTACATTGTATCTGTCTTTGTCTGTACCATTTAATTTCTCCTTTTATAAATTGGTTTGGTATTTTCAATTTCTTTTTGTAGTATTTGAGTATATATTTTATTGGGGTCAGGTTTTCTCTCATACTAGCTTAATTTTGAGGAAAATTCTAATGAATAAAGGCCTAATAGGGTTAACGTGCTCTTCAAATACTTGCAGTGAAAAAAAGTGCTACTAAAATAAGAGAAACGTATATAATTATTATTGCTGTTGATGTACATATTACTCGTCAATCGTCATGTATGCATGAAATGCACGTATTTTTTCTTCTTCCCGCAAATGCACATAATCACAACTAGTCACCACCATCTAGAATTTCAAGATTCTACACAAACAAATTAACTTAGGAATTTACATTATGTGAATAAATTGTTTTAATCTGTCATTTTATGCAAAAGTTAAGTAAATTACACGATGATTAAAGTAACAAATTCCAAGATTGTACACTCATTACTCATATAAATTTTTGTCGTCTCGTTGTATGCTCATATATGAACACATATATAGTTTTTCAACTATTTAAATATACTAAATGTGTTCATGGTCTACAATAATAACGCACGATGCTTTTGTAAACCCTTAGATAGTTTTCATTTTTCAATATAATAAGACCATTTTTAGTTGTCTTTGCAATCATAGAAGAATTAACTAATTGACAAATAAATAGTCAAGCTGTGCCTATGCATGCATACACTGATACACATCTGACCTTCTGTACAGATAAATTATATTTCCACTTTTTATCCTAAAATAAAAGAATAATGGAGGAATTATATTGAAAAAAATGGAAATTAAAATTGATTTAGACAGAAAAAAAAAGCTTTCGTAATTTCTTTCTTTGAGAGTTCCGTACATCTTGTCTACATTTTTTTTTCTTTTTAATATATATACTACTATTATTTACTCGACCCCTAAAGAAATCAAATAAATAAAAATCAAAGATCATGAAAATTTATAACCATACCCTGTGGTTAATTAACTATGGTCATGCCTAATCTCGTCGACTACGTTTTATTTGGTTCTTTTTAATATTCCATTATTTATTTTTGTAATTATATATATCCGCATACGTAGACATTGTTCGTGAGTTATACGAGAAACTAGGGCTTTAGATTGTGTTTCTTTACTTTGTTCTTGTTAGGTGGTTTTGGTGCGTGTGTGTTTGATGGCGAATCCTCCCTGGACAAACGAAGAGATGAATCATCATAAAGCCTACTCCGGCAACTTGACGACGCCGACGGAGAGCTCATCGTTGAAAAGCCAATCGGGAATCGCCATGAATTGGACCTCTGAAGAAGACGAACGTCTGGTTCAACTCCTTGATAGGTTTGTGAATTCTTTACGATCAAATTTTTTGCTTTTAGTTTCATGAGAATAAAACTTAGGTTTACGATTTTGTTGATTTCTTCTTGTTCTGATATTGTTTGTCTTTCATGAAGTTATTCGTCGGAATCGAGTGGTGCTATTACACGTTACTCGAAAATCGCGGCAGGTTTTGAGAATAAGACCATCAGGGACGTTGCTGTACGTAGCAGATGGATATATGTAAAGTCTTCTCCTTGTTTCTTCTTCTTCAAGTTTTGTTCTATCTCTGTTTCTTGATAATTTTTTGGGTTTCTTTTGTTTTTGCTGTAGAAGAAGAAAGAAAACGCTAAGAGAAGAAAGGAAGATCACAATGGATTGGGAAGAGCCAGAGTTGACAATAAGGTTTAGTCATAGAATCTCTCTCTCTCTCTTTCTCTCTCTCTCTGTTCTGACTTCTGATCTTATCTAAATCTTCTAAATTTAGGTTTAACCACATCTTGTTAATGTAATATATGTTTTACGTTTGATCTCTTCAGGAGATTATTGATATGGTGGTGGCTTCACAAGTGTTTCAACCATCTCAACATGGTAAGTATCTCTTTGATTCAACGAATCTTGAAGATTTCAGGAAATCTCTAAAAAAAAAGATTTGGAAATATTCTTAAAGTGCCATCATTTAATGATATGTAGGGGTTGAGAACGAGCTTCTTAAACAGAATGAGCAATGGTTCAATCAGATTTGTGCAAATTCCACATCCTTAAGCGTAAGTATATTGACCAATTTAGATACTATAATCACTAAGAAAACTTGGTTTATTTTCCTTTTTGTTTATTTCTTATACAGCTCACAGAAAACATGGACCTTTTCAGCAAAATCCGGGAGAACATCATTAGCCTTATCAGAAAGTAAGTAACATAATCATCAATTCTCCAAAATTCCATGATGTCTATGTTTGATTCTCTTGATTGTTTTAAGTATATCATTAATTTCTTTTTGATATTACAGTTTGAATGAGAATGTGTCAGAGACATGGAAGCATATGCCACCATTGCCGGAGAAGTTGAACGATGAGCTATTTTGTGATCTCTATAAAGCAATCTTTCCTTCATCAAATCTACTATGAATGACTCATTCATCTTCTTCTTCTTTGCTTTTTTTCAAAACTTTCTTCTAAGTTGATTCTTTCAATTTTTAGGTTTTTTTTTGTTTCTATCTCAGCAAAAATGCATTAGCTTAGACCACAAGTTTTAGACTTTTGTAATTTGTTGATTTATTAATCAAACGATCCATTTTATTGAAGTTTTTTTTTTCTGGGATAAATTTAAAGAACAAAAAAGAAACCAAACTTTCTCATGTTTAGAAAAAAAAAACCAATTTTTTTAGAATCAGAACGATTTCACTATGGAGTCTTCGAGAAAAGTCTTGAACTTTGCTCCGATTGAGTAAAAAATGGATAGACTGAGAGATTGCCTAGAGGAGATGGTGAAATTCACACTAGATTGCCGTGTAGAATTCGATTTAGAGCTCACCGATGATTTCTGCTTTGGCCTTCTTTGCGGCGAATCAATTCTTCTCGACGGTGAACGAATCGAATCGTCTTCCCACGCTTTGCTACACCGATTTGGAGGTGTTCCTGATTATCCCTTGTACAAGCTTCTTGCTTTAGGTCTGTTGAAATCAATTGATTTTGGTTCTGTCTGTGGAACCTTTGAGAATATTTCGTTGGGGAAGGAGGTAATCTGGTTGAAGGAGAGAGAAGATGAGTGGAGCAAGCTGATAAATCAAAAGGGTTCTGAGTTAGTCAATGTGAGACAGTCACAGTCGTTTATACTTCAAAAGACAACATTTTTGATTGATTAACTCCGACTCAGTTGTGAATTTGAAGATTCCTTACCTTGGAATTACTTGTGAATATGTGAATTTGATTGGTATTGGGGTAATTAGAGTCGTCAATGCTTAGCTTTTGGTTTGCTTTTAATTGTTAAAATTTTTGCTCTCTTTGTAATATTCTAACAGGCCTTGACGGATGTAGCTTGCGAGCTTCACGTTCAAGAGCCCTTATTCTCACTCATGAAAGGTTCAAACTTCCTCTTTTTAGCTTGTCAATGTCAATATCAAGTGGCAAGAGTTCTTGATCGGATTTTGGGTTGCTTAATTTGAATGGATATATTAGATGGCATCAAAACAGTTGAAGCAAGGTGTTTTGAAGCAGAGTATGATAGGTATGAGAAGTGAAAAGTTATTGAACATGATTACTTCTGTGTCATATGTGTTTCACAAATGTTGTTTGCTTTCCTCAGAATTCGGCGAAGAGGTTCAATGATTATGATAAATAAATGTCTAATGTTTGAAGTTCTGGTGAGATATATTTGCTGACATCATTTTCTTTTGCTTTTGTGTTCCTGCAACTGATTTATTGTGATAGATTCTCTTAAATGTTGATATATAGGAAGTTCACCAATATCCATCCTTTTACGAGCTGTTGAAAGCCGAGAGTTCAGAGAAAGTGTTTCCTGGTACTAAAACAGTGGAAGAAGGTAAGCTTTTTTTCTTTGTTTGATTCTTAGCCATTAACTTTTGCGTCAGTTCTGTTTCAAAGATTTCACATTCTTAGGTATGCAAATGTTTAGGAAGTTGTATGATATGGATCAAGAGAATTCCAATGGTGTTGTGGCAATCAATCTCAGTAAATCAGTTGTCCAGCCTTGTGTTGCTTTGGCTCACATACTGTCTGTGAGTTCAAGTTTTTTCAGTCTTCTCTTCTGTGATTTATGATTCTTATTCAATGTTTCTTCCAAAAACATCATTTAAAATTGCAGGGCTTGAGTTACACTGGCGTTCAAAACCTTCTTGGTCTTTCTCACACAACTGGATCCATTTTTCATGCTCTGCCTCCTCCAAGATCGATGCTACTCTCTTCATTCATGCTTCCATATAAGCCAAAGGTACCACAAAAACTAAGATATAATTCAAGATACATCGTAGTGAATTCTTTTGGAATAGATAAGCTGTGTTGTGTGACATAAAACTTAGAATGTTTCTTTTTCCCTATTGTTGAGATAAAAGGTTCTAGATTGAGCCATGGAGCTAGAGCATTAGCCAAGCATGTTGATCGAAGTAGTGATGGATTTTGGGGTGTTCTTCAGGGATCTGGTAAGTAGCAAATTTCTGCAAGACACTGATGCATTTCCCTATTTAAGTCTTCATCTTCTTTTTTTCAGATTCAGATAAAAATAAGTGTGCGATGGACATTATCAATCGGTTCATTGGCCATTGTTGTTGGATGAACATACATATTGTTCCACCACACGGGGAAGTGTTCGAGATAAGAGTAACTCAAGGCTATGGAGCACGTTGGTCTCGAGATGGAACCAAAGTATGTCTCTTTCAGAGGTGTTTGATCAGCAACTGTTTTACCCACTCGTCAGATTTCTGTTGAAAGTGTTTTGTTTCTGGTCCTTTTTATTGGCAGTTCATTGGATTTCTTGAGCCTTACATGGAGGATGGTCACTCCATGGCCTGGAAGCATTAAGACCAGACCTGAAAACATCTCTGTGTCTCTAGGACTTCGTAAACTTTCTCTTGTAGCTGAATCGTTTTTTCTTTCGACAAGTGTAAATTTGTAATGTTCATTTTCTTGTGACAATAAAATTAATTTCTTTTTTCTAAGTAAAGATTTCGTGGTTGATCTTGTTATGATTAGCCGATTAGGGTATGAAAAGAATGAAACGAAAATATAAGGGACCAAAGTGTAAGACACACTGTAAAATTGGGAAAAACTGTGAAGGGACTTTCAAGCGATTATATGATTGGGCCTAGAGCCCATTGTTTGATAAATAGTCAAGAGGGTAAATCTGGAATTTCAAGTTTACGAATTAGGGCTTCTTCTTGATACAAGTTTCAAATCTCTTTATATCCTCGCGGCGGTGAATTTTCTCGAGTCTCTCTGTGGACGGCGGCTAGTTTCAACCAACAGATCCGATAATGGTACATTTTTTTCTCGGTCTTTCGATTTCGATTCATCTCGACGCCGTCATTCATGCTTATGATTTGGTTTTCTAGCTCGATTTCGATTCATAGTGTAGTAGAGTTGTTCCTGTGTCTTAAAGGTTTCTCAAAAAATGTAGATTTTTGTAACATTTTCAGCTTTGATTATTGCTTCTTACTTTGGTTAGGATATAGTGAAACTTGTAGGTTTTAGTGTTATTTGCATATATGTGTCCGAAATCGAGGTCTGGTTTTTTATTTTTGTTCTGATATTATGATTTTTGCAATGTCGTTTGATGTTCTGAGCTCGTGTCTGATTATCATCATTAGGATTTTTGAAACTTGTATTGAATTTGTTGATTGATTTTATGAATGTTGCAGCCTAAGCAAATCCACGAGATCAAGGACTTCCTTCTGACAGCTAGAAGGAAGGATGCACGATCTGTGAAGATCAAGAGAAGCAAGGATATTGTCAAGTTTAAGGTCAGATGTTCGAGGTACCTCTACACTCTTTGCGTCTTTGACCAAGAGAAAGCCGACAAGCTTAAGCAGTCTCTTCCTCCAGGTTTTTTATCTTAGCTCTGCTCAATTTACATTGTTCTCTGCTACACTGAATAAGTTCTCACACTTTGGATCATTTTAAAACCTTAATGAAATTTGCGTTTGTCATATGTGTCCTAAATCTCTCTTTACTTAATTACATTGTTTGTGTATTGCAAGATTCAACAAAATTGGATTCATTATGTTATATGGACTTTAAATATAGCTTTACCTTAAGTTCCATAGTTTGAATTTTGCTTAGTATCTGTGTACGATAAAGTAAGCTTCCTTATCACATAATTTCTCAGTTGCAATCACTTGAAACCTAAACAATTATTGATTTTGGCATTTGAGTGCTAAACCTTGCTTTGCTTTGGCTTAAGTATGTAACTATGTTTATGAAAAGCATATCCATTCTCATATTTGTTGTTCATAAGTTCTGAGTTTTGGGCTGTGTTGTGCTTTTTCAGGTCTGAGTGTGCAAGACCTTTGAAGATGAAGCAAACTTCTTCTGCAGATTGGAGTTCCTTTGGTGAAGAATCTTTTGCATCATCTTATAATTTTCTTAGGAGAGTTTATTTTGTGTCGTTAAATTTATGTTCAGACTTTTCCAGTTTGATTGTGTTTTGGATTTGATTCAGTTTGAAAAACCAAATACGTTCTCAACTCTGAATTCAATTTGGATTTTTGTGATCAGACGGCTTTCTCTATCATTAAATTACAATCACATTCATTTAAATGAATAATAACCAAATTAGTCCTTGATCTTATCATTAACTACAATTCTAGATGATGTAATTTCATACATATCATTAGAACTATCAACTATCGCATTATATGCTCAAAACTTATCAAAGCTACATGGTTAGTACCAAAACTTTTTTAAAAAATTCAAATTTGCAGTTTGCGAATCAAAAGTAAAGGAAGGGAAATTAATCCTTAGGACCAGGTCCAGTTGGAGCTTTGGCTTTTTGGGATATACTTGTTGCCTTGTTGGACTTTGAATAAGTTTTTTTTGTCCCAAATTCATTCTTTTTCAAAACTTTGATATCCAAAATGTTTTTTAATGCATTAGCAAAACAAGATCTTGAACCAAAGAATAGATTTTGACACTAGCGCTAAGTAACTCCTAGTCTCCTAGAGAGGTAATAAGCAGAGGTAAACAAAACATTTAGGATACTAACATTCCTTCTCAAAATTTTGAATTTCCAAGAACCTCGCGTAGGGAACAAGCGGCAACTGGATGTGCTGAACTTGGAATCCGCATGGCTTGGTTTTAACGGAAGTGGGGCCAAATTTTCAACGTAAGAAGATATAACACAAATGTTAGAGGAGAGACAACGAATCTCATCTCTACCTGAATAATATTTGAACAGCCTCTTGTGATTATCATAGAAGACAAGATTCCCTTGCTTAGAAACCGACACGGGCGTGAACCACCTTTTCTCCCATGGCCAGGATACAACAACTCTATGGGCTAAACCTATGGAGTAAGTCTTGCTCCATGAGTAATTCTTGCTCCATCCTTTTTCTTCTATATCCATGCTCCAGATCTCTAGTATCCATTCAGGCCCAACTTTGGTCGTCATGGCCATAGCTAGACGGTCCTCAAGGTTCGCTAACTGGGTTTCCTGCGTGACCCACGTAGCTGGAAGGTGGTGGATACCATAGTAGTTTTCTTTGTGAAGATCCAAGGCTAGTATTATGTAACTCGCACTAATTTGTAACCAGTAGATTGATCCATTCACATACACTGATTTACTTCCCGGAAGCATAATATGAGGAGGTGTCCTCAGTTTGCTCCATTCACCAGTTTCAATATCAAGAATACCAAATTCATAAAAATCACGAAAACACAACCTCACTATTTTATACCTGCCCGTAACTTTGTCTCTACCGAATCCCAAGAGCCAATTTCCTTGCGTTCCTGAAAGTTGTAAATATTTTAATTTCTTTGACTGCAAGAAACAAACATTTTTCTTTCTTTTTTTTTTTTGTGATAATAACAAACATCTATTTAATCCTAGATTTTACCTTTTACTGGATCTGGACCGGGTGGGAATCGCCGGAGTTGTCCGGTGGAGGGGTTCAAAACGTTGAACCAACCAGGTTCTGTGATGCAGACTAAACCGTCGCAAGTCATCGAGGGTTGCGCGGCGTCGCAGTGCAGATAAACGATCTCTTCGTCCCCTTCGAACCGAGACTCAGGGAGGATACTCGGCCGCCTGCAGTAGATGCAGTTGTAAGCAGCCAGGATTTTCCGGCGGTTCTTTTGAAGAGTCCTACGCCGTTCCACGAACAACTTCGATTCCAGGATTGATCTCCATTGTTTTGAGACGGTTTTGAATTTGAGGATTGATTTCAAAGGCAATCCAAGGAAAATTTCTTCCAGTAGCTCGGGAAATATGTAGATCGAGTTAGTGTTTTTTCTTTCTTCCTCCATCTTTTATGTTTTGTCTGTCGTCGTGGTTCTGGCTTCTGATAAACCCTTTAAATATCGACTTTTCAGTGCATTTCTGTAAACCGGTTTTGGTTTGGTAATTTTGTTCAATTGATTTATTTGAGAGAAACCACATGTCGGTCACACAGTCGGTCACCAATTATGACTTGTAACATGCACTTCTGTTCCAAATTTTTTAATCTGAAGGAAGAAAAACTTAATTACCTTTAGGAAAAAAGGTTAACGGCCATAACACATAATAAACTTCTTACTATGAAAACAACCATATTTCTTAAACTCTTAATTTTTTTTTTTTAATCATTAGATTCTTCGTGAGTTAGATATATATGTGACCCTGTTTAATCGTTGATTTTAGTAGATTTTATTTGTAGAATGGACAGAATTTTACAAAAACAAGTGTGAGAGAGAACATACACATTGCTTTAACCAAAAAAAAAGAGAACATACGCACTAGCAAATGTTATGTCCTCTTTTTTTGTTAAATAAAACATGTCTTCTCATGTAAAAAAATGCAAGAGTCACTTCAAAAATAAAAGAATGCTTTGAAGTTTTTAAACATATGAATTGTCAAAAAATGTACTAATAAATGTTAACCAACTACATAATCTTATATTTGAACAATGGGTGTGAATGGTCCTATACAATAATACAAGCGGTTGGTTGTCGATAAGATGGGCACAATTCTTACTGAACTACTTCAATTACTGATTTTTTTTTTTTTTATTTAACTTTCAATAGAGATAATGATTATAACAAAAAAAAATCTCAACATACTAAATATACACATCATATTATCTAGATATTATCAACTAATGTATAAAAGTTTCAATTTATGATATTTGATACTATAAAAATAAACAAATAATGTTGATAATACTCTCTAATAAATGCTTAATTTTTATTTGTTTTTTATATTCTACAAAAACCCAAATGATCAAGGCAAACTTTTAAACTCAACCACTCCAAATTGATCTTAACCAAATCAGCAAATATTGACGAAAGGGAATCTTTTCTATTTTTTTGCGTCGACCCAAAAGGAAATGTTTTTTTCCTGGATCCCAAAAGGGAAATGAAATCTAATTGAGCAAAAGAAGTAAAAAATAATAAAACCGTTATAGAAACACCAACTTTAATAACATAACATATGGTAACTAATTTATTACCCAATTCAAATATTAATTTCTGAAAACCAATAAAGAAATTAATTACTCGTGGTCAAATATTTATAACGAGGTTTGTGAATTATGATAACACGGAACAATTTATTGAGGGATATTTAGTAGTTGAGCTAAAATAAATTTGACTTAAAAGCAAAAACAAATAAAAAAAAAGAAAAGAAAAAAAAAGAGAGTAAAAGCTGTCTCTCTAGCTCTGACGTTGTTTCCTGTCGAAGTCGCAGACTCGTCATCACAGCTCAGGCGAGAAATTCTGGGTTTCTTCTATCTACGCGCAAAATCTCTCAAAGAGGCCTCTTCAAAGGTAACAGAATCATCTCCTCTCGTTTCTCTATCTGAAGAAAGAATCAGAGAGAAGAGGGAGAGAGATATATAGAGGATGCCTGTGATCTCCAAAGCTTCATCTACCACCACCAATTCATCGATTCCTTCGTGTTCTAGGGTTTAATCTCTCTCCCTCCTTTATAGTCTTCTCTTTGATTCAGTCTTTGCTTTTGATAATTCCGATCTGGTTTTGTGGTTGGTACGAGATTTAGCTTTTTTTGAGTTCTGTGTTGGCTACTACTATTCAGATAATATATATATGAGATTTCGTTGCTCGAAATTTCTTGATTCAGATTTTCACAATACCGATCTTCGACTGTACTAGTGTTGTGTGCTGATTCATTGAGACTAGTAGGTTTGAATGTTTGATTCAAGCATAAGGGTCAATTACTATCTGCTGTTGACTGGTTAGGTGAAACTGGAGATTGAATTATCTAATTTAGTCTGTGTTTAGTCTTTGTTTGGCTATCTTATACTATTAGTGTCAGATTATGATTTGTTCTTTGAATTCATGAAACAGATTGGAGGTCAGCTTTGCGTGTGGCCTGGTTTGAGACAACTTTGCCTCAGGAAAAGCTTATTATACGGAGTAATGTGGTTATTATCCATGCCACTGAAAACATTGCGTGGAGCTAGAAAGACCCTTAAAATTACCCACTTTTGTAGCATTTCCAATATGCCATCCTCATTAAAAATCGAACTGGTTAGTATACTTGTCCTCTTCTTTTGACTTTGTTTATCTTTTGTATCTCCTGCCAGTGCAAACTTTTTTCCAGTTTATTTTCATTTGCTTGCTTTTCATCCTGAATGTGCTGGTTGAAACAACTCTATAACATCTGCTGAAGACATTATTAACGATCTATTTGTGTTTTCTTATTTGTCGGGGATGTTTCAGGTGCCCTGCAGTAAGGACAACTATGCTTATCTATTGCACGATGAAGACACCGGAACAGTTGGAGTCGTTGATCCTTCTGAGGCTGCACCTGTTATAGAAGCATTGAGCAGGAAAAATTGGAATTTGACTTACATTTTGAACACTCATCATCATGATGATCACATTGGGGGGAATGCTGAATTGAAAGAAAGGTATGGCGCAAAGGTAAGAGGATACTATTTTCGGTTTAAAACTGTATGACCTTGTTTTTTGTTTTCTTTCTGGCCTTTTCGCAAGTTAGCCCTCTCTTTATCAGCACTTGTTCCCTTGGAGTGTCTCTTACCTCTGATAGCTATGAAACAGAGAGCTCTACAATACAATGGTTTGGTTTTGAGATGTTGTAAAGTGTAACCAGGAAAAAATTGCTTTCCGGGCCATTTTGTTTTGCAACTTTGTGTAGTTGATCTATTCGTTGTTGCTTTTGTTATATACACTCAAGTGTTTTTATGTGACTTATGTTGCCGACAGGTGATTGGATCAGCTGTGGATAAAGATCGGATTCCTGGAATTGACATACTTCTGAAGGATAGTGATAAGTGGATGTTTGCTGGCCATGAGGTTCGGGTACTTGACACTCCTGGCCATACACAAGGTTTGTAGCTGCCTTATACCTCTACTTTAAAATACTATGAACATATCTGTACAGTCAAATATTGCCAGCGTTAGAAACCTTTGGTGGATCACATATAGTATCTTATCTGTCATTCTCGATTCATTATTGTGTAACTGCTCTCCTTTTTTATCGTTGTAGTGTAGAACAACTAGTAATTTATGTATATTTGGTGCAATGTTTACTCACATAACTGTTCTTGTTCTCAAGCAGGCCATATTAGCTTCTACTTTCCCGCTTCAGCGACAATATTCACAGGAGACCTGATATATAGCTTATCCTGTGGTACCCTTTCAGAAGGTACCCCCGAGCAGGTAACTTAAATTGAAAACTAGGCCCAAAACCTAACATGTGAATCGGAAAAATATTCAACCTTCTCGACCCTTGCACTGTTATGATTATTTTCTTGTGGGTAAATCGTGCTAAGTGATTTGTGGTTTTTGAAATCATGTTTCTTTTTACTGTTATGGATGCTTTCTTGTGGCAAATTGTGCTAAGTGAGTCGATTGTTATAGACTTTATGGAGAGATCACTTGGGACTTGGGAGGACTCTAATAACCTAACTTTGTAGTTTCTTTCACAGAAGTAAACTTATTGTGCTGTCCTTTTTAACGATAACCTTTTTTTGCCTTATGACTCAGATGCTTTCATCACTCCAAAAGATCGTGTCTTTACCCGATGATACAAATATATACTGCGGCCGTGAAAACACAGCAGTAAGTTCTACACACATAAATACTGTCTTTAACTCACATTGTTCAACTCTCTGTGACTCGGTGAAGTAAACTATTTATATACCCTCCATGATACAGGGCAATCTCAAGTTTGCACTATCCGTAGAACCAAAGAATGAAACTCTTCAGTCCTATGCAACCCGAGTCGCCCATCTTCGCAGCCAGGGACTCCCATCGGTAAAACCTCTTATCTCTTCCCTATCCCCTCTTGCCCTCTAACTCTTTATAGATTCATTTACGGGTTTGTTGTCTGTAGATTCCAACGACTGTTAAGGTCGAGAAAGCGTGTAACCCGTTCCTCAGAACATCGAGCAAAGATATCCGAAAATCTTTAAGCATTCCAGACTCAGCAACAGAAGCTGAAGCACTGCGTCGTATACACAGAGCCAGAGATCGTTTCTGAAAGCTTGGGGTATCTTTCTTAATTGTATAGAAAAATTTGCAAGTCATCATCAGCTGCAAAGATTGATATTTTATATGTTTTGGGTTTTCTTCAGTTATCGATTTGAATGTGTATTCAACACAGAAAACATCTAAATATGTAGTTTCACTCAATTATTAAATTATGAGATTTTTAAGTGTAATTTATGCTTCGACATACACAAGTGTATAGATAGATACGTTTTAGTTCTCTCTACAAGTTGTTACCAAATTTCTACTATGGAAATCATATGTTTGATGGATTGATGGAATTAGCTCACCAAACGTGAAAACGCAACCGTGCGTCTATGATTTAATATTAACTTTACTAGATTTGTTTGTAATCAAGAAATAATTATACAGATAATTTAAATAATTAAGTCAATAGATTTATTGCAAAAAGTGTGAATATTAAATTATAATTACACAGCCGAAGAATAAAGGAAAACGCTAAAAGGTTTCGCGAGTGGAGAGCATATAATCTGCCCGCCAAGCAACCCCTTAAAACATTAGTATTCAGCTTTTTGTGCACTGATCCAACTCGACTCGGCCTTTTTCTCTGAGTTGACTCGGCCGAGTTTTATAGAGAAAAGGCGAAAGAGCTGGGGTTTAATTCGGCGATAACAATGGTGGAAGATTCCGTCCGTGGCGGAGATTCTCACCTCAAGACATGTGTCGTCCTTGGCGGCCGAGGGTTCATTGGTCGATCGCTCGTCTCTAGATTGCTTCGTCTCGGAAACTGGACAGTCCGAGTCGCTGATTCCGGTCACACTCTCCATCTCGACGAATCCGATTCGGTCCTCGAGGATGCTCTCTCCTCCGGCCGTGCTTCTTATCACTGCGTCGATGTTCGTGATAAACCTCAGATCGTTAAAGGTTTTCTTCTTATTTCCTGTTGCACTTTGTTAGATATGACATGGATGGATCATCGGTGTTTGGTATCTCAGAAATGCTGTGGAAGATTTTTTGGATATTTGAGATTTTTGGGTTCTGATATGAGTAATGCATTTGAGTTTTGATGTTGGGATGTGATTGTAACATCATATTGTGGTTTGTTCCTTGCAGCTACTGAGGGTTCCTATGTCGTATTTTACATGGGAGCTACTGATTTACCCTCCCATGATTACTTTGACTGCTACAGGGTTATAGTTCAAGGTAAATTCCTTAGTCACTTCAAGATGGTTTACCAATATATTAGTTTTACTAATGTGGTTAATCGATTTCTCGTACAATTCGTCTAATAGGTACAAGAAATGTGATTTCTGCCTGTCGTGAGTCTGGAGTCAGAAAACTTATCTACAACAGTTCAGCTGATGTTGTTTTTGATGGTTCCCAACCTATACGTGATGGTGATGAATCCTTGAGACGCCCTTTGAAGGTAATCCCTGAGCATGCTTGTTTTGTTGGTTTTTGTCTTTGCTCTTGTTCAGAGATGATATTTGTTTTTCTCTGATTCTCTTGCAGTTCCAATCCATGCTGACAGACTTCAAAGCTCAAGCGGAATCTTTGATCAAATTTGCAAACAGCTGTGATGGTCTCTTAACTTGTGCACTTCGCTCTAGCATTGTATTTGGACCTGGTGACACAGAGTTTGTACCTTTCGTGGTGAATCTAGCCAAGTCCGGATATGCAAAGGTTCTACTATTAGTTCATCCCATTATTGCTTTGATATTTGTCATTTATAATACCTGGTAGTATTCCTTGAGCTTGATGCATTCTTAGTTTTCCTTTTTTTTGGGGGAATGACTGTCTTCGGTTTTAAAATTTCAGTTTATAACTGGGAGTGGTGAAAATATGTCTGATTTCACTTACTCGGAGAACGTTTCTCATGCACATATTTGTGCCGCTGAAGCATTAGATTCACAGATGGAGTTTGTGGCTGGAAAGGTAACCACCCTGAGGCATGTGTATTTGTCAAATCACTCCTGAAAGCGCATGAACTTTATATGTGATGAAGTTTTTCTTTGCCGACGACATTTAGGAATTTTTTATCACAAACCTCAAGCCTGTCAGATTTTGGGACTTTGTAAGCCACATAGTTGAAGGTCTGGGATACCCAAGGTAAATGAGCATCCAAACAGTTTTTGATATAATGAAACTTGTTGTGAACCCCTTTTATCTTTGTGTTTCCTTATTATCCGATGTCTGCTGTAGCATGGGAAAAAGGCTCCTCAGAACTACTGAACCTACCTTGAATGTTCCCTCTTAAAGCAAAAGATCTTAATTTTTTGTTGGTAGATGTCCTGGAGACATGAACTAGCTTATCTAGAAGAACTATTTCGAACGGCCATATTTAATTAGCTTTTTTTAGATATAAACTATCTCTACATGGTGATTCGCTCATATTTAGTATTTTGTACATGGTCGTATATGTTTCCTTCTCCTATGTCCTAAATATTGATCATTTTGAAAAGTTTTAGATCCTTAGAGCTAACTTTCTGGTTTACCTGTTTTGATATCTTTTTTCTTCTTTAATTGCAGACCATCCATTAAACTTCCTGTTCGGCTGGTTTTGTTTGTTTTCTCACTTCTTAAATGGACACATGAAAAGGAGGGCCTTGGGAGTAATTATGACACAGCTCATCAGTATGCTCTGTTAGCTTCATCGACGAGAACTTTTAACTGCAATGCAGCTAAGAAGCATCTTGGTTACACACCTGTTGTGACACTTGAAGTGAGTTGAAATTGGATGATATTTTGTTTTTTGCATATTCAGCTGCTTAGTAGCATCCTTGGATTCATTAGCTCTTGTTTGATTTGTAGGATGGTATTGCATCAACGCTTCAATGGTTCTCTCGGGATCTTGAGAAGTCTGATGACACAATCATTCAATCTACTGCAGATCAGCTTCTTGGTTGTGGGAAAGGTTAGAACCATCTCGCTATTAACAATTATAATGCCCTTTTGAAGTGTTCTTGGCTAAGTATTCAGTTGTATTGCTTGAAGTCCGCATCTCATCTAGCTATGGATATGATGATGCATGTTTATAAGGCTTAACCTGGAAAGATTCTTATCTTAGATTTTGCTTGGTTCATTTACATCTTCTTCCAGACCATGTGATTTCATGCAAGTTCCAACTTTATTTCATGCACATATAGACAAACTCTAAGCTAATTCGGTCAATGGAAGCGTTTAATATTAATCTCTTTAAATTTACTTAACTTTTCATCTATGTTCTCATGCAGTTGCAGATATCTTGCTGTGGAGAAATGAGAAGAAAACCTTCGTTTCTTTTCTTTTTCTCAACTTGTTTTATTACTGGTTCTTCTTTTCTGGAAACACATTTACTTCATCTGCAGCCCAACTTCTGTTTATATTTGCTGTTGCTCTCTATGGAGTCGCTTTTGTACCGTCAAAGATGTAAGTATTGGTTCCAGAACTTTACCATTATAGAAGACAGTGAAAATAATTCGTGATACCAAAATTGTCCTAGCAAATCATGATGCACCTATGTATATATGTTTCACTTTTGAAATCTATATGCTATAAAGTGACAGATCTATTTATTTTGACAGTTTCGGGTTTCAAGTCAAGAAAATACCCCCATGGAGATTTGAGATCTCGGAATCCGCAGTGAGAGATCTTAGTAGAGATATCGTAGTTGTCTGGAATCAGGGTGTTCGAGGTTTTAAATCCTTAAGCACAGGAGGAGACTGGATCAAGTTCTTCAAGGTACAATTATACTCTTTATACACTTCTCTAATGCTCACCAAACATGAAAAATATACACTTCTCTAATGCTCACCAAACATGAAAAATACCTCATCTCTCTCGTTTCCTAAAACAAAACATAAAAACAGATTGCAGGATCGCTATATCTCCTCAAACTGATCGTATCCCGTTCATTGGCTGCATTTCTTTTCACAGGTACTTGAACAAAGCTTTTGTTATCACACTTTATACAACATGATTAAAAACTTCTTCATCCATTAATCTTCCAATCCATAACATTTTCTGTACTCTTTGTTTGGACAGTGATGTCGTTCTCATTCACCGCTTTCTTCATCTACGAGCAATACGAGCTTGAGCTCTACCACCTAGCCCGGATCTTTGTCGAATGCTTAACAGTTATTAAAAGGATGGTGATACCTGTTTCTGATGCTTCATCTAAACCAATGTTCATGTGAAGCTTCCAAAGTCTACTAAACGAACACCTACAAGCCCAGAGACTAATTGCAGTTATTAGATGTCTTATGTACAAACATTATGCTAATCTTCAGTGAGAGCCCTTGGGGTTATGGATTTTCGGTTTATATAATTACGATTATTTACGAATTTGCCACAACCACTATTGAAACGCACCGTTTCGGTCCGACTTCCAAAAGGAAAATATAATAAAATAAATTAAAGGAAAGGTATCTATATATCCTTTAAAAGCCGCCGCTTCGATATCCTCTGGCCTCTCTTTCTCTCACAATCTAATCTTCTTCTTCGTCTTCAAACTCAATCTAGGGTTCTCTTCTCCTCTCTGTAGGTAGGATTTTGAAAACTCAATCTCTCTCTGAATTTCTCTTGCTCAACGTATCATCCCGCAGTTCGTCTCTCGTTTTCCGTCTCGTGGATATCGAAATCTCATTATCCCAAAGGTAAAACAATCAATTCAGGGATTCGAATTTTGGATCCATAGGATCTCGTCAATTGAAACAATTCCGATGGCGTTAGCTATGAAGCCATTCAGAGCCGATGATTCCGGTTTCCAATCGAATAACCTTTGGGTCGGTAGCCTTACGCCGGAAACGACAGAGTCAGATCTGACCGAGTTGTTTGGAAGATACGGCGATATTGATAGAATCACGGTGTATTCTTCGCGTGGCTTTGCGTTTATCTACTACAGACATGTGGAGGAAGCTGTGGCAGCGAAAGAGGCTCTTCAAGGAGCGAATTTGAATGGAAGTCAAATTAAGATCGAATACGCACGACCGGTTTGTTCTTATCTATATCTTCGTTTGTCCTCTAACTTTGATTGTCTTTTGTCAACGATTATACTCTTTTTACGAATTCATAGTCCAGGTTCATATAACTTTGATGATGCTTGTTTAGTCCAAAAAAAATTCTTGTTGAACTGTTTTTTTTTTTTTTCTCGTCGTACAAATCAAAGTCGAAACCTAGATTTTTCTATTATGCGAAACTTGATCCGATCTAAATAAGAGAAACGTATTTCTCAAATTACTTTGGTTTTATCGAACTCGCGCCATGCCAAACAACAGAGAGCATACAACTCTTAGCGAATGAGCTCTGCAAAAGAATACATCAAACACATGTTTTCTCTCCTTTATGCGAAGGTTGATTCGATTATCGTTGCTTCCCTTAGCGATATCTTCGGACTTGTATCCGCGTTTAGCAGTCTGGTTTCAGGTTCGCTTCAGATGTTAAATCTCACAAGCTTGAGTATGAATGAATTGCGTACACCACTCAAATTCGCAATGGTGAAAATTTGGAAGCTAGCAAATCTATCATCGGCAGTTTTAAAGTTCAGTTTCCTGCAAAAATCAAACCGTGTGGAGAAATTTGTCTATGGCGGTACGTAGATATCAATAATTGCATATGGGAAACAGAAAATTCTGGCAACAGTATCGTCCTAACTCCTACTCCTAGTAGAGGTGTCACAAATCCATGTCAGCGTGAGGGAGTTTTGGGCTTCTTTAGGCTCGATGCTACAGGAAGAAAAATTACGTGGCGGCTAACTCTACCAATCAGAAACATAGTAAAGAAGAGAGACTCATGGTGAAAGAGATATTTTGTGAAACGCTCTAGTTGAAGAACCATGCTCGTTACTCAATTCTTACCCTACGTACAATCTGGGCTTTCTCATTTTAGTTCCTTAAGGAGGTGGCTTCTTCACAACCATTCTTGGATTGGTATAGCTGCAGTGATCAAGACATAGATACATTTGCAGGCAGTCTCAAATTTCAATGTCTTGCCGGCTTTCAGTACTTAATGGAGTGTCCAGGGATTGGTTTATTTGGGACTCAGGCAATGATAAAGACAAGAATGTTTAGCAGAAAGTGTTAATGTCTTGCCGGTTTTTGGGTCGACTTGCTTCTCCTGCAGACAAAATGTGTGTGTTGTCGAGAGAATTTATACTAAACTGATTGATAGAGGAAGAGGATATGGTTTCCTTGCAGCAATTGGTGTCATAATGTAGTTGGAATTACTAGTTAGTTTCTGTGTTTAGTTTCCTTGATGTTTGATGCTTGATATGTTTGAAGCTTTATTCTTGTCAACCTATCTGGGTAGTATTATATCGCCTTATTATCGACCTTTTCTTGTTGCAGGCAAAACCTTGTAAGAGTCTTTGGGTGGGTGGAATCGGCCCTAGTGTCTCCAAGGATGACCTGGAGGAAGAGTTCAGCAAGTTTGGGAAAATCGAGGATTTTAGGTTTCTCAGAGAACGCAAGACAGCTTTCATTGATTATTATGAGATGGATGATGCTTTACAGGCTAAGAGCATGAATGGAAAGCGAATGGGTGGTAGCTTTTTGCGTGTTGATTTTCTCCGGTCACAAGCGCCAAGAAAAGTAAGCACTCTTCTGGCATTTGGTTTTTACTTTTCAAAACGCTCTAGTAAATATTTTTCTTTAGTAAATATTTGGTTTTTCTTCATATCTGCGTCTCTATTCCATTGTAGAGTAGACTCAACTTTTTAAGTCTGAAATCAAGTTACATTTGCTTTATCTTCAGGAACAATGGGCTGGCTCTTATGATAACAGGAATGGCAATATGAATCATAAACCGCAGGTTAGTCTTAAATGTTGAAAGTATGTGTCTTGTTACTGGTGATACTTATAGGTTACTGGTTTTGACGTTTTGTTATATTCTTACAGCATCCTCACTCATATGACGACGGTAAAGGAGATGTCCAGCCAAGTAAGGTTCTGTGGATTGGGTACCCTCCTAATGCTACACAATGCAATGATGAGCAAATGCTGCACAATGCAATGATACTCTATGGTGAGATCGAGAGGATAAAATGTTACCCATCAAGTCATTTTTCACTTGTGGAGTTTAGGAGCGCGGAGGAAGCTCGCCATGCCAAGGAAGGGATACAGGGGAGGTTATTCAATAATCCTAGAATCAAAATTATGTACTCAAACGATGAGTTGCCTCCTGAGCAAGACGATACCAGTTTTTACTCTGGTATGAAACGGTCAAGGACAGATATGTTCAACAATGATCCGTCCTTTGTATCTTCTCCTCATTCTACTGGAATTCCTGGGTCTATGAGGCCTCTCAGAGGTAGCATTGAGCGTTCATATAATGGTTCAGAATACAATGACGTTGTTGGTAAGGAGCCAAACTGGAGGAGGCCATCTGCAAATGGAACTGGAATACTCCCATCTCCAACAGGACCTGGAATCCTCCCATCTCCTGCACAAGGTATGAGGCACCCTATGAGGTCAAACCCCGGTTCTTGGGAAGAATATGATCCTGCTCAGTTGGACAGAGAAAGTAAACGAACCAGAAGAGATGGATCAGTGGACGGTTTTACTCCAATGGCTGTCGATGAGAGATCATTTGGGCGAGGCTCAGTTGCTGCTAGGCCTATCCGTGGCCCCCCTGATTCTGATTACATATGGAGAGGAATGATTGCCAAGGGTGGAACTCCTGTCTGTTGTGCTCGTTGTGTACCTATGGGAAAGGGAATTGAAACTAAACTGTGAGTACCAATTACAAGCACTTAAACCCTTCTAGTGTTTTCTTTTTCAGATAGATTTATATATTTTTCATTTTATTCTCGATGGAAGTAAGAATTCATTATTTTAGATAGTACATTTTAGTTTTACTATTACTTGTATAGTTTCTGAGAGTCTTGATTTTCGTGGTGCTGATTCATTTATGGCATTGCCCTCAATTGCTGACTTTGTTTTTTCTTATAATTGATTTATAGGCCTGAGGTCGTCAATTGTTCAGCAAGAACTGGTTTGAATATGCTCGCCAAACATTACACCGATGCCATTGGATTTGAGATCGTTTTCTTCTTACCATACAGGCAAGAAGATTTTGCGTCTTACACTGAATTTCTCCGCTACCTTAGCTCAAAAGATCGGGCGGGTGTTGCCAAATTAGATGATGGTACAACTTTATTCTTGGTTCCTCCATCAGATTTCTTAACTGATGTACTCAAAGTGTCCGGTCCAGAACGGCTATATGGTGTTGTTCTCAAGTTGCCCCCACCAGCCGTTCCTGTTACAGCATCATACAGACAAGAGTCTCAGTCCAATCCTCTGCATTATATGGATCAAGCCCGGGATTCACCTGCCAATGCCAGTCACAGTTTATATCCTCCTAGGGAAAATTACAATAGGGTTGCACTAGAACATCTGACAGCTGCTTCAAAACCATCGGTTAGCGAGCCTCTCAGAATACCTAATAATGTAGCGCCTCAAGCTGGGGTTAGTTTAACTCCGGAGCTTTTAGCCACTCTGGCATCTATTCTCCCTGCAACTTCTCAACCTGCTGCCCCTGAGAGTCACCAACCTATATCAGGACCTTCAACAGTTGTTTCCACAGTACCTCAATCCAATGGACTGTACAATGGAGAAGCACCGTCTCAAGCTTGGAAAAGAGGTCCACAAACAGTTCATGATGCACCAAATCAGTCATTCCAACAATACGGAAATCAATACACTCCAGCTGGGCAACTACCTCCTCCTCCTGCGCGTTATCCTCCAGCTTCAAACAACCCCAACTACTCTAGTGGAATGGTCCATGGCAACATGCAATACCAAGGCCAATCTGTTAACATACCTCAGCTGTCTCCGTTACCAAATATGCCTCATAATAATTATTCCATGTACAGTCAGGGTTCGACAAATCATCATGTTTCTCAGCCCATGACACAGCAATACCAACCAGAAGCTTCCGTGCCAAACCAAAACTATGGTCCAATTCCAAGTTATCAGCAAGCAAATTATCATGGCGTAACAACAAATCAGGCACATAACTTAAATCCTTCCCAATTTCAAGCTGCCATGCAACCACCAGTAGACAAGGCAAACTTAGAGCCACAAAACCAAGCACCACAATTGCAGCCTCTGATCTCTGGGGCTGGACAGGGTACAACAGATGGGGAGGTCGATAAGAACCAGAGATACCAGTCAACACTACAATTCGCAGCAAACCTTCTTCTCCAGATACAGCAGAAGCAGCAGCAACAGTCTTCAGGTACTCCGGCTGGACAGGGGCCTTGAAACTAACTCCACTCACCATCATTATCTGCAAGGTAATCATCTCTATCTTCTACCCTCTACCTGATGACTGAGAGGAATGAGCATAAGCTTTATTGAAATACTTGTCTGATCCTTTCCTGTTGGCATATGATAAAGCATGTGCTCTCTGTCGTTTTTCTTGCAATCTTCTTGCATTTCTGCTGAGTTATCTGAGTTAAAACTGAAGCATTTTTGTCTGCATTTTTTATATAGGGTACATGAAAATTTGTGAAAAAACATAGGACTGCTTTGTTGAATATACATATATACATTTTTTCTGTGTTGCTTGCATCTTCAATGTTGATGTCTATTTTGGTACTTCTTTCTTTGATTCTTCAGTGAATCTAGCCTAATAGTATACACAACATCTAATCTGTTATTATTCTTATCACATGTAAATTTTGCTTTCTCTTGAATCCCCTTGGAGCTATGATGGAGTGTGTGTGTGTACGAACGGTTGCTTATTTAGCATACCCTTGGATTTGTAAATTTTCGTAAATGTGATAATAATATACTTTGTGGTTAGGATTTCTAATTGCTTGTATAGAAATATAACAACCGTTGCAAAACTCTCCTTTAATACAAAACATAAGAGGCAAAGAATCTTGACTGCGATCATTAAAGAGCATAAAAAGATGACCTGATCGCAGAAAGACAATTTGATGGACTTGAAAATGCCGTCCGAGCAAAACTCAGATATCGTTTACCAAACCCCATAAAACGCTAAAGAAAACATAAAAGATTCAATTGTGATTTGCCTTTTTGTGAGGTTAGAGAAGGAAGCTTAGAGAAGCCGTGTCACTAACTCATACCTGTTTTGAAATTGTGTAGGTGGTGATTTGAGAGCTAAAACTTGCCTGACCAAGAGAGAGGCTTTGTGCTATAGTAACAAGTTTACGAACCAGTCCTACAGATGCAACCAAACGCTCATCTTCGTTAGACTTCTCCTGCGGCGTTTAGATAAAAAAAGGCTGTATAAAATGAATGTGATTCTAGATTTTTCTCCCCTTTTCTTTTCCTAAATAATTTTTTTCAATCGAGAAACCCAAGTTTTTTTGTTTGCTTATAAAATGATGATACTTAATCGTCTGCCCATTATTACTTTACTGTCAAGTGAAAGTGTTTTTTTTTTTTTTTATAGAAGTCAAGTGAAAGTTTACAAACATACGAAACACTAATGCTTACAAACATTTAGTAAAAAAAAAAAAAAAACTCAGACAATTAGGATTTTGTTGAGTCTCATTTATTTATCAGATATGGTAAGTGAGAGGTTTGTTGAAACTTGAGGACTACATGAGGGAATAAGCAGGGCCTCCACCACCTTCAGGCACTGTCCACTCTATGTTCTGCTTTGGATCTTTGATGTCACATGCCTTTTAGAAAGAATCAAAATCAATTTAAGCATATCCAAAATCAATCTGAGTGCCATGAACGAGACATACTTTGACACAAAGTGCATAGACTCAGCGAGTGATGCGTACCTTGCAGTGCAAACAGTTTTGAGCGTTGATCTGCAGTTTCGGCTTACCCTCTTCGTCTTCGATATATCTTTTTTATGTTTTGAATCAATACGGAAACGAAGATGAGTATCTTGCTCAAGGAAGTTAATCTATTGATCAAATTGCATATGGAGAGAGAAAGGGAGTCATTACTCGTAAACACGGGCCGGGCAGTAACGTGACTCTGGTGCAGCATACTCTGGAAAGTTTACCTTTTCTGGAATCTTAGGATCCCTCAAGCGCAAATGAGATGGTTGATCATGATCATGATTGGTATTACTCCTGTTATCATCATCATCATTCAGGATACAACCGCTTGTAAATACCATAGGAGGAGTACTTTTACATATAAAGATACTGTAGTTTATGTCATGGTACAAACCTGTATAAAGAAGTTGGCACATCAAACGACAAAACACCATCTGGCTTTGGATACACAATTGGTGTGCATTTCCGAGCAAGCTGCATAAAGATGTAGCTAGACTTTAGTTGTGTATCTATCAGAGTCAGAGTGTTTAGTGGATGGTTTTGATCTGATTATATTTGAAACAATTAAGGGTTTATTCCCACTGCGTGTATATTTACATCTGTTGCTTCGTGGTCTGCTTTCCCATGCTTGAGCGTGAAAGGGACTTTTCCTTTCAGTACATAGCTGCATAATCAAACATCAACAGTTCACTTATAGCAAAGAGGATCGATCACACAGAACACGGCAAAAAGAAGAGAATCAATTCCGGGTCTTACTGTTCCATAGCACTAACGGCCAAGCCAGGGAGTAGCCCATACTCGAATGCCTGCAAGAATATGACATTAAGATTTTATCTTCCAGAAAAGATCAATCAGATAGAAAACCATATACGCTGATATATGTTCATGATATTACGAACAGGACGGTAGTTTCGAGCAGCGTAGAGCTCTTTCCACACCCATGAATCCCTCAAGTTGTCCCAGTACGTGTTCATGTGTAAACCTTCATGAATTACACCAAATGCAGCCTCTGCTGCTAACATTCCTGTAAGATATTAATGAAATTAAGATGAGATTTCAATGAAGAGACAATGAAAAATCGTATCCTATCAAAAATATTATGTGACCTGATTTCATTGCAGTGTGTGTTCCCTTAATCTTGGGTACATTGAGAAAACCAGCTGAACATCCAATTATTGCTCCTCCAGGAAAAACTGGATAGGGAATGGACTGAAATTTTACTAGCATCAAGTTCAAATATGTCATAACATGCCAAACAAATCTTATTTCTGTCATGAAGGGTTAACCTAGATCAAATCTTATTTCTCAATCAATAAAACAAAACTATGCATAATAATACATGCTTTAGAAAATGGCTATACCAAAAATGGAAATAGTTCTGCTTTCAAAGAATCTGCGCACCAGTTAGATCTAAGGGGTGGTGACTTTCAACTCACCTGAAAACCACCTTCATTTAAAGTACGAGCCCCATACTGAAGCACAGTACCACCTTCCAAGATGCGTTTAATGGCAGGATGGTGTTTGAGTTTCTATTTGGAGGATAAAAACGATGGCTTTTAGAAAGGCATTTTTAGTAACTGCTAAAAAGTCTATCATTATGAGAAATTGACATACCTGAAATTCCTCATACGGATTCAAGAAAGGGTTGTGGTAATTCAAGGCAACAACCAAGCCAAGTGCAACCTGTTTGGTTGAAAAGAAAACTCCAACTGAGCTACCAAAATTGAAAGGTAAGTTTTGTAATTGATTAAGACACCACTGGAAGGAGATATTACGATATTTTCTCAACCATAACAAAGTACCTTCCAAGGGAAAAGTGAGTTACCTGTCTATCGTTCATGTGGTACAAGAAAGAACCTCCATATGTCTTGGGATCCAAGGGCCAACCCAATGTGTGAATAACTTCTCCAGGGTTATGCTTGCTTTCATCTATCTCCCAGACCTGTTGAGCTCGAAGTATCAGCAATTAAAGGACCTATGACTAGTAGTTCTACCGAGAGAAAATTCTCAACCCTTATGATAATGTGTGATCACTTTTTCTGTAGAGATGTTATTTGATATGAAAATCACAAAAAAAAAACTACTATCATACCAAAATTATTGCAAAATCAAACATGGATTCAAGTAACAATTAGAACGATGATACGATTATTTACCTCCTTGATTCCCAAAGCATATGTCTGATGTTGTGCATTAACCTCCTCTCTTAGTTTATACTTTTTGATTATTCTCTGCACAAATTAAAGTAACAAATTAGTTTGCATCAGCAGTGATTGGAGGCAATTAAAATAAAAACGCTTCTTCTCACCTCTGACAACGATCCTCTGCATCCCTCTGCAAACAGTGTAACTCGCCCTGTGTATTGAAAGCACATATCTTGGTACAGAGGAAGCCTATAGAAAATGAAAAAGAGAGAGAGGGAGAAAGAGACAGAGACCTTTTATGTCAACACCTGGCTGGAAATTCTCCTTCTTGGAACCATCTTTGGATATTCCCATATCTTTGGTTGCAATCCCAACAACTTTATCACTTGCATCGTACAACACCTGAAAACAACGTTCACAATGCCAAACATAAATTGATTATAACTATAAACACAAGTAGAAGCACGAGATTACCTCACTAGCAGAAAAGCCAGGATATATCTCTGTTCCAAGCTCCTCAGCTTTTCCTCCTAGCCAACGCACCAGTTGGCTCAAACTGTATATACAAGCACCACCAAATACTAAAATCTCAAATGAAACTTAACCACCATTGAGATAAATAGTAGTAAAATGTTTTCTCTACACGTACCTAATAACGTAGTTTCCCTTGTTATCAAACGGAGAAGGAAGTGAAATTGCACGATCTTTGGTCAAAAACCAGAATTTATCAGAAGAAGCAGGGATCTCAATGGGTGCCTACAAACACACAGAACATGAAATTATTAATAACACAGAGTGCTCATGTTCTTGTCTCAAACAACAAGAAAATTCTTAGGAAATAATGAAAGAGAGAGAGACAAACATGTTCTTGTCTCCAATGTGGAAGAAGCTCATCAAGTGCCACAGGTTCAAAAACATTTCCAGATATCATGTGTCCTCCTACAAATTGAAGAAAATTCACAACCAAATTCAAGAATCCAAAGAGAGCTGATAGTTGCAAAGTCAATACTTTGAGAGAGAGAGAAAAAAAAACAGACCAACTTCTGCTCCTTTCTCAACGACACAAACAGATAGATCAATGTTCTTCTCCTGAGACAGTTGTTTCAATCGTATAGCAGCAGATAAACCGGCCGGTCCAGCTCCGACAATCAGAACATCGTACTCAATCGATTCTCTTCCGGCTTCACTGCTGATACATCTACTACTACTCCCATTCACTCCTAAAGTCCTCGAATTTGAGCTTAAAGGTGACAAATTTCGAAACAACTCGGCGGAATAAGGATACCTAAATCGATTAGAAGCGTTCGAGGGACTTGGAGGTGGTGACACAGAGGAGGAGGTAAAAGATTTTGAAGAAGGTAATAAAGGGAGAATCAGACGCTGATTCTTCAAGCTTCTCAATGGATTAGAGGATGAAGAAGATAGCTTTACAAGGAATCTATGCATGATCACTGAGTAATTAGGATGATCCAAGGAAGAAGATTAGGAACACAAAGCATTTCATTAATCCGTATAAACAGAGGAAAAAAAGAAAGAAGAAAGCTTCGAAATGACTCGGAGATGATGTGGCAACCTCATTCTACTCTTCTCATTATCTAAAAATAAATCGTCCAAATGTTTTTTCTATGCAATAATTCTGAATTTTCTAATGTTTTTGGTGGTAAATTTTAGCATTTATTGGGAATTTTTGTTATCGTGTTGTCATTATCTCTTTCTTTTTTAAACTCAAAAGATATACCAGATCTATTAAAAAAAAAAAAAAAAAAGGAAAATTGAATGTAACTAGTAGGTTAAAATAGTCCAATTGTAAAGTACAAAAGAGCAAGGAACGTCAAATAACGAGAGAAAAAAAAATTAAGAAGAGAATCTGTAATGCAAGAAGGGAGAAGAAACCCTATCGAATGTTGTTTGGTAAAAAAGAAGAGAACAATAAACTCAATGGAAGAAGGAAACCCTAATTCTGTGTATTTGAGTGCCCATCTACTTGAAGAATTGTTCCTCAAGCTTCCCCTGAAATCTCTAGGCAGATTCAAAAGCGTGTCCAAAGAATGGAAATCGATACTGGAATCAAAGTGGTTCGTGGATAAACATCTCATTCTTGCAAAATCTTGCCAGAAAATCCTACTGGCCTATGACTGCGAATGCGACGTCTCTCCGAGTCTCCTCCCCGGGGTTGAGGACTGCGAATGGGGCCTAGAGTTTGTCTATTTGCACTGCGACGCCACACGACCGTTCATGAGTTACGAGGGTTTGGTCTGTTTCCCTGAAACAGAGTGGGTCAACGTTTTGAACCCTTCCACGGGTCAACTCCGGCGATTCCGTTGCCCCTCCCTCTTGAATCCCCGCCCAAACCCCACCACGTTTAGGGAAGGTACAGTACAATATACGTCAAAACTTTTTTTTCCCTAGGATCATGCATGATTTAAAAATAATATGTCAAATATATTTTCAGAATCATGGACGACTTATTTCCCGGGATATTGTGCGATGGGATTCGGTAGAGACAATGTTAAGGGTAGCTATAAAGTAGTAAGGATCTTCCGTGATCCTAACTATTGCGATATCCTTGACGTCAACAATGGTGAATGGCGGAAACTTTGGAAACCAAATCGTTACAAGGTTGATGTCGGAAGAAAATCGGCGTGTGTCAACGGATCAGTCTACTGGTTACGAATTATGCATGATCATGTCTACACGATACTCGCCTTGGATCTTCACACGGAAGAGTTCCATGATGTCCCACGTCCGCCTCTTCCCAAGGGCATCATGTTGGAAGCACAGATTGCCAACATTAGGGATCGTCTTGCCATAGCCATGCCCGTTTTCCATCCTCTTCAGCAGTACGAGCTAGAGATATGGAGTATGGATGATGCACCACAAGATACATGGAGCAAGACTCACTCCATTAGTTTAGTTTCTCTTGGTATCGAGGAGTCTAGGTCCTTCACGCCCGTGACTCTCTCTAAGCAAGGGGATGTTCTCTTCTATGACGATGAAGACTTGTTGTTCAAGTATATTTCAAAGACAGACGAACTCCAAAGGCTCGCTGAAGACATTTCTGTTATATCTCATTACGTTGAGAACTTGGTCCCACTTCCGGCTCAACAAGTCGAGTTAAGGACTGGAATTACTTGCCTCCACCCTCTTGAAATAGAACCACTGGTATGTTTATATACTTACGGCTCATCAAGTTGAGTTATTGAGAATGAACTTGTCTTCCTCTTACCATGTTTTATGATTTGTAGGATAGGATTCAACCAAGAAGCGTCCACGAGTTTCTCCGTAAGGGAATGAGAGGTCAGAGAATCTTCCAAATGTTTCAACTTAACTTATCTACCAAATTTTTGAACATGTATGGTTTTTTTATCATGCGGTTGTTATTTGATTGAACTCTTAACAGATCTAGGAACTCGGCTATGGAAAAACAAAATCCTCATGCTTGTCGATTTCCTGCTTGGCCTGCTGCTTCTGTACATCTGGCTAACTGAACCCATTGACGGGTTAGCTCTGGTGTTTCTATACTACCTCATCATGCGGTTTTTGATAAGTGATGATGTACCATCATCCATCTACTTCTTTATCGGGTTTTTACTTTATGTTTTCGTAATACTCTTGTTGGGCTTTTCTTTATTATTTTGGGCTTTAAAACCAAGACGGTTTAGCAACTGGTAGATTATATATAATTGTGATTTTAGATTTTCTTCTTTTCTTTTCCTAATTAGTTTTTTTTTCCTCGTAAAACTAATCCTCCGTGTGATTTTCACGCTGGATGATTCCAACATGGTAAAGATGATGGAGAGACCGAAAGCATGGCCCTCTTATAGACATCTTTATTCTGAGATTATGTTACGTTTGAACCTTTTGATGGACTGGAGATTAATTTATGAAGACCCATCAGCTAATAGAGGTGCCTTTCTCATTGCGAGGAGTGCTTCCTTGGAAGCATTTGGACAATCCTATGTTGCTACGGGAGCTCCGGGGGTGGCTTAGTGATTTGTTTGAGAATGAGAAAGGGACGACCTCTGTCCAAGCTGTTTCTGGGGTTCTGTCTCCCTTTGACTACTAATCTTACTTTTAGTTAGTCTCATTTTTGGTGGTTAGTGTAATTACTTGTAACACTTTCCTTATGGCCTGTGTATTTCTGTAAGGCTTTTGGTGTAACACCCTTTATCAATACAAACCCAGATGACAAAAAAAAAAAAAAAAAAAAACTAATCCTCCGCATGATATCTAAATGGTTGACGATACTTCAACCGAGAAGCCCAAGTGTTTTTTTTTAGATTTTTATTTCACTTTCGAATCTACTATTTTCTCGTCTGCCCATTAATGTTATGTGAAAGTTTGCAAACAAACGAAGTACATTTAGTATTAAATAGGATTTGTTGAGTCTTATTTATCGGATATATGGTATAGTGAGATATTTCTTTGAATCTGATACTCCATATAAGATACGGTCTCTCCTCCTTTCAAGAGGATTTGATATAATTAATGTATATATTTCTCCTCTTTTATTCTTCAGAAGCTAGATCGCATTTCTGAAATGATAACAGTTAGAATTTGTATAAAAGTTGAACAATGTACGTTGGAAAGTTACTTTTTGAATACAATATGTATAGTTTAGTCATTTTTTTATTATAGATCTATTAATCAAATTTAAAGATTTAGTACATGGCGGCTTACAATAGGCCACATAATGATCACATGCGTATGACCAAATAACATGAGATTCCATTATTCCATATTTGGTGCAACACAGTCACCAACCACTATCAAACGCAATTTCATAATTGTTCAACCAAAATCTCACCCAACTCTCCCTCTCGTACATATATATACACAGACTAACATATAAGAGAGGCTATACACGCTACATCACTCTTCTTACATTACATTGCTTTATATTTATGATGCCGGAACAAACGTACATGTACGCCTATGTATCGCTGCCACACCATGACCAGCGAGAACGCTACTCTCAGAAATGTTATCGGGACGGAAGACGGGTGGTGTTGGCAAGCTACGACTTGATGGGATCAGAGAGATTCAGTTTCAAAGAGAAGCTTAGGAAGTCGATGAAAGGAATAAACGAGTCGGCCGAGCGATGGGTTTCTGAAGTGCGTCAAGGTACGACCAAGAGACGTTTTGCGATTAGAGTTTTAAGGACAAAACTTGGCTTCTATTCTTGCTTCATTCGTAGTATTGGATGTTTTACTCCTTGTGTGGGGCACAGAGATAATTTCATGAAGTAATTAACTAACCCTAAAGTATTTACCGATGTTGCTCTTCATACATATACATGTACATGTAAATATTTGATTTCATACACACGCACACACACGTGTGTGTTTTCATTGGAGAGTTTCGTGTGAATATTTCAATGTCCCACATTGAGATTCAAGTTGGAGACTTTGTTGAGTGAATTAAGGTTTGGATAGGCTTACAGTTTATGGTGTATGGCATATATGTAATCAGAAATCAAAACTATATTTTGGTATTCCGATGATTTTATGATCACTATGAATTGATGCTCACAAAATTCACATAACCATCCAGTATTTTACTAATTTATTAGTTTGAATTTTGGCTGAGAATACATGATTATCCAAGAAAATGCATGTCTTATTTCACCCCAAAAAATAAAACTAAAAAATACAAGTATGTGAACAGTTTGTCTATCCACAATTATAGAGTTTATCTAAAAAGAAAGAAAGAAAAAACAAATATGTGGACTTTTCACTCCTAGGAAAATAACACGATTGGTATATATATATCCCCAATCAATATTATTTTCAATGGTCCATTTATTTAAATATTTAGATATATAGTTAATTTCTCCTTATAGAAAATGAAAAAAAAAATCTGAATAAATCAAGAGATGATATCTAATTAAGGTTTACGAGTAGGCTGAGGCGCAGGAGCAGGACCACAACAAGTAGTAATGATTTTGTTGCAGCAATGTTTACCAACCACTGCACCAACGATGTCATATAAGTTTCGTCCCTCATTAGTTTGGCCTTCCAATAAGTTCCGTCCAAAATTAGTCCTGCCATCAACTTCAGTCACGGTCATTGCTACTATCATTACCAATACGGCGATTGAGACAATCGCAGTTTTCCTTTCAACAGCCATTATTTTTATTTTTTTAGAAACTTTTTTTAAGTGTTTTTGTTTTTTTTGAATTTTTGATTTTTTTTTTACTGATGATAATGGGTATAACTATTAGTGTATTTATTTATATGGTAAATCAAGCTCACAAATTTAGTAAATGACTAATTTAGATAGCTCGTTGAATGTTTCTTGTGGATGGTATTTGAGTGAATCTTATTCTTAATTTTATACGTTTAGTGCGTGAATATCTGAAGACTTGGTATTTTCGTCTACGCAAAATGCGGGTATATAAAAGTTGATTTTACAAATATTGATACAAATATGAAATTGATGAAACTATATATTTGTTTGTAACCAAATTTTAATTTAGTTTGTATAGTTTATAAATGAATTTTGATTTTTTTTAGGATGTTGAAATTAAGAATGGAGCCGAGGTCCCTTAAGTAAAAAAAAAGAAGTATATGCTTAACATCACTAGTCTAAATATGATTTCAAAAGAGGGCAACACTGTATAAAAACTCAAATAGGTTTTTTATGGTTACATATATATGTTGCTTTTTGAGTTCAGTGGTTGGAAACTTAGGATCATAATTAGTAGCCTCCTATTCATGGTAATCAAATTATTAGCTTCGCATTCTAATTATGTCTTTGATTAGTCAATGATGATTGTTTTGGTGATATACAAAGTGTAGTCGGAATATCAATAAATATTAAAAATGTTGATAAGAAACATAATCATCAGGATTTGGATAGTGTATCTTTCTAACGAATAACTATTTGTAGTGGATTCCATATCAAATCAAGTCCTGAAAAGACGAGACCAAGGCGACGGAACAAGGCTTCTATTCTTGCCAAGGTACGACCAAAAGACACTTTGCTATTGGAGTTCTAAGGACAAAAATTTCCTTCTATTCTTGCTTGCTCCGTAGTGTCGGATGTTTGGCTTCTTATTTGGGCCATAGAATCATAAAAGGAGTTTAAATTTTATGACTAAATTTTGGTATTTCCATTGATATATTAATCACTATCGATTAATGCTCATAAAATTTACATAACCATTGGATTTTTCGTAACTAAATTCAATTTTCGCCAAAATATTCGATCGTTCAAGAAAACTTATTTTTATTTCCTCGTAATTAGGTGAGAATCTAAATTCCAAAAAATATATAATGAATAACTATTATCGTTTATATAAAGGAAAAATTTAAGACAAACAGATGAATGTGGGGACGGTTTATCTTTCTCTCGACTATATAGTTTATTACATCAACAATCCTCTTAAAGAATAACATGTTTGGTTCATATATACGTATATTGCTAATCAATATTATGTTCAATGGTCCACTTATCTGAATATATTTATACAGTTAATCAATTCTCCTAAGAGAAAAGAAAAAGATGAGAAGGAATTTATTACGAGGTAATATATATATTTAAAAGTAATACAGTTAATGTTTAGGAAAACAACAAGTGTGAATGAACACGTTGCAACAACCTCCACCAAAATCAGCTAAGCTCCGTCGGACATGAATTCGACCATCAACTTCGGTAGCGGTTGTTGCTACTATCATTAAAAATATGGCCATTGACACCATCGCAATTTTCTTTCCAAAAGTCATTTTTTTTTCTTAGTAATGTCTTTTTGTTATTTAATTTTTTTTGTTATTTTTTTTTCCTTTGAATTCTCTGGCTGTTGATTATGGGTTTAACTATTAGTGTATTTATATGTTAAGCCAAGCTTCCAAATATGGTAAATTACTAATTCAGACAACTTTGTAATGTTTCTTGTGGATGGTATTTGAGTATCGATTTTATTTTTAATTAATTCCAAATGTTCAAAAATAGAAAAATTGATGGCTCAAAAATTATGCTCAAATACGCTTTTTGGAGGTAGCTTCTATATTCATTAAACAATAAAAAAGCATAGAAGCTACCTCCAACAATCAAAACATTGACATCACGAATCTAATGAGTATAGCCATGACCATAAACTGTAAAGTTCAAACAAGCAATAATATGAAGAATCACGCAAATATATATATATATATATATATGATGGACATAATTTCATATTATGATGGACGTGATTGAGTTAAAAGATCATAAGCTTTGACAAATAAGGTAACACACTTCAACAATAGAAGATAATTACCTTGAAGAAGTCTTCTCGACGTACGTTAGATGAATTTTAGTATTTTACACAAATAGTGTACATATCAAATTTCCAGCGAATCCAACCTTGTGACGTCAAAGATAAGAAACAAGCCATACAACAACAAGTTATAAGATATTTTGCAAGAAAAAAAATATTGATCATGTAACAAATCAGTTTACATGTTTGCTTTACCTTTGAATTGGCTGAAAAGCTTTTGTAATCCAAAGTAGACAATAGCAAATCTGTTAATATGTCTAGAGCGAGCATAACTTCTAACTAAACCACGTCTACGGTTGTCTCTATCGGTAAGACAAGATTAACAAGTTGTGAGAGAGCAATTATCTTCTCACACCTCATTAGAGGGCATTTTATATTTAACTCCCCAGCCTTAATTCTTCTTTCGGCATGGTCACATAAGAAATGACTGCACCCACGTGTTTAGCAGGGTTTAGAAGTGCCACAGAATTGACATTCAACCTAAATAAAAACAAATTTGTTAAAACAAAATATAAAACTAGAAAGAGATAAGTGAAAACAGAAACTACCTCTTCGAATTCATGCTCGAAACTAAGGGCAACTCCAGATCTTTCATTTCTGAGTAAGAATAATGTATATTAGTGAAACATATCATATGAGTACTATGAGTAAAGCTAAAGTTCTATGGTCTATACATACCAGCTGAATGCAATTAATAATATATGAATTCTGATAATAAATAATGATGGTTAATTTGTGATAACCATTATGGTTATAAATAAATATAGATGTTAATTTATTTTTTAGTTCTCTCAAAAATTTCTGATTTTCTTACCAACAATTGCAAAACCTTACCAAAAATACATCGCTCGTAGTCAAAACTAGTACGTGATTTGACTTTTGAGATTGGTTCAAGCCCTCGTTTTGTTTATATAATTACAATTCTGGGCCCAAGTAACGAGTGCCTATTGGGCTCAATAAAGAGTTCAAAAGCCCGTTATTATATAATCAACTGAATAGCGACCATTCCGGTAACACAAAATACTAGGGTTTTGCTTCTCCTCCCCCACAGTCACTATATAATCTCAAATGTATCTCTCTCACCGCATCAATCATCTCTTTTCGTTTGAAACTTCTTCTTATAGATCTGTGCGTTTTCGAATGTTTGTGTTTTACGAGAAAAGGGCTCCATTTTTAACGAGTCAACAGCAGGCGCCACTTTTAATGGTGACCTGACTGCCGCTTGGAGCCCAGATCAAAGGCCAGAGGAAGACCCATGAAACTTATTTCTCAATAGTTTTATGATTCAATACTGTTGGCTACATATTATCTTTGGTTTTGTTTTGTTTTGTTTTTCTTGTGGTGATAATGATGGGTTTTAGAGTAGTTGTTGTTGTGTATTTGAGATGGCATTAAGTCAGACACGGGTGCTTGTTGGGTTTATAAGAAACAGCAGAGCTACCTTTTGCATGGTGCCTATAAATATTAGCTTCTTATCACGATTGGAGGCAGTCTTGATCTGATGTCTTCTCATGTCTTCCTCCAAATTAAAAGCAGCTACATTTTTTGTTCTTTCTATTCAAACATACGAATGTTTTTTTCTGAACTTGACTTTTGCAAAAGGGCTTCTTTGGTATGATACTAGGATGTTGTTGGTATAATTGTAACCTAAGTTACAAACTTGTTACAAATGATGTTTTTGGCATAATGAGAGTATTGCTTCTTTAGAGCAGCAGATATATGGGAGTTGGATTCTATCATTCAAAAGCTTTAGCATTGTTTGGTAAATAAGTCCCTTGTGCTGAGATACTTGGTAAGTAAGTCCAATGTGAGTTTGTGAGCTGGTTATCTGTGATTTCTGATTGAAGATAACTGTATTTCAGTGGTACAAAATTTCTTAACACAAGATGATTTAGGAGAGAATATCCAAATTACTTTTTGTGTTCTAACTTATTTGAGTTGTGGTTACCTCATGGAATTTAGAAATTTACTCTTGATTGTCCAGATTCTTGATTATCTGGTCCATCAACTTTTTTCCGAAGTTGAGATCTAAGTTCCATCGATCATCATAATTGCATTAAATAAGAGAAACAAATCCGTAATGAATAAAACATTTAAAAAGATTGAACTAGTTTTGATAAAGTCGGACCGAATTTTCGAGATAAGCCCATCTGAGCCTTGAAAGTTGAAACACTATTGTTAACTTTTCTATAGAGTAATAGTTTGTGAGAGTTATTGCATTTTTTATTTTTCTCTACAATTTTCATCATATATTCTCTAGAATAATAAGTTTACTTTCTGATGAAATCTAGACATCTATGAATAACGATTAACGAACAATGGTATCACAAAATCGGCAAATCATGCTACACAAGTAAAAGGGACTGCTTTGTAGTGTCCCGACTCCAAACAAAAAAGAAGTGGTTAATGATATTAGTGAGAAGCGGAAGCAACTTTCTCGCAGTTTTCTGATTCTGAATCATCTTCAGAGAAACTTGGCGGTTTAGGAATGAGGCCTAATGTCTTGAACATGAGCTGGTCGGCATCAAAATCATTGTTTGGTGTGGTTAGAAGCTTCTCTCCCGTGAATATAGAGTTTGCACCAGCAAGGAAACAAAGGGCTTGCTCGGCCATTGAGAACCGAACTCTACCAGCAGACAATCTCACCATTGCTTTTGGCATTACAATAAGTGCGGTTCCAAATCATCTCCCATATCTCAACCGGCTGCAAGAACACAAAAGATTTTCAAAGCCATTTACCACTAAGTAGCCATGACTTGTCTTATTTGTTTAGATTGAGAGATATACCTTCTGGTCTTCGAGAGGAGTGCCTTTCACTGCAAGTAGAGCATTAATGGGAACACTCTCAGGGTGAGAAGGAAGTGTTGCCAGTGTGTGTAATAAACCTACTGTGTCCTCCTCTGCCTCTCCAAGCCCTATGATTCCTCCTGTTTATCGGTAAAAAGAAAACACTTGAGAACATGTTTGTTGTTCGTTTTAATAAATCAACCATTATTAGGGAATTGTGAGTCCTAGTTCTATAGAACTGAGGCATACAATAATAAGAAAATCCAGATTTTTATTTGTTTTCATATCGAAGTTACCTGAACAAACGTTGATTCGAGCTTCACGAACATGCTCAAGAGTTTCAAGGCGTTCGTCATAACTTCTAGTAGTGATCTGACGTTTGGGTAGTACTCTCTTGAAGTATCAAGATTGTGGTTATAAGCAGTGAGTCCAGCCTTCTTTAGCTCTAATGCTTGTTGTTTCTCAATCATGTCCAAGGTGCAGCAAACTTCCATCCCCATGCCTCTGTTGTAAAGTGAGAGCCCAGAAAGTGAGTAACTGAGTATACACATATGTTTCAGCCAGAGACCATAATCAACATCATATTCATATTCATATTCATATACACAAAGCTTTCTTCTTCAAATTTGTGAACAAGAAAAGGAATGAGTGAGTGACTGAGAGAGAGAAGAGGAAATTACTCCATGGAAGAGGAGGTCAAGAAGTAGAAAATGATTATCGAATACCTACTACTCCGCTTATCATCACTCACTAGCACATACTAATCATGTAACCAAGTTGGCTGAATATAAATCCTTGTACAACATTTGGCAAACACAATCACTGACTTTGTTATTAATTCCAAGTAGATAAGAGCCTCCCTAGTGTGATATATGCAACAAAGAGTTGCTAGTGGATGGAGTATATGTACAAGCATTCACAAACAAGAAAAAGGAGTCTAAAGTTTGACATTTAACTACAGAAGGCTTAATCAAGAACAGATTCTGCTCAGTTCAAAAGAGTGAGTCATTTTCTGTTGGGAGAAAAAGGCAGCATGAACTCAAAACCTAGCTGTCCAAGAAAATCATAAGCGAGCAGGACGATGATGAGAATGCTGCAGCTAGAGTTTCCTCGAAACATTTCATTAAACAGATCTTGTACTAGTTCAAAACTATCCCATGTGTTATTGTCCTGCAAACCAACATATCAATTATCATTCGGCACAACCAATGGTTGTGTAATAAATTGATGGAAAACTAATGCAAGCTGCTTACACTAAGGCTTAGATTATTGATTCATTGTAGTTGCCATTTGGTTCAAGAAATCTCCCATTCCCTGCAAGCATCACCAACAGGTTTCCATAAATTACACTGTTGATAGGTTCCAATAGTACAGATGATCATTTTCTATATAAACTTGTAAGGCTTGTCCTGATAAGATTTTCGTCATAACATTTGTACTAGGGTGGTTGTTTTCTCAGGATGGGAACCTGGTTTGCACAAGGACTGGTCATAAATCTGTAGCCCAACACTTGTTGTGCTAAATGGAGTACTATACAACAGAAGTTGGGATTGTGGTTGTGGAGTCTAATTGACCACAGTTTATTGATGATGTTGGGGGAAGAGACTCCAGGATATTTATTTGTTACTATTACTGATATCCTTTATGTTTCCAAATCGTGATGTAAGAGTTTGGCGGTTGGCTGTTGGTACTTAGTAGTAAGACTTTAGAATGGTGAGTTTTTAGATTTGCTTGTAACCTAAGAAATATACCAGGGACTTGACAATAAACTGTTATGTGCCTGAAACCTAAGATTATATGGTCAACAAATAATTCTCAAGACGTTTTTCCGAGCTTTACTCGAAGTAGAGACTGCAGTTCCAGCGATCACCATAATAACAAAAGTGCATATAATGTTATAAATAAAGGAAACGATATCCCCTAATAAACAGAACATCTATAGTTTTCTAGAACAAAGACCTTTAAAGAAATCACTCTTCTTTATTGATGTTTAGTAAAACTCTCTCAAAAACTAAACACAAGCTCTCAATGTTCTCTCAAAACTCTTAGGGTTACATCTCAACCCTAGAGGTGTATTTATAGGGATAACACAACTCATTAACCCTAGTTACATATCTTGTTAACTCTAGTTAACTTTAGGATAAGATAACTCCTTAATCCTAAAGAAGTTTCTAGACCTATCTTATTTCTAACCTCCTTAAAGAAATATCTTGGGCCTTAAGAAACTTGAATGTTTACCCAACATTTACCCCCTTAAACTTCAAGTCACTCTTTGAGAGGTCTTCAACACCGATCACACTTCTCATTTCTTTGAACTTGGTTCTTGCTAGGGCCTTTGTTAGGATGTCAGCTCGTTGCTCTTCTCCGGGAACAAAGTCTACTTTAATTTGCTCGTTCTCTACACATTCACGGATAAAGTGATATCGCTTGAGAATGTGTTTACTCCTCCCATGGAACACGGGGTTCTTAGTGAGCTCTATTGCTGACTTGTTGTCAATGTAAAGAAACGTCTTTACAAAGCTTTGTCCTGTTATCTCGCTGAGCAGTTCTTGTAACCACAATGCTTGCTTGGCAGCCTCTGTTGCGGCCATAAATTCTGCTTCACAAGATGATAAAGCAACTGTTGGTTGCTTCTGTGAACACCACGTAATAGGCGACTCTCCATAATAGAAAACATGACCAGTTGTGCTTCTCCCATCATCGGGATCCACATTATGGCTACTGTCACTGTATCCTATAATCTTCTTAGTCCCACCTTTCTTAAAAATCAAACCATGCGCTAAGGTACCTTGTAAGTATCTCAGGATCTGTTTCAATGCATTGCCATGAGATTCTTTTGGATCCTGCATATACCTGCTTACAACTCCGACTGAGAAAGCAAGGTCTGGCCTTGTATGCAAGAGATACCTCAAGCAGCCTATCCTTCGACGATACATAGTAGCATCAGCTTCTGTTTTTTCTTCTTGAGCTTTAGACAACTTCAGACCAAACTCCATTGGAATGTGAGATGGATTACAATTATCTAAGCCAGCTTCTTTTAAGATTCTTCGTGCATATGCTTCCTGCTTCAGTTCAATACCATCTTTACTCTGTCTTACCTCAATGCCAAGGTAATAGGTGAGTTTACCTAGGTCTGTCATCTCAAACTTAGAAGACATTCCTTGTTTGAACTCTTGTATCAATCCTAGTGAATTCCCTGTTACAAATAGATCGTCAACATATACTGCAACAAGGAGCAGCTTTGTACCTTCTGACTTTCGATACACGGCACTTTCCTTTGAACACTTCAAGAACTTTAAACCTTTAAGAATCTGATTAAGTTTTGTGTTCCATGCACGTGGGGCTTGACGTAGTCCGTATAACGCTTTGGAGAGTTTGAAAACTTTATGTTCTTCTCCCTTCTTTTCAAATCCTTCTGGCTGAGACACATAAACATCGTCTTTGAGTTCTCCGTGTAAGAACGCGGTTTTGACATCAAGATGATGAATCTCCCAACTGTTAGAGGCTGCAATTCCTACTAGTAGTCTTATGGTTTCAAGTCTAGCAACTGGGGCAAATACTTCATCAAAATCAATCCCTGATTCTTGTGCATAACCTTTTGCAACCAATCTAGCTTTAAACTTGTTTATTGTTCCATCAGCATTTCTTTTTATCTTAAAAACCCATTTCAGACCAATGACCTTAACTCCCATTGGTTTCTCCATTAAAGTCCATGTCTTGTTTTTGTTGATTGAGTTGATCTCTTCTTCACAAGCTCTTACCCATTCAACTAACTCTTTTGCCTCTTGAAAGTTAATTGGCTCATCATTTATGGATAATAGTAATCTCTCACATTCTATATCCATCAACAGAGCATAGTCTTCAAGATATTTAGGACGTTTAACTTCTCTTCCTGATCTCCGGAGTGTTGGTTGAACACTAGTGCTTGAGTCAGCATTTGATTCATCTATGTGATCAGTATCATCATCAAGTTCATCACTGTGATCATCAATATTTTCACTTTCTGAAACCTGTTCTGTGTTTTCTTCTGAGACTTGTTCAGAATTTTTACTCTTACTTGCATATGGACCCTGTCCTTCATCAATTATATCACCCCAATGCATGCTAAACATTCCTGGTGCCTTTTCTGAAACTTCATTAACTCCCTTCCAAGTCCAACCATTCTGTTCATTGAACATGACATCTCGACTTACAACTACTCGTCTTGTAGTAGGATTGTAGAGTCTGTACGCTTTTGACCCTGGCTCAATCCCGAGATGCACTAATGTTTGAGACCTATCATCAAGTTTTCTCAAATTTACCGGCTCTGTTTTTGCATATGCTAAGCAACCAAAAACTCTGAGGTGGTCTATACGGGGTTTCTTGTTTCTCAAACATTCATATGGAGTCTGATCTTTCAATGCTCTTGTAGGAACTCGATTGATCACATATGTTGAGTGACGAACTGCTTCTCCCCATAAGTAGTTTGGTACTCTCATTGCTTTGAGAATACTCCTTGTCATTTCCATTAGTGTACGGTTTCTTCTCTCCACAACTCCGTTTTGCTGCGGGGTATAAGGAGCTGTTAATTGCCTCTTAATACCATTTCTTTCACAAAACTCTTGAAACTCTCTAGACGTGAACTCTCCACCTCTATCAGTTCGCAATGTTGTGATTTGCTTGTTGCATTCCTTCTCCACGAGACTTTTAAAAGACTTGAACTTTTCAAATGATTCACTCTTTTCCCTGAGTAGTATAGTCCACATGTACCTTGTAAAGTCATCAATGATTACAAATACATACCTATTTTGAGCCAAAGTAGCAGGAGAGATTGGTCCACATAAATCGGCGTGAATAAGCTCTAGTGCTTGTGATGCTCTATAAGATGATGCATTCGGGAATACTTGACGTGTTTGTTTACCTACTAAGCATGACTCACAAAGTTGGTTTTCTTTTTCTATTTTAGGCAGGCCCTGAACCATCTCTTTGCTTGACATAGCTTTAATTGTCTTGAAACTGATATGGCCAAGTCTTGCATGCCATCTCCAATTATCATTATCAATTGTAGTATGTAAGCAAGTCGGCTTACCAATCTTGAGGTTTATCTTGTAAAGTCTGTTTGGAGACCTTAAAACTTTTATCAACAGTCTACCAAACGGATCATGAAGTGTGAGATAGTTCTGTCTCATTCTAATATCACACCCATTCTCTGTTGCTTGTCCTAAACTGAGAATATTGCTCCTTAGGTCTGGGATAAAGTATACATCGGGCAAGAGTGTTTGTTCTCCAGTTTTCACCTCAAACAGGATTGACCCTTTACCTCCTATGTCTACACATGATCCATCACCAAACTTTACCTTACCTCTAATGTTTTCATTTAATTCTGAGAAGAAAGATCTTATACCAGTCATATGATTGCTTGCACCATTATCTAGATACCAAGTTCCTTCAGTATCTTTTTCTTTCTCATACTTCTTTGGTATTAGATTTTCTTCATTAAGAAAAACAATTTCATGCATATAAAGTGCTCCATCAGCTTCAACTGTTTCAACTTTATTAGCTTCTTGATTGTTTTGCTTTCTTTCTGGACATACGGAGGCATAATGACCCGGTTTATCACACCGATAGCAAATCAATTTTGATTTATCCTTTTTATCCTTATTATGATCCTGATCGGTTTGGTTACTAGGGAAATTTTGATCTTGATTTCCTCTGCCTCTGCCTCGTCCTCTGTTTCCTCTTCCTCCACGGCCTCGGCCTCTGCCTCGTGTATTTGAATGAGTATACAATAGCTTTTCTTGTGAATCACTTGGTTTCTCATCTATTCTTTCTTCATATACTTTGATTCTTCCTACTATTTCTTCAAAACCCGTTCTTTTCAACTCAAGGACTTGTTCTAAGGAGGCGACAATCTGTATATACTTGCTTCTTGGTAAACTATTCATGAACTTCTTCACCAATTTCTGTTCATCTATTGGTTGTCCAAGGGATGAAGCTTTTGATGCAAGCTCTGATAGCTTGTTTGCAAAGTCATCAACGGTATCAGACTCCATCATCTTTATTCTCTCGAAATCTGACATCACAGTACTTAGTCTTGCTTCCTTGACACGTTCTGCTCCTAGGTTACGAGATTTGATCAAGTCCCAAATAGCTTTTGGTGTTGCTTGATCTCCAACTTGAAGGGTTAGGGCTTCGGAGATAGATTGAAAAATCAATACTGTTGCGATATCATTCTTATTAACATCAGTAGATCCAGGTTCAATCGTGTCCCAAACCTTATGAACCCGTAACATCATCCTCATCCTCATAGCCCAAACGGTATAGTTTGTAGGGGTTAACATCGGGCATTTAATCGATGCGGGTATATGATCTTTATGTGTGGTGTTGGCCACGGCGAGAGTATCATCATCGTCAGCCATGTCTCGACTATATCTAATGATTTTCACGCTTCTATAAGGATCGAGTAATCCTCTGCTCTGATACCAAATATAGTTTTCTAGAACAAAGACCTTTAAAGAAATCACTCTTCTTTATTGATGTTTAGTAAAACTCTCTCAAAAACTAAACACAAGCTCTCAATGTTCTCTCAAAACTCTTAGGGTTACATCTCAACCCTAGAGGTGTATTTATAGGGATAACACAACTCATTAAACCTAGTTACATATCTTGTTAACTCTAGTTAACTTTAGGATAAGATAACTCCTTAATCCTAAAGAAGTTTCTAGACCTATCTTATTTCTAACCTCCTTAAAGAAATATCTTGGGCCTTAAGAAACTTGAATGTTTACCCAACAACATCGTCTAGGATAATAATAATGTTTAGAAAAAAAAAAAAAAGAAGAAGCTTGAACTAGAGATTATCCCAGTATCAATCTCGATTCTTTGAAGAAAAAAGTCTCATGAGATGCATCTCAATGAAACTCTTTGATTGCGCTATCGATCTCCATTTTTTTGATACAGCTTTGAATTTGACTAGAGATTTCACGGGAAGCCTCGAAAGTATCTCTTTCACTAGCTTTGTAGGAAGATTGATTGAATTTAAGGTTTTTTTCCGTCTCCTTCATCTTTTGTGTGTGACTATGATTTCCCTTGAGACAAATCCAGTCTTTTACATTCATACATATACGCAAAACTAAAACTCTTGTTACTTACGGAATTGTATAATTAAGGTCCCATCTTTTATCTGACTTTCCTTTTTCTTTCCCGAAAACTTCCTATTTTGCAATATTTTTGCCCTTTCCCTTTTCTTTTTTTTTTCCCTTCCAAGTACTTTAACAATATAACGCTTTTCGTTTTCCAACACTATCAACTTTCCTTTTCTTTATTTACATCAATGTATATTGCATGTCATGTATCTCATGACGTACTAAGTAATGAAGAACACATCATGATGATACTTAAAACTTCATAGTGTCCCCAAGAAGAATGATGATGATCTTGACAAGAGGACCTCATATAAGATTCAGTCAGAAGAATGTTGATCTTGACTAGAGGACCTCCTATGATGATGGGAATGCATGTGTTTATGACGTTTGTGACAACGGTCTTCTTCAAGACGTTTTGATCTTTTGCTGCCAGAAACTTCACCCTTGTTGTCACCATATCGATCTTCCATACCTCGTGATCTCTCTTTTCTATCAGAACGAGACTCTGTCCTGGAACGCTCGTCTCTGTCTTTGCTGCGTCTTCTATGGGAGCTGTGTGTGTGTGAGCTCGTCCTGTGACTGTGATAAGACCTAAGGCTGCTTCGCTCTTTAAACTCTTCATCCCTTTCTACAGAACTCTTTTCCCGATAATATCCTTCCTCTCTATCCGACACATTTCCTTTTCTCCTAGGAGGTGATGGGATCTGCATCCAACAAGTAAGTTATGGTACTAAGATTTTAGTTTTGAACCCATCAGCTTTCAACTAGACACATTGAACAACCCATTAATATGCTATTTCTAGCAGAAGAACATGAACAAATGACCCAATAAAATAGTACCAGAGACAGAACAGGGATAAAGTTCAAATGACAATAGAGTGGTGGTGAAGTTAAGGACATGGTAGACCTGTGTGCGCGACATATATCTTCCCTCAGGCGGAAGCTGAATACCGAGCTTTTTCAAATCTTCATGAGGGATTGGTCGCCTGATATTAACAAACAGAAAGATGCCCAGTTAAATATCTTTTTAAGGAATATGAAAATCAGAAGGTTCATGTTCACTATGTTCTGCTGGTGTTTTCTTTGGACATGCTAAAGGAAGGATAAAGCAAAACCATACAAGGGAGCACGGAATGGTCTTTCTCGTCCTCCAAAGCGAAGTTGTCCGGATTCTTTCCTACCACCAAGCCCACCTCCTGTTTAAAGAGAAGAAGATTTAATCTATAAGGGATGAAGATATAACTCTTTATGGAAATTTCATTACGGACCAAAGAAAAGCTACAAAATGACAGACCTAGTCTTCTTGGTATCCATCCAGGCATCAATTGCTGTCGATTGTAATCAACAATAACCTCCCGACCATCGATTAAAGAATGATGAGCATCCTATAAAAACACCACAAACATTCTCACTCTGACAAAAAAAACTCCACCAGTTTCCAGAACCAGTATGTACATGGAGATGTTAGTGAAACAAAAACTGTAAGTTTCATTCTCATACAGTATGCATTGCGGTGCCTTAATAAGTAGTTGAGACAGCTTTCAACAACAAAAACAAGAGGTAACAAAAATGCGATTGAGTATCACAGCACCTCATAAGCACGAAGCATCTCCTTTTCAGTCTCATACTCCACAAAAGCATACCCTCGTGAAGCTCCCGTCACTAAAAAAAGGTAACAAGAAGAAAAGACTCAATAATCAGAAAAAAATCTACACAATGTAGCTTAGAGGAAATCTGTAATCACAGAAAATAGCTTGGTCGAAGAAGCAACAAACCATCAGAAATAGAAAGATGATAAATTTCCTAAAGATATAGCAAAGTGGTAATGTCATAAGAAGTTAGAGCAATTGCAAAATCTTACCAATGTGTCTAACCAAGCGCAAGTTTTTAATCCTGCCATACTTAGTCATCACCTGCGAAGAAGAAACATCCATAATCATACTCAAAACATAGTTTACCCGAAAAAAACTAAGTGAAATTCTAATCATTAACCTCTCGAAGAGTATCCTCCGTGGTATGATGAGAGAGACGACCCACGAAGAGAGTACAGTAAGGATCTCCGATAGCTTTCGAATCACCAGAAGGATCGTCTTCCAAAACAACCCAAATCAATGAATGTTGAATTCAGAAACCAAACGATTAAAGTGAAAAGAGGAACAGAGAGAAAGAGAGAGTTTACATAAGCCGGCGTTATAGCAGAGAAGAGCTCGACGGACGCCGTTATCATGTGGAGCAACGTCAGTTCCGTCGATACTTCCGGCTTGAATCGGATGATACGACGTCGCGTAGAACACTTTGTTCACGACGTTGTTTCCTCCGCCGCTCATTTCTTCTTCGTCCTTCTCTCTCTCACGGCGGCTCCGGCTAATCAACAAGGATTCAAGGAAATAAAGAGAAACGTCGTCGTTTGATTGATTACTATTTTAAGCCCAACATATATTGGGCCTATTACAGCCCATTTAAGTGTCGGATTTTATTATATTTTCGTAGGGACCACACAAGGCGGAAACTCCAACGGTGGCTGCTTTGGTTAGGTGAATCACTGAAGTGAAAGCTGAAGCACAAACCAAACACCAAATCTCATTCTTCTTCATCTTCGTCTTCCGGTTTTAAAATTCATCTGATTTTGCAGATCAAATGATGCTTGTTCGGTCGGTGTTTCGATCTCGGATGAGACCATCTGTCTCTGGTGGTCTGCAATCTGTTTCTTGCTATTCTTCATCTGCTGCTTCAGCTGAAGCTGAAAGGACCATTAGAGAAGGTCCCAGAAATGATTGGAGTAAAGATGAAATTAAGTCTGTTTATGATTCTCCTGTTCTTGACCTCCTCTTCCATGGAGTAATTTCCTCCTCTCTCTCTCTCAGTCACTCACTCCTTCCTTTACTTGTTCTAGCTCCTCTAGTTCACAAATTTGGAGTAGATAGCTTTGCGTTTCTATTAAATTATCGGTGGAAAGTGTCGATTTTTACTTTTACTTTAACCAGGCTTCAATTTGCAAATTTTTGCTGAACTTGAATCTCTTTGAAAAATGTGGCCTATATCATGAATCTGGTCTGAAATTGTTAGTGTATTCCAAGATGTGTTTTTTTTTAATGTCGCTTGATTGCTATTAGTATATGGTTTTTAATTGTTAGTGTGGGCTGTTTGGGTTTCAGGCTCAGGTTCATAGACATGTTCATAACTTCAGGGAGGTACAACAATGTACTCTCCTCTCTATAAAGACTGGTGGCTGCAGTGAAGACTGTTCATATTGCCCTCAATCCTCGAGATATAGCACTGGAGTTAAGGCACAAAGACTCATGTCCAAGGACGCTGTCATAGATGCTGCAAAGAAGGTTATCACTTTTCTTGTGAATTTTTGCTGAATGTATATTCCTTAGCACAATGCATCAATTAGAGGGTACATGAACTACAAAGTACCAACCATTGCTTTTATCAATCTGAACTCTATCCAAAAGAGTCTAAATGCATTGTGTAGCTGACAATGTAGGATCCTGTGATTGTTTAATGAAGCATTTTGAGGATGTAATGAGCTTTTCTGATTTGAATTAACAAATTTGATGTGTTGTTAGGCAAAAGAAGCTGGGAGCACACGTTTTTGCATGGGTGCTGCATGGCGAGATACCATTGGACGGAAAACCAACTTCAACCAGATTCTTGAATACATCAAAGAAATTAGGTACTCTTATTATTGTTGGCAATTTATGATGAGTTTTTTTATAATGCTTTTTAAGTTGAACCTCATTTGTTCCTTGTTTATACTACATTATATGATCCCCTTTTCAGCTGCTTCTGAATCTAAGCTAACTTAAAAGATAACCCACCGGAAACGACCATTACAAAGTGTTTTGGATTCTTTAATGGTTCTAGAATGACTTTTTTTGCATGTCAAACTTGAGTTATGTAAATTTTACCCTTTTTATGGAAGATTTCTTTGAAGTGAAATTTTCAAAGTGTACTTGTTGTATCCGTGAGCAGAATGAACATGATGTTGATTATTGTCTCTGGCTGAAACATGTGTATACTTACTTTCTGGGCTCTCACTTTACAACAGAGGCATGGGGATGGAAGTTTGCTGCACCTTGGGCATGATTGAGAAACAACAAGCACTAGAGCTAAAGAAAGCTGGCCTCACTGCCTATAACCACAATCTTGATACTTCAAGAGAGTACTACCCAAACGTCATCACTACTAGAAGTTATGACGACCGCCTTGAAACTCTTGAGCATGTTCGTGAAGCTGGAATCAACGTTTGTTCAGGTAACTTCAATATGAAAACATATAAAATCTGGATTTTCTTATTTTTGTATGCCTCAATTCTATAGAACTAGAAGGTTGAAACCTTTCTCCAGCTTGGTCATTAGACTCACAGTTCCCTAATATTTGTTGATTTGATAAATCCATAGATAAGAACAACAAACATGTTCTCAAGTGTTTTCTTTTTACCGATAAACAGGAGGAATCATAGGGCTTGGAGAGGCAGAGGAAGACAGAGTAGGTTTATTACACACACTAGCAACACTTCCTTCTCACCCTGAGAGTGTTCCCATTAATGCTCTACTTGCAGTGAAAGGCACTCCTCTCGAAGACCAGAAGGTATATCTCGACAATCTAAAAACACATAATACAAATCACAGCTACTTAGTGGTAAATGGCTTTGAAACCTTTTGTGTTTTTGCAGCCGGTTGAGATATGGGAGATGATCAGGATGATTGGAACCGCACGTATTGTAATGCCAAAAGCAATGGTGAGATTGTCTGCTGGTAGAGTTCGGTTCTCAATGCCCGAGCAAGCCCTGTGTTTCCTTGCTGGTGCAAACTCTATCTTCACCGGAGAGAAGCTTTTAACCACACCAAACAATGATTTTGATGCCGACCAGCTCATGTTCAAGACATTAGGCCTCATTCCTAAACCGCCAAGTTTCTCTGAAGATGATTCAGAATCAGAAAACTGCGAGAAAGTTGCTTCTGCTTCTCACTAATATCACTATCCACTTCTTTTTTTTGGAGTCGGGACACTATAAAGCAGTCCCTTTTACTATGTAGTATGATTTGACGATTTTGTGATAACATTGTTCGTTAATCGTTATTCATAGACGTCTAGATTTCACCAGAAAGTAAACTTATTATTCTTGAATGTGATGAAAATTGTAGAGAAAAATCAAAAATGCAATAAATCTCTCAAACTATTAGTATTACTCTATAGAAAAGTTAGCAATAGTGGCTCAGATGGGCTTATAATGGGCGTAACTTATCAACTAAATCGTGGCCCATGTAAAGCCCGTTAAAACTTCAAATATTTCCCAAGTCAACAAGCTGGTTCTGACCTGTTTAGTTCTGTTCTGAGATCGTCTTGTTAATCAAAGAGAAGACTAACAGAGTTTTTTTTTCCTTTCCTCGATGCCTAGATCAAGCAGATGGGTCAGTCATCGAACTCCCTCTAAGATTAAAAAATTGATTCTTTTCTTGCTTGTAGCATTCGTCTTCTACCTCTACAGATACCCTTCTTCTCCATCCACAGTGGAACATTCATCCAGTTCCATCTACAACATTTCCGTTAAGGTATAATCAGCTTAATCTAGGAACTTTAGAAGCCAATTGTTCACCCTTTATGTTGATCCGCGTCGATGTTTGGTTCTGATTCTGAAGAATCATTCTAATCGCTGATGTTTATTTATGAAAACTTCATGTTTTACTGCGAATTTAGCTTAAGATACTGAATCTAGACGAGTGCTTCTTTTAGAGGACCAATTACTAATGCAAATGTTTAGTAATAGATGAGGAAATTGCTTTGCTTTGTGTGTAGTAACGAGTTCTACAAGTTTCTTTATCATAATTCATAACTCCGTATCAAAATTTCGAATTGAAAATGCAGGACATTGAAGGGAAAGATGTGAGTTTGAGCAAGTTCACCGGAAAAGTGCTTCTTATAGTCAATGTAGCCTCTAAGTGGTATGTTACTAAGTACTTAATTGTTCTTACTTATGTCTTCACACTAACTCCTAAATCCTCACAAACAGTATTGTCTTACTCGAACCGTTTCATGTGGACGGATTCTTTTGCATCAACTATACTTTATTTAGGAATAGCGTAACTCATCAATGATCTACCATCTCACGTAATTATGATTCAATGGCTTACACAAGTGTTGCATATAATGTCACATTACATTGGCGTTATATATAAAATCTTGTTGTGGTGAATGGGCAGTGGTCTAACACATGGAAACTACAAAGAAATGAACATTTTGTATGCCAAGTACAAAACTCAGGGTGCGTCTCTTTATTTCGCTGAGCCTTTCTCAGTTAATAACTAATTGAAGTATGGAACATTTATAAGTATTAAATGAAGGGATCTTTTCACGTAGGGTTTGAGATCTTAGCATTTCCTTGCAACCAATTTGGTAGTCAAGAGCCAGGTAGCAACATGGAGATCAAGGAAACCGTTTGCAATATTTTCAAAGCAGAATTCCCAATCTTTGACAAGGTCTCAAAGTAACTTTTAAACTGGTCTCAATTTTCCATCACACAGTGCCAATTTTTCCTAGTTGTTTACATATCTTTTTTCCAATGCAAGATTGAAGTAAATGGAAAGAACACTTGTCCCCTTTACAATTTCTTAAAAGAACAAAAAGGAGGATTGTTTGGGGATGCTATTAAGTGGAATTTCGCCAAGTTTCTGGTAGACAGACAAGGAAATGTTGTGGACCGATATGCTCCAACAACATCACCTCTTGAAATAGAGGTTAGTAGAAGTTTCCCCTCATACATTGATATTCATTTCTCTAATCATTGAGCTTACTCTGTAGTTTTCTCGCTCTTCTTTTTGCAGAAGGACATTGTCAGGCTATTGGCATCTGCTTGAACATAAAAGTTAAAGGTGAGTTTATGTGCGAACCCCCCAATGATCTCACCTTCCCTCTCTGGATTAAGACAAGAAACTAATTAATAGGTTGAAAGTTATAGAGATTAGATAAAGTGATATGTGGCATGTGAACATATACATCTGTAGTTAGAACTTGGAATGCAACTATTGCCAAACTCTTAGGGGTAGTTAGGTTGTAATAACTCCTCCAAGCTCATGGCTGAAACATAGAAGCAACAGAATCTTGTGAAATTGGTATTACACTTTTATGGCCAATAAATTTATTAGATCCTTTGAGATTGTTCTCTGGAAATGCTTATGGAATCAATAAGGGATATAATGTGGACCGATTTGGTGCAGGACAGGAGAGCAAACGCATCGCATCAAACATGTCTGAGACTGAGAATGAAAACCACTTTCTATACTTATTCTTTACATGTATGTTTATTTAAAACCATCCTTGGAAAAGAAGATGCTTGTCTGAATCTGTGAACCTCATTTTCTGTAACAAGACCCCAACAAAATGCTTATGACATATCAATAAAGAACAATGTTTTATTCATTTCCCTCTTATTAATCATCCATTACAACAATGTCCTAGCAAAATCTTAGTTGGTCATTAAGCATTTTTTTATATATACAGCTTGAGCAAAGCTCTACAACAATGGGTGTTTTCAAGCAGGTCAGTCTCATAAGAGATTTCACTCCTGCAAATTGTCTTGTGCATCGTCTTCTTCCTCCTCCATTGATTCCCTCAACTTTCGATTGATCAAATCCAAATCTCTTCTTCAAGTGCACAATCTCACAGTACATGCCACAGCTTGTGCCCAAAATTTCAACCTTGCTTTAACCTCATCAGGATTATCACCTGTTTTCACAATACATAATCAGATAAACTAAAACTTGAAAATGTAATTAAAATGTTAAAAAAATTGAGACTTACCAGGACTAGAGATCTTCCAGCTAGCAATAGGACTAACAGGAGAATCAAGAACCGACGATTTCTTCTCTGGCGAAGAAGAAGAAGAATGGTGATGATGATCTTGATCAATAAACTTCTGACTCATAGAGTAACAAAGCTCAAGAGCAGGTAAAGTATTACAAAGCTCAGGAATCTCCTCGTAGTTGAAACCAAATCCTAGATCTACACATCCTTTAAGCTCCTCGAGATCATCGTCCGTTAAACTCTTGGTTCTCTTCAAATCATCTACAACGTAACCTTCTAACAACACATTACTCTTCTTCTTCTCCAGTTTCTTCGTTTGCTTCTTCGACTCAACAACACCAAAGCCATTGTCGATCTCTTCTTCCTCCGATTCACTGTACGAACAAGAACTGAAACTGGAAGTAGAGATTTCGCTGTCGGAATCAACGTCTGCTTCGTATGAAGAGCAACGAGAGAGAAAATCTGAATCGCACATTGTGAGTACTCTGTTTTTGTATGGAGAAGAAAGTGGTAATTAAAAAAAGGGTGAAAAAGAGAGAAAGTGAAGAGAGAAAGAAGAAGAAGAGTTGCTTTATAAAGAAGTTATTATTATCGGGCGGCAATTATTTTTTGTCTCTTTCTAATCATGTGGTCACTAATCAATTTATGTGTATGTTATGTATATGTTATAATGATATATGATGATCATGTCATTGGGCCGGAGAATATGGCCCACCATGTGCGGCTAGAATCCAGATCAACGAATCGTAGTCAGAGTCAGAGAGCACCTTTTGGCGAATTATATTATTCCCACCGCTTTTTTAGCCGTAACATACAAAATTAGTATTTTTAGATTTGTAGTAGTAAATAGTAATCTACATATTTTTATGATTCAATGGCATTGGAATATCTAAAACTCATAATAAATGAAACTTGAAAAGTTTTCTGTAATGTTTTAAAAGAAAACTTCGATAGCAATCACATAACGGATTGGACATTTGTGTGTGTTCGTATCATGGTTACTTCTTCATCAAAATGTAGTTTAGAAGCTAGAGTTTGCTTACGTGTGGACAATTGGAGAGTAAGTGAGTAGCTTATTGTATTGCGTCGAGAAAAAACAATCAAACTCTGTTGACAAATAAATTGATACAACTCATCGCTAGTTATTTTTCTCGGCATAAAACGGGATTTGCGAAATTACGTACCATCAAACGTCATTTGAACTTAATATGATTTTTTAAAAAGACTACCAATTCATCTATTTAAAATTTTAAACGGGACTTTATCAAAAAAAAAAATTAACGGTCTTCTGGCTTACATCCCATAATAAAAAATGTATCCATAAAACAAAAGAAAATGTAGTCTAAAAATATATATAAATTCTCAAAATAATATTGTATGGATATTATATTAAATATGTTTTTTGTTAAAATAATTATGTTATTATTGCATATGTTAAGTCATATATAGTAGTTATGTATGGACATATTTTCACATCTAACTTCTCGCGGCCGCAACAAGAAGTCGTTGCTCCAACTCGTTAGGTTGCTGCAATTATTTTACTGAAAAGATTATTGTACTCAACAGCGAATAAAACATGATTAAAATGTAATTTAATTTAATAAAGAACTATTATGTAGGTGAAAGACGAACTAGTATTAGATAAACTAATGATTTTCTACAAATCTAATTATAAACAATTCACCTTTGGCCTGCCAATAAGTCGTTGGCCTCGAGATGCACCACGTCAGTTTAACATTTCCCTACGACTTAAAAACAATTTTTTATTACGACAAGTAACTTTTTGATTCCGCAACAAGATTTTGTTAATTATTTTTGTAGAAATTAGCAAGCAAATAAAAAGTGTGATTCTTTAACTTTCTATAGCTTTGATCATTGATGCCTTGATCGCAAATGTTAGTGAGATGAAGCAAATCCGTGGAATGACTATTATGGTCGGTTACCAAGCGAGACGAACTCATTTGCATCCGTTGCTGATTTATGTATATAAGTAATACATTACATAAATTTTGTTGTTGTAATGTATTGATCGCAAATCAGTTATGACTACGGTGTAGCGAAATTTTACTTATTTCAGCAAATTAATTTTTCTAATTTCACTCTAGAACATATATGTATTAGTTCAATTAACTTATTGTTAGAAATTGACATATCGTGACTTATTACGAGTTTTATCATTATATAATGGATTAGTTTATGTGTTTACTAAGCAAAAGAAAATAATGTCGTTCTAATTATATGAATATCAAATCCATAACAACGTCTATCGCTATGTAATGATTGGTTTATCAAGTCATAAACTCCATCTTTTTGCTAATTATTTAAATAGGTAACTAATCCTCATTTAGAGCTTTTGTTCGAAAGATTCTTGCTGTAAACAGCTGAAATACACAACATAAGAAATCATAAAGAGGGAAAAAAAAATCATAAATAGAAGAAATATTGTAGAAGCCAAAAGAAGATTGCTTCTCGAAATTTCTAGTGGAGGAAAAATAAATTATGAAAGAAAATGATCGTGGTCCAGCTTTTGATGAGCTAATTGGCCTCATTGACAAAATTAACATGACTTTGATATATGGTGCGCCGGCGTCAAATGGAGACAAACGTGTCATGTTAATATCTATGCACATGAACGTGTCATGCTAATATATATGACATTCATGTCATGGTCTGATGATGGTCACATGACATGGTACGTATCAATGCCAAACCACATCTTCTATTGATGTGGCTTATATAGTCAAATATAAAAGCAGGATAAGAGGACACTAGTTTAGTTTCCCATATTATTTGCTCAAAAAAAAAAAAAGTTTAGTTTCCCATATTATTGCGATCATTGATCATTTGAGTAATCAACCATAAGTTGATTTAAATTGGTAAAAAATGGTCTTTCATTGAAATTGTAATTTTTCAAAAAAGAAAAGTAATTTCATGAACGCACACACATAAAGTAATTATAGTTGAATTTATCGCAAATTCCGTCCACTAAGCTCTAGTGCATGTAACTACTCATAAAAGAGAAGGATCACGAGATACAAACCAAATAAAGTTATTTTTCCCCTTGTCATAACCATCAAAAAAGTTTATTTTGTTTGATCAACAGCCATCAGATAAGTTTTGTTTCGTGAACTAAACTCAGAAGCAAGTGAATATTATTATAACTACAAAAGTAGTTTAAGTCAATAATTGTGGTGATGGAAACAATTAACAAAGCATGTGGGAAGGGTAAGGGATTATTGTTGTGGAAACGGAAGAGAATCACATGTGAACAAGAGAAGAAGACAAAAGGCAGGGGAGACGCCACGTGGATATTTTACGATAAGAAATTAAAGGGCTTAAAGGGATTAAGAGGGGCTCACTAGAAATAGAGACAAGAAGAGAGCCAACAACTCACGTGTCCCCATTTCCTTTTTGCTTATTCGGCTCAACTAATCAGCACCACATTTCACACCCACTCTCTGGTCTTCACGACCTTCATGTTCAACTTTGGTCCCATTTCCATCATTTTCATTTGTTCATTTACCACATATTTATTCTTCTTCATCTTCTTTCTATCATCATATTTATTTATTTTTTAACTTTTATTTATCACTCTTTTTCTCCTTTTTTTTTTTTGACTCACGGGTTGATATTATAGTCTATTTATTTTGTGTAAAGTGTTACCTTTTAAATAAATAACATACGAAGATAATTTAAATGCTGCAAGAAATTATGGTTTATGGTTTTTTTTTGTTTGGTAATCAGAAAATTTTAGATTAAAACTCAAACTAAAGTTTAGAATATATAACGGCTATGTAAAATATATATATAGTGACTCGAAAGGTATATATATACTCGGTCATAGTCGAGAAAAATATCTATATGTCATAGAAAATTTGACTATGAAAGAAATATAATGGCACTCATTTCAGCTAGATAACCATATCTAAAAGAAGATGACTCATTTCATGCATTTTAGATAAGTACAAACAAAAAAGAAAAATCGAGGAAAGATGACTGTAAAGTAATCAAAATCACCGTTTGACACCAAATAGTATCGAGTTACCACCAAAACACCAACCTACATTGTCATTGTATAGTGACACATAAGACAACACAGAGGATCGATACGTTACTCAATATCCAATCATACATTTTGGTGGCCCTTTTATGTCCCTAATTTGATTGCCGTGTCCACTACAATTTAATGTTTCTTTTTTCATCATCTCCCTTAATTTTCCCTCAATTAATGTTTTGGACAAAAAGACAGTTCATCTATTCAATGGAACACAGTTCCTAATTTAGTTCTGTGGCTTAAAGACAAGTCTTATGTTTGTGGATCAACATTCATCTATTCAATGCTCTTTTCGACTTTTCTCTTCTCTTCCTTAATGACAAAAACCGCACCGTTTGCATCATACACACATGCATCATAGAGATTTGCAGACAAGAAATCTCTAGAACATAAGACATTGACAAAGATTGGGTACCAAAGTGGACCCTAATTGTAAATTTGTAATGTGTTTATTTACAATCACAGTTCCTAACACATTACAATTCCAACATTACATACATATCACATTGCTAAACCGGAACCAATCCCGGTTTACTACTATGTGATTTCATAATGTATAGTCATGACTCATGACCCATCTTAAGATTGAGATCCCTGCTCGAGTAACCCCTCCATGTTGTTGCTATCACTGCTACTGCCCCAGCCGCTTATATTTCCATACGCTCTTTCTTTCCAAATCTGTTCAACTTCCGAAAACGTTAGCCCTTGAGTCTCAGGGACAAACACAATCACAAAGATTACCGCAAGAACCGCTATTCCCGCCAAAATCAAGAAAGTCATTCCTGTTCCAGCAGCTTCTGCGATTGTCAAGAATGTTTGTGCCACAATCAAATTGCTGATCCAGTTAACTGTAGCAGACATGCCTCCGCATATGCCTCGGTACTGTTGAGGGTATATCTCTGAGTTCACCGTCCATGGGACCGGTCCCATTCCCGGTGCAAAGAAAGCAATGTATAGAGCCAAGCCAAGCACAGCGAGCCAACCATAGAGCCCTCCATCAGATGAAGCATCAGATTGTTTGAAAAACGAGACTGAGAGGATTAGGAGTGATATAATGACGCCAAATAAACTTGAGAGAGCAAGCTTTTTCCTTCCACAATGATCGATGAAGTAAATCCCGACAACTGTACCAGCAGCGTTCATGGCAGCAACGATGAGAGAGAGGAATAGAGCAAGCTGGTTTGAGTGAAATCCAGCCATTTGGACTATCGTAGGGCTGTAGTACATAACGGTATTGATACCAGTGAACTGCTGAAACGCCTGTAGAAATTTCAAAAGTGTCTTTTAAAATCTGAAGACTTAAATTTCTTAAATTTCTCATTTAAGACTGCAAAATTCTACATTTACTTTACCTGAAGTCCTGCTCCGGCCAGAAATGCAAGTCTCAATTCTTTGGATCTGAAAACATCCAAGTAGCCAACAGTGCGTTTCCTTTGTTTTTCTTCCTCTTCAGCCGCTGAAAGATGGTCGATCTCGTCGTCCAACCGCGAGATGTCATAGGTTCTGGCGAGCACTTGGATGGCTTCCGCTTTACGATTCTTCATGAAAAGCCATCGAGGGGATTCTGGCATGAAAAGCATTAGGACGAATTGGATAACAGCAGGAACGCCTGAAACACCAAGCATCCATCTCCACGTTCCTGGAACCTGCCAAAACTAATCTCATGAATTCAAAAGCTACCAATAAAATGCCAAAGTTTGCTATCTCTCCATAGTTTCTTAGACATATAAAAACTGGTCCCAAATTTTTCAAGTAGCAAGCTACATTTACATGAAATCAATAACAACTTTACATTTTCATAAAATCAAATTCACTTGGTTTGATTGGATTTATGAAAAATTAGTTTCAAATTCAAAATTGGATTAAAGTAGACCACCAAAGAGTGACCTTTGTCGGAACTCAGGATAGACTTATTTTCTCGTCATGGTGACAGGACAGATAAGCTGCCTTAGCTGGGACATGAAGTACTGCAGCAAAGTAGAACTTGAGCCTTGAGATAAATCAAAATCAAGGACACCATGATCATCTAATATGAATTAAATGATACAATACCCAGAATGAAACTGTAGCATGATTTTGTTAACTAAATCAACATGAGACATATATGAGCTAAGACGTCAAAAGCAACAGAAATCAAACAGTGTTCACCATCTCAAAGTTTAGTTTAGTTTCAATTTATGAAAAACAATATAGGTAACATAAGTAAACACAACTGAATTTGATCCTACAATCAGATTCAGATGAAAAGCGCATACATGTAAACCATACCATAAACAATCCTAAATTCATGGACTGCTATGAGAATTCCTAAAATGCTTACAATGAAAATAACATGAATGGCGCATTGTCATTCACTCGCAAAACATAGTAGCTGTTGCTCTCTTTAGATGTAATAGAACTTTACCAAAATTCAAAACTTTTTATGGTGAGGAAAGATATGTCTAACTAACCAACTAACCTGTGTGAAAGCAGAATTAACGAGGTATGAAAGAAACTGTCCACCGGTGATCATCAATACATTGGTGCTCACAAGTCCACCTCTCACTTCCGATGGGGATGCTTCAGCTATATAAACCGGCGCAGTCACAGAAGCAACACCAACTCCTAAACCGACCAAGAGACGACCCGATATCAAAACATACGGATCAGGAGCAGCAGCCATAACGATTGCTCCAGCTGCAAAGACAACATCTGCAAACAGAGTCGCCTTTTTACGACCATAGTAGTCATTGATCCAACCTCCAGCTGCAGCACCAATCATTGCACCAACTAAAGCCATACTTACAATAGTTTCCTACAAGATCACATTCTTAATAAATCAACACTAACACTGAAAGCTACCAGCTTCCAAGAGGTAAAGCAAGAAACATTATTTACCTGTAAGAAACTGCTCTGCTTAACAACTTCGAAATCATCCTTAATGTACAAAAGGGCACCGGAAATTACACCTGTAAAAGGAAACAATTCTTAAAGGCTTTAACTAAAATCTAAACCCAAACCAATTTCTGAATTTAGTAAAATCCAATGAGACAACTAATGCAGATTAAAAGACTCCACTTTCGATTCAATTAACAAAATTTCTACAAATGGGTTAGCAACGAATTCAAATCTAACGCCTAAAACATCAAAATTGAGGAGTAAGAGAGAGAGACCTGTATCATAACCGAAAAGAAGGCCACCGATTCCGGCAGTGACAGTCAAACCCAGAATGTAAGAATTCCCAAAATACGACATCCTTCTCTCTGGGAACATATCCAAGTACCCGGAGCTCCCAGGTGCGTTTGGAATCGTCAATGTCATCTTTCTTATTAAGCTCTGATCAATCTGTGAAAAGCACCGTACCTTGAAACGGAATCAGATAAAACTACTGGCTCGCCGGAATTTCAATAAATTGCGATTGGTTGAAATGCCAAGACTCGAGGAGAAGATTTGGGAAATGGAAAGGAATCTGTTTTCTTCCCTAATTCTGCGATACTCACAAAAAATTCTCGAGAAAAATTTCCTTTAAGAATACAGGAAAGTTTTCAAACTAGGAAAAAAATTGGATTGAGAATTCGCCGTGGCGGCACAAACGAAGCCGTGAAAAAAAAGGAAACGTTTTTTAAAAGACGACGAGAAATGAGACAGAGAAGATTATCTGGAGTTACTAGACTGTGACTAACAGACAATAATGTTTTGTAGACGTGGCGAGCTTACTCTGGATAAGGTTGTCTAAATACCAACGAACAAACCAATTTTGTAGTCCCGCGTTTATGTAAATATTTTCTACTCGCTTTTTCAACCTCTAGTTTTATTGCATCTTAGCCGTGTTGTTGACACGTGTAAAAGGACAAATTATCTCTTGTTTGTAAGCGTAAGCGTGTGTGACCACGCTCTCCTAGAACACTCTATCTACAGGCACATCTACCCATAATAAACATAATTAGCATGTGTTGATGAATGATTAACCATTTTTAGATTAAAAGTTTAATTACAGAGTAAACCTTGATTACAAGAGTACCTATCAACTTATATATTGTACCCGAAAATTATGTATAAACTGACAATTCTTGAAATGATATAAACATGCTTATATAACAACCTAGTGTGGAAACGAAAAGATAACAAGTACATGTAAATATTTTGTTCAACATTGTGTTTTATTTAGTTTTTCTATTATCTTATAATAATAGGAAAATTTAGTTATACAAACCTTTCATTGGTAAAATAACATGATAGCAGCAGCAATTAACAAGTCCCCTTTCATAGCTAGAGAGTTTGTTGACCCATGGCCATATAATAGAGGCCTTTTAAGGCCCAAATCATTGATTAATAAACTCCATTTTTTCCAGGAAACGAGATAAATGCCAGAAATGAGACGACGACGACCAAAGGAACAAAAGAAAGTGGTCAGTTCCTTGAATTGCAGAGAATAAAAAGGACTAGAATTATAAATAGTTAAGGGACAGGTGTACAAAAGCGGACCAGCGGGTCTGAACCGAAGCTTCGATTTGTTTGTTGGCCAAACTTGCTCTTTCCTTTTTAGAATTTTTCTTTCTTTTTTAAAAATATTTTCTTTTATTTCTTCTACTTTAAACGTGTGAGAGATCGCTTTGCTCTGAAATTTCAACCCCCTTGTTGCTGTATTTGATTGATCCCTAGATTTTCGCCGTGTTTGAGAAGAAGAATCTCATCTTTTTGCCGTCTGAATCGAATTTCGTGTCGAGAACTCTTCCGCTTCTCGCTTTCTCTTTTTACATTTATCTTCCTTTATAAGCACATAAATCTGTAAGTAACTTTCAGTTTCTTTGTTGTCTGATACTCCATTGATACGGTACTCGGTCGTCTAGAATTGAAATTTAAAGTCAAACTTTTGATTCATTTTGTCTGTAAGAACTCATGTCCGTCGATGTTTTCTGGTTTTGATTTTGATCCTTGTTGGTCAGTTTAACAGTAGGGATGTGGAATTGAGGATTCGCCTGGATCTCGCAATTGGGCTTAGTTTTGAATCATAAAGTTTTTGTTTTGACTTTTGTTTGACTGTTAGATTGGTCACTATGTTCAAAGTTGCTTTCGCATTTATGTATCTATTCATGTGAATCATGTGATTGCATCGGCGTTAGTTGAAAATCATCATGTCTAGGTTTTTTAGGGGTTCAGGGTTTAGAGTTTATGATGTTCAGAGTGGCAATATTATTACTAAAGATTAGATCTTTTTGCTAATTTTAGATTGTTATCATTGGAGTATATTATCGAGAGAGAACTCGGAGCTAAAGAATGCGTGCACCATCTTTGCTTGCACAATGCTTGCCGGGTTTGCTACCTCAAGACCGAGGTGGTGTGTCTGCATTATCAGAGAAGGATTTGCAGCTTCCAACACCAGCTGTTGAGATCATTCCTTCTAAGGTTTGTTTGCTCATTGTCGACTTTTTATCATCATTATCACTAATAACTTTCTAGTAAAGAAGTTTTCCGCGTAGTTTCTTATGATTTCTTCCTTTCCAGGGCCTATTCCGTTTCGCCATGTATATTATCCTACTACATCTTATGTCAAAATTGAATCTGAGACAAAAGAAGAGTTTCTTTCATTTTGAGAATGGAGTAGACCTTTAATATCTTGCAATACTAATTCTCTTTTCGTTTCTTTCTTCTGTAGACAGCAGCTCATCACAGGTATTCAGGGGAGAATCTAGATGTGCTCGGTTTACAAGTTTTCAAGGTACTACAAATGCAATCCTGAATATAGTTAACCACCTCCAAGCTTTAAGGAAGTAGACATAAAAGTTAAAAAAGTGGTCTGTGCACTTGGCTTTTTGAGAGTCCAGAGATGAAACTTTGCTTGTCAAACCTTTTATTCAAGATTTAACATGAACAAGTGATTGCTGGAAAGATCAATGACGTGGTAGGATGATATTCTAATGCTGGTTTTTTAAGAATTGATACACTAGCTTTTCTTGGCTAGAATGTGAAACAGAAAATTTACCAGACTGTTTTTCTTTGAGAACCTTGTAAATAAGTCTAATGTTATACGTAGTATGTCTAGAAGTGCATGGTTTAAAATCCTCCATGCTTGATAGAAGCATGGAAGAGAGTAAGAATGTATAGAAAATCCTAACCTTTGCAAACTATTAACTTATTGCAGGGAAAAGTAAGTGTTGCCGATATCATGGGGCTCTCTGGTTCAGAAACCACTCTAAAAAATGAAGGTATGTGCTTCACATGCACTTGCATCTGATGTCTTCTTCTATTTATGTATCATAATAAACTGTATAAAGTTAAAAAAAAAACGCTGTAGGTTCTCTGAAAAGTTGGGAAAGCTCTATTGTTCTTGTTAATGTCCTTAAAAACGAGATCCGTGATGGACAGCTTAGCTTCAGGGGCAAAAGGGTTCTCGAGGTACTTCCTCCTCTTCTGAAGTGCTTATCTCACTGAACATAATGGCAACAAATGTAGAGTGTCACTTATATGTTCCAATGTCTGTATCTAAGATCAGCAGTAATCTACAAATCATATCTCTGTAGCTTTGACAAAATTGTTTACAAATTAGTTCAAACCTTTTACTTTCATTTTCCATTTCCACTCAATGGTTAGGTGATTCTCATTTTTCATTTTTGTTGTGTTTAATTATGAATCTATACTATGGTGGAGATGTTATGGATGTTCCATTTTGAGAACAACTCCAATTCCTTGTGTTCTGACTTGTTACTGTCTTTTTCCTTTGTATGGTGACTTGAACAGCTAGGTTGCAATTACGGAGTTCCTGGGATATTTGCCTGCTTGAAAGTAAGTAAACTAACGCTGCAAGATTGCTGTAACTTTCACATTTCAAGAAAAAATCACACAATTGAATCTTGATTGCTTTTTCTGAAGGGTGCTTCCTCAGTCCACTTTCAAGACCTCAACGCAGAAACAATAAGATGCACAACCATCCCAAACGTTCTTGCAAACCTCGAGCAAGCACGAGACAGGCAAAGCCGTCAGCCAGAAAGCCCACTCACACCATCAAGACAAGCTATCTCTGCATCTGTCCGTTTCTATGCAGGAGAATGGGAAGAGCTCTCTACCGTTCTATCCATCATTAGAACAGATGTCTTTGAACCAGCTATCCCCACAATGAACTTGAGCTTTTCGGAGGAAGATTTCATGGATGGATGTAGCAGCCAAGACGGAAGCATTACAGGACAGCAAGATTTCTCCTCAAGGCGATCGAGGAAGCTCTCAGGAAGCCGAGCGTGGGAAAGAGCCAACGACACCGATCAAGGAGGAGAATGTGGATATGATGTTATACTAATGACCGAAATCCCTTACTCGGTTACTTCTCTGAAGAAACTATATTCACTCATAAAGAAGGTTGGTTTTTTTATCCTTCGCCCTCTAGTTAGTTCTTCAGTGGTTGTTTCTGGTTATAGTGATGGTCGTGTTGTCTTTGTATTTGAGACAGTGCCTGAGACCGCCATACGGTGTAATGTATTTGGCGGCGAAGAAGCAGTACGTAGGATTCAACAGTGGAGCGAAACATTTGAGGAACTTGGTGGATGAAGAAACTATCTTAGGAGCTCATTTGGTTAAGGAGACTACAGACAGAGATATTTGGAAGTTCTTCCTCAAATAGGTGTGTAGACGAAAGAACTCAATTCATGACCAAATATATTCCGCAGCCAACAACAACAGAAGTTGAAAAAATATGTCAAATACAAAACTCTTTTTCCTTAATGTAGTATAGTAGTAATGCAATGATGAAATTGAATTTTTTTATTTACTATCTTGATTGTTCATCTTCATTTTATGTTATGGTGATAAAAACTAGAAAAAGGTAATGAAAATCAAAATGTTTATGTCGAAAATAATCAATTAGTTTCTGTAAATCTCTCACTGATGATACAAGAAACTGTACGAACAAAAAAATTCCCAAATTCGTAACCCTAACTAATTTCTGGGAATAACTGTGACACCAATATCGTTCAATTGGTCAGTTCCGTCGACTCTGATACCGGTACGACGAACGGAATCAAACAACGGAAGAACCCTTTTGCGGTGGTGAATGGGTCGAGAGATCTCTTCGTCTGCATCAATGGAGACAACGTCAACACCGAGATCTCTAAGACGTAGACCAAGCTTCTCGCCGACGCGTGAAGCGGTCTTTGAGTCCCAGAAATTGTTGGAATGAGGGAATCGGTAGAGATTGGCGCGGCTTTTGACTAGGAATTCTTGTTCGGAGGATGAAGCCATGGCTACGATGGTGGAAGATCCTGGTTGAGTCACTTGAGCTGTGATCTTGCGGCATGATAAGACCAGTTGAAGAAGATGATGACGGTGAGTCCCATTCATCGCTCGTGTCGATTGATTCTAAAGATCTCTCTCCTTGTTGCTCACGGAGGAGGAAGAGAATGAGATTTTTGGATCTTTAAATGATTGTTTTTGTTATTTGTTTTATTCGTATTTTAACAGTTTTACTTATTCCGCCACTAAAAAAAATGTACTTTTATTTTTCGATTTAAAGTTGTAGTTGATGTCGTTGTTGGTCGAAAAAGGTTCGGTCTATTTCCGAGAAGAATCTGTACTTCTAGATTCACTCTGTTCCTCGTACTTTGTCCTGGGATTTTCATTTCTGTCGAGAATATCTGAAATTAGATTTAACAGTGTTGTTTTTCCCTATCATGAGATTCTCATTTGCAGTTATGAATGGATGTCTTCTTATCTCACAATTTTCTGAAAATTTTCTCAACTAAAAAAAAGATGAATTCGCTTAAATTACTTACTTATTCATCAATTAACACAATATTAGTTAAGAAAAAAAAATGTAAAAACCACCTTATTAAATGAGGATATGAACTAATGTATCTACTGTAGTAAGAAGATATAAAGCAGAAGCCCGTATAGCTCAGTGGTAGAGCGTCAGTCTTGTAAACTGAAGGTCCGTAGTTCGATCCTGCGTGTGGGCACCTTTTTGATTAATTTTGTGAATTAAAACTGTAGTTTCTTGAAAATGTTTCTTGTCCAACAACTTATTTAGCCCAAGAATCCAAGATTGAATCCCTTTATATTTGATGTGTAATTTTTAAAAAATGTTTCTCGTGAAAATAGTTTTACCAAAAAGTTGGTTAGTGTTATTCTTCAAAGGATGGATCTTTAGCTTGAAAACGATGTATAATTGTATAAATTAATCTTCGCAAAAAAATTAAAAAATAACAGAACATGGTCATGGTAGATATCCATATAATGGGTATTGTCAATTATTCATAAGAGCATGCATATGTCTTCTCCTTCCGGAATATGTGCCTGATTGTGCAACCCCAATGTGTAAATAGGTCAAGAACTAATTAATTACTAGAAATTGTTTGCTTACCCTAAATGTTTCTTGTTGACATTAGTAGACGAGTAGGCGTTGTACGTTATAAAGTAAAACCGCGTATGACAGTTAGGACTCTTTGGAGATGTCAGAGAAGTCTTTGTTTGAGTGGATAATTAAGGAAGACTAATTATATATTTAGCCAACAAACTTTAGCAATAAATATACGCTCTAAAGGTTTTTAGTCTTTTACTAGTGGCGTACATCAGAATGTATCAACCACTGAAATTGTAGCATCTGATAGGCCGTGTCCGTGATGTTCATAAAGCTAGTCGGAGTGTTCTGTACTTACATGAGAGGGATATTAGGTTGAACTCCTTTAAACACTTTGAATTCGTGTGCAATTATCTTGTAAATGAAAAACAAATGTTAATGTGGTATCTAAAATTATTAAGTTACGTGGGATGATAATTCTTTCTTCGGGACTAGGAGTAGAGAGTGTTCACTATCGAGTATCGAGAATCATTGCAATTTGAATCTAAGAATGAAAAAGCAAATAAAACAACCCTAAAAAAAGTATGTCATATTAAAGGGCAACAGCACTAAGATGTCTTCTTTTTTTTGAATACGAGATTAAGGGAAATATTGTAGTAAGAGCATGATGTGTCATTGTGTTGCAACAAAAGAGAAGAAAAATAATGTCAAATTAACAAGAAAATACAGTTAGTAATAATAGAAAATGACAATTATTTAAGTATGAATTATGAGTGGAGCTGGCTTGGGTGAGCTGGAAGACAACAACCATATGAAGTCCATAAACACTTGTCACAAGTCAACTGTCCTTGGATCCCGTTACACCACACCCCGCGTGAGAATCTCAAAATATATTGTTGTATTCATTAATTTATATTGATCTAGTAGATATCAAAACTGAATATTAAGTTTAGGCTCTACTTATTCTTATTTTCTTGTCTACTGTGTGAGAGACAAATTCATATATATATATAGTCTCAACATAACTTCCAATCGGGATAATCATATAACAACACAAACGCAAGATCCAACCATCGTTGCCTCGAAATAGTTAAAGAGCTGGTTTTCGTTATATATATACTCTTTCATGTCATGTAAGAAGTGGCTTTATGTTGGTTCTTTGAACTTATCGAAATTTATTGCTATTGGTTTGCCTAGGTAGTATTGGTCATGCTAGTGGCTGGAGTTCTAGTTATATATATATATATCAGATCATGGGCCGTTTTGATTGAAAACTTCTTCATCTTTTTTGATTAACCATTTGTATATAGATTGTTTAATCCCAACACCAATGACTAGTACTTCTTTAAATCACTTTCCAACGAATTTTCTTGTCTTTTAACTGAAATTTATTAGTTACTACTTCCTCCCGTATCAAGTAATAATAGTATTGCATGCAATATGAATAATAAAAAATGAAAATTGTTGGCTGTTGGACAAGTACTGATGGGTCCACTTGGAAGAAGTAAACCAATAGAACAGCGACAACCTTAGAGATCCAACGGTCATAATCCAACGGGCGTCATTCTTGGCGCGTTTTTGGGTCCCCAATAACTTCCTTTAATTCTTAGACCCGTTACGTTATCATTAACAACACTTTTTGTTTAATGATTCTAGAAAGAGTACGCCAATTCTATTCGTTGTGATGAGTTGAAAATAAAACACTGCCTTTAGATTAACAAATGGGTCGGATAAAAGAGTACTTAAGTATATAACTTGTCTATGTTGCTTTGTTGGAGCCCTGAACTTTGGCTCAAATGTTTAACATGGTGTGTTTGTTTGTATCCATCGAATTTGCCCATGTTTGGATTAATCAGATTTCGGGTCTGACTACGAGTTATAGGAGAAAAAAAGATCAGTTGCAAAGTCATTTGATAGGGTTTCTTTAGGACTCATGTTTTACGTATAAGATAAAAAGAAGATGATAAATAAAAGTCTGAAATACGAAGAAGACCGGCAAAGTTAAGATAACCAAACAAATGGGGACAGGAACAAAACATCAACAATAATAACAACGCGTTTTTGACATTACTTCATTTTTAATTTATCACAAAAGCGATGTATATGTTTAACTACACCACCTCTGCCTCTTCACGCGTTTTCTGCAATTTCTTTACCTTTTTTTTTTTTTAATACCGATAGTGGCTTGTTTTTCCACACTAATTCAATCTCTTTTCCGTTTTAAATTGTATATATTTATTCATTTGTCATGGTTCATACACTTAAATAGATTCTGTAAATCACGGCTTTTTCTTACTTTTAGCTTTTAACTAGTATTAGGTGAGATCCTTTAGACCTTAATGATTAATTATTGTCATTCATTTAGTGATGTAAATATATAGATTAAGATTTAAAGAACATACGATGTAAAAAAAAAGTATAGTGTTGAACTGTAAATGTGTATATATTTTTGTGTAGTGTGTATGGTCTAACTTTTAAATGTGACTATTGTTGAGTAGAGGAAGACTATTATGAGTCTCAAGAGTTTCAAATATTTTCAGAAAAGTCATGTTTCACTATAAATCCTCTCTGAAACGTTCCATTTTTTTTTTACTTTCTCCAAATAAAAAAGTGAAAAGTGAAAGTAAAAGATTAAAAAATAGATTCAACGGTTGTATAGCGTGAAAAAGGAAAATTAAATTCCCGAAAATATATTATTTAATGATTATAATAAATGAAACTCTCCCTCTCTCTCCTCTATAAAAACAAACAATCTCCAAGTTTCTCTCTATCAACAAAGCTCTGTTTCAAGCTCTCTGTTTCTCAGATCTTCTCTCTGTTTTTTTTTTTGCTCATAAAAGAACAGTTATGGTGAGAATATTCCTTCTCTACAATATACTAAACTCTTTTCTTCTCTCGTTAGTTCCAAAGAAGCTACGAAGTCTCTTCCCTCTCTCTTGGTTCGACAAAACTCTCCACAAGAACTCATCACCGTCTCCGTCAACGATGTTACCTTCTCCGTCATCGTCTTCTGCGCCGACTAAAAGAATAGATCCGTCCGAGCTCAAACGCGTTTTCCAGATGTTCGACAAGAACGGTGACGGTCGAATCACAAAGGAAGAGCTCAACGACTCACTAGAGAATCTAGGAATCTACATACCAGACAAAGATCTGACTCAAATGATCCATAAGATCGATGCTAACGGTGATGGATGCGTCGACATAGACGAGTTCGAGTCGCTGTACAGCTCGATTGTGGATGAGCATCACAACGATGGCGAAACAGAGGAAGAGGATATGAAAGACGCGTTTAACGTGTTTGACCAAGACGGAGATGGGTTTATCACTGTGGAGGAGTTGAAATCTGTGATGGCTTCCTTGGGACTCAAGCAAGGGAAAACCCTAGATGGTTGCAAGAAGATGATTATGCAAGTTGATGCAGATGGTGATGGTAGAGTCAATTACAAAGAGTTCCTTCAGATGATGAAAGGTGGTGGCTTTAGCAGCAGTAATTGATCTTTAACTAGGGTTTGATTTGACAGAAGAGAAGTGTGTTTATTCGATTGATTGGTTTGTTTTTCTTGTTTTTTCCTCTGTAAATAAATTTTCTGATGACGAATCAAAACATCGTGTAATCGAAGAAGGTGTGTAATCTTTGTTTTTCTTAGGGCTCTCTTGTCTTATGTAAGATTCACCTTCTCATCTCTTATGGTTGTTAAGTGTTCTTAAATAGATTGTTAACTGTTTCCTATCAATATAGTATATTGCAGAACCAACTACATTTGTATCAATCTAAAGGCAAGATTCGTGTCCTGAAACCTGATTTGTATGTAAACCCTTCATGTCCTCTTTTACTCTATGGTTAAAAAGTTTCTCACATTACATTCCATAAACAAATAAGAATCAAACCACATCTAGATTACACTTAAAACATTTACTATCGGGAAAAGCGGTATAGAAAGCTTTACCGATTGAAAGAATATACATCCGCACACATACATAATTGGCTTAGATGGCATCTTGTTTACTTCGCAATAGCGCATGCTCTAGAGGTTCGAATTCTTTCAAATTGTTCACTACGTTCTCAACTTTCTTCGCTATCTGATTACTATGCTCTTCAACAATCTTTGCAAATGCATCTAGCTGTTCCTTGTACGCTGCACATAACCGCTTCTTGTTTCGCAGCTCTATCGTCAGTTCTTGAATTCTCTTATCCTTTTCGTCCTATAACAACAAAATTCACCAAAATGGTTTCAAACATTTGTTGCTCAAAATACCTAATGTTACACTGCACAAGGACATAAGTTAAGTTATACTCACCAGAGTATGGCGAGCCTCGCGAGGTGAAACAACGAGTGGGTGGTTATGTTCTTTGACGAATTTGGTAATGACCCATTTACCAGACCTGTCATACTTAACATGAATCATGGCTTTGCAACCTTCTCTTGTACTCGGTCTTGGTTTCCTAACTGATCCAAACTTACCACGGATACTAACACAATGACCTTCTTTGTTACAACCGAATCTCCGGGCAAGGATTCTTCCGTCTTTTTCGGATCTCCGGCAAGACATTACACGCATTACAAACCCTAAACGTCTAGAGTAATCATCATAGAACATCTTAGCCGCATCCTCGGATTCAAATTCAATCCCTTCACGAGGCTCTATAGCAAAATCATCTGTGTTGTTGCTGTTGTTCTTCGTGGCTAGATCATCCTCATCTTCCACTGCCACAAAAGCATAATCAAGTTTGAAAATTATGTGAGCCACTTGAGAGTTCAATTCAACTCCGAGAATCTGATTTGGAAAATCTCAGAAATGTTGGAAAAAGTTTCAATTTTTATGTATTAGAAGATTGTTCAAAGCTTACCCTTTTCATCGATCTGAACAAGAATGTGTCGAAGTAATAAGAAAATTGAAACATAGAGACGAAAACCAATCGAAGAAATCCGGCAAATCGCTAATGTTAGCTGAATCAGTTGAGAAAAAATTAAGACCCAAAGACGAAAAATTCGATTGAAGAAATTATTCATATGGAGTTTAATGTAATTGAAGACACAAAAAGAAAAGTAAGACGAAAAGCTGAGAAATTTAGCTTACTGGATTTGACGATCAGAGCAGGATCTTCGGCTGCACGAGCGAGCACAATAGATAGAGAGATAGAGAAAGAGAGAGAGGTGACCAAAATTAATCTTTTAGAAATTGACTGGGCTAAATTGTAATAATGAAATATTTGTGGGGGTTTTCGTTAAAAACTAATCTACGACTTTTATTTTTTGGTTATTGTAATAATGAAATCTTTTTTGAAATATTTGAACTGATAAAATAAGAAAGAAAGATAAATCTGGTTCTTGAAAAACTGGTTAAAAAAAGTTTTACTATCCCATCTCCAATATATATATTTTTTTAAAGACAAAATTTTCGCGCTAACCTCAACCTCGTCTCTCTACGCATCGATCTTACTTCATAATTTCAATTCTTGATTAAGGTTTATCCGCCACTGATACAACACGCACAAACATGAAATCTTTGTAAGATCCAATACTTTTCTCAACGTAATTTCATAGTCGTTTCGAGTTTTGACGTTTTCTTTGTGTGTTCTCTGAAATTTTCGCGATCTTTCTTGGGTTTGGTTTCGATACGTCAATTTCGTTTTGATTCTTTGGATTGTTCGATCTTTGAACAGACGAAATCAATAAAATTTGGGTTTAAATCGATTGTAAAATAGTTTAAAATTTTTGAGGATGCTATAATATTTATGGTTATGGATGGATTCACCATATGCAGAAAAAGACTTTGTGAGCTCAATGTTCTTAATCTTACTTCTTCAGAAACTAATAGAGATTATATGCGTTTATCATATAGTAGGAATCATACTTCTGAGAAAAAAGAGCAAGAAAATGAAATTATCAACTATGAGTTAGCAATATGGTGAAACAAATCTGATTTTAGTTCAACGATATATAATATGGATGAAGCAATATACAATTTATGATAAATAGGTTAACTATGTAGAAAATTTCTATGCTCAATCAAAATTTTTTTTTTTCTAATTTGAATCGAGTTAGATTTATTATTTACATACATAAGTTACATAATTATTTTTTTCTCATGCTATGATGAGAAAGCTCCTGTCTGATGATGTATGCGCCATTAACGATTTTTGTTTGAAAATTTATGGTGTGTCCAACCAGAAAATAGTTTTGTCAAAAAAGTGTTCTCACTAATTTTTAAAAAAGTAAGTTAGTGCAATACCATAAATTTGATGTTTGGTTATTAAGATAATTATTTGTTAATTGTGTTTCTTTTGTCTATGGTTGGGAAGGTCTCTTGGATAGTTGGTACCAATAATGAGTTAATATTTCTCACCCTCCTTGTTACGGTGTTTCAGACTAAATCTTACCTACTGATAGATTTTCATGTATATATAACAAAATTTACATTGCATAGTTCAGTGTCAAATTTGCATAGATTTTTTGTTTTGTCTTTTATTAAAAGAGAAAAAGCCATAAAGTCAACGACGAAAGTTAAGTACTATAAACCAAAAATAGCCATAGAGGCAAAGACCAATAAAAAGGGATCTAAAAATTTCTGAACATTTTGGTAAGCAAGCATTGGTTTTTGGGGTGCTTTTATGTATTTTTGGAGCTGGAACTAATTAAATATGTATTTGTTAAAAACTACAAAAAAAAACCTAGGGATTATATAATTTGATTAAAGTCCCATACAATTATGGGCCAAACACTTTATGTGGATTACATTGGAAAAAAAAAGAAAAACAATTAACACTCTCATTTCAGATCATGATTGGCTTTTATATCTAAAGTAGCCCAAAAACAGTAAAGAGATGTATTAAAAATAGAGATATGTTGCAAAAAATAACAAGAAAGAAAAGGAAAGATATCTCTGAGTTTTGAAGTAGAAAACAAAATATAAAATATGCAGACAAGAGAAATTATGGGTGGCAAAGAGAAGAACCTTAATCCGATGGACTACCTAGTTACCGATTTACTGGAAGAAATCTTACTTGGACTGCCGTTGAAATCAGTTTTCAGATTCAAAACAGTCTCAAAGCAATGGAGATCAATCCTGGAGTCGAGGAGGTTCGTGGATATGCGTTTGAAGAAAGTTCAGAAGAAGCTGAAAATCCTAGCTGTGGGAGAAGGCCGGACCATGTCGGGATTCGAAGGTGACGAAGAGATCGAGATGATCTATTTACATTGCGATGACGCCACACAACCCTCGCTGACATGCGACGGTTTGGTCTGCATCCCAAAACCAGGTTGGATCAACGTTTTGAACCCATCGACCAGACAACTCCGGCGATTCCCTTGTAGCCCAGATCACCCCGTGTCTCCTTTTTGTCTTAATCGTCAGCTAAGAGGTAATCTGTTACATGCATGGTTTATAAAAGAGTCAGTCAAATATGTTGTAAATTAGTTGTCTGAAAAGATTAAAATAAAAAAAATTGCAGTCTGGCCATACCTCACTTTCTTCCCGGGAAATTGGGCAATGGGATTCGGTAGAGATAAAGTTAATGGTTGCTATAAAGTGGTGAGGATGTGTTTTGATCCTGTGGAAGAATGTGAGGTTCTTGATCTTGAAACTGGTGAATGGAGGAAACTGATTCCACCTGGACCACCTTTTCACGATATGGATGTGGGTAGGAAGTCAGCGTGTGTGAATGGGTCAATCTACTGGTTAAAACTTTTGTGGGATTTCAAATTACTAGCCTTGAATCTTCACACACTAGAGTTCCGCAATGTTTCGGTTCCACATAAGTGGTTCAGCCTTGATACCCAGATAATGAACCTTGAGGACCGTCTAGCCATAGCCAAAACCAAAGGTGGGCCTGAATGGGAACTAGAAATACTGAGCCTGATGGATTCAGAAGAAGAATTATGGACCAAGACTTACTCCATAACTTTAGCCAGTATCATTATTGGCCTCCCATGGGAGCATAGTTGGTTCACGGTGGTGACTGTTTCAAAGTTAGGGAATCTTGTCCTGTATGACAAACACAAGAGGCTGTTCAAATATAATACAAAGACAAATGAGATTTGCTGTCTCTCCTCAAATATTTCTGTTATATCTCTTTGCCTCGAGAATTTGGCACCACTTCGATCGGACTCAGGACATCATCCAGATGATTATAAAATCAGGATATCTAGTTGCGGATTGTGTTTGAAGCATCCGGAGGCCGGGATATCCACTGTAGCTGTAGATCGTTAAAATGGAAGTAAGTGGACTCCTCTCTATCGCTACGCCCCTTGCTTGTACCTTGTAAGCAAGTAAGAAGCTTCAAATTATTTTACTTATTTACAGACTGTGACTAGGGGAAAAAACTGTATATGATATTTTATCAAAATTATGGTTTGACATACAACAGGTAGCTCACTAAAATGTGGAGGAGACTCACTTTGTTCCCGAAGACATCTTACTGCGGCAATGTTTCATTATCTTGCTCATTAACTTTGTTTTATTTTTCCAAAATTACATATTTGGTATTTTTAAGGATGCTATAATGTTACGGATGGCTTCACCTTACCAAGATGACATTCTAAGCTCAATATTCTTAATTTTACTTCTTCAGGAACTAATAGAGATTATATACATTTATCATATAGGAATCAGATTTAGGGAAAAGAGTGCAACATATGAATTTTCTGTAGAGAACTACGATTCCCTTGATAAGACAAATTGAATACGTACGTTTTCGAGAGAAAAAAAAAATACATTTGCAAAACGTTTGACTTGCGGTATGATTTCAACAACCAAAAGCATGTCCATTGACTTTTAGTATACTATGATCATATTGAGGATAAGTATGTATCTATTAGGATGAAGACTAGTAGTAGAGGAACTTAAGAGAAAAACGGAGAATTTCTTATTTTATGACTTTTGAGTTTGACGATTACAAAAATGGATATTACAAACACGAGCTAGACTATCGAATGATATTTACAAGGCTGAGCTAGATATTGGTGAAAAATACATATTTTGTTGATCACATGTCTTATAACTAATTTAAGAGATGTCTCTTAACATAAGAGTTGTCTTAAGAGACCATCAATAAAAATGGTATAAGGTTTCACTTTGTCGGTGAAAATTCCCGTTTTTGCCCTCTCTAAGTCAGCGACGAGTTCTGGGCCGATGTGGGAAATGGGCCGAACTGATGTCGAGCATCTTTTCTCTTGTAACTTTGGAAGCAGCTCATATCCAACAATGTACTTCTGTTTGTGTATCCAATACTGAAATAAAGTTTGATATCTGTATCTTAAACATGTAAAATATCTAAAAGAAATCATTCTTGGAATAACTGATCGTCATTCTTTCGAATTTATAATTGTCTTTGTCTTATAAAAGAAAGTTAAAAGGTATAATTTATGTTAGTTCTGAAATCCAAATGTTCACGGTTTGATGTCATCTAGTTGAACCGGTCATTTCTAGCTTGGTCTAATAGCTACACTGAGTCACTGAGCGAGAATATTTAGGGAAGGAAGTAAAGGGTCAGCCGTTAGTTTAAATGGCTTGGAGACGTAAAATTCTATCATACTTATAAGTTATAATTAATCGAACTCGTAAATACTAGTATTTTAATTAAGCTGCATGTGTTTTTTTATATTAGATTTCTTCGATTAAAATCAATAAAAAAAAAAAAACTGATTCTGATTGATGCAATGCTAATTAAATAAATCAATATTTTGGGCTAGTTTATATAATTATAAAAATTAGAATACAAGAAAACTTATTAGTATGAATTAAGTGCAGAGAAAAAGTGCAAAAGCAAACTTAGCAACTAAGAAGAGCTTGAAATTTGTTTTATCTAGTTGGAAAATACGTAATATTTTCACGCGTAAGGTTAAACTTTTAGTTAGTTACAGCTAAGTGCCTCGTCAAATGTCATAAGTAAATAAATGGTCATTTTCCATTTTTGATAGTTAGGTATAAGCAAGTGCATTGTGACGTCAAAAGAAAGGCTAAGTGCATTGTAATATAGGAGACGTAAGTAATTAAGTTAGTGTTTTCCTTTTCTTTCTTATCAAGGTAATTTTGAAAATCAGAATTAAATGTAAGAATATCTTCTTGTAGCAATAAAGACGAGTTGTTTGTTACTCTCGATCATACGCCTCAGAAGTCAGCACTCAACCTTTGTACACATCACTATCAGTCAGTTGGTTTTCTTCTTACTTTACCTCACGCGGATTCCTAATTGCGTTTATATAAGATGGAGTCATTTCTCATTTTGATTATTGTATTCACGTCTAATTCTCTTCTTTCTCACATTACTTGGTATGCTTTTGATTTTCTTCTTAGTGTATTCTCTGAAACAGAATGCTTTCTTTTCTAATTAATCTTGTGTTTGGTTTTGATTCGTCAATCATCTGATTATTTCTCTAATAATGCTGCGTTATGGGGCAAAATCATCTGATTATTTTCTTAGGTTTAACACTTGAAAACTTTGGAAAGAATCATGGAGGGAGTAAGAGGCCAGACTCAGAACATCAATGAGGTTTATGACACAATCAAAAGGGTTGCTTCTCGCCTAGGAATTTCTGAAGATCAAGCTACTGCTTTACTTTTGATATACAAATGGTATGTATCTACTTTTCTTATTTCTTATTTTTTCATACTTGCTTTGTTCTTGTCACTGATTATGAATTCTGAATTTGGTTAGGGATGAAGAAAGACTTGTCTCAAATTTCAAACAATCTCCTAATGATGGCGTTAAGGACCATTACTTTGTCACCAAGCCTGTACAGTATTTGGAGTGGGTATGTATGTTCCTTAATTATTCTCTACGTCTTTTTTAAGGATTGTGACAAATTTTAGTTTCTGAATTTATACTAACTCTTCTTTTATACATTTCTAGACTCAATGCCTTCTTTGCAAACATTTCACTGCCTGCATAAACCTTGGATGCGGTGACCATTTTTGTGACAAATGCTTTAGAGGTAACACATTTAAGCTTGTGTGTTGAGATTTTTTTGTGAGCTAAAGTGCTCTACTCATTTCTGTAGAATACTTTGAGTCCAAAATAAATGAAGATAATTTGGACATGGACTGTCCAAAGTGTCTTAAATTCCTCCCACATTCTTGGATAAAAGATAATATGATGTCTAAGGAAGTACGAAAGAGATACGAGGCTTCGCTGCTTGAGAATTTTCGCCATGCCACCAAACAACCACACACTGTAACTGTAAGTCTTATTTTCAATACTATATAACAATTTTTGTCATGTGTTACCATTTAACAATTATTTTTATTTAGGAGGAGGATAGTCTTTTAAAAAAAAGTGGCTCACAAATTTTCGGAAAGGGTAAAGGTTAGTACAACATTGCTTATTTTTTAAAGTTAATTATTTGTTAAATTGTTTTATTTAATCATTTTCAAATACAACAGATTTGGCAAGTGGGAGTGGAGAAAACAAAAAGTAATTATTTCTTGTGGCTGGTGTGCATATGTTTGCTCCAAAGTATTGAAGAAGGCAAATTGATTGGAATCATCATTATTCACAACATCTTATCGCCATTTTAATTAGTGTTCATATTCTCAAAGATAAATTTGATAATAATTATAAGTAATTTATATAACTAAGGTGTGGTTATTAAAATATTTGATAGAAATAAAAGGTATTACATTGTAACTGACTCTACGTCAACAATGTTTTTATCGACTAGATAATGTATTGGCAGATTCTATTGCCAAGCGGGCATTACTTGCCCTGGACCATTATGTTCTAGTTTATTATGAAATAAAATGCGTTTCTGACCACAATGTGAAGAATGCCAATTACTATCGCAAATTTAAGTTCAGAACTTAGGGCCTGATTGGTAACAGCTGTAGCTTTACATTTTTTGCTGTAGAAATATGACTGTAGGTTTATTTGCTGTGGCTGTAGATTTTAGTGCTGTAGTATTTTGGCTGTGGAATTTAAAATTTTGGAAAGTTGAAAATTATGTGCTTTAGGAAAAAAGGCTTTCTACAGCCAAAAAAATGAATTAAGGAAATATTTTGGCTGTGAGAAAAAAAAGGAAAGCCACAGATTCTAAAGCTTGATTGGATGTATTTCAAATCTTTAGAAATTTTTTTGCTTTGTAAAGACTCTAAAGCACTTGCCAATCAGGCCCTTAATCACTTTTTTGGTCTTTGACTGTTTCTAGTTAAGTTTTGATTTTGCCTTATCTCACAATTTAGAATCAATAGTTAGTAGTAAAACTTGTACAAACCACAAGTTTATACTTAGCATAATTAATTCTAAGTATTGCTTATGTTTATAATTAATAGAGGATGCATGGCAACTCAAACATAATTGAATAAGCCAAACTAACTTTATTGTAACTCCTAATTGTAACCGATGTCAAACCAAAGAGAAAATCATTTCTTCTTCACATTAAAGCGATTTTGGGAGCCAAAACAGTGAAGACCATGTGTTTTTTTCTCTACTTTTATAAAGTCGGCGCAATCTTGCCATGAAATCAAAGATAATTTCTAACGTTTTAAGAAATTAAGACGTGATAAGTTCTAAGAAATTGATGAAGGCTTCAAGTTGACGATGCTATTGGATATTTTTTTTTTGTCTTAATTAATTGGGCCTTAAAAAGGCCTTGGGTCTAATTGTAATTCAAAAATATCGAAGATATAAACAATATAATTTCCGGACCATGAAGGGATCTAGCCCAAGTGCCTAACACAAACGGCAAGTCAATCTTTGAGTTTCCCTTTTGGTATATAGATTGGGAATTTCTCACAGAAACAAGCAAGTAAGCTTCAAAAATGGGGGAAGAAGAAGAGAACCCTAATTCGATCGATATACTTCCCGATTTACTGGAAGAAGTTTTCCTTCGATTGCCCACCAAATCGATCCTCAAATGCAGAACCGTCTCAAAACAATGGAGATCAATCCTCGAATCGAGGAGGTTCGCGGAGAGGCATATGAGTCTTCAAAAGAGCCGCCGGAAAATTCTAGCTGCTTACAACTGCGACTGCGGCGGACGGAGGAGGCTCCTACCCGAGTCACGGTTTGAAGGGGATGAAGAGATTGTCTATCTGCACTGTGACGCCTCACGACCTTCGATGACTTGCCAAGGTTTGGTCTGCTTCCCCGAGCAAGATTGGATCATCGTTTTGAACCCTTCGACCAGACAACTCCGGCGGTTCTCTTCCGGCTTGAACGATAACTTCAGATTTGGAATTGGTAATAATCTGTTAGAGATAAATTTGGTACTTTTTAAAAGTAGAAATTTTGCCACTAGAAATTGAGAAAAAAAACGAAACTTTCTTCAGGATTCTGGAAGACTTTCTCTCCGCTAAAGTGGGCAATGGGATTTGGTAGAGAGAAAGTTAATGGGAGGTATAAAGTGGTGAGGATGTCTTTTTCTTTCCGGAGAGTTAGGCAAGAGGAACCTGTGGTGGAATGTGGTGTTCTTGATGTCCATATTGGTGAATGGCGGAAACTGAGTCCACCTCCTTACAAGGTCGATGTGGGAAGAAGATCGGCTTGTGTGAATGGGTCTATCTACTGGTTACACATTGAGAGGTTGCACATTGAGAAGGGTTTCAAAATACTAGCCTTGGATCTTCACAAAGAAGAGTTCCATGATGTCTCAGTTCCGGCTATGTGGCTCACGAGGCTAACTCAGTTAGTGAACCTTGAAGGCCGTCTAGCCATAGCCAAAACGACAGTTGGGCCTGGATGGATACTAGAGATATGGAGCATGGATACAGAAGATAAGAGATGGAGCAAGACTTACTCCATAAATTTAGGTCATAGAGTTGTTTCCCCTAGCAGGTGGAAAAGGTTGTTCACCCCGGTAGCGGTTTCTAAGCAAGGGAATCTTGTCTTCAAAGACAATCAAAAAAGGCTATTCAAATATTATCCAGGGACAGATGAGATCAGTTGTCTCTCCTTAGACACTTGTGTTATATCTCCCTACTTGGAAAATTTGGTCACGCTTCCTATAAAACCAAGCCATGCGCATCCTCATCCTCCAAATTCGGATTTTAAAATGAGGTTATCGAGATGCCGCTTGGTTACTACACATATGGAGTCAGGATCTTGGATATATAAAGTCTTGCAAAAGAATGAATTTAGGATCCTAGATGTTCTGTTTACTTCTTTGGTAGTAGTTGGTTATATTTGGATACCTCTCTAGCAGTTTCTTATCGGTAGTGTTAAACTATTATTATTTGGTTCTAAATCGTATTATATTTATTTATATTGGTAGCTCGTTTCTCTTCCTCTGTAACATTTAAATTGATATCTGTATTCTGTAAGTGAATATCTAAGCATAGGTTTGAAGAATTTTGAAATATTAAAACTGATTAAAAAAAAAAGGATATTGGGAAGAGAAGAAAAATCGATTAAAATGATTTTCCCTTAACAAAACAAGACACTTCCTTGTCTCAGAAGTCAGAATCCTTTGTTTTTATAATGGGCTCAAAACTATCCAAGTAAGGGCCCATCAAGAGTTTAAATTCAAAAAACACAACAGAGCTCTTTTCCCGTCATTCTTCCGCCATTCGCAGAAACGCAGAGAGAAGTTGCTTCTTCTTCTCTACTCCATCTGATCCGTCGTTGTTCTCTCTTCTTCTTCGAGGTATGCGTTTGGTTTCGAGTTCCAGATCTATGTCTCGTTCTTCTTCCTAATTACAGAAGTATTTTCTGATCACGGATTGTTATTGAGGTAGATTTTTCTCTGTTCTTCGTTGAGAAGTTGCCTCTTCCTACTTCGCGATCGTTGTTCTTTCATTCAAGGTACGCGTTTTGGTTTCTGTCCAATTCATGACATTCGAATTCCAAATCTATGATTCTCTTCCTAATTACAGTAGTTTTTGATGATAAATTTGGATCGAGGAGGTAGATTTTTTCCCCTGTTCGTCTTATGAATTTGAAATTTCCCAAAATTTTAGGTTATGGACAATCAGGAGGAATTTGGGGAGGTATTAAGCATAAACTCTTCTTTTACTAGAGATGCATCGTCAGATCTATGCTTCTCTTACTAATTACAGCTGTTTCTGATGATAAATTTGTATCCATAGCTAGTTTTTTTCTCTGTTCCTTCTTATGAGTTATGAATTTGACATTTCCAAAATTTTAGGTTCTGGACCATCTAGAGGAAAATGAGGAGGTATTAAGAATCAAATCTTACTTATTATCCTCTAGTTTCGTCATTATAAACGTTGCTTCTGCTTATTATTATTGTTGTACATTTGATATTGAGATTCTCTGTCCACTAATGTGTAGGATGAGACTCTTTACCAAAGAGTTCTCAGAATTGGCAGAGGTGAGTGTCACTTAGAACATTGATTCTTGTTGGTGGAGTGTTTCAATCATTTTATTGAAGACAGAATTTGGATATGTTTTTGGATTTTGCAGGTCTTGCTATGGCAATGTGGGAGAAAAAAGATAGACTTGCTTTGGTGGTTCTTCTTGGAGGCTCTCTTCGAAACCTTGACGTTGTATGGGGGGTGACTTACAAATACAACATATTCCGTAGGTAAGTGAAATACTATGATTCAAATCTTACAATACATATTGAAGCATACATTGCTATTTTAGATGGTTATGCGGTTATCTAGAATTTGATATTGGATATACATAAGGTTTGGTTAATCAAAGTATATTACTGGTGCATACTCGTATAGGGAAAGTTAACGTTTTCTATAGATTATTTGACTAGTTTCACTATCTAAGACTAACTCGGAATGATCACATCTCACACCGACTCACATGACATCACAAATCCCAAGTCTTTCAAAAGAAATATTTATAGCCAAAGGCCAAAGAATGCTATTAAGCTATTATCTATTTTTAAAAACAAAATCGATAAGTTAACTAAGTTACAATTATAACATATAGCCATAGCCGTCAAATATATATATATATATATATATATATATAGCAATATAACCTACTACTATTTATCAAGAATCTTGATTTAATTTAATATTCGTTTGAACTCCATTAAGAGCATCCACAGTGGAAGTCTCTCACCAAGTCTCTCAACAATATTAAAAAGAAAAATAATGAAAAGGAGGAGTGAGAAACGAGAATCGATTCTCAAATGAGAACCTCTCTAGAGACTCTTTTTACATATGTCAAAATTTGATTGGCTTTACTTTTTCTTTTTAGTTTTTAATTTAAAACAACAATTAAATTATATTAAAAACATTAAAATAATAATTTTTGAGAGACTCTATGAGTCGCTACCACTGCTCATCCTCTTAAGATGATATAACTATTAATTAGTTTTTAACTATTATTTTAACCCTCACGTTTCCAAAATTTATATAGTGTCGGTTCTCCATGCAAACCCCATTCGTCATATCTAGACTTGTTTGTTTTTAAATTAATTTGTTTGATTAAACGATAAGCAAAAATAATTGCTTGATCATAACAAGGCAATGATGATGAGTATATAATAAGAAGAACAATAATATTAGAAACACTATATAATGAGAAGAAACATAATATATATTAGAAACATTAAAACAAAGATTGAAAACAGTATTAATTCATAACCATATAAAGCGAATTGATTAACTACGTGAACTAGAAATATTGAATAATGAAAATAAAACGCAGAAAGGTGAAATAATCTATTAAAAATTATATTTTAGATAGAAACGATTTGTGTCAATTAGAAACGTGAAAACCCAATAATACGCTTATATCTCTTTAATCTTCTTTTTTGCTCTTTTGTCTTTAATTACAGTTTCAGCTGGCATTCATATATCTTCGTGTTCGTGATCAAATGGTTCGACTGTTCGATATTGGAGATCAATCTCGGCTTGTTGGGTTAATTTTTACTCTCTCAATAATGTATTTAATTTGTACTTTTTTATTGGGCAAAAATTTGTAATTTTATATCACGTATTTGTATAACTTTTCTTAACTTACAAATAGTGAAATTTTTATTTAAAATAAGGTTAAGATCCAAGTTTAAGATCCAAAGGGATCTTAACCGATAATCCTGCTCTTACATCCAAAAGAAAGAGAGCCTATCTAAGAAATAGATTCAAACTTTGGTTCTTTTTGATCTTCTGTTTTTTAGAGATTAGAAGTAGAGATATGTTCATATATATAGTAAGTATATATCTATGTAAATCAGCATTAGTTTGTTGAAGAACTTAATCAATCCTCTCTTTATGATGTGATCATGTTTGAGAAAAATTGCAGAACAAAAACAGTGAACAAATTTATCACTCTCATGTATTCAGACACAAAATCAATATACAAACAACATTACAAGCCATTAAAGAACTTAATCATGAAATTTGATTGCAAATTCAATATTAGATTCATCCACAAGTTGCCTTTGGACAATTCCAGTGGCCCTGTATCCCGTTTCTTCTGCTTTAAGAATGGCTTCTCCACGCTTAGCTTCAATCATAGCTCTTCAATCACCTGCAACCTTATTCTTCATCCTCTCTGCATAGTCTGCTTTCTTCTTCTCTAGTTGCTCCTGCATTGAAACAAATTCAAAAACACTTCACTTCTCAGTCACATTAAAACAGTTTCAGCTCTCAATTGCTAAGTTTCTTATACCTAGATTTTCTTGAGTTGCGCTTCGACAGCTGTTTTCCCAAGCATGAACATCAGCAATCTAAGAAAATCTCTTCTCCTTTCACAAAACATTACAACCAGAAAGTAATCACAAAGATCGAGGTGAAAATCATTTGTAACTTTGATTGTAAATATTTTCTTACAAGACAACATTCTTGAATACTAGAATTTAATTAAGAGACTAATTAAGTATCAAAATATGAAAATGTAGGATCTGGCTAATCTGATGACGAAAGGTGCAAAATTGTGCATGGGGAAACTTTGTAGGTATTGTTATATTTCCTTTATGGATAAGATCAGAAGCTGATCCATTGGAATACGTCCGACGAGCTAGAGATACTATGGATAGAAAAATACTTTCTCTAGAAGCATTCAACTTTTACGGAGTCATCAAATTCACCATGAATTTTTTTGGAGAAAAGGTGAAATTAACATCAACTATTTAACTCATATATCGTATACTTATTTGATTATAAGAAGATATATAACAAGTAGTACAAGCTGTTTCAAAGAGGTTATATGATCATACAACATTGACATATTCAAGTGTGATGGGTCCTGCCGAAGAGATAAGTATTTTTGACCATCCAATATCTTATGTCGCAGCAAGTGCATTAACGGGATCACAAGTAAGTCTATAGTATGGCTTAGTACTTGTTGTATATCAAAATTATTATTTTACAAATTGTATGAAACTTTGATGACATTCATTAAGAGTTACTTATGTTTGTTGTTTTTCGTTGTTGAACAAGGTACTCAATATCCATATCGTCAGCTACGTAGACAAGATTATCATCAGTTTAGCTGTTGATGTGATTCCAGATCCTCATCAACTATGTGATGATATGGTAGAGTCGCTCAATCTCATCAAATCTTGAGGCTAGTATATCATTTGTTGTACTCGACTCGAGCATAGCTATTCAGTTTCTAAAATGAAGTTTTATGTTAGAAACAGAAATTTTCAAATTTGGTGAAGTGTTGTATTCTCTTCGTTTAGTTTGATGTTTTAACTAATCAATCGATTCTATTGATGCTTCTTCCTTATCTTAAAGAGGAAATGAGTAACATACTAATGAAACCAGCTTCTATTTTCTGTGACCATCTAGAGATCATGTGCAAACCAAACCATTAGCTGAACACGAAACATGTAGAGAGTATGTATATATACAGTAAGCTAAAAGAAAGAATTAAGTGAAAGTATAAAAGATACTCTCTTCTTCGTTAAAACTTGACTTTCTTCAGTCTTTGTCTAAGGGACTCGATTGCGTTCTGTATCCTGTTGCCTTCTCTCATTCTCACTTCCAGAGACGCCTCATGTAAGTTTTGAATTCCTCGACCCAAGTTTGCTATCGAAGGAGCTGAAGGAAGAGACATAGCTGCACATTCGATCCCATCTCCATAGGCGAACAATCCCGCACAAGTTGCAAGGCTGGCTCCAAATGTCGCCAATGGTAAGGTACCAATAGGTTTTGCTCGTCTTTTCCGCATGATCTCATAGAATGCAGTTCTCATGGCAGATAAACTTGTCTTTTCTACAGAAGCTATAATGCTATGTGTTACTGCTCTGATTTTCTCGGCGGATAAAGATGCTTTTATCAAAGATGTTGATTTGGCTCCAGAACTAGCAACACCCGGGGCCATTGCTTTTGATGGAACCGCCACTTTGGTAAATGCAAATGTCACTGCCTTATGGGTATGTGTCACAAAGAGGTTCAATGATGCCGGGACTTTAAAAGTTACAATCTTGAAGAAAGGAGAAGCAGAAATGGCCTTGGATAGTGAAGAAGCACCCCAAATAGCAGTCGCACCGGCACCAACTGCTACAACCGGTTTATCAGATAACAGTCGTTTTAACTTTGAATCATTAGTCTTCTCGTCGTTATCATAATCTTGTAGCATATTCTCAGACATATCTTTGACTTCTTGAGGAACACAAGTTTTCCAGTGCTTCCTAAGACCTGCGAGGCTACATGCATCTACTATTGCTACTATATTCTTGAACTTTTTAGCCTGGCTACGAAGAAGATCTGCCATAAGTGCATAAGATTTGTCTTCAGAAGAGAGCTGTGAAAACTGAACTTCGGTTCGGCTTGAACTTCCCATGTTCTTGATTGGTAGCCGACCAGCATTGTTCAAAGCAATTCTTAGACCTTCAACTGCAATCTGAAAAAGGTAAACTTCAGAAATAACCCCTGTATCCATAGACTCCCCTCTATTTACATCAGAAAACATTCTTCTGGCATTGGCTAGAGCTTTCCCAATAGATGGGAGATCACTGAATATATCATGAAGGTCAACAAGCAATGGATAAATGGATTGAGCAAATGGTGGAACCTCATGACTACAGGACTGTATCTCATTGGAAACTCCACTTGCAACACAACTTGATGGGCTAAGTTCTTTATTGACCTGATTCATCTGCAAAGATATCAACTTCAGCATCCGTGCCTGGACATCATTGGTTATCAGAAACCGTCGCGAGCTTGAAAATATAGTAGAGCCAGAAAGTTGTGGTACGAGACTATTAGCTAGACTTTGCATCTTGCCCCCTGCATCTTCCACGGCAGCGATATTGACAAAAGGAGATTCTAGTACCATAAACGACGAACCAACCTCCCCAGCAACCCTTTTGGCAGCCAATAAATGACCATTAAAACTTGTCCCAAAAATCTCCCTCAAAACCACAATCCCTGCAATACCTTCATACTTTTCTTTGTTAACCTTGTCTACAAAACACTGTATAAGAACTTTAAAAGCTGATGTAGGGATTGAATCACTAGAGCCATCTCCTAATACACTCTCTTCAACTTGAGCTTCCCCAAAAGCTGTTTTGTCCACTTGAGCTACAACAGCACCAGGACGAATTTCCCGTATAAGACACTCGGCATCACTAGCAGATCTCTCGGATAAATTCTGAGCAGCAAGTATGTAAATAGTTGAATCATGCTCAGGGACTCTAATAGCAAATACAAAGTTCTTTGTACTCTCAGGCAATGAAAGTCTATGAACAAGCTCCTTTGATTCCTTCAAGTCACTGCTTTCCAAAATCGAAAAGGGCCATATATTTTGCAGACTATTCGCAAAAAAAAATGCCACCATTATCGAATTCGACTCCAAAGACAGAGACTTTCAACCTCAGTAAACCAAGCCCTCCACGGCAAACCAAACGAATCCGAGAAAACCTTTAGTCTTCTATCGAATTCAATCGAGCTGGGCATAGATAAAGCTATTGATCTACTGAATCATGCAAGCAATTTCTTCTCTACTTAAATCGAAATTGACGATCAAAACAAGCACTCAGATGAATCAACAAAGACCGATGGAGAGAGAATCTAAAAAGACCAACCGAGAAATTGAGAATCACAGCAGACGGAGGAAACACATACACTGATTTCGAGATTAGGGTTCCGATTAGGGTTCCAGTAGTATCACGGTCGATGGTTCGAACCCAGTAATGGATTCTTCAATTCTCTGATTCTCTCGCGACTCGCGTTCTCTCTTTCTCTGTCCTTTTTGGTCGATGAAACACAAGACGAATTCGCACACAACACAGTCTACAATATACTTCTTCTTTGTCTTAAACGAAATCTTCTTCTAAATTGTGATTCCGGTTAGTAGTTATTCGGTTTGGTTCAGGCTGGTTATTTTCATTTTCTTTGTTTAGTCAGTTTTGTATTAGAATCTGAATTTATTTATTTTGGTTCAAATTTAAATAAAATTAGCAAAGTTTATATGGATAATAATCAGTGTACAGTAATTAATCTTACAAAAATATAAATATGGATCTATATATTAAATTTGAAGATATAATTTGGTTTCTTAAGTAAATTTTGTTTTGGTTCAAAATCAATTTTAGTTTATACAGAATTTCATTCTAAATACGTTTTGCTTAATTTGGTTATAAATCTGGGGCTAATTCACACAGGTAAAGATGTTGTGATTGAACAAAAAAAACTAGTATGACCGAACTGAAAACTGATGGCAACACTGGTGAATCTTCATTTACAATAACAAAATAAAACTTTTCTACAACTTTATAAGTATCATTTATAAAGTGTGAAGTGTGAAAACATTCGTTGTGTTAATATATGTTCGATAATGTTTTGTGTGCAACTACAAGTCTACACGAAAGTGCATGCATATTGTGTGTGTATCTTGTTTTAAGGAATGAAATATAGATCATGCCGTAGATGTCACATATTTCTAGGGTCATGTGAATTAGTTTATGTTCACGGTATTCAAATTATGACAAGCCCTAAAATACTTTATAGTTTATACCAATACAAAATTTGGTTTAAAGTGGACTACAAAGAAAGAATGAAATTCATGATGTGTCACTCCAAAACTTCTAAGTTCTAATATCAAAAATTTCAAAAGAAAATTTGCTTGTTTAGTACTCCATATTCTTATGAATAGAAAAAACACAAATTTAAAAGTTTTAACAGCACAATTATGAAGCTCTCAATTCATAAAACGAATGCATTAACCTTTTAGTCCTTAATTAGATATTTCCTACAACAACAAAATCAATTAATGTTCGTGTTTACGTTAATCAAAAATTAACAAAAATAGTATTAACCGAAGTTACGAACCACCACTGAGTCATTAACTAAAAAACATAAACAAACAAAATCAAAAATTTGGTTTTCCTTTTATAAATGTAAGTCCAAGCGAAAGAAACATGCGACCAAAAAGCCAAAACTTGGATACAAATACAATCCCCTCCATCACCCGCATGACACGTCAGCGTCACTAAAGCTTCAACACCACTCATACTAAAATCTTATTGGTCTGTCAAATCACCAATCACCACCATGTGTCAGCACCAGAAAGAGACATAAATCAAATTATCTTTATTTATTTATTTAAATTTTTGGGATGTTTTTGTTTTAATTTTATTTATTTCCAAAGGTAACGCAATAAAACGGTGTTGTGAAATCAAAGCAAAAACACAAAGAGGGTCGTGCGAGAGAATAAGAGCGCACTCTAATCGACCGACGAATTCACCTTCTTCTTCCTCATCTCTATCTCTCTGCTTATTCTCTGAATGTGAAGCTTGAGGAGAGTTATAGATCCTGTTGAAGTACTGTAATTTAGATCTTACATAGACGAGAAAGAAGATTGAACAGAGAGTATCGAATTCCTTCTGGATCTACGCGGTTTAGGCGGGAGAAGGTTTTGGTTTGGGAATGCGTTTTTGAGCTGATCTTATACGTCTATTGAGGTTAGTTTGATCGATCTGGTTCCATATTTATTATCCCAGAGTTTGATTTCTGTTCATAAAAATGTGATTTTTACAACGACGCTACAAGTTATACTTGATTCTGGTCTTATCTTACTTTCTTATTCTTTATTTGGTTTTGAGATCTGCTTTAGCTCATTTTCTTCGTGAATTGTGGGTTTTATGGCTATTGAGATCCGATCGTTGGTTTTCACTTGTGTATACATAAATCAATTGCGTTTTGTTTGAGTTCCTCTATAAAGTTAATATCTTTTGTATAAAAGGTGTATCCTTTTTCTTGATTGCTTCTGTTGTTATTCAGGTTTAGCTCAGTCTAGAATTCGTTAGCTAGGGATAGGCTGATGAAGAACGGGATGGCTGAGTGCAGCGTATGTCGTTCAAGGTTGGTTTCTCCCAGTAGCAAAGCTATTTCAAGGGCTTATGACAACTACAACTACAAGATTCGAGTATCCTCAAAACAACGAGCTCTCAATGTCTTTTTGGTAGTTGGTGACTGCATGCTAGTTGGTCTACAGGTAACATTGTCTTACAACGTCTTGGTTAAAACACTAGCCATTGCATCATATATCTATTTCAATACTAATACTACCAGGCATCATATCTCTGTTGATTCATCCACAATCATAGTAGGTTGTTGTTTTTTCTTCCAATTTGTCATTTGCTGTTCAAATTTTCTGAAAAATTTGTTTTTTTGTTTATGACCTTACAGCCCGTCTTAGTGTACATGTCTAAAGTGGATGGAAAGTTCAACTTTAGTCCTATTAGCGTCAACTTCTTGACAGAAATTGCAAAAGTTATTTTTGCGATTGTCATGCTATTATTCCAGGTACGACTTCAGTTCTTTCGAAATATCAGGTTTGTTTGTGGGCCATTTGGGTTTCATTCTTGCATTTAAGATTACTTGGTAGATGTTTCTTCTGCACTAGAACATGATACCAATTGCTAAGGTTGTTTAAGGGGGATATAGTCATATTCCGTTTCTTTTATGTATCTTTATGGTGGCGTGCTGAGGTTGATTAACTAGTAATGGAATAATATGGGGGCTCATATTCATTTTGGTGTGCATATAGACAGTTTCTTGGTTTAAACTGATTGCTTTTTTCACCTGTGTATTGCTTTTCCGTTGAAAATTGGCCGCCCTTTTAAAACTTGAGTTTTTGTGGTAATATTGTAGGCCAGGCACCAAAAAGTTGGAGAGAAACCTCTACTATCTCTTTCCACGTTTGTCCAGGTACATCTTCTTGGCAATTAAGCGATTTGGAAGTACTAGGATGTGGCATAGTCTCAAATTAAGATTTAGTTTCTTGAAATCTAATGTCTAATAAGCGTTATATGTTATACATCTGGTTTTCAAAGCATGATTGTTTGAAATGTAAATGTTATGTCACCACAAGATCCATCTAATACTATTCTTTTTCATAAATTAGTTCCTGCTATTAAACTCGAAACTTCTAATGTTTTTTTCTTAAAACTATTATAGTGTAAGTTGCAGTAACACGAGCCCTTATTTCGCAGGCAGCTCGGAACAATGTGCTTCTCGCTGTTCCAGCAGGGTTGTATGCCATTAATAACTATCTTAAGTTCACAATGCAGGTACATGTGCTTCTTATTTTTCATTTTGTGCATCCTTTGGTAATTAAGCTGCGGAAATTTTTTTTTTGAAAAAATTTCTAGTTGTCTTGAGTTCTGTAGTAAAAAGGTTTTTAGCTCTGTGGGAAGAATATATCATTTGGTGTTTTGACACTAAAAGAACTTAGCAAAGGTTTTGGAATGCCAAGAAGCCTAATATGGTTATGTAACATAGATTATAGGTGGGTTTTGTAAGAATCCTTGGTTTTGTTGCTCCTCGTGGATATACTCAATTTAATCAAATTTGTTGGTCATTGGTTTTATTGCTTCTCGAGAATATACTCAGTTTTGTTACTTTTCATTGCTTGGTCTAGACACTACTGGTCCCTGAGCATATTATTTCATTATCATTTCTAAGCAGATGTTATTTCACTCTTTTATATTCCCTAATCGTTGTCTTCCCCAAGTCCTGCTTGGCATTCTGCAATATGTCATGCTGCCTTTTGGTGATAGATGTTTAAGTGTGTTGTGAAAGTTGCACTGAACAATTGCTTACAAGATAGTTACATTAAGCTCTGCTGTTATATTTATCTAGCCTTCTCGGCTACTATTTGTTTCTATCTTTTTTTTCTTCTATTATTTTAGTTTCACATAGCAATTCACTTTTCTGCTACGCCAGCTATATTTCAATCCTGCTACTGTGAAGATGCTCAGCAATCTAAAAGTTCTGGTGATTGCTGTACTACTGAAGATGATAATGAAGCGACGGTTTTCCATCATACAGGTCAGCTTCACTTATTCTTGGATATTGTATGTATGATTATTATAGTATCAGACATATTATTATGGACGTATCTGTTTGACTTTCCTTACCTCCTACACTTATTGGGATTTAATATGTTAATTTTTGTTGTAGTGGGAAGCACTTGCTTTGTTGCTGATAGGGATTAGTATAAATCAGCTGCGTTCTCTTCCTGAAGGTGCTACAACTATGGCTGTTCCAATTGCTACGGGTGCATACATCTGTACCTTTATCTTTGTAAGTTACATTTTCTGGCTCTTATATTTATGATTCTCTTGGATATTTAGTATGGAAGTGATTCCTTTGCTTCATCAAAGAAAAGTTGTAATTCATGTTAGAGGCTTATTCAGCACATCATCATGCAGGTTACTGTCCCATCTTTGGCGTCTGTCTACAACGAGTACGCTCTAAAGAGCCAGTTTGACACAAGCATTTATCTTCAGGTTAGCTAATCTTGATACATAGTTTTTTTCTTTCATATAGCATCCGAGAAATGAGAGGTTTGTAATAATATTGGAGAAGGCTTGTGGTCACCGTTGTTTATAACTGTTGGTTATAGCTGTTGATTCTTTTGTATTATTATCTGCGAGGAACATCACTGGAATGGGCATGACCATTACAGTAGCAATTTCTACGGTCTAGCTGGCTGTGTTTGATACAGAACTTTTTGCTCTTGTTGCTGAACTTGCTCTATTCTTTGGTCTAGTCTGCTCTCTTAGCAATGTTGTTGTATTAGTCCTGTTCTTTAGTCTAGTCAAATTCTAGGACCATGATCCTCTCCTGCGTTCTGAATGTAAAACTTTAATTTCCCTGGTGCAGAACTTATTCCTCTATGGTTATGGTGCGATATTCAACTTCCTTGGAATACTTGGAACTGTTATATATAAAGGTATGTGTATTTTAACATGGCAGAGAAGAATAAGATAAATATTTAAGCAAATTGAATGCAAAAAAGCTTCTTAAATCCTGTTAGACGCAGTACTAACAATCTTGCCACTTTGTTGACAGGTCCTGGCAGTTTTGACATCCTACAAGGACATTCTAGGGCTACTGTGTTTCTGATACTGAACAACGCAGCACAAGGGATTTTATCCTCCTTTTTCTTCAAATATGCAGGTAAAAATAATACTCAACTTTGTTACCTCAGTTAATTTATGGATCAGTTCTGGATATGATGGTTCAGTATATTAAATTTGAATTTTGCTATATTTGGAAAATAAAACCTTTCAGTAAGGTTGTTGTCTAAGATAATTAGTTGTCTTTGTGTCTGTATGTTCTCAGATACAATCTTGAAGAAATATTCGTCCACAGTAGCCACAATATTTACTGGCATAGCATCTGCAGCACTCTTTGGACATATATTAACCATGAATTTTCTTCTGGGAATTTCTATAGTTTTCATTTCAATGCATCAGGTAATCCATACAAACCGTATCTCTAGCGTATCAATAACTTTCAGGCTGCCTCTGATTCATCTCTGATGTTTTTCTGCCTCATATAATTATGCAGTTCTTTTCACCCCTTTCGAAAGCAAAAGACGAGCAACAAAACGGAAACCTAGAGTTAGTTGACGCAAAGGATGGCCATAGGTGTGTTCATGGATTATAATTCTTTCTCTGAAACCATATCATAGTTATATACTAAATTTGTTCTTTTACACAATATTTGTTGAGAAACCGAAAGTGTGGTCATTTGCCTGAAAATAACTTGTTTTCTTCTTCTGTTATTTCCTTCAGGACTAAAGACTCATTCATCAACATGGCAGCAGGAGCAAATGAAGAAGTAAAGAACATACATATTCCCATCTTCTCTGAAATCCATTTCTTGTAAAAAAATTCGACTCAAAAGCTGAAATCATGCTGTCTTTCTTCTCTGTTTACGCAGGCTAGTCACCGCATTGAATCAGATGACAGAGTGCCACTTCTTCCCAGATAAACGCTTTCTCAACGTAAGTAACAAAATTTCCTCCAACTTCATTATCAAAATCTGGAACCTCTCATGTTTATACTGATATTCATTTGTACTTGTTGCAGGATTTAGCTTCAAAGAATTCTTTTGGCCAAAGATTATTTTTAGAGATCAGGGAATTTCGATCTTATACAACCCGTACCCGGATTCAGCGCAATAAAATTCGTGAGATTGGGTCCTTCACCGTGCTGCAATTCTCTCAAAGAGTCAGTTAAGTTCGTTAAGAAACATCTTTAAAGCCTAAACCTGTATTCTTTTTTCAGATAGAACAAAACAAACTCTTCATATTATTACATGTAATTTTAAAATAAATAGCCAATTCTCTATGTCTCTCACATTTAAAAGCCACCGATTCGCGTAGAGAGTTTAGTCTGAACCGGCGTAAACCGGTTGGTTCGACCAAACCGGAGCTCTTCAACTAACTCCATTCTCAGTCCACAAGTCAGAAACATCACACAATGAACATGACTTCGTGTTCTTCTTCATCTTCTTCTTCTTTCCCACGACTCTTCGCCGCCAAATCTCGAATCTATAAAGCACCTCTTGTGTCCTTCTCCACTCCAAAACGCCGTCGTCCTCGTCCTCGCCGGAACCGGAAATCTAATGGCTCATCCTACGACCACAGCAACGGCAATCTTCTTTCTATCTCCACTTCCTCTCCCGCCGGAGCTGACGACCAAAGTCTCAGCTTAACCCTAGACGTTCACCGGATTTCAACTCTAGCTAATACCCGTTTCCAGTTGTTTCTCGATTCCGGCAAAGACGCATTCTCCGACTTGCAAACACTAATCGCGCTCGATGATAACCGGAGAATCGTCGTCTCGTGCAAAAAATCAACTATGCAATTCGTCGGCGGTGTGGTTATACTTGGATTCGTATTTGGTATTGCAATTAGGGTTCTTGTGAAATTAGGATCAGCTTTAAAGGGTAATTTCCAAAGTAATCCCAAATTTGTAGTTAGGAGAGATAGGAGTCTTGGTGGGAAGGAAGTGGTAGTCTCTGTTGATAACATTCGTACATCTTCAAGAGATTCCAAGAGCTCCATAGCTTCTGATCAAGTTCCTCGAAGTAACTCTATACCCAGAAATCTTCACCTTAAAGCTCAGAATAATTTGCCGAAATGGTGGCCGACGTCATTGCCTAGCCAGAACTTTGATGTGGTGGACAAAGAAGACTATCAGAGAGAAGCCAACAGAATCGTTCGAGGTCGATTCTAAACTCCATGCAAAGTCCTCATTTTATTCCTGGTTTATGTTTTCCTGCAAGCTTTTGTTTAAAGACGTTTCGTTTGCTTTGTTACAGGTAGAAAGCCTAAAAGCTGAAAGATTTCATTTTTACGAAATGGTATTAGTATTACTTATGTGTTCATGGTTTCATCCTACAAATGTAACTTACTTGTTTAGTTTCCAGCAATCGTCGATAACAGAACCAGCGGAAAGGATATCACGGATGATGATATCATTCAAGTTAGTATATGTTTACTTTCTTCTTTCCACTAGATTGTGTAACTTTCTTGAATGGATTTGAATTAACTGGATTACTCTCGTTTTTGTTGCTACAAAATTATATACAGCTGCGTAGAGTATGTAGAATTTCTGGTGTACAAGTCTCTTTTGAGCCAAAAAATACCGGAGATTCCTTTTACAGAACATCGATTGATTTTGTCCTGAATGCTTGCAGCAGGTGTCTGTCCATTGACCTTTACTTATTAAATAGATTCTACTTGTTTGTCCTTTGGTATGATTCTGAACTTGTTTGGTAACTCTCTTATAGAGCTCCGTGGGAGTCTTCTTCTGTTGAGATTTGTAGTGAAGATGCCAGAGAGTTCATTGCTGGGCTCGCTGAGAACATTGGACTTGCAAAGATAGATGCTGCAAGAATGGTTTCTGCAGCAGTTGCTGCACGCACACGTTCATGGTTTCTACAAGCTTGGGTGCCTTTCTAGCCTTCTTCTAGTGTCTATTCGTTACTGCAGCATTGCTTACTCTTTGTCCAAATCTTTATTCTAAGCAAATTCCATGTTACTGCAGGCTTTGGAAATACAAGGTAAACATTCTGAATCGGTGGCAGAACTATCGAAAATATGCCTCATTCATCGCATATTTCCTCCCAACGAGTACTCTGTATGTGCTTTTGTTTCTTTACAAGTTCAAGCTTTTTATCTCCATTCAGTCTCTCCCATGGTTTTCACAAAACTGCCTCTCTTGTTTACTAATCCTCAGGCTGAGATGGAAATGGTTGCAAGAGGGTTGGAGAAACTCATGAAGCTTGAAGAGCGACAGTCTCTACTGAAAACGTTTGTTGGAATGTGTTCCAGTGAAGATAGTCAAAGAAGCGCAGCTGAGGCTCTGGGTTTGGTGCACTGGTAATTAAATTGTTTTGATGCAGATTATTCAACATCTATTGAGGACAAGCATTTCAAACACTGTCATACTCAACTTAACAGAATGATTTTAAAGTAATTGAATAGTTCAGAAATACTCTTAGTATAGTGTCTGAGTGACTCTAGTCCAATGTTCGTGTGACACTCTTTTTAACACTATAAAATCATGAATCAAATAGTAGTGTGTTATAAATTTGTTTATATTCACGGTATTTTCCATGAATTTTCCTATAATAAGATTAAGTATCAGGTCATAACGTTCAAAAGAACAAACAAAAGTTAGAATATTTCATAAAGAATTAACCCATCAAAAATAGCACAAATCATTTCCATAGAGTGAAATCCCAATTGCTACTCACCATCTCTCCTTGATAACCCATTTACATTCCATGGTAAATAGAAAGAATAAATTAAAGAGAAAACCTTGAAGCCATGAGTTAGTCAATATGCAAGAACCACAAAGAAGAATCAAGCTTGAGGTGTTGGAGGAGCAACAGCTGTTGCTGACCTCAAGAGAGGTTGAAGAGCTTTTACTACAATGCTCATGTTTGGCCTAAACTCTGCTTCGTATTGCACACATAACGCTGCAACTGCCGCAAGCTGCGTTTACCATCAAAACACACATTTTAGCTTTGAGTGGTGTTCACTGGAGTTATTTAAATGACTAGGAAGTTTCTGTTTTCAGTACCTTTGCAACCGCTTTGGGAGGATACTCTCCTTTGAGTTTTGGATCAACACATTGCTTCACTTTGTCTTCACTCAGCCTTGGAGTAGCCTAAATAGTTGAATAACACATGAACGTTGTATATAAACCAAGAAATGACAAGACTTTGTTGTAATCTCAGAAAGCAAAAGTTTAGATTAAGTTAAATACCCAAGTGACGAGACTCTGTTGACCACGAGGCATCGTATGATCTACCGGTTTTCTCCCGGTAAGAAGCTCCAAAAGCACAACTCCAAAACTGTAAACATCACTCTTCTGTGTCAACTGTCCTGTCATCGCATATCTGCAAACCCAAAAGTGTAAGTTACATTCTTTCACTTGCTAAGAATCATCAAGAAGTTTCAAGTCTTATTTACTCTGGTGCGTGATAACCGAATGTCCCCAAAACTCTAGTGGAATGAAGACGAGCAGCCATATCAGGAGCTTGATTAGAAAGATTAAAATCAGCAATCTTGGCTTTGAAATCTTCGAAAATAAGCACATTGCTAGATCGGATATCTCTGTGTATAACAGGAGGTTGAACTTTCTCGTGTAAGTATTCTAATCCTTTAGCTGCATCAACCGCAACTCGGACTCGTTGCATCCACTCAAGTGTTGGACCAGGTTGTGCTCCTTGCACTCCCTTTCTCCCTGTTTAACATCAAGTTTATCAATCTCCATCCTAAGTCATAATAATGGATGAGCAGAAAGAAATCTTTCTTACCGTGTAAGATGTCGTGCAATGATCCCATTGTGGCAAACTCATACGCAAGGACACGAAGGTTTCCTTCTACACAATAACCAAGAAGCTGAACAAAATTGTCACTTTTCAGCCTCGAAACTTTCGAGACCTGAGTCAAGAACTCGACATTTGTTTCGGGTTCAGATGAATTATCGAGCTTTTTCACAGCCACGGCCTTTCCATCATTAAAGTTTGCATAGTACACTCTTCCATAGGATCCTTCCCCAATCAATGCCTTTGATCCAAAATTCTGAGTCTTTTCTTTGAGCTCAACCAATGACATTGCTGGCACATCAATGGGAGGAGGCTCCTTCAAGACAGGTGGCTTCACAGGAGCTGGTGTTTTCTTGTTGTTACGTCCTACACAAGCAAAGAAAATAAAACTCGAGTTTGAATACTAAACAGTTTCTCAGGTTTTGCCTAAGTGCATGAGCAGTCACTGGAAAATAGAAAAATATACTCATTTATTACAACTTACAAGAGTGAGGGATTTTTAGAGACATAAAATCAATAACATATTTAACACAAGCTTGCCAACATACAGAGGTAAGAATAACAACAACGAAAGCTACTTAACCTTTGGACAAGAAATACGCAAGAACTGGACTAAAAGCACATAGGGAATGCAACTAAAAGAGACCAAGAATCTAATTTGATAGGTTACTTCAATCACAAGTTAGTTGAAGAAAGAGCGATACCATAGTCGTAATGGCGAGTAGGAGGGGTTTTCAATCGGTTATGTTCAGCTGATGGGTATGATTCTTGTACACGACAAGAACAGCACAGCCACCTACGCATCTTCCCTCTCTTGCCTATATCAAGATCGTCTACAGCTCTCGGTTTATCCAATCGAACAAAGTTGCTTTGTGTACGATCATTTGCCTGCAAGTTCATCGAAATACATCAATGAGCTACTTTAAAATGGTGCAGGAAAACAGAGGACTCTGCCTTCAAATCAACGGCTAATGACAACAATTGTCTATCATCATCAACACAAAGGAAAATTAGGTTTCTTTATAAATACATTTATAGATTCGCATTCTCAATTTTGTAAAAACATGTGAATGTATTGCGGATTTATCTAGATTGACCTAGAGTTAAGGCCTTTACATGATCTCAAGACACTATTAATGATCGAAGGTGTGTTGCGTATAATGCTTACCACTTGACCACGACGATGAAAATCACGATCCATCAGAAATCAAAATGCAATTTAGAAACAAACGATCAACGAGCAATAAACCAGAGAGACGAATCAAAAAGAAAAAATGTTGGTAGACAAATGAGAGGCAGAGACGAAAGGAGGTGATGAGCTCGTGGAGAAATTTAGGAATGAAAAAAAAAAGACAAAGAACACAAAAGATAAAAGAAAGGAAAAGAAACAGCTAAGAAAAGAAAGAAAACGTCAAAAGGAAGCGACAGAGAGGCGTGTGATCAAGAATAGAACAAGCATCCCAAATTTGGCGGAACTATATAATAAGGGTGCGAAGAATTATCTTCAAAGTCTCTCTTCGTGTATATAATATTGTGTGTATATCTAGGGTTTGTTTATTTGGACATAGACAGACGTGGCGTTTCGAAGTGAAAAAAAGCTCTGCAGAAAGACAAACAGAGCAACTATGCTAATTAAATCAATTATTTTCTTCTTTTAGAGCCAGATTTCTGTTTACAGACCGAAATTACTTTGGTACGTTAGCGAGGTCACTCAATCGAGTTTCTTTTGGAAAATACATATAAGTCTACTTTATCGATTTAGGACATTTAAAAATTGAACTTTGTTATTGAAATATATTGAAACAAAAATATATGAAAAATTATCAAGTTGATCACATATATATGTTTCACACATATAAGGTAATCCATCTGAAAAAAGGTACCTCAAAATACAATTTTCGCATTTTAGAAATTTTCTAAATAAAACATAGTTTCATGAACGAATCATGAGAGGTTGGAGTTTGAAAAACATTTACGTAACGATGAAGGTTTGATAGGACTGAGTGCAGTCTTTTTGGTGATTCTTTATCCATTGGACTTTATAAACGGATGCCCATATGACTAAAACTTTCTTTCAACGGCTTCGGTTTCTTTTTCAATCAGTTCATAACAATTTCTCATGGGAGATATAATTTATTACTCCTTCAATCTTTGAATGTCGTCGTTGTCTCTACACTTTCCTCAAGTATATCTTCAAATTCTATCCCATCCCACACATATTTTCTAGTTGCACATCTCGAACAAAAGAAATAAATCTATACTTGAGGATGATGACATTTTTCCATAATTCTTCATAAATATATATACCCTCTGACCCTCTCAATCATGGGATGGGAAATCTCATTTCCTATGATTGAGGGTCATGTACATGCGATGATTTTGATGATTGATATTTATGACGTATGGTTGATCTTTTTTTGTTTGTTTGTGCAAACGACGAATGGTTTGATCAGTAATAAAAAAACATGAGACGGCATGGAAGTTCGCGATCAAGATATAATCAATGTTTGGTATTCTTAACCTCAATGAAAACTGAAACATCAAGGAATCATTTTCTAGTTGGTCAATCTTATCGATCGGAACATGTAGATGTTTCATATAGAAAGTGAAGTATACAAAGTAAACCGGAAAAGTATACTAAGAGTTGTTCCTGTTACTAGTTCCAGACGGATTTCAAGTTCTCTCATCTTCATCGCCTGTCATTACCTTCACCGCCGTACTGTGTGGAGTTTCCATTCCAGAAGGCGTTTCCATCACCAAATGGAGTGTCATCTTCATCATGATTCAGTGTATGGATGTTACTTCCAATCCGAGAAGTGGTTGGTCTCCTATTCCTAACGTTGCTCCGACCTTCTGATGGATCTTGAAAGGAGGAGCCCACTTGTCCCAGGTTGTTTCTCAGATCCGCATTTGGTCCTAGAGACAGAAAAAGAGAGAATCAGATTAGCAATTACATGACTTTCTGCATTAGAATGGCTTTTACGAACTCACCATACTCCCACGTACTTGTTTGACGTTCTGGACCAGAGCTTGATGCGTTGGCAGTACCGCCACCAAAATATGAAAACGGATTTGCATAAGACAGTACTCTTCTAACATAAGCAAAGTAACCGCCATTGGTAGGGTCTGTGTTGTTGTTAGACTCAGAGTGAGATGGTCCTCTTTGATAGACGGTTGCTCTTTTCCGCAGAACCACTACAAGTGCTTGTCTATCAAACAAACCCAACTCGGATAGAGACTTATCCAGATCTGCAGAGATTGAGAGTAATGGAGTTATGTATCTACTACACTAGTCCAACCTGACCAGAAAAAAAAAAAACTAAATGACAGAAAACATCATCTACGATCAAGATGAAGCTGGTTTTAAGGTAAAATGTTCTTTACCAAAAAAAATTAAAATCTATCGGATGCATTGTGATTTTACATACCTTGGTCACTATACACCTTACGTGGGTAAGGAACCGCAAGATCATAAGCACCCAGTCCGATTGTTTGATTACTGTTCACATAATCCTTGACCATTCTCAAAATACTTGTCACAGAAAACTTCTCCTGAAGGCTACTACCATCAGGCAATCGAATGTTTAAATGAACATCAGATGATTTTTTGGATTTTTCTCCATCCTCTTCCTTTCCTCCTTCATCCTTTGGCTTCATGGCCTCTTTTGTACCGACAGATTTTGTTAAATTAATGTCCCTTCCACTTACACCTAGACCACTATCCTCTTTGTTTATCACGGTTACCTGTTTCCTTTTTCTATCAACAGAAGATCGAACGCTGGTTGAATTATCATTGGTTCCTGGTGCTGCAGGACGAATTGGCTCCTTTTCTGCCTGAACATGCGAAGGGGTATCTGTCGCTTCATGTTCAACATTAGTTCCATCAACAGAGGGTGCTGGCTGGTTTTTAGTAGTATCACACAAATTACTGGGTTCAGCAGATTCTTTGCCCTGTTTTAAAAAAAGGCCGCATCATGTACGCAAAACATCAAACTAAAGTAATGTGGAAATGATTTCAGCTCCAGGGACAACCTTAACTGCAACTGCGCCATCAATGTTTTCTTTTGTTGATGCAGATGTCACCGATGAATTTGTCTCTGAGGGTTGAACAGTAGAGGCTGTCGATGGAGATGCAACCGCTGCATCTAAAGGACCACTTTCTAAAGGCAAGACAAAATTAGAATCACTAGAAGCAGGTTTCTCTGAGTTCTGTGATGCAAGTGCTGCTGAAAAAATACTTGCAGTTGTTTCCTGAAAACGAGAAATGTCAAGGCATTAGTAAGTAAAAAAACAACCATCAAACGAAAACTGTATAGAAGGACAAACAACACCATAAGTGATAGAAACCAGGTATTACGTACCTGGATATGAAGTCCTAACCACGCCTTCTCTAAACTGGATGCAATGTCTTCAGCAGCGATAAATCCTTCTAAGAAAATAAAAGGGAAGAAACTAAACTTGAGTATGTTTGCTTGTCAATAACGTGTAAAATACATCTAAAATTACATACGGACTTACCATTTTTCCAAACTTGTGTACCACTGAACCCAATGGCAGCTATACAAGGAACAGATGAATATGGGTCTACAAACTGATGTAAGGATCCCTGTTCTTTTCAAAATTGCTACCTCAAGAAAATCAATCGAAAAGAACTTAAACTACACATGCACTCAAATGTATAGTCTTAGATGGATACACCAGCTAGAGAGATAAACTTATACAGTGCACAAAAATGATGAGAGGTGATTTCACCAAAAGATTTTAAACGAGTAAGGGTCCATTCTACTTAAACTATTTTGAACTCTACCACAGAGGCATGTACTCCTAGAAATAATTACTTCTTCCGGATGGTAAGACATAATCGTATAGCAAACCTACAAGGCATATCTACAGAACGTCTGATGAAACGCACCATTCACTATAAAATCAAGAAAAACAGCTTTACAACTAGATCACCTTACTTAAGTTCTCTCATAAAAAGAAAGGATACATATTGCGGAGAAGTTTGTGGCGTCAACACTTCCAGCTTGAATATGCACTAAAATACAATACTTCGACAGCGACTCTGCCACCTATACCAGAAAGGAAACATACGACAATGTTATGAACGAACAATAGCATTGTTTGCACTTTTAACATAACTGAGAATGCAAATCATTGACGAAGAGAATGTGAAGCATAAAACATACCGAGGCATCAGTCCAAGTCAATCTGTTCAACTTATTCGACTCTTCATCCTCTCCTAAAATTTAAAAGGAAATCCATTTTACTATAAGAGATCAAAGTTTGTGCTTGAGCTCACAATATGATTATGACTCTCTTCAATGTTGAAACTTTTTTAAAAAAGTCATATTCTTGGATGATCAGAACTCGTATTCAGATGAGACTACAAGAGAAACAATCTCCAACACTATCCCACTCATATTCGAATTCCAACAAGAATTACCAATAAGAGAAAATAAAATTCCATAATTTACCAGAGATGTAGACAACAAAAAGCTTCTTCTGCCCTTTGGCTTCAAATATAGCCTCTGGAACAGAACCCTTGAACGTAAGAGAAGACAGAGCTTCCATCTGTCAATCAAAAAGGTCACTGGAGATCAATCAGGAACCTTGAACCCTAAATTCAGTGTATTATACAACGAATTCCATAAAACCCTAGCTAGATCCGATCAAACCCAGGAGCCTAATCAAATTAGATTAGCAAGAAACAGAGAGATCCACAATTTACCTGCTCCAATCAAATCCTCAACTCTCTCCACTCACCAAAATTCTTAACCAGGAAGAAACAAAACAAAGAACGACGAAGCTACGAGTAGATCAGACGCCGTTAAGAATCTCCAGTCGCAAGTCTTCACAATAGACGACTAAACGCCACCGTCATAATCACGTCGTTACACGTTTTTTATTAAATATTTTTTGGGTCCATTAAATTTTTCAAAACATCTAAATGTCCCTCTAACTTTTTTATGTCAAATTTGAACCCAAACCAACAAATCTCTCGAGTTTGCAAAATTTTACAGAGTATACCAAAAAGAGTTTTGCTTATTTAACTGAATTATCTACAATTAGTATTGTTCCATGATCAAAACCACTATTTTCTTCTGGATAAATTGTCCCATTCCATCTCATGGAGTGAAGAAGAAGAAGAATAGACGCTTAGGACATAGCTGTGGTAAGTGTTGTTGTGATGGATTCATCCTCTTTTTTTTTTTTTTGTAGATTATGCTAATGACACTTTGAAGAAAAACATGATTTTCTAAGTGGCAGTTGTTATGTTTCAAAGTTACCGGACAAAATAAAAAAAACCACCGAATGTTAGAGTACTAGATAATGGGATAATAGCAAGATCCAATAGCTAAAGAGAAATCTATAATGCAGAGTTTGCGCTGACTTCTTCAAACTAGAGTAGCATCACTTCTTTAGGGTCTCGAATACTTGTTGAACACAGCGCGAAGATTGCTCCCACGAGAAGCTTCCGAGTGTTTGGAAAATAGAAGCTTTGAGCAATCCCTGAAGTTACATACATATAGAGAATATACATAAACACAAACACAAACACAATGATGATGATTAGCTTGTGAGAGAGAGAGAGAGAAGTAAACAACTAACATGAGCTGATTTTCAGAGTACTTGGTGAGGGATTCTAGAGCATCAGTCCAAGGAGGGCTCTTGTCCAAGCAGCATCTCACAGTGTAGATTGTTGCTGCAGCCCACAAAGAAGGATGGAACCTTGCAGTGTCAAGATGCACCATACCCAACTCAGATAGATAGTGAACCATGTCCTCCACCTACACCGCACAAAACCAAACACAAGTAAATGGAAAATTGTCTCACATTTTGGATCAATGACAAGAACATTCATATGAATTGAGAAAACTCACTTCTGGGTCGGATCTTGAAGCTTCGATGAACTTGAGAAGATACTCATATTGTGTTTTGTCTCCCACACCATTTTCCAACTCTTGCAAACTGGTTTTCTCCATCTTTAGAATCTTCTTTTTGCTGCAGATGTTTTTGCTGGAGAAACTGTTTGTGACGGACATCAGATAATCGACATCAACAGTATCTTCGTCAAGGTATCTCCACGCAGTGAGTAAAGCACCAAGACCGAGATTATGTAGATCACTTGCAGGCAGAGGATGTCTAAGCAAGGAGTAATCGATTAGTCTGACGGTGAGATAAAGAATCTCAGGGTCTAACTCAAGCTCCACATGAAGTGAAACAATAAAGTCGATGAGAGTTGATCTCTTCTCCTCGTTAATGTCACACTGGATGCCAATATATCTATCACTAGGTTCAGTCCTAGTCTCATTCTGCAATAGAGAACGAAGCAACAAATTAAAGAAAGATTCACAGAGATGACTCACTCAACATAGCGATTATGTGAGTGTAACATACCTCATCTACTCTGAACTCAAATCCGTCTTCGTCATCTAGAGCCATCGTTTCCCCTTTGCCCCTAAAATCAAAGCAGATGAATTTCTAAAACCTAATTCTGAATCCGGAATGTCAAATACGCAAATGAATCAATAATAACCTGAGGCGTTGAATCTCAGACGGCGGGATTTTCGAGACAAGATCCCTTAGGGCATCTCCAACTCCAACCATAACTCTATTTTGATGCTACGAGTAGATCAGACGCCGGTATGACTCTCCACTCGCAAGTCTTCACAATTGACGACTTAACGCCACCGTCACAATAACGTCCTCCTTACACATTTGTTATTAAATATTTTTTTGGGGTCCATTAAATTTTTCAAAACATCTAATTGTCCCTCTTAACTTTTGTACTTGTCAAATTTAAACCCAAACCAACAAATCTCTCAAAAGTTTCCAAAATTTTTGTGATACCAAATCCAAAAAAGAGTTTTTATTTAACTGAATTATCTACAACTAGTATCGTTCCATGATCAAAACCACTGTAATTGTCTTCTGGATACATTGTCCCATTCCATCTCATTTGATTGGTTTTAGCCTTCACTTTGATAAGAATATCTAAACGGTCTCGTATTATAACTGCGCCTTCTGGTCTAAGAATCCTCTGCATCTCCAAGAGTATATCAACAATGTCACATCTACAACAAAAGAAAGAAACCATTTACACATTGATTACAAAATGTAAATCAAAGTTTTCAAGATACAGACGGATCTTACTTGTCCAAGTACAAACTGAACACACCATTAGCATGTATCAGATCATAGGTTCGAGGGTATGTAGAGAAAGCTTCACACCTACAATAATCGAAAAGAAGCTATAAGAGAGGTTGAATTAGATAATATCAGAGACGTTTTGAGTGATTTACCAGTTCATGTAAGTTCCAATGAGACCGCGATCATACACAACACCGAGTGTGTTCGGTTTAAGATCAAACAGAACCACATTCATAACCCACATTGGGTACTTGTTCAAGGCTGCAGCAAAACCACCTAATCCAGCGTTCATATCAATGATGTTTCTATATTTTCCATTGCTGAGAAACTTTAACTTGGTGTCATAGTACAAAACTCTTCTTTGCCACAGGTTTGTGTCAGCTTTGAAGCTGGCAATAGTTTTTCCCAGTATAGACCCGGTTTTGATTCGCCGAGGCGCGTGATTTAGTCTCTCAGGCCAGTTTCTGAGAACGGTCTTGTGTGTGTCGTTGACATCTGGAAGAGGAGTGATGCACGGCTCCATCTCTTTGTACCTATTGTTAAAAAAAGATCCAACCGAATCAAGCTTCAGCTTCTGAAGATGCAGAGCAAATTAGATTTGGGGAAAGTAAAGTCACCACGCAGCGTCAGGGTCACTAGAAGAGCAGAATCCAGGAAACTTAAGAGCTTGTAGTCTTTGTCTACACTGCAAATGATTAGAAGGCTTTCTCCAGATGACAACTGGGTAATTTTCAGCAATCTTCTCCCAACAAAGTCTTCTAAAAACATCATTTAGTTGCTCCATCTGGTTCTGCAACTCCTTGGAATCTCTCTTCTGGTTCTTGGATTTAACCCTTGATGCTACTGGTGGTCCAGACAACACCCAGTATCCCTCAGGACGTAGAACACGATCCACCTCCATCAAGTAAAGCCCATCTGGATAAAAAGTTCTCTCTTTCAGTATCGGAAGCAGCGTAATTCAAGCAAGCGGTCCAAAACACAGTGAACTAAATCAGATAAACAGGTGAATTTAAATACACACATTACCATAGGCAGTCCAATTGACAAGGCATCTAGAACAGTGGACCATGTCGAAAGACCTCGAAGGGTAAGGCAGCTTATAAGTGCTTAGAACACCGAGCATAGCAGGGAGTCCACGTTCTAATGCAAACTGAACTTGAGCCTCGTGTATATCCCTCGGTGCAATGGACATTGTCAAAATGTTATAGTTCAGCAAAAAGGCTCCAAAACTCGCTACCTGACATTTCGAGTTCAACAAAACACATATGAAATCCATCATAAAAAGTACTAATACTGCAGTCAAATATCAAGATCAATCAAGTTCTGGTGTCTATTAATGTAACTGAACTCACTCCACATCCAATATCGAGAACAGTCCTGATACTCCCAGAAGCCAAAGGCAAATTACTCAGAATCACATCAACATAGTCCTTCACACCACTGGGAAAGGAAGTCCCACCTCCTGGGAAAACAAAACGGTCTCCTTCAAGCCTAACCCAATTTTGAGTCTTTTTCAACTCAGCTAGCCTCTTGAATGGTACGTTCTTGAACCAAGCATATTTTCTACTCTCAGGCCATGGAAAAGGCGTTTTGTAGCCAGTGGGCTTTGGGACCAAACACCTGAACTTCTCTTGAGCTAAGTCAGGACAGTGCCTCTCTCTCCGATAGTGCCTCTCAATGCTGTACTGTCGTGCCGTTGACGGGTCATGGCAAGGCAAATAGTTGGTGAAGTTCTTGGGACAGAGTGGAAAGTAAGATGATGATGATAAGGATGATGATGGTGGTGTTGGTGGTAGTAGAAGTGGTGATGGTGATTGGTTTTTTGAAGTTTCTGGAAGGGAGGCGTAATGGGAAATGGAAGGTACCTGAAGCTGTGGAGGATGGTGAGGATCTTGGGAAGAGATGGTGATGGTTTTGACAGTGGTGAAGATGTAATAGAGAGAGAAGAATAAGACTGGAGTGAAGAAGAAGAATAGACGCTTAGGACATAGCTTTGGTAAGTGTTGTTGTGATGGATTCATCTTCTTTTTTGTTTGCAATTAGGTTTCAAAAGTTTCCAGAGCTGCAGAGAGAGAGGACAGTGATGTGAAGTATTATTACTTTAGTTAAGAAGTCAGACTCACCTCTTTTTCTGAATTGGAATCTTCAACTGTACTTGTCTTTATTAGTGGCCCCCAGATGGATTTCTGAGATATTAGCACTCATTTTCTAATAATAGAAATTAGTATTAACAATAATAGTATATTTACAGAGGAGGATTGGTACAAAAGTCAAAAGATTAAGAAATATATTAGAGTAGGGTACATAAGGGAAGATCTAAAGCAAAATCTTGCGAGACTAGAATGCTTCTGTAGTCATCAAAGGTTGTTCCTTTCTACGACGAGCTAAGAAAAAAAGACTAGAGCTTCATTTTAGCATCAACGTTGAACAATATTGTCCCTTGAAATAAACTTGTCCCCATGTAAAGTAATCTTCCAGCAGTCGAGTTGGATGATGAAGACAGAGAGCTTCTTGGGTACAACTGTATCAGATTGTTCACAGTAACTAAGTTAAGCCTTGAGGCTTGGGAAGTGAACGATTTTGATATTTATCGCAAATATATTGGTGAAAAAAGCTTCAAGATACCTCGAAATTTGTCTTCTCTTGTGATTATTCCAAATGTTTCGGATGTCTCGCGCACCATTATGCCTTGTACACCAGTGAATGATGCTATCTTGCACTCAGCAACTGTCACAAGTAAAATAGGTTCCTATGATTAGAAGGGACAAGTTACAATATGGAAAAAGATCGATCCTAATACTACAGATTTGTGAAAGAATGAAGGATTACCAAACATGAAAGCACCGTGAAGATCTGCTGAGAGAAGAGTTAAAGATAATTGAATCTTCCTGCAAAAAGTAGATTGTCTAAGAATGATGAACAAGCTTAAAATGATTGTGTATTCATCCTTATAGAAAGCACATAGTTTGAATTAGTATCTTGGTAATCAGATAAGTAGCTTACCCGGTCACCTTGATGAGTTTCATCATGTAACTTTCCCACATACCATGCATTGGCTTAAACAAATCAAACCTGCACTCAAAACACAAGTGAATCAGTAAATACTTAAAGTTTGTTAAGAATACAAAAATAATAGAATCAGATGCATTGGCTAAGCCAGTTCAATCTCTATGACAGCAGAAAAGAACTCACTTTTGGAGATCTTTAGGCATATGCAAAGCACCAGATTTCTTGAGTTGCTTCATAGACATACGGCTTTTAGAACGTTTTGAATCCTTTTGTGATGCCTTTTTAGAACCAGAGGCTGAAGAACGTGACTGTACAAAGTTATCAAGGAGGATATAGTTGTCCAGCTTCACACTTTTAGTACTTTGCAAGTACTTTTGAGCAGAGTCACCGCTTCGAAGAAGGTTATGCAAAACCTTGTCTACTATAGTTCCCTTTGCACTAGAAAACTGAATCACCAAAAAAACATATCGAGCAATCATTTCTCAGCTCACACAGAAGAAGATAGTGGTTCGATTTCCTCAAGAATATACCTTAACATTGGTTGCCAGCAAATTCTCATCAACGGGATGGGACAATCTTGTATATGCAACAGAATCATCATCCTTGGGATCTACTACAAAACCAAATTCCCATCACAATCAGATTTCAATAAAGATTTGCTAGAGAGAATCATTCTTCTTTTATACTCAACTATCAAACCTTTTTTAATCGACGTCTTTGAGGGAGTAGGCAGTGAATCAGCTTGATGTGATTCTTTGATAGAGACATCTACATCAGAAGTTCCCTTCTTCTCTTTCTCATTCTTCTTCTGTTGTTGTTGAAGAAGCTGAGCTTTCGCAACAGCAAGCCTTCGTTCCATTGCAGCCATTGCCCATCTTGCCTGATCATGCACAACCGTCTCTGTACCCATTGCAGCTAGATAGCAACTAACCTAGTCTCTGTAATTCACACCCGGAACAGGTGTAAAGCGCAAATCTTACTACGAAAATCCATCAATTTATATATACCGGAGCGAGAACTAAGCAACTACGTTATATGTGAGTTTAAGAAATTGAAATAAGAACTAGGAATTAAGAAAGCTAAGTGTCAGACGTCATTACTAATTCAATCAGTCCAATATAGTAAAATTATACCAAACCTCATAGAATTCAATCCAAAAGGCAAAAACTAAGAATCTAGAAAGCTCAATTTTTTGATGCAATTAACCAAAGGCAAAACCCAATCAAACCAAAAAGTTGAGAACAACAGAAACGAAGTCGAATAGATGCTTACGGATCGACGAATCAAATATGGACGGAACTGAGATCAACGACTCACGGCGAGGCTAAGAGAGGAGCAGCGAAAAAAACTTTTTATTTGAAGTCGGCCGCTGCTGTACAAAAGAGATACTGTATATTTCGACGATAGAAGATAATCACGTGAACCCTAATAAAAGCTCACGTGACATGGTCTCTCTTTTTTCAGTTATTAAATCTGGTTCGGTCTGGTTCTCAATCTTACACCTGAAAGCTGTTTCGGTTTGTCCAACTTCTTTTCCTTTTGATCATCAATTTCTGTTTTTCTCTTTTACCGAATAGAATTCTTCAATGGCGGCACTAAGCTTTTGCAGCTCTTCTCCTCCTCGAATTCTTCACAAACAATCCAAATCGAGCTTTTTCCCTTCTGACTCTTCTTCTTTCACACAAACCGTCGGAGAATTATCTGCGAAACCCATCTCTGTCTCGAGACGATTTCGTGTCGCCATTAACTCCACCGCAGTTTCCGATGAATCGGGAAACGCAAAACTACCATCTTCTCCGGAGAAGAAGCTAAGGGATATTCTACAATCCCCTGGTGTTCTTCAGGGTCCCTGTTGCTTCGATGCTCTTAGTGCCAAACTCATCGAACGAGCTGGGTTTCCTTACTGTATCACCTCTGGTAATAATTTATAAATCGATCATTGATGAATTTTGCTATACCAGTTCTTCACAATTTGTATCTGGTTATTGTGAATTCGATCTTCTACTGTTGTTGATTGTGTTCTGCTTAAAGTTCAAGACTTTACAGTTTTATAGCTTCTCTGAATCAGATAAGAAAGAAGTTTTTTTTTTGGTTGATATCTGTCTATGCCAATAGGGTTCTCAATTTCAGCGGCTCGGCTTGGTTTACCGAATAAAGGTCTAATTTCGTATGGAGAAATGTTTGATCAAGGTCAACAAATTACTCAATCTGTATCAATTCCGGTGATTGGAGACGGTGGCAATGGATTCGGTAATGCCATGAATGTTAAGAGAACCGTCAAAGGATATATCAAAGCTGGCTTCGCAGGAATTATCATCAATGATCAGGTTTGTTGTGATGATACTAAGAGTGAGAGAAGAGTGGTTTCTAGGGAGGAAGCAGTGATGCGTATTAAAGCTGCGGTTGATGCGCGTAGAGAGTGTGGTTCCGACATTGTCATTGTAGCTCAAACTGATTCCCGAGAAGCGATATCTCTGGAGGAATCGCTCGTTAGGGCAAGAGCTTTTACAGATGCTGGAGCAGATGTTCTCTCCGTTGATTCTCTTGTTTCTAGGGAAGAGATGAAAACATTCTGCAATGTCTATCCACTAGTTCCTAAATTGGTAACTTAACCTTTACGCCGGAAACTACTCTTCTCTATCTTGATATATACCCGGGAGATATGAAGATACATTTGTGCGGTCTTTGTGTAGGCTAATATGCTAGAAAGTGGAGGGAAAGTTCCGATACTAAACCCGCTTGAGCTAGAAGAGATTGGATATAAGCTAGTGGCGTATCCAATTTCATTGATTGGAGTATCTATTCAAGCAATGCAGGTCACAGTCTTTCACTCTTTCTGTTTCTGCCAATATTGTGTCACTTCACTGGTGGCAAAGAGACTTAAGAACTATGTGGAACACTTGCAGGACGCTCTGTTGGCTATCAAGGGTGGTCGAATTCCTCCACCAGGAAGCATGGCGTCTGTAGAAGAAATCGAAGAGATTCTTGGTTTTGACACATACCAGGAGGAAGAGAAGCGGTACGCTACCTCCTCATCAGATAGAGGTGAGACATGAAACTTTTCAGTTGTATCATCTTTGGGAAATATCAAATCAATAACTAAATCTGTTTTTATCCTTTTCAAGAAGCAAGCAGCAGTAGCGTCTATGGTAATCAACGGGTGGCTCAAGATGATCCAGAACAGAGAGAGGACCCGATTGTTGAAGTCATAACACCTGAGGTTTATAATGAACCAAGAAACCCCTTTTCACGGATCTGGTCACGATCCTTAAGAATCAAAATCATCGGACGCGATGGGTTTGAGAAACTCGATGTCAGAATTCCGGTAAGTCCACTTCCGAGGACCATTTTTCATGTTTTATCTGAAATGATTCAAAACTTGTCTTATGGTTGGAACAGGCCGGATTCTTGGAAGGTGTCACAAACATTGTTCCAGGTATTCAAAAACTCAAGTCTTCTTTTTTCTGTTTCAGTTTTCTTAGGCATAGTTATCGACAGACCCTAAAATTTTGCAGCTTTAGGAGGCGTGAACTTGAAGCAATTGATGGACGATGCAGCCGATGAGGTCGGAGGGAAACTTTTGTTAGATTTTAAAGACACTGCTGGTGACAGAATCCAAGTTTTTCTGGAATGACACACATGTAGTGAAGACAAGGTAAATACAGTCGAGAAACATTCAAAAAGAGAAAACAAAATGACAAGATTTTATTTGTTCCGTGGATGAAAAATGTTTTACACATCTTCAAAATAAAGAAACAGAAGTAAATGTGTATATATCAAATTATATGCATATAACAAAAAGGGCAGACCCGAGCAAGGTTTGCCACTCTCACCGGTACAAATTTCACAACAAGCTCTCAATTTGGTCCATACCAGAAAAAATAAAAATGAATGATGACTGAAGATTAAGGCAAGAACAAACAGAGAAGAAAATCCGTGGAGCCGTGTAGCCGGGATGAATAATGTAACCTGAGTACTTCCGTGAAGCGGCTGGCCAATCTGTCTACTTTTATCGACTGATATTACATATCCCAGAGTAAAGGAAAAGCACAGACGAGCGGATTCTTGATTATACAAATGAAGTCAAGTGCGTAATGCTTGGCTTGATCTTACCGGTATCCACCACCGTAGGATTGTTGAGGGTTGTAACCACCTTGACCCATCATGGGATTGTAGTTGTTGCCAGACATGTTTGGGCCAGGGACCATCCCTGGGTTTTGTGGTTGCATCGGATAGCCTTGGCCATATCCTCCCATGTTCATGTTCATGCCGGGTCCCATTCCCATACCCATTGGTTGGTGTTGGTTCATTCCAGCCCCCATACCCATACCCATGGGTTGGTTTTGGTTCATAACTCCATAGCTACCAACACCCATTCCTCCGCCCATGGGCATGCCGGAGCCTGTCATTGGATTAGGTGGAGGCCTCATAGCAGTTGCACCAGAACGCCCTAAGCCAGTGCCTGATCCCATAGCTTTACCCATGTTGATAGTCGATGTTGCTGGTGTGTTTGTTGGTTTCTCCAGCCGTTTCTCTCTCCTGTTGATCGCCTCGAAGTCAACTCCTATGTCTGCCAATGGATTTGTTTTAGCTGCGCATAAGTAGAACAGCAAAAACAATGTTAGAAAGTTTGCTGAAAACTTTTTTGTTTTTTAAATGGTTTGGCGAAATCTATCTTACATCCAGATATGTTAAAGTTAACAAGCCCCCTGCTCAACGTGTCTGCCCAGACTGATGATTTTGGCTCAAACTTTTTCTGAGGCGGGCGAACAATCTCAATTGCTCCTGTTAAAGGCGTGAGATCTGGATGAGATGATGATGACGTCAAGGAGTTCGGCGCAGCTTGTGAAAACATGTCTCCCATGACATTGTTGTTCCCTTGCAGAGTAACAGGCCCGGATTGAGTTCGTTGTGGACCATGGGAAGGTGGCATTCCATGACCTTGGTGTGCTATGAACTGACCAGCTGGTCCACTTGGGTTAGAGTAAGGAGTTTGTGAGCCCGGCTGGTGCATGAAGCCTCCACTGTTAAATGGCATGGCTCCAGTCATATTTTGAGAATGAGGAACCATGTTATATGGTTGAACAGCTTGTCCAAATGGAGTTTGTCCGGGCATGTTTGGAGCTGTAGATACCGGCGGCTGAGAATGAAAGCCCTCGTACATGTTGTTTCCACTGGGAGGAAACTGAGATGTTGGTATTGAAGGACCCGATTGTACTGGAGGTCCAGATGGTGGAAGAATGCCAGCAAGAACATCTATACCACTCTGAGATGTAGCAAACTGCTCTTGAGGAAAACCTGGTGAGTTCGATGGAGGTTGCACATTCTGAGAAGCAGGATCAGGATTGGCAACGGCGGAAAATGAGTCTCCAAAGCCGAAGTTATGAGCAGTATCAGGATGTGAGACCTCTGAAGTGAAGGCTGGAGGTGGTGGCTGGAAAGAAGCTCCAAAATTCTGCTGTGGGATCGAGTCGGTGTCAGTAGAAGTGAAGGCTTTGAAAGGAGAGTCACCAAACGGGTCATCAAATGACTGCATAATCCAAACAACAGTCATCAATAATCATAGGAAACCATCATAATCTTCAGAGTCCAAGCTCAGTGTATATACCTGAGTTGATGGCTGAGATGTAGAAAACGATGGAGCTGGACCAGCGTTTGCTTGTCCATTGGTTTCAACATAGGTAGAATCAGCTGGTACAATGGCCAATGCGTTTGATGAAAATACGTCTGCAAGGGAGCCAAGCAAGTCCATCTCAACACTGTTTGAGGTGGGAGGGGCAGACATAGAAGTCACAGTTGGAGGAGCTGTAACACCATCTGTAGATGCATATGCTGGAGGGCCAGCTGGAAAAGTAAAGAAACACAACGGCCACACTCAGAATAAGCAGAGTTTAATGGGATAGAAATATACCATACAGACATGAGAATACAATCATACACCCTCCAACTAAGCCTTGAAACATTTACTGAAGTAGTTATTGAATAAAGATTTTCTGGTTTAACAATGAACATTAATCTCTATGCTGCCGAGAAGTTTAAAAAACTAAGAAACTATCTCAAGATATAACAAAATAACAACTAAGAATTGCAAGACTTTGAGTATGTTGTACCTGAAAACGCACTGCGTGGATCAAATTCATCGAAAGTCTCAACTTTCTGAGAAGGTGATTCATTAACAAAAGTAGCAGCTTTATTGTCTGTGTTGGTTCCAGTTGGCGGAGGAGCAGCAGCAACTTGTGGGGGAGGAGGAGAAGCAGCTCCTGGAGCAGTAACTTGAGGGGTCTCCCCACCATCCCTGGCATAGAAAGATTCATCAGCACCAATAAAAACCAAGGTAGCTCTCAATTTGCAAAGCAGAAAATTATCACCTTTCACTATATACAGGGCTGCGTGATTCACTGACAGCTTCTTCGTAACTGGGTGGAGCGCCAATATTTTGTTCAGAAAACTTCCTCTGGAGCCCCCCTCTACCATATAATCCCGATAAAAGGTGAGATGAGTTGTCATACAATAAGAAAATGCCGAAACTTCAGCAGAAACATATCAGAAATTACCTCCCATCCTGAGAATTATCATCAGCTCGAGCACCACTGCCCCTACAAAACAAAAAGGAGTGTTTCCATTGAAATTTTAAAATGGTGGGTCCGTATTAATGGAACTAGGCTAAGAAGATGCTCGAAATAGTGCTTTTTAAAATCAAAGACATCTACGCTAGTATTCTTAATAAAAAATATTCTATCCAAATGGAGTTGATAATCTTCAAAATTGTCCCCTTCCTTTTTTCTTTCAGGTATTTAGGCGAGCTAAAACTTAAAATCAAACATACCGTGATGAAGAATGGCCATCATCCTCCCGCTCCCTTTCCGAACTCCTACCTCGTGACCCATATTGGTAGTTATCAACACTTCTGCTCCTTCCCCTGTAATCATCATCCCTATTACCATCTCTCCCATACCGGTCTTCAGAGTCTCTGGAATGACGATCTCCATCACGACTATTTCTATCATCATCTCTGTAACCATATTCTCTTTCTCTTCCATAGCTACTTCGCTCTTCATCCCGGCTTCCGTAATCATATTTATCCCCATATCCGCCTGAAGGCTTATACATCCCACCTGGTGCTGAGCTGCGATACCTGTTGTAAAATTAATGTAGGTTGATATGTTCAGCATATTTTGAATGAACCAAAAGACTTGTCATTTTCTTTTCTCGAGTATAAAAACTTTCAAAATTCAGAAGCTAATACTGCTAAAGGGCCAGCACTACAATTTAATAGAATACTGAGAGGCATGATAGTAATTGTAAGCCACTAGCAACAAGAAATCAAACGAGTGTCCAACGAGACTCACACAGAGAGAAAACTATCCACCAGTTCCAGAAAGATACAATGACAAAGCAAACTTACTTATCTCTGTTAGCAGAAGCCTTCTGTCTGACCTCAGCTATTCTTTCCTTGTCATTCACCAACGCCACCAGGCTCTGTGATTTCTTCCTAACATTGCTTCCTTGATCTCTACCACCGGAATCAATATACTGAAAATCGGACAATGTCTGCCACAAGGAAAATAGACATATATGAGTAAGATAGTCAACTACTGAGATATCGCACAAAAGGATTCTCTTGATGTTGAATACTTCATGTACTCCGGGTGGTCATTACCGAAATTTGATATGCACGTTCTCTAATCTCGTCTATAACACGTTCTGATCCATGACCTACCATGTACTCCAAAACTGTCAAAGCCTGAAGGGGAGAGATAAGAGGTAAGCAACATGAAATACTTTGGTCACTGCTACAGAAATTCAACACGAATTAAGCCAGCAAGACATTAATATTGTTCACCTTATAGACATGCCGCCAGTTTTTCCCGGTGTCGCTAAGGCGTTTCCATATGACCACCATGATCAGCTGGTATTCATGACTGCAATAGAAGTAACATTTTTATAATTCCTGTGCAATGTCAAAAATTACAGCACAATATAGCAGTTGGAAGGTGGTGGTAGTTACTAATTTCTTGAAGCTTGCGCAAGATCAGCAAGAAGTGATCCATGTGGACCCCATGGCTCATTGCTAGTAGCATCTAGAACCTGAATAAACAACATAAAAATATGTTGGACATCTCGCTTTAAATTTGTTTAGCAAGACGATGAATGCAACCAAGATAAGCTCTCTATTTATATTTTTTTCAAAAACCGTTTACAAACAAATAATGAAATTGATCAACTCAAGCATAACAATCAAAAACAGTATCTAAATCAACAAAAACAGAAGAGGATCCTTTACCTTCTGTTCAACTCCAGGAACTTTGAGCACTTTCTTGTTGACCTCTCTCTTACTGAATAAATGGAACATAAAATCAAGCATCCCGTCAATGAAAAACAAATAAACCACACACAAATTGACATTGAGAATATCATTTATTCTTACAGGTCTCTGACAGTTTGGCCGAAGACTTTCTTCATCTTCGTATGTGTTCCAGGAACAAGAGTATCTTAAACAAATATATTAAGCACCTTCTATGGAGTCTGTCTGTTGTATAACTAGTATGAGCAGCTTTATCTGTTAGCGTTCAAAACAAAGATATATATCACCACAAACATGTATAGAACAAAAAGAAACAGACTTCATCCACAATGAATCAATCTTCAGCATAACCTCACATTTCAATTACACAATCGTAAGAGCAAATACATGAAAATAATTAAATTGAGAAACGGCCACAAATCAATCAGCCATGATCGAATACATAAACAATCTCAAGGAAGTGAAAATCCCCAGCTCGCAACAAAATTTCCGAATTTTGCCAAATCAAAGGCATAAAAGAAGAAGTCAAATCAACAAAATCCGAGTCCTAAGCAAACTAAAATTCAAACGGTAACAATCAAAATCGAATAAAAAGGGAAGATTCACATTCAAAAACGCAGCTCACAAAGATCTTTAAGCTAATAACATCCCTAAATAAATGTCCACAATATAGAATCGCATCCAACAAGATCGAAAAAAATCAACCGGAAATTTCAAAATGGAAACAATAGATCTAAGAAAATCCTAAGAAAAATAAAAATGGATGAACAAAAAAAAAACAGGAATAAAAGAGCTTTAGATCGTACCTGCAGAAATGTAAAATTTGACCAGAATCGGATCGTGGATCTGTGAAGACACAGATAAAAAGAGGAAGAAGAAGAAACGCTTTTGCAAGCTTGTGTGATCTCTCTATCTTTTGAAGGTGGAGGAGATTGTCTCTTGTCTCTTTTCTGCGTTTAGCTTTCGCACTTTGCCTCCTCTCTCTACAAAATTCCGGTGTTAGAGAGAGAGAGAGAGGGGAAAACAGCAGCCAAATGGGAAAATTCAACAGATAAATAAATAAATATATAAAATGAAACTAGTAAGAAAAAAAAATGAAAGTATGTAGAATAATAATAAGACAGCGCAACTAAACACGGAGAATATTAAGGGCTCCAAATCATATAATGTTGGTTTTTTGTCATTTGAATATCACAGCTGTTTCTTCTTCATCTTCGTCTACTATTTTTATTTAAGAAAAAAAAACATAATTATTACTATGGTCTAAGCACGTTTTATAAAGTTTCTATTCTCATATACAGCTTGGAAATGAGAAGATACAATATGCTTTATTCCAACTTTTTTTGTGACAAATATGCTTTATGTCTAGTGGAGTTGGAAGCTACTAGACCTTTTATATGAAAATCAAGAACAAAGTTGTCTTTATTAGCTTCATTAAATTTAACTTATCATTATCAAAATTATTTTGATAAACAAGTTTTGTAAATACTTTTGGGGTGATTTATCAAAATCAACTTACAAAATAAAGGTACAGGTGTTGTTGCCAAACAAACACAAAATGACTGTGACCAAAAACTTGGAGGCAAATTACCAAATACGTTTAGTCAATGGGCCTCAAATCAGCTAATGATATCCCAAAGCCCAAATTACAACCACTCCACTTTTTTCGAACCAATTCTTTAACACTTGGTTTTCATATGCTTCTGGTTCCATGTTTCGATTAAACAAGTATATAAACTAAAATATAACTTTTATATGAATTCATTTCAACAGGTTTAAATTTTATTTCAGAATGGTTTCTTGGCTCCGATTAGGTTTTGTATTTAGCATATAGTATTGCTCAATATAAGAAAAATATAATTAAAAACAAAAAGAATAGGTGGGAATTAGTTGAATGAAAGTGATTCTCTGACGTATTACATAACATAGCACAAATGAGATCGAAGAGATGTGTTACATCCACTTTCCCACCTTTTGAAGCAATGATAACTTTTTCTGTACGAACAGATCCAAACGATGTCAAAAGAATGTCTTTAACTTTGTCGTTGGAACTACTTTTGTTCTTTTGGAACTATGTTTTAAGATAGAAAATGCGATGACTGTATATCGAATAATCGATAGAAAGAAGAAACTGGAACTTTGTTTTATATGCTAACAACTCTTTCATTACATTAACGGAAGAATAACAAAATAGAAAATGTATGCACAACAATTAAATTACCAGAACCCATTTTTTTTTTCACTTACAACAAAAGCGAACAAAGAAGAGTATGATACGATCTAAAAGGGTCTTGGAAACAATTTGACTTGATGAAGACGCAAAGATAATGATGCACAAGTGGAAGATGAGCGACATTGAAGAAGAGGAAGTGATGTGGATCGTTGTTATAGATGTTTTGTTTCTGATTTCCACGCCACGATCCTTATTTGGTTCACTTCTTCTTCTCTTTGACTTTGACCCTTCCTTTATTTCATTTTTTAAAAGAAAACCTGTGTGAAGAAGAAGTTGAGATTTTATTTAGGGGACAATTATTAGAACGGATAATGGAGTAAGTTAAAAGTATAGGATTGTTGGACTTACTTGAATAATTGGGAAATTTTGTTGAATTTGACGAGCCTAGTAATGTGTGGGAGGTGGGGGAGAAGCGTAGATGTAAACGGGAGGTGGGGAAGATTTTACCGGTGGTGGAGGCGAGCTGTAAAGGTATGGTGGTGGTGGGGATTTCACTGGTGGAGGTGGTGAGGTGTAATGGTATGGTGGAGGAGGAGACTTGACTGGAGGTGGTGGTGAGCTGTAATGGTATGGTGGAGGAGGAGATTTGACTGGAGGAGGTGGTGAATGGTAGTAGTATGGTGGTGGTGGAGATTTCACCGGTGGGGGTGGTGAATGGTAGTAGTAAGGTGGAGGAGGAGACTTCACCGGAGGGGGTGGTGAATGGTAGTAGTATGGGGGAGGAGGGGATTTCACCGGAGGAGGTGGTGAATGGTAGTAGTATGGAGGAGGAGGAGACTTCACCGGAGGAGGTGGTGAATGGTAGTAGTATGGAGGAGGAGGGGATTTGACCGGAGGGGGTGGTGAATGGTAGTAGTATGGGGGAGGAGGAGATTTCACTGGAGGAGGTGGTGAATGGTAGTAGTATGGGGGAGGAGGGGACTTCACCGGAGGAGGTGGTGAATGGTAGTAGTATGGGGGAGGAGGAGATTTGACCGGAGGGGGTGGTGAATGGTAGTAGTATGGGGGAGGAGGAGACTTCACCGGAGGAGGTGGTGAATGGTAGTAGTATGGGGGAGGAGGGGATTTGACTGGAGGGGGTGGTGAATGGTAGTAGTATGGGGGAGGAGGAGACTTCACCGGAGGAGGTGGTGAATGGTAGTAGTATGGAGGAGGAGTAGATTTGACCGGAGGGGGTGGAGAATGGTAGTAGTATGGGGGAGGAGGAGATTTGACCGGAGGGGGTGGAGAATGGTAGTAGTATGGGGGAGGAGGAGATTTGACCGGAGGAGGTGGTGAATGGTAGTAGTATGGAGGAGGAGGAGATTTGACCGGAGGGGGTGGAGAATGGTAGTAGTATGGGGGAGGAGGAGATTTGACCGGAGGGGGTGGAGAATGGTAGTAGTATGGGGGAGGAGGAGATTTGACCGGAGGAGGTGGTGAATGATAATAGTATGGGGGAGGAGGAGACTTCACCGGAGGAGGTGGTGAATGGTAGTAGTATGGAGGAGGAGGAGATTTGACCGGAGGGGGTGGAGAATGGTAATAGTATGGCGTAGGACTGTGAGTTGGAGGTGGTGGTGACTTGTAAACATAGGTTGGGGTTGGTGGTGGTGGTGACTTGTAGACATAAATCGGGGTAGGAGGAGGCGGTGACTTGTAGACATAAGTCGGGGTTGGTGGTGGGGGGGATTTGTATACGTATGTCGGAGTTGGTGGCGGTGGAGACTTGTATACATAAGTAGGAGTGGGCGGTGGTGGAGACTTGTAGACATAGGTCGGGGTAGGAGGAGGCGGCGACTTGTAGACATATGTTGGAGTCGGTGGTGGTGGAGACTTGTAAACATATGTTGGGGTTGGCGGTGGTGGAGACTTGTATACATAAGTAGGAGTTGGCGGTGGTGGAGACTTGTAGACATAGGTCGGGGTAGGAGGAGGCGGCGACTTGTAAACGTATGTTGGAGTCGGTGGTGGTGGAGACTTGTAAACATATGTTGGGGTTGGCGGTGGTGGAGACTTGTATACATAAGTAGGAGTGGGCGGTGGTGGAGACTTGTAGACATAGGTCGGGGTAGGAGGAGGTGGCGACTTGTAGACGTATGTTGGAGTCGGTGGTGGTGGAGACTTGTAAACATATGTTGGGGTTGGCGGTGGTGGTGACTTGTAGACATAAGTCGGTGTTGGTGGTGGAGGAGACTTGTAGACATATGTGGGAGTTGGAGGAGGAGGTGACTTGTAGACATATGTTGGGGTTGGAGGAGGAGGCGACTTGTAGACGTAAGTCGGAGTTGGCGGTGGTGGAGATTTGTAGACGTAGGTTGGAGCCGGTGGTGGTGGAGACTTGTAGTAGTAAACCGGAGATGGTGGTGGTGGAGACTTGTAGTAGTAAGGAGGATGATAAGGAGCCGGTTTGTGGCATTCTCCGTAAGGCTTCTTTGGTGCATAAGCAAAGGACTTAGCATAAAGCACAACCTCGTACTTTGTCTTAGATTTCACATGAAGTTTAGCACCCTTGTTACCCCAATGGTAATCTGTCGGAATGTTACATGGCGAGCCCTTAGGCGGCGCGTGAAGCTTGGCCGTACAGACTTCGCCACCGTATTTAAGGTAGTTGTATCCTTTAACGGTGATTGCGTATTTACCGTTGTTCTTGGTCTTTCCATATGCCTTAACCGTCTTGTCACCGGCCTTACAAGTCACTTCCACAACAGCACCTAAATGACAAAAATAAATTTATTTAAATTTTAAAAATTATCTTATGTCCTTTTAGTTGGTATCTACAAAATCGATTTTGCTTGTTCGATCTCTTTGGATTGTTTAAGTCAATAACAGATTCTTGTCTTTTTCTTGACTTAATCGTTTTCTTTTTTCCACTAATTAAATAATCTATACTACATGCAACCACCACTTAACAATACATATATGCTACTTATTTAAATGCTAAAAGCATATAACTAATCATCCTATGATCAACATATTAATTAACATATATTCTCTAGTTAACTAAGGATTTTGCTAATATTAAAAATTAATTATTGAACACATGGAAGGCAGAATTTACCTTGGAGATGCTTCTTATCATGAGACTTTTTGGGGTGAGTCCAGTCATAACATCTGTAACAATACACTTTACCAACAACTTTGAAGACAAGTGGATGTGGGTGAGGGTGAGGGTATGACACCGGAGGTGGTGGTGATGAGTAATAGTACGGTGGGGAGTATGACTTTGGTGGTGGTGGTGGTGATGAGTATACGTATGGTGGAGGGTAAGATTTTGGTGGTGGTGGTGATGAGTATACGTACGGTGGAGGGTAAGATTTTGGTGGTGGCGGTGATGAGTATACATATGGTGGAGGGTAAGACTTTGGTGGTGGTGGAGATGAGTAATAGTAAGGTGGTGGAGGATATTTCACTGGAGGAGGTGGTGAGTGGTAGTAGTACGGTGGTGGAGGAGACTTAACCGGAGGGGGAGGAGAGTGGTAGTAGTAAGGAGGAGGAGGGGATTTTACCGGAGGAGGTGGAGAGTGATAGTAGTATGGTGGTGGTGGAGACTTAACCGGAGGAGGTGGGGAGTGATAGTAGTATGGTGGTGGTGGAGACTTAACCGGAGGAGGGGGGGAGTGGTAGTAGTATGGTGGTGGTGGAGACTTAACCGGAGGAGGGGGGGAGTGGTAGTAGTATGGTGGTGGAGGAGACTTAACCGGAGGGGGTGGGGAGTGGTAGTAGTATGGAGGAGGAGGAGACTTCACCGGAGGGGGTGGTGAATGGTAGTAGTATGGGGGAGGAGGAGACTTCACCGGAGGGGGTGGTGAATGGTAGTAGTATGGGGGAGGAGGAGACTTCACGGGAGGAGGTGGTGAGTGGTAGTAGTATGGTGGTGGTGGAGATTTCACTGGAGGGGGTGGTGAGTGGTAATAATACGGTGGTGGAGGAGACTTCACCGGAGGAGGTGGAGAATGGTAGTAATACGGTGGTGGAGGAGACTTCACCGGAGGAGGAGGAGAGCTGTAAACATAAGGAGGGGGAGGGGATTTCACTGGCGGCGGCGGTGAATGATAGTAATACGGTGGTGGAGGAGACTTAACTGGAGGTGGTGGTGATTTATATTCATAAGGAGGTGGAGGAGGTGGAGATTTATACTCGTACGGTGGTGGAGGAGAACTATAGTAATAAGGTTCGGTAGCCATAGCCGAGCCAACGAGTAACGCCAACATGGCCACTACCCATTGAGCCTTGGCATGACTCCATGCCGGAGTCGCCATTCTTCACCGGATAATGTTCAGTCTTGGCTACGACTATTTTCTCCAAATTATTAAAGAAGAAAAAATTGGAGAAAATGTTTTTATTTTTGAGGAAAGATGAAGAAGAAGTGATTGATTGTGTTTCTGCATGGAAAAGAGTTGTTTTTATAGTGAAAAAAGTAGTCGTTGGAGGTGGGCTTTGTTCTTTAGGGACTAATTCAATATCTTCGTTTTTTTCTTCTATAGTTTTGTTATTTTAATTTCGCTATTAGCTGGCAATTATTGGTTTTTCTTAGTTTTATAATAAACAAGATAATAGATCAGGAAATTTCCACTGTGTGAGAAAACTAATCTTCAACCACCAGATTGAAATAAAACCAAACTAATTCTAATTGAAAATCATACACAGATATTTTAAAAAATAGATGCTACTATTGAATGCTAGTTAAGCTATGTTAATCACGATGACATCTACCACAATCATTTTCGATTATATAATTTCTTTTTTATTTACCGACATTCTGTATATGTTAAAGTTGCGTATAAATCACATATATACAGTCAACAGAAAGCTATCACTTATTTCAAAAATAAATGATTACACGAAATCTATAAAAATACTTGTTGGTGCGCGAAAATTATGACAAGAGGACCACAAAATTTCCGATCATGCATATTACAATGTGGTGCCAGAACGTTCCTAATTTTTTCAAAGTCATAAACTTAGAAACTACAAATATAAACTACAAAAACACTTAAATGCTTGTGACAAAAAAACATCATATATAGAAAGATAATTAGAACCGTAAGAAGCAAATAAATGTTCAGAAAAAGGATGATTATGAGAGTAAAGTCAAATGTCTTAAAATGACTTACATAAGAAAACTACACGATCAATAGGAAGACAGCTGTATTTTGAAGACGAAACCAAGTATAGTACAAAGTTCAATTAAACTAAACGACTTTGATTTGTGACATAAAATGTGATTTTAATATAATGCGAGGTCGCGTGTTGTGACTCGATCGGTGTATGATACCGCGTCGACTCGCTTCACACTTATCGACTGTAATAATAGTATAACATAACCATAGAGCTAAAATTTTAGTTCCGTTTAGAATTTAAATTGTGTCATATAATTGACTATTCATTTTTTTCCTTCGTTTACTCGTATAGATCGTAGAATTTCCCAATGTATGTATATGACGACATATAACAATAGAGTGCATGTGAACTCTCAATTATGAGAAATATAATCGTGACAAAAGAAGATATAGCATGTGGAATGAAACTTAGTGGCATATTGCAGGCTTTTGCGTGGTCGTACAATTTGAGAGCTAGCTAATACGGGGCTAAAAGTATAGTAATAACGTAAACAGAGTAATTTTAACCTTTTTTACTCGTATTTTTTATACATTTAATTAATACAGTTTTATACATAATGGTATTTACTATTATGGCACATGACAATTTACTACACGAACCACCGCCACAAGAGATTTGAAGAAAAGGACTACCACATGAGAAATGAATATCATGACCTAATCAACATTTAATTGCAATTCATAATTCAAACTACTAAATCAAATTATTCTTGTGTTTCAGATTGGGAAATTCTGCTGTAACACACAAACACACAAATTTTTATGTCTATAAGGACAAGAAAAGAAAGAATTAAAGATGAACAATAAAGGCGGAAGTAATTACGAAATTGCAAGCATAAATGTAGGTTGAATTTTAAATCATGCAAAGAAATGATAATTTATGTCGTGAAAAAGTATAACTATTAAAAAAAAAAAACAGGTATAATTATCTATGTTTCCCAAAGAAGGAGCAGAAAAATTGTTCTTCTGTTTATTTCGCTCCCACCACTTGTATATCTCAAACTTCCTCAGATTTTGAGTGCCCATCAATAATCATATACTTCTCCTTACAAAAATCATATACATGCTGGAATTTTTTAAACAAAAAAAAAAAGTTATAGACTGGTCAATTAGTTTGTTCGAATAATTCTTGTATTATACAAGTTGTATATATGATCAACATTTGGGATGGGAATCCTGATGTTCCGATTTATACTTTTCCGGTCTATATTAGTATGTTGAGATATTTTTGTAAACACGTGAAAAGAAAAAGAAGTTTTCACAAATTAGGTTTCGTTTTTGATTTCCTGCAAAGTTTTGATCTTTTTAGAATTTAGCAATATCAATTATTAAAGTTAAAGGGTAGTTAGAACTTTGAAAAGAATTAGCAAGAAAGCACATGGGAGAATAAAAACTTTTCCAACAAATAAATTGTGATACACCAAGGATTCCCCTAATTTAACCTAGACCAAAATAATATTATCATTTTTAAAAATTTATGATAAAGTGTTTAAATCCTCTGCACTTAGATTAGTCACATGTATATAAGCAAAAACTTTATAAGTAATATCTATTTTGTTAAAAGTTTCATAAGTACCATAGTCGTCGTTGGTAAGTTTACGGTCACATCAGAGAAAAATTAAAGTTGGAATTTGGTAACAAGATAATATAATTAGTGATTAAATTAACATCTATGTTTTTTTAAAAGCAATTACAAATTTGCTACCCCATAGCTAGAGCCAAACTCTCAAATGTTGTAGGATATTTCTCAACGAAATATGTATATTAATATGGAATCTGCTTATCCAAGATAGTATTTATTTATCAACATATATTTTTGTTTGTGATTTCTTGAATTTTATAGAGAATTAGTTACCCTATAGCTTTTAATAGTGTTCACTACCCTTATAGTAAATAGGACCAACTGGCAACTAATACTAAATTGTTCTAGGATTCCCTAGTCATTAGTCAATGGCGTGCCACGAAAGAACTCTAAAGGGAAGTATTGAATTAAAAGTATCTTTGGCTTTGATAATGTTTATCTAAAGTGTGTAAAACACTAGTTGCAAACTCTTCAAAAAATTAGCAGTCAGTACCTAAAACTTATAAATTTCGTAACTATAGGTTGATAAATTTCCTGGAAAACTTGTTTAGTACCAAAGTCGATATATTGCGAAGAAAATTCGTTGGTTGTCTTAGATGAATCGTTTGATAAATATTTTGCATGATTAACGTAACAACAGTTTTAAATTTACATTATTGTTTATTAAGTGTAACTGTTGCTGGTGATTTGCAGAATATATATACAAAACCTATGCTAGTAGTTAGAAATTTATTAGGAATAGAAATAAAAGTTAGAGAGACCTAAACAAAATTTTAAAATTCGTCAACTATAAGAACATTAAATCCTTCAAGAGATTTTAAATATTGTAGCTGTCTTTGTTGAAAACCACACACACATATATATGTTGTTTCATCCATACGTATATATACATATAATTTGGACACAAAAGCTTCCTAAAAAGCATATTCGTCTGAAGGAATTCTGAGCGTTTATGTATTTTTATCGAAACAGATTATTGTCCATTAACTAATCAAATTATACATTATTAAAAAGGACCCCGGAAACTGTCAAATTTTACCTATAATATCAAATTTGAAATTGCCTCGTGTCTTCATCAAGGACTGACACTTGACAATATTCTAGCTACTAATTCTACATAATTAAAAATTAAGTACGTCGTTGACAAAAAAAATAAAAATAAGTACATCATTGTAACATTGTTAATTTTAATAAGAAAGTCTTAGAACATTGGTTTTATTTTTATCAAAGCAAAACCTTTGGTTTTAACATTAACCAATTAGTAACAGTGATCAACATATAACATATTGATTTACGATTATTTTTCTCCGGTTTTTTTTCCAACGCGAAATGATCCCAAACTATATGCGTGGACGTACACGTAATAATGCCCAGCGCATAAATGATTAGTCTTTGTATAAATATGCCACATAATTAGTTAATTAAATCAATTGTTACGTACGTACTTAACCAAACTTATTCAACTAACATGCTGCTTTTCTTTCTTTTTTTGACAAAAATAAAAAAGACATAATGTAAAACACAACTATGACGATTTTAGGTTTCAAAAGAAAATGACGAAATTAATTTTGTAAAGAGAGTACCAAAGACAACAAGTATATCTTATAAGTTAGATAATTTTCACCGACACTTTCTAAGCTTGAATAAAATATATCAATATCATAACTAACTTGAAATTTGACCGATGTTTACATATATAGATGTACTTGAAATTTGACTGTTGTTTACATATATAGATGTACGGACGGATTAACTGAACAATATATATATTGTAAATTTGTAATGTGTTGTTTTGGCTACCACAGTATAATTATTGAGATTGTGATATAGTAGTATATTTTGGGATATATTTGTAACTTGGTGGATATAGTAAATGTGATAAAACGACAAAATAGTATAAATTATGTATTTCCAAACATATTTCTGCTATACGCTACCACTCCCATGGAATAGAATTCAACTAAGAGTAATTAAGTAATTAACTATACTTCTGTTTAGGATACGACCCAAAAAATCATATTAGAGTAAACTTTTTATTTCAAAGGTAAAAAATAAACATCAAACAAAATACTGAGAGCGGAGGTATGTGCCACTAAAAAGTAAATTGGTCCCAAAACTTAAATAATTCGACAAATCCAGATATTATGCTTCTAATGAACCACACAAAAATACGTTATATATTATTTTTGCTTCTAAGAAAAATAAAAAAGAAAGACCATAAATATATGAAAGTCTACTACTCCGAAGTTTAATTGACAACATTTTATATATATAAAAGAATTAGCAAAAGAAAATGGTATTTTATACATCAAAGGTAGCAACAAATATGACTCGACAATCGATAGAAACAAAATGTTGGAATTATTGTGCTCAAACATACTTTGATAGGAACTTCCACATTGCTTAACTATTAGCATCACATGGCCACGTTTCGGTCAAGTCATTCGTGAACCCACCGGCTCAACCGGTTACTTCCATAGCCTGGCTTGACTTTGTTGCCACTACCTCCATTGCAATCAGTAGCCATCAATTATCAAATTTTCATTTTCAGATTTTACTAGGTTATTAACACCAAAAATAATAGTAGTAGTAGATAATCTCAATTGATCAGCAGTCATAACCCATAAATTATCATTTCTTTTTTCATTTTCAGTTTTTACTAGGTTTTTAATTCCAAAACTCAGTAAAATCCTACAAATTATGGACACAAATCATCAGAGAGGCATTATAGTGGCCAAAATATAAGAATATCTTCATTTTAAAATATTTTTAAATGAAACTAGCATAAGTCACTCATTTTGATTATGGTAATTTTAACAGTTGGCTAAAGGACCCCACGGCGGCGTAATCCGGACAGCAGCCTCCAACAACTAACTTAGCCTTCCTCATATGTCTCATCTTTTGGTCTCTATTTGTTTTATTTATATTTATATTGTTCTATGTTTTCTTGCGAAATATATTTAACAAAAACTTCATTATTTTTTGTTACTATTCTAATTAAAATATTGAACGAATGATATAGAAGGTGGCCTTACTTTATTAGTAGTATAAACTAAGCTACTCTATCTTGGAATTTGCTCCTAATAAGATGCTCTTATTATAGGTATCCGACTCGATTCTTTGCAATTAAACAAAATGTATATATTATGATCAGTTAGCCGACAATTAATTGTGGAGATTAACCAATTGATGGGGTTAGATTATCAAAATTTACCACGAATAACTCCTCCATTAACTACAACAACGAATGATTTGTCCACTAAACGAGATAACCGCATATGAGAAACGAAAACCCCAATAAACTTTATTTGCGATGTACTACATATAATGGTTCTGCATAAAGTATTACTATAAACTCTAACACATTAATATAGCCCTATCTTTAATATGTTTATATAGTTACAAAGATGATGGTTCAATAATATAATATTACTGTAAATTTATCACAAAAAATATTCTTGTAAACTAATAAGAACTAAAGGTTAACAATTTTAAATCCAAAAACAGTTCACAAGGTTTATCACATGGAGTTGACTAGTAAAATTTTGAATGGATTTTCATTCCATTTTCTCGTCTCAAAAGGACGAATAGATGATATTAAATATTTATAAGCAGTTGTAATAGATTTTTCAAAAAATAATCCTTACTGTTTCCAACTATCAACGTAAATTTCATATTATAAATTTGAACCTAAAAGAGACTAATTAGTTATTAATCTATTAAGTGCTAAATATTTTCACATAGTTCATAATTGATGTGTAAGTCGTTGATAAATAAGGAAAAGAGTCCAAGTGTCAGCAAAGCACTATTAACTCATATTCGATCATTTAGAACAAAATATGCAAAGAAGTTACCAAACCAAAAAAAAACACTACTTGCTGCTTAAGAGTCTCTTTTTACTTGTAAACTTGAAAGCTTACCCGTCAACTAATACGAAAAAACAAATTGATGAAAATTAAATTAGGAAAATGACAGATTAACAGAGCTTAATTATGTTATTATTATCCAATTAACAAAACAAGACAGCATCTTACAGTTGTCAGAAAGTTGAGGAAAACGTGAACTTAAAAGATAATTTATTTTCCAGATTCGATTGAGCTCGTACCCTGTCTTTCTCGTTCTCATTTTTTTCTTTCATTTGTCGTACACCTCTTTCTTTATTTTTGATTTTCTAAATTTAACTAAGTGACCTACAAATTTTATATAAAATTATTTAGAACGTTCTAACATCTAAACATATAAAATAATGTAAAATTCTTTTTACTATATTATTTTTATTCATTGTTGAGTATTAGAAGTTTGACAAAACAACTTCAATCGCACTATTCATACCACAATGACTACATTAACATCATGTCGTAGTGATCGTAATTTTCGCATCAACTGCTGCAAGCAAATAAAATATATAAATAAAGACAACTCGTGGAAGCAGAGGAATAATATATATGGTCCACAATCAACAATCCATCCCAACGCTCTTAGACAGAGAAATCCGCAACACCATCACTGCAAAATCGAGGGAGAAAGCGATTCTGCAACCTTATGCAACTATGGGTGTCATGAACTCACTCCATGTGACTTCCTAATTTGAAATTTTATCCTTTTTTTTTGCCAAAGTTTTTTCAGCCAAAGGCTTTTCATTCTATCAGCCAAACTTTTTCATTTATAATGATATTAACATTCTTAGCAAAAATAAATAAAAAATAAAAGCAACTGAGAAAGAAAAACCAGTAACATCTCCTTGGTGGCTATGCCCGAAAAGGGCGTGAAAAAGAGCTTAGAGGCTTCCTTTCTAGAGCTAAAGTTAATTATCTTTATAGACTTCTAGTGCAATGCTATAGAAGCTTTTTTCTTAAGTATACCTCATTTACATTCAATTTTTTAATAATATGAATGGTTGTAGCTTTCTTAGTCTTATGTATCTATAAAAACAATATATTGCATATTTCTTACTTTATGTAAATAATTTAAAATATATCATGGAATTTGACTGAAAAAGTAAATTCAATGATATCTTTAATTTATATGATTTGATAGATTCTAACTTTTCCTCACATTTTTATCGGCTATTATTTTTTATGATAGCAAGATTTTAAAGTAGAACTTGAGAATTAGTTTTGTGAATTATGTAATAGCTAAATAGATTTATTAGAAAAAAACAAAGTTAAATACTGGTGTTTGATAGGGATATTATGGTAGACCAAAACGGAAAGGTTTAAAAAGCTGAAGTTTTGTATAATTTCGACTGGTAACTGGTTCATAATTTTATTGAAAAAGATCATGATCGGTTTGATCCATATAGGATTTAACCCGTTGCAAGTTGGACGGGAATTCGTCAAGCTCGTCGTTTTAAATCAGCATTTAGTTGCCACGATCAGAGCATTTGTCTAATCAGAATTGCACTGAAACACTAAAACAAAAACCAAATTTATTTATCAAAAAAGTCTGTTAACTCATCACAATATCGCTAGGTCCTGGTAAACATATTAAAAATCATTGAATCTTAGTTATCACATTTTGACTGTTAGATTTTTTTTTATCATATACCATAAAAATATTTGGTAGTCATTACTAATTAAACTGATAACATATACTTATTTATGCGACGCAAAAAAAAAAAAAAAAATCAATGCCCGTATACCGTATACAGTATACGTAAGAAAATCAGTGAGCACACAGACATCCACGTTTGGAATTCTTACTTGGAATTTGGAACCACCTAGCTGTCATGAAGTGAAAGTGATCAAATAACCAATAACATCTCTTTAATTGTTACATGTACACGCATATATGCATATTTCTTTAAATAAATAAATAAATTAGAGAATAGTATAACTTAAGAAAATAATAAACTATAGTTAGGTCAACCAATTTATTTAAGAAAGACAATGTTTATCTAAAATTTCCAATTCTGTTGGATTGGTTATTCTTGTATATACTAGACTGTGTATTCTTTGTATCACTATTAATTTGTACGTAGTTCTAACTTGACATTACGATTTTTGTTAAAAAATACTAACATTTATAAATTAAAACTAGTTAGTGTATATGAAGAAAAAAAAACTCAACCGAACTGAAACAAATTCCAAAACAAATCAAACCAAACCCAAAAACCATTTTAATAATTTCAACTAAAATAGATTTCGTTTTGTTTATTTATATTGATTGCTATTTTGTTATGTTTTGGTTACTTCCAGAGAAAACGAAAGAACAAATTTAAAAAAAAAATCACTTTTAACAATAACTTCTTAAAGGTGTTAAAAAAAAACAATATCTTCTTAAAACTGTTTGAACTGATTAAAAATATGAACCAAATGTTATCAAACTGAAGTCCAAAGTTTACCACTTCGATATGTTTGTATCTCTGTTATTGGTAAATAGATGTCATATTATCTTTCTTAAAAAAGAAAAAAGATGACATACTTTCTTTTGCAGGTTTCCCCACAAATAGGCAGAAAATCGTACTACACGACCAACCGAAATTTCTCAATTTGAGAAAGAGAAATAAATAGATTGATCGGCAACGAAATTGATCGGCAACGAAGTACTAGCCTCTCTAGATGTAATTTGTTGTCTTCTCTGTTTCGAAGCAAAACATTTATCTTATGAACTGAAGAAAACAAAAATAAATAGTCCATATTGAAGAAAGTCCCTGGAAAGGTATTGATTCAAATGGGTCAGTTCTGTACTAGGCCTAACATTATGCAACCCTACTGATTTGGGCTGATGTGGCCCATTAATTTGTTAAAAGACGACAGTTTTGAAAGGAAACAGTAGTTAACAAATTTCGCACCGGTACTTTTTTTTTTCACTTTTCCTTTTTTAACTCAATTTTTTTTGTTGGGATAACTGGTTTTCTATTGAAAGTGTTACAAGGCCTAATTAGCTAAATAGCCCAAGACACACAATAAGAAAGGACCTATTTTGAATCAAAGCCCAAGTAAAAGAAATCAAACACCCAATCTTGATTCTTTTTTTTTTTTTTTTTTTTAAATCTTGATTTTTATGATTTGATGAAAACGATGGAAGGAGAAAGACGAGGAGTTGACGAAGAGATAGATGCGGACCGGTGACGATTGAAATCAAATTCTGCATCGTAGTTACGATATCTAATTTATTTCCGCCAAAAAGAAGAACTCCATTCTACAATCAGAAGAACCAGTTAAATATTTCTGTACGAAATACAAATTATAAAACCTAGAAGAAAGAATAATATAATTACATCTCTTGCTTGTAAAGTCTTGTAGGCTGTAGCAACAGACTTACGTGATCCCTTAGAAAAATTTAGAATGTTAAAGTACTGTTTTCATACTCTAATTCCTCCTCAACATAACCCTAGAAGTGATGAAACTAGTATAGTGACAGCATGTCGTGGGAGAAATTAAAATATGAGGTTCTCAAGGTTTGTATGATCTTAGTAACACATCAAAAGGTGTCTTGGTGTTCCAAATAGGTGATACTTGTAAGTTTTCCTATTTGATTTATAGTAAGTAGTATTAGGGATTAGGCACATTAATGGTCTATATCCTAATCTATGGACGTTCACCATAGTTTAATAAAAAGAAGTGCATGTGTTGTTTTTATTATAAATCAAGTAAACGTATAAATGTAAAATGGATGTTTTGTCATGGTCTTCCTTTCTCTTGGATCATATGAGGTCGGTCGAAAACATAAACGAAGAAATAGACTTTTTAAATAAATGAAAAGTTTAAGTATCCATAATAAAAGTACAAAGTTAAACAGCAAGTTGATTACCCATTAATAATACAAAATGGAATCTTATAGACCCACTTGACGATAATTAAACTAATATGCACATTAGTTTCATCCCCCAAAAAATAATGTAGGCTTTGATTATCTGTAAAATTATGAGCATAAAATTGGCATTTTAGGCTGTAAAGATTATTAGTGAATATAACCGAGATCATTATATCGACTGATCTATCGATACAATCATACATGATAATAACTCCACTTAAAATTGATTTTTTGATCGAATTAAGTTTAACCTAATAAGTTAAAAAAAAAAAAAAAAGTTTAACCTACTTAATCGAAAAATTCTTATCATATCCAACCAACATCTTTAGTTCTTTACTGATCAGTGATAACTTTCATTTTTTCTTAAACCAACTCTGTTTCCATAATTAATGATGCTAAGATATAAGAAAAATATCGCAAATAACGTCAAACCACAATCTGTCAACCACGTGAGGAGCACGTGCGTTGACGGAACCGGGAGTAGGAGACTCTCTCTTGGTCAAGCACCCACAAGCCAAAGCCATCGCTCTAATTTGTTACTCTTACTTTAATTATCATATTAATTAATAAACTATACTCATAATAATATCTTTCTCTCTTTCCCTCAAACCCTCTCCTCAAGATTCTTCCTGAAACCATCAGATTAACTTTTGTAGGGTTTTTCTTTTCCGGTTTCATGTACCCTCCTAATTCCTCTAAGTCCACCGCTCCAGACGGCGGCGACGCCTACAGCAATCTATATGACTCACCCGCCGGAGCCACCCGTGATTTCTCCTCTCTTGCCCCTCAAAGCCACCATTCTTCACCGCCGCAGCGGCAGCAGCACAATCCCAACCTCGTCGGCCATTACTTATCTGGCCAACCATCTTCCATCGGATTCGATTCCGGTGCTTCTTCTTCTTCTTTGTTCCGACACAGAAGCTCTCCGGCCGGATTCTACGACCAACATCTTCCCACTGATCCCAACGGTAACGTTTTCGTTTCTTTATTTTTCCTACTTTTTATTTCGAACTGAATCTTGTCGACGAATAATTGGCATATATATTATATTATTATACAATGATACACACTACGATTTTTTCTTAAATGTGTTAAAGCATTTTTTTACATATTTGAAATTATCTTATAACATTTAATATTTATTTTTTCCTTAAGCAATACGAATTTGGTATAAGAAAATACAAAAATTCCATATTTGTGTAAAATCTAGTATTTAAAAACTGAATATGTTATTTATATCGATAAATATGTCGGCAACTAAATTTTGACTTACTGTAATCTAAACCATGTAGTAGTCTTGATTTTGTATCGATGACTTTAAGTAATTTGTCTGTAGGTTGGAATTGGTTTGGTTTCCCTCCATTTATAAAGGGATACGACTTTTTTTTTTTTTTTTTAAATTAAAGAACAATATCAACCACGTAATTGAATATCTAATACACATGTAGTTTCAAAATATCTAACTATAGATTTGCTTTAGTCAATAGTTTTTTGAGGAAAAAAAAAAATTGGTCAATAGTTAATCTATCTCTAGATCTTTATACACACCTTTCTCTTTCAGTTTCTGTCTGGAGAAATTAACCATGGTTGATCTTAGTCGCATATACCATGGTTGATCTTAGTCGCATATATACATGTATAAATATGCAAGAATAATCAAATACGTATTTCCAAGAGTGGCAAGTTGTTTATATTAATAATGAAATTTAATGCAAATAGCATGTAATATAAAACATACACTTGCCAAAAGTGTATGTTAAAAAAAAAGAATCGTTACAAAAAGAAATAAAAAGTATAATCCGATCCACTTAGAAATATTTTATCCAGCCACTTGCTCTTTTTCTTCTGAGAAAGCAGCCATGATGGCCTACCCTGCTGACATGGCTTAATCATGGTCACTATTTTGATTTTTGGATACGCCTACTTGTCATTATATATGATTAGATTATTAATAATTTATATTATTTTTGTGCAATTTGATCTTCGGTTCATTGCATATGTCCGGTTCACATTCCCCTGTAATCCATGTGCGAGCCCCAAGAAAATTTACCCATCTTGCATATGATAATAATTGGAATTCGAAAAGTGAATATTTCTAAGATTCTTTTCATGAATCCTTATTCTCTACCAAATTGGTGATAAATAAAATAAATAAGTAGAGACAAAGGAAGGGGTCCTCGAGTTTCGAAGACGACCCATTCTCTTCTTATTTTGTATTATAGATATTAAAAACCAAGCTGGTTATTAAAATACTGAGAAAAAAAGTTAATTATAACCCTACACATTACATTACAAACTTCTTTCTCTTTCAAACTAAATTTGTTGATGGAAGAAGGAACAGGTTTTTCTCTAGGACAGCCAAACAGAGGTTACAGCGGCGGCGGAGGAGGAGAGAGAGCGCCTTCGAGGTTGAAGTCGGAGCTGAGATTCTCTGGCGGCAGTAGTAGTCATCAAGAACATAAGTCTCTACCGCGAATCTCGGAGGCTGCGGCGGCTATAAACGGTGTCGCATCGAGTAGTATGAGTTTTGGAAATAATCATAATAACAATTGGGACAACTCGTCTTCTCATATCAGTTTCACCATTGATCAACCCGGAAAACGGTCCAAGAACTCCGACTTTTTCACGTTAGAAACTCAGGTATTTATTTTCTATCATTTTGCGGTTAATATATGTATTTATATTGTATGAATTACTTTTTAGATTAAATTTCTATATAACAAAGTTAATAAATCCTGGATTCTTCTAGGTAAAGGGCAAAAAGAGTGAATATGCCCAAAGTTGAGTGGTTTTGGGTATTATTAGTTTGTATGGCTTGGAGAAGGTTTATATGATTGATCTACTATAATAGGTTCACAAGGTGTACATATCATAGTGTGTCATATAATATGAAATCTATAAATCAGTTTAAATTCCATAAAGTTAGCAATAGGATTCCAAGTTCAAATATTGCCAACAAAAATGTCTATGTCAGAAGTTCATTTGTAGAAGCCAAATTAAGTTGAATGGTTTTGTGTAATACATATAAACTGCTTGGAGAAGGTTTATGACTTATTTAGGAATATAATTTTAATCGATCCAAACAAATAGCCTGAAAATTGCTTATTAATGATTGGTCTATGTATGGTTCACAAGTTGTATGCTAACAGATATTATTATAGTGTGTCATATACAGTAATATGAATTCTACAAGCCAAATTTGAATTCCATTAAGTTTACGATAGAATTCCAAGTTGAAATAAATGCCAATAAAAATGTAAATAGCCAAAGTTCATGTGTGTAGAAGCCAAAGTTGAGTGGTTGTGTGTAATACATATAAGTAGCTTAGAGAAGGTTTATGATTGATTTATGTATCTTTTTCACAAGCCCTTTGCTACCAAATGATTTTTTGTGTAAAATTTTCACTGATATTGGTTTGGTTATGATATTCATTGAGTGGTTAGATTGATTTTCACCTCATTAATATATATGGTTTTGACTTTTAGTTTAGCATGCCGCAAACATCTCTGGAAATAGCGAGAATGGAGAACTTGATGAACATCCCAGAGGACTCGGTTCCTTGTAAGGCTAGGGCCAAGCGCGGCTTCGCGACTCACCCACGCAGCATCGCTGAAAGGGTTAGTTTTATTCTATTATTGTGGTGATTACTATTGCATGAGTCTAGATATAATCTTAAAAGGTAGTTTTATTTGAAAAGCAAAGAAAACAAGAGTATAATCAAGTTTTTTTATATGATTTGCTTTGCGTGTTTGTGTATAGGAGAGAAGAACGAGAATAAGCGGGAAGCTGAAGAAGCTACAAGAACTTGTGCCTAATATGGATAAGGTAAGTGATGTTATTTCTAAATTTATGTAATTTTGGATTAGTTTTATGTATCTATTATCTCTATATAATATCGGGTTGAAAATTTTGGCAGCAAACGAGCTACGCAGATATGTTGGATTTGGCTGTTGAGCATATCAAAGGTCTTCAACACCAAGTAGAGGTGCGTCCTTAGATACATATGAATCTATATATGGAAAGTTACATTTTCTCAAACTGAAGCAAAAGGGTATCATATTCCTTATATATGTTGAGAAAATGTTACCTTAAGCCAAATTATATCATTTTAGAAAATAGTTATGGTATATAGTGGTAAGTTATAGTCCAATATGATCATATCATGAATCATATAATTTACTCAGACGTGTTTTTTAATTCCCCCTTAGAAAATTACATGCATGACAACAATAAAATTACATGACATCAAAATGTCATGCATGTGAGTGTTAATTAAAATATATACATTCTCATGATCTCTTAACAATAGGGTTTTTGCGTTGGTCTCATGATAATGTTTTCGTAGGTTCATTTATATCATTTTCACCCTGTTAACAGAAAACTGATCATACTTGCATCTTAAATTTTGTTAAAAACTTTTGTAATAGAAATACGTTTAAAATAGACAATTCTAAGTTAAGAATCATGCATAATAGCTCTACTTAAACATACAGATAGATGGTTATACTATATATTTATCATATATACACACATGTTTGATCGGTTAGATTCTGAGGTCCCGTTTATTCACATGTGGAGGTCTTAATGTCTTATTCAAGTATGCATATGGAGAAATTAATATGATTTTTAAATGATCTGTTATGTGCAGTCACTGGAAAAGGGAATGGAGAAATGCACTTGTGGGGCATGCAAGAAACGATGATGAATGATGCGTTATGTTTCCAAATATGATGCAATAAAGTAATAGAAGAACCAATTCAAAGACAGAAAGAAACATAGCAGGAAGGAGTTATTTTGGAGGTCTAATGAAAGTGATGATAGATTCATTAAGGTTGGGGTTTTGTCACTCTCTCAAAGTCTTGACCTTAATTATAACTTAAAATTCGATCATTCGTTTTTTTTTTTTTTTTTTTTCTCAAAGTTGGTTAATTTAGCTAATTAGAGCAAAACCCATTATTTGAGAATTGAAAGAGATCGCGCGTTTGTGTGTGTGAATAGTTATCAATCCTACGTTTTGATCTGTGAATGAAAAACTCAGGAAAATATCAGGATCGGTTGAAAGTTTCCAAACAAATGTATAAAATAAACCTTAACTGAACCAAAATCATTATTTGAAGGAAATAAATGTACAAATACCAATTTCTTTATATACTTTTTTTTTTTGTTTTTGAAAACTGATATGGAAAATCCACTTGTTACTAGTTATTTTATAAGTTGTTGTACTATTCACAATTTACTTTTGGAGGCAAACAAAATTGTATATATATATATATCTTCGTAGAAAGTTAGATCTCTTTATTTCAATTTTCATCTAATATAAAATTTTCTCATAAAACAAAAAAAAAACAAATAAATTCATATTTGGTCCTGATATAAATAAAAATGAATTTATTTCATCAAACTTTAAATTTTCTTATAAAACAAAAAACATGTAAATTCATATTTGGTCCTGAAATAAAAAAAAAACAAATTCATATATTGTAGTATTGCTTTAGTTTTAAAAAGAAGAAAAATCTTAGTGTATTAATGATGGAATATAACTTCATGCGCAAAATAATAACATTCATTGCGCTCACAAAACAACCTAATAAAGCCTCCGTTAATCTCTCTTTCTCCAACAAAGCGTTACAGAGAAGAAGGAGAAATGTCGGACGACGAGAGAGGCGAAGAGTATCTCTTCAAGATTGTTATCATCGGAGATTCCGCCGTCGGCAAATCCAATCTCCTCACTCGCTACGCCCGTAACGAGTTCAATCCCAATTCCAAAGCCACAATCGGCGTCGAGTTTCAGACTCAGAGTATGGTTATCGACGGCAAAGAAGTCAAAGCTCAGATTTGGGATACCGCCGGTCAGGAACGCTTCCGCGCCGTTACTTCTGCTTATTACCGTGGCGCCGTTGGAGCTCTCGTCGTCTACGACATCACTCGTAGCTCCACTTTTGAGAACGTCGGTCGCTGGCTCGATGAGCTCAACAGTATGTGTTTCGATCTCGATTTTGAATAATTGTTTTCAATTTGAAGTGAGATCTGTAAATCTGAGTGTTGGTTTCGATTAGAGTAGGGATTGGATTTGGATTAGGTGTGAATTTTAGGATTGAATCATTGCGATAGTGATGCTGAAAGATTTTAGATCTGAAAGATTTATGATAGACTTCATAAGACTTTGATTCAAAGTCAAGTCAAATTCTTTAGGTTTATGATAATCATGAAACTGAATGATGAAGCATATGCAATGATTGTTTCTGAACTGTTACATACTCTTCAAGTAGAATTTTCGATTCTTGTTTGCATCTTTACTCTATTGAGCTTGGAATTGTGATAAGTTGAGTTTAGAGTTAGTTTTGACAGTAATGATGAATCTTGGTGCAGCTCATTCTGATACAACAGTAGCAAAAATGCTTATTGGAAACAAATGTGATCTCGAGAGCATAAGAGCGGTGAGTGTTGAGGAAGGTAAGAGTCTTGCTGAGTCTGAAGGTTTGTTTTTCATGGAGACATCTGCGCTGGACTCGACCAATGTGAAGACGGCTTTTGAGATGGTTATTCGGGAGATCTATAGTAACATTAGTCGAAAGCAATTGAACTCTGATTCTTACAAAGAGGAGCTAACTGTGAATCGGGTTAGCTTGGTTAAGAACGAGAACGAAGGAACAAAGACATTCTCTTGCTGTTCGAGGTAACAACATCTTTGTACCGGTTTCTCTTTGTCCTGCGGATTGGTATCGGGTTGAATTGTGTTCCCGGTTAACTTATAGAAAGACAGAGATATATTCTTATAGTTCTCAGTTAAAGTAAAAGAAGAAGAGAGAAATGTGTTACAGATACAGAAGAAATGCGAGCAAATTGGACATGAAGTTTTGTCAGTGTATAAGCTATGTTCTCATTTCTACTTCCTTATTTGTAACTTTTGTAAACTTATGATTGTTCAATCAATTTTGATATTTTCCAACTGCTCCTTTAGTTCATTGGCCCGCAAATTTACTATCTAAACAAAACGATAAAAATATTTATTTCAATTTTCAATTTTGGTTCTTAATTTCCAATAGATGTGGCAGTTGAAGCAATGTTGTCAGTATATTTATTGCATCCACTAGAACTAAATCATAATGTCGAGCCCAAATAATTGAAAATTGTATTGATTTTATTTATTTATATAACCTATAAATAAAAGAGTTAAAACAGTAATTTGAGATAAATTATACTCTCAATCTGCCTCGAATACTTTTTAATTTTAGTTATCAGAAAATAAAATGTTCTGTAAATGATAAGAATACTTTTTAATAGTAGCAAATATGTTCAAAATGCATAAACCGCATTTCACTATCAAATTTAATATAAGATGTTTAAAGTAACAATCATGTTTATGTCACTTCACTTTGTTAATACGCGTTTGGTATTTAACAATTGTTTGGTCTAATATGTCTTATTCACATTTAGACATTCTAAGAATCATAGAAAGTGTCTTATGCTTTCTTCATATGTCAATATAATAGTATGAACAGTTTGTAATTTAAACTAAAATTGTGGAAGACTTCCTTAATAATGATGACAATGTTTGGAACTTGAAAAATAGTCAGCCTCGGATTTAATGGGTTCCCACCCACAAATTTAGCAAAAGAGAAAGAAAAAAAAACATGTTTGTTTTCATTTTATTATTATCCAATTAGAACACACAGAATTAAAATAGAAAGAAAAGAAACGAAAATAATAAAGTAGTGATGATTATTAGTTCTTTATCATTGTGACCTCCAATACTTGGCCATTTCGAAGCCATTCTTACCATAGTGATAATCTTCAATGGTCATATCAATCTCAGCTTGAGTATTCATCACGAACGGACCGTATTGAACCACCGGTTCACCAATCGGTTCTCCAGCAATTAACACAAACCTCAATATCTTTGAAGATGACTTGTTCCACACGCTAACACCATCATTCCCTGGTCCGAACACCACAACACTGTGTGCTGAAATAGGAGAAGAGTTCGAGGAACCGAAAACACCGCCGCCTTCACCGCTCTCTAGAACGTAAGCAAACGCGTTCCAAGATTCAGGAATGTTTTGGTGGATTTGAGATCCTGGTTGGAGAGTGAAATCAAGAAACATTGTAGGTGTTCTTGTGTAAACAGGGGATTGAATTCCCATTGATTCTCCTGCAATGACTTTGACTTCAACACCGTTTTGTTCTGTTTTTGGTATGTCTGAATGCGACAGTTCTTGGTAGTTTGGTTCAATCCTGTCGAAATGAAAATGAAGAGTCAATATCCGGTTTAAAAAGTCCAAAAATGTCGAATTTGCAAGTGGGTTAATTTACATTTTCTCGTTGGAGGAAAGATTGATCCAAAGTTGTAAACCTTTGTTAACTTCTTCTTCAGGCATTTCAGAATGAATGATTCCTCTTCCTGCAGTCATCCACTGTAAAAATGTCCAGTAACTTTTTAGATTCTTTAAAGATCGTTGGATTATGGAATAATTAAACAGTTACTTCTGTTTTTTTTTTATTTTTTACCTGAACATCACCAGCATAGATTGTACCTTTGTGACCTTTGAAGTCCTGGTGAGTGATTCCTCCCTAAACCACAAAATTTTAAATTCGAATAAGATAAATTTAAAACGTTTTTTTAAGATTCATAATATAAAAAATGTTTATTTTATTATTACCTCTAGTACGTATGTAACAGTTTCAAAACCTGTTCATCATTAATTCCACAAAATGTTAAAGAGACATTAGATAATTAATAATGGTTTCTATTTCATATATGTATGTAATGGTGATATTGACCTCTGTGAGGATGATCAGGGAATCCAGCTGGAGGCGAAACTGCTCCAAAGAAAAAAAAACAGAGTAAAACATAAATTAGAAAATCACCAATAAATATCTGTTTTTAAATGGATAATAATTAAAAATGGCTAATTTTTTAATGGATAGCTAAATAAATAAAATGGTTGCTTGCAAAGGGAATATCAAGAATTTACCGGAGAATTCATCTAGCATCAAGAACGGATCTAATAACTTCTGCTCGCTCCTGAATTCATAGGAAAATTTATCAGACTTGAAGCTCATTGAATTTTCTTAAGAGAAAGAAAAAAAAGAGAGAGACTAATTAAGGAACCTGGAAATGCCACGTCTAACGACGGCTCCATCGCCTTCTTTCTGAAGCTTAGCGAAGACTTTCTTGATAACAGGTCTTGATACGAAATCTTGGGAAGAAGAAGAAGAAGACATTGATTTGATGTTTCTGATAAACTTAAATGAAAACAAACCTCCAAGTGAATTTGCTCTATTTATTGCAGCTCTCATATACTTTAACGTCGTCTTCTCTTTTTTTTGTTGGTGCTTTTCTCGGTAAGAAACGAATTTTGGATGTGTTTTGGTGTTGTGATTTTGTGTGTCTATTTATAGAGAGAAAGGATCAAGACTGGCTTTGAATGGTTTGTGGGCCATGATGGGCTTCAAAAAGCTTACACCGCCGCATTGTTTGGAACCAACACGGGATGCATTCTGTCATGCTCACGTCACTATGATCTAACCTTTGTTCTATAGATTTCTGATACACAGAAGATTTTTTTTTTTTTATCCAATCTTTCATCTCCAAATACTGACTGTGTCTAAATCTAATTTCCAATATAGCTTTTGATTTTTATTTTTCAGTATGTCTTGCAAATAATTAATGACGAGGATTATAACCAAATTATATTGATACTGAAACTTTTTTTTGGGTTATGATTTTTGTATGACAAGCAAAATTCTAAAACAAGATTATATATGTTTATACTCAGTTCAGTATTCATTGTTGTTGATTTGGCTATAGACTAGACTGAATAACTCGGTTATCTTATTTGATTGATCAATATGCAAATTTGTATTCAATAGTTAACGATAAAGTAAAAAAAAATTCTGAGATATAAGTTTAACTAATAAGAGAGTGAATCCAAACTGATTTATGGTTTGGCTCTTGTTTGGTTGTTTATTTGTAAACTTTTTATGTTCAGTTATATAAGCAAAACCCTTTAACAAAAAAAAAAAATAAGAGAGTGAAAAGTAAACTGGACTTTAAGCTAATAAATAAGACAATGTCGTAAGTCGTAACCTTTAAAATAAATTAATTTATTGGCCAATATGAATTGAATCTTTCTGATCATCCCCAAGTTTAGAAGTTTAAAATATGGATTAACATTGAAGACCAGTTCAAAAGTGAACGAATAAGAGAGATTATTATCTCTAGACTTTCTACTAGCCAACGTGTGACATAGGGATCTGACACGTGTCACTTTTGCATACATAGACACCTATGTAACCTTGACGTCATCAAAATTTGGGTACAGAAACCTATTTGTCTGTCTATATCCGTATGAATTAAATTGGAAGGTCTTTCGCATTTAGAAACAGATACATGAATCATGCTGACGTCATAAGAATATGTGCGAATAAAGTTTGTCACTTTCGATAAAAAATCAGATAGGAATAATGATTTGGCCATCATCAGAATTACTGTTTTCTATCAGAAACAAAAAGTAAGAATCGAATTACTTTTCTCTCTCTCTCTCTCTCTCTCTCTTTTTTTTTTTTAATATTTATTTACATTTGTTGTAATTATAAGAAAGATCAATTGACAGTGTTTTATCATCTTGTCAAATCTTACACTTAAGTATGGAATTATCATCTTTTCTTACACACTAAATCGTATCTCAAATAGTATCCCATTTTGGTTACATTCATACATTTGTTCTAAGAAAAAAAGATTTTAAACACTCAAATCATTTAATTTAGAGCCGGCATGAACGACTTCTCTCCTCGCCTCTGCAGTTTGAAGCTACCAATCACCATCGGAGCTAATCCAAAAATGTGACATATAAAGTACCTAAGCAATACGTGTGCTTTAAAAAAAAAAAACATTAATTATCGACTTTCTGAAGAATTACATGAACTATTTTGAATTTTTTTTTCCATTTGCCAACAAAAAACTATATTGTTTAATATTATAAGATGGACCCCCTAAAATTATTATAAGATTATTTACTTTATAATACTCCCTCCGTTTCATAATATAAGTCGTTTTGGAGAAAAAATTTTGTTTAACAATATAAGTCGTTTTCAAATTTTTATGCAAATTATATATTATTTTAATATTTTATAATTATTTATATTATGCAGTCTCTGTTGTGATTGGCTGAACTTTTTAAAAGTAGATCTTCTTAATCTGCGTGCTTAAAGCTAAAACGACTTATATTATGAAACGGAGGGAGTATAAGAATATCCAATTATTACACACTTCCTCGTTTCTTGTTTGCCAGTAGGCTACCTAATAACATGAAAAGGATAAAGTTAAATATAATTCTAAATAGTAAACGACATAGTTTGGAACTGTTATTGGTTAAGTGATTGATTAATAGATTTACTTTCTATACTATGTTTAGAGTTCCACATTCTAGATCGATTTATGAGGTTCGTAAGTTTAATTTTTTTTTTTTTTTTTAAGTCTTGAGAAGTTTCTGTCATTATCTTGAGTATGTTTATCTGAATATTTGTCTCGTGAATCTTATATCATTATTTGCAAATTGCAATCATACTAATGTTATTTCACAAAAAAAAAAGGAAGATAGAATCATACTAATGTTGTTTCACATACTTATGCATGATATTGATATGTAATTCATGACTGAAACATAATGCATACATATATAATTGTGTAACACTTCATGAGATGCAAATTAAATAGATGTCTAGTTAGTGGAATAAACTATGGTGGAGTGAAGTATTCATCAATTGTTTTTGCTAATTAACCATTTATGTTGAATGGAATGAGCATTTCACTCGGTCCACTTATCCCACTAAAAACATTTGTCTGCAATTGTTTAAAGAAATAAGTAGAATAAATTTATTTATATCTCACTCACATATATTTCATTCATCTTTAGTCTTTACTCTATCTATTCCTTTTATAGTTTTATATTTAATTATCATTAAGGGCCATGGAGTAACTCTCACTGACTCACTTATTGTATGCAGTAATGCAGAGAATAACAAAAAGATTTACCAAATCAACAAGTTATCTAATAAAAGTTTATACATTCCACGTGAAATAAGTTACCGGCAGAATTTTACGGTAATTTTTGTTGTTACTGGTAATTCATATGCAGATTCGTATAACAAAATAAAACCATTGCGTGGAGAAAGCAAACAAACTATTCAACACTTTTTTATTTTGGTACTGTTGTTGATTAAAAATGATCATAATAACTCCCATTAGAAAAATTTATCAAAAAAAAGAAAGAAAAAAAAACCTCCTTTTAGAAAAAGTGTCACAGAACAACGAGTTGACTATAAATTTTATGTAATTATCAATCATTATGAAAAATAGGATTAAAAATAGAATACTCATTAATTCGTTCAGTTGACAAAGTCTATATTAGACCATATGCAAGGGGGGAACTTTTGAGTGTGTTCTTAGGATTTAAAAATAGGAAATAAGGTGAACAGTGGTAGAACAGTTCTAACTTATCCTGCAAACTGTTCTTCCTGAAGAACAGTTTTTATAATTTTAAGAACAGTTGTATCCACTATTCAATATTTTTATTATTTTAAAACCCTTAAGAACACACCAAGTGTTTCCCCCTTACATATGCTCTTATAGGTGTTCAGTGTTCTTACAAACATCTCTAATGAAACAGAGCTATGTACTGTACACTAAAAAGGAACACAATGAGAAATCTACATTATCTTAAGAGTATGTTATAATGGGATCATCATGCATCTTTCACAAAACTAAAAAGACACTACTTTGAATGTCTTTCTTGTTTAATGGAAAGTTCTAAAGTCAAACATCTAGAAGCTCTTTGGGTGGTGTTTCCACTATTTTCTGCATTTGTGGGATCTTCTTCCCCACCATCTATTGGACAAACCCACAAACCCAAAACACACATTCTCAGAGGTATATACATTCATTTATTTATAGTATACTTTTGTATTGATTTGACTTTGAGAGGATTTTTTCTTAGTGCACTACTTTAGGCCAAAAGCTATACTGCATTCCTCTCACAAGCTATTCATGATTCACTCTCTGTATGGTAAACAAATCAAGTATTGCAAAATCAGAGCTAAGTAGTGTTATGATGATTTACTAGCAAAAGTTTTGTGGTATTCGAAATCCATTATATTTTGTCTGTGAAACATTGCAAAGATATGCTTTAGATTCATGCTTCTTTAAAAGTGTTGATTCTGACGAATGTCATCAACTCATCATGTTGCTTAACCAGATCAAAAATGAAACCAATCTAATCAATGAGTTGCGTGTTGAATATCACCAAAGGGAAATCCCTACAAGCCAGCTGAATCAACAGCGAGAGACATAAGCCCTAAATCACAATCTTGGTCTGTCTCATTAGGATCAAAATTCAGGTGGAAACAATCCTCTTTTTCCTCGACTATCTTCATAGCTTGCAAACCTTTTTCCCCAAACATTTGTTTATGCAAATAACACTTGATATGTTCTATATGTTTTGATACTGCCTTGTATACGTTAAATAAAAATTACCAAACTTGATACAGTTACAAACAGCTCAAGAAATAAAACTTGATACAAAGACAATTGGCCATTTTCAGTAGAATTTCTTTGATCTCGACTTGGAGTAGCCGCTTGAACCAAGAAATCTCACATCCGGGTTATGTTAGAATTCTTTGGAAAATCTTGGGAGGTAAAAAAAAACAGATGAGTATAAGATTTTCTTTGATAATTTTAAGAATTTGATACAACTAACTAAACAAAGTTAATTCTTTTTCTTCTTCTTTAGGTTTGGAGCTGGCTTTGGACCATACATGCAGATACGTAGTCTTCCTTCTAAGACTCTCTGGTGGAAACAGTTTTTATACAAATCCCAAAACTCATCTCTGCAAATATAACAGACAACAAAAATCAGAAATAATTCACTTGTTTGATGGTGATGGGGCAGCTTGTTCAAGAGTTGAGAAACCAACCTGACTTGAGGCAATGTGAATAAGGAAAATCCCTTGACATCTGGGTGCATGTCGACCACAATCATGTCTAAACGCGAAAGCCCTAACGCTTCTATATCGATTAGCTTTTTGATTCTGCACAGAAGAGCAAGAGAACAATCAGGATATGAAGACACAAGTCAAGGAAAACAATGAAATTTGATATAAGTCGAAGGAAGTGATGAGATTTACTAACCTGTTTGGTGTGCCGCTCCCAATATTCACCCGTTTCTTCAACAGAGATACCTGCAACGCAATGAACTTCAGTTAATAATTTGAGCCTATAACAACTGAGCTTGAGAAATCTATAACAGAATTGAGAACACAAACAAAGATTTTCGAAAACAACTTTCATTTTAGAGACCAAAGCAGAAGTCTCTAATTCCAAGTTCCAACCAAAACAAGAGCTATGATATGAGATTTTTGCTAGTCTTGTATTCAAATAAAGAAACAAAAACAAGAGCTGGGATCAGACTGACGTGCAAATAGTTCATTCAGCATTGCATATGCATCTGAAATATCGATATATTTATCATCATTTCCCAGACTCTTAACAAGAAAGAAAGACAGAGAGATGGATGAATAACACTGAGTACATGCTTAATGATGGATATTTTAGGGAATCAGACTGACGTGCAAATATATATCGTTCAGCATTGCATGTGCCTATGACATATTGATATATCTTATCATCACTTCCCAAATCCTTAACATGAACTAAAGAAGAAAGAAATGAACTACATGAGTATGCACCAACTCTTAATGTTATATATATTAAAAGGGATCAGACTGACGTGCAAATATATATTGTTCAGCATTGCATGTGCCTATGTCATATCGATATATCTTATCATCACTTCCCAAATCCTTAGCATGACTTAAAGAAGAAAGAAATGAACTACATGAGTATGCACCAACTCTTAATGTTATATATTATATATAATGGGATCAGACTGACGTGCAAATACATTTCATCTGCATAGCAATTAGCCTTAGAGATTTCGTATTTTTGTCATCATATCCCAAAGTATCAGAGAAGCAAGAAACATGCATTCCACACAAGAGAACCAAAACAAGATTCAATACAGAAAATCTCAAATGGCAATTTCAATTTGTTATCTTTCTCTATAGACAAATCTATGTAAGAATAGAACACTACCTGTTCCTCAACCTTCAAATGCTTCGAGAACAACTTCACTGCTGGACATTGCTTAGTCAATGAATGCAAACCCCTACAAACATAAAACAGGACTAATCTAAGCACCTCTTTATTCAAATAGCAATAACAGATGTAAAAACACAAATATACAATGATACCTTAGAAGTTCCAAAGATCTCAGAGCAGAGGAACTAATAACAAGAACAGATGGGTTTCCAGGTTCCACATTCCGTTCAAGTGTCTCTCCTTCACAAAGAGTCTCTCTCCATGAAGACCCACAAGAAAGCTTTATATGCTCTCCCAAGTTGCTTACATCTTGATCCAATCTTTGAGATAACTCAACTATACAAGTATCTGCAATCAAACAAGACAAATCCACAAGTTATCAGAACTTAGGAAAATTTTTACACCATTGATAAGTCGAATCAACAATCAAAGCACCTATTTTAGGGATCTCTAAACCCATAAGATATTCTTAAACAGAAGAATATAGGGACTGAGCTAGAATCAAACAAAGGACGAACCTTTAATGGGTTCGAGCTCTAAAGAAGAAACCTTGATACCAATGGCGGATTCAAGCTGAGTCAAGAAGTAGCTAAGCTGCTCAGAGGCCGATACCGGTTCCGAATACAGTTGCTCGTCATCGTCGTTGTCGGTTTTCTGGTCGTTTCTTCTACTCTTCTCAATGGTCTTATCATAGGTGGGAGCTTTCGACTTCTTAGTCCTCTTAATATTCTTAGTCTTCTTCTTCAAATCTTTCTTCGGACCAAGTGATGGTCTTCGATTTCTTTTAGGGTTTTTAACGGCGTAGGGTTTTACCTCTGTGGTTGCCATGTTTTTTCAGAGTATGCAGAGACAATGGAGAAGAAGAGCTGCGTTATAAAGTAAGAGTCGCAAATTTAGGTTTAGCGATGTTTCCTTTTGTTTTTGTTTCTTTATCGCTTAACGGTTCTTTTATACCGGCCAAAATTCCAATAACCAAACCAAATCGGTGTTTTTTTTTATCGTTTAACGGTTATTTTATACCGGCCAAAATTCCAATAACCAAACCAAATTGGTTAGTAGAGTAAGAAAAATGCCATGTACAATGAGAAAACTACCAACGGAATTCTTTTACATTTATTACAAATCGCATAGTGAAAGATTGTTTTTGGCTTTTTGCCATGAAACTGATTCACCAAGAGATAAAAAGATTTGTGTTTATATCATAAAGATTAGGGAAAGAGCGTTGGTTTGAAATAACTCTCTAAATAACTACTATCCAGTATCCACAACAACATAAGAAACATATTTATATATACTCAAATACTTGTAAGGAACCCTAACACATAGATGGTACAGTAATATTGATTATACTAGCTAAACTAGATACATTTATAATTTAATTTGAATTATTAATATTTGCATTTTTCAAGATTTTTTTGATGTAGACATGTTTTAGTTACAACTCGTTAAGATATAAAAATGATTTTTTATTTATAGTTCTTTTAAGATAAACTATATCTGTATGTTAAAATAATAATATGAAATACAAACTTCCAATGCAAGAACAATTGACAATAAAAATAAAAACAAAAACATATGGAGTATATGTATAATATGTTAGGTACATTGACTCCATTTGTATCCATCATCTCGAAAATACTATAAGCGCAAAATCATCTATTAAATTAACTTTATATCATCTTAGACATTATGATTTTTATATTCCATACCATTGACATTGAAGAAGTTCATGTGCATTACATTATGTTTAAAAAGGCACAATACCTTTTAAAAATATTATGTTCAGGCCAACAAATGTACATGTCACATGTGAATACATTTATTATAGAAAATATAGACCATATAACCCCATCAGTCGCTAAATTTCTTTTAAGGGATCAACAGCTTGTACTGCATAGCATGTTCATATTAATGTTAAAAGAAGTTGAACATTATATCTATTATTTTGACGTTCATAGACATCTTCAACTGTTCAAGTCCTTACTACATATAGATGTGCACAAATACATCTATCGTTAAAATTTTCCGACCAATTGTTTTTCTTATACATTTTCTCTGTTTCACAATAGTATTATTTTACAGTTTTTCACACATCTTAATAAAACTATTAAAAGCTTACTATTATCTCTTATTAATACACTAAATAAATTTGTGTAGCTTATTAATAGTTTAATACACTATATAAATAGAGTAAAAATTGAATTTTATTCAAAATTCTGCATTGAAAATACAAAATCGACACTTTTATGAAACAAAAATATAGTCTTAAAACAATACTTTTGAAAAGCTTGATTATGGGATTTGGAATGTTGAATAGATGAAGGAGAAGAAAATAAAATTTCATTGGTCAATCGAGTATATCATTGAGCTTCTTGATGAGCTTTTTTAAAGTGCTTTGGTACAAATAAAGTGCAATACTTAAATATCATGTCTTTTCATTTTTATCTAAATATATACTAGATAAGCATGTGCATAGTCGAAGTTTCTGTTGTATAATTTTATAAATAGTTTTATTTATAGTAAAATATATGTATTTGATTCTCTAATGACAAAAAAAAATATGCATTTGATTCGCTTATTAAAAAAATTTCCTAAGAATATTTTGATTGTGTTTGGTTAGTTTATGAATATATTAAAAACAAATCTTTAAATATATTGATTAGCTTATTTATAGTAAAATATATGCATTTGATATGCTCACACCAACACATACGCATGTAATCAAAGAAACAAATAACATTGAGTAGAAATAAGAAATATGCAAATCATAAAGTAGGTGCAATCCAATAAAACAATTTAAGCAAGATACAAGAGTTCATAGCTGGATCCTAAAATTGATTTGAAGTTCCATTTAGAGTTTTCAAGATTGACTTGAAGTTCGTAATAGTTCAAGCAGATTTAACAACTCCAATAACATTCAAACATCTTATTTTTTCATCAAGTTGGCAAAACTTCTTCTCCAAGAACGTTTTATGAAGACTTTGTTCGCGCAAGACTTTCCTTCCCATAGATCTAATGCACCGGTGACTATTCCGGGAACAAAAACAACTGGATGCTCTGCTGAGGAGACTAGACGTCTGGAGTCCCAGACAAAATATCCTCCTCCGTTACTATATAGTGAGTGTAGAGGGATGTGACCACCAACCAAAAAGTGCAGAGAACTGCAATGAAAAAACAACAGGTATGGAAACATGAAGATATCTTTCCTAGCGTCTCCGATTCTGGACGATTAAGTTTTTGGTGACGGAGACTAAGTTTACAAGAGAGCATTTGATTACGAATCAGACCTTAAATTTTCTTTCTATTAGTCAAAAAATATTTTTGTTTTGATAATTGTCAGTCAAATAATATTGGACAAACCTTAAACTATTATGCAATTTTAACCCAAAAAAATAAAATATAAAAGAATTAACATAAAAGAAACTTTTAAAAATTGTAAAACTGAGGTTCAAACCTACAACCCCTAAAATTTAATCCAATTCATTACCACTGAACTACGAACATATTCTATGCCATTACTAGTCTAACGGCTTACACACATTAATTGGGCTTGTTGGATTTTATAAAGCGCAAAACAATAAAATAAAAATTTGAGAAAACCAGAGACTCGAACCTGTCACCCCTTTAAATACTTAATCCAGCATTACCTCTCAAAACCACATAGATCTTTGCTACGAATTTCCAGTCTAACTTATTATATGCATAAATAAATCGTGGGATTTAACAAAACGACGTCGTTACGATCTTACGATGGGGGAAATCATCAAATCTAGGGGTTTCACATTAATCATTAAACAAATGCTTAAATTAGAATAGCTCAATCGAGTTTTATTATAATACAAAAAAGATTATAATAAGGAATTTCGAAATAGTTCTAACATAACATCACCATCTTCATAAGTTCGCATATATATATAACACAAACATAGTTATTTCAGTTTAAGTAAACAATCACCATATTCACATATCTTGGAACATGTTGGTCTATTTGGCTTTTGATTTCTTATTCTTTAGGTAACTACAACAACACCAAATCAAACAAACAGAAAAGTAAGAAAATAGAGAACTCTAAACACACATATTCATCAAATATAAAGAGTTATGCATACAACAACACCATCATGGTTGTGGAAGAGGATTAAGCCAATGATGGAATCATTCCCATCATCCTCGCGTAAGCAAAAATACCACCAGCATCAATCACCGGTCCCGCATCACCGATCGACTTCAGCTTATAGTTTTTCCCGGTTGTGTGATTAGTCAATAAACCACCACTATCACCTAGCTCGATCGTCACCGTGTCTCCTGTCTTACACTCCTCACAGACTCTAACCTCTGACTCCAGCGGAAACACTTCTCCTGTAGCCACCGAGTTACGGAAAAAGATCCTTGCGTAGGATTCAGCAACTATGGCTTTAGCTCCAGCTGCTCCTAGACAGACTGGAGCGTGTTCACGTGACGATCCACAACCAAAGTTTTCTCCACCGATTATGATTGAGTACTTTGATCTGTTCTCTCCTGGCTCAACGAACCGTGTTTTGTGGAAGTCTGGGAGACCCGAGAGAGCGTGAGCAGCGATCTCATCACGCTCTTGCTGGTTTGATGGGAAGGTGCAAGCGGCTCCTGCTGGGATGATCTGGTCGGTGTCTATGTTGTCTTTCAAGACATAGCAGAGACCGTGGAAGGTAGTGTTGGCTAAGGCTTCGTTAGAGTCGGATTCTTCGGCTGCAGCACGTGGGATGATGGTCATGGAGGATGTACCACGTGAAGTGAGGGAGATAGAGGAGGGGATGAAGGAAGTGGAACCATTGAATCTTAGGAAAGGAGATCTGAAGGTAGCCAAGGAGAAAGAAGTTTTGGTTGACGAAGAAGGTAAGGCTTGAGGCAATGTAGGAAGAGAAGACGCCATTGTTTCTTTACTATCTTGAGTGAGTGTGAAATGTTTACGATGAAAACAATATAAAAGGAGAAATGTTTATACCCTTCTATTTACGAAAGTGCCATTTAGAATTCCAAACGTGCGTTTTGATACTCTTGGGTAGGTGACGGTGAAACAAAGACTCTAGAAACGGATGCCCAAAAAGAAGATTTTATATTTCTCTATACTTTATGACAAAAGTGTGTTAGACCATTGTGTTGTGTGAGAAAAACAGAGCTCCTGTTCTGTTCTTATGACAGGAAGATTAGATTAGTGGAAGAAATGAGAGAAAACGTCGTTTCAAATGGGAAACAATGCATTTTTTAGCAGCTGAAACAGCCAAATGTAGACAAGCAAAACCGAAACTGAAGACTAAGCCAATCATCAATGGTCATATATATTCATAAAACATAGATTAGGTTCATAAGCTTTTGGAAACATTACATATTCTTATTGTTCTTTTTATTGGATCAAGATCCTTCAAGAGACTCTCATGCACTTGCATTGACACCTGCAAAACAAAATAAAAAGAAAAATAAGAATGATGTTTTGTTCTACTATTGGACAATCTCACAATCAAGTCTAATGGATATGGCATGAAAAAGATCAGCCAACAACACAACTTTCACACAAGTTCAATACACCCTCCTAACAACTACAACCTAAAGATGTTGCAAAGCTTTCGTATCTAATTGAACAAATGGAAAGATAAAAGAACTGGTAACCTAAATCTTAAGTGAAGAGAAAGAATAAACTTTGAAACACTTGTTAACCAGTCATTATCAATCTCACACTAAATCAACACTTTTTAAACAACACGAAACCAGAATCCCAACTACTGTGTTCTCTTACTCTAATCAGAACCAGTGACAACAAGAAGAGGAAAAAATCTCTGTGTTGCATCATTCAATGTCAAACTTCCTAGATTATTCCACAAACTCGATCTCAATCCTAACCTATAAGCAATCCTCATCATCATTAAGTTACAGAATCATACCTGAAGGCAAAATCAAGCAGCAGCAGATGGAATCATTCCAGCTTTCCTAGCATAAGCAAATATACCACCAGCATCAATAACTGGTCCAGCATCACCAATCGGCTTAAGCTTATACTCTTTCCCCGTCGTATGATTGATCAGAATACTATCTCCTTCCCTCAATTCAACAGTCGCAACATCACCAGTTTTACACTCATCACAAACCCTAACCTCCGAATCCAACGGATAAACCTCACCCGTAGCTACAGAGTTCCTGAAAAAGATTCTAGCATAAGATTGAGCCACCACTGCTTTAGCTCCCGCTGCTCCTAAACAAACCGGAGCATGTTCACGTGACGATCCACATCCGAAGTTTTCGCCGCCGATGATGATTGAGTACTTCGTCTTCATCTCTCCTGGCTGAACGAATCGTTCCTTGTAAGAAGCTGGAAGACCAACTAGAGCGTAGGAACCGAGTTTCTCGTATTCTTCTGGATTCGAAGGGACGAGAGTGAGAAACTCTGCGGGAATGATTTGGTCAGTGTCGATGTTGTCACCGACGACATAGCAGAGTCCATGGAAGGTTTTTCTCTCTTGTGGCTCGGCGGCGGAGCGTGTGACGAACGATGAGGATGCTTCTCGAGAAACTAGGGGTTTGAAATTGGAAGCGACGGAGGTGGAATTGAATCTGAGGAATGGAGATCGGAAGGTGGCGAAGGAGGGAGATTTGTTCGGAGAAGCTAGGGTTCGTGACAATGTAGGGTTTGCTGATTGCAGAGAAGCCGCCATTGTTTTTCTTTGCTGTGGTCAAGATTGAAGCAAGTCAACGAAACTGCGATTATAAATAGACTCTGTTCTTATTTACCAAAATGCCACTCTCCTTCGTTGTTTATTTCAGTGAAATAATTTTAATTTTTTTGTAACAGTAATTTATTTATATGTCAGTTTATGCTACAGTAATATAGTATTTATTGGAGTGATTGAAACCTAAAACACCATTATATTGAGTTATGTATGTAAATGATAAATTCTAAAATTGAAGGGTCAAAAAGAGAGAACCAAAACTCTGAGATACTATGACAATTTTCAATATAAGTCCCTGTGGTTCCTTTTTTTTGTTTTTATAAGTTTTTAAGTTCTTCAAGAAGTAGCTTTTTGCCTCATCCATTTAGTAGCAGACCATTTCTCTCCGGACAGAACTTCACATCCTCCATGAATGCTCCTCGGATCTGACTGTCCGTCGAGTCCCTGGATAGCACAACAAGTAATTCAACTCAAAGCAGTCCCAATGATTCATGTTTGTGTAGAGAAAGAGAGAGATTGAAGAAACAAACCATGCTCCAGAAGAGAACTGCATCTCCTTTGGTGGGTTTAACAGAGATGCCTTTCATGATTTTGCCACCACAGGTGCAATCACCATCACCAGCCTGCAATTCAAATAGAGAGGAAGAGAGATATTACACCATTGGTTTATTTTATCTTTTTTGAAAATTTGCATGAACACAGAGAAAATATTATACCAAAGGGAAATAAGTTTCTCCTCCTTCGACGTCATCAGTTAGATACATAAGCATTGTTGCTACTCGTTGACCACCACGCTTCAGATTGAACTGTGTGGAAAACATAAGAAAAGAAACGAGGAATATCATGAACACACAAGATAAACGAACTTTCCAAACTAAATGATCTAAGATGATGAAAAAGGAGAAGATGAAGTAAAGATCCAACTATAAACATTATTGACCAAACCAAAAGTGAAACACTGTAGCATACTCTGTTTACATTTTTTTATCAGAGCAAGAGCTTCCTCAATCTACTAATGACATATATACGAAAACAGAACCGAAGACTTACAGTGTCAGCAAAGTAATCGTGATGTGGTTTGTAAAACTGCTTCGGCTCATATCTGCACTGCAGCAGATTTTGATTCATCAAATCAAGAAAAAGGCTTAGTTTGCTTTCGTTTTTAGAAATAGTAAGGTTGTAGTTGTGCACGCACCTTAGAACTTGAATAAGTTCTCCATTTTCCGCTGGTACTTGAGAAAAGACTGCAATTCGCTTTTCAATTGCCTAATAATAGCAAAAGAAAAGAAATAAAATTTACAAAAATGTTAAGTTGATCAAGTGGCACTCCTTTAAAAGATATTAGAGAGTGACCTACCTGTATTATTGGATAACTTCTTTCTACATGAGTTAGAAACATTCCAGAGCTTGTCCTTACATCACTTTTAACTCCCTAAGCAAAAAGAAAATTATCAGATAATAAGAAAATATGGAAGGGAATATAGATGACTTTGAAGGCATGAGAGCATTTCTATTCGTGTCCAATGTTTGATTGAAACAATAACACAATCTAAGACAGAGAGTGGAGGTAATAGAAATTTTACGTATTCTACAGAACTAAAAGGAAGGTATTGTCCAGTACCTTTCCGGTTTTTACATCAACAACAGTGGAAACTTGAAGGCGAGGCCGGGCGATTGCTTTTAGGTATTCACATTCCTGCAAATATACAAATCAGGAGAAACGAAAAAAATATTTAATGGCAAGACAAAAAACTGCCAAAAGCTCTTTTGCTAATTCTTATGATAATGCCTAGAACTGAGCCTAAGATTTTGCTTTTCTTTCAAATCTTAGCTTATCCTTGCTCGAATAAAGATGATATGAACAAGTTTTATCTCTACTTTAAGGCCTAACATCGGCAAGAACAGACTATTCTACAATCAGCTAACTCATTGCTACAAAGGTAACTCAATGAACTCGAATTTATTAATGGGGCGTGTATATACCTCCGGACTTAGAAAGTCATGAAGCACAATAATTCGAGGGGACCAACTGACTACTTCAGGCTTGACCTGCACTAAAGAAAACAAACATTAGCTGGAAGCACACAAAACGGACCTCGATTTTACAGAACCAAAACAAAAACGATACATGTAAATGTAAATTATCTTATTTTCACAAAGGGATAGTATATATACGCAATGTGTCAGTACAAACTATTTGAAAGTTTTTCTTTCTTCTCAATCTACCATTTCTTTAACTGTAGAGATATATAAATGAAATTTTGGGCGACCATTGGCCCTGAGAAAGAACAACAATTGGAAAATGGATACGATAGACTTACATTGCCAATCCGTAACAATTCTGCATCTTTGTCATTTGCCCACCGGGTAACATCTGAAAATAAACGAGTCTTGACATTATTGATTCTGTATCATAACATGTCCACAAATCAAGCTCTCCAAGAAGAGTCTTGTCTTAAAGCTAAGATTCATATAGTTAGAATGAATCTATTGTGTTAACCTATATGCAAGCATAATTTTGGCTAGAAAGGATCACACCAACCTCGTAGATAGCGGGTGTTCTGGCCTCGAAGCCCTCTTAGAGACGGAAATCCAGTTCCTGAATAAGAAGGAGAAAGAATATAGAAATCAAAAGGAAACCACAAGAACAAAACAAACAATAGAAAATCCAAAAGGGATCATCTCTATTGTAGTAAGCATAAACTATAATCAAAAGCCCTGATCTACACAAGTTCATTGACATTGTAGTGAAATGTCCTCTTAATCCCTTACACAAGAGCTCACATTACTATATTTGTGCAATTCTATCACCAAAACACACATGTACAAATATAAATGAAGAAAATAAGAAAGAAAGAGGAGTTACCGTACGAATCTTCCAATCTATTTATAAAGGCCAATTGTAACAAGGAAGCTGCAGATTCCAGGAAAAAAAAGAGAGAAACACAATCTCCATGAGTTTACCAAAGAGCCGTTTCAATTTCTCATAGAGTCAATTTGGCCGAGAAAACATAAAAATACTTTGAAGACCAAATTAAAAATCAAATGTAGACGACTATAAATAGAGAGGGGGGAGAGAGAGTACCGATGACCATTCCGACAGTGACAAATGTCAAGAGACCGAAGACGATCTTCATGGCAGGAGCCATGTCTAGCTGATCTCGATCTCTGACAAAAAGAAAAATTAAAAAGAAAAACTTGGAAGAGATAGAGAGAGATGAGTAACAGTTGTTGTTGTTGCAGAAGGAAGAAAAAGAGAAGAGCTTGAGAGAGATTTTGGTGGAGAAAAACGTCAGAGGAGTTTCTTTGAGAGATCTTCTCTTCTCTTTACAAAATAAATAAAGGCCTTTTCTTTCTTCCTTCCCTTCTTTTATTTATTTTCTTTCTTTTTCTTATTTTTGAATATCCATTTTATTTTAGTCATGGACTCTTTTTACTTTGATTTTTTGGAAAAACAAATATTCATCTTGTCAAAGTAAATTAAGGTATTATAGAAACCAAACAGATATAAAAATTGTTTTAAATTAGCTCAAAAAGAAATAAATAGAGCCAGAATAAAAAAAAATTAAAACTTTAAATTTCATGTAATTTTGTACTTACCAACAAGGTGTTTCTCCCAAATTATTGTTTTTCTTTTTTTGATATTTGTATTTTTAAATAAATATAGAAAAATAGAATAATCATTAATCAAAGAAGAACATTTAAACCGGCCGGTACGATGACATTTAGAATTTTAAGCTAGCCAATCATTCTCTACTCAACTGTTCTAGACAAAGTCAAATACATCGTGGGCATCTGAAATCTGCTCAAAATACTTTTGAAGTATTTTTTTCGTATCAACATACATAAATCGACTTATTGATCCATCCATATATCGTTTAATTAATTGAGCAAAAGATTAAAGAATTGGCACCCAAAAAAAAAAAAGAAAAAAAGTAACGCATCAAAACAACAACAAAGAAACAAAAAAGCTGTCGTAAAAAAATCAGCAAAATTAACCTTTAAAGAATTATTAAATTAATAATCGAAAATATCCCATAATATCGACCGTCCGATATAATCCCATAAGATTTTAACCGCAACTCTTTGTCTCTTCTTCTTCTTCTTCTTCTTCTTCTTCTTCGTCACCTTCTCTCCGATTTGCTCCCGTCGATTGCGTCATGTCGTCGTTTGATCCGCCGAATCACCGATACTCTGCCTTAGTATTGATTCTTCTTCTGCTTGGTTTCTCGGTAGCGGCGGCCGACGATGTATCGTGGACCGAGGATTCCAGCCTCGAGTCTCCTGGCTGTACCAATAAGTTTCAAATGGTAATTCAATTTCTTGTGTTTACTTCGTATTCAATCACCCTCTGGTTCAGTGGACTTGATTCATCTAGTTCTCTCTCTTTTGTTAATGAGATTCTATATTTGGTTGAAATGCTCTTCATATAGGTAAAGGTCTTAAATTGGGTTGATGGGGTTGAAGGAGACTTCCTTACTGGCTTAACTGCTCAATTTGGAGCAGCCTTGCCTTCTGCTGCTGATCAAAGTCTTAGATTTCCAGCTGCTTTTGTAGATCCTTTGGACTCTTGTTCCAATCTCTCTTCCAGGGTCAGTTTCTCTTTTCTTCCTTCTATGATGAAGTCAATGGCTTGCTCAGATTCATGTAATCTGCAAGGTGAGTTTTTTTGCAGTGTTCATTGATTTTTTTTTTTTTTTGACATTGTTTGTTTCAGTTAGATGGACATATTGCCTTGTCGATCCGTGGAAATTGTGCTTTCACTGAGAAGGCAAAACATGCTGAGGCAGCTGGTGCTTCTGCTCTCTTGGTCATTAATGACAAAGAAGGTTTGTTTTTTTCAATACGTTTTTGGATTGATATTTTTCGTGTTTCTTAGCTTTGGATCATATGATTTAGTGATGATCTGTTATCAGATCTTGATGAGATGGGATGTATGGAAAAGGACACGTCTCTAAATGTGAGCATACCTGTCTTAATGATCTCCAAGTCAAGCGGGGATGCTCTCAACAAGTCTATGGTAGACAATAAGAGTGGTGAGCCGTTGTAATTTTGCACTTCAGTTTTTCTCTTGTTGGTCCTCTACCACTAACAATATGAACCATCTGGTGTTCGTAGAAATCTCTTCTAGGCTAAGTCCAGTTTCTTTATGATGCAGTTGAGCTTTTGTTGTATGCTCCAAAGCGTCCTGTCGTGGACCTCACAGCTGGATTGTTATTGCTCATGGCTGTTGGAACTGTTGTCGTTGCATCACTGTGGTCAGAGCTTACAGATCCTGACCAAGCTAATGAATCTTACAGCATATTAGCAAAGGTTAACATCTTTCAAGTCCTTGTTTGGTGTACTCCATCGGTAGCTATACCAGAGAATTGTGGTCAAGCACTTTTGCATGCTATGGTTTCTACAACTAACTGCCTTTAATATCCTATACACTTAGTGTACATTTCCCAGATACTTAGCGTAGCAGCCTCTTTGTTATTCTGTGGACTTCGTGATCAAAACTTCAGTTAATGTATCTGTTATGATGCTGAATTACCGATATGGCGATTTGTCTTTTCAAAGAAAGAAGATTAAATTACTTAATTTTTTTCAGGAAATTTCTAGTGCTGGGACCAGAAAAGATGACCCAGAGAAGGAAATCCTTGATATAAGTGTCACTGGTGCTGTATTTTTTATTGTAACAGCCTCCATTTTTCTGCTGCTCCTTTTCTACTTCATGTCATCATGGTTTGTATGGGTGCTCACCATATTTTTCTGCATTGGCGGCATGCAGGTAATTTCATTAACATCCGGCGATTTTGAACCTGTGTAGAATCTAGATTAAATATACATGTACTTTTTCCGTCAATTTAACGCAGTGGCTGTTGCTTTCAGGGTATGCATAACATCATTATGGCAGTTATATTGAGGTATTCTGAAATATTCCTGATTATTTAACTTCTCTCTTTTTCTGGTCAACATCTCTTAATGGATATATGTTTGATCCGCCTGCAGAAAATGCAGACATCTTGGTCGGAAATCTGTGAAGCTCCCTTTGCTTGGAACAATGTCAGTGTTGTCACTTTTGGTGAATATTGTTTGCTTGGCGTTTGCTGTTTTCTGGTTTATAAAACGGCACACATCGTATTCTTGGGTTGGCCAAGACATTTTGGTAACTCCCATAGCTCTCTTTTTCTTCGTCACTCAATGCATCTAGAACTAGAAGTCATTTCCTCTCATTATTTCTCTTATCACCGCTTCTGCTATTTTTGTTAACATATTCATATTCCCCTCATTCCATAAAGGAAGAGGCCATGTTGAGAAGTTTTGGTTCCTTGGCTTCACTTAGTGAAATATTTACTGTCATCTTGTTGACAGGGCATATGTTTGATGATCACTGCCTTGCAAGTGGTTCGATTACCTAACATCAAGGTAGTTTATATATTTTGTTATGTAGTGGATTATGATTGTTTTCTGTTATATGCTGATAGTGGTCTGTACTCCAGGTTGCTACTGTACTTCTTTGCTGCGCGTTTGTGTATGACATTTTCTGGGTCTTCATATCACCATTGATATTTCACGAGAGTGTTATGATTGTGGTGAGTCTCTTACAATGTCCATTATTTATCATTTCTATTGCTACACTCTATTTATCCAGGTTAAGCTTAGAATTGGGCTAGTTATGTGATTTCAGTTTCGTTTCTGCAATTCTGACAAAAAAATGTGCTTCATATATCTGATATATTAGGGATTGGAAGGTATCATTGTATTCATTGAAGTTTGTTTTGTGGCACATAAATTTCTTATGGTCCATCACATTACATCATTACATAGTTGTAGGGCTGTAGTATCTCTGTGGTTTTGTCAACTGCTTACACAAGTAACTTTATAACTCAATAACCTATCAATAGTAGCTGATTCTGATAATTGAGTAATTCAAGAGCCCAGACAAGCTCAGCTAGTATATTCTTATTTGAGATCCCTTCTTTGTAGGTTGCCCAAGGAGACAGCAGCAGCGGAGAGTCCATTCCGATGCTACTAAGGATTCCTCGGTTCTTTGATCCTTGGGGTGGTTATGACATGATTGGTTTTGGGGACATCCTCTTCCCCGGTTTGCTCATTTCCTTTGCTTCCAGGTACTTTTAGTTAGTGACATTCTTAGTTCTTCAAAGAACAAACTTGGAATTCCATCTTTGCCATACTTTCTCCTGAGTGTCTTAAATCTCTCAACCCATACATCATAATTCTCTCATCCAATCCTCTCTTACGATTAATACTTGCTCTTTGATCTCAGATATGACAAGATAAAAAAGAGGGTAATATCAAATGGGTACTTCCTTTGGTTGACTATCGGCTATGGAATAGGTAAGTGTCCAAGCATTACTAACTCTGTGAACATAAATGGCGTTTCATAGCTTATACAACAGAGTGAATGATCTCAATTCTGTTATTTTTTCCAACTAGAAAGTAACATAACTTGACTTGCTAATCGAGATGGCTTCTCATATTCACAGTCTTGAAACTTAACAGAAACATTGTTTCTTCCTGTTCTGTTTTGTAGGTCTGTTACTGACATATCTAGGTCTGTATCTTATGGACGGACATGGCCAGCCTGCGCTATTATACATCGTACCCTGCACACTCGGTAAAACCAGAAGCTTGAGTTTCCTTTCCTCCATCTGTTTTCGAACACTCCTCTCCATCGTTCTCAAACAAAACCTAATGTGTTTTCTCTCAGGTTTGGCCGTCATACTGGGGTTGGTAAGAGGAGAGCTTAAAGAACTATGGAATTACGGTTGTGAAGAATCAGAGTCTCACACAACGGAGGATCCAATGCCTGTGGCATAATAACATGATTCAACAATCTAATGATGTGTTATCAATCAAACATAGCTTTTCCCCAAAACAGCGAGCATAGCTTAAGCAGATTTCATATGTGAAAGATGCACAAAAGCTGATGTAAGTTCTCTGCAAAGCCAAAGTTAATCAGATGCCTAAGACACATCGAAAAGTGTAATATATCGTATTTTTTTCTTGTTTTGGGGGAGAAGAAAGAAAGGTTTTGTAGTAAGACTCATGACATGTTTGTACAGAGTCTATAATAACCTTCTCTTGAATTGACTCACAGTAACCATCACTTTGTAGTATTTCAAGTATTATGATGCAAATTCCCTTTTATTAATTCTTTGCCCTTTTTCTGGATAAAGATAAGTCTCTGAAAATTCCATAAAACTTTAAAGTTTGTCCCATATTATTCCACTGATGGAATGAAGTTCTGACGAAAACGAATGCACGAATCAATATTTGATGTGAATTATGTGGTGGAATTGACCAATCTGTCTATTTACGTACACGTGTATAATAATTGACAAAGGAGGACAATCGTATGAAATATAAGTATGACCAACTACATAAATAAAGACGTGTAGATAATCCTTCCAACGGAAATTGTGATTAGCAAGAAAACAAGTAATCAGAGTTTTGTAATTTTTGTTAATAATATTGTTGTGAGCTACCATTTGAATTCAATCCGATATAGATCATGAAGTGTTTGAGTTACAAAAAAAAAAAAAAAAAAAAAGAAGTTACATATTTTTCCTACAAAAGCCTTTAACCTACCTTATATTATGTCAAGTCTTTTTCAGACTTATTCCGACTTATTCAAGTAACTCGTGTTTAAAAACAAAATCATTTCATTAAAAGATTCATAATTCTATAAATATATTTAAAAATTTACTAGCTACATCATATATTTTCTCAAAAACATCAACAACCATATATGTATGTATAAGCTATATATAAATACAAAAAGGTATATGTTATGATAGTTCTAATTTCACTATACTTTATCTTAAATTATAACTAAATTTATAATCCATCCATAGAAACATCATTCATGAATATACAATCAAGAGGAACCAAAAGCATAGCTTAAAAGAAAAGAAAAAGGACAGAAGTAGCTCCAGTGCATAGCTCCAACGGCAAGTTCCCAAGCCCTAATGTTTAAACCGGCCATAGCATATGATAAATAATAAATCCCCATTTATCAAAATTCAAGAAAAGAAAAAGAAAAAAAATCTTTCGTTACTTCGAGACTAATACATATCCACACATTTCATATATGTATCCTATCTTACACGTATGTATATATATAAGAATATATATATATATATACACGTATATATGTGTTATGATTACCCCAATATCCAATACTATGTATGTGTTGTATCTCTATATACATCAATCACTGATGATGATGATGATTAATTGATGAATCATTTAATTAGGAGATAAACCATCAACGAGGCACTGCATGACCTTGACCTGCATACTAAGGCACTTGATGTAATGAGCCGTCTCTTCCATCAGCTTTGACGTCTCCATTCCTCCGCCTCCCGGAACAAGATTCCTCAGCCTCTCCGCCGCCTCCTCCACCACCGGAGCTCTCTGGTTACTCCTCCTCCGTTTTGATGATATCTTCCATGTCACCTTCCTCTTCCTCCTTGAAAATCTTACGCTCTTGTTGTCATCTTTGGCTGCTCGGCGCAAGAGGGCTCTGCTCCATAGCCGGCTAGTCCCTCCGGCTGCTCTGGCCATGGAAACGTACGCAGCATTCTTGATCTTTTTCACACGATCTATTGATTTGTCCGGAGAATTTAATAAAGGGTTTTGTGTTCTGAGATTTGAGAGGGATTGGAGAAAGTGGAGGGCAAAAACGTCCTTTTCAGGGACATCTGTGTTTATGAGTTTGTCTGCAGAGGCCATGGTTTGGGTTGTTTAGAGAAGAGAACTTGAGTTGAGAACCTTTATAAACTTTTTTTTTTTTAGAATGACATAGTATTAGGGTTAATATAAACGGAGAGGTGGAGAGAGAGAAAGAGAGAGGAATAAATAATGTTTATTTTTCCTTGTATTTCTTTTACATTACAAATATGTTTTTTATGTCACAAGACATACAACTATTCAAATGTTCTCTATAAAGTTTAAAACTGTAGGTTCGAATATATATACTCATGTTCTAATTATGGGTAGAATTGAAAACAAATAAACATAAAAAGGAAGAAAATTAGATGTGCTAATAGCTTTGAAATATTGAATTTTGGAGCTTAGTTGGTCCGTCAATATGAGAATATGAAGTTGTAAGTGGTAGTTTTCTTCAACGGTGACAAAAGATACATACAGTTCTATGTTTAACTTTGGGGGTTTAATAATATTAGTTCAAATTTTTGGAGATTCGTCTGTTGTGGTTTAGTGGGTTGACTGTTAGATTGTTTACTGGTGGATAATTAGATGTGTAAATATATCATTATATGTGTTAGAATTTCAAAATGAAATGTTAATTGTATTTTGCAAAACCCATGTATTTCGGATAAGTATAATATACACCTAGTGTTATAAAGTCTTGAATAAATAAATGGGCAATTAGTGGAAAACGATGTTTTGGAGCTTAAGGAAAAAGTTGATGCCAATAGATTAACAGAACTTGGCTATTTTGGATATATATATTTGACTATTTTGAAATTTGAAATATGTTTATATATACATATATACTACTACACCCAAACTACAATATATAGCATTAGTGTTAGTATACATCTTAACTAAAACAAAATATTAATTCGGATGATGTTTAATTCTTAGACGCAAATTAATCAAGCTCTTTTGGTTCATAGCTTTGGTATTAACGGAAAAAAGAGCAATTAAGAGCAGACATCAGATTATGGAATTAGATTCCAACCACAATATTATGTTTATTTGTTTGTTTTTATAAAAAGGTTAATTTAGTGACGAATGCGTATGAATTCATTAACGTGAACAGCTAATAGAGACTATTATGATAAAATTAGGTAAGCTATATACATATATGTATGTATTTATGTTAACATTAGTTGACAACTAATGACGATTAAGATGGAATGATCGATTGTGGAAAACATCTAAGCTCATTTTCAATGCAAAAGAAATTAAATAACAAAAACCCGAAATATTAATTTAATTGATTACTTACAGCTTGCTGGATATTTACTTATAGAAACAAGATTCAGCCAAAATCCAACTCTCGTAAAACGACTGATTGAGGATATTATTCGATACTGAGTTTGAACTATACGTTAGTTCGAAAAGTAACACCATTGAAAGAATAACTATGATTATTCTGGACGATAAAGTGTTAATAAATCAATTAGCCACTCGCATCATCAAGATAAAACGTGTTAACAAGTGATCAAAGAATATAACAAAATATTCACCATGCAACTATGCAAGAGAGCAACATATAATCATATATTATAAAAATATGTATATTTTTCGTAGGATATGAGATTATTCAATTGGCTTGACCAATAGATGACACCATGATTTTTTACACACTAAATTTTACTAACCAATTTAGAAAAGACAACACATCATGAAAATATTAAAAGCCAACAGAAGAAGAAAAGAAAAAAGATGAGAAGAGAGACTTGAGGAATAAGATTTGTGTTTGGTTAAGGCTATAATTTAGCATTAGTCCCATCTCTTTTGTGTTAATCACTCTCTCCCCTACCGCTTTGCCGCCGGACGTATTTTTTACGCCATTAAATTCTTTTGTATATCATCATCATTATCATATTTCTCTTTTCAAGATTCAGCTCCAAAATCCCTTAAATCTAACTGTTTTGTTACCCTATAAAAGGTTTCAATTTTACATATATCATAAAAATATGGATCTAAACGTTGAACAATTTGGGGGAATAACAAATTACAAAATTGTTGATATTAGGAGTGAAACCAAATGAATAAGAAGGTGTTAATCATATAATAAAAGAACTAAAAAAGAGTTGAAGAAGAGGTAGAGTAGGTCCACTAATGGGCCAACCACCACATGAAGGCACATGGCTATGGCCTTTAACAACCCCCACTTTCCTTTCCCTCTTATCTTTATCTTTAATTTTTTTCGTTCTAATTATTTAATTAATATTAACTAAACCATTCGTTTTCTTTGATTCTCTTCTTAATTTTTTTAAAAAACTAATAATTAGTCGTTGGGTTGATTAAAAATATCCCCAACTAAAAAAGTAAAACAAATATAAAAGAACAAATGCTATTGGTCACTTAGTAATAGTGACGAATGTTAAACTGAAGAAAGGAGTTCTAAATCGTCCTCCTGACGTTGAAAATCGGAAACGTGTGAAAAAGCCACGTCAGCACTGACGCCTCTCTTTTTTTCTTTATTACGTTAGGTTAAAATGAAGACGGCTGATTAAGCTTGACGATACAACTGTCGGCGACTTTGCTCCGTAACTGTTGACGTGGCTCCGTTTTACTTTCTCCGGTGGATAACATGACGGCGCTCATTTTCTTTCATTTTTTTTTATTTTAACCTCAAAGATAAATTATGCGATCGACAACGACGAGTCACGAAGCAAACCATGACTCAAGCATACTGTTTGTAACTTTATGCATATATATATAGATGTTATTAATTATGCTTGAATTATTAATATATTACGTACTATTTGGAAAATGTAAGTTCTTTGATAAGATCTTTCTATAAACTCGTTGTAAATATACGACTATATATTTTGTAACTGATCTTCTGTCTTATATAAAACCATTTACGATAGCCTAAATAGATGTTGCAAATATCTTTAAATATGTTTGTTGTAGTTCAAACATATTGTTCAAAAATCAACATAGAGAAGTCCATATAAAAGAGAAAGATCATGTCATATGAGTTCGAAAATCGACATTGGGAAAGATCTAATTAGTTAAACATATTCAGACTTTCGGTCCAAAATAATTATAGACCGTAAGTTACACAAACGATTTTGTTGATTCATAAAACTTAAGGAATAAAATAAGCGGACAGAGACAAAACGTTTGCACGTGGGATAAATTTAATGTACACTGCACATACGTATACACACGTACATGCAAAATATGAATTGAGTTAAAGAACCGTGGAAAAAGAAAAAGTGGGCCAATCTTGCCTATTGTTAGAGAGGCAAGATTTTAATACTCAAAACGAAGACCACTTCCTAATTAATACTCTTTTATTTTCATATGTTAAGCGTTCAATTATTCTCTATCACTATTCTTCGATTATAGTCAGTTGGCAAGACTCTCACAAAATATTAAATCTTTCTATTGCTTACATATAAACCAACCTTATAAGTTTCAACGAATAAGTGCGTATAGAAAGATTTCTACATCCGCAAATGCATGCAATAATATGTTAAAAACGTAGATTACTAGTATCAAACTGATCAGACTAGCTAGAAGACTTGAACAAAAAATTCACTAATATGAAACTGTGAATAAAAAGAAAAAGAAAAAACAAATATTTTTTCAAACATGTGCACACACTATAGTATGTAAATCAAACCACTTTATGGTGGTCTAGTGGTTGAAAAATTTGTTATGTATAAAACATTAGAATCTAAATCTTTTCACTCTGAATTCATAATATAGTTGGCTACTGTAAACGTCTTAAGTAACAAATCTCAAGAATTAGTTTGGAATCTTAAGTAGTGTTACTTTGTTTTCTTTGGAAATTGTGGTTATAAAAAATGATATACAAACTAATCCGCGTCATACATAATTTTGATAATTTTCTAGGTGCATACATGAGATATTTCCGGAAAACTCAAAAGACATGCATGCATGTAGCAGATTGGCACAGTGTCGAATTTGGACTCATATAGATATTAATTCGTTTGTTCCACCCAATATTTAATCATAGACCAACGATTTGACCAACAATATTCAATAAAAAAACTACTTAACCAATAAAATATCACAATTAATTCGTTTGTTCCACCAAATAAATACACGCACAAGATATCGTCATTTCACTAACAGAAAAGAACGAAAAAGAAGTTGACCAATTTAGCATCCTTCTTCTTCTTCTTTTTTTCACAAAAACGAACATAATCCAACATTAGTATGTTATAGGTTTTAATATGGGCTTCAAAAACTTTTTGTCCTAACTTATTTGCAGAGTTCAAAACCACTGAATGGATGGGCTGAGCCCTTATCCACATACACATAATTCGAATTCAATCGTTCACATGTAGTTTGGTTGCATTTGATAAGAATATTAATAATTTTAAGCATCTAGAGAAATGGTGAAACAGAACACATTTATACAAACATTAATCTTATAATAAATTCAGATTTTATTCGAGGACTTCTGTTTTTTTTCCCTTGGTTACACCCAAATATACAAATAATAAAATAAGAAAAGAGATTATTTCACACCATTACTTACTTTAATCACAACATAAATGACTATATAAGAACTTATTTATCAAACGAGCTTAATTACAAAGCTCATTTCACAAGTCCAGAGTCAAAACTAACGCCCGTTGACGGCAACCACATATTCCCGTCAATAAAAACCGCCACAGTGAATTTTTCCGCTTCCGTCACCGTCAAGGACGGATGATACCCACTCCATTTAACCCGACCCGAAACCGATGATCCAGGACCCGAATTCTCAAATTCTCCGTAAAACAGAGATTTGAGACCGAAACCACCCGACCAAGGAGACCAACCCGACGGATGAATAGACCCACCAAGAAACGATTGCATCACCACCGTCCTCGAATACTCCTTCCACGGCCGACCAAGATAAGTCATCGATTCCGCCGTGATTCTACAGTTTTGAATCGAGATTCCGGTGTTTTGACCCGGATTGCTCCGTCCTTGCGCCGTCACGAAGTTTCTCTGACCCGGTAAAGGTTTACGAGCGGCGATGTTGCAAGATTGAAATACGACAGCGGAGTTTCCGAAGATGAAATCGACGGTGCCGGTGATATCTGTCTCTCGATAGAATTGTCGTTTAGAGTGTGTGTAGAGTGAATCTTGATATCCTTCCACTGAGCATCGATGCACGACGGATTTATCTGCTCCGACACGGAGCGCCACCGCTTGCTCCGATTTGGGTCCGGCGTTGTTCACGAATGTTATGTCCCGCGCTATGAACCCCTCTCCCATAGCGGCTTTTCAAATTCAATAAATCAAATCTTTAAACCGGATTAAATCAAAGCAAAACCGTACCAAATCATTTAACAAAGATAACCAAACCAAACCGAAAATTGATTTATAGAAATCTTACCGACGGTGGCAGTTTTGTAAGTAGTCCAGCCGCCTCTGTTACTTCTGCTACCTACAATGACCGTTTTACCCTTCCCGTCACCAACTAACATAACGTTCTTCTGCTTCGTCGGAATGTTGATGTTCTCATGATAGGTCCCGGCTTTTAGGTATATTGTGGTCCTGCCCCCACTACTCGCTAATGACGTAGACAACAAGGCTTCTCCTATGGTTTTGTGTGTCCCACTTCCGTCGGGAGCCACCACCGCATCAACCTTCAGCTCTTCCACCGGAGCTTCTAGAAGCCTCCGCTGCTCCGACGAAGGAACGAACGTCGGAAAATATTTTTGTTCTGATAAGAGTTTCCGGTGTTTTGACTTCACGGATACGAACAAGTCAAGCGAGTTAGTCAACAATCCGGTGAGGTTTCTTGCGACGAAATCCATCGCAAGTCCGTGTTTGTATGACTTGGATTTTTCTTGAAGGCTCTGCTCACAAGTATCTTGGTTCGTGAGTGCTGCGCTTAGCCATGTATGGACATCTTCTTCGTCATTATCCGCATGTATGCGAGATAACATGTCAAGTGTGTCGTCGAGTAGCTCGAGGCAGTCGTGGATGGGATCGAATGTGTGTGTTTGTACGGTTCGGTGAGAAAGAGTGAGATTGAAAGCGAGAGAACGAGCCAAGAGAGCATGGTTCATACTCTCTTGGACCGATGCAAGAAACCCTTGTTTGGGTTTTGATGATGGTGAGCTTCGATGTCTCGAGAATCTTGAGAAGTGGGAGTTGGAATTGGAACTGGTACTCACAGCTGAAGTAGTTTGGATTAGGTATAAAAAGTTTAAGATCAGCAAAAACATTAGTGTTTTTGGAATCTTGTGATTTGATATTGATGATGATGAAGCCATTATAGTTATGAAACTTAATGATTAGCGAGTTGTTGTAGTAGCAGCAGCTTATTGATACATGTATATATAGCTACATTTTCATGTTCGTTACTATTTTAGATTTGTGTCGTTGTTAATTAATTTCTTACTACTAAATGAATCTTAAGTTTCGAGCAAAATCACATACCACAAATACTTGTACTTTATTTCCGATGTTAATCTTTATCGTATAATAAGGCAGTACCTAATCTAATCTCTTCCATCCTGATAATTAATGACTTTGTAAGATAGGTGATATATGATGTATCAGAACATTTGATGTTTTACCAAGCTTGAAGCATTAGTAAGTAAGTAGGACACATTGTTTTTGGATTTGTTTATTTATTTCTAGTTAACAGGTAAGAGATATATAGGAAGTGACAAGTAATATCTTTTTTGGTCAATTTATATATGGATTACATGTTCTGTTGATGCAATCAAAATTAACATTTCACAAGTATATTTTCTGGTCAATTTATATGGATTACATGTTCCACACATTGTATGTAAGTTAGTTCACTAAACGTAAACCTTAAGGGTGAAGCAATGCAAAGAAGGCTTTAAATTGCCAGACTGTGCGTAATATTTACAATCATTTGCTGCTTTTTAATCATAGAGCTACATATATATATAAATATATAATGTATGTACTTTAGTTTCGCGAATATACGTATATTAGTATATTTAATTTATGTATGATATAGTCAATCTGTATTCATGCAAAAGTAACATTTAAGTGAAGTTCATTTATTTATTGACCAACAAAAAGTGAAACATTCTAAAGCAAACCGCGTATAAATTCGTAACTTTTCCTAAACATCTTGGAATTAACAAACAAACAAACTTTTCCCAAACAATTTAACCGTAGTATAAAGTACGATGTTACGTATTAACAAATTAATAAGTAGTAGTAAATTTTTGTTTTCGTATAATCCCAAGTCCCAACTCACACGTCCCCAGCTTCCCGCCATTAAAAAGAAAAGAAAAAAAACACAACGAAATGAATACTTATCTACTTAATTAAAATGCGACTTATCTACTTAAAATGTATCGAGGAGAACAAGCTAGCAAAATGTATCGAGGAGACAAACAAAATGTATGTAAATGCGACTTAAATCTACTTAAAATGTATTGAGGAGAACAATAAGCTAGCAAAAAACGCAAGATGAATGGCGACAAAAGAAAATAACCAAAACTTATTTTTAAAATCTGTACCTGCTTAATTTAACGTTACATTATTTCTTGGAAAATATGTTCATCGTTAATTATTATGGAAAATTAATAAAAAAAGTTGCGTGATTTTGATTTGTGCATGGATAATGATACCGCCAAACTTAAAACAGACAAACAAAATGGGATCCATCTTGTTTGTTTGTATTCCTCAAAGAAAATTCAACGACGCGACGTCACCACTACTCACCCACTTGACAGTCTCGGGATCAAAGAAAAACACTTGTGTAATGTGTTCCTTTAAAACACTGTTATTGCTAGAAAGCCTAGAATCTCCAAATTAATACTTATGCTGTTATGCAGTCTGAATTCTGAGTGTCTGACTTGTATGAGTTAGGGCCTAGTATGAATAAATAAATATGATTTATTTCGATAGTTTTTTTTTTTTTTTTTTTTTTTTTTTTTTTTTTTCGATAGTTGTTTTCGATAATTGTTTGATAAACATGTATTGATGTACCAGATCGGCTAATGCTCCCAGGTTGATGCGATGTATTCCACCAGTTGACTATCCTCCTCTTTTTGAGCTAAACCTATTGCTCGCCCCTTAGTGACTCCTTTCTACAATTGAATTGATCCTTAGACCCTCCGTAAACTGCATGGTCTAGGTCAGATGCAAGATCAAGACCCTGATGCGCAACGTCGAAACCCCGTATTTTGAATTCAAAAGTAATTTAAGGATGCCACTAAACTCATGCCTCTTAGCTTATACAAATGACTTAATTAGACATTAATACATTATATATCTATATAATATCTAGATTTATAATTGCTAAGCCAATAGGTCAAGGTCTTGTCTAATAAATGCATGCACAACTAATTCACTCAATAATGTACCTGTATAATACTACAAATAATTCAAATTAATTGATCTATATATGAAGAACAAATAAGTAATCTATTTTGAATTTAGTCTTATCATGTGTCTAAATAAATACATAATCCTTAATGATTTATAATATATATGGAATAGTAATAATAAAGAAAAAATGAAGTATTTTGATAGATATCAATTAATATTATATAATTACAATGATTTGATGATTGACTATACATAAGAACTAACTTTGATAATTTTGAATTGGGACAAATCTTTGGAGGCCTTACGTTTAAGCTTTAGATGTTTCCCAATGCCAAAGGGAAATGAAAAGGACAGAGTATCAGTGATTTGAGTACTTAATTAACATATTTATCATGTACTTAGAGTTAATTAATTTTCTATTAATATCAAAAATCAAGCTTGCACATTTCAGTGTGATAAGTAGATGTATAATAACCCAAGATAATTTTTAAGAAAAGAGGAATATTTAAAGCTTTCAAATTATTCGAATGGTAGAGGTCCTTGCACCTTTTGTAACAATTACCTATTATGTGGGTGTGGGGGAACTCTAGCAAGCTACATATTTCAATTATTTTCTCTACTAAATTGAGATTATTGTTATAAAAATAAAATGCTTCACCGTTCCAAACTTATTTACATTCGATGTTTAGAATTTTGTTGACAAATAAGAAAAATATAAGAAAAGAAAGAAAAGTATAATTTGGGATAAGGGATTTGAATATGATTGATTTGAATCGTCTTAGAAGTGTAAATGCCACCTAACGCTTTTGTTGTTATACTAGTATCATTAAGTAAGAAATGTTAAAGTCAACAAAACTCTTCACATTTCTATAATTTATAAAAGAGTTTTATGATTAAGAAGTTGCTGATTTTTATTTTAATTTTATTTTCTTGCTTAACAGATAAGTTGCTGATTGTTATTGGCAAAAGCTATAGAGAAGAATAACCACCAGAATTGGTGTAAGATATATAAACGAGTATGTCTTATGTGTCAGTAATATATATTATGTGGTGTGTTTGCGTGAAAGTTCATCTCTTTCTTATCACTACAAAAAATGTACTTAATCATTGGAGGCCTTACGTTTAAGCTTTAGATGTTTCCCAATGCCAAAGGAGAATGAAATGGACAGACTATCAGTGATTTGAGTACCTAATTAACATATTTATCATGTACTTTGAGTTAATTAATTTTCTATTAATATCAAAAATCAAGCTTGCATATTTCAATTTGATAAGAAAACTCTTTACCACTACATGCAAAATGTCTTTACGAACACATTAAGCCAACTATATGTCGTCACTTTACTTTTATTTGTGTATGTTTTTTTTAACCACTATAATTTTCGATTTAAAAAATTTGAATAAAAATATATCACACAACAATAAGGGAGACTCACAAAAATGCCAATTTTTCAATACCCCTTTTCAAAAATGCCCCATTTGCCTGTCCATTTTTAAAAATACCCTTTTTTATGTACAAAATGACTAAATTATCTTTCTTTTAATAAAAGATATCACAAATATGTAAGGAAATATAACAAAATTAGGTCCACAAAATACAAAATATTTTTTGGCGGGAAAAGTGATCCCGCAATTTTTCCCGCCAAAACACTTGTAAAAATTTGTAAAACTTTAAAATACCTTGTAAAATTTTCCCGTAAAATTTTTTCCCGCCAAAAAATTTTTGCGGGAAAAGTGATTCCGCAATTTTTTTGGCGTTAAATTTTTGGCGGGAAAAATTTACAAGGTATTTTAAAGGTTTTTTACAGGGTATTTATAAGGTTTTACAATGTATTTTAAAAGGTTTTACAACGTATTTATGAGGTATTTATAAGATATTATAAGATTTTACAAGCTATTTTATAAGGTTTTACAAGTTATAAGGTTTTACAAGTTTTTTATAAGGTTTTACAAGTTATAAATACCTTATAAAACCTTATAAGTACCTTGTAAAACCTTTTAAAATACATTGTAAAACCTTACAAAACACTTGTAAATACTCTGTAAAACCTTTAAAATACCTTGTAAATTTTTCCCGCCAAAAAAATTGCGCCAAAAAAATTGCGGAATCACTTTTCCCGCAAAAAAAGTTTTTTGGCGGGAAAAATTTTTACGGAAAATTTACAAGGTATTTTAAAGGTTTTTACAAGTGTTTTGGCGGGAAAATTGCGGGATCACTTTTCCCGCCAAAAAATATTTTGTATTTTGTGGACCTAATTTTGTTTCAAATAAGGGTAAAATGGTCATTAAAAATTAAAAGAGGGCAAACTTAAAAATAGACTCTCAAAGGGGGCATTTTTGAAAAAGGGTATTGAAAAAGGGGCATTTTTAACAATTTCTCCAACAATAATTGATGATATATTTATAATAAAAACTAAAATTCAAAAATATTCATAATAAATTGTCGAATGAAACCAAAGTTATATGTTCAGTTTTGAATTAGAGACGTTAAAAATATAAAAATGATAGATCGACATCGACTACAACTTTTAGCCTTCCAAAATAACAATGCATGTTCGATTCCTATATACTCGATTGCAATGAGTTTTGATCAACCAATAAAGGATGAGAAACTAAAAAAAAATAGAAAATTATAAACATGATGATATATGAATCTTAGATAATTCAAAGATGAAGTATCTTTTCATTAAATAATTTTGCTTTTTATACATATCAAAATAATAGACTTGACATATGCTATGATCATATGAGTTACTAACTTTGAAAACCAAATTTTATATAATAAGATATACGTATAGTTTCTAAGCGATAGACTTGACATTTGTCATGATCATATGAGTTACTAACTTTGAAAACCAAACTTTATATCATAAGTTATACGTATAGTTTCCTTATAATTTTGTTTTTATTTAAATAAATAAAAGGAAAATTTTCTTTTGTATGTGTTAAAATTTGAGATCGATAAATTTGACACGTCGTATAGTTTTATTTTTTATTTTAAAAAAAGAAATAAAAGAAATTTTTTTATTTATACTGTCAAAATCTGATATCGATAAATTTGACACGTGACACGATATTATGAGTTTCTAACTTTCAAAACTAAACTTTATATAGTAAGATATGACGTTAAAGTTACTCAAACTCCAGAATCAATAATACTTCAAGATACTGTATACATTAAAAAAACAGTCAATAATCCATTGGTATGAACACTTTCGATAACAAACATACCAAACTTATTTTGGGCCACTAACTAGTTTTGGGCCGAAAATAATTTCAAGCCCAATTTAAACTTCAAATCATTTTAGGCTCTGTCTTCTGTCGGGCCACCGAATGAATTTAGTGAAGCTTGTGAATGGTGTGCGATGGCGTGAAAGCCTCTTTTACGGAACTAAAAGGGCTCGTAACCGATGAAATGACAATAATAGCCCTGAGGAACACTCAAAATTACACAAAGAGAGTTTAAGACAAAACAGGCGTTGTGATTTTTCTATTTCTCTCCCCGTTCACGTTCTGCAACATTGGAAGCACGTACGGCTCCTAAGACTCCGTTTTACTTTTTTTTTGTTTTTTTAAACACATTCTATTATAAACAAATTAAAACCAAAAGATCAAAACACAAAGTTTCCTCTCTTTCTAATTTTTTTAAAGTTTCTTTCATTTTCTTCAGATCCGAATTTTCGCCGCAAAATTCGTCAGTGCAGCTTCTTCTTCTTCTTCTTCGCGTCCTTGATTCGATCGGCTGTCTGAAAAACATGAAGCCGATGATCGTAGGTACGGTAGATTCATTTTCCCCGAAATTGGCATTTTGTTTTTCTGATCGATTTGAAATATCTGCGAGGTTCAATTTCATCATTGTTTTAAAATCTACTAGGGACTTAAAAAAGCAATGGCATTGACAAATTTTTTTCTTTATAAAGAATCCACATTGCAATTTTTTTTTGTTGAATTTTGTAACAGACATTGTTCTTCTTTGAATTAGAATTTCATTTATCATAATATATACTTTGCTGATGTGATGATGAACAGATCAAAGGAATGTAGTCTCAAATTGTTTAAGGTTATAATGATTCCTCTAAGTGAAAAAGACAAATGCAGAAAAAAGTCAGAAAGATGACAAAGCTGAAGATTTCTTTTTGTCTTTGAAGCTTCTATTTTTGGTGGGTCCTTTTAAGACAATGATTTCGATTCTTGGATTTTGTCTCAAGAAAAATGTTGTTCTTCTCTTTACAATGTTTTTGATTGTGAGCCTGCGTTGACTTAACTCATGTCATATATTTTGGTTTCTCACGGTTTTATTTATTGTGCCAAGTGATGCAGTTGCTAGTTACGGTGGATTGATATTTGGAGTATTGAAAAGATAGAGAAAGAGAACAGAATTTTGATGCGGGTTTAGTCTTAAAGGTGAACAATGCTCGGGAATCAATCCGCGGATTTTAGCGAGAACGGGGATGATGAGATCATCAGACAGCTTTGTGCAAATGGGATTTGTATGAAAACAACTGAAGTTGAAGCAAAGCTTGATGAAGGAAATATCCAAGAAGCTGAATCTTCTTTGAGAGAAGGATTATCTCTCAATTTTGAGGTTTGTTTGTGATTTTCCAAACTCCATGAATCCAACTTCTATAAGTAAATGATTAGATTTTGCTTCTTTTTGTGGTTACAGGAAGCAAGAGCACTTCTTGGAAGGTTGGAATACCAAAGAGGGAATTTAGAAGGCGCACTTCGTGTCTTTGAAGGTATTGACCTTCAGGCAGCTATCCAGCGGTTACAGGTTTCCGTGCCTCCTGAGAAACCATCTACTAAGAAAAACCGTCCCCGTGAACCGCAGCAATCAGTTTCTCAGCATGCTGCTAACTTGGTGCTTGAAGCTATCTACTTGAAAGCCAAATCTCTTCAAAAGCTTGGGAGAATAACCGGTACATTATCTCTTACCTTTGATGCCTCATTTTGTTTCCTTCCAGCGAACAACAGTTTGTTGAAACATTTTATGAAAAAATGAAATGTGATGAATCTGAGCCTTGATCTTGATACAGTCTTTGCTGGTTTTGTGTCTTACAGAGGCTGCACGCGAATGCAAGAGTGTTCTTGATTCTGTTGAGAAAATATTCCAGCAAGGGATACCAGATGCTCAAGTGGATAACAAACTTCAAGAAACCGTTAGCCACGCAGTTGAACTACTTCCTGCGCTATGGAAAGAATCTGGTGATTATCAAGAAGCAATATCCGCTTATAGACGAGCGCTTTTAAGCCAATGGAATCTTGATAATGACTGTTGTGCAAGGATTCAGAAAGATTTTGCAGTCTTTCTTCTACATTCTGGAGTCGAAGCGAGTCCACCGAGTTTAGGTTCTCAGATAGAGGGATCATACATACCTAGAAACAACTTAGAAGAAGCCATTCTTCTTCTAATGATTCTTTTAAAGAAATTTAACCTTGGGAAAGCGAAATGGGATCCGTCTGTGTTTGAGCACCTTACCTTTGCGTTATCTTTATGTAGTCAGACCTCGGTTCTCGCCAGGCAGCTTGAAGAAGTAATGCCTGGTGTGTTTAGCCGTATTGAGCGTTGGAACACTTTGGCTCTTTCTTATAGTGCAGCAGGTCAAAACAGTGCTGCAGTTAACCTTCTTAGAAAGTCTCTGCATAAACACGAACAACCCGATGATCTTGTGGCGCTTTTGTTAGCTGCTAAGCTTTGCAGTGAAGAGCCTTCTTTAGCTGCAGAAGGTGCAGGCTACGCGCAGAGAGCGATAAACAATGCTCAAGGTATGGATGAACATTTGAAAGGCGTTGGTTTGAGGATGTTAGGACTTTGTTTGGGGAAACAAGCGAAAGTTCCCACATCGGATTTTGAAAGATCTCGGCTTCAATCAGAATCATTGAAAGCATTGGATGGAGCTATAGCTTTTGAGCACAACAATCCTGATTTGATCTTTGAGTTGGGTGTTCAATATGCTGAGCAACGGAACTTAAAAGCTGCGTCCCGGTACGCCAAAGAGTTCATCGATGCAACGGGAGGGTCGGTGTTAAAAGGATGGAGATTTCTCGCGCTTGTTTTGTCGGCTCAACAACGGTTTTCAGAAGCTGAAGTTGTGACTGATGCTGCTTTAGATGAAACCGCAAAGTGGGATCAAGGACCTCTCTTGAGACTTAAAGCAAAGCTAAAAATCTCTCAGTCAAATCCAACAGAAGCCGTTGAGACTTATCGTTACCTTCTTGCGTTGGTTCAAGCGCAAAGGAAATCTTTCGGACCTCTCAGAACTCTTTCTCAGGTATCTAAATCTCGTTTGTTTCCTAATCTATTGAGAGCATTGGTCAAAACCTTCTTCTTTTTTATTCAAACCTTTTATGAAAACATAGATGGAGGAAGACAAAGTGAATGAGTTTGAAGTGTGGCATGGCTTAGCATATCTTTACTCAAGCCTTTCGCATTGGAACGACGTAGAAGTCTGTCTAAAAAAGGCCGGCGAGCTGAAACAATACTCCGCTTCAATGCTGCATACAGAAGGCAAGAACAAGAAGCCATTTAACTAATCTCTTAGAATCCATTACTTGATTTACTCAAATTCGGTTTGAATCTTTTGGAATGATCAGGTCGAATGTGGGAAGGACGAAAAGAGTTCAAACCCGCGTTAGCAGCTTTCTTGGACGGTTTATTACTAGACGGATCATCGGTTCCTTGCAAAGTAGCGGTTGGAGCATTGTTGTCTGAAAGAGGGAAAGATCATCAGCCGACTCTCCCCGTGGCGAGAAGTTTGCTATCAGATGCATTGAGGATCGATCCGACAAACCGAAAAGCTTGGTATTACTTAGGAATGGTTCATAAATCTGATGGACGTATAGCTGATGCTACTGATTGCTTCCAAGCTGCTTCTATGCTTGAAGAGTCCGATCCTATTGAAAGCTTCTCAACCATTCTTTAAAACCCCAAAAACGTATCATAAAGATTTATATTTATCTGTTCATTTTTTGTCTATCATCTCATGTACAATTTGAACATCTTACTTTCTTCAAACTAAATATATATTCTTTTCATGTTAGGCCTGCTCGCTTTAGTTGTTCGTTAGTTCTTATGTTCAGAACTTAAGCTTAAGATGCTGAATTTGGATACAATTTTGTATTTTCGAGTTTTGTAATCAAGAAACCATGTGATTTCACAAATTTTGACATAAAATCTTTTGTAATATACAGTCCAAAAAACACATCATTTCCATTTTCCAACATAAAAATCGTAGTTAACACAATTTCACCGCATTCAAGAACATTAGCATAGAAATAGTGATTTCCGACTTATACAAAAACTCCAACAGAAACTGTGATTTAGCAATTCGATACAAATTTTTTAGGAATAGATAAACAAGTCAACATACAAAACAAAACAAAGTCTTTTTCTACTAGTTCTTGGGAATGTTAACTCCGACGATTTTAGCCGGAGTAATACGAAGAAGATTCCCAGGCTTACCAGGCAAAGCACCTTTGATCATAACAACATTAAGCTCCTTATCAACTTTAACAATCTTAAGCTTCCTAATCTTGGTTCTCGTCCCTCCCATTCTTCCAGGCATCTTCTTCCCTTTGTAAACTCTTCCCGGAGTAGTACCAGCACCAATCGAACCCAAAGCTCGATGACTCTTGGAACCATGAGTCATCTGACCTCTCTTGAAATGATGTCTTTTGATTCCTCCTTGAAACCCTTTACCAATCGTAGTTCCAGCTACATCAACGAGATCACCTTCTTTGAATATCTCATCGAACACGAGTTTCTGGTTTGGTTCGAATCCTTCGATGTTTGTTAATCTGAACTCTTGGAGATGTCTCATTGGGATTGTACCGGCTTTTTGGAGATGACCGGTTTCCGGTTTAGTTAGCTTTTTGTCGCGTACTCGACGGTAACCGATTTGAACCGCGTCGTAACCGTCGGTGGCTAGGGTTTTGATTTGGGTTACGATGTTACCTTCGCGGAATCCGACGACTGTTACTGGAACTACTGTGCCGTCTTCTTCGAAGAAACTCATCATTCCGAGTTTTGACCCCATTACTCCGATTCCAGCTTCCATGGATGATGAAACCACGAATCTGGTTTTGGGTGATGATTTGATGAGAAGAGAAGATGATTTCGCCGGGAGGAAAGTGGGAGTGAAGAGTGAAGAGGATAAGGTTGACTTGTTGAGTAGAGATGGGAAAGAAACAACCGCCATAGCCATCGCCATTGTCGGAGATTCACAGTGGAGAAGAAACCCTGAGAGAGGATAAAGCTCTGTGTCACTCTTATCTTCTTCTCCAAATTACGAAATTTATTATTTTACCCCTGAAGATTCTCATATTTAAAAAACGCAGTGGTTTACCTTTTGCAACATCGGTCCTCAAAATCTAATTTTATTCATTTTCGTTCTTTTTCTTCTTCTTGTATTCAATTTAACCTCTTTTTAGATTAGTGTTTATAGCACAATTGAGAAAAGAAAAGACTTGAATTCTTAAAGATGATTGTCAAATAGAAATGATATCACAACTCACAAGGATATAATGTTCAAATTTATTGAATAAAAAACACTGAGAAAATAAGACTGAAAATGTTTTAGACGATCCGACACGAGAATAATTTTAGTTTCAAATTAAGACCCAAGACAATCCATCACCACTTGAGGTTCTTTCTAGTAAACGGATAACAGATGGAGTTTAGAGACGAGATATAAGAAGAGGCACAGAGGCAGGTCCTTCCTCGCCCATCACAGGCTGGAAAAGATCCAACTCACCATACCGCTCCAAAACTCTCATCCTACAATCTTCAGCTGCCATCAATCCAGTTGAATAAGCGCCGTGAACCGAGCCTGGGAAGCTCGAGCTTGTCGCTTCACCAGCAAAGAATAAGTTATCCACTGGAACCCTAAGCCTCTCGTAGAGATCATGAGGTTTCCCCACGATATCATAGCTATAAGATCCCATTGAATTCACATCCGATCCCCACCTCGATACAAGATATTGAACTGGAGGCAATGCATCGGGAAGAATTCTCTGGAGTTGCAAGACGGCAAAATTTGCAGCTGCTTCATCAGACATTTTCTCAATGTCTTTGGCGAGCTGACCAGCCGGCATGTAAACCAGAACTGGATGACCTGTGGCCTTGTGCAGGTTCAAAAAATAACTGCAACCGTAGGAGGTTTCAGCTACCACTCCTAGAAACTCTACTTTCGGCCAGAAGACTTTCTCAAAATGTAGTATGATCTTGTTCTCGATACCTACTCCTAGGTCGTTGATTGCTTCTTGTTTCCACTCAGGTAGCTTTGGTTCGAACTTTATGGTTCCAGATTTTAAGACTCCGAGAGGAACCGCAATGACTGCAGCATCGGCAACAAATGTTTCCCCATTTTCTGTCGTTACCTTCACCCCATTGTAACGCCTGACAATCTTAGTAACCCTTGAGAGAAGGAAAAACACCGAGGTTATGACTGTGAAACACTAAACGAATGCCACAACTCTTGAAAAACGTAAAGCTTACCTGTGGCCTACTCGGATATCAAGACCTTTCGCCAGAGTGTTGATGACAGGACGATACCCTCTAACCATAAGACCGTGTCCACCAGGCAGCAATTCCTCCTGCACATTTCTCGGAGTGTTAAACCGAAATTTCAAGAAACAGTGTATACTCAAAATCCTCACCTACGAGAGGAAGAATGTAACTAACCTGGTCCCAACACTTTGCAGAGATGGTTTCAGCATCTGCAGCAAACCATCCTTCCATGCGGCATACATACCATTGAAGTACGTTGTGTGCAAGCCCCTCTAACCTGGATGTGAAAATTCAAATTTAATCATGAAACTAAGCTTGCAAAAGTGAATTGACTAAAGAAATAAAAAAAGTGGGACAATTATGTAAACAAACCTCAGCTCGGGTTTCCTAGCAAAGACAATTGAGAAAGCCTGAGAAATTGAAATGTCTGCATCCTGCTCATCCCTCACTTTATTGATCTGTGTTTGCAAAAGACGAATCTAATTAAGATGAGCATGAATCTAACACTTGCAACATCAAGAAATACGAGAATCGGAATATGAAAGAAGAAAAATAAATGAATGTGAAGGACATACCTCTTCCAAGATACGCTCAAAAGTTACGCCAATCTGAGTTACCAACTCTTGAGGAACTTGGTTGCCATCCATATCAAACAGAGCATAGCTACAGAAACAAAAGAATTGCACTGTGAGTTTTAAGGTGTCAAACAAGAACAAAAAGAAATATAAGATGGAGATTACAAAATCGAAATATTCAAGCACACCTCTCGAGATCATGATCATACAGGACAGAATTGTCACCGCTAGTACGATACAAGGGCAGTCCCAGTCTTCCAATTACTGGTGCCAGAGGATTCTCTTTGCATACTCCATGCAGCCTATAACAAAACAACGTAGCTGTGTTAAGCAAAGTTAACCAAAAACCAAAATATCATCTAATGACAAGAACAAAGAGCCGTGACATTACCATGATGCACCAAGATCAACAGGAAAACCAAATGAGTAATCAGTGTGAACTCGTCCACCAATTCTGTCACGGGACTCCAGTACCATAACCTAAAGACAAAGAACCACACCGTGAGAAGGAAATAAAATGATCATTGAAGAAAACATGAATCCGAACTGCAATATTTAGTGCTCAAGTAGACCATAAGAAGATCAAAAATCAGCTTCCAGGACATTGTATAAAACATCAAACTTGGAATTTCATTTGTTGTGTATAATCACAAACCTGAAAGGAAGCATCTTGAAGAGTACGAGCAGCTGAAATTCCACCAAAACCACCTCCGATCACAATCACGGATGGTGACCTTGTCTTCATCCTCTCACCAGCTGAAAAGCAATTAGCTATATGAAAACAAAGCACGAATTAACGAACGTCCAAGTCCAATAAAGTATCAGTTCTTCTAAGTTCTAACAAAGAAACATTGTGGTTACTAGAATTAAACAACCCCACAAAAACAAAACTTGTGGCAATCAGCAAATACAGCCAAACAAGTAAACGCCACAGAGGAATCAAATCACCGACAGAGAATTCAGCACGAGGGCAAAAACAAAAATTTCAATTTTTGTTAAATAAACCAAATTACCCAGAATATAATCTAGAAGAAGAACCCTAGATTCTTCGTATACATCAACGATTACAATCCACAAACAATGAAAAAAAAAAATCGAAATTTCCGATGGAGGGTGAAGAAAACAATACCTCTACGCATTTGACGATCAGAGTTTTTCCTAGACTCCATGATTTTTTTTCAATTGATCAAACGATTACTCTCGAGATTATTGGAATTACGATTACTATTATTATTATTATTACTATTAAGCTGAGGAGAGAAATGAAGAATAAAAATGAGAAGACAAGTCGTGAAGTGGCTCGAAATCGAAGATGAAAAAATCAGGCTTCCAAACAAATTCATGCGATTTCTCTTTTCTTCAGGATTTTTAAACCCCTTTTGTTTTTGGTTTTTGTTCACTCTGTTTTACTCAGCCGGCAAATATCAACGCAGATCTACAACGATCGGCAATATCGGATGCGTAATTCAAGAGAACAATGGGGGCAAAAAGATCAAAATTCCCAGAAACGCCAGAAACGAGAAAGAAGAGCAAAGGCTAGAGAGAGAAAGATGGAAACAGAGACTTCTAGAGAGAGAAAACAAAAAAAGTCAGATTTTTTTTGGCTTTGGGTCGGTAAAGTAGGTTAGGTTGTAATTTATAATAACGCATATGCTCCCTCAATTATCAATATAATTAAATAATTTTCTTATTGGACTGTAGATCTTTTATTATATTTATTTAGTTACTTTTATTAATTAAAATACATTAACATCTACTTATATGATTAAATTACCCATAAACTGTTAATATTATCCAAAAATTTATTGTTATTTATTAGAAAATCATATATATTGAACAACTAATATTAAAAGAGATAAATTCAATTAAAGATTTAAGATATACAATTAAAATGTTAAGATATTAACAAAATATTATTGGTAAATTAATTCAAATTAGATATGATATTTAGTTTGAATATTCTTTGTTAGTTATATAGTAGTATATGTTAATATTAGTTTTCCAAATTCTAAAGTATTTTTTATCAATATCATATTTATTTTAAAATTGTTAATTTAGTTCTCCGTATCACGTGTTTGTTTCGGCACGCTTGATAAGTTACGTAACTTATCAGCCCAAGTGGTCCACTAGGGAGCACGTGTCATTCACTTATACGTCGTCCATAAAATCAATAGTGTCACAATACGTCAGCTGTTTTGTTTTTCTTAAGAAAATTTTCTAACGTTTCTAAGGGCATCATCAATGGAGGATTATGTGAGGGTGTTCTTATAGAGAATATAATGTTAAAATAATGTAAGATCATGTGTTTAGATCTTTTGTTTAGAAGTTGATTAGTGGGAGAACATGTGTAAGATCTTAAGACTTAATAATATAATAATCTAAATTAAATTAAGATTTTACAATTATTAAAACATTTTAAAATAACATATAAATTGCAAATGCCAAATTTATGAAAAACTGAAAATAAAAGTGAAAATACAATACTAAATATTTATGAAAAAAACATTAAAAATATAAATAACAATAAACAAACAAACATATTACTTAATAAAAGCACAAAAACATTTTATCTAATTAATACATAGTTTATTATCCAAATTTATTCCAAATATGTTGAATATTCCAACCAATGCCCAAATGCCACGTCACCCCGCAACACCCACAAGAACAGATCCAGGTCAAGAGCCCAGTTCCTGATCTTAAGCCCATTAACCCATTTTTTTGGATTTAAATAATGCTTAGATCGGGGGGGGGGGGTGATCCCCCAATGCAGATGGTCTAATGATTTTAATACGTATGATGTTGGTGGCAATTAAATGTAGTTTGGTAGGAATAGAAGACGAAACTTTTACCATAATATTGCCACGTTGACTGCTTTTTTGTCATTAACATTAATTAATAATTCATAGTTTCATACAGATTTTTGTAGTTTAACTATGATTTCCGAGTAAATTACTCAAATACAATAAATTTTTTAATGAGATATGTCAAAATTCTTGCCATATACATTTGTTCGGGGTGGGATTTTTCAGGATTGATGGCTGAGGCTACTGTGAAACTTTTTTTTGACGTTTATAATAATATTGATATGATGTTACTTTTTTTGTTTTGTTTCAAATGTTACTATGTTAATGGTTCTTGTGTGTATAGTAATAATTTTTTTAAAAAATAATCATAAAAATGGTGGTTCAGACTTTAACAATAAAAAATATAAAATTTTAAATCGATTATTTCTAAGTCTGATACCATTTGTTATTTTTTTATATTAATTATGTTTTTTTCCAGCAAAAGAATAATTACTTTTTATACGAACGATTTTGATGAGTGGACGATATATAAGGAATTAGATCACATGAAAGACCAACATCCCAATCCCTCCCTCATTTGAGATTGCGACCTTGAGTAATACAGTTGTAGAATGGCTTGTCGTGAGTTACATGACAGGATTCTCAAACGTCACAAAAGCCCTTAAGATATGAATGGAGGATCTCACTACCAAAACTAGAAGATTTCAGTGTCTATCTTATCCAAATGAGTGTCTATTATTATACTAGAGCTGCAAAGACGGTACGACCAAGAGTTAAAGCGTAGAGAAGAAAATCTCATGGCATTAAAAGAGAAGGTGAAACGAGCTGAGAAAAATCTATATCAAATGAAGACCAAGAAAAAGATTTTGATCCGAATACAATTGTTTTTGACTTTTAGTTTATGAATATCCAACAAGAATAAACTTTTATGATGGTTATCAATTGGACAAAAGAAAAAAAAAATGTTTTGGCCGGTACAAAATATGTCAAAATTCGTATATGTGTATGGGTGGGATTTTTGGACATGATGGCTGAGTTTTTATGGTGAAATTTACTAGAAAACATCGATATTGTTGGATATAAGCGAACTATACTCAGTGATTTCGATCAATAATTCAAAAAGTGAGCATGAATTGATCTTTTGATAATCGGGAGCTAACAAATGGTCACACGACATGAAAGTGGACCACACTTTCTTTGTTTTTTATTGATCCAAATTCTTTTTCATATATTAAAAATCAATTATAAATGGAATAGACAAGCTAACTCGAGCTGCATTTTCTGCCAACATCCTATGGAAACAAGGGATCATTTGTTCTTCATATGCCCTTATTCCCATAGTGTCTGGCAGGAACTCGTCAAGGGCATTCTCCTTTCCCAGTTCACGGCAAACTGGAGGGATATTCTTAAGCTGACCACCGACAACAATCTTGGCAAGACGAAAACGTTTATTCTGAGGTACATCTTTCAGAACACCATTCACTCTATTTGGAGAGAAAGGAATAGTAGACGACACGGCGAAAAACCGGCTCCAAGCGAGAAGCTAACAAGAATGATAGATAAGAACATGAGAAACCGTTTCAGCACACTTAGGAGTGGAGGAGATTTGAAGTATGCGGAAGGCATTGAAGAGTGGTTTGCTTCAAGGCAAAATTGAGAATGACTACTTGTTCTTGGTTTTGGTTTTTTTTAAAAACAGTATGCATTAAGGTGTAAACATGTTTATTTTTTTCTTGAATATAATTTAACATTAAATTCAAAAAAAAAAAAAAAAATTAATTATAAATGCATCATTTTTACTTTTTATGATTAACAATTTTCATAACTCTAAATCTATAGTATTTAATTTTTAAGTCTACAATTCATTATTAATATCTAATTAAAATGAATTACAAACCTTAAATTTGTATTTTTTGCAGCAATTTTTTTCTCTTAAAATTTGGATTAATATATAAACAGAAGGAGTAAGTTTAAAAATTAAAAGAGAAAAGAAAAAGAAAAAAAAATTGAAACGGCGGAAGATATGTTGGCCGGGTCGTCGATCAAACACAAAAGCCACGATTAAAAACTATCCACTAAAATCATATCCGTGAACTTCTCTCCAAATAAAATCTCACTCTAAATGAAATAAACTCGTCTTAGCATTTTAATATTTATTTTTCATCCTTCTAGTGATATTCTACACATTTTTTTTATTTTGCCACTAAATAATGTTATGTGGATGTTCCACGAAGATTAAAACATGATTGATATGGCCATATGGGTGTCTGTGGCTGAATGTATGTATCAACCTTTGATCGATTCTACTTTTGAATTCTTTTACTATTGTTAAGTGTTTTCGATCGACTATTTCAAACTTTCGAATGATTATATATATAAAAACAGTATGCAAAAAATATCTAAGATATTTAACTCAATTATTGCTAAATAGATTCTGACCAGTGGAGCACATGGCTAAAAACTTATAATGTCGATGTTTGACAATTGACACATGACTCTCACTCAAATCTGGCTCCATCACATGTGATTTGGCTTTTTCCATCTACACACAATTTTAGACAATCAGCAAGAAAAGCTTAGGTTATCATTTGTTATTTACTTATGGAACAATATGAGTCATATGACATCATAACAGAATAATATTTTACCAAACTCCGACCAGACGGTTGAATTGATCATCTATGTTTTTCTTAAAGCTAAATAGTGCTTTTTGTGTTTCTTATATATGAAGTTATGAACAGATGATTTCTTATTAGGGGAACAGAGAAAATTAAATGGAGTTTTAGTTACATCTTAAAAAACAGGTATGATCTATAATCTATAGGTGTGATCTGAGGTAGTTCTATCTTCCGAAAAAAATCGACTACTTTGATATATAAACTCCATTCCAAAGTTTTACGATTACAAAAATCCCATGTCCGTTTTTTTTTAACATGTTGTTTACAAAAAATCTCATCATGTCATTTTGACATACATAAACTCACACATATACATAAAATAACGTAATGAAGTTGTACGTTGTACTCTATAATAATACACCCTTGAACGTTTTAAATATGTTCATAAATATATTAAAAAAAACAAACATACCAAAAATAAGGAAGTAAAAAAGAGCCACACCAACCTAGTGGTCCAAACGAGAACCATCGGTGGTCTTCGTCGGCGCAGGCGGTTGTTGACTTTGCTGTCCCGCCGGTGAACCAAATCTCAACATCTCCATCGGCTGCATCTAATCAAAAACCACACAACGTGTCAAATAAAACTACGTCGTTTAAACATTATTTGTGAACGGCGTCGTATTAATATAGTAACCTGCCTAACCCATAAAACATTGTACCAAAATCGTCGTTTAATACACACGGCGTCGTATTGGCCTTACCTGAGTCGCGGCCTGCATCTGTGGGAACCCACCGATGTACCTAGCAAACCGGTCGGAGATTATCTGGTTTTGTATCGGGTTCTGACAAACTAAACCGGGATTGTTCTGAATTGCAGACCGATCCATAACCGGAAATCGAGGTAACTGTACCGGACTCTGCATCTGACGTATGAACGGTGGAGGCTGAACTCCGGGGAACATCATCGGAGCCGCCGCCGCCGCAGCCATTCCACTCCCCATCCACATCACTTGAAGCTGTAACTGAAGTGATTTCAAATAATCTATGGCTTCTTCTAAAATCGAAGCTTTATCAGTCTGCAAAAACAAACCAATGAATAAATCAAACCTTCATATATGATTCACTTTTTGATTTGATTTATCAACTTACTTTACTGCAGTGAGGTATTAGTTCTTGCAGAGCCTTCATTCTCTCATTGATCCTATCTCTCCTCCTCTATTTGAGTTTAGAAAAGAAGAAAATAAAAACAGAGTTTTGTATCTGTTTTCTTTGTCTAGATGTTACTATATGATTTTCTAACATTAAACTATATATTATATATATAAACGAACCGATGAAGTACCCTTTCGGAGAGATTATGAACTTCAGCTGCTCGACTCCTTCGGTTTGATCCTGATCGTTGGTTCGACTTGTTACCGATTGCCTACAATACGAATTATATAAACAATCAAGAACTCTGAGAGATGGACCAAGATTACGTTTTCAAGAAGTTAGAATTAAAGGAAGCATACATCTGATAGAGATACAGAGTCATCAGTGTCCATTATATGTTTTCTCTTACGGTCTGTTGTGATGCTTCTTCCACAAGCCATTTCTTTGATATCCTTGCCAAAGCTGCAACCAGAGGAGCCACCTGATGAGGAACTTACGTTCGGGTTAAGCTTTTCTTCTATGTTTTTGCTTCGATCATGACTCATTGAGACATCGAAATCGTTTTGGGATGGGTTGCTCCCGCAATGGCTAGGTCCAATTGTCGTTACCGAGTACTGTTCCATTTCTGTTTCCCTAATTCCCGATGGCGAATTTGTTAACCTAAGTTTAGGAGGAGGCATGACTTGAGGAGGGTCAGGACAGGCCTTAGGCTTAACCATGACTTGAGGAGGGTTAGGCTTAACCGTCTCTGAGGTTGGTCTCTGGAGGGGATCGACGGTTGAGAAGAAGTGGGAGGAGAAGTCGTCGGTTTCGAATGGGTCTTCATCTGGAGGGTATTGGAGCCAAGACACAGTTTCTTGATCTTCAAGAAAGGTGTTGGATCTTAGGGCTCCTTCATGATGATCTTGTTTATGGGTTTGGGTTTGTTCTCTATGAGTTTGGCTCTGCAGAACCACTTGCCCATCACGCCATAACAACTCCACTAGTTCATCGTGTGGCCTAGACATAAATACACACACACAGACTATATTATATAGTTTTTTTTTAATGAATACATTGGATCAAAGATAACAATTATATAATACTACCTTATAGATCTTCTATTAGTGGACAAACTATAATTCTCCTCAAAACTCCAACCTTGGTGTTCCATGTCAGATCTCTGGAGACATTTCAAAAGAAGAAAAAACAAGTTTTTTTATTAACCTCAGAATATATTTTATACAAGTGAACAGAGCTAATGATAACTTATGATTAAGAGAAACACACGGAGGAGCATAAAGTCTGATTTTATTAATTCAGAGTCCCAATAGTTTATTCACTCTAATCATTATAGAATGATTTAAAAATAATTAAAATTGAAAGCAAGTCCATGAGTTAGTTATCTTGTTAAACATCTTTTTATATCCCAGCAATCTAGGAAAGCTTCAAAAATAGTTATTTCCAAATATAGCAACATCTTATAAAACCAAAGACCGTATAAAGAGTCTACACTAACCAGATTAGGAAAGCTTCTGGACGAATCAGAAGTTGAAGGAGAAGATCTCTCCTCTATCTCGTTTCTCTAACTCTAAAGAGACCAAGAAATTGTTGAGAAAACTCTCACAAAACATGAAAGAAACAAAGAAGAAGATGATAAGAGAGGTTCTTTACTTCTTTTGGGTACAGACAGAAAGTGACAGGAGCATAAAGATATTACAGCGAGGGAGATAATGATTCTCTAAGGACAACAGTACTGCAATCTTCTGAAATGAACGCCACGTGGCAAGTTCTGGGACATTGTGTTGGAATCAGTGGGACATACAAGTGAAGATCTCTCTCTTCTTCAAGCAATGAGATCTATTGCTTGATTTTTAGAGGTGGTTTCTTATCTGTACCTTATCTAGAAAAACTCTGAAAACAATGATTTGAGGGTGTTTTTGTCAAATCACAATCATCTATAGCTTTGTTTTTTGTCGATACCTTTCGCTAATATACCAAAATTTTCTTTTAACTTGACGTTTTGATCCATCAAGTCTTTGCTACAGTATGTGCCAAATTAAATTACGTGTTTGTTTGTTATCTACGATGTAAATAAATGATGATTTATTGTCCGAGTTCAATAGTCTCATTTAATTTTCAGGCCGGAGATCAACGATTTAATAATTTTCCATATCATAGTTGTTGTTTCATAGAGTTTTACATTACAGCAGAATCTTCTTATCGTTCACCTAAGAATTTGTGTGTGTGTGTGTGTGGTAACTTTGAAAAAGATCTAGTGGGTTCTTCGTTGATTCATTTCGTTTAAATAATGCAATTAATTCTGTTGTCGTAATAACAATTATTCGTGGACCATCGTGCCTTCCTGTAATGGACCATATCCCATACCGCGTCTCGAATTCTATTTCTAAAACCATCACATTAATTATACTTCATGCTAATTTTTCCTGAAATGTATATCATTAATTCTCTTAACTGCACATGAAGATTAAAATCTTGATTATTTTTCTAGCAAATGACTTCAAAATTTTATTCTGATATGGATTTCAAATTTTCAAGATTCAAATTGTGATAGCCAACATGAGATATAAACGGGAATTACAGAACAATGACGATCAAACTTTAACATGCATTTAATTAAGATTTTAGTTAACCAAAACAGAAAAGAAAAAAAGTTCATTTTGATACTATAGTCTTCAATTATTTGTATCAAGTTATTGGAAAACATTCACACGAATGATTTATTTTGGGAAACTTCAAATGTGTCTGGGAAACATTCACACGAATGATTTATTAGAAATTAGATTCTAGTAGAGAATTATATTTTAATTAAAAAGACAGTCTAACTAGCCTTTTATATTTTTTTGTCACTCATCCTAAAGCATACTCTGTCGCATGTCGAAAATTCGTCTGGGTGTACCGAATAGGCGAATACCGATTTGTGTAATAAGTTAGATTTTGTTTGAATAGTCAAATCTTCTTCTTGCACAGAAAAGAACAAATGTTGTTGAAAAACAAAAAATGTGACAAACAATAACAATAAGTTATTTATGGGCCTCTGAGTAAAGCTCAAAAAACTAAACTTAGTTATAAGAAAGAGGCCCAATATTACTAAAGAACAAAAGCAACAAAACCACTTTAGTAAGCAGTCGGCTGGTGGCGGCAGATTGGCGGCGGAGAGGAAGGAGAATCGACGACTAGTTGCGGCGGTTATAATCTCCGTTGCACTGTTTCTGTCGCTCCACCGCTTCCACCGACCTCATGATAATGCGCTAATTCATAAATGTAAATCAAAATGCCAAAGTTTCTTGCTGTCTTTCTAATTTTAGTTGTCTTTTATTTTTTCTTTGTTTAAGTATGAACATTCCTTTTTTAGAAACCTGATACTGATTGATACCATTCAATGTTTCTCTTCCTTTTTCATGTTGCAAAAATTCAAAAAAAGTTTATGGAGTTGAAATTATGGATATATATTATGTTCCTTTGACTCTCTTCCTTCTTTGAATATTTTGTTCTCTTCCCGAGAAGATTGGATGCGTACTAGTATTGTTGTGGCAACTTTTATTACTTGTTTTTATAATGAGTTTTTGTGATCATATTCAACAGTCAAAATCTGGACTTTGAATGTTATATAGATCAAATGGGTCACTTTCCCATTTGGCACAAGAGCTAAATCCTGGCTAAGTTATCGCCTGTCCCTCTTTGGTAGTTTATTTTGTTTGATATGTATTGTTTAATTTTTGTAATAACCAATAGACAAAAGGATAGAACTTTCTATTTAGTTAAGGCGGTGTGCAGAAATAGTCATGGCAAATAATCGAATCTCGAAGAACATTGTGTTTGCTAAGTTAAACATAGTTAATTAATTTATTTATGAAACGTATATTAGTCATGCGATCAAATAACTTTGTCGAGTCGACCAAACTTTTTTCTTGGACTATTTTACTAATCATTCCATCTATTTTTCTCTCTCGTAAGAAAATGTTAAGTGGAGTGGGTACTGACTAATTATGAGATCATGTAGGTGTCATCTTTACATGAGCATGATTTAATTTATACATATGTTCTACCAATTTCTGATCTACCAATGCTCTGATCGGCAACTATAAGAGTTGTTTTAAATAATAATTAGAAAATTGTGTCGTTAGTCAAGATAAAAGTATGTTGATAAAAATAAAAAGAGTATTGGTGTGGCAAAAATATGACTTAACAATTAATGTTCAATTTGTTTCTTTGTAATCAGTTATTATATCTTTGTAACTCTCTGTTTCGTTCATCCATGTTGGTTCCACTCTGTTGTGCTCTCCGAAGTTGATTTGTCTATGTTGATTGATCCAAAATAGTAGTAAATCAGAGTTGCTCTAACTAAGTACAGTTTGGAATGCAGTTGAAGGAATTGTTTTATTGATTTGGTCTACCATCTACGTTTGTGTTTGGCTCCCCGGCTATCAAACTAGTTTAATCAGTCTACAAAGGAGGCATATTAAAAGTTATCTTTTGGTTCCAATGAGAATCTTATTTTAATATCTTTTCAATATTTTGGAAAATTATAACATGGTCAAACCACGTGACTTCACCTATACGTATGTATTGAATTTACAGTTTATTGATAATCTGATGTAATTAGTGTATTATACGTAACAACTACCGATAACGACATGTTTGAATTTCAATTATATATTACATCATATAAAATTAGTTGCAATAAATGAGTTAATTAGTTTTCAATTCATTGTCCTAGACTTTTCTGCATAACATTCTAGCCCACCAATATCAAAATTATTAAACTATATATAAAACACTTTTTATTGTTTTGTTACATACTTTTAAGAAATATCTTTAAAACACAACCAAATAACATCAACTATAAGTTTAAAAGCAGAGTATCCGTGTCATTCAAACAAGACCTAAATAAGTTTAGGTTTTGAGGTTTCAGATTCTCTAGTTACATAAAACACACTAGTTAAGGGTGACAATAAATTATAGAAAACTATCGCATTCAAGATACAAATATTTTGTTATTAAATCACAAAGACCATAAGAAAGATGGATGAATTCATTCTTGTAAAAGAAATCTTTATTAAATAATACCCGTAAAAGATTTTAATACTTGGGAAAGTCTATTAGATCTTGTGTGCATAATAATAGTCAAAGTCATTCGTAATTGACCAAGCACCAATTAAACGGGCAGAGAAATAATCATTAAATAGATAAAGATTTACCTATATATATGCATAGAGAACTTTTTGTACAGAATGACTTGATTGGTGTTTAAAAGAGATCGATGTAGTGAAGATGAGTGGGGAAGGTAACTTGGGTAAGGATCATGAAGAAGATGAAGCACCACTTCCTGGATTCAGATTTCATCCGACGGACGAGGAACTTTTAGGGTACTATCTTCGAAGAAAAGTAGAGAACAAAACCATCAAACTCGAACTTATCAAACAGATCGATATCTATAAGTACGATCCTTGGGATCTTCCAAGTAAGTCTTTTTAATTATTTGATCATCCTTTTTTATAAAAATCAGCATCTTATGTTATGATCATTTCATAAAAAATAGCTGTTTTTATTTCCTTTTCTACTGATTATCAAGTAATTAGGGATGTCCAATTTGATCTTGTTCGAATCAAAACGATACCAAAAAATTATATCTGAGAAAACACGATCCAATTTTTAGTATCGAACCAAACCATAAAAATTTAGTTAAGAATCGATCTAAATTGTACCAAACAAAACCATAAATATCATAATCTGAAATGAAACACTATACTCTATACATATATGTATATATATTTGAAAGGAAAAAAAACTGGTTTTATAGGATACAAATTATACTTTCATATACTAAAAGATATGGGACCATCCATACGAAGATCATGTCAAATATCTTTATAAACGCATGTGTCTTTATCATTGCATGAAGATATAGAACACGTACTATGTCATGAAAGGCAAATTGTTACTATTAGGAGTTCTTGTGTTCTTTTTCTTAGTTTTCATTTTCTACTAATAATTTCCCACGAAATTAATATGAGCATTTACTGTGGATTTTATTAGGAGTGAGCAGCGTCGGAGAAAAGGAGTGGTACTTCTTCTGCATGAGAGGCAGGAAATACAGGAATAGCGTTAGACCAAACCGAGTCACCGGTTCTGGTTTCTGGAAAGCCACTGGTATCGATAAACCGGTTTACTCCAATCTTGACTGTGTTGGTCTCAAGAAATCTCTGGTTTACTATCTTGGTTCAGCCGGTAAAGGAACCAAAACCGATTGGATGATGCATGAATTCCGCCTCCCCTCCACCACAAAAACCGACTCTCCAGCTCAACAAGCAGTGAGTTGTTTTTTTTGAATCATTTAATTTTGTCATAACTAATCCAAATTGTTTTTTGAACAAATAACAAACCGGTATGCATCAGACTAACCCATCTTGTCTATTTTTAGTGAGACAAGTTTCTAATATTCGTGGTGTTAAATGCTTTAAAAAGTCAGTCACGAATGCACATTTCCATATAAGATAGAGCCACATCACATATTTTCTTTCCACAAAATGGACCCAACTTGTTAAAACTAGACCAGAGTAGACTTAAAAAAAAAAGAATCATGAGAGTCGTCTTTGAGATATGTGATAAAGTTCACGATAATCTCAACTTTGTTTCCTACACAACTGTTTTGTGGAATTCACATTAGGTCAAATGTGTTCATCTAGTAAAAAATTGATATCATTTGGTTTCATTCAACAAAATTATAGCCACTAGAAAATCATCAATTGGTTAATGTAGTTTCCGATAAACTTAAAAGTCATTCTAGCTAGTAACTATTGTTGTTCGAATCGGATTCTCTTAGTAAAATTGAGACTTTTTCTTTTCATTGGGTCAATGGCAATTAATAGACAGTTATGTTTTTTTTTTGAATTTTCTTTATAAAGTTTAAGTAATCATATCACAATATGAAAAAAATGCATCACGCATTCATAAATTGCTTTCAGATATTATTACAGTTGGAATTTAATTAAATGGGTGTGTCTTGTTTCCACAGGAGGTATGGACACTTTGCAGAATCTTCAAACGAGTCACATCTCAAAGAAACCCAACCATCGTACCACCAAACCGAAAACCGGTTATCACTTTAACCGACTCTTGTTCAAAGACCAGCAGCTTAGATTCCGACCACACGAGCCACCGTAGTATCGTAGAGCACTTGTCCCACGAGCCGCCGCTTCCTCAGCCACAGAATCCTTATTGGAACCAACATATGGTTGGTTTTAATCAACCGACATATACTTGTAATGATAATAACCTCTTGAGTTTCTGGAACGGCAACGGTGGAGATTTCATAGGAGACTCAGCAAGTTGGGATGAACTTAGATCTGTTATAGATGGCAACACTAAACCCTAGTAATAATTTTTCTTTTATCAGCTTTGTATAAAAGATAAAACAAACCATTGTTTTTTTTTTAAAGATAATAATTAATGATATATCTGTAATGAGTAATTACAGTTTTTATATTTTTGATCCATAGTTTGCATCATATGATAAAAGGAAGTAATGTATTTCTTCTCGACAAAAATAATAAAAATCATATCTAAGACGAAATTGCTAATAAAGAATTTTACCACGCTAGAGGAAAAGTTTTGTCTGATACTTCTTGCTCAAGAAACAAGTAATTTCTCTGTTCTTTTTCCATCTTTTTATTTGATCAATCCTCTGCACTCTTCACATCTATTCGAAGCTTAAATGTTCGAAATTGAATTTAACTATTGTACTGATAAAGAAATTATATAGGAATTCAGGATCAATGAAACAGATTCTTGAGATGCTTGAAGAAGTGATCAGAAACAATCTGATTAGTCTTCTCGGTCGGGTGAAATGCGTCCCAGAAAACGAACTTATTGGCATCACTGCAAGTTAACGGATTGTCCTGGCCGCAAAGAAATCCCATCTCGAACAATCCGGTACCGCAACAGGCAGAACTAGATATCTCTAGACCGTAAAGATTAGGTTTGGTAACAATATCCCACATGATATCGTAAGGATTAGCGAAATATATCTTTATTCCAGTAAGCTCTCTATTCAATTTCGTCACCAATCTTTTCAATCTCCCATTGAAATCGACAGCCAAATCATTATAACTCCGAGCACAGCTAAAAGGGTCGTCAAGATTCGTCACTCTCTCCAGCGGTAGACATCCCATAGGCGAGATTCCGGTGAAAGACATTTTCCGAGCTCCGAGTCTGTAAAGATCCTTTAAGAACACCTCGGCTATCTCGATCAGGAAGTCTTGGTACTGAGTGATGCTAAATTGAGATCTCCTGTCCGGTAATGTGTAGTAGTTCTCAAGGAAATCATTGGTTCCTATGCTGACTAAGTATAGAGATTCTCTGATGATTTTGGCAGCTCTCCGATGGCCGAGATAGGCGGAAAGGTTGCCTTGGTATTCCTTGAAGTACTCGACTTCTTTCCATAACGGAATCACGCCCTAAAAATATCAAACGAGAAAGTCATCTCGATGTTTCTTGTAATGCAAGAAACAATCGGAATTAGGTGTTTTTAGGTGAATGGTGGACTTACAAGCACATCGGCTGTGGAATTATCATAACCAGTGCCGGCGGAGGCAAAGCAAACTCCGGTAGCAAAATCAGAGATATTATAGGACGGATCAAGGTAGGCTGGTATGGTCGGTTTAAGGCCATAAGCCTCGGAAGTGAAATCTGAGGAGAGACGGCCATTACAAAAACGGCCGGTTGCGCGGCCACCCGGGAAGTCACGACCGTAAGGCTCGAAATTGGCTCTGGCCATTGTTGATATGAAGTTGTTATTGCCGGAATCTACCGAAGAGTCACCGAAGACTATAATCGCCGGGACTTTTGCTCCGGCGATGGAGACAAGAGTGATCAAAATAATGCATAATATTGATGGTGACAAATAATGTGTTGCCATGCCAACAACTTGTTTAGCATGCGGCGATGGTACCTAGGAATTTCATTCAGTATATATACATAACATGTAGTATTTAATAAACTAAAATATTAGATATGTACGAATTATTTTATATGAATTGGGTTAATTTCAGTGTACTATAAGTTATTCGAATTCGGTGGTATAGAATCAATTGTTTTGAACTTTTTATTAGGAACATAAGATTTAAGATATCTGATCTTTATTTCTTTATTTGAGTTTGTTTTTATTTTTTGGTTCATAATTAACCTCCATTTAAATTTGATTAAAGAACCGAAAATGAGACAGATTTGAAGTATTTATTGAATTAGAAGTTTGGTGGGTGTATGATCTAAAATGCATGCATGCTTAGTGCGCTCATTAACAGATATCTACCTAAAAAAGCAGTCATGTATATAAACTAAAATATGCATTTGTATTGGTAAAGTAAACACTATAGCTATTTTTTTCACAACCCTATACCACCAGATTCAAATTTGGTTGAATTCTAGTAGACGTGACAGTAATAGTATTAGTGAAACGCCACATGCCAACATCAATGCAAGGTGATAATTCTGTTATTGCTAGAACATAGGTACTGAGAAAACACAAATAAGTGAAATATGGAGAGGACAAAACAAAAGAAGAAATAGTGTGGAAGTGGTCGGTCGAAAAGGGGGTATTAAATTATGGTTATAGTGAGAAAAGTGGGTGGTGAGGTAATAAATGAAACGGCACATGTAGAAGAGATGTATAATTGTAGATTTTAATAATGTACGTAGTTCTGGTGGTTGCACCTCCACACTTATGATTTCTTCTGACCCCGTGAACCGCATGATTCCGTAACAATCATATAGGTGCATCAATTGTATTTTAAGAAAATTTTTGGTAGCTGTAGATAATTAGGTCAGACCGTTAATTAAGGTCAAGATCAAAGTTTAGAGATCATCTTAAAACCATCAATTACAAGGTTTGATTGGTGGTAACACTTTACTCATGCGATAGAGAGTTTCTTGTTTTAATAGTTAGTAACTCATAAAAACGAATGGGACTAAAAATGGTGTTTTTTTCTTCTATATCATAGGATTACTTATTATTTGATATTGTTTACCGTCTTTTCGTCAAAAACTTTTATAATTATTTGTGTCACCGATTAGGCTTATAGAAAAAATCGGACTCAGTATAGTCCCTTCGCTTTATGTAGAGTGTTTTACTTTGTATTTGTATTGATCGATTTGATCTCAATAGTTGTCTTAATGATTCATAATGCTTTAATCACATTAGAAAACAAGCAATTTTGCTAGTTTTACCACATTTTTAACGTCAAACAAATCGGCTACAATATGACATCACAATTTTTTTATTTTTTTTAAATTTGAAATGAAATATTAATTTACTAAACACATGTAGCGTTTGACAAAAAAAAACACATGTAGCGTTTGTTTATTGAATATGAAAAGTAGATTTGAAAGATAGACATGGAAATATATTGGAATTACGTGCACACTTAAAAATAAATGTTTGGTTGGGATTATAACAAATTGAATGCTAATCAGTTTGTTCATCACAATATGGTTAGGAATACGTTACACTTACACAGTATAACTCTGAAAGTCAAATTCGAATCTTTTGCTTTATTTACAAAAATACATCCAAGTAAAACAACATACTGTACATTTTTCTGAACTTGATCTTTTATTGATTTCATTTTATAAATAATCATTTTAGATTTTAAGCATTTAATTATTTAATAAACTACTTGATTCATATAAACATAAAAATTCTGAAAGGCAGCCTTTCATGAATTCCTCATTCTCCTAAGACTATTTTCTTTTTATGTGTGTAAAATATGAATGGTAGGAAAACAAAATTGACTAATATAGTAAAATAAAAATCTAATGAATATATGTCACTATTTTTTTTAGATCATATCTTATTTTATGATCATTTCTTTCAGAATAATTAATTAAAGTATTTGTGTTTACAATACAAGAATAGTGATGCAAAGAAAAATAATAATTTTCTACTTTCAAGTTTTCCAAAGATTTGGGGCATTTCCAACATAGGTTCTCTGTTCTTGTTTCCTCTATCCTTTTTATATAGAGAATTTGAATAACTGTTTATATGTGGGTTAGTCACAGTCAAACACACTTAGGGGGATGTATTGGAGTAAGGATTTTAGAAGAGTTTGATTTTTTACATAAATCACCTGTTATTCAACTAATAATTTTTAAATGTCTTTTCAAATCCCATGTTATTGAAATTAGAATTTATGTAAAATCATTCCAAATCATTTAAAACCCCTTGTTATTCAATCAATGATTTTTAAAACTCATATCAAATCCACTGTTATTGAAAAATTATCAAAAAATTTAAGAAAAGATTTTGAGAGAGATTTTAGGTGACTTTAGATACATTTTTAGTTGAAAGTAGTGGTAAAGAAAATCACAGCTTTATAGGTGTGATTTGGAGAGGTTTTAATTAAAATAAAAATAACTTCCTATAATAAAATTGTAAAACGCTATCGAAAGAATTGAAGATCCTATCTCCCTCCCTCCATCCCTGCAACTCCACCATAATCAAATTCATTCTCCAACATGAGCTTTTGAAATAAAAATTCGTAGATGGCCTCCTCTTCAAATAGTGAAAGTTGGAAGCTTTGCAGAAATTAAAGAGCTAATCAATTTCTTATACTGGCAATGGAACTATGGTTGTGTTGATTCTTCTACTCATTAGAAAATCAAATCAAACATTTAAACTCGTTCTCTCTATAATCAATCATGTCTAATTGTCAAAAGAGATGTGTTAATAAAAAGTTTTGGTCAATATGCTGAATCTGAATGATTCATAAAGATGTCAATAAAAAGCGATTTTCATTCTCATGTTAATGGCTAACATGCTGGAGAGTGCTGGGAAAGGGAAGCAACTCTCAGCTTTGATCTCTGGAACATCTTGTCTTCATCATTGTTTTTGTATGGTTTGTCGGCTTCCCTACACTTCTTTGTTTTGTCTTTTGACAAGGGTTAAAAAGAAGTATATGGTAATTTATGATAATTGTTTTATTTGATGGCAAAGTCACACGTAGAAATCCAAAATCTTCCATATTCAATATAATAAATCTCACCAAATCAATGATAATATATTCTAAAAACTCTCAAAATTTCCTTAAAATTCTCATAAATAACTCCAAATCTAAATTCCACCAACTCTCCTAAAATCCATAATTCAATACACCCCCCTTAGAAAGACTCTTCTACAGTCAATTAAAGTATAATAATCTATTTGATCTTTAAATTTAATTAAAAAGTCGCATTATAGATGTGGCTTTTGAGCTAATTATGTGACTATTGCTCAAGAGCCTATATACACAACAAAATCTAGTTAAATACAAAAATACGTATACAACTTAAACCTCGATGAGGCGTATTTAATCAAAAAATTAGTTGAATACTACTACTAAATTGGAAATTAGGTTGTTTTTTCATAGTAAAAGTTCGATTAAATAATTATTACCTGAAGTTTTACTTTTGTAGTACTACCAAATACTATTAAACGGGAAATTTCACATTTCAACGAAAACTACGAATTCGAAAAACAAACATAGTAAAGACTCCACATGTTTGAACCAGTCTCACTGAAGAGAAGACCACACCTACAAATATTCTCTTATTTCTTAAAATGTTTCCTGCGATTGTTTTCTTGTATTTCTTTTTTCTTGCTTTCTGGTATGATATGGCTTTCTGTCTCAGTCAAATAGATATCGAATAGTAATTTTAATTTAAAATGTATTTGATTTTCGATTCCATTGACTTTCTCAAAATCCTACTCTTTTTATGTTAGCTCCTCTTTTGTCCTTAAGAGGCTATAACTCTAATCACTCATAGGTCTCTCTTCTCTTTTCTTCCTTATTCTTGAATGGTTTTCTCAGTAACTTAATGTCGACCAAACTCAGTATAATTCTTGGCCTGATTTTGTTCTCTGTCTCACCATTTTCCGGCGACTGTAGAACTCTTTCCAGGAAACATGATCATAACTCTTCATCCCTTTACGGCTTTAATTCCCAAGATACGATGCGTTTCGGTTCTGTTTCTTCTTCCACAAGCAATGATTGCGGTTTCTCCTCCAAGGAACATGATCCTGCTAAGGAACATACCAGAGAATCGGTGAAGCTTCGTTTAAGGCGCAGGGAGATTAAACAAGAAAGAAAGAGAACCGCACATTCAGTTGTTGATCTTCAAATCCAAGACCTCACAAGAATTCAGACGCTTCATGCACGGTTTAAGAAACCGAAGAAACAGACAAACGAGAGGGTTAAGAAGAAGATTACCTCCGATATTTCTTTGGTGGGAGCTCCAGAAGCTTCACCGGGGAAGCTGATAGCAACACTTGAGTCCGGTATGACGCTTGGTTCTGGTGAATACTTCATCGACGTGCTTGTGGGAACACCACCCAAACACTTCTCATTGATTCTTGACACAGGGAGTGACTTAAACTGGCTCCAATGCCTTCCTTGCTACGACTGTTTCCACCAAAACGGTGCCTTTTATGACCCGAAAACGTCCACTTCATTCAAGAACATAACATGCAATGACCCTAGATGCAGCCTCATCTCATCACCCGATCCTCCAGTACAGTGCAAATCAGATAACCAATCATGCCCTTATTTCTATTGGTATGGAGACAGGTCAAACACAACTGGAGATTTCGCGGTTGAGACCTTCACCGTTAATCTCACGACCACTGAGGGAGGAAGCTCAGAGTACAAGTTGGAAAATATGATGTTTGGGTGTGGCCATTGGAACCGAGGTCTCTTCAGTGGTGCTTCAGGTCTGCTTGGGTTAGGAAGAGGGCCACTTTCGTTTTCTTCTCAGCTTCAGTCTCTCTATGGCCATTCCTTTTCCTACTGTCTTGTCGATAGAAACAGCGATACCAATGTAAGCAGCAAGTTGATATTTGGAGAAGACAAAGATTTGCTGAACCACACAAACCTGAATTTCACTTCTTTTGTGAACGGGAAGGGGAATTCTGTGGAGACATTTTACTATATACAGATCAAATCCATTCTAGTCGGCGGCGAAGCTCTGGATATACCTGAAGAAACATGGAATATATCATCAGATGGTGCTGGTGGAACCATCATTGATTCTGGGACAACCTTAAGCTATTTCGCAGAACCTGCATATGAGATCATAAAAAACAAGTTTGCAGAGAAAATGGAAGAGAACTACCCAGTGTTTAGAGATTTCCCGGTCCTTGATCCTTGCTTCAATGTATCTGGCATACAGGAGAACAACATCCATCTGCCGGAGCTCGGGATTGCATTTGCAGACGGCGCAGTTTGGAATTTCCCTGCTGAGAACTCCTTCATTTGGTTGAGTGAGGATTTGGTTTGCTTGGCAATTCTAGGAACTCCTAAATCTACATTCTCGATCATCGGAAACTACCAACAACAGAATTTCCATATACTCTATGATACAAAGAGGTCTAGGCTAGGGTTCACACCCACAAAGTGTGCGGACATATAACCTCATGTATTATAAACACAAAGTAACTGTACACAAGATAACACATGAAGAACCTATTTTCTTTTATTCTTTAGTGTAATCCTATTCAAACAACAAGTAACACATTGTACCAAGATTTCAAAGAAAAGATCAACCTATATTTATCATTGGACAATCTGATTTCTGATTACAAGCAACTCCTTCTGCTATATGCAATTGTATATAAATTCATACTTAAGGGAAGAGTTGAACATAGCCAGTTAAGATAGCAATAGCTAGAATGACCAAAGGCGGAAGGATTACAAAGGCGCCAATAGTAGCAAAGAAAACAGAATCATTCCTCTGAGAGACCTCATTAAGGTAGCTTTGTCTCTTAATGTTCCTTTTCTGAGAAATGGTTAAGAATTTAGGACTCACTTTCTTTAAGTTCTTGCCTAAGGGAATGGTGAAATCGTCGTCTCTGTCACCAACAAGTCCAGCCAATTGGTCACGAATTGTGATTCCTTTCGAGCCACCACCATCACTCAAGTACCCTGATGATTGATATAAACCCCAGGTGATTCTACGATTCTAATCAAAACACAATTCTAAGAGAAAAGAGCAAGTCATGTACCATCACTTGTTGAAGTTAGCTGTTCAAGGAGATCTAGTTGTGTGCGTACTGATGACGAAGAAGAAGAAGAACCTACAAGGAACCGAATTCGATGGTAATCAGAGCTCAAAAGATGAAACTTTCACATTTCTACTACATAGAAATCAAGCAAAAAGATCGAAACTTTTTTGGATCATGTACCGGAGAAAGAAGAAGAAGAAGAAGAATCGTTGTTGTTGTTGCTGGCAGTGACGCCGATTTCGCTCCGCTCAGAACGGACGCGTGTTGCTGAAGGAGAAGAGAGTTGCGGAAGGAGATGATGTCTCAGTTTGGATCGAGAGGAAGAAGATGGGTTTGAAATTGGGTGAAGAGAAGCGGAGAAGAAGTTCAAGGCCATGACATCAAAAGCTTGAAGCTTCCACTGCAAAATTCAATTTTCGTTGAGAGGTCAGGAAATTTTTCAAATATTTATTTTGAAAAATATAATTTTTATTTGTCGGGCCAAATTAAACTGCCTCAATTCGTGAATGAAGATGACTACACGTGTGAAGTGACGTGTAAAGCAAAAATGGGAAAAAAAAAACAACGACAAAAACAACGACTCCACTGGGGATCGAACCCAGAATCTCTGGTTTCGTAGACCAGCGCCTTATCCATTGGGCCATGGAGTCTTTCTTGTTAGTGGTATTCCTTATAAACTACTTGTATCAGACGTAAGCATCAACTAGTCCACAATATAGATGAAGACATATTTACATGAAGTTTTGTTTAAAGTTTTCCTGCTATGTCAAATTCCTACAATTAAAGCTGAGAAATTTGTCTCTTTGATTAAAGTAAGAGGAAAAAATATATGTAAATGTGTGGTTTAAGACTTTTTGTTTTTGTTGTTGTAAATGTGTGTCTTTTAATTTGGATACTTCTTTGATGTGTTGTTGATAATTAATGTTGGGTTTGATATATTATATATGATTCTTCACCTCAGTAACAGGTTGTTTATTAGAACTCTAAGCTTCTTTTTTAGCAGTAAATTGTTACATTTTTTTATATTTTAATTAAGTGTTGTTGTAGACGAAGATAAAAACATAGTACATGTTTTATTTTTTTGTATCTTTTTATGTGTGTTTCTTCACATAAATGTTTTAAAACGGAACTAGAAAAAATGTTTAATTATTGAGAATCGGAATTCGAAACTAAAACGGAAATAGAGAATGTGTTCATATGCTTATTGTTGTTGAGCTTTGAAACAAGTCGTAATTGTCGGTCTCCAAATAGCCGTTGTGAATGTTTATGTATTTTTGTGGTCAAGCAATGCAAAGCAGAAAAGTTTGAAAGCAGAAACGTGAAAATTGATGAATCACACGAAAGAAAAACTTTTCCTCTTTAATCCATCTTTATATCTTTACCTATAAAGTGTTACAAAAAGGAAACGCAATATACAAATACGAGTGTATACAGTATAGTATATACGACGACAATTGGATTTGCTTTCAATAATTATTTATATATTAAAATTTAAAAACACTAAAACTCTTCGAGTGAAGCTTACCTATATGTGACTTCTTTTATCTAATTTGTTTGCATTGTTTTTCTATATGTTTATGGAGTTCAAGTGTTTAATTATGCTAAATGATGAGATCGAAGAAAGTACACTTTTGAATGTATAAAATGGATACAACAATCAGAGTTTTCTGTTTTGGGATTCACCAATGTTTTGGAGTTTCGAACTCGCATACTTCTAGTGAGAATGCCTTGAGAATTCTAGATATGATGGCAGACAAATCAAAGGATTCAAGCAGTAGTTTTCAACTACGTTGTTTATAGTATAGTAGCTAAGTTCAATGTTAGTTGTTAGTTTATTGAATCTAATTCGTTTTCCATCTAACTCTATATCATATTTTTTGTACATCAATTAAATCGATTTGAAGTACTACTATTTTTGAATTTATGATCAGATTCTAACGACACTTGTCAACTTGCGCCATCACCCCATATGGGTTCATTATATATATCACTAGATGTTTTTTTTTTTTTTTTTTGTAAAAGGAAATTTGACATATGGGCGTCAATAATAGCATAACTAAATTGCACACATGGAGAAATAATATAAATCTAGTATCAATAATTTGATCAAGAGTAATCATTCTTTTCTGACGTTCCATCACATTTTCTCCCTCAAATCACATAATGTTTTTTTTTTAAAATACGAATCACAGAACTTTGGGAGAATAACACTTGAGGACGAATCTAGCTGAAAGGAGGTGTAAGACACGTGAGAAGCACGTGATCACATGGCAGCAACATCAATATTCAGTAAAATTGGCCATTCTTCCTCTGCAAAAACTTGGCCTTAGCCTGTAACCCCACCCACCATCAACCAATCACACAACGACCAACATGCTAGTGCAAACGTTTGTAGTATAAATTATTATGGACTTACCATATCCAAAATCATCTTTATTAAAACTTAAAATGAATATATGATTATGTTTAAAAGCTGATAAGATTTATTAATCTTTTGGCATAAAACTTTATCCAAAAGTTATGCTTCAAGTAAAGCCTCCATCAAAGGCTTTTAAATCTCTCTCTCATATGAATTCATTTTCTCCAAGAAAGGCACATTGGTTTCTTACATATGACTTATGAGTTGTAACATTCCCCAAAACAAATGACATAAATTTCTCTAAATGTACATTTGAATGCTATATATTATTCTCCTCGACCAAACTTATAATACCAATATATAAAGTCTTGAATAAGCTTATTAAATATTCAAAGTACAGAAAAATAAAATTGTAAATTTTGATAGAATCCAAAACTAGACATGTGAAAGGAAGAAAAAAAGGTATATTGAAGAGTGAGAATAATATTGACCTAAAAATTCCAAAGCCTGTGTTTGGGAATTCCCTCCCCTATCTATCTATCTCTATCCACTTCATTTTTTTTAATGAAATAATTTTTATTTATTTATAGATAACTAAAAATAAATTTTGTAAAAAATATCTTTTTTTATTATTATTATTATTCAAGTAGCTATAAATGTCACAGTTGACAAATCCACTGTCTTTGCTTTCCCTTCACTGCTCACTTCTTCTTCTCTCTCTTGTTTCCTCCATTGCAAACAAAGCTAAACCATTTTTCCACCAAACTATTTTTCTTTCTACCCATTAACCCATTACTGTGTAATTTTCATACACACACTTCCTTGTTATATTCACATTTTTTTGGCTTTTAACCATAACCCTGAATCGAGTTCCTTCTTCTGGGTTGATGAATTTAGCTCCATATCATTATTGGTACATCTATGCCAATTAATTAAAGTTACTCTTGTTTATTTCACTATCTTTCTTTCTTTGGTTTGCTTCAGAAACAGATAAAAAAAACAGAGCCTTTTTTCCTTTTCATTGTTTCTTCTGTTCTGTTCTAAGATGAAGATATAAATCAAAAGGGTTAAGCTTTTTAGTCTCTCTCCCTCCCAACATACTAAGGTAACTTCTTCATGCTTACCCTGAATGTTTTCTTTCGATGGCATTATGTGATTGATTCTCTGTAAATTGTCTCTTGCTTCAAAGTTAAGTGATGCTTTTTTCGATGATTTTTTTAAAGCCGAGATTCTCTTGTTTCTTCAAGCTCCCATCTTTTGTGGGGACACGTATTGCCCATAACTTGTTTGTTGATATGCCGATATTCTTACTTATACCAATGAAAGTGTGCGTATTTTTTTTCTTACTGTGTCTGTTAAGGTTTTCTTTTTTTATTGGATTTTTCCATTTGACATCAGATTGAGTTTTCTTCCATTGCTTCTACGGTTTCTGTGTTGGTTATGGCTAAATGTCAAATGAGAAGTGTGAAAGATTTCTTTTTAGTCCTTGTATGATGTATGCCAGTGTTTAAATGTGAGACAGTCATTTATTGTGTAGGTGGTTATAGTGAAGCTAGATACAGGACCAGAGATGTCACCTGAGAGTTCTTTAAACGCTGAAATGTCCAAGAAGATATCATTTTTTGGTTTAAAGGGGTTGAAGTTGTGGGTATGGGTATGTTTGGTAGTTGGAGTATTCATTGTTATGATTCTCTGCATCTTGTCTCTATGGATCACATTCCGCCGGAAATCTAGAAGATCTTCAAGCAAGTTTCCTTTCAACCAAATACCACATGTGTCCAAAGATATCAGAGTCGACAGGGCTGGGTTTCAGAATCCTCACCCTGAAAGTTTATATATAGAAATGAATGATAAATCCACCGGAAAAACGATGATGTCTCACTTGGGAAGAACCAAGTCTAGTGATAATGATACTTTGAGTCAGTGTAGCTCTGTGAATCACCATGAGAGAACTTGTAGTTCTCATTCTGGTGAAGAAGGAGGCTTTGGAAGTGCTGGCAGACAGTATGGAGGAGGACCTGTAACAGCATCTCCTTTGGTTGGTTTACCAGAAATATCCCATCTTGGTTGGGGACACTGGTTTACTCTTAGGGATCTTGAGCTAGCTACCAACCGTTTTGCTGCAGTGAATGTGCTTGGAGAGGGTGGTTATGGAGTAGTTTATAGGGGTAAACTTGTTAATGGTACCGAGGTTGCAGTAAAGAAGCTTCTGAACAATCTGTAAGTTTTCAACTAGTATATGTAATGTTTGTGAATACTATGTTTCCTTTCTTTAATAATCCTTTTCCAATATTGGTCTTTAGAGGGCAAGCTGAGAAGGAATTTCGCGTAGAAGTTGAGGCTATTGGTCATGTACGACACAAGAACCTTGTTAGGCTTTTAGGATATTGCATAGAGGGAGTTCATCGGTGAGTCTCACTTTTCTTTTATCATTTTGAACGTACTTCTACTGCTGGAGCAAAATGATCGTACTGTATCTAAATATGATGATGAATGCAGGATGCTTGTTTATGAGTATGTTAATAGTGGTAACTTAGAACAATGGCTACATGGAGCAATGCGGCAGCATGGAAATCTCACTTGGGAGGCACGGATGAAGATCATTACCGGTACTGCACAAGCGTAAGTGGTTTAAAACAGTTTAGCTTTTGTTGGGTATGTTCAATGCTTGAATATTAAAAGGGTCTGCAATTTGTACAACTTTACAGGCTTGCTTACTTACATGAAGCAATAGAACCAAAAGTGGTCCACAGAGACATAAAAGCAAGTAATATATTGATTGATGATGAGTTTAATGCAAAACTCTCTGACTTTGGGTTAGCCAAGCTCTTAGACTCGGGTGAGAGTCACATCACTACCAGAGTCATGGGTACCTTTGGGTAAAGTCCAAAACTTTGTACCCTCCTTAGGCCATTATGGTTATTATTATCTTCTCAGATGATGTCCTTACAAAGAAATCATTGGTGTTTTTTTTTTGTTATTGTTTTCAGATATGTAGCACCAGAATATGCTAATACAGGTCTTTTAAACGAAAAGAGCGATATATATAGCTTTGGTGTCTTGCTTCTTGAAGCTGTAACTGGTCGAGATCCAGTTGATTATGGACGTCCTGCTAATGAGGTGAGGCTTAGTTACTTTGTCTTGCTTTTGTTAACGTATCGAAAAAAGTTATATATATTGAATGGGTTTGTATATTGGCAGGTGAATCTTGTTGAATGGCTAAAGATGATGGTTGGAACAAGAAGAGCAGAGGAAGTTGTGGATCCAAGACTTGAACCTAGACCTAGTAAAAGTGCTTTGAAACGTGCACTTTTGGTTTCCCTTAGATGTGTTGATCCTGAAGCACAGAAACGTCCTAGAATGAGTCAGATTGCTCGGATGCTTGAATCCGATGAACACCCTTTTCACAAGGTATATAATGGTCCAAAGCTGTAAATATTGTTATATCTATGTTTCTGTATTCATAAAGCAAACAAAATCTTCTTGTTTTGGCAGGAGAGGAGGAACAGAAAGAGCAGAACCGCGAGCATGGAGATTGTTGAGACCAAAGACGAATCTCTTGGACCTAGCGGTGCAGAGACTCACATTACAAAGCCTGAGAAGACTTGTGAATAAGAAATAGATGAGGCGCAAAAGCCATTAGACCCGGCTCAGTAGCATATTCAAGTCTTGAAATGCTCTGTTTCTACTTAGCAACTAATTGATTGATTGATGATCACACACGTTTGGTTGTGGAAAGTTGGGGACACAGGAAATCTTACTCAGATGATCAAAAGAGCCTGTGGAGTGATGATGACTGATACAAATCTTAGGAGGCATTATTTTTCTTTTTCTAATATTTATATTTTTTTGGCTAATTATTCCTGTCTTCTTGTCTGTACGGAACGTTTGTCAGTCAAAGACATGTGTTTAAGATTTCTGTGACGTAAGAAAGAGAGATGTCTTTGTAGTAAATCTAAGGATTGATGACGGAAGCAGAAACAGAGTATGAGGACAAAAGAAAGAGACAAAACTAAGTTCAATTATAATGGCTATTGGCTAAGCTTAAAGCTCCTCCTATAAGAATCCTTATTATTTCCTTATTACAAAAACCACGATATATCAGAATGTGAAAACTTTCTTGAACGAGGACAAAAGGATACAGAATTGAATTATCAAAACAATAATTTAAGTCTTAACGTCCATAAAAACCACTAAGCTTTTCTTGCATATCTGTCAAATGTTGCGTCGTATTTGTCGTATTGTTTTTGTGATTCTCTCACTTTTCTCACATCATTAAAATAAGTTGAATTAGATTCTTTGTCACGTTCCCATCACGTGGCCAGTTAAAAGCTACAACAGTAATTCTCTTTTGCTTTGCATACTTATCAGATACATTAATTGTATGAGAGAACCAAATTTTATTGGTTTAGATACTCACGATATAATGTATTTTTAAAAGAGCCATTGCATAAAATTACAACATAACCTAATCGACCACGTAAGAACAAGTCATGAAATAATTTCTTCTATTGAAGAAGCATGAGAAATAAAAATATTACAAGGCCTAGCCTAAGTTTTTTTTTTAGCGTAGTGGATAACAAGGAAAATGGTTTTCAAACCAATTGATCAGACAGGCCCAAAGGCCCATTTCTGAGATGAAATTTGAAACTTTTAGTTGTAGCTTTTCAAAGGAAAATGGTTTTGGAACCAATTGGTATAGTTTTCGACGTTTTCAAAATTTAACACTTAAACTAATTTTTAAAAATTAATTGTGAAATTAAAATGGTTTTGGTTAAAAGCATTATTTTCAAAGTTTTAAGAGTTAAATTTTTTTAAAATTTTAATGAAAATCATTATCAATTTTTAAAAATGAATTTAAGTGTTAAATCTATATTACGTGAAAACATGCCGAACTTCGAACACCAAAGCTTACGGACCAACGAAGGACATGATGCATATGCGCAGTTAGGTTTCGACATTTTTAAAATTTAACACTTAAATTAATTTTTAAAAAGTAATAGTGAATTTAAAATGATTTTGGTTTCTTTCATGTTAGTATGAGAGAGCTTTGGATTGACTTGAAGGTCCTATGTACGTTGGACCTTGAGAACCAAAGTAGGAGTAGTATCTGCACAAAATTACGTTTAGAATCAATAATAAACAACAAATACATATTCAACCGCCGGTACAACACTTACAAAGAAGTTCTCTTAATCCTTGCAAGAGGTCAAAGGATCCATCTTTGGACCTGCAATCCTACAGCTCGTTCAACTCTCAGTGCACAACACCATGAAAGAAGAAGAAGCAAGCTTTTAAATTGTGTTCCATTACTTTGTGGGTTGTTGCAGCCAATGTTGGCTCCTCCTAATGCAGAACCAGTTTATGGAGCAGATTCTGAGAACTTGATTCATACAACAGACGCGGTTGACATCAGGCTACCATTGCTAGTCCATGTTTCGAGATCTTTCCCCTTATCCGCGTAATGTGCATTTTAGGCCGGTGGCAGTTTCTAAGAATGGGAATCTTTACTTGCATGACAATGAAAAGAGGTTGTTGAAATACTATCCAAAGACTAACCTCCTTCGTTGCATCTCTAAAGACACTTGGGTCATATCCCCTATAGTTGAGAATTTGCTTCCACTTAGCCCTCCCAAGACGAATTTCGGGTACCGATCAAGATCTCAGGAGCATGACCACATGCCGGGCTCGCGGATTTCCAAATTTCTTAGCAGAATCCAACCGGGGATCCCAACTATACTGTTTACAACCACTCTAGTGTCTCAAGTTGTTTACCGCTATTTTGTTGTTTCTTCTAGGTCTTCTTGAATCTTGATGTTGTATAGGTGTTGTCGTGTTGATATTGTTTTATCCTTGCTGAATATTGTTCTTTGTAAGTACTCATTATATATAAGAAAGTAAGAACTTTTTTGAAACATTTAAGAACTTATTAATGATTTTCTAAGATAGTCGACATGTTACAATTTACAATCATAAACCGGATTGATTTCATTCCAAGAGAACGTAACCATTCGGGTCATGGACTATCATTCTACTACTACTAGTCGTACGTTCTCTGTTCTGAGGAACTTTTTTGCAGACCTGAGCGTGAGACTCAGCTTCTCGTTGAAACTTCTTTACCATTTCGTCAAGCTCTAGTTTCCTAGTCTCCACATTCTCTTCTGCCACTGGCTCCTTGAGTCCAAGGTAGAGTAAAGCAGCGACCACCAGCACAAAACCTGAGAAGAAGAGAACCGCTGAGAAAAGCACAAAGGCGTGTGGAAAATCTTTAGCTCCTGGTATCCCATCTACGTTGATTCCAAATAGACCGGTCACTATTGTAAGCAAAAGACCGACTCCTCCAAAGATTCCTAGGTTGTGTGTGACCGTGAGGCTCCGGTCCTAAGCAAACCAAATTAAATTTTAGACGACTTGGAGAGTTAAGAACTTATGTCATCATCTCCGAATATGAAAATCTAACCTGTAACCATGCTCGAACCGTGTTTTGCATGACGTCTTGGATAGTGAATAACCGACCACGAACGGCTTCTTGCTCATTGAACATATCGCGGGTGCTCTTTTTTATTCCTTCTAGCAAGTCTTTTGTTCTATTGCCTTTTAGTTTCTGAAGAAGCTCGAACACAATCTCTTCTCTAGCATGAAGCGACCATTTCACCCGTATAACCTGATAAATGATGAAGAAAAAAATATTGTAGTGATTATAAAGTCACTTGTATGAAGAAATGAATAACATTATTCCAGATGAGCTGATCTCATCTCGTAGTCGAATAAGATAGCCTTACCTGGGTCGAGAGCCTTCTGATCTCTTGATTCAAGATTGTAGTGAACAGATTTAAATCCTCGTACAGTCTCCTGGATATCAACAAAAACAATTTATTCTGCTCCATCAAACATTTGTCAAGGAGCTGCTTAGAAAGAAAATACCAAAGGATGAGAAGGCTCAGTTGAATGGCTCAGTTGAATTACTTGTTCATAAACATCAACTCAACTTCATCAGCTGCACCAAATACATATTTCCGGAATAGCCTACATTAAGGATACTGATATCATCAATCATCATAGGGTTAAATCCAGAGGATGAAAAGAATAAAAAGGTTCTTATATCTGACTAAACAGATAACTGGTATAAAACTGTCATCTAGTACGGTAACATGATACAACTTGTATCTTTCAACATTTGACTCCCATCTTTCAAACTCTAAGACTAAGATAAGACATATTGGTTCTATCAAAGCAATACTAAGGCTTGACAAGTTCATTGGCTACACCGTATAGACAAGGTAAATGTGTATCCATAGCTAAAGGCTTGCATAATGAATACTAAACTTCCCCAATATACAAATTTTTAGAACTTAATCTACATCAAGGTTCAAGGGAAGACAAATACCTATCATCCCAGCGTGCAAGGCGGCATGCAAGATGTGCTATTAGTTCATGAACGGTTCTCGGAATGCAGGCTCCACCAGCAATAAGTATTTCCTGGTAAGACAGAGTGCATCAGCTTAGACAAAAAAGACATAGAAGAAGCCCCAAAAGACTGAAAAACCTGATTTGACTAATTGACCAACGAATGAAGGAAAACAATATTTCAGATGAGAAGAACAAACCTGGACTTCTGTAATACCTAACACACTAATGTTCAAGGCAAAGCCTTTGACGTGCAATGCAGTCACCAGAAAATTCTGTGCTTGCCATGACCTTAAGACAATAGGTATGTCATCTTCTTGGATAAAAGGATCACCCGCTGATTGTCCCAACAGCTCAAACAGCAGCCCACCAGCAACTCTGACAGGCACCTATCCACCAACATATAACAAGTTTCATCCATTCCAGCTATAGAATCATAGCACAGTCCACATTACAGAGAAGCAACATAACTCAGATAATTTTACCTCATAGAAAATATGTTTCATTCGTTCACTAATCAGCTTGCTTTCGTCCCGGAGAGCAAGGCTTACCGCAGGATGTAACCACTGCGCATTACGCAACCACGAGGCAATCCCTTGATGGCTAGCATCTACATGACACCACCATGTTGGACCAGCAAGTGGTCGTTCCCAGTAAGGAGCAGCAAGCTCAGCAACAGTGGCTTCATCCTCATCTAAGTCAATCTTTCGCAATTCCCAATTATTATCAACTTGCACAGTCTTAACAAGCTCAGAGATCCTATCCCATCCAATTCCTCGCCAATAACTCCTCGAGTGGTCTTCTTCTTCACCAGCACCAAATTTGTCTGATTCACATTCCTGTTTCTTTCTATCACAACAACAACAACACTGTTCATTGATTAAAAACTCTACAAGAAAAAAAAAGAGACTAAGCACTATTATTAACAAGTTAGTAACAATCATCATACATTCTGAGAGACGAATTCCCATGAACACTTGTGTTGTTCTTACGACGACCTTGACAGAACTCAAAAGCACAGATAAGTCCATTGGTCCAGAGATTATGGTAACCTGGATTACCGTTGTTGTGATTCGCATTCATACTTCAACCAATTTCACTTTCAAATCACAGATTTCGTCGATTCACTGAATCAAAAACAGCAAAGTCTCGAAATTTCAGGCTGAGATTAAACGTAAGGCCATCACGAACCACGGAATTCAAACGCAACAAGCTTCCCCAGACCTTCCCTAAGTTTCAGCACCGCTGAGAATCAATCTCTCTCAAGCAGTCAAGCTGAAGAAATGTGGCACACGACACGAGTCGATGACGACAAGTCAAAGGCCAAGAACAAACCACACGTGTACATTTATTGGATCTTCTCTATTATGGGCCCAAGTTAAAAGCCCAATACGAAGTCGAGAGATACAGAGCAGTAACTCATTTTTTTCTTGTTCTCAAACTCTCAGTCAGTATTTAATTTAGATTTGGTCCCAAAAAGGGTATAAATTTGGTTGTAAATAGAGCTACAAGATGTTTAAACATTATTATGAATCTCTCTGTTAAAGAAGACAATTGTCATGAATCTATTACATAATCATCTGTTGAGAAGTAGGCTGCCAGAAAGTTTTTTTTGCAAAATAATTTGTTTAACTATTAATCACAATTTTGGTGACAACTTAACCATCTCCTACTCTTCACAATCATTCTTTTGGTGTCTCTACCATTTAATAATTCACCAAAATCTCCTTACTTAAACTCACAACCTCCTCACAAGTTTTCTGAATCTTTCAGTTGAACATATAAACAATCATAACAATGGCGGGAGGTACAGCTCTAACTCCAACCTCTGTAGGATCCAAGTCAGTTCCAATGAGGAACCATGAAGCAGCAGAGAGAGGCAATAACAACAACAACAACCTGAAAGCATTACCCAAAGCGGTCCAACCGGTTTCATCAATCGAAGGAGAGATGGCTAAGAGGCCACGTGGCAGACCTGCTGGCTCCAAGAACAAACCCAAACCACCAATCATTGTGACTCACGACAGTCCAAATTCCCTCAGAGCTAACGCCATTGAGATCAGCTCAGGTTGTGACATCTGTGAGACTTTATCGGATTTTGCAAGAAGGAAACAGAGAGGTCTCTGCATACTCAGCGCCAATGGTTGTGTCACAAATGTGACTTTAAGGCAACCAGCTTCATCAGGAGCAATTGTGACATTACACGGACGTTACGAGATCCTCTCATTGCTTGGATCAATCTTGCCTCCACCAGCACCACTTGGAATAACGGGTCTGACCATTTACTTAGCCGGACCTCAAGGACAAGTTGTTGGTGGAGGAGTGGTTGGTGGGCTAATCGCGTCTGGTCCTGTTGTTCTCATGGCTGCATCTTTCATGAATGCTGTTTTTGATCGTCTTCCTATGGATGATGATGAAGCTGCCTCTATGCAGAACCAGCAGTACTACCAGAATGGAAGATCCCGTCCTTTAGATGACATTCATGGACTGCCTCAAAATCTGCTCACTAATGGAAACTCGGCTTCTGATATCTACTCTTGGGGGCCTGCGCAGCGTGCCATGTCGAAACCTTAATACTACTCTCTAATCTCCACGTTTCATCATATCAAGTGCCTTAGTCTTATTATCTAATTTACCTTGGAATCAAAGATCAATGTTTCTGTAGGTAGAGAGAATTATAAGTTTGGTTAAAACTGAAGCTTATCTTCCTCTGTAGTTTGTACCTGCAACAGTAAAATGAAGAAACTGAGAAAAACACAAGTAAAGTTTATGAATTTTAAGCACAATCCTATAATTTAATACGAATAATATGTGAAACTTTTCTCCTTTCACCTCACGGAAAACTTAGTAGATAAACCACAAATGCATTGAAACCTCGAATGATAAACTAACCTTCAAGCACATGTAGACGGACTTCCAAACGACTTTTCTGGATTTGGATCAATAACTTCTGCATTTCCACATTCTCGATGAAGTTTTCTTTTGAAAGATTCTGTTTAGGACGCTTTCCTGTAATGATCACACACAACAGAGGCACTATACGTGGTCAGTTTAAACTGCAAAGCATGCCATGGCATTTATTAGAGATAAAGACATATAATCATGCCTGTTATAAATTTCAATAGTTGGTTCTACACATGCATAGGCCTTAACTACCTCTCCAAGCAATGATATAAATACATGCAAATGTACATGATAGACAACAAAGCATCATCATCAAATATTATCATCACCAGTTTCTCCATTTATTATTCTATACCAAAAAGCAAGAAATTTATCAGAAAATGAAGACGAAGATGTTAATAACCCTCTTTGCACTTATTTCAGTAGCAGGAACATCAGAAGCGACTGGTAGACTTGCTGCACAGCAGAACACAAGCATTATACCTACATACTCACTCTGGTGCGTGGAAAATCCATATGCCTACTTTACAAAAGTGATTTGGAACCTAAAATGGGCTTGCAAAAATGGTGCTGATTGCTCACCATTGGCAAACGGTGGCCGTTGTCAAGACCTTGACTCTTACAGAAGCCGAGCTTCTTATGTCTTCAATGATTATTACCAGAAGAATCCTATACCGAAAAACTGCGATTTCAGTGGCGCTGCTGTGCTTACAATTCACGACCCAAGTAATTCCAAACACTTCACATTCGAAAAAATAAAACCAACCTCTGATCAAAATCACTAGAGTTCCATTGTGATAGTGTCTGCACGTCAGAACTGATTTTTCACAATCATCTTCAATTTGTGATTGTTCTTCAACTTATATCTGTGAACTTTGATTGCAGGCACTCCAACGTGTAAGTTTCCATCTAACAGGTGAGCACAAGATTCATTTTATTTTTTTCATTTTGTTAATCTTAAGGAAGAAAAACACAGTAGATAATTCATATAAATCAATTTCAGCACTGGTCCATACCCACTGACTTCTTCAGTAAAAAGAACTGCAACTCCAAACCTAGGAAGCTTCTTGTGGGGTCTTGTATTCACATTCCTGGCTTATAGTGCTGCTCAGATAGCTTGACCTGGAAGAAACCTGTGGAATAGGACAATCAAGGTGTGGTTTTAAGAGAAGAAATATTTTGTATATGAACTATGTATAAATAACAATATGATAAATCAGTATAATACCTAAAATGATATCTTTCGCTACATCTCCAAAACTATGAAATTGCTTATTTCTCTGCCAGATAAGTGAAACCAATCCTAGTTGTCGCATCAAACAATGTAGCGAAACCTGATTTAATTGTAGAGACATCCCAGTTTAAGATACCGAGTAAACTGTAAATCTCTGTGGATTTAGGATGTTTTTTCCCACAAGATACAAACTCATGAACTTCAAAATCCACTTCAATCGAACTGCAGCCAACTTCTTTCTCCATTTGTCTTTCCTTCATCAAAAGCCTCTGCTCAACAGCCTCTTCGAACAAGCCAGAAGAAGCATAAGCATTAGACATGAGCACATAACCACAAGTTTCATCTGGATCCAGATTCTTCAAACAGTTTGCTGCGCGTTGAGCCATCTCAACATTACCGTTTTTCCTGCAAGCTGCAAGCAAAGAACTCCATATAATAGCGTCTTCTTCCACCGGCATCTTCTTTATCAATGCTTCTGCTTCATCGAGGAGCCCTGCTCCCCCCAGCACATTAACCATGCAAGTGTAGTGTTTTATTGATGGCTCAATCATATATTTTTCTCTCATCAATCTGAAAAATTCACCAGCTTTATGTACTTCCCCGGAGTGAGCACAAGCTGTTAAAACACCAATGAAGCTGACTGAATCTGGCTCCAAGCCAGTACGCTCTAACTCCAAGAACAAATCCATGGCCCTTTCCCCGCATCCATTATTAGCTAGACCAAGAATCATCGAATTCCAACACGATAACTGCTTCGTAGGAGCACACTCAAACACCTTTAAACCTTCCTCAAAGCACCCACACTTACAGTACATATCTATGAGTGCAGTAATAACTATACTATTCAATTCAAATCGATTCCTCACTATATACTCATGTATCCATCTCCCTTGCTCACTTGCTCCAAGGTAGGCACAAGCATTCAACAGACTCACCATTGTAAACCCATCAGGTTTCACACCTCTCTCCTGCATTTCTCGAAACATATCCAACGCATCCTTAAATCTACCATTCCTCACAAACCCACTGATCATCGAATTCCAAGAAACTCCATTCCTCTGCGGCATTTCATCAAACAGTTTCTGCGCCTGATCAATCAATCCACATTTCGCAAGACCCATAATCATCGAATTCCAAGCAACAACATCAAAACCCATCACCCCTACAAAAATTCTCCAAGCTTCAACCAAACATCCACAAGTCACGTACATATGCAACATCGTATTCCGTATAAATGAGTCATCTTCAAGTCCCTCTTTAATAACTCTCCCGTGCAATTGCCTCCCATCACGAGCTAGCCCAAGTCTAGCATAAGCTTTGAATACCGAAGGATAAGTCAACCTCTGTGGCTTCACTGACGGAGAAGAACACAGCATATCGATGAAAATCAAAATCGCCATCTCTGGAAACGAGCTCCGTGAGAAACCACGGATTATAGTGTTCCACACAAATGGGTTCTTGTAATTGATCCTTGTGAATACCAAATAAGCGTAACTCATGTCTGACGGAGACGCACAGCAGAAGGCGAGGACACGACTCGCGGCAACAGTATCGGAAATTAAACCGGTTTTGATGAGATTGGCTTGTATTTGCTTAAGTTCTCTCATCGTACTACATTGTGTGTCTATCAACCGGAGACAAGTGTTTCCGGAGACGGAACTTGATGACGGAATCGCCGGCACCGTCACACCGGAGAAGCATAAGATCGTCGGAGACATATTTACCGCCGAATCTTTGTCGATTTAAGTTTAAAAGGTTGGCTTTTTATGGGGAAAAAAACTTATCCTTTTTGGGAGATGATTTACACACGTGTGTAAATTATCGCCATTGACATAGAATCATAGACAATGAACAAGACAACCACACGTGTTTAGTTTTTTTTTTTTTTTGAACTTAACGATTCAATTCATTGCAAAAGAAGATCAATCAACAAGAACAGATACAAGGTTTCAACAATCTGTCTAGTTATTTCAGCAAAAGTGATATGATTATTTCATAAATTGATCATCTAGAGCACATCTCTTAAAGAGTACAAGTACAAGGCAAAACCAGCAAAGAACCAGGCTTTATCTCTATTGCTTCAAATCTGCAGAGCATCAGCAATGGATCCGGCGAGGCTCAAGACTTCGAAAGGAGCTTTGTTTCCTATGGCCTTAACCGTCTGTGGACAAGAATCCGTGATCCAGAAGTAAGCAAACGCTTCTTCCAATCCTAATTCAAAGAAACAATAATATAGACTTCAGTTTAAAGATACAACAAGATATGTATAGCACAGTGAACAAAGTCGGTTACTTTTTCTTCCATTTTCACAGATAATTACCGTTGTTCTTGTGGGTGAAACGCTCCCACGAGCTCTTTGGGAAGACACCATGAGTTACATAAGCACTCACCTTCGCGGCTCCATGAGCTGCCAATACTTTCTGTGTGACAAAAGAAGGTGAAACGGTTAAGATGAGTGAAACCGCCAAAGTCTAGACAATTTCAAACTAGATTCTCAACAAATCTAATATAACATCATCGGCAGATTTAAGAGATAACAAAGATCTCGATCAAAACTAGTCTGAACTAGGAATGTTAACACAATTCTGCGTGAAAGGCTTTAACAAGTTTGACATAAAGCCTCTCCTGAGTTTTAACACAACACTTGTGATTCAGAATTCATTGAAGATTGCTATAGGAAGATGCAAAACACAGGGAGACTGTAGTTCATGAGGATTTTGATACCTGGCATTCAATGAGTGTACCCCCAGACTGAACAAGATCATCCACGATAACAACGTGACAACCAGCGGGGTTTCCTTCCTTCAGCCTAACTATTCTCTTGTCGCCTTCACGAACCTTTGTACACACAACCTATTATGATTCAAAATTGAGTTCCATTAGATATTGTGAGGGTCATAAAGATGTTTAAATGAAGCTTAATCAAATATCAATTTTAGATAGCTACAAACCGTGGGATACTGATCCAACAACTTGTGGAAACGCTTCCAGGCTCCATCATCTGGAAATGCAACTATGACCTGTAAACAGAAGAAATCCAATTTAGCTGAGGGAGAAAAAAACACAAAGAACAGTCACTGAAAACAAGAATGGATGCTATCAGTAACAGTTTTTCCCCATCTATATAGGATAAAACTAACAATGAGTTCATGAACTAACTTTCTCAGTCTCAGGAAGTTGTTGAAGACGTTTCGTCAACAACGGTATTCCAGTCTCAAACAAAGGAAGAACCTGGTCAGCAAAGTAAAACCTTTCCTGCAACACAAGAACATGTATAGAGAGTGATGAACCTGAATTCCACAAATAGATGTAGAAAATCTCGGAAATATTAGAAATACATAAACAAACCTGCAGGGCGTGAATGTCATAGATGACAACGCTAGTCGGACCACCACGTGAAATGGGGATATTAGAGACAATCCTTGCCATGGTAAAAGCAGTTGCTACATCACCTTCCTCTTCCATTCTCTCAAAGGAGCCAGTCGGGAAGAAAGGCAACACCAAAGTGAAGGACGCAACAAACAAGCGCGGGAGCAAGTAAATGACAGAGATCTGCTCAAAGATAACCGCAGGAGAACTGAATGAAGCAAGGAAAGCAACGTGCTGTCCTCTGATTTCATGTGCGTTGTTAATAAACAGATTAGGGAATCCATCAGCAAAACTCCTGAAAGCATATATAACAAATGTCACATCAATTCACATATCCGCAGCATAACAAATGACCACATCAATTCACATCTATGAATCACCAAACACTATCCAATCAGAGATTGATTTAACAGTAAGAGAAAAAGGGAACTTAAAACACTTAAATTGCAATATTCTTGAATACATAAGCCTCAAATCAAACAACCACACAAGCAAAACACAGATTCTGGAGCAGAACAACAAAAAGGAGTTTTGTTTCAGAATAAAGATATGATTTTTACTTAACCTAAACTCACATAAACCCATTAAACATCATTCAGAAACTCAAAAAAGAGAACCCAGAAAATGAGGAAAGAGAGAAAAACCTCCAGTTGATGGATTGAAGAGTGATGTGATCAGATTCGGCGGCGATGTTGCGAGCAAGTTCTTCACACTCTAAGCAGTAAAAGAGATGAACTTTCTTCTTCTGTAATTCAGACACGATGGCGTCTGTACAAATCTTGGTCTCCATGATGTTCTTGGCTGCGTTCTCAGACATTGACGCCGTGAAAGAGTCCGTATGTGTTTGCTACGGAATCGGATACACAAAACAAAAAAGGGTTTAAAGGTTTTTATTTTTCTGAAAAGCCCTTTTTTTTTTATTGTTCGGCTGACAATTTTGATTCCTTACACTTTAGTTCTGTACCCCAAATCTATAAATGATTCTTTAATTTATTTTCAAATAAAAATAAAACTATACTCACTATCACTGAAATTCTCCTCGAAATTTCACTAATGTTGTCATTATTTCCAATATTGAATATTTTCAAAACTTCAAACCTACAAAAGAAGAATCTCAGTATCAAAAACTCTGATCAATATCTGGAACCTGTAAAAGCTGGGTTTTTCACTCTCTTTTTAACAACTAAAAGTATTTGCCGTGAGTATAAAAACTAACAATAGAGATTATTTCTTGATAGTTACTTGCTAGATATTAACAAATATATAGATTCAGGTTTTCCTTTTCATAATTTCATTATCGCTATGAATGACAATAGATTTTTAATTGGTTTTTAGTTTTTAGATTTTGGTTTTTGGCTTTTGGTTTTTGTTTTTTTGCTGTAGTTGAAAAATGAAATAAATCTAGTTGAAAAAAAAACTTTCCATAGAAACCTCAAAATCATTGTTTTACTTTCTCTTTGAAATTTAGAGAAACCACTCAAAAACTAGTTTTCCTAAATTTTAAGGAATCTAATTTTTTAAAAATCTTGAATAATGAAAAAATAGATTTTCAAAGAAACAAAAACCAAAAATAATAAACATTCAAGGCCATATACAAAAAAAAAAAAAAGTTTCGTTGCATTATTATCATAAGTCAAACTTTTTATTTTGCCTTCTTAAATGGCATGAACCAACGCAATTAGTCATACATTCGGAAAGAGTAACATTTCACTAGATAATTCTGCCTTAATTTTCTTTAAAGTGAGAAATTTAATTTGAAAAGTGGTTAATCTTGGAGACTTGGACCAAGAAATAGTGAACGTAACACAGAAATCCAATCCAATATTATTTGAGGTCGCTATCAGCTCCCGGTTTGAAATACTGCCTCAAAACCTTGATTAGTGTGACACTGACACTTAAATAAATAAATATAAATAGGCCCCTAGGTCCTAATCTTACTCTTGTTGGACAAGGCCTTGGGTCTATTTGATATAACAAAATCAAAAGTTTCCACTCACCAAAATTGGGCTCCAATAGACTAAATTTCTTTTATTTACTCGAGAGGGAAAAACAAATAATTTTCTGAGGATAAATAAAGAAGTTGAATTATACACATTGAATTATGACATGGAGCCATGTGTGCTACAATAAGACAGCATGAGAACCAATCATGTTCATCTCTCAATTATCAATCCACTGTCGTCCATCTTAAGCTCACGCAACACACCCTTGCGTGAACCACACGCACCACTCGAAGCAAGATCCACCGTCCGATCATCCCACCTAAGTCTCATCCCATGGTTCAACCGTCGGATGAACCCTTCCCTACGTCGTTCACAGTAATCCAAGAAGCTAACCACAGACACAGACTTAGAAGACTCCTTATCCTTCCAATGTCCACCTAACTCATCAAAACTACGTTGTTTTCGGCTCTCCACAACCAGATACTCCACCATGCCGGCTACAAGCTCCGGCGAAGCTCCTGACTCGTCTCCCCATAGCCATATCCTAACCATAGAACGTCGCAATGCAGATTCCACGGCGTTGCTAAACTTACTTCTTTCCATTAAAGATGAGCTTAATCTGATCACATACTCTCCATGACTTGCACCTGAAGTTACCGAGAACCTATCTACTCTATCACTGCTGTTTCCACAGAATCGGACGGTAACATGGTTTACAGGCTTCCGGAGACGATGAGGAACACCCTCGTAGAGAAACCTCTCCACAAAGAAGCTAGTATCGAGCAAAATCCGCACTGCAGTATCATCAGATTCAAAGAAAAGGGCGAATCGTTTTCCAGAAGGAGAATCTTTAGCATCGTTGATGATACTTATGGAGAAACCTTTTGAAGCCTCATGGTTTGCCCACAAAGAGATTGCTCCGACGAGAAGTAGAGAGAAAAGCCGCAGAATAATACCTGAATCCGATTCCGATGCTAAGCCTTTGGTGGTGGGTTTGCCTAGGAAAGGTTGTAGAAAAGTCTGATCCGCCATTGAAACCATGGATAGATGTCTACATAGAAAGAGATGTGTAACGGTTTTGTAATGCTAACTAATTGAGACAAAGACTTATAACGAATCTGTTGTACAACTAAATACTGATCATGTCTTTCACATGGACAGGATAATGTACACGCAAGAGAATGTTATATACACATTACTGATATAGAGAAGTTTCCGAATATAAAGTATACAACGTATTGTACTAATAGGGATGTTTCTTTAATCGGTTGTTTCGAGTGAAGTAATCCCTAAAAACTGGTTACTTTGTTCCGTGGAAAAACAAGCCTTAATACTGTACATTCTGTTTCTTCCACAACAGCGCCAGATCTGTACACTTAGTTTACCTTTGATGGTGAGTTAGAGTTCCCAACTACTGGTTTTAGTGGGGATTTAAGAGGACTCTTCTTGGAGTTACTGTTCTCCCTCGATAAGATCCGTTGTGTAAGACCAATCTGAATCAGGCGCGGTTATGTTCCAAATGCTTGAAAATAGTTGCTCCTGTATGATCCATAAATACAAGGTGAAATCGGTGGACAAATCTGAGACACTGCATATGCAATTTGAATCCATGTACCAAAAACAAAACATAAACGAGAATTTTGTATCCGATAAACATACGGGATCATTGGCGCCTTGACCCTCATCATGGTAGGAGACTTCCGGAAACAATTGCTTTTCTTCCTTCATAGAACTTGGAGTCTGCATGTATGACGCAAGAGCAGACTTTCCTTGGATCTCTGCATATGCCAATGAAGCAACTTTCCCACTGTTGAATTTCTCCCATATTTTACCACTGAAAGTCTGCAGAAACACACATTATGAATATCTTTTAACTATAACAATCTCAAGCCATTGAATCAGATAATTACCATATCCACAATACATGGTCAACGTCATGACTATAGTAAACAGCAGTTTTTAAAAGACTAGTGAAAAGAAAAGGTAAAAACCTGTTGGAAGGGAACGATGTGCAATGGAGAGACCATGTTGATAAAAGCGTGACCCATGTTGCACTTATTCTGTATCCAGGAAAAATCTAGATCGTTAGTAAGTTCTCAGGTCATACAAAAGCATCATGAGTTCACTCTCTCTAGTATAGTACCTTAAAGTCTGTCGGCAAGCATAGAAAGTCATAGTCTCCCTTGTGCTTTTCGTCAATTTCAGCCACCAGCATCTTGTAAGTGTACCTTACAAAACAAAGCATTTGAGATTTTAACATTGCCTGAAGATCTTAGATTGGGATCAATAAAACGCTTACTTGTTTGGGATGTTATTAATGATTAATGTAGTCCGGATTTCATCTCCACTAGCAATCCTATCCAAGTCGATATGATATCTCCCACCATCTATGAACTGATTCTGGCTGTGAGTCTCGTGGTTATGGATCCTACCCTGGTCAGCAAAAGGTTCAGGCCTTACTGATTGTAATCCTCTACTCCCACCGAAAGGAACTGTAGGCAGTGAAGACATTCCAAAGCCAGTGAAATCCTGTTCACTTCGGTTTCCCGGTAGACTAACACCAAGGTTTGCTTTTCCATGAGCATTGATATAGTTTCTGTTGATTCCCATATCACCAAATCCAAGGGGTATCTCTGGTGATCCCGGGTAGCAATTCATTTGGGTATTAACATGAATGCTTGAGGGAGCAGAGCCCACATGATGCTGGTATTTTCCAAGCAATGAAGCTTGCCTCTCAGAAAATGGAAAACCTTGCCTGACAGTGAAAGGACGTTCAGTAGATGACGATGACGATGACACTCCAGTGTAACCAGGATAATTCATATGCTGGGGAGGGCTTCCCCAGCGATAGCGGTGATCAGATGAAGTCCCAAATCCTGAGTGTGGAGCTATAAATCTCATGGAGTTGGAAATTCCCCCTGTTATATGCTCTGGCAAAGAATGAGGTTGCCCATAGGAAATGTTGTGCATCAATCCCTTATTCAGAATAGTTTGGTTTGGATGATTCAATAGCCCTTGGTCATTACTGACTGGTGAAAATCCATGAAAGCTAGAGGGATGAGCAGGAAGAATTGAAGCAAGTCCCGGCATATTATCTGAGTTAACTGGCCTGACCATTCCTAGACCATGTGGCCTCGTAAAGGCATGCGAAGGAGAGCCCTTCACTGGGCTGCCAATTGGCCAGTTACCTGTGAAGTAGATTGAATGAATTCCGGAAAAGGCATGCTAACCAATAGAGAGAAAATGTTGATAAAAGAAATGATCAATATGAGATTACCTGGTGGAGAATTAGCAACATGTGAACCTACTTGATTGTAGAAATTTGTAACTTCGTTTCTGTCCAAATCTTGACTTTGTGACGGGACCGACCTGCATACAAACAGTTTCAGTTCACTGTGTATGCAAGATAACTCAATTTTTTGACATATACAAAGTGCAGACAACTCACAGTCGACGAGCCCCTCCAGGACGACTAAGTTCGAGCTTTATACATTTTCCACCTATCTCGCTTCTATTCAGTGCTTTCAAGGCTGTCTCTGCATCTCTAACATCATAGTACTCAATGAACCTGTGGAATCGCCTGTTCGGGGTTTCTCTAATCTGCATTTACAAGTCGAGAATCAATAGTAGGTGATATGATACATTAGATACCAAACAAAGAGAAGAATGTCTTAGAAGTAAAGATAAACCATTGCATAGCATATGCATATTTGAATGCACAAGTTAACCTGACAAACAGAAATTACCTCTCTTATTTCACCATAGGCACCGAACAGCTGAAGGAGCTCGTCGTTCGATACTGTTGTGTCCACATTAAAAATCACTAGAGTTCCTTGATTCATATCCTTCTCTGATGGATTTTCCTATCATGTGGCAGTAAACTGCTGATGAGAAAAGTACTAAAGAAAAGCTGAAACTTCAAATGAAGAATATTTCTCGTAGTCCATACTTTAGGAATGGAAAAGTGAATGTCTAGTGTCCTTTTTCTTAAGAGTGTATTCTGTAGTGCACGCATTGCGGCATGAGCAGCTCGAATATCGTAGTAGGATATCATTACAAAACCCCTGCTTTTGCATGCAGTATACAAACTTCTGATCTCCCCAAAGGGCTGGTGACAAATAAAAATCACATCAGCAAGAGCAAGCAAGCCTCATATATTAAATGATTTAAGGCTAATAATAATACCACGAGAAAAAATGGAAGCAAACAAGTGTTCATTACCTCAAAAAGGGCGCTTAACTCAGAATCCTCAACACTGCTGTTGATATTCCTCACAAATAATGTCCTTGAAGGATGTTCACCGTTCGGATGTTCCACTGAAACTCTACCAGCCGTATTGGGACGTTTACGAGGAACAAATGCATTTGCAGCACCGCGATCAGAAATCTGCATCCCTGACGTATCAACAGCATGATTATCTTGGGATTCAACATCCAACTCCATACCCCCTCCTGTGCAAAAGACATCACACTCTTCAAGATCTTCATCAGGCAACCCGGTAAAATTAAGCTCATCAATGAGACCAGGAAGGAGCTCATTTTCATCCTCAGGCAGCAAGATTTCTAAAGAATCGGGCTCAACATCTTCCAAAGAATCCTTCTCTGAGTTTCCTATGCCAAGTTTATTCAAATTGGGTGAACTATCATCAAAGGAGAGCCAACTATCTGAATCAGTCATATTCACTGCAAGTTTTTCCAAAACAAAAATATATTAGCACTGACTTCAAGTAAACCAAGAGCTATAATGAATCATTGATCACTAAAAGAAGCTAGAAACATACGCTTTTCATGAAAAAGTGTGGGCAATGAGCTTGAGAACATGCTGAGATCACTTGCAGAAGGATATCCACTCCCTCCATTAAAAGCTTCAGATGATCTACTCAGCAAAGATGGCATGTCTAGAATTGACATAGCCAAATAAATTACATATCAAAAAATTTGTGAGAAAAAAAAACTGTAAATTCAATCAAAGCAAGAAAGAATCTATTCATACCAGCAGATAGTGATTTCTTGGGTTCTAGCTCCATCTTTTTGCCTTGTGCAACTGCATATATGAATGAATCAATCAATATCAAAGACCTTCAAGTTGATTTCTGATTAGTTCTCGATCACAAGCTACTGATGTTTTTCCTAGTCCAGACATAAACAGAGAAGAAGAAAATCGAAGCAAAACCATGAAACATATCAGTTGGTCAACTCGATGAATAGAAAATTTCACTAGAGAAACTTTTGCTGCTTGTGACGAGAAAACATCATCATCTGAAACAGAATCATCTGTGCAATAAACTCAAATCAAAGCTTAAAACAAGTCAAAAACCGAGTCGATGATCCGTGAATTCCACGAGACCAAAGAGTATCACCATCAGTTTTGACTTTTGAGTAAAAACCCAGAACAGTCACAATCACAATCAAACTACATGAAGCAGTCAAACAAATAAGGAATACTAAATCTCATATGAATAATAACAAATAAACAAACCGATTTGCAGAAATTTCATGGAAGAAAGAAGTTAGTAGTACCTGCGATGATGGAGGAAACCATGAACAGAAAAAGCTTTGAGTAGTCGGATCAAACTGAAACAAGGAAGAGAATCGGAGAAGCAAAAGAGAGAAGAAGAGAAGAGAAAGAGGGAAGAGCTAATGTTTCGTAGAAGAAGAGGAATTTATTGCTTACACTCTTCCTCCTCCTCTCTTCCGTTGCCGGGAAATTACACAACGAGCAACGCTTACCCCAAATAAAAAAAAAAAACTGAGAGAGAGAGAGACAAATTAATTATTTTATTTAAGAAGTAATTAAAATTAGAATAAGTAATCCTACTTAATTAGAGTCTATAATTTTTGAAATTCATTTTTTTTTTTCGGCCCAACCGTTGACACGAACCTAAACCAGCTTTGATGGACACAGATAATTTGTTTTAAACTCTTAAAAAAAAAAATATTGACATGTACTATGTTATTATTTTTACACGAATCTATCTATATGTCCTATGGTCATATGTTTCTTACACGAATTTTATTCATCCATTACATGAAACTTTTTTCAACACTTATAACAATTCATCTATATAGTAAAAAGTTGAGAAAGTTGAACAATATTTCCTCCAAAACTATAAACCAGTAAATTTAATTGAAGTACTTTAAATAATCAAATAATTAAATTATTGGTATATATAACGTTATGGGCCGAATCAACATATGGGCCTTAATTACATGTTAAAAAAATCAGTATTATTTTGGTCTAAATATGTCGGAACTTATCCTATACTATTATTTGGGGAGTACACTTTATAAGATATCCTTAACTAACCTTCCCTTTTATAAAAATTTACTTAATAATGCCATTACAAAAATCTTTTTTAGAACAAATTTCATTCAATTTATTAAGGATAAACAAGTAAAATACTAATTTATGTCATTTAATTAATTTAATTAAATTATAAAACGAAAATCTGTTATTTTTTTTTAAATGACCAATCAAAATGAACATATAAGATTTGATATCTAACTTACCATATTAATTTGTTATTAATCATTAAACTTCACCTCTCATCTTAATATGATTATATTAATATCAAACAAATAAATCATCATATCATCTACATAATTAAAGAAAAAAGCAATTTTTTTTCTGCATATGCCAAGATTTGAATTTTTAAAAACGCATATAAATTGTTCAATCTATAAAGGAAACAATTAAACGGGTCAAAAATTCAGACTTGAGTAATATATTTCTTTTACACAAAAATAAAGTCAACAAAAATTCCGACTGAGCAACGGGTCAGAATTTGAATATTTATATTCGATTTCATACATTTATTTTTTTGAAATGTATAATTTTATATACTACAATAAAAATTTAAATATTTTAATTTGCAACATTTAAAATAAGTTTTACTTGATATTTTTAGAGAATATCATCAATACTTAATAGTTCAAAAAGTTAAAAATTATAAATACTCTAATTTGATTATTTTTAAAAATATTTATAATAGGTAGCGGGTTAAATATATTATATTATATGATAAAATGAGTTTCGATCCTTATAACTATTTGAATAGTTATATTTAATTTCATATAATTTGTTTTTTGAAATTCATAATTTTATAAACTACAAAACAAAATTAAAGATTTTAATTTGGAATATATAAAAATAGTGTAGAACATTTAAATATGGTTTGACACCTCTAAATATTTGAAAATTTGATTCCGCAAGCAATTTTAGAATTAACGAATAAGAGATTGTGCACGCAATATTTTAAAATGAAATATTGAGATTCTAAAATAAAAATATAGACTCCACGCACGGGTTGATTTTGGTATTATTATATACTAAATATATGTTTATAACATATTCGATTATGCGAATAATTGGTAAATTCCGTAATTATAAATCTCAAACAAATTCGGTAATTAGATTAGCTCAAACAAATCTCTATTTCAACAACCAAAGAATTATAAATTGAAAAATAATTTTCTAAATTAATTCAAAATAATAGCTAATTTTCTTAATTAATTCAAAATAATCTATGTTATATATGCGATTCATTTATGATATTTTAATTTTTGATCTAACTGAAATATATGCAATCCTATTTTGTGGTTGTTAACATAAATTAACTCATTGTTCAAAAAATATTACTTTTTAAAAAATAAAATTATTTTCCGTTTTCATATCTTAAAAAAAAAAATATCCATAATTGAGTATTATAGAAAAAATTCTATATTTATTCTAATATTGTATATAGGGACTGACAAAAAAATTAATACTTTTTCACTTACTATTATAATATATTAAAACTTAGTTCTAATATATATATTATATAAATTTTGATAAATAAAATTTAACCCGTACTAAAGTACGGGTGATGATCTAGTTTTGACATATAGTAGTATGTAATAGTTGGGGACAAGGTCAATAAGGATGCAACATTCGATGAGAAACATGTCCTTAACAAATATAGTCTGATTATACTCAACTTTAATTGTCAAAGATTCATGTCTCGCATTATATTATGATCAACTTTTAAGAACAAATTCTAGGAAGGACAAAAAAAGTCACAAATACATTTATGATGCAAATCAGAAATATACTTTGAGTTGTTACATTATTTAAAAAACTTTTAACAATAAAAAATTAAAAACATCACTTAAAATGAAACAAAATAATCTTTTTTTTCCTATAAATATAAAAATTAATTAAAAAATCAAAAATAAAACATAATCACATTGAAAAATAAGTTTTTCACAAAAACCTCAAATTCATAGTTTTTAGTTTCTCTTTGAAACTGGGAGAAACCACTCAAAAACTAGTTTTCTTAAATTTTAGAGAATCTAATTTTTGTAAATCTAGAATGGTGAAAAAATATATTTTCCCATAAACAAAAACCAAAAACCACTTAAAAACTAGTAACCATTCAAGGCCTATATTTTTTAGGCTGACAAAATATAAGCAAACATATAAATAAGCAAAAATTAAGCAAAACATGGGTAAAGTATAAGCACATGTACAATTTGGTGTAATGTTTTATAGTATTTTATCTGCGATATGAAACAAATTTTAGTGTAATTAAGAGCAGATTAACAAAAAGAAATCAAGAAAACGAAATGTATAAAATCTACTGCATCAATAATTGGTCTGTATGTATGATCTTGCCAAGGTGATGAGCTCAAGAAGTAGGAAGAGGCGAAGAAACACCATCATCTCTCTTCAGATCTGTTGAGGGTTGAGTCTCTGATTGATTCTGCAATTAAGAATAAGAAGATGATGAATAAGAAGAAGAAGAGACGAGACAGTCGAAGAGAAAGGAAAGTCAAGAGAATTTGTGTTTTGAAGCAAACTTACCAAAAACTAAGAACTATAACAAGATCTAAAGCTATTTTCTTGGGTCTGTAACTTAAGAAGTTTGGTCTCTCTTCTCTCTCTCTCTCTCCCTCTCTATCTCTCGATAGAATTAATATATTCTTTCGTTCGGTCATTTCAAGCTAGCCTTTTAGGGCAAAATATGTGGTCATATGTTTCTTACACGAATTTTATTCATCCATTACATGAAACTTTTTTCAAGACTTGTAACAATTCATCTATATAGTAAAAAGTTGAGAAAGTTGAACAATATTTCCTCCAAAACTATAAACCAGAAAACTTAATTGAAGTACTTTAAATAATCAAATAATTAAATTGTTGGTATATATAACGTTATGGGCCGAATCAACATATGGGCCTTAATTACATGTTAAAAAAATCAGTATTATTTTGGTCTAAATATGTCGGAACTTATTTTGACATATAGTATGTGATAGTTGGGGGCAAGGTCAACAAGGATGAGAACACATGTCCTTAACAAATATAGTCTGATTATACTCAACTTTAATTGTCAAAGATTCATGTCTCGCATTATATTATGATCAACTTTTAAAAACAAATTCTAGGAAGGACAAAAAAGTCACAAATACATTTATGATGCAAATCAGAAATATACTTTGAGTTGTTACATTATTTAAAAAACTTTTGCTGTCTTTGAATGACTTTTAAAAATGTAAACCGAATAGATAAAATTGATCACATTTAGTTAGTATTACTTCTTCTGACATGCTCACATTTATTATCTAGTCAAATTTAGTTGAAAAATAATCAAGTTTAAGTCAAAAGTCACATAAATTTTTACTAGTATGTGATTTATATCATACCTAATTATCATTTCAATATTTCCAACAATATATTTTGCAATAAACTCTTGCATTATATTTGATATATTCAGTTATAGTACTCCTTCATTTTTAAGTGATGTTAAGATTTTTGCCCTCAAGTTAAGAAATGACAAAAATTTCATTTAATTTAAATCTTTTACATAAAAAAAAACATCATTAACTACAATTAATTCAACCAATCAAATTATAGGCCTATTATGAATCAAATTGGCCTATACACATGTACAATTTGGTGTAATGTTTTATAGTATTGTATCTACAATATGAATCAAATTTTATTGTAACTATGAGCAGATTTACAAAAAGAAATCAAGAAAACGAAATGTATAAAATCTACTGCATCAATAATTGGTCTGTATGTATGATCTTTAACGTTTCATATTTTTGGTTTTGTGAGTTTTTTTTTTTTCTTTCAGTGTTGAGTATTAAAGAAGAAACCTATGGGAAGAAGACATAAACAGTCTATGACACACACACTCTCTCCTCTTCTCCTCCGTTGATTCGTTTCACGAGCGCTCTCTCTTTCACCAGTTTAGAGCATAAGATTCCCTGCGTCAGTTAAGTGGTTACAGTCCATTTAGGGCAAAATGGTTGTGTGTATAGGTTTTCATAGAGAAGACTGTTAATTTTTTCCACTTACTGTAAAATAAAAACAGAGGAGAAAAATTGAAACTTCCCAAGAAAACTAGTCCTATAAATTAAACTCTTCACGAAAACAAAAACATAAAAAATCATAGAACCTAGCTATGGGTATCACAAAAACCTCTGTAACTGTTTTTCTTGTAATAATGTTGACAATTTCGTTTTCTTATTACAATGTTGTGGCCGAGTCAGGTATGTTGTTTCTTTGAGAAGTTGTTTATATTTTTTTGTTATTTTTCAACTTTCTTTGATCACTCTCAAATCAATAATTCAGAATTTTTTTTCTCTTAAAAATATAGAATTAGTAATAGAATATTACATGTATGTGTGTATATATGTATATGTGTATGTTGTTAAGAACTTTGAAGAAAATAAAACTGTTATGTGGACATGTATCTACAGATTTATAAATTTAATGTGGAGTTGTATATATGTGCAGTGATCGAGCCAGCAAAATATGGTCCTTGCACGTTTATATGTGATAATAGACGGGATAATTTTGCATGCTTCAGTGACTGTCTGAGCGATATTTACCCGGATGGTGGTCATTGTGTTGGGAATCCTGCACGTTGTTGTTGTATCAGAAAATAATAATCGATTATTTCCATCAGTAATTGGTGAATTGAGCTTGAGTTATGCGTTTCTAGCTAATATATGATTCTAAAAGACAACTTTTAAAATTGTTGTTTTTTAATTTCTTAATAATGAAATAAAACATAGAATTTTTGGTATTGCGTTATGATTTTTTGGCAGAGTTTAATAATTAAAAAATGAAAATCTCATGTTGTTCAAATCATGTTAAATGAACACAGAATTTACAGTAATGTAATTAAAATTTTGGTGATCCACTTATTTACATGCCGAGGAGAAACCAACAATTAATAGGTAAACCAATTTAATTTTGAGGTAGTAACTTTTCTCCAACTTGATTTTGAGGTAAACCAATTTTATTTGTTTTCCGTCAAGGTAAACCAAGTTATCGAGTTTTATTTTAGTTTTGAATGTGTATAGTCAAAAATAAACAAATGACTAAAATACCCTTTTTAAAACTTGAAGAATTTTCGGAAGTAGCTTTTGTAGACATTACTCCTCCTAATTGGGCAACCAATCTAGGAGTTATTAATGTGTGGTTGACAAAAAAAAAAAAAAAAAAAAAAAAAAAAAAAAAAAAACTGAGATTTTTAGGGTTCTTCACTCCCCCCATTCACCTTCTTCTTCCTCTCGCCGGATTGTTTCAGGTATATGTTGCAATTGCCGTCCCTCTCTCGATCTCGCTCTCGCTCTCGCTCTATTTCGAAACTAGTTGTTTAGATGTCTCGGGATTTTGATCGAATTTTGGTGCTTTATCAAATCATATGGTGATGGATCTTTCTCCAATCTGTTTATAATAAGGCGTGTCCACTAGTTCTTCAGATTCACCTTGTATAAGCCTTGTCACTTTCCTGGTTTCATATTCTCTTTTTATAGGATTTGAAGGAAGCAATTGTGAAATGACTTGGATTTGTTCTTGGGTGGTAGTCGTTACTATGTTTGATGGATTCATAGTTAACTCTTAGATACAATGATGCAGGAAATAGCCATAGGAGTTAGGACTCAACAGAGAACATTTTCTGTCTCTAGAGAACATTGGTAAGCCTTTGCATCAAAAACGTTGATGAATTGATAGATCTTGATTAGGTATTTTCTTGAAAAAACTTTAGTTGATACTAAAGACACAAAAGGTATCATCTGTTAGAAAGTAATTGGTTTGGTCAATTTCTTGAAAAACTCTTGCACTCGAACGTGTTTAAATTAGTAAGCTTTGTGATGGTGAGTAATCCGTTGAATAATGAACTCTTGCTATCATATAAATCATGAAGAAATAAGTCACTATTTAGTTGACCAGTCTTCTCAAACTTTGTTAGCTAAGTGATAACCCATGTACGAGATGAGATTCGTATGCATATAATAGACCTAGAGAGACGACAGACGAAATCAGTCAAAGCATTATATTTTTCAAATTTGTGTCTCGTTGTTGTTGCATTTGTTTGGAATTTTTATTATCTTTTCATAAGACTTTCCTAGTCAAATTACAGATAGTACTTAAGCACACTCTTTGTCTTTCTTAAAGTAAGATTATGCCATCTCTGGGAACCGTTTTTTTTTCCTTAATTTTGACTAAACTTTACTATCACTTCTGCTTCCTTTTAAGTGTCATTTCAAATAAATTAACATCATGGCAAAAAAAAAAAGTTTAAAACATAGTTGATCCTATTAATACATTACATAAGACGTGATCTCTCAACTAAAAAATTTAGGGATCAAACTAAACACCCAAATTTAGTCCAAACTAAATGTGTCAATTAAAATGAAAGACGTAAACTTGATCCACTAAATAGCGTAAATTAGATTTCCTCATATTTCAAGACTACAAAAATTGTTTAATAATCTTTTAAAAATATATACAAAAAAACCTTCGGCAAAATGTAGAGACAAAAAAATGGGAGAAAAGATTAGACCCAGAAGATTGAAAAATACTAAAAAGTGAAAGAAACAAAGATATGTTTTCTTCTTAAGATGCACCTAATGCAAAAACAAACAACGTAAGGTTGGAATAATTATCATCTTCGTAAACAAGTATACAACTTGGGTAAGGACTTAGTTCCAACTACCTTCTTGGCTTCCAACTTGTTCTTGTTTCTCCTCTCTTATATGATTGTGCCGTTCATGGTGGCCTTCTCCACCATTTCCCTCTATTTCCCTCCCTCTCTTATCTTTCTCATTTTAGCACAAGTGGTAGCTTTCCCCTCTAATTTATATATTGGTTTAATGTAATAGTTGTGTGGTTTATCTTGGCTCTTTTTGTAAAACTTTTATATTTAGTCAAAAAAAAACCTTTAACAAAAATAAAATAACAAGTATACCGGACCTCTCTCTGTATTTTTCTTATATGATTGTGCTTACGTAACAACGTCTGATTGTTCCTTAAGATTAAATATAAGATTCGCTCAATCGTCAAGTAGTGTGTAGTTATTGGCTAATCAAAAGATGATCTGGTTTGACTTTGGATTTTTAACCACAAGAAGACAAGCTAATGATTAGCTGGTTTATCACATTTGACAACAAGTCCCTCACGCGTCAGAGGTGACGTGGCTTTAAATATTCGGATACCAAAACCCCTGCGTGTATTAAAAATGGGCATGGCCCATTGGGCTAATTAAGTGAGATTTTGTTTTTCTTCTTTATCAATCTGCCCCTAATATTCGTATTATATTACAGTCATGCCAACAATCAAAATCTAGATTTAATATTAATACCAAAAGCTAGATTAATATTAACCGCAATTTAAAAGAAAACATAGTTATCTTTAATTATATTGAAGGCTATTTGATATAAAATATTTGTGAAAAAAACAAAATGAATCATAGTATTTAATCCCAAACTTGACAGATAACCCAGAAAGACAGAAACTCTAAGTAGAAACTTAATAAACAAATAAGCTAAAAATTTCAATAATGAAGATGATGAAATATAGATTGAAAATATAACTAAGCAGTAAATTCAATAGGGCAAATGATTTACAGAAATGCATTAAGTTTTTAATGTTTATAAAGTGAATAAAGCAAAGTTTTAGCAACTAAAATTAGCAAAAAAAACTTGTGTGGATAAAAATAATCATTATACTATTAACATTATTTCTATGAGATAAGTACGTCACAAAATAAAAGAATTGGATAAAGAAGACATGAATGAATGAATAACAATAAATATCAAAAATAGATCATACACTAATAATGATCTGATCAATAATGTGCTAATTAATTTATAAACACTTGATAAAATAAATTGTTGCTATATTTTTGTTTTCCTTTTTTTACTAATGGTTTGATACAGTGAGAAAAGTAGCTCACCAAACGCGACGCTTTAACCTCTCTCTCTCTGTATATAGATCTCCGTCTAGATTCCTTCCTTATCTCTCTCCTTTCTTTTTCACTCTTCTTCTTCCTTCTTCTTCTCTCTTCTCTCTCTCTCTATCCCTTGTGTGTCGGTGATCAGATCTCGTGCCGACGAAAACGTGCGTTAAAAGCAATGCTGTTCGCACTCAGCTTTCATCAATTCCTCGATTTATCTTAATCTGCTGTTTGTTGTTTCGATTTCGTGGCTGAATTACAGAGGTGAATGAGAAATTCGCCTGCGATTCTGTCTCTGTCGGTGATCGATTGCCGGAGCAGAACCAGGTCGGATTCTAGCTTCGCCATTTGGAGCAGTGGTCGTTGGGGCCAATGCGGCTGATCTAATTTCTTCCCAATTTCCTTCTCAATTCAGATCGAATTCTAGGGTTTTAATTCCGGGTTTTTGTCTGTGTTTCCAATTGAGTCACGATGCAGCAAGATAATCGTAAGAAGGTGAAAAAAATTAAAAAAAAAAACTCTTCCTTTTTTTTTTCTTCCAATTATTCGATCCAATACTATTTGTGTAAGATATTTATGTGTGTGTTTCGGTTAATCTTGTTTTTTTTCTTGTTGTTGTTGTCTTTAATCTTTTTGCCGTTTTTTGGACAATTCTGATTTCTGTTTATGATCAATGAACGTTACAAGTGTCATCAAACAAACAACGCATAATGTCATCATTCAAGACAAAGATGTGTTGTCGAGAGATTTTTTTATTTCTTCTTCAGAAATTGAACCTTAATTCATTGCATCATTAGTAGTTTCTGAAGTATTGTGGCAATTGATGTGTTATGCGTCCTAATTTCTATTAACAACGATTTTGATGAATAGTGTTTGTCTCTATTTGTAACAGAATAATCTGGAGATGGAGTTCTTCTCTGACTATGGTGATGCGAATAGATTTAAAATTCAAGAAGTAATTGGAAAAGGCAGTTATGGTGTTGTTTGCTCAGCAATAGATACTCTTACGGGTGAGAAAGTGGCGATAAAGAAAATACATGATATTTTTGAGCATATATCTGATGCTGCGAGGATTCTACGTGAGATAAAACTGCTTAGACTCTTAAGGCATCCAGATATAGTTGAAATTAAGCACATTATGCTTCCTCCTTCACGAAGAGAATTCAAAGATATTTATGTTGTCTTTGAGCTCATGGAATCGGATCTTCATCAAGTTATTAAAGCCAATGATGATTTGACTAGAGAGCATTACCAGTTTTTCCTCTATCAGTTATTGCGTGCACTGAAGTATATTCACACAGGTAGTCTATTTCTTCTGGTCTCTCTTTAACAATAGTTTTTCATCTTTAAATCTCTCTCTGTGTATATATCGCTCTCTCTGTAGATGAATGTTTGCCTTTTGAAATTTGGTCCTGTATTGAACTTTAACTCAGCTGGAGAGTTTGGTCTTTTGTGTTATAATATCTTATGTACCTTGGTTGTTGCAGCTAATGTCTACCACCGAGACCTGAAACCAAAGAACATATTGGCAAATGCAAACTGTAAACTTAAGATTTGTGATTTTGGATTGGCAAGAGTTGCATTCAATGATACGCCCACAACCATCTTCTGGACAGTACGTTGCACAAGATGGCTCTTTAAGAGTCTTTTCCTTCTCTTAAACTGTAGTTGGTCTAAATACTATTCAATACATTGCAGGACCTGATACTCTTCTACCTTATTTTCTATTGAATTTACAGGACTATGTTGCTACCAGATGGTATAGAGCTCCAGAGCTTTGTGGATCGTTTTACTCAAAGGTTTTTCATTTGTTCTCTATATAACATCTTTTAATTGGTGTGTTACATTGCTATAACTTTTGATGGATTTGGCTTTGTAGTATACACCCGCAATTGACATCTGGAGTATAGGCTGCATTTTTGCGGAGGTATTGATGGGAAAACCACTTTTCCCTGGAAAGAATGTGGTTCATCAGCTGGATCTTATGACTGATCTGCTAGGGACACCTTCCCTGGACACCATCTCCCGGGTACTGATCTTCTTCTTAAATGAAGTCCATTGAATTTCTACAAATCTTAAGCAAGGACCAGTAATGACGAGTATCCTGCTTTTATGATATTATATAGGTGAGGAATGAGAAGGCAAGGAGGTACTTAACAAGCATGAGGAAAAAGCCACCCATTCCGTTTGCTCAGAAATTCCCAAATGCAGATCCTTTGTCTCTGAAGTTGTTGGAGAGGCTTCTTGCTTTTGATCCAAAAGACCGGCCAACTGCTGAAGAGGTGCTTTTCAACTTCTATATTGACTAATTATCTCAAAAATCTAGAATTCTCTTAAAAATCTAGAATTCATAGCTTCCTGATTTTTTTTCTCTTTAAGAAGAGAGTAACATGCATATGCGTTGTCTATTGGAGTGACTCACTAAACTGCTCTTATTATAATACATGAATCAGGCTCTTGCTGATCCATATTTCAAGGGATTGGCAAAAGTGGAAAGGGAGCCTTCATGTCAACCCATCACGAAGATGGAATTTGAGTTCGAGAGAAGAAAGGTCACTAAAGAGGATATAAGAGAGCTAATTTCTAGGGAGATACTTGAGTACCATCCTCAGCTGCTTAAAGATTACATGAACGGGGCTGATAAAGCCAGTTTTCTCTACCCAAGGTCGTAATTTTTGTTGATTACATTCTTGAGCTAGCATTGCATCACACCCAGTCCCTGACATTGATGTATACTATGCAGTGCTGTTGATCAATTTAGAAGACAATTTGCGCATCTTGAAGAAAACAGTGGTAAAACCGGCCCTGTGGCGCCTCTAGAAAGGAAACACGCCTCTCTTCCCAGGTAAATCCTCGTTTTTTTCTTTCTGTAATGTCTGTTGTCACTTGATCTGGTTTCGGTGATCTCCTCTGTTTTTGACCCGTTATGCAACTGTTATACTAGATGTTTGTGAATAAATATGGAACCATGAAACCGTGACTATTTCTTTCTTGTGTTGAACACCAATTTCTATGAGGACCATGTCAACTTCATTATTTTTAGTTCTTTAGCTGGTATCGGTTAGGAAAGAAAGAATATGTCCTTCTGACTCTGTGTTTATATGCTTTCAGATCAACAGTCATACACTCAACCGCAGTAGCGCGAGGAGGACAACCAAAGCTTATGAATAACACAAACACATTGAACCCTGAAACTACTCAAAACATTCCTTTTAATCATGCAACATTACAAGCACAACAAAGAAACCTCTCAGGTACTTTTAATTACTCATCCTGAATCCAACAGCAATGTTTCCGAACCGAACTCTATAAACCGTAAAACTTCTATATACACGCAGCCGCCAAACCAAGCACATTCATGGGCCCGGTCGCACCTTTCGACAATGGCAGAATCAGCAGAGATGCATACGATCCGAGGTCATTCATCAGGAGCACTAATCTACCCTTTGCACAACAGTCAGCTGCATCAGTCGCCATGGGAAAGCAGCAAGAGAGAAGAACAACTATGGAGTCTGAGAAGCAGACAAGACAAATATCTCAGTATAATAGATACGCACCAGATGTAGCCATCAACATAGACAACAACCCGTTTATCATGGCTAGAACGGGAATGAACAAAGCCGAAAACATCAGTGACCGGATCATAATCGATACAAATCTCTTACAAGCAACCGCCGGAATAGGAGTTGCAGCGGCAGCTGCAGCAGCTGCTCCTGGTGGTTCTGCTCACCGGAAAGTTGGAGCTGTTCGGTACGGTATGTCAAAGATGTACTAGTCTCAACCTAAGCGGGGCTTTGATCACACAGAACATCGTATGTTTCAACTTCATGTCAAAAAAAGAAAATTGTCTATGATACAAAACCATATGAGCAAAAAATGTTTTTTTAAAAATTAATGTTGATCCATCATTTGTTTTTTTCTATTTCCGACAGATAAATAAATGGATGTTAAATTCTGGCATATAAAATGGGACAAGAAAGGTTCTGAGTTTTTCACGTTTAAAAGAACCGCTGGCTACAGAAGATGGAACAGTGTGGATGCGCATGGTGATGATGATGATGATGGTTTCATGGCACATCCGAACGCATGTGGTGGTGGGAACCCATATCACAGGGCACCACTTTGTTCTTCCAAATGTCAGTAGAAATAGAAAGGGGAAAGGTGCATTGTCACTTGACATATCTTTAAACCAAACATTTTGTGTATATATTTTTGTGTAAACAGTTGAGTTCACTTATTTTCTTCCTAAACATATTCTAATTTCCTCTACTCCAGAGGATTACCGTATGACAGTTTTTTTTGGTCGGCTTAACAAATTAATACGTTAATAAAAAAAAATTGTAAAAATATGGGATTCTTCCTCGTCTTTCTGATTAAAAAATTTCTAATGTAAAATGTTTTACAGCAAAATAGAGATAAATGAAAAGTACATGTATTTGAACCAAAAAAAAAAAAAAGCAACTAAATGAGGCCAAGAAAGGAGACAAATAAGGTTTGAGGTGGACCCAAAAACCACTGTAAGCATTGTCCCAGAGATCACCCATCATGGTAGGTCCACCTGTTTGGCCCATATCTCCAGCCTTATAGAAAAAGAGAAGATAACTAAATTAACTTCCCTTGATTTCTATTTTTTTAGCTAAACAAACCATTACCACTTAATCATTTCTTCTCCTTTCTCAACTCTAAAAAACATATCTTGTCTTGTTTTAACCAAACTCTTCTCTATTATTTTTGTAGCAACAAAAAATGGTAGTGAAAGGGAATCATCTCACACTCCTACTAGATATAAAAGTTTTTCATCATTAAATAAAGTTATTTTGAAAAAAGAAGAGAAACAACGAACAAGATACAAAAGGACATGGAATTGAATATTCCAAGAGGACGAATGTGAAAGCTGGCTAAAAGCTAAAATTAAATTTTCAGAGTGTTATTTTTGTAACATATTTAATGTAAATGCCAATACATAAATAAATAGATACTAGAATTGGGGTGAGTGTCAGTTTGGTAGATGGTGAAATGCGAAAGGCACCCGATTTTTGTAAATCTCAATCCCGAGAAACCAAACCCTTCTTCGTCCCCTCCTTGGAAACATCATCTCTTTCTTTATTTTTCTCTTACAGCTTCTTCTTCTTTTAAAACAACATCTAAACAATCCTTCGTGTTCTTTAATTTCTTAATTAGACCATAAAAGCATACTCACTCTGTTTCGCTTAATTTTAGTTAGATGTTACTGTTCTTTATATAGTTTTTTAAGCATCTAGGAATTCACCGGATGGTGTATTTGCTCACTTAAAATATGGAACCAACATTAAGTAACATTTATTATAACGGTATTATGTGTATATATATAGATCTCTAGAAACATACTTATTACACTATATTCAAATCCAATATAACAGTAAACTTCCTTGGCTTTCTTTCTTCTTGTTATTGGCCGTTTCTCAAAAATTATAGATATAATGAGATTGTTGTTTTTTCATGGTAAGAAATATGGGAGATTGGAGTTTCTTTCAATAAAAAAAAAAGGAGTTGACAAAAAACAAAACAAAAAATGAAGGACAGATTTAGGAGTCACAATGAGGTGGGGGGACCCAAAAAAGGGCTGACACGTGGCCACCATGCCCGATAGATATCATGTGGATCTTAGTAGGATTAGATCCTCCTATTGTACGAACAAGTTCACTATCTCTTAGAGTATCTATTTGATCTCATCCATCTAATAATAATAATAGTACTATATTACAGTCTGTACATAATGTATAGAGAGGAGGAGGCACATGGGAATGGGGCTTTGAAGATGGAGATATTCATGTGACCCGCACATGTCCTCCTCTCTCTCCCTTGTTCCCATGCAAGTAGCTAGTGTCTCACTGTATCCTTCCTTATCTCCACGCGCGTGGTCTTTTCATTTCGTCCGTACTACGTTATTACTTACTCTTATTACCACCACCCCGAATGGCCGGCCTATAAGCATAAGTGCATAGCTAGGATTTGTCGTCGTCTAATTGATTCTTTTATTTTGGAAATTTGAGCTCACATAAAAGAACTTCTATCTTTAATTAACCTTGTAGTAGAAAGTAAGACTATTAACAATGCAAAACAACGTATAGCTATTACATTCATGGCTAAACCAGATCACAAACCATTTAAATTTTAAATTAAAGTTCGAATGATATTTTAACAAGACAAACAAAAGTCCGGAAAAAGAAATGACACACTTACTAAAAGTAATCCGGCTTGTATTAACAACACAAATCCTATACAATATTAAATCATTGTTATATAATTAGTTAATTACTATGTCAAACGTCTAGCTCTTAAACAAGAATTTTAACGTGCCAAATCTCATTTATCAAACAAAAAAAATCGAATCTAGATGTGAGCATGATCCACTTAAGTGAGTGATGTGTCCACTAAAGTCTAAACCAGTCGACATGGCGCGTGAAAGCTCTTCTTCTAGAGATCCAAATCTGTGGAAGCAACCCAAGTATAAGAGAAGAAAAATAAATAAATCTCAACAATCCGAAACACGAGGATAATAAAATTAAAAATAACGTACAACTGGACCCAGCTTTGATGGCAATACCGCCCATTTAACCATTTTTCATTTCTAAAAATAGAATCTTTTTATCGAGTTTCAATTTTTACATCGTTTTTTTAGACAAACCAAACCAAAATTCGTTCATAACCGAACCTTTCACTAATGTAAGCAAACAATGTAACATAAAAGCATAGCAGACCAAACTAAACCGATATAGTATTGTCTCTAAACTCACAACAAACCAAAGTAAAATCAGGTTAAACCGACCAGATTTAACCATCACCATTTTTGTCCACTAAATCCATCATCACTCATATATATATACACTTTACACACATCCACATTCCTTACTTCTTCATTATTCTCTCAAACTCATCATTCCTCTCTCTCTCTCATTCAATGGAAGAAACTCTAGCCACTCCCGACACCACGAGACGCTCTCTGTCACCGTCGTGCTCAGCCGCCGTGAAATCACGCGCTGCTGGTTTCGAGCGCAGAACCAAACGGAGATTGTCAGAGACTAACGCAAGCGTACGTGAAGACCGGGAAGAGGAAGAAGAAGAAGAAGACGAGGTAAAGGAAAAGATTGAGGCGTTGCAGAGAATTATCCCCGGAGGAACGGCGCTTGGTGTGGACGCGCTCTTCGAAGAGACAGCTGGTTACATTATGTCTCTACAATGTCAGATCAAAACCATTAAAGTTCTTACTTCGTTTCTCCAACGCGTAGATCAAGAAGACATGAAGTTCGGAGGTTGAAGATGACCACACCAAGATTCTTCTTCTTTTCTTCGATTCCAAAAAAAAAAAATCACTTTTATCTTTTTTTTTCTTTCCTTTTTTTATAACATGGGATTTTAGCTTTGATATATGAGGAAAGAGATCTCAGCATTTTTTTCTTCGAAATCTTTTTTCTTTAGTAGGAGTATAATTAATCTTTAATTTTTAAGTTCTGGTTTATTTAAGCCGTTTCGTAGTTATTTATCTTCGAAGTGTTCATTAACGAAAATTAGCATTAATGTAGCTAGGGAGTGTAGTTACACTATAACTTATTTTAGATGGACGCCATTTACGTAGATAGTTATTAAATTGGATCACGAGGTAGCACTTGCATTTGAGATTTGACATTAATGATATTGAGAAAGTTAATGTTACGTGGCCCATTTTAAAATCTGGGTGAGCTCATTTCACATGCTTTATTATAGCAAAGATTTCCAAAGTCGGTCGATATTTATTTAAGCTTATGATGAACTTACTAGATTTGAGTTCCCGTGGTCCAACATTAGAGTTCACATATGTATATTCCTTGTACAGATACAAGACAATCTTTTTAGTCGTATAAGTACTGGAGCTAGCATGTACCCACATTTTTTAAAAAAAATTGCCGCTAGAAAAAACAATATCCGTTTTAGGATTCATTATTACGTAATTTCTAACCTATATCGAACATTATGGATCTCTTTATTCCACACATAGCGGGAAGATAAAAATTTCTTACCAATCCTATCTATCCAAATTACATTACACAAATGTCCTTGAATTATCGATTTTATATACAAACACCAAAAAATATTAGTTCCCGAGACTTACTTTAAATCAATATTGATATTTAAGTGAGTTATCGAATATGAATTTGTTAAATATATGACTGTAACCATAATTTAAACTCTTGAGACTTTACATAAATCATTGATATTTGAGTGTATACTAAGATGCAAATCAATAATGTAAACTTCAAAATCCTTTAACAAAAAAAATCATTGATACATATTATTATTCTAAATCTCTAATCACATCCTGCATGATTTACAAGCACTACGACGACCCACACGTTACATCCTAATTGGGCCTAATATAATTGGGCCTAGCAATATTTGTCATCTACCATCGGATCGATCGTAAATCATCTCTCAACCGTCCGATTTCTCGATTCCATTTATTCACTAAAAGCTAAAATCCGTAAATCGAATATATATTTTTCCTGAGGAATTAGAAATTAGATTTCTCCTGGGAAAAAATTAAAAAATCTCGCCTTTTTCCTTCTTCCTAGAAATTTTGAAAAGTTGAGTGATACTCCATTGCGGGAATATTGATTGATTCAGAATTCTGAAATCATGTTGGGTTGATCATGGATCCGTGTAAATGGCGGATGAAGTGGTTATTGAAGATCAAGGAGGTGGCGTCGTGGCGATAGGACTACGAGGAAAGAACTCAAAGAGGAGATTGGGGAACTCAAGAAGAAGAAATAGGAATTGACACGGAATAATCCAGAATTGAAGGAGAAGGTTGAGAGATCGAGGAGCTGAGATTCTGGAAGTGGAGATGAAGTAGAGGTTTGAAGTGATGGAGATTGAGATGGAGCAGGTTGAAGAAGAGCGCAAGGTTTTAGAATCTATATCGGCGAGAGCGGTGGAGCTTGAGAGCGAGGTAATGCGTAGTATTCAGGATGATGTTATGACTGCGGAGATGAGACGGTGGCAGAGGTGGCGGAATTGAAGAAAGTGTTAATGGATAAAGGTGAGAGCTTTGAGAGTTTGAGGAAAGTGAGAGGTGAGATTGAGAAGAGAGTTAGGGATTTGGATTGGAGAACTGGGGTTTTGGAAGTGAAGGAGGTGGAGGAGAAGAGCAAGAACTTAAGAGTAGAAGAAGATTTTAGAGGGATAGGTAATCAGAAAGATGAAGAGATTAACGAATTGCAGACGAAAGTTGAAGATTTGAAAATGGCATTGTTGAAGATGTGGGAGAATTGGGGAATTGCAGGTCTGAGAAGAATTTCACAGAGGAAGCTTTGAGTGAATCACAGAAAATGGCAATGGAGATGGAGTTGAACAAGGTTGAAGAAGCTAAGAAAACGCTAGCTTTGTTGAACGAGAGGAACTTGGAGCCTACTAATGGAGTCCGAGCTACAAAGGATGTTGCTTGTATGGTTATGGAAAGATTTACTTGGATGGAGAATTACAGTGGCAGTGGTTGCTGCTGGTTCAGTTGGAGTTGCTGGTTTGGTGGCAGCGACATTGTTCGTATGCTATTCAAAACGAATGTGATTTGGTAATATGGAGCGTAGGATTAGCTGAAGACCGTTACTTTTCGCAGTTTCACAGTCATATAGGTGCCCAAGATTTTGCTTGGCTTTGGTGTTTTTGAGGTTTTTGTTTGTTTGAGGTAATTGGTTATCTTCGGCTTTTAGGCTAAGAATGCACTTGATAACGGTTGGTCATCACATGTTGCTTTTCTTTTCAAATAGTTTGTAGTCTTCTGTTTACTAAATTACAAATAGAAACATTTTGTTAATAGATTGCTTGACAATGCTTCATTACACAGATCCTAAAGATTGCTCGTAAACTCCAGAAAGTGAGCAGGAGCAACTTTTACTATTATAAACCATTTTGTCTTGGTTACCAGAACAACATGTCACGTCTATATTCTATAAGACTATTCCTTACTTCAAGCTAAGATCCATTCATTGGAGGTCGATTTTCCTCGTTCCTGAATATTATGGATCAGCAGCCCAGAGAAGCTCGAGGAGTCCACAGCAATTTCTCCATGAAGTTGGTTGCAGCACCGGTTGGTTGAGGCACAGCAGAGGCATCTGAAAGATGTAACAGATAGTGTCTTAAATTAGCAAATGCTAAGAGCTAAAGCTACAACTGAATTGTTGCTTTTGGAGAACGTTATATCATTTCCCACCAATTTGGATTGCAAACCTGGTTTTCATCTTTAGGTACAGGGAATTCATCTTGATGGGTTTCAAATTCTTCGACATGAGCTGAAACCGGTAAGGATCCATCAAAATAATACCTGGAAAGGCTGGAATCAAGGTCTGAGTTACTAGATGAGTCCTCGGTATCCTCATCTGAAGCTGATGATGACTTGATTCCTTCAAGTTTATCAGGTGAATTCAGGTTTACAGCACTTAGATCGGCAATCTCGTTGCTATCATTCAAACTGTGGAACATTACATTTGTTTCTTCTGTTTCTGCAGGAGTATCTTCTTGGAACTGAAGTACTATCCCTTCAGAGTTGTTAAGATAAGGGAAGTTGTTTCTCTTGGCGACCTCAGGTAGCAAACCACTACTACGTCTGAAAAACTCGAGAACCTGCTCTTCGTCCTCCATATCAGATTCACTAAAATCATGATCTTTGGAGACTACAGTGTGTGAGTTAGATGGACCCGTAGAGCCTTCTTCTGTGGAATCTACTGGATCAACCCGATCAGGAATTATACCTCTTATACTTTCATCTTCCTTTTCACTCCTCGTCTCCTCAATTGAGTTGTTTGCTTCTTCAATAGTGTCTTCACCTACCTTTTCCATTCCTGTTCTGGTATGTGTCCACTCTCTCTATCTTTCGTTGTACTTCGAGCTGCTACGGTATGAATCTTTTGAAGGTTTAAAGAGGTCTCCGTTCATGGACTCAATCTATCTAGAAGATTGCTTGATATATTAGTTGCAATGTCTGTCGTTTAAACAACGATTGCAATACCAAAGACGGACTAAAACCAAACACGGAAGATAACGAAGAGAAAAAGTAAATCCTATGATGGAAAGTTTGAAGAGTAGTTGAGAAAGTAAAAAAAGAATGGCTGATGTACCAAATGAAGAAACGTTCACACCTTTTGTTTTTGACTAGTTGGTTTCGGTGTGAAAACAAGACATGAGCAACTTTAGAAACTTGGCATAAGAGAGAAAGCACACAGATCATGACAAGACAAGAAAACCTCGTACTTTTTTCACTATGATTAATACAAACACATGGTACTTGTGCTAGTTACACGGAAATGTTATGAAAGCACTTGGTCTCATTCGTTTCTTTTCTAGTCAATGCAAGTCTAGAACTTGTGGTGGACTTTGAATATTGCATACATACAAGCTACTAGATACTCATATCTCTATTCTATGACTCCTTGGGAGAAATTTTGATTGGCATTCCGAGGGACGGAAATGGGAGAGGATCCATGCTGATTGTCTCATCTGGGTAGAGTAAGGACCAATCGAAACCGGTCACAACGAAATGCAAGAAAACGAGAATGCTGATTTTTGCTAGTTGGTGACCTGCACAAAGCCTTGGTCCACCTCCAAATGGTAGATATGTATATGCCTGTATTGGCTTATCAAATCTTGTCGGATCAAAACTCATTGGCTCTTGAAATATTTCAGGACTATAATGAGTTCCATAAGTTGTCCAAAGAATCTGCATTCAAACAAAAAACCATAGGTTTATTTACTAGTATTTCTTCAAAGAAACAGAGTGTCTCTGGTTCTTAGAAGTTGAAGAATCTAGAGAGATGGGTGTGGTATACCTTCCAGCCTTTGGGGATTGTGAATCCTCCATAGTCAATATCAGCAACTGCTTTTCTGAAAGAACCGAAGATTGGAGGGGATAATCGCATTGTTTCACGAACAACTTGCCAACTATACTTCATCTTTTTCACATCTTCCACTGTAAGATATTCTCCTTCCCCTTTGTTTGCTTTTATTTGAGCATGTTCTGTGATGAACATTAGTTAAAGAACTGAGACTTAAGAGTTGAGTATGATTTTTCTGATAGGAAAAGAAGATTCTGAGATTGATTTGATCCTTACCTTGAAGGAGAGTGTCACGGCAAGTTGGGTGTTGAGCTAACATCTTGAAAGTCATGGCCATGGCGTAAGAGGTAGTGTCATGAGCTGCAAACACTAGCAAAACCATATTATCTACAACCTCTTCTTCGGTTATCACGCCTTTGATCAACTCTTCTACTAGCCTCGAGAAAAGCGTTGTGTTTGGCTTCCCAGCTTCCTCTTCTTCCATTTCTCTTCTCTTCTCCCTAACCTTCCCAACCAGAAATGTCTCTATCTCTAGCCTTGCTTTCTTCGCTCTAGCAAACTTAGAACAAGGAAACTCAACAGGCAAAGTGAAAACACCTTCTAAAACCCTCTCAAAGACCTCTAACATCCCAATCTCCACTTTTATCCCATACAAACACTCAAAGACTACAGTAAAAGTGAGAGCTTTTGCCGAACGGTAGAGACTAATCTCTTCCTTGCCTTGCCATTCGGTTTCAAGATGAAACTTAACAGTGTCACAAAGCTTAGGTACTAAGGACTCTAACCCATTGTAGCTAAGACTATTAGCTACAATCCCTCTAAGGACCCGATGCTTCTCGCCTTGTTTAGCCATGATGCAGTTCATGCCCATTAGCTGAACAGAAGATGAAGGCCAAGAGCTCACCACCAAGCTAAACTCATTGGACAATATTAGCCTATTGGCTTCAGCTCCATTGACTACTATTGTTGGTGATCCCATGATTCTTGTCTTGAAGATGTTCCCATGTTTGATGATCCTTGGATTTACAAAATCCTCAAACACTCTGTTGCTTCTCTGAGCTTTGTAGAAATCCATTGTTTCACCTATCCATGGAAGCCCCATCTCTCCAGGAGGAAGCTTCTTCTTCTTCTGACTCTTCTTTGTTATGAATCGGTGATGTTTCTTGCGGAAGAAGAAAAGTGTGCTGGAGATTGTTGCAGCTATGCATAAGAAGACCCATGAGAGAACGAAGTTTGGTTCTAAAACCATTTTTGTTTGTTTACTTAAACAGTTGTTGATAATCAAGTTATGCATAATATTGGATTATGAGCTGAGTATTTATACGTAAGAGATTTTTTGTGAATGTTAAGGTCAAACCAAGTGGGATTATTATAATTTTCTCATTGTTTGTTCTGACACATGATTGATCTTCAAGATACAGTTCCTTTAGAGCTCAGAGTACAATATCTTTTTATTTTTATGCAGTAGACGGTGATGATACTAAACAGACGATTAAAAATAAAAGACGGTGATACTAAACATGTTATGCATATGCATATATCTCAAGCCTACGAAATATATGAATTAGTTACATATTTATCTTCAAACACTGATAACCAACAAAAGGTTATAATAGTTGACTTTTGGATTATGAAATCTTTTTTTCGTTCTTTTGTTGAATTTGGGTAAGAAAGAGGAAGATCAGAGAGACAAGTGCATGTGCTTGGAAGTTGGAATATGCTATAACCAAGATTGTAAATGGATGTATAACATATGAATCTGATCCCCATAATCTGCCTCATCAATATTTTCGTATTATTTTATAGTCTTTTTGTTCATAACTATAGTATAAACTATATGTAAACACACTTGCTGACGAAAATTTCATTAGATTTATATTAACTTTTGGAAAGTAAAAAATTATACGCGAATCCCTAAAGATCTGCTGTGGCCGGCTGCTTCTGTTATGTCGAAGTTACGTTGCAAACTGAGTTTGGGAGATTGGTGTGTGAATTCATTTAATTATCCATCACATACATTAAACTAATCTTAATTAAGGTGTATAGACGTCCAAATGATCGCATAATATATAGTCCTTTGTGTATACTTTTGAGGATTTATCTTTACATATTACTCTTGAACGTTACATTATTTCAAATTGATAAATTGTGTGTGCAGTATTGATGATTCTTGAAATTTGGACAGTTCAATTAATGTATGGTATTGTTCATGCACCTAATATAAAAGTAATTCTAACAGAAACAGAAAGGATCATTTGGACTAAGTGATAACGAATAATTGGTTAAGAAGTCTCTTTTAATAGATTCCTTGTGAAATAAACGTCTTATCATATCAAAACAATTTTAGACAGTTTATTAATCTTGTCGCGGCATTAGGCATATATGATGCCACTTTACGTCGTCGGTTTTGTTGATTAACTTGCATAACAAAATAACATTTTGTAGAAATATCAAAATAAGAAAGAGACTTGGTCTAATAAATTAAGCTATGAGCTTATCTTAAAACACAGTTTGGCTTGTAAACTAGAATTACACATTATTTAGCAGCTGCAAAAATAATGATGATGATGTTGACATTGACAACAACAATTATACAACGTTATGATGGTCGTCAATCATCATCAACGGTATTTTTGTATATATGATCGATTAGCGAACCCTATTAGTATATACGTATTAATAATTAAGAGCGTTTTACTCGAAAATATATTTAGAAATTTTGCATATACAGAGGCATACACATCTTTTTGTATTGTATAGACATTTTAAAGTGTATATTTGATAGTTTAAGACATTGATTCTTTGAATGGTCGGGGCTTTTAGTGCGTTTGGTTGGTCGATCGCCTTGAACGCTAAAAAAAAAGGACAATTTGTCCGTATTTGCTGCTCTAGTTTTGGAGTAATTTATTTTGGACCGATTTAGCCATTAGTAGAAACCACCTAATTTCTATCAAATGTTCCTTACTGTTGCACACATTTTATCACCGCATCTACCACACAATGCTATTTTGTTCGCACCAAATTCACTGTTGTAATGTTTGTATCTATTTATATTCATGATATATGAATCGAGTTTACATGGTATCGGAGTAACAAGACAATCAATCTCATATTATTGCTTTGACCTATCAGTCGATCAATATATATGTATTCCAAGTCTCGTAAGTCTAATACAATTAGAGAAGAAAAAAGAAGAAGATATATATGAAATATTCGGTATTTGTCCTAATAATGAAAGCAATCATCTATTGTAGAAGCCAAAGGCATCTTCTAAGTGTCAACGGATATGAATTGATATACCAACTAACATACTGTCAAATGTCATGTCTCGACTCTTGTTATATATACTCTCAAAACCGGTAGATTTATTCGGTATTGGAATATGAAAATAAGAGTTTATTTATCTTCAAAAGTTACAAATCAAATGTCATATACCGTAACGTGAGATATTTGAATATTCACGTGGTCCCTAACATAGGTAAAAGACATTAATCATACGTACATTCGTAGTAACAAAATCGATTGTAAGTTTGTAACCCAATGGCCCAAACCAACGGTCGGAAGCTACAATACTGTGTCCGAATCCTAAAAGACTTAGGGCCTGATTGGTTCCGGCTGTAGCTGTAGATTTTTGACTGTAGATTTTAGGTTGTAGATGTTTTGGCTGTGACTGTAGATTTTAGTGCTGTAGTATTTTTGCTGTAACATTTAAAATTTTGGAAAGTTGAAAATTGTATTCTTTAGAAAAAAAGGCTTTCTACAGCCAAAAAAATTAATTATGGAAATATTTTGGCTGTGAGAAAAAAAAAGGAAAGCTAAAGCTTCTAAAGCTTGATTGGATCTATTTCAATGCTTTAGAAATTTTTTTGCTTTGTAAAGACTCTAAAGCACTTGCCAATCAGGCCCTAAACCAGCTTAGGTCATATGGTTAACGGAATAGCTGGCAACTTCAATTAATTCTAATTTTAAAACATTTTTTTTTTAATAGATGATTTGTCGATTTTTGAGCTGGAATGGTAAAAAAGTGGTTGAGTACAGTTTTATTAGTTTGTTTGTTTTTTTTTAAATAGAGGAATAATTCAAATGAAAAAAGTTTCATCTACAAAAAAAAAATGTCATAATTTCAAAAAACTTAAACGTCAAAATCATGGCTGAACAAATTGCTCACATGTTTAAAAAAAGAAAAACAAAAAGAGATTATTCACACTACTATGGTATAAGAAAATTGAGAAGCCAAATCTAGGAGCAACTCCAGAGAAGAAGATAGAGTAAGACTGTAAGAGAAGTGAAAGAGTGTGTATTATTTTGTGCAGAAGCATCGAGCTGGTTAAGATTTAAGACCCACCAAAACCTACCACAGTGTTGTTACATTTATTTATCTCTTTCTCTACTCTCTAATCAAAAGATTGATCTCATCTTATTTTTTTATTTAATTTTATTTTGGTGGGTCATCTTCTACCTCTGCATCTCCACGTGCTACACAAGTGGCCTCGCTGTATGTATTATTTACCACTCTCTTATTGTTACTCAAAACTTAAATGTCACTTGAATGCAAACTATATATTTAGGTGAAAACCAGATCAAATAGCAATAAATAAGCCCACAATTTATGCTAATTAAAAATTTGAAAAAACACTTTCTATTACCAATGATTTTTATCCAATCTTGGGGTTTGCTGTCCATAAAACGAAGTGGAGAAGAATAGAATTGACCTTAATCGTAATAAATGCAGCTATTGTCTTCTCTTTCAACTTCAAGTAACTACTAATTTAATAATCTCCTTAGCTTATCTTAGAGAAGCACAAAACAAAAGGGTCTACGTTAGTCTACCTAGATTCTTGATTTGAATCTTGATGGCCACTTGCTTCTTATGCTGAAGTCCTAAGAGTGGAAACTTACTTTGGATTAATTAGCTTTCACATGATATCAGAGCTAGCTTGCATTTTAGATACAAACATGTCATGCTGCAATAAAAACATAAGCAATGTACCGAGTCATGCATTGATTGAAAAACATGAATAGTAATACGGATTGAGAGAAAGAGATGAATCATTTCATATGGGAGACAGCTTTCTCATACGCGTCCATGCCTTTGCATGAAAGATTAAATATTTTAACTCTTCCATTTACTTATTTTTTAAGTTGTTTACAGAATTCCAAGTGTTATTGCAATCACCAGGGGTATTAAATGGGATAGTGTAAATGCACCTGCAACACATCAACTAACCACACACTCCTCCACCTGTTTGTATTTACTTCAAAAACATTTTCAAAAACCCTTTGCTTCTTTCCTTCCCTCTATTTATAAACCCTAGTATCCGGTTTTTACTCTACCACACAACACCATTTGCAAAAAACTTCTCTCTGAATCTCTATCAGTGAGTTCTCATAAAATGAGAGGGGTGATGAGTTTTGCCATTTGGGCTCTCTTTGCTGCTTTACTCTCACAGCAGCTCTTTGCTTCTGTTGCTTCCATAAGGTTTGAGGATGCCAAAACATACTACTCTCCTCCCTCTGGTAAGAACAAATAACATTGTAACTTTCTTTATTCACTTTATGTAATAAGAATCTCAACTAAGATTCTTTCACTTAACTCATGCAGGCTCACATGGAACTCCTCCATCACACACGCCTCCTTCTAACTGTGGAAGTCCACCTTACGACCCTACTCCCTCAACTCCATCTCACCCTTCAACTCCATCTCACCCTTCAACTCCTTCCACTCCATCACACACCCCAACTCCATCACACACTCCCTCACACACTCCTCCTTGTAACTGTGGAAGTCCACCTTCTCACCCTTCCACGCCTTCCCACCCTTCCACGCCTTCACGCCCTTCCACACCTTCACACCCAACACCTTCACACCCTCCTTCTGGTGGATATTACTCATCTCCTCCACCAAGTACTCCAGTCGTTGTGACTCCACCAACACCCATTGATCCAGGGACACCCATCATTGGAGGAAGCCCACCAACTCCTATCATTGATCCAGGCACACCCATCATTGGAGGAAGCCCACCAACTCCTTTCATCCCTGCTCCTTTCCCACCAATCACTGGAACATGCGAGTAAGTGTCAAAACATTCTCTGTAACACAAACATCATAAGAAAGATGATGATTTTACTTCATGAGTTTTTAATTTCTTTTGTGTAGTTACTGGAGAAACCACCCAACATTGATATGGGGCTTGCTTGGATGGTGGGGAACTGTTGGAGGAGCTTTTGGTACAGTGAGTATTCCCAGTAGCATTCCAGGGTTTGATCCTCACATGAACCTTCTTCAAGCACTTTCCAACACCCGCACTGATCCCATTGGTGCTCTCTACCGTGAAGGCACAGCGTCTTGGTTAAACTCCATGGTCAACACTAGGTTCCCTTTGACAACTCCTCAAGTCAGAAACCATTTTGTTGCAGGACTTTCCTCAAACAAGGCAGCCACAAAGCAAGCCCATACCTTCAAGCTCGCAAATGAAGGTCGTCTAAAGCCTAGAGTCTGAAATTAAGAGAGTTTCATTTTCTCAGTTTGTTCGTTGGTTTATATCAAAAACAATCTTAATTAATTATCTTATCATGTGTGTTGCTCAGTAGAGTTTTAAGTGTCCTATAGTCTCTAGTAATATTTATGATGGATACTCCTTTTATGTTTAATGTTTCTGTTTCAAAAAAAAATTCTTGATCTTAAATAAGATTTAGTAGTTCCTCTGTTTCTCAATCACTGTTCAAGAATGTCCAAAGAAATAATTTGCATGCAAGTTTAACCCAACAAGAAACTATGGATAGGATCACATATAAAACATCAATATTAAAAGAGAAACATAGAATTTAATGTATAGACCAAGGTACAGAGAAGTCAAAGTCCAAATATAGATTGACATGCACAGACCAACACAATGTCATAAATGTTACATTAAATTGTTCATGAGCATTTTAAAAATCATGCCTAAGAGATGTGTCAAGAAAGTGAAACAACTGGATTAAACTCCAGAAACGACAAGTCCATGAGAGAGAGGAAGGAGCAAACATTATAGCATTAAAGAAGGAAGCAGTACATATATCAGAAGTTTGGTGTTACTGTAATAAACTCTGTGGAGTAAATATTGCAAGATGGTCTCCATGCATTCAAGTTTCAAACCCCAAGTTCTACCCACCATTGACTCTCTCTATTAATGTCTGGATTTGCATTAATGATATTAAGTTGGTGTGTCATGGTTATGGAAACACAGCATCTTTGGAGGTTGAGAAATATCTCTATCTAAGTTTGTTTATCTTTACCCAAGGCTCTTCTTTTTCTTGTGATCTTATGACTGATGCTAACTTATAACTAATCTCAACACAATCCATATGAAAACTGATAATAATGGTCTCTGCATTTCTAAGTGTAATAATAAATCAGACTGGTTCCATTCAGCCAACTACTAGTGAGAATAAAAAATTTCGATATTCAATCTTTTGTGGAATATATCTAGATTTAGCTACTCAGCCTCATATGCAATTCCAACTGCAAACAAAAAAGATGCTCGGTCTGCAAGCTTTTTGTCTCTTGATATGTGTATGCAAGACTTAGCTATTTTTCAACAGAAGGAATCAAACTTTGATCCAATGAATCTGTTTTAGCCATGGAGAGTTTTTTTTCTTTCAGAATTAATCAAACATTGAAGTAACTTGAACGAGTCAAATGTTATTGTGATTTTTTCATCAGCATGTGGAAATTTTCGGAACAGAGCTCACTAAGTGGTTTCTTATCGTTTTGAATTGACAGTGATCTGTTTTCGCCTAATCACCTAATAATGTTAAGGAAATTAAAATACTTTTTGGAGACAATCTCTCAGATTAAGACAGATGCCAAAGCACATGTAGCACTAAACAACATTCAGCTATGAGAGTTTTCACTCAATCAACGTAACTGATGAGACATATAGCTAGTTTTGTTGCTCTGTTGCAGTAAAAGTTAGGTCTTTTGTTGCTTTGTAAAGTGAATTTGGCGTCAAGACACACTATGACAGTTTTGGGTTTTACTATAAATCATGGCGAGAAGAAGTGCATGAATGTATTAACTCTTGCGTAAATTTAGGAAAGAGCTAACAAAGGAATTGAGGAAGTGAGGCCTCTTTGAAGTCATTAGAAGATGGTACATCTCTTAGCTCCATTTGATTTCAATATCTTCTGCCATCTCTGTTGTTTCAGGTTTTTGGCGCAGAATGAGAATGATTTAGCAGGTCAATTGTTCTAAAATCTGAAAAGATTATAACACAAGGTTTTATTAATAGTTCCATCTTAGGCTGCATCATGATTCATGATGCATCATGTTTTGACCAACTATATCACTTGCTCACATCAAGCTTCCTTAATGATAAGAGGGAGTACTAATGGCATTACTTTGGTATATATATTCCCACTAAGAGAACTTCTACGTCTCATTGCACTAACACAGTCTCATCATATACTGCAGATTCATCGAGTGTTAATCCATGAACTGCATTGGTGGCAGCCAGGAGCTTCTACCACCAGGTTTCATATTATCTCTTTTGAAGATCTTACAAATCTTCTTGTCTCTTTATGACATGAGGCTAGACAAAGATCCTGATCCTGATACATTGAACTTTAGTAACCCTGAGCTGATAAATTCTTGCAGTAACTTCATCAGAAAGTGGAAAATCCTGAGCTGATTAGAGGAATAAAGAGATTATCCTCTGCAGTTTGAAACAAGAGGAAAAAAAGGTTTGGCCTATTGCCCTCATATTTTCCATGTCCATAGTTTAGAATTCAGAAAGACCTTAATTAGATGTAACTGCATCTCAATAGTGTTGTAGAAATTGCATATGTCTTTTTACGTCACATCAAACACATTTTGATTTGAATATGCAACACTAATTAATTAGCAATAAGAATTAAAAAAATTAAAGGCTAGACGTTAATCCCCTTTTTATTTTTGGTTCTCTTGTCTTATATTATTAGTCTTAGCCTTAACTTACATAATCAAGATATATGTAAATTATAAGGCCCCTCTCAAATCGTTACCGTCTGCATTTTAAGTTTATAAGAGTAAGTGTAACATGAATATATATGCATAAGATCGATCTCACGCTGAGGAAAGAAGCTTATGTTAGTCTTAATCAAACAAGTTGCAGAGGTGGTTGGTCTTGGTTGCAGGAATTCTGATTTGGTTCAAGAAGGTTAACCGGAATATAGTTCCGGTTATACTGCTCCGACTGGTGAGAAGAAGTTACACCCGACTCATAAACCGTCCCTTGATGTATCACACTCGATTCTTGCTGCTGCAGACCCGTTCTTTCAGTAATCTGCAGAAAATATGTAGAATTTGCAAATTAAGAGATTGCGTACCGAAAAAATAATGATAATCAAAATTAAATGCTAAAAAGAGTCATATAAAACCTTGGAGCGGAGATACATGTTATCGTTTTGCAGCTCGATTTCCTACAATGTACGCAACAACGGAAAAGAAAAATGATGCTCATCAGAAAGAGAAGTTGCTAATAAAGTAGAGGGTAAGTTACTTGTGAAGGAAGATAGGTTTTACTTTTACCCTTTTTTGCATGTATTCAATCTCTGCAACTAACATCTCGTGCTGGAGATAAAACCAAACATAACGGGCAAGAATCAGATGGAGATATTATCAAGGATATAAGGAGATTGATGGAATCTTAGTGTTTAACCTTCTTGGAGCGGACACGGCTGATTCCTTTCTCAAGCCTACTTTCAAGGTTCTTGAGTTCCTTAAAGTTCAAGGAACCAAGAGATTCACCGAGAATGTGTCTGTTCAAATTCTGAATGTCCCGAATCTGTCTCCGAAGTTTAGACGCTTCTTGCTGATAGTACTTCATCAATTTCGGTACATTATTGATACAAGAGGTTAAAAAAAGTCAGATAACTAAAGAAGAAGAAATTAAGTAACGAGTACTAGGTGAATTAGTTAATGAAGCTAACCTGAGTATTAGCTTCGGTGACGGTCGGAGGGTTAACGGCGTCGGAGCAAGCTTTCTTGTACCTTTCTATTGTTCCTCTCACACTTCACCAACATTCACACAAAGGAAAAGATTTAAAAATTTAATCATTTTGTGGTAGCTAGCTAAATGGATGCAACCGGTAAAAATATATTGTCAAACTTAAACCACCAGAAGTAAAACAAAGACACACAAAACTATAACTGTTCGATTGAAACATAAACCTTTATTACACTGACACCAGAAGAGATTAAAAAAAAATGAAGTAGTTTAAGAAATTGAGTTTTGATATTTTTATCTTCTGGATATATAAAACACACACACACAGAGACGAGACGGATATTAAGGTTGAAACAAAAGTTTTGTCCGGCCAAAACCTTAAATTCAACCGACAAATTAGAGTGATTGGACCAGTACCATATATGATTTGTTTACCCTTCTTTTTTTGGGATATTGTTGTTGTTGCCTATAATCTATTAACAGTGACATCTCACAAAGTTTTTTTTATTATATATGTATAATCAAAGTTCGAGAAGACCCTAATGTAGTTCCCCAAAAAAATGTAGTCCTAATCTGAAAACACACAAAAGAAAGAAAAAGAAGTAGCAAATCGGAGAAGAAAAGAAGAAAAATGAATTGCATATGCTTAGTTAATTTCAATTGGTCCCAATGTGTCCAAAGTTTACGTACGACACAAAATCCAAATTATATTAATTTAGACTAGTATAGTGCCTAATTAGATTAAAAAACACTATTAGGCTTTAAGAAAAAAGAAGTGATCTTCAGGTCAAGTAAAATTACTTATTACTCAGCTAGCTAGCTAGAGGCTAATTTTGCTGCTTTTTTTTTTCTTCATATTGTTTTAGGTGAAAAATATCGAAGTAGATAACTTGATTTTTTTTTTTAAAACATTACATTTACATGCGTATGTGTATATAGGCTGAGGCAAATATGTTTTTACCAAGAACATGAAATTTGTAAATCTTTTGCAAAATAGAAAAAAGTAAAGCTAGAAATCTTTGTATACGTTAATGCTTTCATATTCATACAAGTAATTCACATTGTGCTGTAGTATAATGGAAAGCTGAAGTTGAGAAATGTCAAAAGTAAGACATACTAAAGCATGAGGGGTGTTTGAAATAAGAAAGTTAACTACACTTTTGATAATAGAAACATATAAATCACATTTTTCTACATACCTAATGCATTCCTCTTTTGTTAATCAAATTAGTTGGGCATTGAATTAAAGGTACTTTTAAGCTAAGTCATGTCACATACACAGTTATAAAATTCACATTGTAACTACAAATTAACTAGTTTTAACTTAGATCCATGATATGAGACTTGACTAATATATAGATTATAGTCATACATCACCCTCAAATTATAGTATTAACTAGCCCCCAAAAAATAATATATTTTGAAACAATTATCATTAAAAAGCAGACAAAGAATCAAAATGGCGAAATGAACATGAGCTGTTAATAGCTGGAAACTTATAGAAAAATGGAAATGACAAGTCCCCAACTTGGAGTGGAGAAAATAACAATCAAAACTCAAAAATTTCTGTTTTCATATTTTTCTTGATTGATGGATTGATTATTAATTAATGACTCAACAATAAGCTTTGTCCCTGAAAATTTTCTTGATTTAACAAACGGATTCACCAAAAGATTAGAGAAGTGTCAGAAGACAAACACCTACTAGTCTCTCCCTAGTGAATCAATTTTTAAGGAATCTAACATAGGTTTTATAATAGCCAAATATAAAATATATTATAATTTTTGTCAAGAACCCTACTTTTTCATTACTATGATGGAAACCTAATGATCAATCTGCAGAAATAAAACTTGATGGGTCATCAAATCGATCGAAGTGTCTTGTACAAACTGACATACATAGATACATATATATAGATGCTGTTATAAGGATTTGTGGGGAAAAAGTGACTGGAACAAGGTATGGGGATGCTAATTAATGATCAGAGAAGACCTCACAGCTTTTTTACCCAAGAAGGAGAAGTTAAAGTGATAAAAAATTTCCCCCAAAAACAAAAGTAGGGTTCCCTAGTTTTAAACAAACCCTAACTAATTTTGGGATTTTAAAAGAGATTTGAGCCTCAGAGAAACTTAGGAAAAAACCTATAAGTCTCACTAAGAGAGAGAAACCATAAAGATTGAAAAACCCACCACAAGAGTCGAAACTTTATTCTTGAAAAATTCAAGAAAATCAAGATCTAGAAGATGTGTAAATATGTACCTGTTGTTGGCGTACTCGTAGAGACGGCCTCGAGTGGAGAAGATGACAAGAGCAACCTCAGCGTCACACAAGACAGAGAGCTCATAAGCTTTCTTGAGCAAACCATTGCGTCGTTTGCAGAAAGTGACTTGACGATTCGTAGTGTTCTCTATCCTCTTTATCTCTATCTTCCCTCTCCCTATCTTCTTGCTGCTCTCTGCTACTTCATTACCCGCACCACCCTCCATTTCTTTAAGCCCTAGCTAAAGTATAAACACAAGAGATGAGATAGATCAAATCTTTTTGCACTCAAGCTACTATGGCTACTATCTAAGTTCTGAGATTTCAATGGAGCAAAGAAAGTTTTTTAAGGATTAAATGAAAAAAAAAAACCCAAATTGATAAGGAAGAAACTTTTATTACAAAATTGGATGATCAAGTGTATATCATCAATAACCATACCTGGCTTTGCAAGATTAATTATGATCAGAAAGAAGGAGAAGGAAGTGAGAAGGGAAGATGAAATTAATGTGAGAGATTTTAATTAGTTCTTGCTTGGCCTAAAGATACTATTCTTATTATCTCAGTACCACTTAACTGCTGCTTCTACTTTATTTTTTTGTTTTGATTTCTGTTTTGGTTTATAATTTCTTTTAGAGGAATATTTTCTTTGGAAGTATTTAAAAACCCATTTGCAGAAAACAGAAGGTTTGGTAGTTTTATTCAAACTGAAATGTTATAGAAGGAAAAAGAAAGAAAGAAAATGGACCATTACTTCTAACATTTTCCCAAATATCTCACACCTAATTCTTTTAATTAAATTCTATATGTATACATTTAGATTGAAATTTGAAATTGATTGGAATTAAGTGGTAGAAAATATCAAATTAGAAAGAAAAAAAAAAAAAAAAAAAGAAAGAAGAGAGTTTGGTTTGGATTGGGTGGGGAGAGAGCATTGAAGGAGGACCATCCAATTTTTCTTTCATGTTTAGAGGAAAAAAGAGAGGTATGGGCTCTGTTTCTCATCAGAATCACCTTTTGGAAATTTTCCTTTTTTGGTAATCCTTTTTTTTATTCTCCTTTTCTTTTTATTGCCCTACTCCTATTATACAATGCATGTCGTTAATATTAACCTGGCATTTTTTTTATTATTTTCCAATTAAACCAATAATTGACTTATATGATATGCTAAGGATTTGTGTGGTTTATATGACTTTAGAATGGTGTTATATATATGAGTGTTATAGCTTGTCAACTACCAAGCGAGCCAATGAATAGATTTCAGGTTTTTCAGAAAAATATTTGAATTTGTGTGTTACGTAAATTGTAAATAGAAATGCAATACACAAAAGCAAAAATAGTTGTTTGTGTTAAGAATTGGCAATTTAACTGGTTTAACTAGTCTTTCCAAATTCTTATGTTCGAGTCTTAATCTTGTACATTAGGTTAGTCCAACGGCAATTTGAATATTAAGAATTAATTATTTTGATAATTGCATCATATTACGTAATTTAGACAAAGAACTACATCATATATGCGACAATATAATTAGAGAAGGTGAAACTAATAAAGTAAATGAAAGCAGAGAGCCCACGGGGAATGACTAATCATGTGTGTAGTCATTATCCATCAACCCTTTCTCAGATTTGCATTAATTAATTGTAGTTACGAAAGGAAACTCTTTTGTGTTTTGCCCATTCCTCATCATTTTCATTGTACTTACACTTTTAATTTATTCAATTTTCTTCACGAGCAACAACATCTACATACATTTTCACATTCATGTCGAATTAATTAAGTTTCAAATTCTGCAAAATCATTTCAAGAAAGAACTTGAGAGCTGGTAGGTCTTTGATTGACTTTCGTGGTCTATTTTCTTAATATGTATGCTTTGAAAGTTGAATGCACTAGCTCTCTATTGCGGAGAGTTAGCGTGAAGTAATATAATTCTCATATTGAGTGTTTAATTTACTAGCTTAATGACAAAAAAATCGTAATCAAATAGAATACTAATGAATAAAAAGGTAACATATATGTGTAAGAAAGATGAATTACATAAAGATTACTTTTACTAGCTCTGTGACAAAAAAAAGGAGTCAAATCTATATCAAATTAAACGATCACTGATATATGAACTTTTATTTTCATGAAAAGAAGTATATATGTAAATGGGTAAGAAAGAGAGATTATATGAAGATTCCCAAATTAAAGGACATGTGATTTACTCAGAATTTAACAAATTCGTAGACCAAATATCATAATCAAATTGTGTAATACGTCCAATCTCATTAATTAACGACGCATAAGTTCTTGATCAGTACTAACTTTTGTGAAAAAAAAAGGAAAGAGTCTTGTTTACCAAAAAATATATTCCAAGTATCATTCAATTAGGGATAGAGATACTAAACCCAAGACTTGGATTTCCCTTCTTTGTATCACAATTACTTTGATATTAGAATACATATAGAAGACATAGGTTCATGAAAACGTAACAATGGGTTGGAGATTCTTTACCTGGCTTGTTGCCTTAACTCACACAAAGATTCTTGCTTAAAGAAATTTCAAGCTTTTGTGTATATATCCAACGTCACTGTGCTAAAGACGTTTGTGAAAGTTTCTATTGAAAGAAGAGTAAAAACTCAAAACTCAAAAAATGGGTGTCATTATTGTGATTGCAAAACGTTTTGATGCTCTAATTGGGTAGGTTTTGATTCAAATTTTGAATTTTCTCTCATATGATAAAAATAAACTCCATATTTGTCAAAAGTTAACATTATTTTCTTATTTTTCTTGTTGCATGCAGGCCTGGAGTCATGCTTCTCTATCCTCTGTAAGTGAAATCTAAATCTAAACGTTTGGTTAATAAATAACTACAGATTAATTAGGTTAACTGAATGAATGATTAGGTATGCATCATTTCGAGCAATAGAGAGTCCAACGATGTTAGATGATCAACAATGGCTTACATATTGGATCATTTACTCCTTAATAACGATATTTGAGCTATCCGTCTGGAGAGTCCTTGCCTGGTAATGATAATATTATTCACAAAATTCTTTTACAAGTTCTGAAAAATTATGCCTAAAAAAGACTTAAAAAGAAAGATTGTGATCTTTTGCATTTTGTAGGCTACCATTTTGGCCATACTTGAAGCTTTTGTTCTGTATGTGGTTGGTGCTACCAATGTTCAGTGGTGCAGCTTACATTTACTCCAATTTTGTGAGACAATACGTCAAAATTGGGATGAATAATGTTGGAGGAGGAACTAATTATACAGATGAACAGAGAAGAGTTTTACAGATGATGAGTCTTGATGCTAGAAAATCGGTCCAAGATTATGTCGACCGGTTTGGATGGGATTCTGTTGAGAAAGCAATCAAAGCGGTATAATATTTTCTCTTGTTGATCTCTTATATAGTTACATACAATCCAGTCCATTGTATTTTTGGATTTTAACTTCATTATTCGTGTTCAAATGTAGGCTGAAAGAGAAACTAGAAAGCATTGATGAAATGGAAGATCAAGAATCAAGAAACATTACTCTTTGGTTTGTATTTGTATGTGTATAGATTGTATAGAGCAAAACTATAATGAAACAAAAAAAAAAAAAAAGAGATATATATGTTTGAAAGATTTATGGTGACAAATTTGTGTTCTTCTTCTCTATGAGCAAATGTACTATTAGAGAAGCCAATCCAACTCTTTCTGAAAAACACATATTTGGATGGGTCTCAATTTGATTAAACAAACATCAGGAGACGATTTGAATTAAAATGAGAATACAACACTCTTTTGACATATTTTTAAAAAAGGTCAAAACTCTTTTCCCTTGACCATATTAAATAGAGAACAAGATTGATCCTCTGCTTTAAGCTATTACAAATTGGTGTTTTGCTAATTTCGTAACTAATTTAACTGAATTATGTAAATAATAAAATCAAATTTTTGCAAGTTTTTAAAAGTAATTAATTTTGTTAGGGTCCTATACTATACTTTAAAACTCTGAGATCCGTGACTATTATTAGTCCAAGGCCTCTCTTATCCACAAACGATACATAATAAATTGATATATGACGTCAGAAAAAAGTGATAATTTTTTTTTGAGATTCTACATATCTCTTCGTCCATTTATTTTTAATTGGTAAAATTAGTGGGCAAAATTAATAATTTCCATTTTATCAAAAAAAACATTAATAATTTCCTTTTTTTGGTTCAACTTGAAAATAAATAAATAAAAACATTAATAATTTCCAAAAACACCTCTTTCTCATAGATTCAAGTGCATACTCTAATTTGACCAATCTAGGGTTTCTCTAGTCACTTGAAGCTTCTCTTAAACCTGTCTCACTCGTCGTCAACCTCTTCCTCTTCCGCTGTCTCCAAGATTGAACCTATTTTCAGGTATGATTCTATCTTAGAGGAATGGGGTTTCTCTGATTTTTCCGACAAAACACGTCTTAAACGCTTGGCTTACTTCTGTTGTTGTCCTGTTTTGCTTTCCTCATATCTGGGTTTTAACAGATCTTTCACAGAATTTGTCTTTAATTGATCTTTTTTTCCACTTGTCACGGCCACCAATCTGATTATTCGTCTAATTCGTTATTGGTTTGTTATGAATATGAAAGTTCACAACTTTTTGCTTCTTATCTATTTGCTTAATGTTCCTCCTGTAGCATGATTTTATTCTAAGCAGTTTGCTTTCATCTGTTTTGCTTCGTGTTCTTAGCTGGATTTAGTTCTGTGCGGTTTTCAAGTTAATTCATGTGTAGGAATTGATTTTTGTGTGAATTAGTTCTCTTCCTGCTATGAATCTCGTTGCATGACTAAATTCAGTGGCTGTATTACTAAAAGTCTAGACTTTATTTAGGTTGAGTATGATTTCAATGTCTAAAGCTCTTATTCTCTTAAACTAGCTCCCTGTTATGTGTTGGAAACTTATTGATTTTGAGAAATTGTCATGGAATTGGCCAGCTGGTTATGATTATTGTTATTGTGCATTTGGGCATGACTGAGATAAAACCTTAATTTTACATGTTTTTTGTCAATCAGTTCTGGTTTCAGTGGATAGTTAAGGAATTCAGTAAGAGATAAGTTCATTCTGACAACATGGAGACCAAGAATGAGAATTCTGATGTTTCACGGGCAGAGGAGTTGAAAAATCAGGCTAACGAAGCTTTTAAAGGTTTGTTATTTTATTAAAAACGTTAGCAGAATCTTGTGGAATCAGTTTATTTCAACTCTTTTAGTGAGGTACTCTTATCTTTTTGCTTTAAATTAAGAACAGTTCACTTAATTATGATTGTTGCCTACAGGTCACAAATACTCTAGTGCTATTGATCTATATACAAAAGCTATTGAACTCAACAGCAACAACGCTGTGTATTGGGCAAACCGTGCATTTGCTCACACAAAACTGGAGGAATATGGCAGTGCAATTCAGGATGCATCAAAGGCCATTGAAGTTGATTCAAGATATTCTAAGGTATCATCCTTTGATAAGATGTTGCTGATTCTTTTTCTTACGTATATTCAGCCTTATTCACTGATTATCTACTGAATCACAGGGCTACTACAGGCGTGGTGCAGCGTATCTTGCCATGGGAAAATTTAAGGATGCATTGAAGGATTTCCAACAGGTAAATGCTTATTGCACGAGCAATGTGCCATTTTAAGTTCTTGTTTCTTTCGTCTATATTTGTTAGCTGTCGATATGATAGTTCCCTTTCTATCTACTCTAAAATTTTTGAGTGAGGATCAGCTCAGTTGAGAAATGTCAAAATACTAAAGATGAAATGTTGCAGGCGTGTAGCTTGAACTCACCCAAATGGTCATAACTTGATTGTTTCGGTCTGATACTCTGATCAAGTGATTATATCCTGGAAACTTGATAGTTATCTGTGATAATCTGGTTTTGTGGTCGACTGTCTTTATCTATTACGAGAGACTAGTGTGTATGGTATTGTTGACATGGTCTGCTATTTACATTTTAGGTAAAAAGGCTTTCTCCTAATGACCCCGATGCCACAAGAAAGCTAAGAGAATGTGAGAAAGCAGTGATGAAAATCAAATTTGAAGAAGCAATCTCTGTGCCAGTATCTGAAAGGCGTTCAGTAGCTGAGTCCATTGACTTCCACACAATAGGTATCCTTCATCTGTTTGCTTATTTTTCTGTTGTCTTATAGCTTGCAGTTTGTTCTGTCACCCCTGGTTCTTTTGTCTCTTGTTATGCCATGCCTTTGATTCAGTAGTTGACAAATGGTTGAATGTAGCTTTAGACTAGTAATCATTCTTCTACCTATTGTCACATAATAGGGAACAAACCCAGATCATCATCCATGCCCACCAAAACGGCTTTAGTAGCAGTTGCTGCAGCAGTAATGGTGGTGGCGGTCCGGGGATTTGTCACAACTGAGATACTCATGGTGTTGGTTTCGGTGGTATTAGGGGCATTTTGGTGGGGTAGCTTCAGTGGTAGTAGTGTCTTTTCTCTGGTTAAATCCTCGTCCTAGGATCAATGTGGATTGTTTTCATGCATATCGAAGCCTGGATAGTTTCCTTTCTTGGAGTCTGAGTTGAGAATTGAAAAATTCAGTGATGTTGATTCAAAACCATCTCAACAGGAGTGGAACATTTCATAGATTTACTAACATCTCTTTTTTGGTTTTGTTAAGATAGCATGCCTCTTTTACTACATTGTAACTATTGCCAATAAAATCTGTGTCCATGACTTGTAGTTTTTGACATTCATTGATAAATGATGTTCACTGTTATTTGAGGTCTTAACCCTTTATCAATCTACTGATATTTTTTCAATTTCATTGTAGAGGTTGAGCCACAATATTCTGGTGCTAGAATTGAGGGAGAGGAAGTTACCTTAGATTTTGTGAAAACGATGATGGAGGATTTTAAGAACCAAAAAACATTGCATAAACGGTATGTATTGTTTTGGTGGTACTCAACTTAATTTACTCAGTGATCATCTGTTCATGCTTTGCTGGCACTATATTTGTAGGTATGCCTATCAGATCGTTTTACAAACAAGGCAAATCTTGCTAGCACTGCCTTCTCTTGTTGATATACCTGTTCCTAATGGCAAACATATCACTGTTTGCGGTGACGTTCATGGTCAGGTATGCTATGGTTTCACCTACTCTCCAACATAATATTTATTCTCTCAAATGAATCTGCGAGGGTCCACATCTCCAGTTCTCTTGTTTATATATGCAGAAAATTTCAATAAACCGGTTCCTATACTATATCTGTGGAATTGGATTTTATTGTGAATCTTTCTACTTCTCATATCTTGATTTTCTCTTTTGCACTAGCAAGGGCTGTAGTGTTTTGTATCTGGTGTGTGTTTGACACATTATTTACTGTTGCAGTTCTACGATCTTCTCAATATCTTTGAGCTTAATGGCCTCCCTTCGGAGGAGAACCCATACCTATTTAATGGCGACTTTGTGGACAGAGGCTCATTCTCTGTTGAGATCATCCTCACCTTGTTTGCTTTCAAGTGCATGTGCCCATCATGTTAGTTCTCTGAAACTTTACCGTAATAATTCTTTGATGTTCGAGTTTTAATTGCTTTTGCTATCACTGACAAGGATTAAATGATCTACTATTGTCTGATGGGTTAAAAAATTCCATTTAAATTGTAAATCGCCAATTTACACATCTTTGTACTGCAGCCATATATCTAGCCAGAGGAAACCATGAAAGCAAAAGCATGAACAAAATTTATGGTTTTGAGGGTGAGGTTCGGTCCAAGTTGAGTGAAAAATTCGTGGATCTCTTTGCTGAAGTTTTCTGTTACCTACCATTGGCTCATGTTATAAATGGGAAGGTCTTCGTGGTACATGGAGGTCTCTTCAGTGTTGATGGCGTGAAACTCTCAGACATCAGAGCCATTGATCGATTCTGTGAGCCTCCAGAGGAAGGTATGTTTCATCATATACATCTTCTTTAAGATTACTTCTTATGTAATTTTGCTTTCTGTTTTATCATCTTATCTTGCTAATGTTTATTCAGGACTAATGTGTGAACTATTGTGGAGTGATCCTCAACCTCTCCCTGGAAGAGGCCCAAGCAAGCGAGGAGTTGGTCTATCATTTGGTGGAGATGTAACAAAGAGGTTCTTAGAAGATAACAATCTAGGTTAGTTTACTGTCTTGTTATTATCCGGGTTTGGTTTCTCGCGCAAGTCTTTTCTTGAGATGGCTATTGACTTGGATTTTCATGATTGTGGCAGATTTGTTGGTCCGGTCACATGAAGTAAAAGATGAAGGTTATGAGGTTGAACATGACGGTAAACTCATTACCGTCTTCTCTGCGCCAAATTACTGTGATCAGGTAATTCAAACACTCCTGTCTTTGATATCAAAACAGCGCCCAATTACTTGATTTTTACTTAACATGGACTGGTATTGTTGTAGATGGGTAATAAGGGAGCCTTCATTCGTTTTGAAGCTCCTGATATGAAGCCAAACATTGTTACATTCTCAGCAGTGGTGAGTGTAGTATACCTCTTACATAGCATTGTTCTTAAGCATGTTTCACAGAAACTGGTTCACGGTTTGATTTAGACTCATTCGAAAACTCGTCTAATTTTCTGATATTGTTATTTTACAGCCTCATCCGGATGTGAAGCCAATGGCATATGCAAACAATTTTCTCAGGATGTTCAACTAACAAGCAAAAAGCTTCTTCTACTCAAATGCTATGCTAAAGACTCAAGACCAGAAGTGTTTCAGAAACATAATGATATAAGTTTTTTTTCCTTATCTTCTGCAGTTTTTCATGTTGTTCCAGAAAAGGGAGCCCATGATAATTGAAGGTACAGTATCCGGATTTGATCGGTTTTTTCTTCTTTCTTTTTGATAAAGATGGTTCCCTCTTCCTTTAAGCTTATCCAGCAACTTTTGTCCCTTTTGTCTTATGTTGTAAGAGGGGTAATGGATCATTCTTATATTAGGTGAAAATCTTGTGATTAGTCAACAAAAGAGTGACCAAATGACCCCCAAAACTCTGTACTTAGATGGTTTCTTGAATCACAAATCAAAAGGTGTTTCTTTAAAGCTTCTTGTCTGCTTCTTCGACCTTAGATTCTTTATGAAATGAAGTTTGATTCAAATATTCAAGCAAAGACAGGAAACAAAGACAGAGAGGTCAACAGTGTAGAGCTCTTGCAACAGTTATTCTCATGTAGATGTAGTTTTTAACCTTCTCTTAGTTTTTACAAATGGGTGGTGACCTGTTTAAATACAGAGTCTTAAAGAGAAAGTTAATAACACTATTGTTTTCCCCTCTCTCTCTTACATGAGCTGTTTCAGATCAAAATACCTGCAGATTCAAATAAGATTCCCCCATGAATTTTGCAGAGAATTTGACAAAATATGTGCTTTGTTTAACAATGACCAACCACTACTGAATCACAGAATCATAAACCTTGTTTTAGTACATGCATAGATAGATAGATACATGTACTAAAATGTGGAGAAAGCAAAAGGAGATGGAAATGCAAGTGGTGTCAAATCGTAAAGCACTGGTGAAAGGCCTGAGAGATCCAGAAAGCATTACTTGGAATAAATTAAACAATTACAAAAAAAAGATTTCTTTTTTTGGTTGGTGTTTAATAAATTTGTCAAGTTTTTAAGGGAAGTAGAAATTTAGATTTAATATGACGTTGGCCGGTTTAAAGTCGTGTAACCAATCCAGTGAGTTTTATGGTCGTTGGATTGATTTTGGTGTAGGGCATGTGATGTGGATCATGCTCGAGTTAGAGATCCGTACGGTAAATAGTAGGGTCTGAATTTACCTCTTCAGACTCACAGTACAGGCTTAAGATTAGATCCTTGACTACATATAATACACACCACACCACATACATCACAATACAATGTACATTTTCTTACAAAAACATCTTCTGAATTATTGCCAAGTGTAGTACAATTTCTTAACGTTTGAAAATTTTGGCCTTTATAAACCTTTTTTTTTACTTCTTACGAAGTTATGTTTTCTCTGTTTTAACCGTTAAAAGATGTGGTAAGAATAATTCGTAACATTCTACGGTACAACAAAAAAACAATCCTAGGACAGAAACAAGTCTCTTTGAGTTTTTTTTCAAAAGCCTATATGCGGTTGTCAAATGTATTTCAATTTTTTTGTATTAAGTTACAAATAACTATGATTTTGTCTGGATCAATTCAAACTATGAATAGTAAAACTTCAGAGAAATTTTGAAAAAAAAAAAGACATGAATAATTGAAGACAGTAAATAGAGAGACATACTATGCCCACCACTTTTCAAGAGCTTTTCCTTATTAGTAGTTTTTATTGATCACAAATATCTATAGAGGAAGATGATTTGAAATAATAGATAAAAAATTGAAACTATTTTGTGAACAGTGAAGAAACTATTTCGGGTGATTTTTGAAACAGTTTGTACCAACTATACATTGTGATTGTCATGTGGTGTGTTGCCTTTTGAACCAACCATCAAATGGTCATCTTACATCAAATCTTAACTACGAATTGGTTTTCTTAAACTAGTTTTCTTCAAAATTAATGTTTGCGGGATCGTTCGTTTTTCCGTACTGATCCGGTTAGTTGGATTGAACGAAAAAAGTTTCATTAAGTTTCATGAGTTTTCAATTCAAAACCAATTGCTAATGACTAACCATTCACCCCAACAAAAAACTCGTTCTAGGATCAATGTTGGATTGGATCAATCAGACCAATTTCTTATCGGTTTGAAGTAGTGTATATTCAGATTCAAAATTTAACACCAATTGATATATTGATCCATGTGTTTACTATTTATGATCGTTAGTCTCATCTTATTTCCTATATGTGAGGACCATCTTCATTTACAATAGACTAGGATCATACAAAATCACTTTCTTTATTGTACATTTTCATATAGACTATGCAAAAATATCACATGGTTAGAAACTAATACATATAGAGAGAGACAGAGAGACATAAAACAGGAAAGCCGCTCCACAGAACCTGAGAGATTCGAGGGGCTAACGTATTCACGAGACTACCTCCCAACAAAGACAAGTCCTTCAAAATTGTTTCGAACAAAAGTGTTTTGAATAAAGAAGAAACATGTGTGTATGGCCTTACAAAACCCATCAAGTACTCTTTTTAATTTGTGTCTTCCTCTTTCTCTTCCCAATTTCATGACTTGAGTCCCTACCTCTTTGTCTCTCACTACCCCACACGTGTCACTTTCAGTCACTTCCATTTATAATTGCATCTCTCTCTCTCTCTCTCTCACTCACACACTCAAAACCTATTCGTATTCTTTACTAGCTTTCTTCTAAGTCTTCACTCTTTTATCATACCTTGTTTAGATTCTGATTGTTCACGTGTCTCTGTCTTGTCTTGTCCCTAATCCTTAAACATTTCACTTAACCTCGTTGAAAGCTTAAACCTTTTCTTAAGTTTCTCTTTTAGTGGTTTTTGCTCATCGATGATGATCTAATGTCACTTTTATGCTCTTTCCTCTCAAAGATTCTAATTAACGTCACTTTTATGAATTCTCAGTATAATATCACCAAGAGACACACACACACTCTCTCTTTCCTCTCTCTTACACCAAAATCTATGACGATGAAGAGAGCTTTACCATCTCCTTCCTCACTGCTCTTCTTTCTCCTGATAACACCACTCTTTCTCTGTCAAGAAAACAGAGTCTCTGCCTCAATGCCTCCATCTGAGTCAGAAACTCTCTTCAAGATCATGGAGTCAATGTCTTCTGATCAACAATGGCGTCAATCCCACCCAAACCCTTGTGCACCTGGCTCATCTTGGCCAGGCATTGAGTGCAAAACCGGTCCAGACCACTTATCTCACGTCTCTCGGCTCGATTTTGGCTCTGCTCCAAACCCTTCTTGTAAATCCTCTGCTTCTTTCCCTTCTTCAATCTTCTCTCTGCCTTTTCTCCAATCAGTCTTCTTCTTCAACTGCTTCACTCACTTCCCAACCACAATCATCTTCCCCATTAAGCTCCTCCCAAACTCTTCTCTTCAACAACTTAGCCTCAGATCAAACCCTTCTCTCTCAGGTCAAATCCCTCGTCTCATTTCTTCTCTCAAATCTTTACAAATCCTCACTCTCTCACAAAACCGGTTAACCGGAGATATCCCTCCGGCGATTTTCTCACTGAAAAGCCTCGTACACCTCGATCTCAGCTACAACAAGCTCACAGGTAAAATCCCTCTGCAACTGGGGAATCTCAATAACCTCGTTGGCTTAGATTTAAGCTACAATTCTTTAACCGGTACAATCCCTCCAACGATCTCGCAACTGGGTATGCTTCAGAAACTCGACCTGAGCTCGAATTCTCTGATCGGAAGAATCCCAGAAGGTGTTGAAAAGCTTCGTTCTTTATCATTCATGGCGTTAAGCAACAACAAACTAAAAGGAGCTTTTCCAAAAGGAATCTCGAAACTTCAGAGTTTGCAGTACTTCATAATGGATAATAACCCAATGTTCGTTGCTCTCCCTGTTGAATTAGGGTTTCTACCTAAACTTCAAGAGCTTCAGCTCGAGAATTCAGGATATTCCGGCGTAATCCCGGAGAGTTACACCAAACTGATGAACCTTAGCTCGTTGTCTCTGGCTAACAACAGATTAACCGGCGAAATCCCATCTGGGTTTGAGTCACTGCCTCACGTTTTCCATCTGAATCTCAGCAGGAACTTACTGATCGGCGTTGTACCGTTCGATTCAAGTTTCTTAAGACGGTTGGGTAAAAACTTGGATTTAAGCGGGAACAGAGGATTGTGTTTGAATCCGGAGGATGAGTTCAGTGTCGTTAAGACCGGAGTTGATGTCTGCGGGAAGAATGTTACTGGTGGTGGAGTTTTACCGGTGCATTCACCGAAGAAGAAATCTCAAGCTGCTCCTTCTCGGTATTACAGATCTTGCTTCTTCTCCAATGCTCTGTTTCAGTTTGCTCTGTTTCTTAGTTTACATCAACGATTGGTTCTCTAAGAGGGAGGATAAAGACAAAAAAAACAGACAATTAAATATTTGATTAAATCCCTAAAAAAGAGAGAAGATTTGTGTTTGTTCCCAAAGTAGACCGATGATTTCAAGGGAAATAAATTAATAGTCGATTTTGATGTGTATTAGTTTCCTATTAAAGCAATGTACGTTAATGTTGTTTTTTTTTAGTTTTAATAATACTAGTAGTATTTTTCAGATTTTTATATGATTGTTAATAAAATTATTTCGAGTCATCATTATGGTTTTAGGTGTATATATGGGTCCTGAACAACTTCATAGCTGTGTGTATAAATATGTGTTTGTATACAAAAGGGAAAATAACAAATGAAATGAAACGACGTTTTTGTTTTCTATTGGGTAAGAATTAAATTTCCAGTAAATCTGTTATAAGATTTACATAAAATATAAGGGAGCAGTTTGGAGAAAGAGTGTGCAGTGATCTGCTAAAACGACACAACCTGATTCAAGTCTGACCATGCAACTAAATTGAAGACCTAGAAAAATTATAATCTTTTAAACTGGGTTTCAACTTTCAACCAAACATCTTAAATTTGTCTTAAGCTATAACTGAATTTATTTTTCTTGTTCAACTAACTTAATTTGTTTCTAAACTGCTATTGTTTAAAGTGATTATGTAGGACCCTAAATGATGCGTCAAAGGAGGTCGCAGCGTCATAGCACTTAAGACCATGTACATAGCTGATATAATGAGAGTATCAGGAGTATATTAATTATTTTTTAATAGATTAGAGTATCAAGTTGAGCCTGATCAGTATCACTGGAGTGATACTTCTGATACCCAGTATCAGGTGACGTGGCGGCAGCTGATTCGTCTGGGAAACGCGTTTTTCCTTGAAAGTAGAGAAAAAAAAATTCATATTTGACAAAAATGGGGTCAAGGTAATTGACTTCGAGCGACTAAATTATTTTTATCCTCATGTTTTTTTAAGTTTTTTTGAATTTTATGTTTTATTTTGCTTAAGTATATTCTACAGTTTTTTAAAAACTAACTAGATTTTAACCCGCTGTACACTGCGGGATGATTTATTTTTTAAAGTTAGTATATATAAATTTTTATAAATTGTATCTCCTTATAAAATATTTATGTATTATATGATGATTCAAAACAGTTAAAAACAAATCAAACAAAGATGATAGAAGAATCATAATTCTAAATCTTCTAAATATCTAAATTATTAAATATGGAATATCCGGTGTATGAGTTGGGTTAAATATAACCCGTGTTCAAAAAATCGCTAGGCGCTAGTCGGGCGGTGAGGGTGGGCCTAGCGCCTAACAAGAAAATCGGAGATTAAACGGGGATTAATCGGGGATTAGTTTTAGGGCTATTTAATGTTTTAAAAATATATTAATTCAGTATAATTAAGAAATTTAAATAATATTGTTTTTAAAATTGCATTAAACACATGAAAACAAGATTTTAACCTCAAATTTATGATTTTTATACAAATTACGAATATAAGTATGACGTTTTGATTTTTAGATTAAAAAAAAAAAAAAAAAAATTGGGCTAGGCGCCGTCTAGGCGGACAAAAACTCGGACGAACGATTTTTCTTGCCGATTTGGACAAACTCGCCGCGGTTCCCCTCCGATCAGCGCCTAGGCGGCCGCCTAGGCGGCCGATTTTTAGAACATGGAATATAACCCGACCCAAGAAATTTTTTATGACCAAAATTTGGAAACGGGTCGGGTATCCAAATAACCTGAAAGCATTTTTACCCACCCGTCACCAAAATGATTGCAAAAATACTAGTATAGATATTACCTTTTGTAATCTTATGTTTTTATATATTTATTTTTGATTTTGCAAATAATTTTTTTTTATGATACTTAAGCCGGTCTCACCAATGCAAACATATATAGTAGGAGTATCATAAAAAATCTCAAACAATAAATAAACATTATAAATAATACTAAAAAATTCCTAATGATACTATATGGGTATCACCCATATATATGCTCTAACGTTAGGACACCCTATGATCGTGTCTAATAATAAGCAAACAAATTTTGGTGTATAATCTTCTTTTTTATTATCGTACACATCTTTCGGATGTGATGTGACTAATGAAAGGTTTAAATATATTTAAACATATGATGAACACATAAACCACCATATATAGGAGAAACTAGAAAAATATATAATTTGTCAGTCATATGTCTAAATCCACAACTCCTTTTTTCTCATGCTTTTTTCTTACTGCAAATATTATTGCATTTCCTTTGCCTCTCTCACACATTTCGTCTGTCATTTTCTCATTTATTTATTTTTATTTCGGAATTCCATTACTGTGAAAAAGCTTTGTTTATATATTTTTTTAAGTGCTTTCTAGTTGTTTATTTATATCAATTACTATGCCTCTGCTTGAATAACTAAAAACACAAGTGATGTAAATTGTGTTATTGTAGATCCTATGTACAAATTTATTTTATAGACGTTTAGAAGTTATAAATGAAAGGTATCATTGAGTGATCACCGTTGCAGATAATGTTTAAAGACAAAAAAAAAAAGGAACAGTTCATTGTTCATGTGTTGAAAACGGAAGGAGGGAAAGAAAAATCCGTCACTCTCAGATTCAGAGCCTCACGTGTGGAAAACTTAGAATTCCATTTTTAGGTACGAATCAAAACTATACGACCCGTCGCTTTTACCATGTCATTTATTATACCTATAATAAGCACTCTCATTTTCTCCTACCATTTTTTTCTTAAAACGTAATTACACCTCCATATAAAATTAATAGCCTAGTACTCTAACATTAAAGAGTAAATTATGAAAACGTTGGTATTTTCCATCTCTTTGATTAACTATAATTTTTGTATTTTTTACTACAATTAGTTTATAAAGAACATCCATAAAATAATGAATTTTCTTTTGAACGAAATATCACAGTTGAGCATTTAGCTTTATATTATAATTTTAGTCATTTAATTGAGATTTCAGTCATAGTTGATCGTAATATTTAAAATTATTAACTGTTTATAAATTAATCATAATTCAAAAAACAAATGTTGGTTTGGTTCCAAGGCTGAAAGGCTGAAGCTAAGAAAATAAAAGCGAACCGTATCAACAAATAATGGGCCGAAAGAGAATTATATTCTGTTGGGTCGAAAAAGATGCATAACCAGAAGCCCACATTAAAAACGTCAGCCCATTCAGCATTGCACATTGATATTTAGCAAATCGAGGAAAGTTGACTAGATAATGCTGATAAGTGGGTCCCAGATAATTCTGACAGATTAGAGATGTAGTAGAAGATAATCCAAGTTTGGTCGCCTTTCCGCCGTTGGATATCAAGATATGCATTAGATCACGTACACGTGGACACTAGTCAATACTCCTGCCCGCAGGAGATAGGGACACGTGTTGTATTAACGAAGAGTACAATGGTGACTTGCAATATCTTCGCTCCCTTTCTTCTTCTTTCTCTCTTCTTTGAATTTTGATTATTTTTTGGTTTTTGGTTGAAAATGGAGATATCAGAGAGAGTGCGAGCTCGTTTAGCTGTTCTCTCAGCGCATTTGGCTGAAGGAAAACAGGATTCTCCAGCGATCGAGCGATGGTGCACGTCGGCGGATACAAGTGTCGCACCGCCTGGATCTTTGAAGGGAACACTGACGATCGTCGACGAACGTACCGGTAAAAAGTATAAAGTTCCGGTCTCAGATGATGGTACCGTTAAAGCCGTTGATTTCAAAAAGGTATAACCCTGATTCTAAAAACTTCTGGGTAAAGTAGATTTTTTTTGTTTTACTATCACTGTGGGATTCTGAGCTGAGGACTTTGGTCTGTTGCGTGGTGTTTGGCTTGCAGATAGCTACGGGGAAGGAAGACAAGGGCCTTAAATTATACGATCCAGGTTACTTGAACACGGCTCCTGTTCGATCTTCGATTTCCTACATCGATGGAGATGAGGGGATCCTCCGTTACCGTGGCTACCCAATTGAGGAAATGGCTGAGAACAGTACTTTCCTGGAGGTGGCTTATCTTCTCAGTAAGTGTATTGGATCATGTTTCAGTTTGTTACTCAATTTTTCAGTATGGATGCTTATTACCATTTAGAGCAAACTAAGTTTCTCATCATATTTGGCTACTATGTATAACCACAATTTCAAGTGTTATATGTATCAAATTGGACATTGATGAAATTTTTTCTCCTTGACTATCTTTTTTTGACAGTGTATGGGAACCTGCCCTCTGAAAGTCAGCTATCGGATTGGGAATTTGCAGTTTCTCAGCATTCAGCTGTGCCACAAGGAGTATTAGTGAGTTTGCCATTTCCTGCATTTTTCGATTTATAACATGTTTTAGGACTTTAGAGTTAGCTATTCTCTACTTGTTATTGTCATTGTCTGGTTAATCAATAATTCTCAAGACGTTTATATACATGTTGTTCTGAGGGTTGTGTGCTGTATTCAAAGCTATCGAGCAATATATTTCTCATATCTAACTCAATTTACTTGATAAATTTTGTGTAGGATATTATACAGGCTATGCCTCATGATGCACACCCAATGGGAGTTCTTGTGAGTGCAATGAGTGCGCTTTCCATCTTTCATCCTGATGCAAATCCTGCTCTTAGGGTAGGTTTAAGCTTACATTACTTCTCTAACAACATGTCAGGCCTTGTCACTCTCTAGTGTAAAGCTCTTTTGAAATTGTCCGTATAATCTTTATTGGGTGCAGGGCCAGGATATTTACGATTCTAAACAAGTTAGAGATAAACAAATTATTCGCATTATTGGAAAGGTATTTTTGTTATCAGTGGTTACCTTACTTCTTCCTATATTGTGTCACGCATAAACATATTTGGACTGTGAATTTCCTGGAGATCTGAAAGAAGAACTTACAATCTATGCAACTAAACGTGTTTACAATTTACAGGCACCTACAATTGCAGCAGCTGCTTATCTGAGGATGGCAGGGAGGCCTCCTGTTCTTCCCTCAGGAAACCTTCCTTATGCAGATAATTTCCTCTATATGCTGGATTCCCTGTATGTCTCTACTATATCTTTCTTCTTGAATTAGTTAGAACCTCAACTTTTAGATTCATTTTTGGATGATCGCTTGACGCTTCAGAGCACTGGAAGCTTAGTTGTTTTTTACTGTACATAACTTGTAGCGTGCCATTGACACACTTTTTTCTGTTTCTTACAGGGGAAATAGATCCTACAAACCTAATCCTCGGCTGGCTCGGGTTTTGGACATCCTCTTCATACTGCATGCAGAGCATGAAATGAACTGCTCCACCGCTGCTGCTCGGCATCTTGCCTCTAGGTACATATCTTTGGTTTGAATCTTAGTGAACTTGATAGGAGATATTGATTAGGAAATGTCTTCTTGTAGCGGTGTTGATGTGTACACTGCTGTTGCTGGAGCTGTGGGAGCGCTATATGGTCCACTTCATGGTGGTGCAAACGAGGTATGCTATTTATTCTCATGTCTTCATATGATACATCTTCTGATATGGTCTTTGAAGTTCATGTCTTTGGTTCCATTAGGCTGTGCTTAAGATGTTGTCAGAGATTGGGACTGTTGAAAATATTCCAGAGTTCATCGAGGGTGTGAAGAACAGGTAAATTCAATTCTTGAAACTATATGTTTCCGTTTTCTAGATTTTTGACAAGTCTTTTCATTAAAAGTCTCATCTCTTTGACATCTTAGGAAGAGGAAGATGTCTGGTTTTGGACACCGTGTGTACAAAAACTATGACCCTCGAGCTAAAGTCATCAAGAACCTGGCTGATGAAGTATTTTCTATTGTTGGAAAGGATCCTCTAATTGAGGTACGCTATGTCCAAAGAAGCTCAAGCTTATACTAAAACGTGATGCCCACCTTTTCGATTTAGTGTAATTTTTAATGTTTCCTTAAAGTGAATGTGTTTGATTCTGATGTCTGCAGGTTGCTGTTGCACTTGAGAAGGCAGCTCTCTCTGACGATTACTTTGTTAAGAGAAAGCTTTATCCGAATGTTGATTTCTACTCTGGATTGATATACAGGTAAAAGTTTGAATGCATGTGCAGTGTTCATCACTTCCTCTCAAATGCATCTAAATCTGCAAATTTGGACCATTAAAATAGGGCAATGGGATTTCCACCAGAGTTCTTCACGGTCTTATTCGCGATTCCTCGCATGGCTGGATACTTGTCGCATTGGAAAGAGTCGTTGGATGATCCTGACACCAAGATCATGAGACCACAACAGGTATAGTTGGTCTCTTTCCAAGAATAATAAGAGAAAGATCTTTGTTTGGATCAATTTGAAACTTGGATGGTTTCATTGGGATATTGAATGTTGCAGGTGTACACAGGCGTGTGGCTGAGGCATTACACGCCAGTGAGAGAGAGAATTGTGACGGATGACTCTAAAGAGTCAGACAAATTGGGTCAAGTCTCGACTTCAAATGCATCAAGAAGACGTTTGGCTGGATCTTCAGTTTAGGCGTAGGCCCTTTTAGGGTCCATACTATACATCAAATCACACCGCAAAGAATAAAAGAGATTGGTTTCTCTAGCCAAAAGCTAAGAGACTCTCGAGTCTGGATTTGATCATACTCTAAATTAAGATTTCTCATTTTGTAGGCACAATAAAACATATATATTTGCTTCAATCCATCTTCTAAGGGTGTTTGTTCGCACCTTGTTTGTATTGTTATCAGAATGTGTTTATCGTATAAAATGGTTTATGTTTACTCTAATTTCTATATCGAATGCCTCTACAGAGACTTTTGTTGTGAAATTTCTTGGCCAAAGCAACAAGCAGAAAACAAAAGCACTTTATTAAAATCATTGTAAAAACTTTTGAAAATTTATTGTTACAAAATAGGATATCATCAAGCTACAGAGTTTCAAAATTCGGAGTTCTTGAAACTTGAAGTAGCCATGTAAATGATACACTTGAAGAAAAAATGATCTGTAAAAAAGCTATGTAAGTTACATTACATGTTTTTGTCTGGTGGCTGCATTTTTTGAAGTTGAAGGAGCAGTCCCAGGAAGGCCGTTGATCCTCTTTGGAGGTGGCTTTTGTCCACCAGAAGGAATGCTTCTTGAAGTTGAAGTCGCATTCGCGGATAAGCCAGTCCTCTTTGGAGCAGAAATACTAGACAATGATCCGTCAAACCGATCAAGTTTGGGAAATAAAGAATGTGGATTGATATAGATATATACTGAGGACATGTTACCTGAAACTCTTCTGAATCGTGTTCCTTTTAGTTTCAGTAAGATTTCGTCCACCATAAGGAATGCTTCTTGAAGTTGAAGGCGCATTCGCAGATAAGCCAGTCCTCTTTGGAGTAGAAATACTAGACAAGACATGACCAATCAAACCGATCAGATTTGGGGGATAAAGAATGTGGATCGATATAGATAAATGAATAGATGCTGGGGAGATGATACCTGAAACTCTTCTGAATCGTGTTCCTTTTAATCGCAGTAAGATTTTTCACTTCTTGACTGTAATCAAAACCATTAGAAGATTTGAATTAAGAAATAGATTGTTGCTAGAAACCTTATAAGTAAGCCTTGTGATTGTGCATTTTTGAAATGTACCTCTTCAACAGATCTAGTTTTGCCTTCTTCATGATGTTGCTCTTCACATTCCCAAGATTGTAACCTGATGCACTATTACCTGCAACGAAATCGTCCGATATAACCATTAGAGTATAAAAGCCAGAGAGACAAAAGCAATATATTATATGCATGGAGCATTTGCATACTGTTTTTTGCAAGATCTGATCAGATACTGCAAAAAATCATTTAGATTAAAAAGTGTTACCCCAAAATGGTCTTTTGCTGGGAGGAGCTTTCGAGCAGACTTTAGTTTGTCGACTTTGTTTCCCTGGAAAAAGGTAATTGAAAACGATAACAAGGGAACGAAAGAAGAATAAATTTTGGTCTAAGAGCATGCTTCTCATCATTGAGCTAAAGGCCATAATAAAAAGAAAGATTCGTAAAAGTTATACTTTCATTTTCGTCCTTGTAGCGTTCTTTCAGTCGACCACCAAGTTCCTCCTCCTTTTCTTGCACAGCTATAACCTTCAACTGCACGAAACCATGAGCATATATCTTAAATATTTCAACAATTTTTTTTTTTTTTTGTCAAAAAATATTTCAACACTTAAATATGTATTTACATCAAGACTTGAAAAAAAAAACCAACCTCATATAAATTCCTCCATTTGTAACTCAATTTTTTCCACTCCAGGTCCTCTATAAGTTCATTCATGTCCTCTTCACCATAGTGCTTCTTATAGAATCCCTTCCAAAACTTATCGGTGACTGGACTAAGATCTGTGTCCTAGCAAAACAAAAACAACGAGAAAGCATAACTTAAGATTAAAAAGAAACCCATCAAAACATACAAAAGACTAATCGTGCCATATGGCGAGAAAAGCTTCTTACTTGAGTAGAATCCTCTATGTGCTTCAGCTGTTCTAGTGTACAGTGTTGCAGAATCTGCTCAAGGAGCTGAAAATCAACCCCACCAACATAGCCAATGTACTTTACATTATCAATAGCTTTCCTAACGCAAAGATCAATAAGCGAAGGTGGTTTCTTGGTAAGACACTCAAATAACATAGCAGCTTCCCGAAACCTACAACAAAAAACACACTTTCAATATGAATTCACAAGAAGACACACAAGTAGACTATATCACTAATGTACAAAGATAAAGAATTCATCAGCTTATGAGAAAATTCATATGAATAAGTTTGAATTTTGCCTCAAAATCTAACAAAACGTCAACTTTGACAATTCAAGTAAGTTCCTTTACACTAAAAAGCCATCCATCATAACTCATAAAGAACAATCATAGAGCTATCCAAATCTAAATTCAAAGGATTTGATTTATGAATTGAGATGATCCAATCAATCAAATACTCAATTGGAATTCACAATTGAACCAATCCATGACCAAATCGAAAGCAATAGATGCAGAGGATGAGTTTACCTATAGAATAAAAAGAGAGCTGAATCGAAGATTGACCCAGGAAGGAGACTGATCCAAAGAATCTCTTCGACGATCGAAGAAACCTTTTCCTCTTCCCGGAAGAATGATGATAGCGGTAATCAGACGCCGGAGTTTTTGAGATTGTTTAATCATATGTATACCCACCACAACGATGATTATGATGATGAAAACAATTGGCTAACGCAATTCTTGTAAAACGCGCGTTTCAACACCACGATTGTGGGTCGTAGTTATTAACCACGCGCCTGCGGCCTGTCTGATCGCGCCTTCACTGGTTTCACGTGACCACATCGTTTAATGTACAGTAAGTATAAAACGGAACCAAATCGAAATAAATTAACCGAATATGACAACAACTCAGTTCTTATACCGAATCATATGTAACCGAACAAAATAAATCGAAATTCAGTTAAATAAATATAGTGACATCAAAAGGATTATACTGATTAAAATTAAATTTTCATATACAATCAATTTTATTTCGGTTCGATTCCATTCAGTTTGATAAACATTTGGTTCGGTTCAGTTTTGGTTTGATTTTGACCTGTTTCCCAAAAATTGGAATCGAACCAAACCGGAAAAAACAAATGGACAGGACTCATTTGCGGTTTTAAAGATTTAGGCAAACTCTGTTTCGACGAAAAAAGGAAGCATTTTTAATGGACGCATTGGGTGGTTGCGGCGGCGCTGGTGGTTTCTGGGGATGGAATGGCTTCGAACAACGGAGAAAGAAGAAGTCTTCCGGCGATAGAGGTAAGAAAAGGAATTCTGGATCGTCGGATTCCGTCGATGTGAGCAGAGACGCCGGCGGTTATCGGTTTCCTTTGAAGCAAGCTGTGACAGCCGGCGCACTCACTTTCACCGGTGACACGATTGCTCAGCTATCTGGGAGGTGGAAAAAGAGAACCGCTCTTAAACAATCATCTTCTGAGCTTGACGAGGTTTGTCTCTGACCAAGTTTTGGTGATTTTCGAGTCATAGATTTGAATTTAGAGGTTTTAGTGAATGTTTTGATCATTTGAATATAACATGAATCGAGTTTCTACAATGGTTTAGTGATACTTTAAATGAAATTGGATCTTTGTATAACCAAAAATGTTGGTGAGTATGGTTGTTCAGTGAGTAGTGACAGTCTCTTATTAGGTTATGTTTGGTTTGAGTGCTTGTTGTTGGGGTAATTCATATTTACTCTCTTGGAAAATGTGTCTCGTACTTTGTTTGAACTTGGCTTGAGACTAAGGATTTATGATTGGATCCTTTTTACTTAGGGGGAATTGTGGAACATTTTCTCAGAACATGACTGGATTCGTGCGCTTCGGATGAGCTCTTACGGGTTTCTTTTGTATGGCCCTGGCTCTTATGCGTGGTACCAATTCCTTGATCATTCTTTGCCTAAACCAACCGCCACAAATCTAGTGCTTAAGGTACTATTACCTCTTAGACTTGTTTTGTTAATCATACTTAGAAGTTAGAACATGTTATGATAGAGTTTCTACTGCTTAAACCGATCCCTTTGTTAGGTTCTGCTTAACCAAGTGATCCTCGGTCCTTCTGTGATCGCTGTTATATTTGCTTGGAACAACTTATGGCTGGGAAAACTCTCTGAGCTCGGAAACAAGTATCAGAAAGATGCTCTTCCAACGCTTCTTTATGGTGAGATACCAATTACATAGAGTTAAACTTATACTGTTACATCGCATCGTTCATATATTTACTGTTCTTGGGATTACTGCAGGATTTCGCTTTTGGGTTCCCGTTAGCATCCTTAACTTTTGGTATGGCTTTCTTTCTCTATCATTATATCATTTGTATTTGGCGGTCGTTATATATGGTGTAGAGTCTGAATTAGCATTCTACATTGAGGTCTGATGAAAGGTGAAATTTACAGGGTAGTCCCGCTTCAAACGCGTGTAGCGTTCATGTCCATGGGTTCTGTGTTTTGGAACTTCTACTTATCTTCAACAATGAGCAAGTAGTTACATATATATTTGTATTCTTCAGCCTCACAGAGTGATAATATATCATTCTGAAAGTTTTCAATACAAAAGTAAGTCAATCTCGCTGCTCTTTCTCTACCGTTTCAACTTCGGTTCTAGTCGTCTTGATAGTAATCTGACTGCCTTCATATGATCTGTCGTGAACTTATGTAGCAGGGAGATGCGGAACTCATCAAGAAGCAGTTTAAAATCCCTGTCAAACTCTCTTAGGTTTCTATGGTTTTTAAGAGAAAGATAGGTTTCAGATTGTTAAATGTATCTCTGGTAAGAAAGTTTATTGTTGTTGACGATTAAGCAATTGTTATACCTCTCTCTCTTGCATCTTACAATGAAGATTTTAATGTTATAGTTTTACCAACACCTGCCATAAGTTAAAACCAAAAAAAAAAAAATTGGCATCGCATCTATATATATTTGATTTTTTATTTATTTTTATGAAAAGGTATATTCTTAAGTAAAATAAATAAGCAAAACCTACCAATGTCAATATCCATCTTTAATACTTTTTAATTGATTTTTATCAAAGGATATATCTTAAGTAAGGATATATCTTAAGTAAAATAGATAATCAAAACCTACCGATGTCAATATCCATCTTTAATACTTTTTAATTGATTTTTACCGATGTCAATATCCATCTTTAATACTTTGTAACTGCGTTAACTTAAGTTCTGCAATACTGTGTAAACGAAGAAAATAACAATGGCAAATATAGATAATGACCTAGAAGAGCGAAAGCCCCTGAAAAAACGACTTTCTCTTCGTTTCGAACAAGAAGGTCAATACGTCGTCAATGTGGAGCCACAACAGCAAGTAGAAGAGGAAGAGCTTGAAGCAAATAGAGAGCTGCCAGAGAAGTTAAAGAGCAAGATAATGGAGATGGGAGGCACAGAGGAGACATTAATAATGGAAAAACCATTGACTAAGACCGATGTGGATGGAGGTGAGTCGCGTTTGTCCATTCCCATGAGTAAGCTTTTGAACCACGATTTTCTAACTTCCGATGAAAAGATAAAGATCCACAAACGAATAAAAAGGGATAGAGAAGGAGGTTTAAGCGTGGAAGTGATCGATCCGAGGTTACACGTATGGAAGCTGAAGATAAGAGGATATGATGATGATATGGTGAAGAAAAAGAAGACGAGGAAGAGGAAGAGAAGGAAGACGAGTTCGATGTATCTGTTGGCATATAAATGGAACCATGTAGTTAAAGCTAATAGTCTTATAGAAGGTAATAACTTACAGCTTTGGTCCTTTAGGTCACAACAAAAGATATGTCTTGCTCTCGTCTTTCATTAATTTAGGGTTTTGAAACTTAGGATTTTCATTAAGCTATTTCTTTCATATATATATTTATTTATTTATAGTTTTTATTTCGAGAAAGTTTGTGTGTCAATTTGTTTTCTTCTTTTCCCAACAAAAAATAGCTCAATGTTGGACAAAGTAGTGACAAATTAATCACGAAAAATAAAAAATCAAGGTTGGATTGACTTTGGCCTTCAAACTGTTTGATTGCAAAAGATCAAACAAATTCTATAAAATGTTACCGTTTTAGGGAAAAAACACACTAACAACAAGTTTTACCGATTTACCAATAGACTTATAGACATTAAATGGAAGGCTCTTCTGATTCTCACTCCTTCAGTCTTTCCTTTCGTTGAGCATAGGCATATATAGCGCAACTAATGTGTTACTCTAATCAAACTCATGGAACAAAACTATCTGATCTCCTCTAAAAACTTAAGTGTTTTTCTTGAGTCAACTACTTGCGGGTGTTGTGGATATTAGTTCATGTACTGTATAATAACTTTAATTTTATCATTTAACTCTCAGTAACAAATTACTTAAAACTTTTGAATCTTATAACTTACAGTTTAATTTATATTCTCGTGATTGGCCAGTTTTTTTTCCACCATTTATGAATCAAATGCCTTTATTTACCATTTTCCGTATATATTTTAGATATTATTGTTTAATTCTAGACGTAATGATGTCTAAATTGTATCTCTTCCTGTACTGAGAAACAACTTGATTATGTTTTGAGATATATATATACGGGTACGGACAGAACTAATCTCTAGATATTATTTATAAAGAACCGAGTATTGTAGACGCCTTGATTGACTAAATATGTGTTTTACTATTACATGTAGATAGATTATACATATATAAACGAGAAGTAGAGAACGCATATGTACGTAAGACTAACCAACAACTCTTTATTTTGTAATTTGGTTTCGTGGTTGAGAGATATCAAATTAAGGTGCAGAGAGGTTGGTCACTTTTAGGTATAAGATGGAAATGTCTTACCACATGTTAAATATGAAAAGAATTGCTAAATAACTAACGAGTAGCTTATATACATTATTTGTTTATTAATGATGGCTCCACTCTTTTTCTTACGCTCCCTTTCGCGTCCACACGCATCTAGAGATATTCGAACTTTGGAAGAGCCAAAATGAAATAATATGTATTTTTATTTACGTTGTAATTTGTAAATATATAAATGAACAATAAGAATAAATTTTTGAATACATCATATACTTTACAGTGTACGCATCAAATGAAAATCCATTTATTTATGAACAATTTGAATTGTATAACGGAAAGAAGAATTGATTAATACACAAATATAATGGTGTATTATGACTTTATGAGGCTTGACCACATTTGAATTTGATTGCACTTTGTAAGTAGTGTGTTTAGTGTGTGGTGGAACAAACGGGTCCACACGTAATATACGAAAGCTAAGGGTATTAACGTAATTACATACATAGCTAATTACAAGGTTTAAATACCTAACCCCATTTCTTTGTTCACCATCTTCTACAAACACCAAAAAAGAAAGAAAACAAAAAGAATGACTGGAGAGGAGTTGTTGAAACTGTTCGAGCAAAACTGGTCGGAGAGATCAATCTTCAAGAAAGACAAAGAGAATCTGAATGGAAAAAGTCGAGAGAAGCGTGGAGAAACAGAGATTCTAGAGGACCAAGAAGAAGAAGAAGCAGTGAAGAATTTTCCGGTGAGCTTTCTTGTAGAAAGGGCTATGAGTGATGAGACGATGATGACGACGAGTTCCAAGACAAGTTTGTTTAGTTCTTCATCAGATGATTTGTTCTTGTCTCCTAGATCAGTCTTACCCGTTAAACCAACGCCGATGAAGCTTCAGACGATTCTCTCCGGAAAAGAAGTCAACGCGTTCACGATTGCGGAAAGAGAGAGAGTACTTTCAGAGAAGGAAGAGCAGAGGAAGAAGAAGAATAAGAGGAATGTGAGAACAAGAAAGGGAAAGAGTATGTCAGATTTGGAGTACGAGGAGCTCAAAGGGTTTATGGATCTAGGTTTTGTCTTTTCCGAGGAAGACCATAAAGACTCCGATCTGGTTTCGATTCTTCCTGGGTTACAGAGATTGGTGAAGAGAGATGATGGAGTAGTTCAAGTAGCAAAAGAAGGAGAAGAAGAAGACAAGAGCAGTGGAAACAGAGTAGCGAGACCGTATTTGTCTGAAGCGTGGGATCATTGTGGAGGAAGAAAAGGGAAGATCACGACAGAGATAAAGTGGAGAGTTCCGGCGCCGGCGGCTAACGAAGTTGACTTAAAAGATAATCTAAGGCATTGGGCTCATGCTGTGGCCTCGACTATTCGAAGATAACACTGCTTGGATTCTAAACATGCGAACTTTTTCTGTATCAATCAATAGGTTTTGATCATTTGGTTTCAAATTATGTGAATAAAGGAAAAGTCTGTTCACAAAAATTCGATTTTTGTTTGGTGAGAGAGATCTCGGATACGACCATTGACCAAGAACAACAGTGTCGAATCTATGATGAGGTTTTTGAGTGGTGGGCCAATCATATCCAATAATGCTCAACACTTGTCATATGGTTTATTGCCACGTCACTATCACATAATTCTCACACAATTGTTGTGCATAATCACGTTGATAACGACGTATTAGTGTATTAATATTCATCTCACATCTAGGAATTAGTGTATTACTATATTTTGTCTAGGCACTGGAAACTTATGTACAAGATATTTGATAAAATTTCATGATAATCGACTAAAATTTTGAACATAATTAACTGTTTTGCAAATGCTAGATAAGATGACCTGAATCCTAATCAAAATGTTGGTGGAATTTAGTTTTTTTACGCGATACGATCTTCACAATTAGAGCGTATTGAATCTTAATTATTTTTTCATTTCATAATCTAATAATGTTATAGTGCATATTCCCTTTAATATACACATACATGATAAAACCATAATTATATACACACAAAATGCACTTATAAAATAGTCTTAAAGTATACATACACATATGTAAACATTTTTAAGTTTATTTCAATATTTAGACTAAATCTACATATGCTTTGCTTTTTTCATAGGTGTAATTCATATTGCACTTGATCTAGTCGATGATTTTATATTAAACAAACCTAATTAATCGTGAAGAACTAGAATTTAATTGAATAAGTGTTCATAACTTAATTGAGCTGCTACTCATTCTGCTTCAGTTTCAAAATCTCTTCATTGAGATGATGCTCATTCTGCTTCAGTTTCAAAAGCTCTTCATCGAGCTGCTGCTCATTGTGCTTCAGTTTCAAAAGCTATTCATCGAACTGCTGTTCATTGTGCTTCAGTTTCAAAAGCTTTTCATCGAGCTGCTGCTCATTCAGCTTCAGGTCCATCAACTGTTTATGTATGTTCTCGTCTTTCGGGTGTACATACATCAGAGACCATGTTGTTGTTAGAAATCACATAAAAGCAGTAAACTTCCAAGCATAGACTACTCACTTGTTGTTATGCCAAAGCTATCGCCATTGCCCAGACGGTAAGCTATAGTTTTATCCAATTCCCTGTTACCAGGCAAGCAAATTAAATTTACCGCAACAGCACAAGATGAACATGCATTGAATATATAGATAATTACCTTGATTTTTTGTCCAACTTCTTAAGGGTTCTCATAAATTCAACTCTACATCGAAAAGAGAACACAAGCAATTATCAAAACTCAGCGTAATTAAGTAAGCTTTACTTATTCAGATAATATTGTTTGGTAAAGAAAAAGATGAAGCACCTGACTTATAGTTCCTCGTTCTTGGTAAAGCCAAACATCAAGCCATCCAAGAGAAAATCAGGATTTCAAAAGATTATCAGTCATAAGCACTACCAACCCTTAGCAGTAGTACAAGTTATAAAAACAGTATGCAAGCAAACCATTTCATTTCAGAGAAAGGGTTTAAGAATACCTTTAAAGAATCCTCTTCACAGTCTAAACTCGTAATTTCATCTAGAAGATGAGCAATCGTATTTTTTGTGTAAAGAGCCAACCATGCCTGCAAATAAGTAGAGTTTGTTCGTTTCCATGAAACAATTCGTCAAATTAAGCACACGCTACACCAAAAACTAAAAGAAACCAGTGGATTAAGAAGAAACAAACCTCGGGAAACATCATAGCAGCATCCTTCAATCCGGATTGATCAACTCTTTTGCAGCTGAAATCCTTATTCTCTGCAATTTCTTTGATACATTTGAGAGCTGTGTTCGCTCCTTCTAGTCCATATTTAAGACAAGTGATCCAATTCTCCAATCTAGCGATGTTTTGTACTTGATAAGAACATATAGATCACCCATATAATCAGAACACTATTTCTCTAACTACAGTGATCATGAAGATCAAATTTTGTAGGAAAACAATTTGTTATACAAAAACGTTTGTATTTTTTTGGTGGGCCAATCATTATTATGTATGTGTAAAATAAAACATTTATTTGATTTATTTTGTAACACTACTATCTCCAATTTATTTGGCGGGCAAACAATATAATATAGTAACATTTAGCATATGATGATTGTTGTTGGCCTTGGCCCACCACTTAAAAACCTCGCGGTAGATTCTCTTCCCCCCGATAAACGACGCTTTTTGTGTGTTTTGGTCATATAGTCCATGTTAGATTTCCTCTCAACTCAACAAAATTGGATTTTTTTTTTAAGTCATTGAAATTTCTAGACTTTTTTTTCTTTTCTTTCTTGAATCAAAAGTAATCAAACTCTCTGAACCTAAATTTTAGATCTCAACCACGAAACCAAACAATATAAAGAGTTGTTGGTTAGTCTTACGTACATATATGTTCTCTTGTATGTAATCTACATCAAGGCGTCCACAAAACTCGGTATCTTCATAAATTATATTTGGATATAAGTTTGGGTTTTGTTTTGTAATTCTAATGTGAAATAGTTTGTTTTAGTTAAACACGTTATCTGTAGAGCTCGTCAGTGTTTTTTTTAAGGACAAACAGTCAATCTAATGATGAAATAGTTTGTTTCAGGAAAAATACCATAAAAAGTTGTAACATTTTTCCAACTTTTCTAATTATGTTACAAGTGACTCCTTTGCTGGATACTCCATCATCGACGTTGATTAACTACTGTAATTGTTATTATGATCAAACCCTTTATATCGAGTATATATTCTTGATTCGATCAAATCAGATAAGCTTAACTATTAATTCCTTATAAATTGAAAACGTTAAATACACTTGTTTTTTTCTTCCTTGAATATCGACCGATGTGAGAACAAAGCTATACAAGTCTAGAAGGCGACATTACATTTTACACATATATATATAATCTAGTAAGAAACCTGCTTACCTATATAAACTATAAGTGATTTATGTCTATGGTTTCAGTTGTCTCCTCTGGAGGCGGAGTCTGGGAGTTTGAAGGTGGGGCGCTTATCCACGCCTCTTCGTGAGTATTCCCTCCATCTCCTGGCTGCTGCTGCTGCTCGCTGTGCTCGTTCTTGTACTTCTTCCTCTGTCACATCACATACATCGAAATGAGTAAATATGTATTTTATGATCATTAGCCAAAGAGGAAGAGAGTTTACAATCATCAGTCTTACCGCTTTTCTGGTAATCATTCTGTTTGCCCCAGAGGTTATCCCAATAGGAAGGTGTTTCATCTGTGTTTTTCCTCTTCATCATTCTACTTCTAGCTTGATTCTGAAACATAGGTAAGCAAGAGGTGATGTTATGTTCATCTAAAAGATTGCATATAGTTTTGCAAGGATTTCTACGGTGATGATAGTTCATACCAAAACTTTTGCTTGCCTCTTTTCCCATCGAGATCTCGCCTGAAACATGATTCAAAGATTGATCAGTCAGATGAAAAATAAAGAACAATAGGCTATCTTGTTTCACAAAGGAAGAACACATGGGCCAAATGGGAATAAAAAGACTAAGGAATAGAAGGAAAAAGACTAGGAATTGTTCAGCTCTTATCAGCTACCGAACCGAGCGGGTTTCTTTCGTTCTTACCATTCTGAAAACATCAACTGCTCCTGATCCCATTCCAGAAAGCATCAGAGCAACCTGATCAATCAATGACAATCCCAAGAGCTTAAATGCAGCATTTTAACAACAAATATTTAATCAAGAAACCTTAGCAATGTCTTGTGTTTCTTTTCAATGAACAATAATATAGCTACAAGAGAAATGCTCGTCTTACATTCACTCTTTCAACCCTTCGCATTTCATCTTCAAGCAATGACAACTGTGCAGCAGAAGTCTGATGGATACAATCAACAGGGCTGAAAACAAAACAAAAAGCCTCTCCTAATCAGTTCTCTGAAATTGCTCACCAGGATACTCCACTATCAGTTGCAGCATCTGCAGAATGTAAACCTACCATGTTTCAACTGCTTGCTGAACTAAATCTGGGTTGCCACGCTGATTACAGGCCCTTGCTCTTCCAAAGTCTTCCTCAATTTTAAATATATCTGGAGCCACATTGGCACAATTTTTGCAGCCTGTTAAACAGCAAACGCAGATGTAGTCACTTTCCAGATCATCAGAGCACTCAGCCTCAAATGAATTGCATTGAAGGAAATTGAAGAAAGAATACCTATACAAGCAAACTCATCAACAAAAACATGATCCCTTGGGGTGGAGTCATCAAGAAAAGGATTGATGGCAGTCACTGTATACCCATGGATTTCATCGTAAACCATACGCTGTACAGGGTCACTGAGAATCTGCAATGCAACGGTAAATCATTAAACGAAAAAGCACATAGACCTTAGTCCTTACCAACATTTACAAAATGTATATGGAAGTCAAGTAAAAACGCACCTCATAGATATCGTTAATGAACATGCAGAAATTTGTGGTTTCTGGGTCATTGCCACTCAAATCTGGATGGCAAGATTTCATACAGTTATAGTAAGCTTTCTTAATCTCCTCCTGTGTAGCATCTGGAAGCTATTGACATAGCAAAGGAGAGTGATTAAAGTCACAATCTTTGAATCTTAATGATTGAAACCAGTCTAAGGCTTCACAATTTCGAGAAAGATGAATCTAGCTACAACTATATATTATGCTGATGTACATCAAATTTGAAATGCAGAGTATTTTTGTATGATACACAAGAAATGAGGTATCATAAGCAAACCAAAAAAATCATAACTTTAAAATCCCTATATGGAATTATCAAATCGGATTGTAATTGATTTGGTTCTTACCAGTCCGAGAACGGCATAGTAATCATCGGCGACATCACCGGTGGAAAGAGAAGCAGCATCCTCAGTTGCAACTCTCAACCTTCCGATGGAACCACTTCGCCTCCTTCCGGCGTACCGAGGTAAGCCCCAAGATGAAGAAGCACCGCTTGTCTTCGCCGAGAACCGCGGCGACGCACCCGATCTGGAGCTAAGAACTGAATTCTGGAACTTCAAAAGATCGGTACAAACAGGAGAAAGTATCTGCGCCATTGAAGAACCTCACAAGACCGATCCGATCACTACGCCTAAAGAGAAAAATCTCGTTGAAGTAATTTCAATTTCATTTGTAGGAGACGATTTATTTGAATTAATATTTTATTATTTTTGTGAATAATTTAAGGCGTACAAGGGAGAAATGATGACGTGGCAAGATAAGAACCAGGGAAGCTTATTTGGAATCCGAGATGAATCTAGCGGCGATCGGTGATCGGCGAAAGCGTGCTTAGCCGTCTGTGGCACGTGTCAGCTAGTGGTTTTATGTGTCTCCTCACGCTTCAACTACCCGCCAAAATTTATATTTCTTTGCTTATCCTCACACGAAATTAGATACTTAAATAGCCAAAAATGCATGTACTACAAGGATTAAATTTCGATTTTTAGTTTCATTAACTGTAATTTTGTAGATAGGTAAATTTTAACACATAAGATTTAGAGGTAAACAAAACTGAGACAAGGGTTTTCTAAAATAGAAGAGTTTGGAGGACTATTTTAGCCAGTGATGTTCTGGGACTTGTTGAGAATGACTCCTTCGTATTTCACTTGGAACCATTTCATTGCATCGTCTTTAGTTACTCTGTGTTGGATACCAACACGAGCCTTGCATCTTCTGCGACGTGCCACACGGTAGCCAGGACGTTCTAGGACTACATAGAAGTCCATACCATAGATTCCAGTTGATGGATCGTACCTTTATAAGAATTGAAACAAAGATCAATGAGTTTCACCAAGAATGTGGCAAACCCAAGTGTTTTGACAGGATGATTAAGGGGATTGACTTACTTGATACCCAAATCAATGTGTTCTTGAATACCAAAACCGAAGCAACCAGTGTCACTGAAGTTTCTTCTGAGAAGTTCGTATTCCTTGACTTTCAATCCACTTTCAAGTAGCTGCATTGCCTTCTCACCTCTGACGGTTACATAGCATGCAATCTTCTCGTTACGTCTGATACCAAAAGAACGAACAGTGTATCTAGCTGCAAAAGCCACACAAACAACGATTCTTGAGAACTGCATTGGAAGAAGCTAATCCAAACTATGCCTCTCAGAGCAAACCAAAAGACAAACATAAAATGGTGATCACTAAAATTCCAATTAGATGAAGAGAGTGCACAATGCAACTATCTCAAAATCCAGGAGAGGGGAAACGAACAACTCAACTAAATTCATCCTAATTTGGATTGGTAGGCTTATCAAATTATCACAAACCACAAAATAAGGGACTGATCATATTCCAAAATCTCAAATTCATCATCAAAACATGCACCCATTCATTGTCTTAAAAACTTGCAAGACTGTTCTTTTTCCAGTAATGAACTATGTTTCCCAAATTCTTCTAGATTACTAGTATATCAAAGCAGAGTATATCTGAGACTAAGGCTTTTAACTAGGAGAAAAATCTTACCTTTGGAGAAAACAGGAGTCTGACCACTCAATTGTTCCAAAACCTGCAAAGTAAACACAAATCAAATGATTATATCGAAGCCACCACAAGGAGAAATTGAAAACCAGAAAAATAGGTAAATAACAGGAACCTTGGAAGCTCTGGTGAGACGATCTCCACTTTCACCAACGGAGATGTTGAGAACCAGCTTCTGCACTTTAATATCCCTCATTGGGTTCGATAGCTTCTTCTCCGACGCCTGAAATTTCAAAAGTAAGGAAACCGTCAAATCTCTATCTATCCACACACACATTACAAAATTATACAACGAAGAACTGAGACTTGCCATTTTGGATTTGGGTTGCGAAATTATCACCGGCCGACGGGAAAGGAGAGACGGAGGTGGAAACGAAGGATGAGTCGGGGATTAAGAATTAAAACCCTAATTCTAAGTCAAAAGGACAGCGACTAATTAAATGACAACTTTACCCTTAAATTTCGAACAAGCCCACGCTACTCTCACGTGACTTTCCCAAACAGACTACTTGAGTCCTTTTCTTCATCACTGTTTTTGCTTTACTCTTTCCTCAAGGAGAAATGGAGGAGATGGAGTCACTCCCTTGAATTGCTAAAATTTCTTCGTCTCTTGTCTCAAACTTCCAAAACCCTAGTATTCTATGTATCCACATTTTATCTCACGATTAAATTGGGATTGAAAACGGAGAACTTTCTTTGGATTTAACGACTCTGTAGCAACTAGCCACTTTAGCAAGGTATGTTTTTTTCCTCTGTTTCGTCTTTTTAATTTCTATGGGAATCAATGTGATTGAAGAGATACATGAACAGACCTTTGAACTTAATTAACCATGTCTAGTTACTGTTTCTGAGTCCAAATTGTTGAAATTTTCTACTTTCGATCACTCTGTGTTTTAAGGTTTTGGTATCAATGAATGCTAAAGATGTAATCAGCCGTCTACCAGATGAGGTTCTTGGGCGTATTCTGTCTTTTATCTCCACAAAAGAAGCTGTTTCAACGTCAGTACTCTCTAAGAGGTGGAAGAATGTCTTTGTTTTGGTTTCCAATCTTGTCATTGATGATCGTCAATCTGTGCCTAAGACTAAGCAAAACTGGACTGACATTCACAAAAATTTCATGGTTTTCGTCGACAAATTGCTAGATCCGCAACGCGGTTCTTCTATAAAGAAGCTCACTCTAAAGAGTCATGTCGGTGTTCGAGGTGGCACTGACTCATCTCGCATTCAAACTTGGATTTGCAACGTTCTTGACCATGGTGTTGTGGATCTTGATATGTTCATCACTTTAAAAGGAAAATCTCCACCAGTGCCTTCGTTGATCTTCAAGAGCAAGACATTGGTTAAGCTGAGACTAGGCCGTGGTTTTACAATCAAGCTTTCTCAGGATGTTTCTCTTCCTATGCTTAGGATTTTATGTCTTGACTCAGTTAATTTTGTTGGAGGTCATAACGTTGTTGGAACTCTTATATCTCGTTGTCCCGTTCTCGAAGAATTGGTTGTTGAGGAGCGGCGATGTGTAGATTGGACCTGTTCCGTGTCTTCTCCATCTCTAAAGAGACTACACATCCGATTTGATCGCAAGTTTACAAGTATTTCATTAGATGCTCCTAATCTTGTCTACTATAAACACTCTGGTTATGTTTTGGGTAAGTATCCAAATGTTAAGTTGGATTCACTCATCGAAGCTAGACTCAATCTTCGGATGGATGAAAGAAGAATGCAGGGAGTTAGAAATGGAGACGGTAGCATTCCCGCTGATATAAGAAATCTCATCAATGGAATTAGAAATGTTAGAATCCTTCACTTATCTAGCCACACTCTAGAGGTAAGCCTCCTCTATATATATTCTTCTTTTCATATAACATTCTTTTTTTGGCTCATGGAGAATGAGAATCACTTGTGGCTTTTGATGATTTATTTCAAATTTTGTGTTATTGAGTGACAACAGACTAACACATTTTGTTTTGTTGAAGCTGCTTTATTTTTCCTGTAAAGAAATGCCATTGTTCGACAGCCTTGTTAGTCTATCTATTGGGAATGACAAGGCAAGAGGATGGCAAATGCTGCCACTTCTGATCAAGAACTCTCCAAATCTAGAAACCCTCATCTTCATGGTATCTCATCATGACACACATACACAAACACATCCTAAACGACATAGATATCGGTATAGGTCTTTAACCTTTCTTTTTCTTTGTTATGCTTCAGGGTCTCGATCACTACATAACAAACAAATGCGGGGATGTATGTGTCTGCTATGACACCGAGGAGAGCATAACGTCTTGCCTATCATCATCTCAAGTGAAGGTGCTGGAGATATTGAGCTATCAAGGAACGACAAGAGAGCTGAATCAAATGAAGCATTTCTTGGAGAAGCTACCGTGTCTTGAGCTGGTGAAAATTTGCACGGTAAACAACAGTAATAACTTGCAAACCACTATGGAAATGAGGAATCTTATGATGCTTCCAAGAGCTTCATCAAAGTGCAAGATCGAAGTCATGGTTTTATCAAAAAATAAATGATCCAACAACAACTTCCAAGTGATGTGATGAGTAGCAAAACATTGTCATATACTCATATTATTATTATTATTATGTGTTTAAGTTTAACTCACCTGTAATATGTGTGATGAAATAAGTTTGAGTTCAATGAATCCAGAAAGATTTTCGTCATACATATTTGTTTTCTCATCTCCTCTCGTGAAACCTTTTCTTGTTCAAGATCTTTCAAACTCTCAGCCATATTCAGAAGCAGTAAATGTACTTGAAGCATCAAAGATCAGAAATTTTGTTATATATTGATATACTTATACACATTCAAACCCAAGTCTCGAACACATATAATTATAAATATACATTACAAAACCTAAACCTGACTTTCTTTTAATCTGTTTAACTAAACAGAATCTTTCGACGTACCACTCTGTTCTCTACCGGTGGCGTAAAGATACCGGCGCCAAAGATCTGAAAGAAGTTCTGCTTCAGATCGGATTTGGGGGTTTTTGTGATCTCGGAGAAAACGGATTCCGTTTCCAATGGAGTTTGTGTTGAGCACCACGTCAATAACAAGAGTCGCAGGAGCTTCTTTCAAACGCTTCATGAATTGGATACACCTTGAGACCTCCGGAGAATTTTCATCACTCGCATACTTAGCCGCTCGTTGTGCAGCCTTGAACAACTCCAAGAACTCCTGCTTCTGCATCACTCTTCCTTTCTTGATCTCTCGCTCTCTTTGAATTTAAGGTTTCGAAGCAAGAAAATGAGAGAAATTGATGTGTTTATATCCAAAAAGTCTGTACCGGCTTCTGATTTCTTGCCACGCAAGCTTGCCTATACTTTTTTCTTTTATCTTTCTTGCCTATAATTTTGCCTTTGCATAAATTTCTGTATTAATTTTACAAAAGTTAAAATTTTATCTTTCATGGAAATTTCGTTTATGCATTTATATATTTTAAGATTCGAATAAATTCTCAAACAATGAGAGTACAAAATTTATGAATAAATATTAGTTTCTAGGATGGATGAAAGATTATTTTAAGTTTCTAAATATAAAAAAAATGTTTATAACTCTTAATTCAGATTTTGAATTACTTCCTGGATTTAAAAAAAAAAAAATTACATGGCTTTATCAGTATCTTCTGAAGAAAAAGGAAAATATATTAACAAACAGAGTCGAAAAAAGGAAACTTGGGGCAGACTTATAACAAAACCTATCTGGTCTTGGATTTGAGTATAAACACACCAGAGAGGAACCATTCCAACAGTTTACCAATTTCTCTCCTCTTGCGTTGCTTTGAAACCCTAGTTAAGTCGAGAGAAAGAGAGAGTAAACACATACAAAAGACCGATAAAGAACAGAGAACGATGCAAAAACAAGAGTTCTTGGAGTTGTTCGATGCAGCACTTCGAGCGGCTAAGTCTGTGAAAGGTGTTAAGAATTCTCCAGAGGTATCGAGGTTTGTTGACGCCATGAATCGTTTGAAGGAAGCTCCTGAGTCACTTGCTTGTGACGTGGTCTGCACAACCTCCATGGGTAAGGGTTTGAGATTCTTCAAAGATCACAAAAACCCTCAAATTCGATCGGAAGGAAGGCTTCTTTGGGATCTTTGGACAAAGATTATTCACGCTTCAGGTAGAAAAAAGAGCCGTGATAGAGAAACTCCGGTCAAGATTCCGACGGATTCAACAATGAAGAAGACTGGAGATTCAAAACGAGACAAAGTGCGTGAGATTCTACAAACATCTTTGGCTAAAGTCGCTAATGAGGTTGTTGACACAGAGATGAAGACACGACTCACTGCTTGCGATCCTTTGGTTGTGGCTGTATCAGTGGAGTCTGCAATGTTTGAGAGGTTAGGTTGTTTCATGGGACCTCAAAAAGCAAAGTACCGGTCGATTCTGTTCAACATGGGAGATAGTAACAATCCAGATTTGAGGAGGAAAGTGTTGATTGGCGAGATCGATGGAGAAAGACTCGTGACAATGGAGAGACAAGAGATGGGGAGTGAGAAGATTCAGAAGGAAGTTCAAAGGATTAAAGAGAATGCAAGATTTAAGGAAGAGAGTCGAATGAAGATGCTTCAGTCAGCAGATATGATCATGACTTAGTTAGCAGAGATTTAGTCATGAGTTCCACTATTGTATATTATCAGTGTTCTTGTCATAACTCGAAATATTATTTGATTGTAATTTCAATACGATGATTGGTTCAAGTTCATGAATGTTGTTTCTAAATCTGCGTTTAAAAGACTCTCTTGGCTGAGAAGGTTTCCATAGAAGAATACTCGACAATGACAACGACACAGTGAAGGTTTTGTCATAAACCAAATACAAAGACTTCACAGTCAACAGTAATTCAAAAGGAATTAGCAAAACCATAAGTACTACTCAATAGTCTTTTGTTTTTTTCTTCAGTTAAAATATGGCTTGGATCTTGCAGTTTGAAGAAGCTCTTGGAAGCTTCAAAAGATACTGTACATCGATGGGCACTTGGATGTTGTTTGCAGCACGAATTTTCACCAGCTCAAGAAATGGTAACTTCATTAGGAAATGCCTCATTTGGTTCAGCTCTCTTGAAGTTCCTTGATAGAGAGATATCTCCAGCACCTTCACTCGAGATGATGACAGGCAAGACGGGCTCTTCTCCATATAGCCAGAGCAAACACATGCATCCCCACAGTTTGTAGTTACGTAGTGCTCTAGACCCTGAAGCATAAAGGAGACAAAGTTATAGACATATTGGTAGATATGACGTTTAGGATGGGTTTGTATATATGTCATGAGATACCTTGAACATGAGTGTTTCAAGATTTGGAGAGTTCTTGATCAGAAGTGGCAGAATTTGCCATCCTTGCTTCTTGTCACTCGCGATAGATAGATAAACAAGGTTGTCGAACATGGGTAAATCTTGACCAGAGAAGTAAAACAGCTGACAACAAAACCAAATCAGCTTAAGTAATACAATATTTGAATCAGAACCTCAATAAACGAATCTAATTTTGCCATCAGAATACTGTAACATAACAAAGATCTTAAGTGAAGTGAAGACTGACCTCAAGAGCATCACTAGTTAAGTGAAGGACCTTAACATTTTTGATACCAGTGATGAGATCCATCATGTCAGCAGGAACTAAATGAGCAGATCCATCTCTTAGTTTCTGTAATCGTTGTTCTTCCACCCAAAGATTGAGTCTAGCTTCAACGAGGGAATCCAAGTTAACATTTGCATACTTGCTCCCAAATATACACGAATGTTCCAAGTAGACGAGACTGGGAACATCAAGCGAAATGATGGGGATATTATAGAATCGGATGCGTAGTCTCTTGAGAGAAGGAGAAGAAACAGAACCACACCATTGTCTTTGTTCCCATCGCTGATCCTCAAGAACCAGTTCTTCAAGCAGAGGGCAACGAGGCAGAAGAGTTTCAAAGACATTATGATCTCCATCAAAATCAACAGTATCAAGACATAAAGTCTTAAGCATAGGAAGATAAACATTTTCATGAGAAAGCTTGATTGTGAACCCACGTCCTATACTCAACTTAACCAGTGTGTTGCTCTTGAAGATCAACAAAGGCACAAGTTGAAATTTTCCTCTGAAAGTGATGAAGAGATCAAGATCCGCAACACCACCACGCGCAAGCACATTGCGTATCCAGCTCTGAACACGAGTTTGGTTTAGTAAATATTGATCATCATTGAGATGAATCTTTAAAGCGAGCTTCTTTATAGGCGACTTGCCTTTCCGATTGAACAAACTCTCAACAAAAACAACGAATTCTCTCGGGGTGCCACGCCGGTCTTGTCTAGCATAATCAAGGTCAAGACTGGGAACAAAAACAAACACATCCCTCCACCTCTTAGAGAGTGATGAAGTTAAAGCAGCCTCTTTTGTGGAGAGAAATGATAAGATGTGTTCAATAACTTCATCTGGTAAAGAGCTGATTCTATCCATTATTACTCTAAAACCCCTAAACCACAGAATGAAAAAAACACGAAATTTTCGACAACTAGAATCAGAAAACAGAGTGGATAAGTTTCAAAGTTGCCTTCTTTTTGCTGTTCCATCCATTGCAGAGTATTATTGTCTGTTTTCGACCGAAAGAGAGATAGTGATCAAGCCATCGATGCCCAAAGAAAAGAGATACCTTGCTAATTGCAACAGCGGCGGCGGCTAAAATTCACGAAAGCTCTTCAAATTCAATCCCAATTAGGGTTTTGGCTATCCGATAGAAGAGACGTCGAAAATGTAAAATGATGCAGTGCAATTAATAAGTCTTTTGAGTATCAGAAAGACGCGCCGAGGCCGAGTCGTATGACTACTAAAACGACGCCGAATCGTCTGGCTACTGATACGTCGCCGATTAAAAATATAAAACACTCGGTAATACTTTGGGCTTCTTTACATTCATTATGATGAGGCTAGAAATCATAATTGTCACAACTTTGGTTACAGATTATTAAATTGATCAGTCTTATTTGATTCAATACCTACGAAATAATTTTTTTTATTAAGAGATTGCTATGAAGTTGTAATGGGAAAGAAACAAGGGGACAAAATTTATGATGTTCTTATTCAAGTGAAGGGCCTTTATGGGAAGCGGATGATATGCTCTCAAACAACAAAAACAAAGGAGAAAAAGACAGAAGCCAATTCGATCAATTGAGCAATAGACTACCTAAGAGACAACAAATCATAATGTTTCAAAGATTCAGTATTTGGAAAACAGTTTAATCAACCTTTCCGGGATAATTAAGATTTTTATCTTTTGGAGTCTACTAGCTCACTTGAGCTGTAATTTGGTATGGAGATCCGCTGCTCTAGATAACGACTGTATCGATACCGGATAACCCTTTCCCATCTGCAAAAAGCAAATCTTTTAGGCTTAATGGAATCCAAAAATGTTTCTACAAGGAGACGTTGGGTTTGATTTATAAGCTTACCGTACTGCATAAGTGGAATGCATTCACATAACCAGCATATTTTGAAGCTGCAGAAAAAAAGTAAAGAGAGTACTCTAATCAGCCAAACAATCATCTCTCGACAAAAGTTACAAGTTCCCAGTATGACTTACTCTTTTTCAATCCGGCTGGCTTTGCTAGCAAAAGAGCGTTCATAAACGCACCAACATTCTCTCGTAAAGCCTCTTCAGGAAAGCTCATCTGGTCGATGTTTTTAGGAAAGTGTTCTTTGTTAAGAATGAAGCTAATGAAATTCAGATAAACTTCAAGTCTTTGGGAAGAGATGTCACCTTTCCAAGTGGCACATGAAGAATAGACGTTTTATCCATTCTGAATTTGGTATGTCCAGCTTTTGCGTCTTTGACTGCTTTCGTAACATCCTTGGTCACACTACCTTGCTACAACAAATATAATATTCGTTCAAATTTATTTAAGGGCAAGAGGTAAGCATACTGACTGATACATTAGAGTAAGATGCTGAGTGAAAGAATCAAACTCACTTTCGGGTTTGGCATCAAACCGTGATTGTTAAGAATCCTTGATATCTGCAAAGAAGCACAAACCATATGTATGTTATAAGAGAAGATATCGCCTCCATTATGTTCCAAAGAATTTTGAATAAGTGCTCAAATCCAAGAACCTTGTAAACACGGGGCATCATTTTTGGAGTTGCAAGACATCTATCAAAGTCGATCTTGCCGCTTTCTGCAGATGGAGTTAAGTACAGATAAATAATCTAACATTGGACCAAAATTCGACAAACAAAAAGATTGCTCAAGAAATGAGATAAGTTATGGCAGAGCGAAATGCAAGCATGTTCAATTAGATGTCAGAAGTGAATTATCGAAGGAGGATGAAGTCATATGCATTGGTTCATTACTCAAGATTTCTTCAATAAGCTCAAGACCACCAACGACATCAGCTCCTGCAGCTTTTGCATCCTCTGCATCAGCTCCCTCAGCAAAGAAAGCCACTTTCACATCCTGGACAAGGAAGATCATTTATTGTGTTATATATTTATATTAGTGGCTGGTAAACAGAAATTCCCATAATGGATTAGAAAGACATTTCTTTTACCTTTTTAACAGAGTGGGGTAGAGCCAAAGTACCACGAACTATCTGCAATTTAAACAGTGATAGCAGTCAGTCTAGAGATAAAGCCAGGGAGACGATTGTTTTCAGAATAAATGATTAGGAATAAACAATCAAAATGCTAAGAATGTGATCTTTTATTAAGAATAGGATAGAGAAATTTATGTATTTCCAGAGAAAAGAAAGGCATCAAATACCAGTTCAGATCTGCCTTTTTCAATGCCCAACCTCACATGCGCCTCAAGAGTTTCATCAAATTTCGCCTTGGCATTGCCCTGAACCATTGATAAAAACAGCATCAGAATGAAAACCATACGAATAAAAGGGATGCACAAAATTGATGAGTCCATGTTTACGTTGAAGCACTCTATCCTCCCTCACTCTACTTGAAAATCAACACAGCAACATCTATTACCAATTTACAGAATCCACAACTCTCCAGTACCACCATTAAACAAAACTTGCATGATCTATTACTTATTTGAAGTAACCTACGTATAAAACAAGTGAGAGTTTAGCCCCATCTAAACTAATCCACAACGTCTAACATATCTTCCAAGACTCCTTATTTTCACATTATATAGTCAAATGATCCTAATCATCGTAGCTTCCTTTATAATACTCATTTGAAGTCTCCTAACTACCAAACAAGCAAAAAATTTTAATCCTTTTGACACTAAAATATTCATGGAACCCTAAATAGTGTAGCTTCCATTCTATTGCAATGGCAGCTCACAATGAGAATCCTAACCTTAATCTCTCTAATGGCCTCCATGAGATCGAAAATAGGTTTCTTTCCATGCTTCAGCTCTGGTTTAAGCAAAGTTGGCAAAGGAAGTGAAGAAGTATCTTCTTCAACAGCATTAGCTCTTAAGAACCTTCTTCTAGCTCGATTCTCTAATTCAATCCTCTTCCTTTCCCTCTCCATCTCCTCCGGAGTTCTTTCTCCTTCATTCTCACCGGCGACGCGATCCTCCGGAAGCGGAGCCACACGCTGAGCGTAAGAAACAGGATTGATCGAAGGAGAATCTTTCACATATCGGATTTCTTCACGAGTCCAGTTCGATGATTCCGGAGACTGAAGGTTCTCCGTCGATTCAACATTTGTGGGTTCAGATTTCGGATCCTTGGGTTTGGCGGCGTATGATACTGGCTCGATTGTAACAGGCTTTTTGAGAGATTCGTTTGAATCGGGAGAAGGATTCGAATCGGATGATGAAGAGGAAGAGAAGAGTCTAGGGATTTGTTGAAATGGAGATGAAAAGGGTTTGATTAGACCTTGGCGGCGAGCTTGAGAGAGTAGAAGCTTCATAGCTGCCATTGTTGTTCACTCACTCGAGGTTTTTCGTGTGTAATGTGATTTTGGGGGTTTAAGAGGATTTCAGATTTTTTTAACTTTAAAAGTTTTTTCTCTACATGTTATAAAACTTGAGGGACTAATGATATAAATAATTTGAGAACTAAAAGAAAAAAACTCTTATTCACAATTAATAACCAAATCTTTTGTTATCTCTCGAAAATGTAACTATAGTTTTGTATAACATTCGATCACTAGTCATGGGTTTTTTTTTCTTCTTCTAATATTATTACAAGCTAACAACAGAGATTATGAGAGTGAGGTCGTTTTGGAAGAGATCAAAAATGGCTGAACTGTCCCAACAATAACTCGAACATGTCGTCGGGAGTTAGAAGTGTCGTTCCTCCGATAACCAAGTTAATGTCCGGTCTTCCGCTCTCTGACACAGCCTCTTGAGCTTCCAAAACCTTAACCATGGAGGAAACATAGACAGTTATTGAAAATAGAGGCTTAAAACCGGTGAATGCTAGGTGAATTTTGTAGTGAAGAAACTCACCTCTCGGCCATTGATACCTCCAATGACAAAGACAAGAATGACACTCTGGTCTGCGAGGCTTGGTTTTGCCTGCAATCGTATTACCAAACATTAATGTCTATCTTGTGGAGGATGGGGTGAAAATGAAAGTAATGGGTAGAGAGAAAGGTCTAACTAACCTGACCAAGACCAAACCTTCCAAACCCGCTTTTAATAAACCTGCCGACAGTAGAAGAATGGTATTCTAAACCGGGTATCTCTTGTTTGCTCAACACTTTTGTTATAAGCCTGTTGAGTAGCCCTTTGTTTCCAGAAGGATCGCCGGGAAAGCTGCTCTCTGAAGCCAAAGATCCTTCTCTTAATGGTAGATTCCTTGTTCTTAGACTCGATAACTTGTGGAGAAACCTAAACAAGCTGTCTACTCTATCACGCAAATCCAGTTTCAGCTGCATATCGTCATAGGACTCGTCTGCTTTACCATTGTCAACTTCTTCTTCTTCCTCGTCACCCCATTTCCCCCATGGATCATCATCAAGAGCATCAATGTCTAATTGATCATCAGATGGAATTTCTTTGGTTTCCTCGGACTTGAGACGATTCAATCTGCCCTCAAGCTCTTCTGTCAACCCATTAAGAAACTTGAGATTTCCTACTGATGGATTCTCGAGAACAGCATCGACAATGGCTTCTTTTAGAAAATGCTCTTCTTGCCAAGAGAAAGGCCCACCTGAGCCAGATGTAGGGAAATTCTCGCCAGCAAGAATGTAACCAACAATTGTAAGGAGTAGGGCGTCACGGAAAGATAGCAGCCCTCGTGATGAGGAATCTGGTTTCTCATTCTTCTTCGCTTGAAGTTCTGCCAGAGCGCTTTTGTTGATGAGGTCACTAATTTGAGCAGCCAAACCCTGACTCGTATCACCAGCACTTACGTTTAACATCATCTCTGCACTGCTAAAAGTATCCCATTTGGCACTTTGAGATTCATCAAGAGCAGCGGCTGTAGCTGCCGCTAACTGAATAATCCCTTTGTTTTTCAACAAAGATGACTGGCTTTGGGACAATGCTCTTATCATGGCTTGGAGCTCCGGTTTTGTAGCATAACCAGGACGAGCTCTCACATTAACAGAGATATTTTCGCGACGCAGAGCCTCTTGAAGCCATTTCTTCACCAGTACACTTCCATCCTTTGTTTTCCTATCAATCATGGCCTCTAAGTAAGGTGTTCCTCTAAAACATTCAGTAGCGACAAGAGATCCATTTAGTAGTTCAGTCCAGTTGGTGGTAGATTTCTTGTCACATTCATTAAGCAAACTTCCATTTTTCGGATCAGAAGTGTATGAATCCCAGCCACGTAAAAAAGCTTCAATTCCTTCAGGAAGACCAGAATCCTGAATCTTGCTTGGTTCTTCATTAAGCAGTTCCCCAAGCGGCACTTGAACATCAAGAGAAGGACGATTGATGCTTGGGACCCCTTGTTTAAGCTGTGCTTGTGAAGAAAATCTTTCTGCCCTAGGCAAAGATGAAAAGATACGATCGAAAAGTGAATCCCCGTGACAGCAGGGAGTGATAAGATCAAGTGTGCGGTCAACAAGTAACAAGCCAGCAGATCGCTTACGACGCCCTACATCATAAACACTTGACATGTCTGTCAGAATCTTCCCAACATTCTTCGATAGGTCGCCAAGTGAAAAAATTTCCAACTTCAACTCCATCTACAATTTTTAAAAAGCAACGACATGGTCAGAAACTTAAGAAAAGGTACTAAAGAAATTAAATTATTGAAAAACAAGCGAAACAGATATCTTCTAGTGTTCTAGCTCACGTACTTCATGGACATCGTGAATAAGTTCAAAACGATTTCTGCATTGTTAATTTACCTTAAGGGCCAGCTGGTAAAGAAAATGTGCGGTAAGAGTTGCACCAGAAGGAACATCATCAGCATCAGACATAGATCCAGTACTTATGGGAGGCAAACCAAAACTAAGAGAATCCTCATGTTGACGGGACAAGGACGCTTCTGCGACTGATCCTTGGGAAGGTAAGACAAACGCTCGAGGAGTGAAAGGACAAATAATCAAGGGGAAGTGGTGCACCGAGACTACCAAACCTTCTGCACCACCTGATGAAATATCTACATTTTCGCTTGCAATAGGCTCCATAGTAAGGGATTCAAGTGCAGAAGAGAACTTAGAAACCCCTTTGTCTTTAGATATTTTGTCGCTTTTCTTAGTATGTTCATTGTAATCCTGAACAAGTAACGTTTCGTACTCTCTGTACGCGTCTGGACCTAGAGGTAAATCAGGGATGGCTGAGTGAGACCCCTGTACAACGTTCAAATAACTGAAGTATTAGATGAGAAATATTCAGTGATGCAAGAAAACAAACACCTATTTTGAAGAGTCTTATATATGGAAAATTATTTTGAAGAAAAAGCATAGAGAACCAGAACTGCTAAATCAAATTAAGCATACATTACTGTCACTTTGATATTTATTCTAGATCCGCCAATATAAATGTCCGGAAAAAAAGAAATAAAAGAATGAGACCAAGGATAGCATTTAAAAAGAGCACCTCAGAAATAGACGTGAATACGGTGCAGCGCTGAACACCTTCATGGGTGGTTAGACACCGTAGCATATATCGATGAGCATCATTGAGAAGCCGAGATGTCATAATCACAATTCTGTTCGCACAATCAGTCTTTGAATTCCAATCAGCCACCTATAGCGAAAAACAAGCATCAAAAGTCACATCATATACCAGAAGTCAGAAGATATCTCACTTTCTAGGTAAAAAGATTCCCTTTACACCAACAGTATGGAATCAAAGGAAATCAAAACAGAACCATTACAAGAAATAAACAAGGACTACTTCAGAAAGACAATCCAAGTACAGCCTAAAGCTATTCAAACTCGAATGCCAAGATCGCATACAATAGTATCAGTAAAATCAATGGAAATAGAATTCAGTCTTCCCATTGCAGCATAGATAACAATCTTCCCATTCTTTATCTAGATCCTCAATTACCAACACTAAACATAGATTGATCCCATCTTTCTAAACCAGCATTGTGAAGTACAAAATTTAAACCGTAACGAGCTTACCGCATCGAGGGAAGTCATGTTTTCAAGACTGCAGACTGCTCGAGCACCTAGTTCCAAGAACAAAGGGAAAGCTCCCACAAATTGAAAACTTTCTGTGCAGCCAGCATCGATATACACAATGGCATCTTTAACATCCTCTTCTATCTACAAAACAAACATTTCAAGATATTGATATAATCAATTACTAGTATTACGATAAGGTACTTTAACATTTCCCAAGAACACACAAAAAAAAGGAGCAAAATAAGATCATGGAGAAATCGTAATGATTAAGGTGACGCAGATCAAAACGGATAACAAGATGAGAAGAAAGCAAAAAAGGGTGAATTCCGATTTCTTACTTCGCGGATCGAATTTAGACAAGATATCGCGACATCGATCAGAGCCATTGCTCTCAGCTAGTACGAGAAATGGATACAATTGGTCGAAATAGACTGAAATCGCCAGCTAGAATCAAAATACTATGAGATGTGTTGTCTCAATCAGTCTAATGCCTGAACCACCGGAGAAACACTGATCTCGCTTCGCCGGGATATCTCACCGACGACGAGCATCGTCTTAGCTTGATATCGTTCGTATGATCGTTTCACTTTGTTGGGCCTTTTTGGGCTCTTAAGTAATCTCTGATTGAACATGGGCCATGGAATATTAGTTACCGGGTCAACACTAAAATACTAAAATTAAATAAGAAAATATAGCATATCGATGTCCTAATCACATTTCAAAATCAAAAGGTAAATATAAATCCTATATGTATTTATTTATATTTCCTTCCAAACTTGAATTATTCTCAACGGAAAAACATATAAACTTTGAATAGCAACTGGATTTAAATTTAATATTTGGATTTACTAGTGAACACTAGCATATTCTACGGCATATAAGATTAGTTCGTAATTTCATTATCCAAATAAATTTAAAAAGTGTCTCTCACGATTTATAAATAAGCAAATCTCAAATGCGTTAAGTTACACACACAACATTCACACAATCAAATCATTACCATCAATCATGGTCGAGCCAACATGGGAAGAGCTTCTCGGTCGAGACAATTGGCAAAACCTATTGGAACCACTTGACCACTCACTTCGCCAACTCATCCTTCGAACCGGCGACTTCTGTCAAGCCACTTACGACACTTTCATCAACGACCAAAACTCCATCTACTGTGGAGCCAGCCGTTACGGTAAACAATCGTTCTTCCACAAAGTCATGCTCGATGATGCTAGACACTACGAAGTCGTTTCGTTCCTTTACGCTACGGCTCGTGTCAGCGACCACGAAGCCTTCTTCCTCAGCTCCATGTCTCGTGAGTCTTGGGACCGTGAGACTAATTGGATTGGTTACATCGCGGTCACTTCTGATGAACGGACGGCTGAGATTGGGAGGAGAGAGATATATGTTGTGTTTCGTGGGACGACGAGGAATTACGAGTGGGTTAATGTGATGGGTGCGAAGTTGACTTCGGTTAAAGAACTGTTGATGGACGGTGGAGATGGTCCTGAGGTTATGCTTGGATGGTTCACTATTTATACGACGGCTAATCCAAACTCACCTTTCACCAAGATGAGTGCACGTTCGCAGCTTCTCACCAAGGTAGTGAAAATTTATAATTAAATTATATTGATCGTTAGAGATTTTCTAGTTAGTCATCATTTTTCAGATTTTTGTGATATGGCTCGAATCCAAATTAACGTTATCAAATATTTATTAGGAAATAATTTAGATTCGATTCAATTTGTTTGATTTGAGTAGATGCTATGATTAACTTGGTATGAATTAATAGATAAAAGAATTGCTAGAGATATACAAGGACGAGAACCCTAGCATAGTGTTTACTGGACACAGTCTAGGTGCAACAATCGCGACAGTCGCAGCATTTGATATTGGGGAAAACGTTACAAGCGGTTATGGCAACGTGCCGCCTGTGACGGCTATTGTTTTTGGTTCTCCGAGAGTTGGCAACAGAGAATTCTCGGACAGAATCAAGGGACATAACAATGTGAGGATATTGCACGTGAAAAATGAAATTGATCTCATCACTCGATATCCAGCTAAGATAATGGGGTACGTCAACATTGGGAACAAACTCAAAATCGATACGAGAGTTTCACCTTTTCTTAAGGAAACCCATCATCCCGGTGATTGGCATAATCTACAGGCGAGTCATTCTATTGTGCTTAAATTATGTCAATCTTAAACAAAATTCAAGCTAGTTCTAAATGTAATATAAACGAGTGAGAAACTTTTGTGTTCATTTACATTTTGCAACTCTAGTGATATAATTTAAGGTTTTTAGAAATCTGAAACTTTTCGTTGATTTGTTTAAATATGAAAAAAAAAAAAATCGTTTGAAACCACCAATGTAAGTAGAACCGAAATTGGTGTTAACGGTCATGGTTTGGGTGGATGCAGGCGATGTTACATGTAGTAGCCGGATGGAACGGGAAGAACGGCAAATTTGAGATGAAAGTGAACCGAAACATAGCATTGGTTAACAAATCATGTGCACTATTGAAAGAAGAATGTTTAGTTCCCGAATGTTGGTGGGTCGAGAAAAACAAAGGCATGCTCAAGACCGCGGATGGTGATTGGGTCATGGCCACTCCCGACGATGAAGACAAGCCCGTCGTCGAGTTTGATTAATAACAAACAATTTGTGTCTTTTCGTGTGTGTCTCTATTGATTTGGTTGAATTTTCTTTTCTCTATTTGATTAATTGGGTTGATTTTTACTCTCTTTGTGTATGGTTGAGAATGATGTGGAAGTTTGTGATATACTATATGCCAATAACAATCCCACACCATGGATAACCTTTTATCGCTATGGACATAAGTGGGTCAGCCCCCATCATCACCACAACCACTTGTATAAAGTAAAAGAACTTGACTAAAAAACAATTTTGTTATATACCCAAGACTCCAAGAGTCAAGAGTCTTTTATTATCTCCTTACACACACCATTACTCTCAAATGGCTACAACAACATCATGGGAAGAGCTCTTAGGCTCAAAGAATTGGGACACTCTCTTAGACCCACTAGACCAATCACTTCGCGAACTCATTCTCCGTTGTGGCGATTTTTGTCAAGCCACCTACGATGCCTTCGTCAACGACCAAAATTCCAAGTACTGTGGAGCCAGCCGCTACGGCAAATCTTCCTTCTTCGACAAGGTCATGCTCGATTCTGCTTCCGACTACGAGGTTGCAAACTTTCTCTACGCCACAGCTCGTGTCTCTCTGCCCGAAGGTTTGCTTCTCCAATCACAATCACGAGATTCTTGGGACCGTGAGTCTAATTGGTTTGGTTACATTGCTGTCACGTCTGATGAACGGACTAAGGCTTTAGGACGCCGTGAGATCTATATAGCCTTGAGAGGAACGAGCAGGAACTATGAGTGGGTCAATGTTTTGGGTGCTAGGCCCACTTCAGCTGACCCGTTGCTGCACGGACCAGAGCAGGATGGTTCTGCTGGTGTGGTTGAAGGTACGACTTTTGATAGTGACAGTGAAGATGAAGAAGGGTGTAAGGTGATGCTCGGTTGGCTCACTATCTATACATCTAATCACCCCCAATCGAAATTCACCAAGCTGAGTCTACGGTCACAGTTGTTAGCTAAGATTAAGGAGATTCTATTGAAGTATAAGGACGAGAAACCGAGCATTGTGTTGACTGGACACAGCCTGGGAGCTACAGAGGCTGTTCTCGCCGCCTATGATATAGCTGAGAACGGTTCCAGTGATGATGTTCCGGTCACTGCTATAGTCTTTGGTTGTCCACAGGTAGGAAACAAGGAGTTCAGAGACGAAGTAATGCGTCACAAGAACTTAAAGATCCTCCATGTAAGGAACACGATTGATCTCTTAACTCGATATCCAGGGGGACTTTTAGGGTATGTGGACATGGGAACCAACTTTGTTATCGATACAAAGAAGTCACCGTTCCTAAAAGAATCAAGGAATCCGGGGGATTGGCATAATCTTCAGGTGAAAATCTGTCAGGAAAATCTTTCAATTTTGACAATGATACAGAGTAGAAACTCATTTTTATGTATGTGCAGGCAATGCTCCATATTGTTGCGGGATGGAATGGGAAGAAGGGAGAGTTTAAACTGATGGTGAAGAGAAGTATTGCTTTAGTAAACAAGTCATGCGAGTTCTTGAAAGATGAGTGTTTGGTGCCAGGATCTTGGTGGGTAGAGAAGAACAAAGGACTGATCAAGAACGAAGATGGTGAATGGGTTCTTGCTCCAGTTGAAGAAGAACCTGTACCTGAATTCTAAACTGTATTTCTGTATTATTTGTTTTAAATTCATGTTAAATCAACAATAAGAAGTTCAACTGTGTGATGAAAAGACCCGAGTTATTTATATTGATATGAGTTTATGAGATGAGTGATTCCATCAACCGAACAAACATTCAAACGGTTTTGCTTTCTTACATCAGAAAAAGATTCTTCTTGGCAAAGTTACGGCATTAGATGAAAGCAGTGATTCTTGTTACGTATTACATCAGTAGAACTTGGCTCACTTCTTTCCACGAAGTTTAGCTCCAAGTGCTCTCTCCAGCTTAGAAAGGATTTGCTGGTTTGGGATTGCTTTGCCAGACTCATACTCTTGAATCACTTGTGGCTTCTCATTGATGATCTACACAAAAAGAAACAAACATATGTTTTTTTGTCAGTGTATCGAGTTACATACAAAGGGTAATAATAATAGGAGATATAGAGATAGCGGTTAAATACTTGAGCAAGCTGGGACTGGGTTAGCTTCTTGTCTGTTCGGGCTTGCATAATGGCTTTCTTTAGCTCAGTAGGCACACGTTCATCTAGATTCACAATTGCATAAATCAATACATGAAGCTTTAGCATCCAATACACATCAATCAATAATAAGTTCATCTCGCCAAAACCATCAAAGACTCAGGCAGAAAGATAGAAAAACTCTAATCATGTAAGAACAGTTTACCAATTTGTGGGACACTTTGATTCAAGAAATGAACACATTTACAGAGCCTGAAACTACCATATTCAAACCACTAGGGAAATCAATTCACCATTAGTAAAAGCAAATGATTAAAGAAAGATAAGACTTACGAGTAAGGTTCTCAGTGTCATCATCAAGCCTTTTGGTGTTCAAAGATGTGCCGCTTGATGCCGCCTTGTTGGTTCCAGCATTGACTAATCCCAACACACACAAAATCAATGTTAGATGGAAGCAATAACTAGAAATTGCACATAGACACAACAAGATTCAACAACCAAAATCAAACCAGTAGAAATTATCGACCTAACATGATCAACAACTAAATCAGCAATACATATACATCGGAAATTTCAATTGACAACGAATATCAACCCTAAATATATCCCTTATCAGAAATCACAATAACCCCAAAGGCATGAAGCTCAATCAAATCGCACCTCCAAGCTCCAATAGAAAAATCAAGGAAATATTATTCTAGAGAGCCCTAAATCAAACCAGATAACATCAACAGGAGCTAAGAAAGGTCTAGAAATTAGGGAAAACGAAGAGGAACGAACATTTTCTGACGGTCTCGATATCGGCGCCGGCTCGGCGAGCGGCGTTGACAGTTTTGTCGTCACGCTTGGCGGCGGCGTTAGGGGCTTTCTTACGGATCACCACCGGCTCCCAATCCTGAGTCATCGGTCCAACTCCAGCCATGGTTTCGTCTCAAAGTTTTTTTTGTTCTGCAACCGCCTTTTGACAAAATCTAGGGTTTCTTTCTCTGTAGGTGAACGAACAGACAAAAATGAAAATGAGAGAAAAAGTTGGAATAAATTAGATATAGAAAAGCCGTGCGTGAGCTTCACGCTACTTTGATTATTTTTTAAAAATTTCTTTATATTTGAAGATAATAATTGGTTTACCAAAATTACATAAACCTTTCCATGTAACTTTTTTATCTAAAGAATCTAGGAAAAAGCACTATCAAAATTTTTATTTCAATTTTTTATCACCACTGTAAAGTATATGTCATGTATTTGTATTTTCAAGTACACCTTCCAAGCTATTTACTAAAAGAGGTGCATAAGATAACTCATCATCTCTTATACTATATATATATTCTTAACCTGAATATAAAAATTTTAAATGGATGTTGAAGGTATCTCGGATCAGTCATTAGCGGATTATAGTATCTTATTTTTAGAGCAAATAACAATGTACCGTAACTAAATTTATAAAAATGATATATAATTGATTTACGGTATAAAAAAATTCACTTTTATTCATCCGTATTACTACAACAACTTATAAATAGTAAACAAAAAACGGTTTAATCCGAAAATAGTTTTGTTCATCGTATCTGCCGCAATCATTAATACTCAAATCTTTTTATATTGGAATTGATCAATAGAATGAAACTATTGATGAATACTAAAGCCATATCCACATGAATTGTGTGTTTGTATGTGTAATTATGAAAAAAAATTGACCAAGAAGTTTTTTGTTGGTATTAGAGTTGGTGTGGCGTTTATTTTGCTCTTTCGGTTTTCAAGGGGTGATTTAGTAAATGAGTAAATGGGTCCAAGTTGAGAAGAAATATCTCGTGGCGCATATGGCAACACAATTAAGAATATTGGATCCTCTTTTAATTTTTTTACTCTCTTTTACTTATTAAAAACAAAAAAATTACTTCTTCTTCTTCTTCTTCTTTCATCGTCTTCAACTTCTTCTACCGAGATTGATTCTATTTCTTCCGGATCTTACGCAACCACTCTCACCTCAAGGTTTCTTTCTCCTGTGTTCGGATTCAGTTTCGTTTGATTTTTTGCTCTGTGGCTTGCCGTTTTAACTCTCGACGCATTCGTTTTTTTTCTGGTTATTTTGAGATAATCGAATCTCCGATTTGAGCTCGAATTTTGTATTGAATTAGATTACATGTCCTTCATCTGTGAGATTCTTAAGCTCTTAGATGGTAAATTGCTGATTATATTGTTAAAATTCGATAATATCAAGTTTTAAAACCGAAATGGTGAACAATGAACATTTTGATGTTCTGAATTGTATATGTGCGATTAATTTCTCAAGTTCAACTACTAATGATGTTTTCGTGATTCAGTGATTATGTTTGGTTTTGAATCCCCTGTGCACGATGCTCATCTTAGTGCATTTGATTGAATATAATTCTCATATCAAGCTTGTGTTTTTTTTTTGTTTTTCTTTGACTTGTTTCAGGCAGAAATGTTTCTATGTTGTAGAAGAAGGAAATGGTTATAAGTTTTGAAGATTTAGTATCATCAGTTGTGTGTTAGAAAAACTTGGAACGGCTCGTTTCCTCTGTTATCTTTGACAGATTTGGAACTGGATTCAGATCATGCCTTACTTTGCTCAGAGGCTTTACAATACTTGCAAGGCGTCCTTCTCTTCAGACGCACCAATATCAGACGAGGCTCTCGAGAAGGTTCGCAATGTCTTGGGTATGATTACATGCACAAATTGTTCAATCTTTGTCCGGTTTTCAGTTTCTCGCATCTGTTATTTTGGCTAATGATTGTTATCTTTTTGAGTGCTTGTGACAATGACCTTTTTTATAAATTGTTTGGCCCACAACATGTGAATTAGTTTATCTGATCATTCTACAAATTACCTTATATGAGTGTATTAGTTAAGGGTGTTGGTGGCAGTAATCATAGATATATCACTTTATTCTTAAATGCAGTGGTCCCCTGTTGCACTTACAGCCTTATTTGTAATCTATGTTTCAGAGAAAATCAAGCCATCTGATGTTGGAATCGAGCAGGAAGCTCAATTGGCACGGACCAGGTCTGGTCCTCTCAATGAACGCAATGGAAGTCATCAGTCTCCCCCAGCAATAAAGTATCTTCATTTGCATGAGTGTGACAGTTTCTCTGTAAGCTTACTGATTTGAAAACTATGGCTGAATAGTCTTAAAAGTTAGTTATGATTACTGATAGCTACTACAAGAGAGTCAAATGTGGGTGGGGTTGAAATGGTGCATCTTATGTGATCTTGCTTAAGATGACTTAGATAGAACATAGCATAAGAGTCCCATTCTAATTTTGGTTTAAATAAGAGTGAACCTGCTTGGAATAATATGCAAAAGCCGAACTTTCAGTAGAGATAAAAGGTTCAATGCTCGATAGCCTGAGACGATTTAGTTGATATTTAATATTCTTTTTTTCCCGCATATTCGAAATTAGGGGAATAGGGGGGCATCCAAACATGGTCTTTGAGAGAATCTCAGGAACCCATCATTCAAGCCATGAGCCTGGAGTCTGCAAAAAGCCTATGACAAATGATCTAGAAAGTATGAGTAAACACAGTTCGAGTCAATTCTGAGTCTGTCTCTAGTTGGGTGTTTTATCTTCCTGATACTGCCACCAATGTTTATCTCTCACTTGGTTCATTTTGCCTCTGTTGTCAAAACAGATAGGAATTTTCTGTATGCCACCTTCCTCTATGATACCTCTTCATAACCATCCGGGCATGACCGTGCTAAGCAAGCTCGTTTATGGTTCAATGCACGTGAAGTCATATGATTGGCTAGAGCCTGAACTGACCGAACCAGATGATCCATCACAAGGTAACCATCGTCTTTCTCTTACTCTCTCAGTTTTTTAACTAATGATCACTCTTCTGTTCTAGTTGTGAACTCTTTGATTCATAAGCAGCAAGACCCGCTAAACTGGTGAAGGATACTGAGATGACGGCTCCAAGCCCAGCAACAACATTATATCCGAAAAGTGGTGGCAACATTCATTGTTTCAAAGCCATCACCCATTGTGCTATTCTTGACATCTTAGCTCCACCTTACTCTTCAGAGCATGATCGGCATTGCACTTACTTCCGGAAATCCAGAAGAGAAGACTTACCAGGTAATACAACTAAGCTCCCGAAACACACGATTCTCGGTTAGTATATGCTTATAACAAGGGGTGTTCAATCCAAATAAACTCCCGGAAACCCGATCCGAAACCTAGTTAGAATCTTTGATGAGTTTTAGTTGCATTGTGAATCAGGTGAAGTAGAAGTGAATGGGGAAGTGGTCACAGACGTGACTTGGCTTGAGGAATTTCAACCGCCTGATGACTTTGTGATACGACGAGTTCCGTACAGAGGTCCTGTTATTAGAACTTGATGATATCTATCTTTACTTGTCACATAATTTGGGCGGCTTCGGATTTTTATTTATTATTTATATTCCTTTCGGAAATAATTTGGGGATCTTTTATGTTGCAAACGGGATTGTACATACTAATTTGTGATACACCGTGTGTCTCCGTTTCATTATATCGCAAAAGATTTCTAATGTGGTTTTGTCTTCGGTCGGTACTAGACTTTTCTAATGGCATTTTTTATCTTTACAAAATCCTTCTGTTTCGTTTTGCATAGTTGTGTATGTTCCTTCAAATATGATAAAACCTTCCATAAAGGTCAAATTCTGCTTAAGACTAAAATATATCTCCCTCTACCATTTCAATAAAATTTAACTCCTCTCGTTATTTTTTTGTCGTTAGATATTTAGCTCTCCACTTTTTCCCATACGGTTCTCATGAAGAAATCAGAATTATCGATTATTTATGATGATGATGAGCATGATGTTGAACAACCAAACTAATTCAGTAATTCGTAGTAGTTAAGTAATTGAACTTGAAGCATGGGTTTAGGGACTAAGATCCAAAAATTTCCATTGCGATTTCAATACTATGGACGTTTAAATGGTACGAATATCCGAATTTTTACATGTCTTGAAAATAGTCTAGATTTCGGTCCAGATTCTTTGGTTATAAAAAACACAAATGTTTAACAACCAAACATGGATATGGTCCCTAAACTAGACCTAGACCCAAAGACCAAGATTATAATAGAATAAATAAAGCATTTCGGGGTAATCATGGTTGAAATGGACGAGTCTTTGAGACATAAATTGTGAATTGTTAACATGCTCATTGAGGTGTGGATACCCTTTGATCCCAACGACCCAACCACCTTTCTAGCTAGCCACAACAAAAGTAAGCATGGAACCAACTTAGAAGAGAAACCAATGTTACATTGTTAATTCGTTACTCTATATTAATGCATTTTAAATATTTCTTATGAGTGCTATACTGCTATCAATAAAACTCCATCTCCAAATTAATTTATAAATTTGAGAAAAGAAAATTGAAGCTAATATAATCATGGTCCTGGATAAAGATACGTAGGCATGTGATGAGGAAGAATTCGAAGACGGTGCCTTATTTTGCGGCGATTCTTTAGGGCAACATGCAGAATTTTTTTAGCTTCTTGCATGCATAATAAATAAATATATCAACTGGATCAACGTCCTTTTTTACATTTAAAAATGGTTTTGTACATATAAAACGTCCTCTAGGGAAACAGTTGTTATATTTTTTGTCAGGAAAAAAAAGGTTTGTACATATAAAACGTCATTGAATGCATGAAAAAAAAATCCTCTGAAATGGAAAAAAGGAATTTTCTTGGAAAGAAGTAGAAGAACTCGACAAAAGATTCTCTTAACCAAAGAAATTCATGTCGATTAAAGATAATCAAGAACTATTAAAACAATTTGAAATTATATATTCCATAAAAGAGAGCATGGGAAATGGAGGAATTGTGAATGAAGTGTCGGTACGTAAATAAGTTAGGACAAAACAAAGTTTCCTCATCTTTCTTAGTGCCCACATGAGTCTCTACGATTCCTTCTCTCCCATGAATGCTCGCTTCACTCTTAATTAATTACTTCGAATATTTGTCCTCTCTTCTCTCTCCTATCCCCTCCTCTCTTGCTTTCTCTCTCTCTCTGTCTATAGCCCTATATTTGAAGATCCATGTAAAAAGTCTTCATATAAATTCTATAAAATTCAAGTTGTGTGTGTATATATACATATGATATGACTACGATCGTTGAAATTTGATCCCATTGCGTTTTTCATATATGTTCCAAAATGCTTGTATAGATATGTGTGCATAGACATAGAGTGTCGGAAAATTGCATCGGGACGGTTTATAATTAATTTGGTGTAGGGTTTGAGGTCCTTATTAATTTCACATGAAACTTGGTTAAACTTTGTAAAAAGTGTTTGTACTTATTTATCTTGCTTTGAAATTTATTATTTATGATTAACGATAGCTTATTATGTCTACAAATTCTAATTCAATTCAAAAAATGACAATAAAGACATAGATTGCACTCTAGAAAGAATGTTACGTTGCTTTTGAATAATCAAAAAATGGCAATCGAAGACAATATATATACGCTTAACTATTAATTAGTTAACCTCTCTCGAATTATATACGGATTCTTTGGTAAGCCCTACAAAATCATATAGTTACCCAATTTCGAAGAGAAATGAAATAGTATAAGGAGGTGTGTTACCCAATGCCCATTGAAAAGGGTCACCAATAATAAAACCAAAAAGATAAAGACAACTTCTGTTTTTGTACATACGTGAACTCAAGAATCTTTGGGAATCACATCCTTAACCATTTGACAAAACTCCCTTCTCTCTTAAATTTACAATTAAGTTGTGTTTGCAAGCGTTGGGATTGAAGACCGTCATCTATTTAACCTAAGTATATGAGAAAAATGAATATAGATCAATAATAGTCACGATATGAAAATTGCGTATAAACGTTTCATTAATTCCTCCACATTGTAATCGATTGAGGTAGACAATAATTTGTCCTTCTTGTCTATCAGGGTTCGAATAATCAATCGGATTAGATCGATAGCTCTCATATTCTATTCGATAATGCTAATCTGATCTTTTATTTTAAGTTGTTTTGGAGAAACTAAAAAAGTGGTCTAATATGACAAAAGGGTATAGCGTAGTCTCCGGCAAAGGTCAACTTAATTGATAGTTAATTAAAGAAAAAATGTTACAGAAACAAGGGTGGTTTGGTCGGATTGAAATGTTTAATACATCATTCACAAAACTACAATTCTAATGACACAAAATATTCGACTGCCAATTGTATATACACATAGACAAACCAAGATTCGTAATATCAAATATGTGATTATTTAACCAATTTAAATAGCTTAGGCATTATCACATTATATATGAAAGGCATGTTAGGTAACAGCAGAGTTTTTTTTTTTTTTAATTAATGATATAGTTTTTGGAATCTGAATTCATATTTAACACTCACCATGTATTCAAATCTTGTTAAAATAGAGAAATTATTTTTAAGAAGTAAATGCGATAAGTTTATATGTCTTTGTCATTAAAAGAACAAACGGATATTTTTCTGGTATGTTAACAAAAATGAAGCAAAACCTAATAACTAATGTGATTTCACCAAACGGAAGATTCCAACACACTTTTCCATAAAAAACACATACACTTACACGTAAACATGCATGACATAGATAAGAATATATATGTCTACATATATTATAGTTTATGACAAATAAGAAGACTATACAATAATGCTTAAGTGTATGTTTATAAGATCATAGCTAGTATTATTGAACCCAACGCCGAAATTATCACAGAGATAGAGATGACTATACATATATAACTAGAGATTTAACCTTTTTTTGTTCGTTTGAGTAATTGATCTTGAGAGCTATCTAAAGGCACTCTCGCCGGAGAGACATGGCCGGGACATCTTCGCCGGGAAAATGCTCCACGTGGCTTGACCTGAACAGAGAAGAGACGGTGGAGAAGAACAATGAAGAAGAGTCATCAGTTGAAGACGAAGAGCAAGTCACGAGTAGTAACAACGTTAGACAGTATGTTCGGTCCAACATGCCTCGGCTTCGTTGGACGCCTGATCTTCATCTCTCCTTCGTTCGTGCTGTCCAACGACTAGGCGGTCCAGACAGTACGATTCTTTCTCTCTCTCCACCTCTCTTTTTTGCTCTTTCTCTCTCGGCTTTGTAATGTAATTGTTGTGTGATTTTAAAGGAGCGACGCCGAAATTGGTTCTTGAGATGATGAATCTGAAAGGATTGAGTATTGCACATGTCAAGAGTCATTTACAGGTTCACACCATAATCTCATCGTCTGTTTCTCTAAGATTATCTCAGTTTTGTTCTTCTTTTTCAATGTTTTCTTGTTTCTTATTTCAAGATGTATCGAAGTAAGAAGCTCGAGCCGTCATCTCGCCATGGTATGTTAAGTTTTGATCTGCAGACATTTATCATTCCTTCACTACGTTTGATTTCCATTGATGGAAATGACTTTTAAACAGGATTTGGAGCTTTCATGAGTGGACAAAGAAGCTATTTGATGGACATGATCGACTCTCGATGTATCCCTTACGGCGATTTAAGACATGCCTATAACTCTAACACCGTTCCTTCGAGGTCATTCATAGAGACAAGTTCCAGTAACTAAAATGTTTCAGATTTGTAGATCCGACCAAGGAAGTTAAAAATGCATTCTTTTCTGTAGGGTACTCAATCAAGACGCGGTCATTACAAATCTTGGAGGTAACTTTCTTATGCGACCTTCAAGCTGGTTTAGCGGGTTATGCAGAAATGATCGAGATAACACAGAGAACAAGACTCTGCCTCTGCTCGAGGTAACTTCTGCCTTCTTTTCGGTTTAAGAGTTATAGAGGAACAGTTTTGGTAAAAACAATGAAAGATATTGTAATCTTGATGAAATCTTATGCAGATTAGGAAGACGATCAATGAGAAAAGAGTCCGAGATGAAGAAGTATCATCAGTCAAACGATTGAAATCAATGTCCGGAGGTGGGATACAGTTACCTGAGTTTGGAAATTGCAGGCAAAAACCAACAGATGATATCAACACGATGCTCTCACTCTCTCTGTTCTCGACATCATCAGGAGACCATAACATAGCATCATCCGACATAGTAGAGAGATGAAGTTTAACTTTAAAGAGATTCAAGAGTAGAGACTTTTGTTTTCCTTGGCCGTTTCTTGGGATGAGTACTTAGCCAGGATCTGGGTCAGGCTTGAGTCAGATCCTGTAAGTACTTTTCTTCGAGGTTGTGTTCTAAGAAAAAAATCAGAATCATTCGATACAACACCAATTCTAGGATGCAACAAAACACATGTAATAAGATGTTTCCTCCTCAAACCCACCAAAACAATACATGGTAAGTAACTAGTTTGATGAAATAGTAAACGATAATAAAAGTCCTCAATGTATTAGTATAAGAATCATTATGATGAATTGATGATACCTTGATAAGACAAAGTCATAATCAGTATCCAAAAAATCACTCAACCAGAAAGAATAGAATACTTAGTTATACCGACATTAATCGAAAATCTTGTTTCCTAGGTTCACCTCCTCTTAGTCTTGGCTTTCAATCCACCACCAGACTCATTAATGTCATTCTTTAGCTTTTTCGACTTTAGCCCATTCTTACTCTTCGCTTTCTGCTTCACAATGTCTGGATTCTCACTCACTGCAGACTTACTACTACTCATCTTCTTCCTCTTCTTCTTATCCCCAGAACCATTGAGATCACCTGCAACCTCATCTTCTTCAACATTTTTTTCGATTTCATCGTCACCAAGAGTCTTAGATACATTACTATCCATATATCTAACCTCATGAATCCTTCCTTTCTTCTTCTTCGTCTTCACACTCTTACTACTATCATCAACATCATCACTTATAACTAATTCTTCACTATTCCTAACTTCTTCAACACCAGAAGGATCGATCTTGAGCTTCAAATAAGGCACTGACTGATATAGAGTCAAAGTTAAACTCTCAGATAACTTCAAATGCAAAGATCTTATGTATTTCCACTTACTAGGCAAAACATCAACAACTCCATTCAAAGTCGCCATCACATTCTCAGCGATTTCATCGCTTTCCATCGACAATTTCGCAACTTTGATCACACTACAAGTCCCAGTCCTCATGAAGAACATAGCAGCACCACAAGCTTTCTCAATCTGCTCTTTCCAATTCTTATGCTTCAAATCAATCGCCACAGGAATCTTCTTGCTAAGAAAAAACTTCTTCCCAATCAATCTCGGCAACAGAGGAATCACTCTCCGATCTGAGAAAAACATATCGTATGAATCACAAAGCTTCCGTTTCGATTCGAATGATCCATAATCCGATTTCAGCTCCGAAACCTTAAGAACTTTAGTGATTGGTATGTTCTCTGATTTGATCTTCTTCTTCGCATCTTCCTTGGTGAGACCACTTTCCGATCTGTCGTCGATGATGAGACAGAGCTCCGGCGAGTCTTCGGTAGTGTTAATAAGCGGATGCGGGAGAGGAATACGATAAGCGTTCGTAAAATTCCTTTGTGGAATCTTCTTTAGAGCTACGACTAGGTAAAAGAATTCATCTTCCTCTAGAAGCTGTGGCTTCTCCGTCTTTGATTTTTTGTTTCCCTCTTTGACCAGAGCCTTAACTGCATCGTCCACAGTCTTGGGACTTACTCTTGACATTAGTGACGGAGTAGCTAACTGCTCCGGTAGTTGTGGTGGCGGCTGCGGCTGAGCTGCGGTGGTCGGAGGAAACTAAAAGTTATTTAGGGTTCTGTGAAGATTCAGGGTTTTAGGGAGGACGAAGACTTTAAATCGAGTTTGTTTTGGGTTTCTAAAGGCCCATAATATTAGTTAATGGGCTTACTTATGTTGTTTTATAAATTGTCCACATATTTTGCATGGAAGATTTTCTGAAGATGATAAATTGATAAGATTTAAGATATTTAGGAAATTATGACAAAAGAGGGTAGTTTATCAATTCAAGAAATCTTTTCTATTTCATGTAAATGAAAATTTATTAAATATAAATTTAAAACATGAAATTAAATTATATAAAATATGAGTATGTGGTAATATTTGGCTGTCATTTATCATACTTGTCTAAAACCATAATCACCATACTTACCTAATAAATTTGATGCTAATTATTTACTATATGTAATTTTATATGCAAATTATTAAATATACACCTGGACAATATAAAATCACTAATAATTTTTTTTTCTTTATTTTCAACTTTTTATTCCTTTCGCAAAATGTTTTATTCCTCTTTTAGCTATTTAAACTATAAAAACCAATATTTATTTATTAAGAAATAATAATTACATTAATTGAAAATATAAATTTTTAGATAATAAAAGAAAAGTCTCATACGTTTCTTTTATGAAAAGTGCTATATAAATGAAGGGAATTTTTTTGATAATCCTGTGTGATATCTTATTGAGTTCACTGAGAGAGTATATGATAGAAATCTAAAATATAAGTGCAGTGTAAGGTTCTTGACAGACAAAGAAATAGCGGCGCTACCAAAACTATGATGATCTGTTGTTGTTGTTAACGTGTAAGTATCATAATCAACATCAATATTGAAGTAAGATGAATTCTCTCGAATCATTCTTATTGCAATCTTTTTCGAAGATTGAATTTCTATACAACATCCTCAGGCTTGAGTTTTCTTCTCAACTACTCTTTTCAAAAAAAAGTTCATCCTCATTTTTGTCAAACTCTTCTTAGATTCTTGTTCATTTACATCATCCTCTTTTTTAAAAAAAATCTATCTCATATATATGAACAATCTGATAATATATTGTCATTCATATCTATCTCAAAGATGTTAAGATGAAATGGATGACAAAAACAATCCATGTAGGTGTTTATGTAGCTGACAAAAGTGGTCTAATAAAAAAAACATCATGTGGATAAGTGCTTCTCGGCACGTGACTCATAATCTCGCACGTGACTTGCTTCTCCACTTCTCTTTGGCTTCACTTTCCGACTGTGATTTTGTTTCTTCCGCCATCAAAATCAAAACCTCCAAAAAAATCCAATTTTTTCTCATGAATCTCTGTTGCAAATCTCTATGCATATACGTACACATACTCTCTGTGTGTGTACGTATAGTTCTTTGTTGCTTGATCATGGTAATCTTCAATTCTCTCTTCTGTCTTTATCTTGTTTCGCAGTGCGATTCAAGCAGATTGATTGTTGGAATTTGGAATTGGGAGGTCGTTGAGCTGCTCTCGGTGAGATTTTTCATAAACCCTTATTCGTCTTTTGCTCTTTAGCCTTATCTTCTGGAATTTACTTTGAATCCATCTTTGTGGTCGAAGTTGGTGGGATTTTTCTTTGAAATGGATAGATTATGCAGGAATTTGGAATTTTGCCACCCAGGTCTTGGAAATGGGAGCTAACTGTTGCAAATGTTGCCAAGGATCAGTTGAATCGGTTCACAATTCCACCGCCTTGACGTAGGTTTTGATGCTGTATTATTAAAGCTCAACACTTTGAACAAGTTTTGTAGGCAGTCTTTGAGAATTACCTACTAATTAAAAGCTTTGATAAGGAATATATGGAATGCAACTTAGTATGTTACTGAAACATGCATTTTTTATGCAACAAGATATCAAAGAGGAAGTATTGACGTTTTTATTTACTTAACCATTCTGTTTTTGCCTATGCAGGTTAGCTGACCTAGAGGTCCAAGCTACTGCTGACCTAGAGGTCCAAGCTACTGGTAAGCGAAGTTTGATTCTAAATGTTCTGGTATCTATGTTTTTTGGTCTTTTCTTGAGTGAACCCTATGGGCTAAGGAGACGCTCATGTGATTTTAGACCTTAGGGAGGTGACTGTGGAAGAGACCGGAGATGATGCTGGACCATCAGAACCAAATCCACCAAGTCCTACCTCGAGGCCTTCACAAGTTGAGGAGATATCCAAGTCTGTTGTATGTGTGGGAGAAACCTCTAATACTAACGAATCACCCAAAAATCTTGTTCAAGATCGGCTGTCAAGTTATGAAGCATCGAATATTCTTTGGAGTACTGGGTTCTTTTCTGACCCAATCCCTAGTGGTTTTTACTCTGTGATCCCGGTAAGCTATCTTTAGGTTGATATTATCTTTGTCCAATAATACTTCAGTTAGCTTTATTAATACTTGGTTACGTGCTGCTGTTTGTCAACTATCATTTTCTTATCTTATTATGTTGTTGAGTTTTTCAACAGGTTGAGAGATTGCAGCTTTTTAAAAGCATTCCTACAATGGAAGTAATTAATGCGCTGGGGAAAGAACGTTTTAAGGCTGATGTAATTTGTGTAGATCTTAAGAACGATATACAGCTTGTTATGATAATGGAGTTTTTCATCAAATCTGTCAAAGGAAAGGACTCAAAGGAAGTTATCAAGAAAACTGCTGTAATGGTAAGAATGGGCTAGCAGTATCTATCATCTCTTTTGCTAGTGAACTAACTTTGGCTACAATGCATATCATTTTGTTACTTTTTCTTATCGCTGCATGCAATAAATATTTGGTTCTAAATAAGAAAACAAATAGCTTTAATCTCATTTAGTAGATTCTTTAAGGCACATCACATTATTTAATAAACCTCATTATACTCTTTCAGATATCGGGAAATCTTAATGGGAATTTTCCTTCTTATGGCAGGTGGCAGATGTATATAGAATAAAAACTCCTCTGCAGAGTCCGGCAAGAACAGTGCGATCATTTCAAATTCATGGATTTCCACTGCTAGGAAAAATCAAACATGGTTCTTGTCGTGTTAGAGCAATCCTCTTTAAAGTTCTAGCTGATGCTGTTGGTCTTGAAAGTAAGCTTGTAGTGGTATGTACTGTATAAAACTGTGATCAGTGGCTGTGTATAACTCCAATTTCCACATGTCATTGGTTGGTTCTGATAACATGGCATTTCGTTAAATTTCTTGATCAGGGTTTCCCTAGTGATCTGAGATCTTCTGCTAGTGTCGACTCATGTAATCATATGTCTGTTGTGGTTGAGCACAATAATGTGGATATGCTGGTCGACCTTAAGCGATGTCCTGGTCAGCTTACACCCTTCTCACCCAAGGCAGTTTATATGGCTCATATCTCAACGGCATGGCAGACTGATTTTGTAGACAATGACTCTTGTGTTTCACCATTGGAGCCAAACAGTCCCGTGGAACGGTCTTGTCCACCATCTGTATTACAATCCGGTTTAAGGTGATAAGCATACTTGTTTTGTTTTCTTGATTATGTTTGTATATTTGCTACCTCTGGTGTATTTATATATATATATAAATCTCATGTTCCTATATAGGCCAAGCAAAAGCGTTATGCACGTATGAAAGTAACTTTTGGTGTTTTTGTTGTTTTCTCAGTCGTTCACTAAGCGCGCCAAACATAGCTACTGAATTTTTTTGGAGAAAGGTCATCAAGGAACAGCCACCTGCTGATTTCAGGTTATACTGTTTGTCAATATATATTTCCTTTCAACAGTGGTGTGGTTTTGATAAACTTCTTCAATGCTAAGTGTTTGTATATAGATTCCATGCTACTTCTCTCTTAAAACTTTGTTATCATATGTTTTGCTTTAAGTGAACTTGACAATCTGTTTCAGGGCAGTAGAGTTAATGATGCAGAGAGACTTCTTGAAAGAGCGAGGTGATGATGATTCATCTCCTTGCTCTCCAGATGATGTATGTAACAGTTTTCCTGAATTCTGATATTGATATATAAACTTCTTGATATATGCGTCATTGAGATGACAGTTAATGATATTAGAAAGAGGAATAGGGAAAGTGCTGGTGTTGTGATTCTTCGTTTGAGAAAATTATGGGATATGGTTCTATGTTGTAAGAAGAAAATCTTTGTGAGAAGACTATGGAAATCTCAGAAACGTTTACTAAATTTCCTTATAAGGGCTTTTGTCTGCTTCTAGGTCTCTAGTTTCCAGCTTGATTCCCATGACCAAGTGTCTGGTGAAAGGTCAACACTAAATCGGCAGAAGGCAATATCATTTCCATCATCTCCCCGAAGCTATCAAATCCAATCATTTGAAAGGAGTGAACCTTCACGTAAAAAAATAAGCCAAATTTGGAACGAAGTGCTGGAATCTCCAATGTTCCAGAATAAGCCTTTGTTACCATATGAACAATGGAACATAAATTTCTCCGAGTTGACAGTTGGGGCTTTTGTTGGGAGTGGTAAGAATGGTTTTTGGAGTGTTTTTGAATTCCATCTATCTGTTGTATTAGCCATAGATCTTCAGCAACAAAACTTGGATATGGTCTGTGAGCATAAGTATACTTTTTTCTTTGAAACCCATTTAACTCTTTTTTGCTGTATATGTCATTCAGGATCTTCTGGAGTAGTATGTCGTGGCATCTGGAATAAAACAGAAGTTGCGATCAAGATGCTTTTTGGACAACAGCTTACAGCTGAGAACATGAAAGATTTCTGCAATGAGATATCTATTCTTAGGTATGTGTACTTTAATTTTTTCTGTGCCTCTTCAATTTATCTTCTCACCTTTCTTCCTGTCTTATCTTCGTGCAGCCGTCTTCGACATCCCAATGGTAAAATCATCTATTTCTTTTTTTTGCTTTGATTACTTGTCCAACAATCCTCAGGCGGTCAATTTGTAAGATTTTAATATCATTATTCGAGTAACGAGGAATCTCATGACATCTTGTAGTTATTCTGTTCCTTGGAGCATGCACAAAGCCTCCTCAGTTATCAATGATCACAGAGTATATGAATAGGGGGTCCTTGTATGATATCCTCCGTACCAGAAAAAAGGGGCTAAGCTGGCAAAGGAAACTAAAGATTCTGAGTGACATTTGCAGGTGTTTCATTTCTACACTTAATTCTTCCCGTTTAGATTTTCGCCATATTAGCCCCTTATAGTTATTATCAGAGCTCTCTAGAGACACTCCATAGATTTGATCACCAAGTTCTCATAGGGCTCAAGATTCACACGGTCTCTTTTTGACATAACAAAACGTAGAAACAGTGCTAGTTCTCATAATCTTTTGTATTTTTTTGTGTTTCAAAGAGGTTTGATGGGCATTCACCAGATGGGCATAGTTCACCGTGATCTAAAGAGTGCAAACTGCCTGTTAAACAAGGGGATAGTCAAGATCTGCGATTTTGGGCTCTCGAGAATGATGAATGGCACGACAGTGGAAGATACTGAAGCTGCAGGAACTCCCGAGTGGATGGCTCCTGAACTTATCCGCAATGAACCAGTCACAGAAAAATGTGACATCTTTAGCTTTGGTGTTATAATGTGGGAGCTTTGCACTCTATCCAAGCCCTGGAAAGGAGTCCCAAAAGAAAAAGTATGTTCGTTGAACAAGATCAACACTTGGTAACTAAACAAAAACATCGAATCTAAACCCGGTTCTTGCAATTTTTGCTTTCAGGTCATTCATATCGTTGCAAATGAAGGAGCCCGGCTCACATTACCTGAAGGACCACTACGCCAGCTTATTGCAGGTTTGTGACTCTTCAAAAACTCACTGTTGTTTCTCTTGGAACCCTTTTAAGTTTTTTAGTAAACAGATGCTTATGGAAAGTTTGTCTTGTTACAGATTGTTGGTTGGAACCAGAGCAAAGACCGAGCTGTAAAGAGATAATGCACCGTCTAAAGACCTGCAAGTTTCCGATTTGCTGATTCTGTGAGTTGTTTGTTCTTTCTGTGTGTAGAAAATGTTGAGGCATTAGTTGTTAGAAACTCATTGAGTTTGTTCTCCAGATCTCTCCAGCTTCTTCATTGAGTCTATCATTAATAACAATGGATTTTTGTTTTATGATATCATTAATCATTGCAAATTATAGTCTTTGCTCTTTCCTTTTACAAACATATATAACACTGTCTCTGACCATACAAATAAAATGGACCAGTTTCTGAAGTCAATACAAATATAATAGTGTAGGTAACTCACTCTTAAGTTTCAGTCAATGATGTTGCGGCTGTTCAATTGGTCCTCGAATCGGCTACAGGAACCAACTCTCATCTCTGTGCTCATATCGTTCTCCGGCGCCGGATAATAATCTGCTCTTAGTTGTACATCCCTTAAGTTGGGGATTCTCAACAAAAAGTTCATGAAATGCTCATGAGCTGTTCCATGGATGAAGAGCTTCCTCAGAGTCAGGCACTCTTGTAACAGACCTGCTCCAGGAAGCGAGAGACTCCTCTGGTTAACATCTCTATCCTGTGGTGGCCAATAATCAAGCTCACTCAAGCTCAAGCTTCCAATTCCGGTCAAGAAGAATCTTTCCCATAAACTCAAATCCATCTGCATTGGAGGTGCGGTCAGTGCGAAGCCGATTGTGTCCCCGCAATCTAACTGCATCTTTGAGAGCTTTGGGTAGAGAGCGAGACAGCTTAACCCGAACTCTGGCTCGGCTGGCCTGCGTTTACCTCTGCAATCTCCTTCTATCTTGATCCTAATCTCTTCCAAATTTGGACAGTCATCTAGTCCTGTCATAGGTAATGGCGTCAGAAATTCTCCAACACTGATCCATAAAGACAGATACTCCAGTTTCTCCCATACTCTGTCTTCAGAACAGAATCCATTCCCATCACTAGTTGAGCAGTGTTCTTCCTCCAATGAATACTTGCACCTCTTCTGGCTCCTCTCGTAATCATCATCATCATCCTCGTGGTTAGCCTCACTAGTTTCCACTCTTTCTTCTACCTCCTCCTCTGAACCAGACCACACACAGTCTATATGCAGTTTCTTGATCCGATCACAAATCGGCTCAACCGCCTTTAAAGAAGCAGTTGCATCAAGATTCTTGCAGCAAGAGATTCTCACATCAGTCAAAGTCTTTCTCCGAAGACTAACCATTGTTCTTAGTCCATCCACTGTTACATTCTCACACCCTTGAATTTCAAACTTAGTCAGCCTACAACATCCTCTCCCTATAGCCACCAAACCCATATCAGTCAAATCGCCAGAATTCTTAATCGACAACGACTGCAATCCTCCACACAAAGCCACGCCGTCGAACCTCCTCCATTCTGTAGCAGAGCAAACACCTTGGAACTGTCCTAGCTTCAATGCTCTTAGCTTCTTGCATTTAGAATTCAATGCCTCTAAAGCTACACCACTATGCTTCACATCCTTCCCTACGTCAAGAACCAGCTCCTCTAGATTCGGTAAACCTGAGAAAACCTCAATTAGCGTCCCCGCCGTGACAGCTGAATCTCCAGCTTCCGTACCTGGAATAGCTCTAGGATTCGCCAACGAAGCTGTGTCTACCATATGGAGAAGCGTTAACTTAGGGCAATTGGTAGCTACGGCGGAGAGAGTCTCATCTCCGACGAATTCGAAGTATCTCGGATCAAACGTACAAGCTACACGAAAATCCTTCAAATTAGGGCAAGATTTAGTGATACTGACGATTTCGCTTGATTTGTATCCCTCAGTGAACGACGCCGTCAAGAGATCCAACCGTGTAAGCCTCGCCGCCACGTCAGCATACCGGAGAAGAACCGGAGGTAAATCTTCAGTCCAGTGATAGAAGGCGGAGAGATCTAAAGACTCAAGGAAACCACCACAGTGTTCAAAAATAGGAACAAAATCGCCACCTATAGGGATCTGAGAAGCTCGTTGATGCCATCGGAGGAGCTTGATGTGACGAATTCTCGGCCATTGAGGAAGTAAAAGCTCGAGAGAGCTCGGAGATCGAGAGTAGACGTTGAGAGAGACGACGGAAGGGAAACAGATTTTGAGACGGAGAGCGAGAAGGTTCTGATGATCGATAGGGAGAGAAGCGAGAAGAGTGTGACCCCATGGAGAGAGGAAAGAGAGATCGAGATGTGAAATTGATCGGAAACAGCCGGGGACGAGAGAGAGATCACGAGCGTTGCCACGGAGAGTGAGATGAGAGCGAGTGGATCTTTCGAGAGCGAGGAATTTGTGGGAGACGAGGGAGAGAGAGTTGCGAGCTCGAGAATCGGAGACGAGTGAGAAAATGGTGGATAAGATGACGTCAGGGAGGTCGGAGAGAGTAGTGGTGGAAGCCATGGGAAGCGGCAAATCTACAAGAGAGAGAGAGAGAGAGAGAGGAGAAGAAAGAAGAATGAAGAAGAAGAGATTTGTGTTGGGCAGAGACACAGCCACGTGACACTGACATTCTTCTCTCTTCTTTTATTTTTGTTTCTTTTTTTTCTTTTTCTTTTTTTGGATAAATTATTTCTTTCTTTTTAGGTAATTTGATTGAAAATTCATGTGTATTTGAATCTAATTAAAATAAAACATTACTATTTTAAATATGTTGTTATTGGCGAAAAAATATATATATATATATATTGTTTTTTTTTTTTTTTTTTTTTTTTTTTTTTTTTTGGTAAAAATATATATATATATATTGTTATTTTCATGTATGGAATTAAGAACGTCCCTTAAACTATAGTAATAATTATACTTTTTTTTACAACGGCCTACTTTATCTTTACCAAAATACTCAACTCATAACCAATAGATAATGGATTGTGTTATGTTTGGCCAAAAGATTGCGAGTATTGTATTATGCGTACTTATCTGATGATGTACTATTTTGGAGAAACCAAAATATATCATAGTTGCATGACTATGTCATTTCGTTCGTGTGTTCTCATCATCATCTATATGTACTTCGGTATGATAGAGAGATACAGTTCATTATCCCACTCGAAAGATTTCGAAATCTTGATTTTCTGTGCATGCACTGTGTCAGAGTTACGTAATAAGCTCATTTGAAATGTTTTACAAGAACCATATCTTTAAAAAATTTGGGTGAAATTATAGATTTGAATCACTATTGTCCCAAGTTGACCAATACTAATGTTACTAGGTGTTATCGAGCTCATTTGCTATGCACAATAACTTTTGTTTGTGAAGATCATTCGTGTACTGTACTGTATTATGGAATTTGCGCCGTAACTTGACAATTGTTCTAAAGCATTGTGATATATATATAATCAAATTACAAGAGTCAAAATCAACCAATCTCTCTCTCTCCCCCCTTATTATGTTCCCACTTCCCACTTGAATTGCATATTTTTCCTGTAAAGAACAATCCACCTTTGTCCCGTGCATGCATCTGAACGTTTATTTATTTCCCTCAAGAATAATACCAACCTCCTTTGTCTCTACACCTCTTATTTTGTTTGCTGATAGACATGAGCTTTAAGAGGAAAAAGGATACCTAAAACTAAACACAATTATTTGAAAGATTTAGAATTTAATAACTTGAAAATGTCAAGAAAAGTCCCAATCTTAACCGCATGCATAGATATCTTTGAAAATATACATTATTTCACAAGGCTAGAGCCTAGAAGTACGTACAAGTAATAAGAGACTAATGTGGAATAAATCAGCAACGATAACAAGAAATATTAGTCAAACTATAATGTCATTACATGTAAAAAAAATCGGGTACATAATTGGAATCCGTAAGAATGCAACAACAAAAAAATAAGCTGAACTCATTTCCATTTTAAGAGAAATATAGATCCAAAACAGTGAATTGATCTTTAACAAAAACAAAAAAAAAAGAAACAGTGAATTGATTCAGTGAACAGACTTTTGTCTTTTAATTGGATACGATGATCCCGCTCAGTTCCAACTATTTTCTCAGTCCATGTTAACAAATAAAAACATAGATTTTGATTATTGCCAACGCAAATACACTTTATATTTAAAAATAGTGTTAGCTTTAAAAAGTTTAATGGATAACTCAATGAGCATAATCACAAAAGCAATAGGAAGTCGATTGCAAGTTTGCAACTAAATTTAAAATTTTCTTCTTTGTTTTTCCTTACAAAGTGAGAAATTTAAGATTTGTAGGGCACGCATTATCTCTTGCCTACTCATCTTGCCGGTCACAGAAACACATACACACATACATATACATGTGATTACACATGCGTCAACATATAAACGCGACTATGTATATTAAATATATACATATCCACTGACCTATTGTAGAGACCATGTTTTTGTGTCCATGCTTATAAATTGGCTAATTTGTGTATATATTTGGTTAATGTAATACAATTTTATCTTAAAAAAGTGAAAATTCAAACGATTTAGGGTCATCATGTTCAATTTTTAAAGAAACATTACACTTGATGACTTGGTGCATTAAAATATTTTCTGTTTACAGATTAATTCTAGTTTATAAAAATGTTAAAAAATATCTATAAAAAAAGAATTTAAATTATTATAAAAAGGAATAAATTGTACAATATGTACTTGCTAAAAGACGGGTCATGGTCCTGGATCAGAGGCAGTTGATGTGAGTAGGGTTTTGTGACGGAAGATGTCTTGAGTGACACTAGCTTTCACCATGCATGTAAGTCCGAGAAACCATAAACTATAAGCGCTTATAGATAAGTTAATTTTTTCTTGACACAAAAGGTAATTTACTTTATAAGAAATTTCATGCTTGGTTAAAGAAATCCGTAGGATTATCATTATAATAATTAGCAATTATTTTTATAGCATACTTAAATTACCTTTCAGTTAGCACGCATGAAATCATGAAGTGGAAAACGTGGAACAATGGATGGTAAAATAATCCATCAGACATTTGGACTTTTTAGACGAGCATAAAAACCACATACGAAGACACGGTCCCTTAAAAAATAGTCTGTGGAGAAAGAGATCACACGTTGAAGCATGATGAGGAGGTACTATTCCTATATCAATGTATGGATAAGTGATTACATAATATATATTATCAGTTTATAAAGTAAATGTCCTATTTTTTCTCACCTTTTCTTTTAGACTTTGGACATCAAACCCACTTCAAAGCTGGTAATACCCACATATCATATAGTTGACGGAAATTGAAAGCACCTAACCTAACGAATCAATATAGATCTCCAAAAAATGTTTTTTAGATAAAATATTTGTAAACTTATTATTGCGCCAATATTCTTTCGTCTCACGTGAAAAAAAGCTTTAGAATATTGAGTTCTTGATCGTTCTTGTTACTCAAGATATCATAATGTTATCTATTTCCTTCTTCTTTTTTCGTCTAGAATTTTCATCAAAACTTTGAAGGATACATAAATTTCATTAGAACTTCAATTTTTTGTATATGAAACTAAAATCTAATTCGATTCAATTAAGTCATACATGACATATAAGCGGAGAAGAGACTATCTATTTTGATCATTGCTCCAAGAAAACTATGAGCCGAAAAATTGGAACTCTTCTAAAGAAAGGAGAAAAGCTAATTCGATTGGGTGTAAGATCTTGAGAAGGTAGAATTTGAACAAGTGGGGTCCAAAAAGATTTCACTGAACTCTTAAATCTTACAAGTCATTCAAATTTTTCATATGTTATGGCCACTAACATTTCTTCAATATGATCTTCTCTTTTGTACAAATATTATATAACTTTTCTCAAACCGATATCTTATAAAAATCGTCCTAAAAGCTTAAACGCAAACGATAGAAAAAGGCAAAAATCGGATTTAATTAATTTATGTTGTGTCTGGGAAAATATAGAACAATTAGTGGAAGCTTTGGTGGGCCTGGGCCCGGGTTTTGAATTTAATGACCGAAAGAAATTAGTTAGATTAATGAAAAAAAAAAAAAAAGAAGTGGTGGGAAAAGAGAGTGACGTGGAAGTAGATAAGTGGTGACGCGAAGTAATGTTGTTTTGTGTTCCGTAACTTAAATTTCATCCTTCAAAGTACACCATGCTGTCTCACTCTCACGACGTTGCCTTGCTTGTCGTTTTTCTTTTTCTTTCAAATATTGATGACGTGGACGTGTAACAAAGCAGTTTCTAGAAATTCCACGTGTCACTTGTGGGTTCGACTAAATGCGACATCTCGGGTTTATCATTTAATGTCTCTGGTCCGGTCTCCACGTTCGTTCCAACGGTTTTGTGTAACGATGTTGTGGTTAAGAATATTCAATGTGTGTTTTATATTAATTTTAATAGGACATTGGTTAAGAATATTCAATGTCTTGTGTCATTATGTTTTTGAAATCGGTATCAGATTTAATTCTAGAGCTGATAAAATTTTAGTTTATAAGTTTGATATAAATTGTTTTACTATAAAGTTTGTTTAAATGAATATTTATAGATTTTTTCTGGAATACGGCAAACTGGTGTGTGGTTTGATTTGTTTTTATATCCAGTTGCCTTTGGTTAAAAGCAACATAAGACCATCTGCATTGGGGGATCACCCCCCTGATCTAAGCATTATTTAAATCCAAAAAAATGGGTTAATGGGCTTAAGATCAGGAACTGGGCTCTTGACCTGGATCTGTTCTTGTGGGTGTTGCGGGGTGACGTGGCATTTGGGCATTGGTTGGAATATTCAACATATTTGGAATAAATTTGGATAATAAACTATGTATTAATTAGATAAAATGTTTTTGTGCTTTTATTAAGTAATATGTTTGTTTGTTTATTGTTATTTATATTTTTAATGTTTTTTTCATAAATATTTAGTATTGTATTTTCACTTTTATTTTCAGTTTTTCATAAATTTGGCATTTGCAATTTATATGTTATTTTTAAATGTTTTAATAATTGTAAAATCTTAATTTAATTTAGATTATTATATTATTAAATCTTAAGATCTTACACATGTTCTTCCACTAATCAACTTCTAAACAAAAGATCTAAACACATGATCTTACATTATTTTAACATTATATTCTCTATAAAAACACCCTCACATGATCCCCCATTGATGATGCCCTAACATTTCAAGGAACAATTACTTTTTAAGAATTAGATATAATAAATCGTAGCTCACTAGGTTAGGTCATGACATGACTTGTGAGTTGCTGAGAACTGGAAAACAGTATGTATGTATAAATAAACTGATGGAGACAGGTTATGGGCCTATCATATTGGGTTATGTTACTAAAACAATTGGGCTTCTTTTAATTATCGTATAAGGCCCATTTATATTATGTGTCCACGTACAAAACGATGAATTGTTGGTGATGTACAGCAACATTTTTTTTTACTATACGTGCATTTCTTTGCTTACGTATGAAATAAAGTGAGGTTAATTTGTGCTAATTTTCGATGATAGCGGAGATAAAGACATGCCAAACTTCGGAGATGTACAAACAGTCAAAGAAGGTCTTGAAAATGTAAATGTAACACAAAGCTATAATCATTATAAATTGCCTCTTCACTATTGTTGAAACTCAAACTCGTGACTTTGATCCATAAAAAACATAAAATTTAATACACCACTAACTGAGCTATATCTCATCGCTGGATTTACACAGTATGCTTAACAATTAGGAAACGATAACATATTATTCTGATGACGACATATATGCAAATTGAATTGACCTTTTTTTCTTGTAAACTAGGAAGTTCCCTACCATATTATAACACCATGTTCATCTTTTTGGTGAAAATGAATAAAACTTAGTCTTTTTTAATCTAAACCAACTTGTTTTTGTCATTTTCATTTGGACTTACCAGTTATCAACATTGTTTTCTACAAGCTTAAATTTTAAGGTTTCCTCTTATTTAATTTGTTGGGAACATCAGTCAGGAAACTGGATTTTTTCACTATATTTTCAAACTGATAGTTTTGAAGCTAATCCATTAATTAATAAGTTTTAAATTTCTCTAAGTTAATACGTCAACCCATCAATTTTATAATATGCCAAAAACAAATTTAGTGGTCATCAGAAGTCCATTGTTTTCATTTAAATCCAATATGTTGAACTTATATAAGACATAGAAGTACGCTGATCGACATAAGAAGACATAGAAGTACAAAACACACCTGACTTCAATATATAAACTCTTTACACTTACTTATTCAAAAAAGTGCTTAATAAGAGAATAAAGATTAATAGAGCTTAATAAGAGAATTGAGATCAATATATTTATGACAGAGAGCTACGGAAATGAAGAGGAGGGGACGAAGAGCGGCAAAAATGGGCCGAAAAGATATGTTGAAGATACCATTTTACTCTGACTTCTTGATCATCAGTAGATAGATTTGAGGTCTCTTTTTACATTTGATCCCTCTTTGAGACTTACTGATCCTGCCAAGTTCTATTGTATCAAGATTAGTTCACTAATTCATTGCCAGAAGCACGTATAATATGCTAAGCTAGATTCATAGATGCAGATAGATTAACGTATATAAATCCAAGTTTAAGCCATAACTATGCGAGAGGCATGCATGCTTGTCCAAGAGACTTAATATTAACCCATACTTCAATGCCAATTCATCAAAGATATATTCTTAAATTATGTTTCTTGTGGCATATGTCACATTGTATAATCGAACAAAATCTACAAAGCTATGCGGGGGACAAAACAAACTTTCAAGCTTTTCCAAAGTTAGTGATGACAAAGATCCTAAAGGAGACGCATAAAGATGATTCGAGCAAATTATATATACTTTTATATTAACTTAAGATTGAAACTATAATATAATTGAGATCAAAGAAAATAAAAATGACTTAATTATATATGAATTCAAAGAGAGAAACTTACTTTCCACTAAATCTAATTGTATATAATCTCAGAAAATGCCAATGCTTAACTGTTCCCAATGTCCATGCAGTAAACAGCCTTTATAAAAGCTAAAATTACATGTCACATCCAAGCTCTAAAATCTAAGATCCTAATTAATATGATTGAAAATGATAAGGATTTGGTTGAATTGTTCATATTGAGATCATTCTCCTAAGACCCACATTGCAATAATTAAAAGTATGAATTAAAAACGTTAAAGTATTCTATGTGAGTTAATTTCTATTCTGAGATAACCTTATTTAGCCTTTGAGAACAATCATGGAATCTCAATATTTCTTTAGGTTATAAAAATGGGGGTAAAAGGTTCAATCAATTTCTCCCTTGATCATCAATGGGGAACAAAATCTACAAAAATCTTTAAAGAGAAGCATTCCAAGAGCCAATCATTACTTCCTTGAACCATTGTCTATATAAACAACAGTGGTAATATGTGTGTATGTATATACAGATCTCTCTCTATCTTTGTACACACACACAGGCCGATATATAGATACATGGTTGATGTCTTGGTGTAGAAATTAAGAATTCAACTTTTTGAGATTCAAATGTTTTCCAAATCTTGAATGAATTGTTCTCGAGGATATATATAACTTGAATAGTCTATAATTTCCACATACATAGATTAAAAAATGTGATAAATTTTCAAATTAAGGTTTTGAATGAATCTATTTTCAATTTACTTTTAATACAATCTATTTAATGAATCATCTATGTAAGAATTGATTTTTCTATTTTGATATGCTAGAAACTAAAAACCCTCTTTTTCTGTATACACCATTCCAAAACTAAAATTAAAAGAGCGAAAATGATTTAAAAGAAATCATCCCAAAAAACTTCTACTTCTATCCAAACCTAAGATCTAATCACAAACAAGTACCTTAATCCCAAAACCAACATCAATCAAAATATATACCTGATCATTCACAGAGATCAAAAGCCTAATTGTTTCTCTGGCCAATTAGGGTTTTGATACATAGATCATTATATATATATAATGGTATATATGCTTGTTTATATGTAAATGAATGCAATGGCACATATTCAATAAAATGTAAACACATAGTTAATGGAGAAATATATTACCACAAAGTCTTTCACGAAGATGGAGAATCTCTTAAGAGAAGCTGAAGGAAGAGGAGGAAGAAGAAGAGTCGTCTCTTCCACCAGCCATCTCCGTCGTTGGCTTCTTCTTCTTCTTCTTCTTGTAAGGAATCCCTCTAGCCTTAGCCTGACACTCCCTAACCTCCCTCAGATAAACCCTTATCGCTCCACTAGCGAAAGGATTCGTCTCCGGAGATCCACCGTTCTCCTCGTAAGCCGCTCTCAGCCGTCCGATCAAAGCGTCAAGACTTCCCCAAGCTTGTCTGAGAGGGCACGTGCAAGGAGCTGGTGGCTCAGGCTGGCCGTAGAACATACAACCAGGCACGTGCACCTTTGTCTTACCGAACTGGTCTAAGTACCTGAGGAAATCAAGCACGTGGTTGCAGCTGCAGTGAGACATGGGCACGGGCGGTCTCTGATTCCTCAAGTACTGTCCGAAAGTGTTCCAGTCGCGTCTCTTCTGCGACTCGTAACGGCTTGGTGTCACCGGTGGTTCTGATCCTGATGATTCCATCAAATTCTTTCCTCTTTCTCTTGGAGAGGACATGATATGATCTCTTGTTGAGTTTAGAGAGAGAGTGAGAGGTGTTGGTGAAGAAGGTTAAGGGATCAATTTGTTTTATGGATCTGATGAATTATGTAATAAGAAAGATGAAATGTTGAGTAAGTTTGATGAGAGGGTGAAAATAATAGTAGTAATGGAGGATGATGTTGACATTAGAGAGGACATGTTATGGGCCCTTTCAAATTTTTGTTTTCTTTCTTCCTCTCTCTCATTGTTGGATTATCTCCCATTTTGTTGTTCCTAATTTCCTTTGTAATAATTTACTTCCTCTGTTTCACAAAGACTGTCATTCTAGCATTTTTCACACAAATTAAGAAAAGTAAACAAATTTCATTTATACCCTTTATTAATACACTAAATATTACCCTCTCTCTAATTACTAAGCTGAAATAGTAGGGATAAAAAAGAGAATTAGTGTTTAAAACTGCATTGAAAACACAAAACGACACTCTTTGTGAAACAAGATTAAAACCTTAAAACGACACTCTTTGTGAAACGGAGGGAGTAATAACTAAGGGGTAAGTAACTACGTATTATTATTAATCAAATTTCATTGGCTAAAAGATTTACACAGTTTGTTTAAAGATTACAATTTGAGTTCTCCACCACGATTTCAATATTGGACACTGTAGATGTCTTTATAATGGTTAGAGAAGATTCAGTGCTTTCATCGATTTCAGAGACTATTTTGGACTTCGGCTCAAGGTCATCATGTAGTTTTCTGAAGAGGTTTTATACTTGGAAATGTGCTAGCTAGTTAGCTAATTGTGGGTTGTATGCTAACAATTTAATTTTATTGATTAAACTACAAACAATAATCTTCTTATTGGACAAAGATATGCACATATCATATATTTACATATATATATATATATATATATATATAAGGATGAGAAAAAACGTTCTTGATTTGTCTACGAAGGTTTAACACGCTGTAAAATGAAAAACGGTGAGGTTGAAAATATACGGATTGGTTTGTCAATGAATAAGATCACTTTTATCTAATATTTTTTATAGATATTAGAATCGTTGTCTATGTTAACACGCCTAGCTACTTACAGCTAGTTCATCAAATTTTCCAGACAGACGGATTATATTCGGCGGACGAATTATAACATTTTGATATATGATCTCGGTTTTATTTCTCGTTTTTTTCGATATCAACAAAAAGAAAAGAAAAATGATCGTTCTTTTCGGTATTGATGAGTTGTTGATATCATTGTTGTAGCAATTTGATAATTTTTTTCTGTAAACAGATTTACAGCTTTCTATCGATTTTTGTTGATAGAGAGAGTGATGCTGTTTATTTAAAATTCGTTGTAGGGTTCACTTCTTGTCCCCATTAGAAAGAATATTTCAAGTGTTTTTTTTTTTAACTCATAGATTTTGTTTAGTAATATGAATGCTTTGCATTTTTCATGTACTTGATATCTTCAAATACATTGGACAGTAGCTTTTCTTGTTGGTTTTGTCGTCCACAATTTATATCGCATACATACATTGTCCAAATTTAAATCAATTAATTATGATACGATGCAAACCACTATATTATAAGTCTCCGTCCATTATTATTGACTAATCATAAAATTTACTTTTTCGAAACGATAAATGAATTCCAAGTCAAGCTAAATCTCCAAATATATATTTGGTATTTTTTTTTATTAATGTATGATGTATCATTCATTGATCATAACAATTTTTTGCTACATTCTCTCAAACTCAAAGAAAATAAAGAAATGACGAGTTCTTGACCGTGATTATATTTGGTATTTCAAATAGTATAAGTGATGTTTTTACGAAACATTCATTTTATCAATTGGAAGGAGTTCAGCGACACTGAAATGGAAGGCGTTAAATACCGGTCAAAATCATTATAAAAGTTGTCATTAAATGCTTAAATAAATTATAAGTTTATAACTAGGGATCTTGTTTTTTCTCCAAAATACATTGCACATAATGTTTTTTTATAAAATCTAATTAAAGCCTAATTTAACGATAGATTTGGTCCTAATACCCTTTTTTCAATGATATGCAATATAATAATAATATAATAAAAATAATAAGGGATAATAATTGAGCGAGATGTAAAGTATCTATGTCCCTGATTGGTTCATGAAAACTAGGTAATAGGTTATGACTCACTAACCACTATATATCCTACCTATTTTAGACATATCTACGAGACTATGTTACATATGGTTTCTTTTATCATCTTCCATCAGAATTAATCGCTTATCTGTAATAGTATAATAGTATATATATACATATATATGTCGCTATACATATCAACATTCAGGAACAATTGAACTAGAATAAATCATACCATATTTTGATTTGGTTCCACCAGATTGAACCTCATTTCAAAATCGGAGTAAATTGGATCTTGAAAACTACAGCTTTTTTTCTGTAACTATTATTATTTTTTTAATTTATGGGAAGGACGATTTTGAAATTCCAAGTTGTAATGATTTGGAAGTAAGAAAACCTGAGTTTTACGTCATGTTGAGGAGAAGAAAGTATAACGCGTTCGGAAATTTCCAATTAACGCGCACCCACACTTTTTGTTAATTTATATTTAAAGTCATATTATTAATTTAATTAATATTATAAAGAACTCGTTTAAGAATTGAAATATATCATGTAATGAAGCATATAAAAGTAGAAGATAAGCTAAACACATGTTTTTTTGATAAAGGATTTATAAGCTAAGCTAAACATGCACTTTGAGTAAAACAAAGAAAAAAAAGCGTAAAAATAACAATAAATTTAACGGAAAAAATGTGTTACAGATTTTCGTTATCTTCTTTTCTCAGCAACGTGTTACAGATCGATTGTAGTTTATCACTGTATCGTAACATACTCATGACGACAAAATTGATATTTTGTAAATAGAAATAGATAATGATCGTCCTTTTATGGCCATTTTTAACCAAATTGCTTCGGCTAATCCATTTTAAGTAATGATAATTGCTTCCGTATATTCGATCCGTTGCACTTTAGGATGGATATTTGTCACCGTCATATCTATGAAAATCTTAGCACATGCATATTGAATATAATCTATAATTCTCATTGATTTGTTGATGACGTTTAGCGACAACGAAGTCATATTTTCTAAGGTATATATAGAGTATGTAGTCAGCTTGACCAAAATAAGAGAGTATGTAGTCAAAGCAATTTAAGATTTCATCAATAATATCTTTAATTCATGTATTGTTCTTTAACTTTAGGTAACTAAAGGAAACTAAAAATGGTTTAACTTCCATGTGATCTACTGAAGATGAAGAGAAACGAGAAAGGAACAAAAGAGAGGGCATGTGATGTGTTACGAGACTTGAGTAGGAATATTATTTTCCAACCTGTCAAATTTGACTGTTTAAGATATACTATATTTTAATATTGTTTTCCCTCTTGCCATTATTTTCTGTAACTTTTTAAATGTTTACGAAGTTGTCTCTATACTTAGGTTTTATTCGTTTGAATATGGGTGGCATTCTTAAAGTTTATGAGCCCACACGATTAATAATGCGTTGGTTTTATGACTATAATTATATCACAACGAATGCAATAAATTTTAGGAAATACATATTAGAATTAAAAAAAGAAAGAACTAAGTTCATTGTGATTATCATGATAATAACATCACAGAAAATATTTTTATTGTGATAAACTATTCTCTTTATATTTTTTTTCTTCAAATATTCTCATTACAATTTTGAGAATAATTTAAAATTAAACTATAATTTTTTAAATTTACAAGTATCATGAATGTTCAATTTTTTTTTTTTTTTGTGCAAAATGAATGTTCAATTCTTAATATTAATATTTTAATGTTCAATAGTTTTCGATTGTCGTGAAACGGTCTCGTCATGAATTATTGTGTGGAAGATTTAATTTGTTATCAAATCTCTTGTTTATGGAACATGTGTGTGTTTTAGATATGAGATTATAATGTATGATATGATTTGTCCAGTATTTAAAACAACGAAACGTGCAAAGTTATGTTTTAATTTGTTTAAGAATCACTAACATTGGAAAACTGGTTTGGTGATTTTTTTTACTTCTTAAAGAAAGAAGTACAAACTGATGTCGGTGTCTTTGTTTATAGAAAGAGACATAACAAATAATGTAAAAGTGTCCGGGACTAATTCCTCCCTCCTCCTCTTGTCTCCGGTCCAAAAAAATTACGTACGAATTTACACACAAATAAACATACAATTTTTGTTGTTTGTTAAAATCGTTTGTGCAGTTGTTGCATTGAGAGAAGTTTTTGTCCTAAGAAATTGTTGTGAGTGTAGGTGACATATATCTAAAGCTTCTCAAAAGGAGACTTAGAGACGAACGCCGTTCAGAGGATGTTCAACTTCGGCTTGTACTATAGGTTTTCAACTCTTCATCCTTTAGGGTTCACTTTGGATCACGAATACGAATCGACTATAAGTACCCAAAATCGCCTCAACTATCTCGTCACTATTGCAAGCGGAAGCGGTTGGTACAGCCTTCAATTCTCTTCTACCTGCTAAGTTCTCATGGTATAACACCTGTTTTAACTCTACTATTGTTGGGTTTTTATTTTGATAAAGCTCTACTATATTGTTGGTTCAATTCGGTTTCCAGCTTAATCTCCTCCAACGTTAGCATGTTATATAGTGTTTACCAAAGAAACAACAATAACTATTTAGTTTATATATACAAATAATTAACTGGGGAAATATATATATATATATGTATGTATATATTCAGGTGTAACATACTAGATATGGGTCAAAGAGGCAAGACCTGCCAGATTTTATGTTGTAGATCATGTAAAGGTATACTGTGCGTCTATAGTAGTTATACACATACATAGATTGGTTACTGTATAAAGATTCTATTACCTCTTTCAAAAAATCTCTTAGAAATTAAGTTGGCATCGACATTGTCTGACGTTATCTAGGGTTTTATCACTTTTAAATTAAAAATAAATTGGTTGTCATCAAGTGGCAGTGTACGGCTCTTTTAGAGGTTGCTTTAAACGTCTGGTTCGTCTTTTATCTTACACCTTGTTAGAATTAAGAATCTTTATACATGCATGGCCACTATTACCTTTTGCACGGTGTGTTTATCTTTGGACTATACTGATGAGAATGATGTTTCTTGTACACTCACATAAGGTTTTAGTCTCGTAAGAACTCATTAATTACCCCCAATTGCGTATTATTGATGGCGCATGAAGATTAAAATCTGAAAAGAACGAAATTCGTGTTACTTAATTGTTCTCTTAGTTTTCGAACTCATCTCTCATGTGGTGTGATGTATGATTGATACTTGATAGAGCGCCACTAAATTAATGTTGAACTAGGGTCTGTAATAGGTCTGGTTCTAATGTATCTGAAAAATCACATATAAAGTGATTAGCCATATGTTCTAGTCAGGACTGTCTCAAAATTTGTCTTCGATCAATAGGACAACCTATCTTACTATATGTGGAGCACCACTTGGTTGGAAAGTTACGTTGATACCCGCAAAAAAGGAAAAAGAAAAGAAAAGAACCCTAGAAATAGATGATACATAGTATATATCTAAATCATGTTTTAGTTTTTTTTTTTTTGAAAGAAGTCTAAAATCATGTTGAAAGAAGAAACAATGGGCAGGAAACATCTTCACGCATGAGTTGCCAAAAATGTCACAGTCTCAAAGGCACTCTTATGCATTAGTCTTTTGCCCCCACAAATCTTTTCTTTGCTTCTCTTTTTGTTGATAGTGATTCATCTGTCTTCCCACCCACCCTCATTTTTTTCATTATTGTTTCTTTCCCTTTTTGTCAATTCATCAGTTTAACCGGACTTAATCTAATTTGGTTTTTAGATTCGGTTATGAAGTCTTAAACCGGTTTTATGTACGAGTATCAGATGTTTTACTCATGCACCGATGACTGGAGTATTTGTTTAGAGATAGTGTATGGATGCGTGAGAAAGTTTATGAAAATAAGTGGAAAGACAATAATAATAAGTTTATTCGTTTTTTGCAATATAAATGTTGATTACATTTACACATGCATCAATTGACATCACAATAACAAATAATTGAATTTCAACCGATTATAAAGTATTGCATCGCTCAGTACGTATACAATTATAAGGAGGGATATTGCTAAGGTACGAAAATAGATGGTGACCTAAAACGCTCTTTATTCGAGTAGATTTATCGACAAGTCTGACAAAAATTAAAATACTAAAGATTTGGAAGAAGATTCGAAAAGTAAAAAGATATTCATGTATTTTTATTTTTTAATCGTTCCATTCACTAAATTACAATTTTCTTGCACCTTCTGAACAATCTATCTTTTTGACACATAACTATTCACAAGTGAATTCGTTTCCACTAATATCATTTAAAATGAGGTTTCAATTCAAAAATGTCGCTGGTTATGTATAAAGAAAAAACATTGACAGTTCAAAAAGTATGGTTAGGATCGGAATATGATAATTTAATGCGTATTTTGTTATTTGGGTAGTTTATTATCGTTTTTGAAAACTTGGCTGGACTTTTTCATCCCTATTGAGTTGAATTTTACCGGATAAACTGTCATGAATTTATATATATTCAAGATTTTATTTGGGAAGTTTCAAAAAATGATTATCGATGTATATATAGTGGATGGTGAAGTAAACGATTGTCGTTAACAATTTTTTGGGTATAGCCGTATAGGGTGTACAATACATACTGAAAGTGAAACTGATGGATTGTAACAAAACTAAAAAAAAAAAAAAAAAAAAACTGATGGCAATCTTATCTACCAATTTCAGACCCCCTAGTTACATGATGATCCAAATCGGCCTTATTCATTCATTCCGATCCCACCTGATCTACTAAACCCAAATCAGATTTTGATATTGGGCTGTGATTGGGGCGAATTTAGATGGGCTAATATGATATGAGCCCAGCTCTGTCTCGCTCAGGATTAATTGTGTTTGACTTTTCAAGTTCTCGTATTTGACCCCCAACCCCTCCGTTTCAATTTTATTCTTTAACGATAGGTTCCCATTTGTCATAAATTAACATAATCACAAACAGGATAGTTTTTGACTTTTTAAGTTAAAATCTCATAAAATCTAATATATGGTCTTCGACATTAGGTTTGTTTGTTGATCTAAGAAAAGTGGTTTAAGTAGAGTTATTATCGATTTTATAGAAATATTTAGTTTGAGATATACAGATAAGAGGCATATTAAAATTCTACTATGAAAGTTAAAATAACGTAAAATAAAAGACGTATGTGAATCAGTTATGATCAGTTATAAAGTTATAAGTTTGTTAAATTTTGCTATCATATTTTTGGTCGTTTTAAACTTTTAATCAAATATATATATTTGTCTTTTATTAAACAATCAAGTGATCAATAAAGTGTTGTAGTTGGTTTAGGTCCAAACTAGAGCGATTTTATAACAGACTGAAATAATATTATCGCTAAAAGAATCGATGACTAAATTTATTGAAATATATTATGATATCTGCTATTTAAAATCTTTAGGAAGCTTCCTGCGGCTATAGACCTCGACGTATCTCTCTCGCTAACTTGGACCACTCGAAATTGAGTTTTGACTTTTGAAGCACGGATAACGTTTGCTTTGACCTTTTGGGTTTGTCATAGGTCGTTTTATTTGGTCGGTACACTCCTAATCTCTCAAAAATATCACTTTAGTCACAACTTTTTTTTTTTTTGGTCATTGCGCATGTGTCTCATATGTGAATACTGAATGATCATCCTAGACATGACATATACAACTATATATTAGTTAACTAAATGCTAACTCGTGTGCGTAAATTACTGTATTACTATAGTGTTATGCATTTTTGTTTGAGCATATGTATATGTGTGTGTATATATTGAATGCAGTTTTTATCCTATATACAGGGTATTTTTAGTATGCACATAGGTTTATATAATTTGCATATAAATATCCGAAGAATATCCGTAGACCAGTTAGCATATATTCCCACTAGCCACCACTATCTCAAATTTCAATTTCAGACATAAAAATTTATGCTTCTATTGTTTTTTTTTTTTTAATATAAAACATCACCCGTCAAGTAAGTTACGACTGTCCATTCCACAACCGGACTTTAACTTGTTTGGGGAATAAGTATCAACATATCACAATAAACTGATGCACATTGATTGGCTTGTGTTTGAGTGTTTTCCCAATCGATGAGCTAAGATTTCTTCTTCGAGTGATCAAGCTCTTAATCTGCAGCCAAGCTTGTGGTTCATATAGAGCTCGGATTAGTTATGCTTTTATTCAAAGTAGAGAATCTCATATTGAAGCTATATATAGGAATTGTAATAATGGCTCTGATTAATAGTAGTAATATATACTGACGTTGAAATTGCAAAACATAAAACTTGTGTTTTGAGTTCATCTAGAAGATGTGAATTAATCATGCAAAACAATATATGTGTACGTACGAATCTCCTTTGCCATACGGATCGTCGTCAGATACTGCTTGTCTCTTTCTCCTAGTTTTAAAATATCACATATATATTCAATGTGAGAAAGTATGAGAAACAGGACAAAATATAGATATTGGTTGGTAAAGTTTTTAGTGGCTAGAGTTAAATAAGGAATTAAATGAGAGCAAAATTCTTTGATATACACCTCATATCAATGAAAATAAACTAAATATTGGTGTATTTGTTTCTTTCGTCCGACTCTTGAAGAAATTAAAAGGTTATATACAAATTTTGCATTGCCCTTTCACATTTTCTAAAGCTCATATCCTCTTTGATAGTATCGTTTGATGCATGTTTACTTATTCATAAAAATTCTCTAAAAATCTTCTATATTATTTTGATTTGAAATTTCTCACTCAAAACATAAAATTTCTAAGGATAACCAGTGAAATGACTAAAATGACACAAGATATATACGTTATCACCATAAATTACATAATCAGTATAGATAACAAAATGCTCTGAACACCCATTTTTTGGACTAAATAATTTGTCATAATATTGCTGAGTTCGATTTAATAATTTATATAACTCAAAATAGAATTATAATACCTTTTAGTAAATATAATTTAGTTTATAATTTTTTTAATTTCATTTATGATCTATCAATGGTTCAGTTGAGTGATTTTTTTAATGTTTTGTAATTAAAAATTTAATATTTTGTTCAACAAATTTAGAACGAAATGTATATTGGATAAGATAATTCTAATTTATATGATTCCATTTGTCCGGGATTTATAAATTGATACGATAAGGTCAGTGATAAAATAAATTGATACGATAAGGACTTTATATGATTCTATTTCCACCCGTCGGAATCTTTGGTTGGGTATTGTTCTTAGATTCGAGAATCAATTAAACAAAATAAATACTAGTTAAAAAAACTATATGATAAGACCGTAATAGACGTGGTACGTACGTTAAGGTCAAAAAGCCGAATTATATAATTCTGGCTCCTTCCACAACTTTTGGGGATTTACCTTCTTTTCACCCAAGTAGTTTTGTTTTTCTAAACCCTTTTGTATCTCGTTTTCTTAATTTTTACTTGAATCCATTTTTAACAAAAATTCTTCTAGTTGGATTGATAATTCAAAAGAAAACTATTTCTCCCATAGTTATACTGAATCAAAAAAAATTTCTTCTATGGAAGCAAATATATTACAAGTCAAACTAAAGGAGAACAGAAGCTATTGTTGATTTGCCACAGCATTTAGGAGATAATAAACTGTATGAAGCAAATAAGCATATCCTTTGGCATATTCCGTAATATATGGCCTCTAATTATCTCTATAAGCTTTCAAATTATTTTCTTAGATGCTTTTCGTACAAAAGCATTAAGATAAAAATAGACAAAAAAACAAGAGATGATATTCAGTTTCGTGAAATATTAAAAGAAGCCAAAAAAGGGGAAAAAGAATAGTCGGAATTGGTGGTGGACTCATTGGTCCACTTAAAAGTCATCAGAACCGTACACATGCAGCTTGGTCCCGTTCCTAATTTCGTATGACTACGTACAAGTTACAACATTCAAAACCTTCAATATTTACAATTTTTTGTTTTACGTTTATGGAAAAAATCTTCCCAAAATGTTACCACGAAAAATAAGTATGCGAAGTCTTCTTGTCCATTAGTAAATCTTTTTAGAGTGAAAATATGGATTTAAATAATTTTTAAAAAAACTGATTAAGGAGAAAGAAAAGAAGAAGAAGGATTTCGGCTATAAATAAGTTACACAACTACACACAACGAATGGACTAGAGTTTTCGCGTCTAAGATTTTTTTAAGAAAAACCAAAAGCCTTTTATCACCTGTCTCTTCTCTTTCCATTGTCTTCCTCGTGAACGAAACTTCTCGATCTTCTTTTTCTTTTTTCACCTGTTTTTCGGTATCACGAGATACTACACTTCCACTCTACTAATAAGCCACTCTTTTTTTTATCTTTTTAATTTCTGTAATCTCTATATATTTATGTAAAAGTGAATCTTTTTTGTTTTTTTGACGTTTGTTTAGTTTCCAGCTTTTTCGGATAAATTTCCTTGATTTTCTCCGATTGTGTCAATCTGGAAAAATTATTGAGAATCTCTTACTCTTAAAACCAAAAAGAGTTTTTTTTTTTATATATCAGAGGGAGAGAAGAAAAAGCATCAACCAACCATGGCTGCGAGAAATTTGGAGAAGATGGCTTCAATTGATGCTCAGCTCAGGCTTCTTGCTCCTGGCAAGGTTTCTGAAGACGACAAGCTTATCGAGTACGATGCTCTCTTGTTGGATCGATTCCTCGATATTCTTCAGGATTTGCATGGCGAGGATGTCAGAGAATTCGTATGTTCCTCTTTTTCTCACTCTTTCTTCTTTCTTAAAAACTGGGTTTCTGTTAAAAGTTTGAACTTTGAGTTACATTTAGTGAAATTGAGCAGATCATCATCATGTGGGTTTGTTGTTTCTGCTTAACTTATCCCTAAAGTTGAATCCTTTCTAGTGAAATTGATCAGATCAGAGCACACTGTGTTAAGATTTTTCAAAGTTTTTGGTTTTATGAGTTTTTAGTGATTGAACTTTCTCATTCCTTTTTGCTTCAGTGGCGTGTTTTCTGAATCAGATTATGTTTTTGTTTTGTTTAAAGGTTCAAGAGTGCTATGAGGTTGCGGCTGATTACGATGGAAACCGCAACACTGAGAAGCTAGAGGAGCTTGGAAATATGCTGACGAGTTTGGATCCAGGGGATTCAATTGTTGTCACAAAATCATTCTCCAACATGCTTAGCTTGGCTAATCTGGCTGAGGAAGTCCAGATTGCCTACCGGCGTAGGATTAAGAAACTTAAGAAAGGTGATTTCGCTGATGAGGCCTCTGCAACGACGGAATCTGACATTGAAGAGACTCTCAAGAGGCTTTTGCAGCTTAACAAGACTCCTGAAGAGGTCTTTGATGCTCTCAAGAATCAGACTGTTGACTTGGTTTTAACTGCTCATCCGACTCAATCTGTTCGGAGGTCTTTGCTCCAAAAGTTTGGAAGGTTTGTTTAACTTTCTTCGAGTTCTGACATTTTGGATTTGTTGTGTGTGACTTCACTGATGTGTTTTGTCTCGATGTTTTCAGGATTCGTGATTGTTTGACGCAGTTATATGCAAAGGACATTACTCCTGATGATAAACAAGAACTCGATGAAGCTCTGCAACGAGAGGTATACACATCTAAAGAATTTGATGAAGTTTATTTTGCATGAGGTGTACTAAAACTATGTTTTTGTTGCACCAGATTCAAGCTGCTTTTCGCACTGATGAAATCAGAAGAACTCCTCCAACACCGCAGGATGAAATGAGAGCAGGGATGAGCTACTTCCATGAGACAATCTGGAAAGGAGTTCCAAAGTTCTTGAGACGTGTTGACACGGCTTTAAAGAACATTGGAATCAATGAGCGTGTTCCTTACAATGCGCCTCTCATTCAGTTCTCTTCTTGGATGGGCGGAGACCGTGATGGTACAAAAACATGACTTAGTTTTGGATATGAATGTCTCTTATCAATAAGGTTCTTATTAATGGAAATTTCTGATTGCAGGAAACCCGCGAGTAACTCCTGAAGTTACAAGAGATGTATGCTTATTAGCTAGAATGATGGCTGCTAATCTCTACTTCTCCCAGATAGAAGATCTTATGTTTGAGGTAATGAAAAGTTAAATCACATCACAGCAATTTAGTTTCTTGGTTCACGTTAATGACAGAGATCTTACTTTTGGTTTTGTGTGTGTTTGTTTGCAGATGTCTATGTGGCGTTGCAATGAGGAACTTCGTGTCCGTGCAGAACGTCAACGGTGTGCGAAAAGGGATGCAAAACACTATATAGGTGTGTGTTGCATTCTCAACATTTTTATGTGTCCTAGATTTTAACAGTTTGTTATATACTCTGATGGATGTATGATCGTTTCTTGAATTAATGTAGAATTTTGGAAACAAATCCCTGAGAATGAGCCATACCGAGCTATTCTTGGAGATGTAAGGGACAAGCTGTACAACACACGTGAACGTGCACGTCAGTTATTGTCAAGCGGAGTTTCGGACGTTCCCGAAGACGCTGTTTTCACCAGTGTGGATCAGGTGTGTTTTCTTGCTGTTTGCAGATCAACTAGTGATGTTTAAGCCAGATAACTGAAACTTTAATTCCATTGGAAATTAGAGACATTTGATTAAAAATCGAAGCTATACCATACCGATGCATAGTTGCTTTGGGAACTATTTTTCTAAAACTGAAAAATCCCAAACCAAAACATGGATTGAACCAATCTAATCACAAAGTTGTTCCTTGTTTCTTGTTTGATTGATTTCTCTAATTTTCTAACCTTTGATTGTTTCTGTTTCTTTCCAAAGTTTTTGGAGCCACTTGAGCTTTGTTACCGGTCACTCTGTGATTGCGGTGACAGACCTATTGCTGATGGAAGCCTGCTCGATTTCTTACGCCAAGTGTCAACATTTGGGCTTGCGCTTGTGAAACTTGATATCCGTCAAGAATCTGACAGACACACCGATGTCTTGGATGCTATCACGACGCACTTAGGTATTGGTTCTTACAAAGAATGGTCGGAGGATAAAAGACAGGAATGGCTTTTATCTGAGCTAAGCGGGAAACGCCCTCTCTTTGGACCGGATCTTCCCAAAACTGAAGAGGTTGCAGATGTGTTGGACACTTTCAAAGTCATTTCTGAGCTTCCTTCGGATAGTTTTGGTGCTTATATAATCTCAATGGCCACTGCTCCATCAGATGTGCTCGCTGTTGAGCTCTTGCAACGCGAATGTGGGATCACTAATCCTCTGAGAGTTGTCCCGTTGTTCGAGAAGCTAGCGGATTTAGAATCTGCGCCTGCTTCAGTTGCCCGTCTCTTCTCCATAGAATGGTACAGAAACCGGATCAATGGAAAGCAAGAAGTCATGATCGGGTATTCAGACTCGGGCAAAGATGCTGGTCGTTTATCTGCGGCTTGGCAGCTTTACAAGACTCAGGAAGAGCTCGTGAAGGTGGCAAAAGAATACGGAGTTAAGCTCACTATGTTCCACGGAAGAGGTGGGACTGTAGGACGAGGAGGTGGACCCACCCATCTTGCTATTTTGTCTCAGCCTCCGGATACCATTCATGGGCAATTAAGGGTAACCGTTCAAGGTGAAGTTATTGAACAGTCTTTCGGAGAAGAGCACTTATGCTTTAGGACTCTTCAGCGTTTCACGGCTGCAACACTTGAGCATGGAATGCATCCACCGGTTTCCCCTAAGCCCGAGTGGCGAGTCCTCATGGATGAAATGGCTATAATTGCCACTGAAGAATACCGTTCTGTCGTCTTCAAGGAGCCCCGTTTTGTTGAGTACTTCCGTCTGGTAAGTTCATAACCAACTCAATTAATACTAGTCTACTACTATTAAACAAACAGTAGTTAAAAAAATGTCTAAATGCGAGTTTGGGTTTGTCTTATAGGCGACACCGGAGCTTGAGTATGGAAGGATGAACATAGGAAGCCGACCATCGAAACGTAAACCGAGCGGAGGAATCGAGTCGCTGCGTGCAATCCCGTGGATCTTTGCATGGACTCAGACGAGGTTTCACTTACCCGTGTGGCTAGGCTTTGGAGGGGCATTCAAACGCGTGATCCAGAAGGACAGTAAGAATCTCAACATGCTCAAAGAGATGTACAACCAGTGGCCTTTCTTCCGTGTCACAATTGATCTAGTCGAAATGGTTTTCGCCAAAGGAGATCCTGGAATCGCGGCTCTGTACGACCGCCTCCTCGTCTCTGAAGAACTTCAACCATTCGGTGAACAACTTCGAGTTAACTACCAAGAGACCAGACGCCTCCTCCTCCAGGTATAACTTACTTCCACTATAACCACATTATAGATGTCCAATCCGGTTTCCATGCGGCATCAAACAAAACCACGAACGGTGGGGACAAACTGGCCAAAATGCCAACTTAACCCGTGCGTTTCATACCTTTCCAGGTTGCAGGTCACAAAGACATTCTAGAAGGTGACCCTTACTTGAGGCAAAGGCTGCAGCTACGTGACCCATACATCACGACATTGAACGTGTGCCAAGCCTACACACTCAAGCAGATCCGTGACCCAAGCTTCCACGTCAAAGTCCGGCCACATCTATCTAAGGACTACATGGAGTCTAGTCCAGCAGCTGAGCTTGTAAAGCTCAACCCAAAGAGCGAATACGCACCGGGACTTGAAGATACCGTCATCCTCACTATGAAGGGTATTGCTGCCGGTATGCAAAACACCGGTTAAGCCAGTTTAAACCGTCTTTGTACCATTCCCTGATTCTATGCTATGTAATGTATTATGTCTATTCTATGATGTGATAATCTATCTTACTCTATTCCGTACGCTTTTTTAATGAGTATGATAATTTCTTGTGTTATTCTATTGTTGTTATGTTTACTAATCATATCTGTGAAATATATTTCTGAAGGGAAACAGGAAAAGTAATCTTTCTTTTTGCTCTAAGATGTTGAAATTACCAATATTAATGTATTACTCTTAGCAAGATGTTGAATTTTCTGTTTTTTTTTTCTTCTTTCTTATGGATTTTAACCTTTTTTTAAAAAAGAAACTTGAAAGCTCTACATAATCGTATGAAAAACAAGTTGAATATTTGGATTCTCAAACGATAAATGCGGAATCCAAAATCCGGTTAGTTTTCATACCATATTGAAAATTTATTATCCAGTTCTATAATTTTTTTACTTTAAATATTATTTTTGAAAACCGTTTAAAACATAACTAATTGTTAAATTTTCATTACGTGAAAACATGTTAAATTTATGACACATCAAAACTTACGGACGTAAAGGACGGGATGCTAAGTCGAACTTGTTTTCAACATTTTTAAATTTAACACTTAGTTTTGTTTTTAGTTATTAAGTTTTTAAATTTTTTTACTTCAAATATTATTTTTGAAAACCGTTCAAAACATAACTAAGTGTTAAATTTTTATTACGTGAAAACATGTTAAACTTATGACACCTCAAGACTTACGGACCAAAAGGACGGGATGCTAAGTCGAACTTGTTTTCAACGTCTTTCAATTTAACACTTAGTTTTGTCTTTTGTTATTAAGTTTATATTTAGTTATTAAATTTTTAAATTTTTTTACTTAAAATAATATTTTTGAAAACCGTTTAAAACATAATTAAGTGTTAAATTTTTCTTACGTCGAAACATGTTAAACTTATTACACCTCAAGACTTACGGACCAAAAGGACGGGATGCTAAGTCGAACTTGTTTTTAACGTTTTAAAATTTAACACTTAGTTTTTTTTTTGTTATTAAGTTTATATTTAGTTTTTAAGTTTTTAAAATTTAGTTTTAAATCAGAAAATCCAAAGTGAAAATCAAATTTTTATTTAAAAAAAAATGAAATTAAGAAAGAAATACCTGGTGTTGGGCCGTCACAGCGAAGCCCATTGCCCAAACTCTGATTTTCTATCTTCTTCATCCTCCCTCAGGCCTCAGCCCTCGCCGCGACTCCATCTATTTCTACTAAATCATCAGTCACTTTAACAAAAACTGCAGCATTCTCCATCTGCCACGTGTCATAAGTAGGGGTGTCAAAATGAGCTCGTAACTCATGAGCTGGCTCAGCTCAACTCAATTTTTCATGAGCACGAGCTCTGTTTTTTAGGCTCATTTAATAAATGAGTTATATGATCGAGCTTTTTTTAGATCGCGAGTTATATGAGCGAGCTTTAATGAACATGAGCTGGCTCATGAGCTCGGCTTTTTTTACAAATATATATATATATATATATATATATATATTGAAAATATATACAAAATGTCAACATAAGCATATATATCTTTTCCATTTAAATTAAACAAAAATAGAATTATTCTATTAGAAAATTTGTGTTTTGAGGTTATTTTTTTCTTGGATTTATTTCCATTATTTAACTTTATAATTAATTATGTTATTGGATTTATTTTATTTTTTAAAAAAAAATTTACATTATTTTTGTTGTTATATTTATTTGTTATGAGCTCGCGAGCTAGCTCATTTAACTCGCGACCAAGATGATCTGAGTCCGAGTTTATATATTGAAGCTCATCTAATAAATGAGCTGAGCTGAGCTAGCTCATGAAATGTCCGAGCTCATCATGAGTTGAGCCGAGTTGAGCGAGCTAGCTCATTTTGACACCCCTAGTCATAAGTCTTAAATTCTCTACTTTTACTTTTCTATTTTTTCTCTCGGTTCTTTTCTTCTTAATTAATTTTTTTATCAATTAAAACTTTTTTAAAAAAAATTGCTTAGAATCAGAAGGCAGTTTCCTTAATCCCTTATTCCACGATTTATGGGATTTGACAAAGAGTGACTTATAAAATTTTCACTTGATCACGGAAACTGCTTCAGGATATTTACTTCTTATTTTCAATATTATAAAACAATTATTAAAGCAAAAATCTTTCCCACGATCCTTTTCAATGCAACCGTTCCTCCATAAAAGTTCATGTAAATCCATATTGTCATCCAATGCGCCTTAACAGAAACAAGTTTTACTTTTGATTCACTGGTTGCAATTTCTCACGGTTTGATCTTTTATTTTTTTCTTGAATTCTGATTTTTACCAAGTTTTTTTTACTGTATCTTTTTTTTTTGTAGGTTCTACAAAACAGATTTATAACGAAATTAGTCAAGGATCACCATTAAAGGACTTTATCGAACACAAGAGTAACTGTCAGTCGTCTTTTCAAAATTCAATGGAGTTTGAACATCTGCGAATATACAATTTAGCTTATAATCATTTTATTGCTACCAATTCCAGGTTTCTTCCATCGTCTTCAAATCTTTGGATTTTCTTTTTTCAATGACTTGACTAACAGATTTTCCAATCTTTCTTTTTTCCTTTTTAATTTTCGTCCCCAACTACTTGCAATTGTAATTCCAATTCCTTATTATATTTTAATGTTGTCTTGTGTCAGGAACGAAGCTATGGCCAATCTGCTTAACTATGGCTAACTTAAACATCTTCATATCTATTGCATCAGTCTATTATCATGTGCAATGCATCGGGTCATGAAGAACCTGAGTTGGATTCTAGCTGAGGTTAGTTTCACTAATAAACACGAACTGTATAATTCTCCATATATCCTTAACATTTTTTCTTGATTTCATGTCCACTTTTATAATATGGAAACTATTTCTACTCAGGAGCTTTGCATGGTCAAGAACTAGATCATGGCCAATTCCATCTGATCATTGATCTTATGAGCATTTGATTGATCTCTCTATTAAATTTTCTTTTTATTTATACATAAATTATATTTATAATATCAACTAATTGCTAATTAACAAACAAAATAAATTAAGCCCGTGCAAGGCACGGGTCTTAACACTAGTTATTCTTCTAAAGCCATGGAAAGTCGAAACTACTAGCTTTTCATTGTCCCTTTCTTTGCTATCCTCTTCGTAATCTCCTTCGCCGCCGTCGACAGAACCCGCCGGTGATAGGGTTAAGATCCACGTATGATGAATCCATTGGTAACGAATTACCAAGAATGGTGAAATTAGTGGAGATCCGACATGAAATCGTTCTCAATTATTGACTGAAGATGTTGACACAACAAAGTATGGAGATCAATCACGAACTGCCGATTAATCTTACGGATTTGGTTATGAGATGAAGGATGAAGTTCTTGCATAGATCATCGGCTTCCTACAGTGTCGGAATTGATCATCTGCTTCACGGTCTCGATCCTCTATGCAAGACATTAGCAGAGCTTTGTTGCGGAAGAAACTACATGTATTAAAAAAGAGAAGATGAAAGATGCTTTTTTTTTTTCGTTTCGAAGAAGATGAATAGAGAATTATGATTTTTCTCAAGGAAGAAGATTTGAGTGAGTATTTATAAGCAACAAAGGTTCTTCAAAAAAAAAGGAAATTTTCGTTTGTTTCCTTTTTTAGTTTTTTCAACGAGTTTGATTATTTCCTTTTTTTTTGTTGCCAATATTTCCTTTTTTCTAAGAGTTTGGTTGTTTCCTTTTTTACATATTTGAACTTGTTTTGTCAAAGTTGTTTTAGAATATTCTCAGAGCTTTGTATTAAAAATTGTGTTGCAGGCAATGTTGGCTTCTCCAAAAGCATAACCAGTTTATGAAGCAAAAGCAGATTCTGAGAACTAGATTCATACAACAGACGTTGACATCAGGCTACCATTGCTAGTTCATGTTTCGAGAGAGAAGCGGCCTGGTTATGATTCAATACCCATCCATGGAGCTAATATAATACAGCTAAATTCGTAGCTTTATTACAGAATCATGAATTTGCTCTGTATGTGTTTGCTTGTGGCTCTCTTTGTGTTAAAGCGTGGGAATATAGCTTTACATCTATATAACAAACAAATGGAGGCAGAAGTGAAGTGTTTGTGAATTTGTTATAATGCAGGAGCGACTAGAGAAGAAGAAAGCAGAGTATATATGCAAAGAGGATGAAGAATAAGGTTGCAGCGATTCACAAGGAAGCAGAAGAGAGAAGAGCAATGATTGAAGCTAAGCGTTGAGAAGACATTCTTAAAGCAAGAAGAAACGCCTGCTAAATGCAGGGCCACTGGAACTGTTTTCAAATGCAACTTGTGGATGTTTCTAATCTTGAATTTGCAAATCAAATTGTCAAGATTTTGTAACTACTAAGTGTGAACGAATTTCTCTGTTCTCTTCAATGGCTTGTAATGTTGTTTGGATATTGATTTTGACTGTGAAAACATGAGACTGAAGAATTTGTTCATTGTTTTTGTTCTGTAATTTTTCTCAAACATGATCAAATCATAAAGAGAGGATTGATTAAGTTCTTCAACTAACTAATGCTGATTTACATAAATACTTACTATATCTCTACTTGTAATCACTAAAAACCAGAAGACAAAAAAAGAACCAAAGTTTGAATCTATTTCTTAGATAGGCTTTCATAAGATTAAAATTTAGAAACCATGGAAACAAGTAAACAACACCAACAGGAGAGTGTGAGTAGCTGTTAATGTTCTCTTCCGAGAAGCTCATATCTTCATCGCTTAGGAGAGAACTCATACATATTCCCTCTAACAAATACCTTGTGAACAATTGGTAAATTTGCATAAAACTCCATGACAACTTCAAGGTTATACGGTTCCACATAAGTCACAGTGCTCAAAAGTACTTTCACCAAACAATCAAAAACAATAGTCAAGATTTTGTTGAATTTCGTAAATAGTCCGAGACTAGTTGACCAAAAAAATCCTAAATTTCAAAGACTAAAATATAAACTTCAAATAATAAACTCAAAATTTTAAAGACAAAATAGGTATTTTCTTATTTTTATCAGATGCAATTTTTTTTTTTTGGAAAAAAACAGTTTCTTAATTATTCCTAATGACATTTGGGTTGGAAATAAAAGTTAATCCATTTTTGTAAATAATTCCATTATTTGATAAAAATATAAAAATATCATGGGAAGATAAAGTACTATTAAAATGAGTGGACTGGTGGATAGAGAGTGATGACATGTCATGATATGGTTGGAGGAGTGAAGAACCAATGGATCCCACGAGGAATAATATAATGAATAAAATCACTTACTGACACAGACCATTGAGTATTAATTACCCCGCTAAACCCGCGTTAATTACGCTTGTGTCCCTACGCGCGTCTCAAAGATCTCTCTCTGTGTTCTTTCTTTTGTCTGGAGAAAAAAAAAACAAAAGAAGAGCGTTCGTCGAGAGATATACGTACTCGGATCAGTCGTCAAAAGCTTTCGAATTTGATACTAATCTTGAAAAATCAGTCATGGGTTCTGGAAAAGAGCGTGACACTTTCGTCTACCTCGCTAAGCTCTCTGAGCAAGCTGAGCGCTATGAAGGTAAGGAATCTTCTTCTTCTTCTTCTTCTCTCGAATGGGTTCTCTGAATTTCTCACAATCAGGTCTTTTTTTGATAGCTTCTTTAGCTCGTTTCTCTGTTTATTTTTTCTGGATTTTGATTTCATCGAAGGGTTTGGTTTGATCTTTATAAGTCAATGATTTGATTGAGATTTTTTCGAATTGGGAACTTCTGAGGAACGAATTAGATTCAAGGGTCTCGATTTTTACAAAATGGGTATTGAAAATGTGATTTCTTTTTCACAGAAATGGTGGAGGCAATGAAAAACGTTGCGAAATTGAATGTTGATCTGACGGTGGAAGAGAGGAACTTGCTCTCTGTGGGATACAAGAACGTGATTGGATCAAGGAGAGCTTCATGGAGGATCTTCTCGTCGATTGAACAAAAGGAAGCAGTGAAAGGGAATGATGTTAATGTAAAGAGGATCAAAGGGTATATGGAGAAGGTTGAGTTAGAGCTTTCAAACATATGCATTGATATAATGTCTGTGTTAGATGAGCATCTGATTCCTTCGGCTTCTGAGGGTGAATCAACTGTCTTCTTCAACAAGATGTAAGCTTATATTGCTTCTTTACATGATGTTTTAACTTCAGGTTTTAAGTTTTGTGTCTGAAGATTTTGTTTTGGTTTTTTTTTTGCAGGAAAGGTGACTATTACCGCTATCTTGCGGAGTTCAAATCAGGGAATGAGAGGAAAGAGGCTGCTGATCAGTCTTTGAAAGCCTATGAGGTGTTCTACTAGTGATATATAGTGTTATTGATCAATGGATATTCTCGGTTTTTTCGTTGCTTTACTTTTGAGTTTTTTGTTTGTTTGTTTCCTTTACAGATTGCTACTACTGCTGCTGAGGCTAAACTCCCTCCTACACATCCTATCAGATTGGGTTTGGCTTTGAATTACTCTGTCTTCTACTATGAGATCATGAACGCACCTGAAAGGTTTAGAGATTGTTAATTATACTTAGAAAAGAAAAGATTCATTGTTTTGGAGATTTGAGATTTTTTCTTTCTTTCTTTTCTCTTCTCTTCAGGGCATGTCACCTTGCTAAGCAGGCGTTCGATGAAGCTATCTCAGAGCTGGACACTCTGAATGAGGAATCCTACAAAGATAGCACCTTAATCATGCAACTTCTTAGGGACAATCTGACCTTGTGGACTTCTGATATCCCAGAAGAAGGAGGTGATGATCACTCTGGACCTAAGCAAACTCTTAAACTATGATGATTGATGTCTTACAAAAGTCCTTTTTGGTGTTCATTATTACTTCGTTTGTGTTGTTTTGCTTGGAAACCATTGAATATATAAGACATTTTAAGCATATCCCTATCTCATAATGATTCATATTTTGCTGTGGATTTCAAATGTTTATTTTGCCTTTATATGCAGCAGACGATGCGCATAAGACGAATGGTTCTTCCAAAGCTGCTGCAGGTGGAGATGATGCTGAGGTAAAGTAGAACAAATTCCTTTCATAGAAGTGAATCGAATAAGTCAACTCCGATAACAAGATCTCTTTGCTCTTGGTGCAGTGATCTGATATGTGTGCACCCGCAGCAGCAGCACTGATCAATATGTTTCAAGAACAACTGAATGCGCGGTGAATAATAGCGAAACGTAGAGTTCCTCTGTCTCCTGTATCATTATTGTCTATGTTATTTGTACGCTGGTTTAGTCCCAATTCTCTCTGGTTTGAATGTATTGCATCATTTGATGCCTGTCTCAGGACACTGCCTTATTTGTAATCTATAATTCAGTACTGTCTTCTTACTATATGTCCTTATGGATCCAATTTTATATCCCTTCATTTCTAAGTTGCTGAGACAGGAGCTGTTTGGTTTTCCTATGCTCTGCCTCTTCCGATCTCTGATTCATGTTCAGTCGCTAATTGAATAAACCACACCAAGTGCAATAAACTCTGTTCAGTTTCTTTCACAGCTTGTTCGTCTGTGTTGGTGAATCATCTAAGCATACACAAGCCAAGCGTAAATAGATAATGAAGCTTGCATTTCTTGAATCCTTGCGAACATTTACTAATATGTAATATAGCCAAAGCAAGCAGTGTGAAACTTCAAAAAAAAAAGAATTAGAATCGAAAAAAAGAAAAAAGAATGAATAGTTTGTTGAATTTGACAGAATAGCTCTTTCCCATCTTTAACAAAGATTACTTTCTGAGTATTTGAATAGGCTCTTCCGATCGGATCATAGGGATGCAGAGAACGATGATAGGGCTTTTTCAGTTATAAGAGGAAATGCTTTATAGAGTCCTCTAGAAACTGATGGCTCGGACAAACCATCTCCTTCACTTTATCTCCATTCTTGTACATCTTAAATGTCGGAACTTTCCTGATACTCTCTGCTTTCGCCAATGCCATGCTCTCTTCCACATCCACCTGATAACATTTCATTTCCTCAGTTAGAACATTGAAAGACATAGGTTTGTTTATATATAGGGTTAGAAGAAAATGTGATCTAAAAAGCATATTTGTTTTTACCTTAAAGAAGTGTACTAATGGATACCGGAGACATAAAGTGTTGATGAAAGGAGAAATTTCTTCGCATTGCCGGTTTGATGATGATTTGAAATGAAATACAGTGACACCTGAAGAGAAATGTTTCCACTTGAGCAAGACACATAAAATCTCAACCTTTCAGATAAATTGAAGTTTCTATTTAAATTACCGGGAAGTGCTAGCGAGCTCTTGAACTTATCCAAAGTCGAAACCGCTTCAACTTCATTATTGAAACCTAGGCTTTTAGATTCTTGGCTTCTGTTCATTAGCACGGTTTTCGCTCTCTCTAGAGACTCTGCAACTTCGCTGTCTCCTGGAAGTTCCCTTCTCAAGAACTCATAATCTTTGACTGCATCCTCCCACCGACCAAGCTATGTAGTTCAACAAACATTGTCATTCAAATACACTACGAAATTCGGTCAATAATTGATTATACAGAGTTCTAAACTCACCTTTCCATATGAAGCAGCCCTTCGTAGAAGTGCCTTGATGTAACTAGGCTGGATTTTGAGCGCATGGTTACAATCTTCAACAGATTTCTCCCACAAACCGAGCTTATACCAACACGCTGCTCTGTTGCAGTACAAAACCGAATTGGATTCATCGTGCTTGAGACCGTCTCCATAAGCAACACTCGCTTCCAAGAATCTCCCCGAACTGAACAACTCATTACCACGAGTACGTGCCCGCACAACCATCTTCACATTGTTTAAAACTGATGCTACCTCAGGATTGGTCTGATCGAGCATCGCAGCTCTCTCTGCCTTTACAACCGCATTCTCAAATCTGCAACAAACCTATCATTTCTACTCACTCACCGGCCGAGAAAAAAAAATCCAAAGAATCACAACATTTCTGAGTTGCGAAAGCTCACCTTCCTAATGCCATATAAACTTGAGATTGGATACAGAGCACATAAGCTTCAACTACCATACCAAAGAGTTTCGCCTGCGGTTGAGAATGGTAATGATGATCCAATCTTGGAATGCAAGATAGACAAAAATCTGAATCCTCTATTTGGTTAAGACGCAAAAAGGCTTCTGCTTTACAAGCTACAAGCTGTAAAAACCAATCGAAAAAACCTCACTGTTAGTTAAAAATCTTTACAAGCAAATGCAACAAGCCGCCTATCTTACGGCAATGATCTGTAATCACCTGAGGAGCCGAATCGGCACCGTTTGCAATGGCTGCATCGGTTTCCTTAATCGCGGTTTTCCAATCTCCAATCTTTCGAGCCTCCCAGCATCGCCGGAGATGCTTCTCCAGTGTTTGCAGCCGTTGGAGATCAGCTTGATCCGGACATTGCCCGGAAAAACAAATATGACGTCTTGCATTCTCAGCTTCTCCCAATCTAAAGCAACAATTCAATCCACCATTTCAATTCTCAATCTTTAAACTAAATCACACAGCAAAAAAAACAACCCCTCAAGATTACCTGAGATAGAGAGAAGCAAGTCTTTGGTGAGCTCTGGAGTAAGAAGGATCAAGCCTAACAGCTTCAAGACATTCTTTAACGGCTTCTTTTAACCGTCTTAACGCCGTTAACGCTGCCGCACGGTTGCTTCTGTAAGCTGCATTTTCCGGTGAAATCGAAATTGCTCTGTCGTAAAGCGACAGAGCTTCAGAGAAATTCCCTCTCCTATACATATCATTCCCCATTCTCTTCAACTCCTCCGGATTTTCTCCGTTCTCCGCCGCTCTCACCGCCTTTCCGCTGCTTCCTCCTCCGCCACTTCGTACAACGTTTCCATGTCCGTAATTTCCAGTTCCTGTGCACAGAGTCTCAGTCCTACTTGAGGTCCGAGACGCCATTCCTGTTTTCAAGATCCGACCCGAGGGACAAATGTTTCCCGCCGGTAAAACGCCGGGATTCGGCGACACTGCCGACGTAGCACCGCTACCACCTCCTTGCGGCGAGCTGTGACTCGTTGCTGAGGTAAAGCTAGAGCCAGAGAAGATCAACGGCGTTCCAGTAGAGGAGGATCTTCTATGACCCGGTTTAAGATTCCGGGTCGTCGGCATTCCGGATCCGGGGCTAGAAAGCTCACCAGAGTGACTCCTGTAACCATTCTCTAACCGCTTACCCATCTGAGAACTCACCGACGGTTTACCAGAAGCAGAGCCTGAAGAACCAGAGCTGCTAGTAGGAGTCGCAGCGGCGGAAGAAGAAGCAGAGCCACGTGGCATTAAGGTAGAAACAGGAGAACCCAGATCGAGTTCTCGAAAATCAGGTTTGTTGACGTCATCGTTTCTCTGTAAATCACGAAATCGACCTGTGATTGAATCTATAGCAGGTTCCAACGAAAGTCTTCTAGAATGAGACATCACTTCCTCGTAAGCTGAATCTAACGTGACTCAGCTTCTTCTTCTTCGTCTTTCTTCTTCTCTCAGAAGTCAGACACCACCACCGAAGCTTTAACGCCGGACAGAACCAAGTACTGTCTCCAGAGAGAAGAGAGAGAAAGAAGAGAAAAAGAAAGACAGATCTCGTGATAAATAGAAAAGGAAGACGCAAAGAATGACGAGTGAAAAAAAAAGGTTTAAAAAAAAAAAAACTGGATTAACCTTGATTAATAAAGATTACAGATTTATTTCCCTGAGATTATGACATTGATCTTCTTCTTCTTCTGTTTATCTCACGAGTCTCTCTCTCTCTTTCTTCAGTCCCGTGTCTTCACGGCTACTTGTCGTTGAAGAAAATAATACGGTGATTTATCGAATTTAATTTTATAAATAAACTCTATAGTCTAAAATAGTTGACTTTTCATTTTGAGCACAGTATTCGAAAATAAAACTAATTAGACTTCTTCTTACATTATTGAATTTAATTTCTTTAAATTTTCTAAATAAATTAGAACATTTAACCCCTTACTAACTAACTACATCTACTTTCATATTATTGGGTCGTGTTACGAAAACGAATTACACATTTAATCTGTTAATTGTATGCGTAGTAAATAAACAACCTCTGCGATGTTAATTAGTATTTAAATCCTAGCTTCTGACGTGAAATTAGTATATGGTTTAGTTCTTTTTGCTTAAAATGTCAAGGGCACGAAGATTCAAGCACGTTCACTCATGTTCCCAAAATGTTACTCTATCGAAATTTAAATCTTTGTATAACATCATTTATGTATAACATCATTTATTGATTACAGACTATACAATAGCATAAGCAAGCTAAGCTATATACACTATCATATTAGGATTAAAAAAAAAACACTAAACCTTGGTAGGATATTCAATGCACCACGACATGTAACTATTTTATCATTATTACTAGTATTTTTTTGTTGCAATATTTTCATTTATCAAACCCACTTTTAGGGTCGTTGTACAGAAGTCTCGCATTAAATTGGCCGACTCAATTTTGATTATATTGAATAATTGTAAAATACCTCAATTTTGATTATATTGAATAATTGTAATGGTATTTCTTAGTAGACATTAACATTTTAACTAGTGTTTAGTTAGTTGTAGAAAAAAATCCCAACAAATACTAAGAAGTTACATTCTAGAAACTAGAAAGTAAATCTAATGATTATATCAACAAATAAAATAGAATTAAAAAGAATTTTATCAACTAGAAGTATGTCAACAAATCCCTGACTTTTGGAGTTTGGTTAAACTATTTGACCAAGAAAAATGTGAATTTTTTAAAAAATAATGAGAAAATGCCACGTAATGATTTCAACCCTCGTACTCCGAGACAGCAAGATCGAGGGTAAAATCGTCTATTTTATGTAGATGTATTTATCAGGCCAGCCAAACTTTTGTTTAAGCCACCATATTTATTGTACTATTATAAGCATATAAGAGCAACCTTAATGGTAGGCTCTTAATTTTGTCTCTTAACTATTATTATGAATTGTTTTATTGAAAAAAATTATAGCTAAAAGCTTTTGTAATGGTTTGAAGCTCTTAAACCTTCTTTTATCTCTTAGCTAAGGAACTCTTCTAAACTATTCACATATTATTTTGATTATATTATACCTAAGATTTATAGTAAGAGACTTGCAATAAGGATGGTCTAAAGTAATCTTTTATTGCAATAGCCAATTTAAATGTAAATAACAAATGTGTAGTGTAACCAAAATAAAGAAAATAACAAAATGAAAGTTCAATATCTAATGCAGAGCTGGCATTTTTTTTTCTTTTGGATTAATGGATGTCCCTTTGAAAAGGCTGTCATAGTTCTCTTTTCTTTTCTAGGGATTACTATTTAATTCCGTAGATTCATTATATAGTTAATTTGCTTAAACTCATAATTACTTTGTAGTAACTATATATTGTTTCTAGTAGACCATGGTCAGTCCGTACCGTTCAGACCTACGGAACCACTAATTACATTGAACCAAGCACCATGCATGCCTTCATTTTATTTTATTTTTCTCTAGCTAGGTCATGCCTCGCACCCTCAAATATTTTTCATATATATACTCAATTAATTTTCTCTTGACTATTTCTTAAACGAAAAATTCGCTATGTACATATTAAAAGCAATAATAACAATTAAAAAGGATAATTAAGAACATAACGATAGTAAATACTAAATACTAGTAATAAAAAAAGGTCATCAAAATAGAAGGGTAAAGTGGGGATAATGGCAAAACGGTGATCATGCCAGCTGGTTATTGACTTCTCTGCTGTGCCTGCCAGCTAAGCAAACAGTTTCCGTTAACGGCGTTTAATTTTCAAGAACGGATTGTTCTGTTAACACCGACGGATTATTCGAAAACTGACCTCGAGCCCGCCAAACTTGAGATGGGTGACGATAGTGACTCACCAAATCACAATATCTCCGGTTCAACAAAACCAGCTCTTATTTTCACTAAACCAGAAACAAGCATGCATAAATAAGTAGCGATAAAAAAAATTACATTAGTAAGATAGTTCAAATGACTATATGCGTTTATACTTTTTACTATAGAAATAATAAATTATGGATTTTTTGAAGGACAGAATACGTGCATTTGAAGATAAGATTGGCTTTCAGAATTATATTATGTGTCACATTTGTGGTATTGATACTTCTTTATTATCATAATTCATAAACGACATATGACATATATATCAAGAAAAAATTAGTCTAAAACGACACTTGCTTTAAAATGAAAGGAATATTATTTTTTTTCCCACAGATTTAATTCAATCTTTAATAATTTGGACACTATTTGCATTAATAGCAAAAGACCACACCAATTACACAATTAGTCAGTGTTATTCAACGCATGTCACATTGTTTGTTCCGCCGGAGACATACAAAACATAATACAATGCGCAGGCTGTAATGTTTGAGCATGAATAACCCCAATCAAAATAGACAAAAGAGGAAATGTGTGGAAATTATAAAAATAAGTGCAATTAGCTGCTAATGATGTTTTTTATATCTTTTTTGTTGACTCTTTTTAAATCACTGTCTGGCCATCTTAGCTTACTTGGTAATTATAATCACGAGATTCGGGTTTCATATAAAACAAAATAAAGTATCCTATATTTTTACTACAATTTTACCCGTCGGCAAACATACTTTATTAGTACTTATTTAATCCATTACAGTTATGGCTTTGAATTTGATTTACTGTTAGGGTGTGCCGAGACCGAGAGAAAAAAAAATTCTAAGTCGCCAAAAGAATTCCTTTTGTGTAAATAAAACCTTGTATGTGCTTATATGTTACATGAAAATTTTTAACAAAAAAAATTGATACATGAAAATTAAGACAATTCCCTAGTTTCTTGTAACTACACGAATTATTTATATATGTACTGTTTTTTTCTAATTAACAATTATTATTGCCTAATACATGGCATTGGTGTTCGTGGTATATATATTCTTATCTATCTGTATCTGTTACACCTTGATTCTTGATAATATATACAAAAAAACACGTATGAGAATTATCTGGTTTTCTTTATTATTCGATTAATCAGTTTACTAAAAGCTAATCCACGCTTTTCTAAGCTTAACCACTATAATTCTTAATTAAGGGTATCCTATGTTTCATCATATATTATTTTATTTTATTTACAAATTATTAAGATCATAATGTCAGTCCAACCAAAGAATATATGTAGATCGCATTACCGTCCAACTCGCATTTTTTTGTCAACCCGCATTTTTTAAAGTTACATTCGTTTACTCTAAATTTCTAAAGTAAACAAGTATTTTTTTTTTTTTTTTGGTATCAATAAAACAAGTAGTACTTTGCTTTAGACTGAGATAGTTAAACTAAATTCTGAAACTGGTACGTGAAAAAAATGTTGGTGGAAATACTTTTGGTCTAGTCTTTGGCCAGTGGATGGATAATGAGACTTTCAATTTCTATATAGAAGTCAAGTTATAAGAACTGCAGTTTTATATGTAGTTATAGAAAAGAATATCTTTTAAATTCCAAAACGGCTACATGTATGGATAATTGAACATATCCGTATGTATAAGTAAACTTAACAGATCAATTATATATATTGCCATGATGTTATTTGTTGCCACCTGAGGTTAGATACTCCAACATGTGAGCATATGCTGATATGATATGAATCTTCTTCACCTTCATCATCATCTCCATCAACAATTTAATTTAATTTAATTTTCATATTATCACTCTTTAATAAAGAATATCATGTTTAAAAATTAAAACAATGTACCTATAATTGATTAATGATAAATCCATAAGATTTTAACAAAAATGGCCAATCCACAAATGTCATTCAAAAAAATGGAAAACTTAATAACTGATTCAACTGCAATAGTATTTATAAAAATTTAATTTAAATATATTATTATAGTTATAAGATATTTTAAAATAAAATAGAAAATAATTGATGAACTTTTCGTTAATGAGGGAGTGTATGTGCTGTGCAAAACATTCCACATGCACCATGTCTCAAGTTTAGAAGGGTAAGGGTAAAACTATACACCATACCTTTTAATTTAATACGTCATATAAAGTTTGGTAAATGACGTTTTAAGAACTAGAAAATAACGTTTAAAACATTTTAACAAGAAAAAATTCAGCTAATTTTTTGTTGTTATGGGTTCACTGGTTTTTTTTCGTTATCTTATACTATATTTTATGACTAATTACCACGGCTAATGTTTTCAATATATGATTATATGAAGGACGACTTTTGTCGTTTCCAGTGCAGAAAATATATTATCAGAAAAAATCTATTCCTCATATGTTTCTGGTTTTGTTTCATCTAATAGAACTGAAGACTTAAACGACAAAAGATATGCCTGCAGAAACATACACATTTGACATTTCCATGTGTCCCTTTGAAGTCCGAAGATAAACATTTTGTTGATAATAATTTAGTTAAGATCTAGTCTACTTTATATCAAAGAAAAGTTCTAGTCTCTCAAGTCTCAAAGCTGCACACTCAACAAAAATAATGTATGTTTGAATGTACCAATAAAAATGGATAGTGACATCTTTATAAAATAAAATAAAAAAGAGGATAGTGACAATGTGACATGTATGAGAAAAGCAAAATATAGTGCAAATTACATATTCGTTAATGGAGTAATGTTCATTCTCTAGTCGTAAGCGAAATTATTAGTTTTTAATCCCAAATTAACAGTTTCTGTTATAGTTGAATAGAAACTGCCACTCCATTAACAAAGATGTAATTTACACTAGATTTAATTTACTATGTGCGACCATGCATGATGCATCTTTTTGACTGGTGCGATTGTTATAATTATAAAATAAGAATTAATTAAATTTTAAATTTATCAAAAGAAATTAATGGAAATATGTAAACGAAAGAGAAAAGAAACAGAAAACTGGATATAGATAGAAATGGCTGTTTTAGACTTTTAGGATAAACGAACATGAAATGTGGGGGAAAGAGTTAAACAACATGATTGGTGACACATGTTGGCCTTTGTCTTTCTCTATTACTTCAGTCACGCCATCATATCATTGAGGTCGAATTTCTCTAATCTTTTATTCTCTCTTTTTCTTAATTTTTTCCTTAACATCTACATTTTTCTATAATGATACATAAAACAAAAACATGTCTCCCTCTTGTTTTGGTTGGTTCATTTTATTTCGTATATATGTAAAGCCTAAGTTTTGCTTCAAAACAATGTATCCATTTAGTTTAGTTGATGAAAACTCGTGAACAAAAAGATAATAATAAGTAAGCGCAAACATTTTACTGAATGTATTATACTAGCTCGAATAACTGTGTTGTGTAATTCATGTATTTTTATAGAAGCTTAAGAAATGGTGTATATTTCTTAAATCATATTTAAAATTTTTGATGAAGTTTAATAGAGCTTGACTATTTAAGGAAACGAAATACAAGAAATAAAAAGGCGAAATCTTTAGCCAAAATAAAATAAAATTGGTGAAATGATATTTTCTATGAGCAAACCTTAACAAAAAGAACTAGGGGAGAATAAACACTTGAGAAATAATGAAAATGTGGGAAATTGGCACATGCCACTAATAACACTAACATGTGATTCAAATAATTTTGAGTCTACCTCATGGGAAAAAGAGAGAGAAAATAAGCATTATGCTCTGCATTTCTTCCTTTTTAAACTTGATCTAAACAAGAGATACCAAAAATGAATAATATGATTGGTTTATCCTCCAACACATCCATTTAGATTCGATTTAACTAAGACTATGACTAAAATAAAGACATTTCCATCATCCAATTAAAACACACACACGACAACTAGAGTTTATTCAATTCAAATAAGAAGGATTCTGATGAATCCACGTTTTCTCAGTTACTAAACTGACGCAACTCTAGTCAAACAAAGTCTGCAACTGCAGGCACATACTTTGATAGTGCCATATGGAGTATGGACTGAAACTGAATCAGAGAAGTTGCTACTGTGTTGACTCTTGATGGGAGCACCAGAGCTAATCAGGTCAAGACGAAAAACCATAAGGGCCCGTTTTCTTGACACGAGTCTCGCGGTTGTTCTCCATGAAAGAAACACTCTTCTCACGTGCATTAGCAAATGTATTGAGTTAACCAAACCGAAGCCATAGCAAAACATAAACGCAGAGTAATCAGTTTTTAAAACATCTGTGACATTGATGGATAAATGGGCTCAGTCCCATTTGTACAGGCCCATATAGAACCTTCTTTTGTTATTCCGTTGACAAAAATGGACCCATCTATTATACTATTTGCGATAGTACCAACAAAAAAAAAAAAAAACATTTTTCTCAATATTTAGGAAATTATTTAAGTTGAGAGTTGAATTGAATGATATGGCGGATGCTAGGTAGGGGCATAAAGTATGGTGATAGGGACAAACCAAATGTAGATATGCATATGAGCCTATGACGACATGAGTTTGCTCAATTCCACACTTTCTTGTCAAATCTGCCTTAAATCCATTATTCTCGGAAGTTCCGGTTTGTGTCACTTCACTAATGACCTTTGAATTCCCAAATCTATACTATTAGTGAGACTTTATAGCCCAAATTAACCTTTGGTCTTCTTAATTATGTGAATTTCACACTGTTCATGCCTAAACATTTTGACTCCCCAACTAAATGGTAGTGTCACTGCCAATGTGCCATGATAATCTGTTAAACATGACTTTTTATAGCATTTCGAAATTATAAGTAAATTCAGATCTACGATCGATTGGCACTTCCTGTATATAATTAATCATATCAAAACAAAAATGATGTCAAAATTAGTAAATATTACAAAAGATAAAACGTAATTGGCTTTATTTTAACACCTCATAGTACTCAGAAAATATTGATAAATCTGTGTGTAAAGAAACAAACGACTATCGCCAGTTGTGTGTTTCTGTCACTTATTTAGATTATCATGAGAGACTGAAAATGGCGAAACGTGGGTGGACCATTTTTCTTTCACCTCCTTCTCAATTATTGAACTCTTCAGTGTCCATCTGATTATTATTGATTGGTTCTATATATATATTGAGTTATTGACTAAATTAATCGCTTCGTGTTGTCTTCAAAATTTGGATCTTGATTACTAGCTGATATACTCATCCTACTTGTTTTCTTGTAATTTTTTTTATTCACAGTTGAGCCTTTCGACCATATTTGTGTGGTTCGTGATACTCAAAAGTTACATGTTATTGTATGAAAAAGAAGATGAAATACAATAGTGTTATTCTAGATGTAACATAATTAGCGGCCATAACATATACTTTAGTGATTCGTACAAGTCAATGCGTTATTATCCGGATTCAAACTCATATAAAATATATTTTTTGAAAAATAAATGTAAAACAACTGGCTAGATCTATAAGATCATGTACTAATGATATGTACTGTATTGTATTTGTATTTAGATTGAATTGACGAGGAGACATGATTGTGCTGGTTAGGTTGGAATATAAGTGATTTATTCATAACTTGAGGTGTTGATACAAGCTTCCAAATGTTTTATCTCTGTGTGGTATATATATATGCATTGTGAAAATCTCATGTTTTGTTTCCTTGTCAGTTCACGAGAGATCTAGTTAAACAAACAATTTATTGTATTAGTATGGATTATGGTATACATATACAGCTAGAAATTTTCTTAATTGTTAATACATGCATTATGGGGGAAATTTTTGCATGGCATTAAAAAATATCGAGTTCTCAACTGCTAGTGCAATTGTACTTTCATGAGTTCATCTGGCTATATGGACACATTTAAATAAATAATAGGGGTTTCTAAATAGTATCTCACATTTTCACTTTTTTTTTTTAATTTTCAACACGTCTCATAATTAATTTAATATAAATCCACCGATGTTCATTTCTTACATTTGCCGTAATCTAAAAAAAGAAGAAGAAATTCTCCATAATCACCGGCAAAAAGATAATGATGAGAATTTCTGTAGATATTTTTGGGTGTCTCCACATATTCACACTATTGCCTGAGTGCATCTGAGAGTTACAGATTATATCTACTAAAAATTCGATGAAAGAAGTATAACTTTTTTTTTATAAAGGAAATTAAAGAAGTATATTTTTTAATTAGACACGAAAGTTTAAACTTCCCTGTTCATTATTTTAGTGATAATAACAATAATTACTTATAATTATCGAAGGTTTGCAGATGATTGGACAATATATGGATGGCTCTTACTCTTGTACTATAGTCTATAGTCTATAGTCTATATTTGTGGGGCATTTGTATACTCATATCTACACGTACGTATAAATCAGTGAAAAAAATGCAGTAAAGTCAAAGTTGGACCCGCTTAAGGCTCTCTCCCAAACTAAATTTCATGAAATTGTATTTTCCTATTTTTTGCATCCTTTACCTACCAAGCCTACTTTTTTTTGAGTTTTTCTCATCCTTTTATTTCTCTCGTAATAATGGATCTGTATAGAAAAGTGTATTTGTTAGCTGCCAAGTGACACAAAATATTAACCCATAATTTACCAATAAATTACTTATGAACTTATTATACCAGCAAATCTTTTCAATATCTGTATTTTAAAAAGAGTGATAGTTTTTGGGTAAAGAAGATGATTTATTATTGATAACACAAAATTAACATTACGGTTTTCATTAGTAACATTGCATAATTGCATAATAACATAAGTTGCAGAATGAAAACTTGCAGAATAAAAAATTGTAGAATGAAATTACTTAAACAATATGTTGATTGGATACATTTTGCATAATGACAGTTATATTAATGTTGAAAAAAATTCTTGTTGAGTGACATTATATACAAAATTTCTCTACTAATTGAAAAAAACAGTTTTCTCAAACTTATGGCGAGTTTGTAGATTTATTTTCAACATCACATATATAATATTAAATGAAAATTCTCAATTATATTCTACTTAGCTACCGCCAAAGTTGGTTTTAACTTTGTTTTAACTTTTAAGTCTTGGTTTCAGCTTATATGAACCAAGTTAACTAAAAAAAATTGATGCAAATTTCAACATTTTCCTACTCTTTGAGATAATTTACAGAAGCAAAAAGATATTACTAATTTACTACTGTAAAAAAAAGTTATAAAAAATGAGAAATTATATTTTGGAACATACCTAGTACCAAATTAAAAAACACTAATATAAATCGAATAAAGACATATAAAGGATCTTGTTTCTTGTTTCCCCCTTCCCATGTGATGTGAACAATCTCACTCTCTTTCTCTATCTCTCTTTTGAGTTTCTTGGAGTATTATATAACAAATCAGTCCAAGACACCTCTTTTCTCACACCAATCTCGCTCTCACTAATAAAACAGAGAATCTCAATCTCAGATCGAAGAAACATAGTGAGAGAGAGAATGGGTTTCACTTCCCGAGGAAACCCTTCTTTTCTCTTCTTCTTCTTTTTTCTCTGTCTCTCCACAGTCTCTGCTTACATCAACAACACAAGCAGCAACAATGGAGAAGCAAGAAGAGAGCTAGCTTCTGGGAGATGTAATTGGTTTAGAGGGAATTGGGTTTATGATGCAAAGTACCCACTTTATGATCCTTATAAATGTCCATTCATAGATCCACAGTTTAACTGTAAGAAGTATGGTCGTCCTGACAATGCTTACCTTAAGTTTAGATGGCAACCATCTTCTTGCTCTCTCCCCAGGTTCTTACTCTCTCCTTATCTTTTTACTTTCTTTAATTCTGGTTTTTTTTTTTTTATTCAAGAACTAAGCTTTTCTTGTGTTTTCTTTCATATATTAGACAGAATAATAATTTGCACATGGTGAAAAAAATGAACTTTTTTCTTTCTTTGTTGCTCTGTTCTATTGAGTCAAAATCTGTTTTTTTTTTCTTCTTTTTTTTCATTAATAAATATATAAAGCTGGAAATTTGGAGAGTTCGGTTTGTTGTGTTTAATGCTATTTACAGAGATATTTAAGCATATTAGTAAGAAAGGTAACAATTGAATTTCAAAGTTAGATAATGTAGTGTACAGTATGTAAATAGTCTCTCTCCTCTTGACTCTTTCACTTTTTTTCTCTTTTTTTGCCTTTTTGGATTTCAAAATTTGAAACTTTTGTGAGTTGCTTTGGAGCAATAATGTATCGGAAATCCCATATATTCACTCTCCAAAAAGGTCTATAATCGAATCCGAAGCTCAAAACCAAAGTGCCAAAAAAAAAAAAAAACCAAAGTGCCTTGATTAAGTAAATATAGTACTACTAGATTATAGTTCAAATTGTAACTTTTTGAGATTAAAAATGTTTTTTTTTTTGTTTTTGGTTTCAGATTCAATGGGTTGTATTTCTTGAGGAGGATGAGAGGGAAGAAGATAATGTTCGTTGGAGATTCACTAAGCACTAACATGTGGCAATCTCTTGCTTGTCTAATTCACTCTTGGGTTCCTAACACTCGTTACACTCTTCTTCGCCAAAAGGGTCTCGCTTCACTTACCTTTGAGGTTTGTTCTTTCATTTTATCTTATTAATTTAAAACTAGCTAGTGACCTTTTCCCACTCAAATAAGTATAGATATTTATTGAGTTATGATTTTTCAATAGAAATTAAGTGTGTTTTTTTTTAGCTTTATAGTGTGGAAAGTGTGATAAAAGTCTTGATTTATTTTATTAACGCTTAGTGGTAATTAATAAGATAAAGTTAACTTAAGAAAAGGGATAAAGTGTTTTTTGGTTTGTCTCATTTGATTTGATGTAAAGATAATGCTTTGCGATATAAGTAATTTATTGCAAATGATGTTATAAAAATAGAATTATGACAAGAGAATGAGAGAGCATTTAAGAGATGAACGTGATTAGTGGCCTATTTCCCAAAAAAGAGAATCAACGGAATATCATGTCATGTTATAAACTTTATGATCATGAGCCACACAAAAAGAGATTCGTTTTTTCTTTTGTTTTCCCATATGATATATTTTGAGATAAAAAAGCACATGGCCAGTTAATATATACACATGTACATAAATTACGTACGTATTCCATTATCTAGTGAACTAAATTTGGGTTTTGTAATGGGTACGGACGCAGGAATACGGAGTGACGTTGTTGCTATACAGAACACAGTTCTTAGTAGATTTGAATGTGGAGAAAGTTGGGAGAGTTCTTAAGCTAGATTCCATTAAGCAAGGCAACATGTGGAGAGGCATGGACGTTTTGATTTTCAACTCGTGGCATTGGTGGACACACACCGAACACATTCAGCCGTACGTTGTCTTTCTTTCGTTGGTTCTGTTTTTTTTTTTTTTTTTAAATACTTTTGACTAATCTAGTGACGTGCGTTTGCAGGTGGGATTACATGGAAGATGGGAATAGATTGTACAAAGACATGAACCGGCTCGTTGCTTTCTATAAAGGAATGACCACTTGGGCTCGATGGGTTAATACTTACGTCGATCCTTCTAAGACTAAAGTCTTCTTCAACGGCGTGTCTCCTACTCATTACGAGTAAACATACTTCCTATAATCTAATCTTATTGTTCTCTATAAGTCGGTTTAGTTATGTCAACTTGAGCAAGGACTATGTTGTTATGTTAATCCTAAGGCATTATTACTTCACTTATATGTTAGTAAGGTTGGTTGGACATTGTTTTGCAGGGGAAAGGATTGGGGAGAGCCAATGAACTCATGTAGGAGTCAAACGCAGCCATTTTACGGGAGGAAGTATCCAGGAGGGACACCAATGGCTTGGGTAGTTCTAAACAAAGTGATGAGGAGATTGAAGAAACCGGTCCATTGGCTAGATATAACCGGTCTGTCTCAGCTTCGTAAAGATGGTCATCCTTCTGCTTTCAGTGGGAACCATCCTGGTAATGACTGTAGCCATTGGTGTCTTCCTGGTTTGCCTGATACTTGGAACTTGCTCTTTTACTCTACTCTTTTCTCTTAATAATTCTTGTTATCTTTCTCATCAATGTATAAGTTAACTTAAAGCAACAATCAATTATTTTTAGTTATCTTTTCACTGTGGTCGCTTGATTCTTGACTGAAATTACTCTTAAATAAGACCAACGCACTTGATTCTGTGAAAGGAGAAAACATGTCAAGAAAAGATTATACAACGGTGGACGAAGACGAAGTACTATGCTAATTAAAATTTCCATGTAATTAGCATAATGGGCTAGAGTAATTTAGATATATTGGGCCTAATAGAGATGAATGGGCGGGCCTGAAGAAGCCCAGATGTGATGAAGTGTTCGGCTGTTCGCAGTTGAGATAAAATCATCAGAGGCAAAAGTGCACCGGAAAGTCTCCACGTGTACATGTACGGAAAGATACGTGGAGGAAACAAAGATTATTGGCTCAATAAAATTGAAACTGATCTCTTCTCAGAAGCTGAGTCATCGTGCCTCTCCTACACGTTTCAATAGTAAACTCAACACGTCACACACCTTTCCTCAATCTTCATGACCGCCCAAATTTCTGTCTTTTCGGTTCTTTGATTATAAAGAGGAATTAAACAGGTCGATAAGAATCAACAGAGATAAAGAAAACAAAAAGAAAGAATTATCATCTTTAAAGTAAAACTGTTTCTTGGAAGTGATTGTTAGCATTAACAATGGCGTCGGAGCAAGCAAAGAGAGAGACCAAGGTGACGGAGAGAGAAGTTCAAGTGGAGAAAGACAGAGTCCCGAAGATGACGAGTCATTTCGAGTCCATGGCCGAAAAAGGCAGAGATTCCGACACACAGAGGCATCAAACAGAAGGTGGTGGGACACAGTTCGTGTCACTCTCAGACAAGGGGAGTAATATGCCTGTTTCTGATGAAGGAGAAGGGGAGACGAAGATGAAGAGGACTCAGATGCCTCACTCCGTTGGAAAATTCGTTACGAGCAGCGAATCAGGAACAGGGAAGAAGAAAGATGAGAAAGAAGAGCATGAGAAGGCGTCGCTAGAGGATATTCATGGGTATAGAGCCAATGCTCAGCAGAAGTCAATGGATACTATAAGAGCAGCAGAGGAAAGGTATAACAAGGCTAAGGAGAGTTTGAGCCATGGTGGACAAGAAGCTCGAGGGGGACAAATGGAGGGGAAAGGGCGAGAAAGTGGTGTCCGTGTTTCTCACGTTGGGGCTGTTGGTGGTGGCGGAGGAGGTGCTGCTGTCTTCGGACATGAATCTCGTGGCAAAGAAAGAGAAGAAAAAGAGAGTGGTGCTCATGGCTTTCATGGGGAGAAAGCACGACATGCTGAGTTTTTGGCTGCCGGAGGTGAGGAGATGAGAGAACGTGAAGGTAAAGAATCAGCCGGTGGTGTTGGTGGTCGGAGTGTAGCAGATAAGGCGGCTGAGAAAGGACGGCAAGCTAAGGAAAGTGTTGGACAAGGTGCTCAGAAAGCCGGAAGCGGTGCGAGTGAGAAAAGTCAGAGAGCTTCCGATTACGTGACAGAGAAGGGAAGGGAAACTGGAGACATGGCGGCTCAGAAAGGACAGGAGACAAAGGAACAGGCTGCGAGAGCTAAAGACTACACTGTTGAGAAAGCAGCTGAAGCTAAAGATACGGCGGCCGAGAAAGCTCGGAGAGCTTCTGAGTATGCAACAGAGAAAGGAAAAGAAGCTGGAAATGTGACAGCTGAACAGGCGGCGAGAGCAAAAGATTATGCTCTGCAGAAAGCTGTTGAAGCTAAAGAGAATGCGGCGGAGAAAGCTCAGAGAGCTTCCGAGTATATGAAGGAAACAGGAAGCACCGCGGCTGAACAGGCTGCGAGAGCAAAAGACTACACTCTGCAGAAAGCTGTGGAAGCTAAAGATGTTGCAGCTGAGAAAGCTCAGAGAGCTTCAGAGTATATGACAGAGACAGGAAAACAAGCCGGAAATGTTGCAGCTCAGAAAGGACAAGAGGCGGCTTCAATGACAGCAAAAGCTAAAGATTACACTGTTCAGAAAGCCGGTGAAGCAGCTGGGTATGTAAAAGAAGCTACTGTGGAAGGAGGAAAAGGAGCTGCACATTACGCGGGAGTGGCAGCTGAGAAAGCCGCTGCGGTTGGGTGGACAGCGGCACATTTCACCACGGAGAAAGTGGTGCAAGGGACAAAAGCGGTTGCCGGTACAGTGGAAGGTGCGGTGGGGTATGCAGGGCATAAGGCGGTGGAAGTAGGATCGAAGGCAGTAGATTTGACTAAGGAGAAAGCTGCAGTGGCTGCTGATACGGTGGTCGGGTATACGGCGAGGAAGAAAGAGGAAGCTCAACACAGAGACCAAGAGATGGATCAGGTATTGCACAACTTGTAGTAAAGTTAGATTTTTTTAGCTCATTTTAGTATGATGATGTTTCGTGTAGCTCAAGAAACTGTGTTTTGGATTTGTTTTGAGGGAGGTGAGGAAGAGAAGCGACCAGGGTTTGTTACAGAAGCAAAGAGAGGCTATGGAGAAGAGTACGGAGAAGAAAGAGGGAGTGAGAAAGATGTCTACGGCTATGGAGCAAAAGAAATGGCCGGAGAAGGGAGGAGAGATGTTGGGGAGGCAGAGTATGGAGGAGGAAGAGGGAGTGAGAAAGATGTCTTCGGATATGGACCAAAAGGCACGGTCGGAGAAGCGAGGAGAGACGTTGGAGAGGAATACGGAGGAGGAAGAGGCAGTGAGAGATATGTCGAAGAAGAAGGGGTTGGAGCGGGAGGGGTGCTTGGGGCAATCGGCGAGACTATAGCTGAGATTGCACAGACGACAAAGAACATAGTGATTGGTGATGATCCTGTGCGGACACATGAACATGGAACTACTGATCCTGACTATATGAGACATGAACAAGGACAACGTTGAAAAAATGTAATGGTGAAATGTTTTGTGGTTTTCTGCTTTTCTTAAAAAGGTCTTTTGTTTTTGTATGTAAATAACAAAGAAGCTCTGTTTCATAGTGTTCTGGTAAATAAAAAGCTCTGTTTCTCTTAAGAGGTTTGAAGAATATATGAGTGGTTTCCTTTGAAGTGAAACTGTACCAACTTTTATCTACTCTTGAAAACTAATTAGATTTAGATCTGTTTCCTTCATGAGCTTGTTTCTGACCGAAAGATCAATAGAAAAACGTAGTGATCCTTCATCTTGTAATATACGTGCGAGACTCATATTAGTATTAAAGGTCTCTCAGGCATTTTAACGAACAACTTGACTACTAGAAATAATTATCCCAATGTCCCAAATAGAGAGACCTAAACTTTGTTGCCAGACAAAGAAGAGTTGATGATAGGCAAAGCATAGAGAAGTGAGAATGGTTTTTGGTTTTAAAAAAGGAATGAGCCTCTCTGCATATATGAGTGTACGCAACGAAATTTTTCAAGCAAAACTGTATTTCATAGCTAATGGTGTAACACACATTGTGAATTGAGATCTACACTTTGGTATCAACATGTAACTTGATCTACAATTCTAAAACTAAGTAACAGAGATGAATTTTCAACACACTATTGAACAGAAACGAAACAAGAAGCTGGAGGCTTCAGAGGAATAATCTTCACTTTCAAGGGCTTGATCTCAACTTTCTTAAACTGTGGGGGCTTTGGTGGAATAATCTTTAACTTCAAGGGCTTCTTTGAAACATCCGTCGGTTTCTCCGGTGCTAGTTTAATCTTCAACTTCAACGGCGGCAGTGAGAAGCCGGTGATCACTTCACCACGCAAGAACCGATGAAACAACAAATCCGAAGCGCTTCCTCTCTCCTTAGGGTTCCTTGCAAAACACGTTTCTAGAAACTTCCTTGCATCACACGGTACACTCTCTGGAATCTCCGGCGCTTTACCTTTCAATAGAAAAGGCGCAAGATCCTCAAATTCTACCTCCGACCATGGACTCACACCGGTATACATCTCCAATACTATGCACCCTAACGACCACAAATCTAGGGCTTTCTCAGCCACACCGTTGTGGACTGATTCTGGCGACATGTAAATAGGCGTTCCCACAAATGGTAAATCAACTTCCCAGCAATCCGAATAGTCTCCTACTTTTCTCGAAGACCCGAAATCTGAAATCTTCAATTCGTAAGACTGTCTACACGGAAATACAAGTAGATTATCGGGTTTTAGATCGCAATGAACATAACCGAGGCTATGAACAGACACCAATCCTTGAAGAATCATACGAGTGAAGTCTTTGATCATCGTTTCCGGTAACTTTCTATCTTTGTAACTGTCCATGAAAGTGGTTAAATTCCCTGCAGCTGCGTACTCCATAACCATCTTGTAGACTCGGAATCCGCCAACATCGAAATCCTCTTCTAAAGTATAATTCCCATAGCATTGCACGATTCTTCGACATCCTTTGAGTTTGGATAGAATCTGAATTTCTCTTTGGAGAGAGTCGTAGTCTTCACATTCGGCGGTTTTCACGGCGGCGTAAAGCGGCAAAGAGCTGTCGTTGCGTTTGATGTACTTGACGAGATCGACTGATCCGTGTGAACCTTTTCCCAAGAACTTCACGAACTCTGTTTTTGGTTGCATCGTCGGAACAACAACAACAAGAGTTATGCTTCGAATCTCTTAGTATCTCTCAAGGTTTTAGGTAACTTTGAGGTGTAAATTTAAAACCCTAGAGAAAATCGAATCTCTTGAAAAATTGCAGCGAGAAATATATAGAGAGAGAGTTAAAAAGGAAACTATGTTAGCTTTAGGGTTCTTTCAAGTCTTGTGACTTATATCGATTAACGTCGAGAGAGTGTAAGCACGCACCACAATCTACCGTTGTTCACTAGTGATAATAGATCTTGTCCGTTGAATCTACTTTAGACTATATATTTTTTTTAATGGGCTTCAATTTAATTTTTACAATATTAAATTATTGCATTTTCGATTTCATATTGATTAGGAGATAATGTTACTGTCCGTCAGATTCTCGTCTTTTTTTTTTTCCTGATCTAGGATCAGAATTCCAATTTTTGTTAGTATAAGGAAATACATCAGAGAGCAAAGTATTACGATACGACGACGAATGACCTACAAATATCACTTTAAAAGTCTTTCCATTTTTTCCAAGCCTAGATCCATAATCGTTTTGGACTGTAGACTAAGGCTAGAGCAAGGGTTACGATTAAAGACCCAACTACATTTTTTTTTTCAAATACATTTTTTCAGATGAAGTGTTTTAAATACTGGCATTAATCCATATATTACAGCTAAAATTGTCAACATATATGTCAATACTGCAACAAATTTCTTCAAAGAAAGAATGTATAAATAGTTATATCCTGAGATCTACATTTTATTGCATCCACATGCATGTCACTTGATCTTTACTTAGTAACAGAGAAGAAATCAGCATACATGCTGAACAGAAACGAAATTGGAATCTGGAGGTCTCGTAACAAAAAAAATGATAACCTAGATGAAAGACAATAACTTTTGTGTCTCGACCACCAACTATTGTTGTTTCCTTTGTGTTAAAAAAATGGTTTGTGGTTTTAATTCGTTTGGGCTATTAGTTTTGCAACCACGTTGGTTCATTTCGTGTAGGCTTTTGGTAGATTTGGGCTTGCAAAACCCAAATTAACTTGTTGGCCGACATACATTTGTTTCTATTACAACAAACGTGAATACACGTGAAGAAAATGAGAACGACCCTTTTAAGTACTGAAAATTGAAAAAAAGAAATATAGAAATGCTAACATGTAAGTTTTTGTTACCCAAAATGCAATTTGTATGTAACCACAATTTCATGGCCGACCTGCTTTTTTTCTTTTCTTTCTGGAAACCGCAAATATGATTACACGTGGCTTGAAAAAAACGTACAGAAACTCGGTAATGTGCAAAAAATATCTTACTCTTAATACGTGTAATTTTGGATTCTAATTGGTCTAACGATCTATAAAACGATACTATCAGAGATTAGATTCTTCTCATCTCACTTTGTTCATCTAAAAACTCCTCCTTTCATTTCTTTAATTTTGCTCCCAACAAACATCTTAAAGATCTCTCTCATGGCGATGTCTTTCTCAGGAGCTGTTCTCAGTGGCATGGGTTCTTCTTTCCACAGCGGAGCCAAGCAGAGCGGCATTGGAGCTGTCAGAGTCGGCCAGAAAACTCAGTTCGTCGTCGTTTCTCAGCGCAAGAAGTCGTTGATCTACGCCGCTAAAAGTGACGGCAACATCCTCGATGACCTCAACCAGGCCACGTAAGTCTACATTCTTTCTTCTTTTTAGTATCTTGCCTCGTAAGTAATTAAGGATGTTAGTAATCAATGTTTATGGTATATTATATAGATTTTATTGGAAATATGTTTTTTTCGAGCTAATTTTATGATTATATTTGACTATCATTAAAGATGAAGATTCATATATACCATAAACATTATCCGATCCGTTTTATTTTTCTAGTTTACATGTATAGCCCTAAATACTAAATATACATTTTGTTACATCTTAATTTAAAAATTATACAGAAAGAAAGCTTCAGAATTCGTGACGGATAAAACAAAAGAAGCGTTGGCTGATGGCGAGAAAGCGAAGGACTACGTTGTTGAAAAAACCAGTGAAAACGCAGATACATTGGGTAAAGAATCTGAGAAAGCTTCGGAGTATGCGGAGGAGAAAGGAAAAGAAGCCGCAAACAAGGCGGCTGAGTTAGCAGAGGGTAAAGCAGGAGACGCTAAGGATGCCACAAAGTAGGGTCTTAATCAGTTAATTCAAGCACTTAAACTCGTAGATATATGGATCTATATCCTCTCTCTTCATGTTACAATAAGATCAGTCTGTTGTAATTTCTATTAATTCCACACCAACCAATGAAATAAGATATGGTACATTCAGAATAATGGTCCGGCACCAACAAAATTACAACCACATCTGCCGTCACACATGTCATCAAGAAGTCTTAATTACTCGCAATTAGATTGTCTTTGTCCGATACAATGACTCTCCCAAATGTTAGGGTTCTATTAGTAAGTGTGAACCTAAATCACAATGTTATTAAATACATATATATTGCTCAACAATGTTATTAAATATTGAAAAGACCGAATTAAATAGTGAGTAAGTAACATCGTTAATATATAGTCTTTCAGCGGCACAAGGGTGAGCCTGACCTTTATATGGTGGTATGCCACAACACTTATAAGGAGCACATTGCATTACTCAAATACCCAACTAATGTGGGACAAATCAAATAGGCTTTTTCGTCGCTGGTTTCAAGCAAGAGTAATCTTCAAGTAAGCCCTCTGTTTATAAATGCTCAATTTCATATTTCTCAAAATTTAATTTCCTTAAAACTTTTTTTTTTCTAATACTTTTATTCACCTTGCTGCTTTCTCCAAGGGACATCGTTTGAAAAATACAATTCAAAGCAAATACGTAGAGGGAAAAATTGAAAGAAGATAGCGTATTTGTAAAATTCAGTTAGTACTTAATTAAAAAATGTTAAAAGTTGTTTTAACCTAATTGCTAAAAATGGCTAAATAGGTACATACACAAACACTTGTACGTTTTCGGCTTAACGACTAACTAGATAATATCCCGCACTATGTGCGGGACAAAACGATTATTAAATATATTTTAATATATTGATAATATTGAAGGTGTTCGAATTTTATATTATTAGATAAACGGTAGTGTATTAATGATTATCAAGATTAATGAAAATTTTCATTTATGTTTATCATGATTTATAATATATATATATATATATATATTGTTATATTAATAGATACACAAAATATTAAGTACTCCATTTTGTATAGATTTGTATCTCTTAATTACATATTTTAAATTGTATTTTTGTTTTAATTGAGAAAAATAAAAAGCATAAATTAATTAGAAAAAATAAACATAAGTAAAACTAATGGCAAAATATGTAAATATCCTAATAAATGTTGGGTCTTTAACTAAATAGATTGAGAAGCTATGTGAGAACGACACGTCAGCATGACATTTTCGTTAATCACACATAAGTTTATGTGTAAGGTTATATTTTAAAGATGCTTCTCAATTAATATATAAGAGATACATTGTCCTTAACATATATCTCTATCGAGTCTACTTATTAATGTTATTGAAAGTTGCAATAAAACAGAAATGCTAACATGTAAATTTTGGTTGCCAAAAATGCTAACATGTATATAACGGTTATAACCACAAACTTGATGGCCGACCTCTTTTTTCTTTTGGTAACCATAGAAATTATTACACGTAGCTAAATAAATACGAACGAACATAAAAACTCTTCTTATTCCACAATAGTTAAAGATAATAGCAATGAGCAAAAATATCTTGCACTGACACGTGTAGTTTTGGATTCTCATTGGTCGAGAGATCTATAAAACGATACTATTGGAGATTATATGCTCCTCATCTCACTTTCTCCATCTAAAATCTCTTCCTTTTATTAAATTTTCTCCCAAAAAACATCTTACAGATCTCTCTCATGGCGATGTCTTTATCAGGAGCTGTTCTCTGTGGCATGGGTTCTTCTTTCCACAACGTAGGAGCCAAGCAGAGCAGCGTTGGTTTCGTCGGAGTTGGCCGGAAGAGTGAGTTCGTCGTCGTTGCTCAGCGCAAGAAGTCGTTGATATACGCCGTTAAAGGTGACGGCAACATCCTCGATGACCTCAACGAAAACACGTGAGTCTCTCTCTCTTTTCTTTTAACATGTTTACTCAAAAACTCTCATATAAATTACGTACTCGCCATGATAATTTTTTTTTATTTTTGGTTAATCCCATGATAATAGTTTTGATACATAATCAACTGTAATGGTCTTGTAGAGGATTGAGTTTTATCCACAATGAGCCACTGCTAATGGCTGCCATTTGAAACATACGATCTACTTTTATAAAAGAACTTTACTTTAATAACTATATGATAAAGATAAATATTTTTCTTCGAAAAGGTATTAGAGAGGAGTAGGTATTTTAAGTAGTTTTCTTTAAAATATATGGACAAATATATACATTCATGTTTTTTGTATTTTTTAAATTCGAAAATTGTGTTGTTGTAGATAGTTTAATGTTTTATAAGCTATTGTTTCATATACCATAAAAATGACCACTTATGTTTTTTTTTTTCGTTAGTTTTAAATCTAGGCTCTCCTCAAATATATGAGAACCCAACATGATGATTCCATATGTCCATGTCTTGATATATGTTTTAAAATTGCTGGTCAATAATGAATCTTAACATATATATATATATAGAAAGAAAGCTTCTGATTTCGTGACGGATAAGACAAAGGAGGCGTTGGCGGATGGTGAGAAAACAAAAGACTACATTGTTGAGAAAACCATTGAAGCCAATGAAACTGCGACTGAGGAAGCTAAGAAAGCTTTGGATTATGTGACGGAGAAAGGAAAAGATGCCGGAAACAAGGCGGCCGAGTTCGTAGAGGGTAAAGCAGGAGAGGCTAAGGATGCCACAAAGTAAAGCCCTGATTCAACCACTTCTTTTGATTCACTAGTTTAAAAAATAAGATCTGTTTGTTTTAATTTCCTTTTCACCATTTGAAATGAAGATCTGTTAATTACTACTCACTAGCACATTTATAATTCGTATCAAACGATTAAAAGAAACTATATATATAGTGACTACAAGTAACATAGTATTTCAAGTCCCTATAATCGATTTACCCTAATGCAGTGACGTTATTGAATTGGTTCTTAGAATAGTCGGACCCGTTTCAAAGTGTTAATTTAGTTTAGAAAAAAACATATTATCGATTTTACTCTCTTAAACTAATAATATTTGTATAACAAAATTAATAGTTCTAAACTATACAATCCCATGAGACCTAGTCTTAAATGACTAAAGTCACTCCGAAACTACAGCCTCATCAGGAATTTTTAAATTGAGACCACACAATTTTGTCCATGTTAACCCATTTCTCTCTCATTTTGATCCTCAATAGTGAAAAAAGAACAAAGGTTTAAGACTCATTTCTTTTGTCCCTAGTGAATATCTTGGAGACTAGTATTGGATAATCTCTGAGTTGGATTCGGAAAAAAATCTTCTCTCATTTTGATCATCAAGACTGTTGTATGAAAACGACACCTTAAAAGCATAACATCATGAGAATTTTTTTAGTCATTCAGAACTAACAAGTATAGTAGTTTATCAAAAAAAAAAAACTAACAAGTATAGTTGATAAGAAACCAACAACATGATAAAAATTTGGAAACACAAAAATTGTGAAACTGACGACTAACCCCTACTAATAGCCTAAAATGATCAAAACACCTAAAACATCAACAATTGTTATATATCCATCTCTTCACTGAAGAAATCTCATAGGTGTAAGGGGCAATACATACTCTCTCTTTGTGAATGTAGAAGAATTTTTTTTTTGTCAAAAGTTATAACCAAAACAAAAAAAAAACATTGGGAGCTTTAGTCCCAAGCACTTGGAGGTTCTCCGCCATATCCACCACTTGGAGCACCACTATATCCACCGCCATAGCTTCCTCCGCCACCATAGCCTCCTCCGCCACCATAGCCTCCTCCGCCACCATAGCCTCCTCCACCCCCATATCCTCCTCCTCCACCACCTCCTCTACCGAAAGACCCTTCCCTTCTAAAGTCACGGCCACCAAACCGACCACCAGACCGCCGGTTCTTACTACCACCAAAAGAAGACCGTGATGCATAACGTGTGAGCCACGCAGGGACTTCCTGGTTAGCTTCTTGCATCAGCTCAGCGAGCGGTCTGGCCAGTGAGGTGTTGCCATCGTTGAAGAAGGCAGTTGCTAGTCCTGATTTGCCAGCACGTCCTGTTCGTCCAATACGGTGGACATAGTCATCAATGTCATTTGGTAGATCGAAGTTGACCACATGAGCCACGTGGGGAATGTCAAGGCCACGTGCTGCTACATCTGTTGCAACCAAAATCGGTGTTCTCCCACTCTTGAAGGCTTTCAGTGCCACTTCTCTTTCCTTCAATGCATATATGACAACACAACAACTTAGTTCCTAACACTTAATGATAATGATGACCAAAGAGTGAATTTCAATAGTTTTTTCCTTCAGATTTTGACTCTAGTTTAAAGCTTTAGTTGCAATGAACTATATTCTAACATGAGATCTTCTCTTTGGTCTCAATATTGAATTTGTACGACTGGATTTTAATGTCCACATTAACATGCAACATTTTCAGCTTTAAATTGAATAACAAACCTGCTGTGTTCTGTCACCGTGAATGGAGGTTGCTGGAAACCCATTGATGCACAACCAATTTTCCAAAGAGTCAGCTCCCCTCTTTGTCTCCACAAAAACTAAGGTCAGGGCTTGCTGAAATTATGGAAAGAATACAATAATCAGAAAGTATCAAGGAGCATGTCGAAATATTGAGACAAGACCAGCTACTTTGGTATTAAATCATGAACTAAAAAACAGATGGTTCCTTAGAAACAAAAGAGGAGTATCGGTTTTACCTTGCCTTGGATGCCATTCTCTCTCTGAGCGTGAAGCAGGTCCATGAGATGACTTCTTTTGTCAGAGTCAAGGACAAATTCAACCCTTTGGACAATTAAATCGGTACTTGAACCCACTCTACCCACAGCCAAAAATATATAATTTGCTAGGAAGTCAGCTGCCAGTCTCTGCACAGGAAACAGGGATGATCTTTTAAAATTTGCAAATGATTATGCAAACGCAGAAACATTCTATATTATGCAGCTTAATCAGGAAACAAAAGAATGAAACTTAATCAATCTAAAGCTTGCCCTAAAAGGTTCACCATCATCCATTAATGAAGTGGCATATAATCCTCTGACACAGAACTATCAATACCATGTCAGTTAACTGGCATTCACCATCATTTCATAAAAAGGGATAAATTTTCCCATGAATAGGCTAGCTAGAATCATAGCAGGACTAAAAGTCATGTAATCAGCTTTACAAAAAGAAAACCTCTCTCAGAAAAGATATAATTTCTGCAGAAACCATGCATATAGCTTCGTATATACTATTTACATACACTTTCAGTTTTAAGCTGGACATTTTCTCTTTCCCCTTTTGTTTTCAGAGGACCAAATGGATTTAACTGGACACAGAAGGGTGTTACGACTGAAGCCCAACATAGAAAATGTTACAAGCAGATAATTTGCAAGGAAAAAGTATGGAACACAAGAATCAACACACATGGCAAAGAAACTAAAATAGAAAATTCGGAGCAAGTAAGGGATAGTAGTCAGAAAGCGAAAAAGTTCACTAAAAATGATATTTCAACCGACGAGAAGGTAAATAAAGAAAAAGTGATTTACAGACAAGTAAACCAACCTGAATTTCTCTTGGAAAAGTAGCACTAAACAACAGTGTCTGTCTAACTCCACGTGGAGGCATGTCCATTTGTTCGACAATCTTTCTAATTTGTGGTTCAAAACCCATGTCAAGCATTCTATCGGCCTCATCAAGAGCTAAAAATCTAATCATCTGCATAGAGACTCTAGCTCTCTCGAGCAAATCATTTAATCGACCAGGAGTTGCCACAAGAATATCGACTCCCCTCTCAAGTTCCCGGAGCTGCACAAACAATAAGACACAAGATCAACATGTTGAAGTTTGAAAACAGATTAGATAACACATAGATACAGGTAAGAAATATAGCAATGCTTCAGCATGTCATATATTGATAAATCCTTCTTAATAGAAAAATGCTGACTCCAAACCAAAACGTGCTTTTAACTAAGTTGAGTAGCCTTAGAAACGAACATGCTTAACCCAAAACAATCAGCCTAAGAGACAACACAGCAGTGACAGACACATGAAACAAAACTCAGAAGTTAAAAGCTGAAATAGAAAAGATAGAAAATAACAAAGTATTTGCCCATTACATACCTGCTGGTTAATAGGTGTTCCTCCATATGCAACAACCACCTTCACACCAGTTTGGTAGGAGAACTTTTTAGCCTCATCATGTATCTGCCAAAATCATAGAACAAGATATGAGAAACTAACTTCTACGAAAGCGAATAGAATCTTGACATCGGAAGAGAACCCCAACCTGACTTGCCAACTCTCTTGTTGGTGAGAGAATAACTGCAAGAGGGTAGACTGTGCGTGAACCACGGGGTCTCTGTACATGCTGATCTTTCATTATCCCACTAATAATTGGAAAGCAAAAAGCAGCTGTCTTCCCAGACCCTGTCTGAGCACAGGCCATCAAATCCCTCCCTTCAAGCAATATCGGGATCGCATGACGCTGTACAGGTGTTGGCTTAACATATTTGCATCTACGGATATTTAGATTCAAGGCCTCCCCGAGATCTATCTCTGCGAATGTGTTAACAGGAGGAGGCACATTATCCCCACTGGTCTCAATTGGAATATCTTCATAGGCGTCAAAATTAATGACGGTATTATCCTGCTCAGTAAAGGCTGGTTCTGGTTCGGAATCATCATTATCAAAGGGGTTTACTTCACGTTCCCTACGGTCCCAGCCTCCGCTTCTGTTGTTCCAACCACCACCTCCTCGTCCACCAGAGCCATAGCCAGAGCCAGGGCGACCTGCATCAGCCCTATAACCGCCACCACCAACACTACTACCACCAGGAGCCCATCGAGAGCCAGAAGGTGGACCACCAAAACCTACACGATCATTAGCTGGCAATGGAGCAACAGGCTCAGAAGTTGGTGGCCTGTTCCTTAGATGTGGAGGAACATAAGCAGGTCGTGAGGGATGAGAATTCTGATTAGAAGACCCAGAACCCGTGTTCTCTGAGTCAGCCACATCAGCCCATGATGCACTCATAATCGAAAAGTATAACGTCCTAAAACCAAAACTAGCTTCCAAATCCTTGGATATCAACAATCAAATGCTCAAAGCTGCTCTTTTTACTTTATAATCTTCAATAGAAAAGAAAATCCTGGAAAATTACAAGATGGGTTAAAGTTAGAACAATAGCAATCTACGAATATCAATAGCAAGCAGCTGGGAACAGCTTTAAATAACGAAGCACCACCAAAACCTCAAAAACATATTCATAATCGAATCCACCGAATAACAAAAGTCCAGTCTTCGGAGAAAAGCATATAATCAAACGAATATTATAGCAACACAAATGCCAATAGAATCACGCAAAGAGAAGAACAATGTTCACCTCAAAAGAGAATAAAAAAGGATCAAAATTTGCAAAAAAGAGTAGCAGATAACCCTAGTTACAGCTCGAATTCAATAAGCGAAAACCCAGAGATAGAAGAATCCTCAAAATACGTTCCAAAATCGAATCGAAGAAATCAACGGTAAACCCTAAAATTCCTTTGAATTACCTTTTGGTATCGTCGGACAGAGAAAGAGAGCGATAGAATCAATAGAGAGAAAGAGAGGTGTGGAGGAGAGATATTTTTGACTTTTGTTCTTCTTTCTTTCGTCCTCTTATCAAAACAGATTGCGTCCCGTTTTTATCAATCTTTCGTCTGATAGGATTATTCTCTGTTTTTAACTTGCGTGTCGGTTTGGTTTTATCGTTCTAGACTGTATGTCGGCGACTTATTTTAGACTCTCTTTTTATTTGTTTTTAATTTAATTTTAAAACTGTTTTACAACCTCACTTCTTCTCTCATTCCATTTGGCCAAAGTATCTGCCTGCGATGGTGATGAGCATATTAGCCATAATGATAACTTGTTCATCTTCAACCTCTAACGCACGAAGACTCGCACACTTTCTCAAAAGAGCTCTGAGACAAGCACTAGTATCAGCATCCAAAGGAGTGTCCACTGATGCACATAATGCTACTACCCATTTGCAGTCACTACTCTCTAAACCGCTCTTCTTCTCAACCAAACATATCCGCTTTCTCAGCTTTGACACCCGCGTCACTGAGTCCATTCCTTGTATCTCTGAAACCACCCCACAAAATGACTCATCACTGTCTGTGTGGAGACGCTTATTGAATATCTCCATGAGCACGTCTTCTAAAGACTCGCTGCCATTTTGTGATAAAGCCTGTGAAAACCCCATAAAAAAACTTCCATTCATTTCTTGTCCATTAAGAGAAACACTGGTAGTATGCAAGTTAGAAGAAAGGAATACCAGGCGAATGTGTGAGAAGTCGGAAAGCAACGACTCCTCCCATTCCTTCACCGGCAGCAGGTGCTCTGGGCATTTGGGGATTTCAGGAATTTGTGGCATGTAAACACTTTGCTCTTTCTCTTTGTACTTGCTTCCATTTACCTTGGCTACTTTTACATTTGGAATTCGCTTAGCCTCCCACCTAAATTGTGGAAACAACTTAACCATACATGCCAAAATGCAGATACACAGAAAGATTGAAACAGAGTGACAAATATACCTGACTCGTCTTAAATATTCAAGCCCATCTTCTGGTGGTCCAGAATCGAAATCAGGTTCTCCATCCACAGCAAACGCAGGCCTCAAAATGCTATTGTAATCGTCATTATCTTCAGTGTTCTCCTCTTTTACAACATAGTCTTCTTCATGAGTTAAGTCATCCATTCCTTCTTTGGTGCCTAAATGTTCTCATGAAGAAACAAAAAGTCACATTTTTGGAATCTCAGTGTTGATTTTATTGAAGAAACCAATAAAAACAACCTTGCTTCAAAACAGAAAAGAACAAAGGCCATCAAAAAGATTTAGCTTTCAAAGGTCTTGATTTTATTGAAGATGTATGAACATGTACAATTTTTTAGCCGAAAAAATCATGGCCATACACACTTTGAACCAAAGAACCTCTCTCTACCGCTTTTACAATCTGAACCAAAGAATCTTTATACAGAAAGAATGTATTGTTTCTTAGAAAAGGAAAAATTAGTGAACACAGGACTTTGACAGATTTATGAAACAAAGGCTTCGACAGATTTCTTCAGGTCAATGTACAAAGATACGGTTTCGCCTTGGTACAGCCGATATGGGACCTGTGGAAAAGATAACAAAAGGCCCCTATCAAAATGACATTTTACTGGAACGGAGGAGAGAATGAAGAACAGATCAGGAAACAAGATAAGAGCTCTCGATCAGAAATAACAGACACCAAAATCGTCACAAAGGCTAGAGAGGATTAAAAACATTGCAGTGGTTTAAATAAAGATACTTGGGAACAACCACTGCTGAAAGAGTATTCACAGACACTAAACCCGACTGGATTTGTCTTTGAGATGACCATTTAAGAAAGAAAACACCATAAAACCGTAGCAAAGAAAAAACCTGAGTATGGGCGGATAAAGAGACATACACAAAAAAAAATGCACTAGATATAGCTTAAGGTTATACATGAGCTAAGTAATCTAAACTTGGAGTGACAAATTTCTTTTAGACCAAAAGTTTTCCTCAACATGTTCAACTAACAACAGGCAACAACACAAAATGCAGCAGATAAGATAAAAGTAAAGTAAGTGGAGGGTTACCTAGGATACTGATGCCACTCTCCCTCTTGTGATTCTTCAAACCTTCGTACTCAGTCACAAGCTCAGGTAGGAGCTTAGCATACAAGTCACTCCACAGTTTCTTCTGATTCGCAATGTGGGCATACCTCATCGACTCCATTTGGTTCCTAGAATACATTATCCGCAACTGCTTCCCACTCATTTCTCCACGGTTACGAAAGTCAGAAACTTTAGTTGATGCATTCCTTTCAACAATGCTAGAAGCATTTCCCTTATCGATAGGTTTCTCTCCACCAACTTTCTTATGCTTTTTTGGTGCATCCTTATCAGTTCCTGGTCTCTTAGGATGATCTTTACCTTTCTTGTAGAAAGGAACAACATCAAACAACGCAGTATCATCAACCAAATCGATATTCACAGATCTTCCAACAAAAGCATTATCCTTAACTCTCACTCTTTCCACCTTCTCATGCTGATCTTTAAAGCCCTTTCCATTCTTTTCGATCTTATGGATATCAGAAGCCCTAGCGAGCGCGTCCACATCATCCTTCTTCTTGAAGATTGACCCATCTCCGATTTCAGCCAACAGTCTTTTCTTCTCAGCCTCCAAAAGTATCTGAACATCAGAATCTTGTCCCTTCTTCTGAGAGTTCAAACTTTCTTTCATATCAGAGATAGAGACGACGCACCCATCAGTCTTAACAACATCCTCTATCTTGTGCACATCATCTCTGAATTGATCGCCTTCTGTAGAAATCTCAGAGATTTCCTTAATCTGTTGCAGTTCCTTATTCTCTTCAAGAAACGTGGTACCATCTTCGATTTCAGTCAACAATATTCTCTTCTCAGCCTCCACAGTACTCTGAACATCAGAATCTTGTCCCTTCTTCTCCGAGTTCAAACTTTCTTTCATATCAGAGATAGAAACAACGCACCCATCAGTCACATCTTCTATCTTGAGCACATCATCTTCTGTCGAAATCTCAGATATTTCCTCACCAACCTTATTCTCTTCCAGAAACGTGGAACCAGTATCAGGTACAGAGACTAATTCTCCAGGACACTCCACATTCATCGCCTCGGTTTCTTCAAGACTCGTTTCGGAGAAAGAAACTTCAATAGAATCCGAATGGATGGTTTCTCCATCGTTCTCACAAACAGAAGTAAAAGGCGAAGACTTTACTTGCTTCTTTGGGCTTATCATCTCTTCAACAGAGTCGTCGTTCTCTACCGACGGCAAAGAAACGATCTTTAGCGAGTCTTCTGCAAATTCATCACGAGAAATCGAAGTTTTCTCCGACCCAAATCTCGTCGTCATCACGGAGAGCCAAAGAGAGATAAAAAAAAAGACTGCGAGAGACTAGAGAGAGAGCTTTAGGAAGAAGCGAAGGCAAAAAGAAAGAAAGGCTTTCTTCTCTCGAAACGATTAAATAAGCTGAAACCGGTTTAGTTAAACCGTAAAATTCAGCATTTAACCGGTGACGGTTATTACACCAATTAAATCAAAGGGGTATTATGGTAATATCAAGGAAAGAGCTCGAAAGCTATACACCACTCGCTTCTCTCCTCACGCGCCTTCTCAAAATTCGATCTTCTTTCACTGCACACAAAGCGAAGAGAGAGAGAGAGAGAGAGAGAAAAGCGAAGAATACGCAGATTCCATCCAATTTAGGGTTAGGGCTTCCCCTAATTTGGAAACCTAGTCCTGTTTCCTGATCTGTTTTCCGGATCGGACGAGAGGAGAGGAGAGACGAAGTAACGAAAATGGGCGCGAATTCTATTCCGACGGACGCAACCATTGATCTCGATGAGCAGATCTCGCAGCTTATGCAGTGCAAGCCCCTCTCGGAGCAACAGGTGCCTGCAACTTTCTCTTTAGACCTTAGCCTTTGACGTCTTCTCTACTTTGTTTTTATCGATGATTGGATCTGTTTTTTGTTTTTTTGAGTGGAATGGTATTTTTTTCTGTGTTTGAGGTTTCTTCGGGTACGAGATTATCAGATTTGATTTGAAAGTTTCGATTTTTTTTTTTTTTTGAAATGAACATCTTCAGGAAATGTTATTAGATCTTGGTATGTATGTTCTCACGGAAGTTCAATTTCACCGCAGTTTTATGGGTTGGAGAATTGGCTTTGCTTCTATGGTTTGCTGATGAATTTTGGCTGCATCGGATTCTTAGCATAGAGTGATTTTCACATCTAAGCTCGTGTTTTTATGTGCCTGGTAATGTCAACCGGGATTCTTGTGGACTGATTTTTTTCTATGAAGCTGGTGATTTGATGTCGACGATAAATAAATTTTTCATCTTTTCGCATCAGTAAGCTGCATAACTAGCTTTTCAATTAGTGGGAAAATAGCAGAAATGCTTAGGGAAAACAGTTCTTGCTGGTGTGAGAGATTAAAAAAAACTTCTGTAGCTTTTATCAGGCAATACCTGATCATTACTTGTAGTTTTTTTCTTTCTGTTTGTAATTGATTTTCCTGTTTGCTCCCTGTGTCAAGTTGATTATTATCTCTTGAGAGTGTTAAAGAGGTGAATATCATATGCAGCATTGTTTTATTTTCCTTAGGTTAGAGCGTTATGCGAGAAAGCCAAGGAGATCTTAATGGATGAAAGCAACGTTCAGGTTAGTTCTTGTTCTTGCATATCTTTGCTTGTGTAATTCTTTCACCACACTTGGCGATTATATTTTCAGTGTGGTAGATTGTGCTACTAGCCATGAATTTATTAACTCTTTCTATTTCCTGCATGCAGCCTGTGAAAAGCCCTGTGACAATCTGCGGTGATATTCATGGACAGTTCCATGATCTTGCGGAGCTTTTCCGTATAGGGGGAATGGTAACATCTATAAAATTTACTGAGAATCACAATAGACGCTAGTCTTATTTTTGTATATGAGTAGCTCTACAAATCTTACAAAGTATTAATTTTCTCCTTTTGCAGTGCCCTGATACCAATTATCTGTTTATGGGAGACTATGTGGACCGCGGTTATTATTCTGTTGAAACTGTTACGGTACGAGGATGAACTATTCAGTCTTCCTTTATTTTCATTTAAGAGTAGGCTGATTGGCAAGCCAGTCCTTGTCTTTTTATATTGGTAACAAGATACCATTTGCATGATGGATATTTTTTTCTTTACAATGTAAATATTTTGGGTCCGAATATGAAGTATGTTGATACTGTTTCTCTTTCTTATTCTCTTTTCAGCTGTTAGTCGCCTTAAAGATGCGATATCCTCAGCGAATCACTATTCTTAGAGGAAACCATGAAAGTCGTCAGGTAGACTAATGCTTTATGATTTCATTACTCTGTTTTCACTTGTAAATTCACCTTCTGATCTTAAATACTGTACTACATTGTGTTGTCTTTTCCATCGTTAAGATCTTGGTTGACACACAATTTTTTTTTTGTATAAGTCTCTGTTTTTGTCTACAAGATTCATTCTTTTGTTGGATAATACTTCTCTCATCCTACTTTTTTTATCTGACACAGGCTTTTCTTCTTTTGCTTCCATCTCGCAGATTACTCAGGTTTATGGATTTTATGATGAATGTCTGCGAAAGTGAGTCTCCTGGAAAAATCCTTGTTTTGTAGATGCTGCTAATTGCATGCAAGCGATTTTTTGAATTATTATTAGCATTACTATTGTCCTTATTTTTTTGCTGTTGCTATGTATGTGTGTATGGTAGTCTGTCAAAATTGTCTTTTCTTTCTTTAGTCCCTGTTTCTGTTAATCCTTCAGGCTTATGATTGCTTGCTTATAGTATTGCTCTATATTGTATTATCTTACACATCCTAGTTTGCAGCTTATTAGTCGCTATTACCAGCTTATTTGGGATATAGATTTTGCAATTTGTTCAACAAACCCTGTTTTCTTCTTTTTAGGTATGGCAACGCAAATGTTTGGAAAATCTTTACAGACCTCTTCGACTATTTTCCTCTGACAGCCTTGGTTAGTACCTATCATACATGTCTCACACTTTTCTTCCTTTTTTTTGTTTGTGGGGGTTCATATGAGTCTATCCTAGTCCGGTAGTCCATTATTATAGATGATCAGTTCTTTGTCGTGTGCTGGCAATATTATTTGGAACTAAAGTATTGCTTTTGTACTGTGCTGCCGTATTTCTTTTGCTAGTGTCACATCAATTGCAAGACGTTAGTATTCTGAAAAATGCAAAGAATGGAGATCTTTAATATATGGAAGATTACATGTATGCCTTATCTGACTAAATCGTTGGTGTTTTCTACACAAATTTTTGGGTATCATCAAATCTTTATGTTATTCCTTTGCAGGTTGAGTCAGAAATATTTTGCCTTCATGGTGGATTATCTCCATCTATCGAGACCCTTGACAACATAAGGAATTTTGATCGAGTTCAAGAAGTGCCTCATGAAGGGCCAATGTGTGACTTATTATGGTCTGATCCTGATGACCGATGTGGTTGGGGCATCTCTCCTCGAGGTGCCGGATATACGTTTGGTCAGGTAATTACAAGTCTTACGTCTCAGAAACAGTTCTGATTCGCTCTTTTTAGAGTAAGTGTCTAATTGACTTTTCTCTTTTTCATTTTGTTTCCTAGGATATATCCGAACAATTCAATCACACAAACAACTTAAAGCTGATCGCCCGAGCTCACCAGTTGGTTATGGATGGATACAACTGGGCTCACGTAATAATGCAACTATAAACCCTTCTTTGTATTGCTTTGCAAGGCTTAAGATTCTTAGCTCATTTTTTGTCTTCCCTATCAAACAGGAGCAAAAGGTGGTTACTATTTTCAGTGCACCAAACTATTGTTATCGTTGTGGGAACATGGCCTCGATTCTTGAGGTTGATGACTGCAGGAACCACACCTTCATTCAGGTCTTTCCTCAAATCCCACATGTCTTGTCGTGTCTGCAAATGAAAATAATGTAGAAGAATGACCAAAAGCTAACTTGAGTATATAAAAATGTGAGTGCAGTTTGAACCAGCACCGAGGAGAGGAGAACCAGATGTCACCCGAAGGACTCCAGACTATTTTCTGTGATCACTGGATACAGACTCATCTCAATCAGCAGCTGCAGGCACCCACAAGTGAAAAGTCACAGTTGGTAACTCGAGATTTCTGGTTTCTATGCATTGTGTTCAGGTTGCTCTGTTTAAAATTCAACTTAGTGCCACCACCGGAATATAGTTTGTATTATAGGCGAAGAAGGCTCTCTTATCTTCCTCTATAACCAAGAAAAGAAAAAAAGATACCTTTATGGACATTTATTTGTTGATGTTTAGCTTTTTCTTCTCTCTTCTGCATCAGAATGTGTTTTCATGTGAGAGATCTTCTAATTTTATTTCACGTAATTCGTTCTTGAACCTCTCTGATTTTTGAATGAAACCTTGAAATTGTTCTGTTTATTTGTTTTTGAAAGCTTGATATAATAACTATAGTCACTGAATGCATCAGATCAGCTTCTCAAAATGTTAACTACAAGTTAATGTAAGAGAATATTGAAGAACAAGTCTGACTATGCCTTTCTTGACTACTATTCCGATCATTCAAGGCTTTGTGGTACTCATGGCTATTGCATTGAGAATCAGATAAGCAAAGAGCAATATTGAGACTCAGTACAGTCCAGAATGAGCAAATTGATAGACCTCTAAATGAAGAATAAGCTGAGCTGGTCAATGAGAAAGCTCCTGAGTTGGTGGATTGGATAGAGAAGTGTTTTGAGTTGTATAACTTAATGTATGAAGTCGTAATCCAGTCTAAATACAAAGTTGCTACAAGAAGTAGAAGGTTAAATGTTATTTGTAAAGGGAACACAATCTACTATTGTATAACTTAATGTATAGAGTCGTAATCCAGTCTAAATACAAAGTTGCTATAGGAAGTAGAAGGTTTAAGGTTGTTTGTAAAGGGAACACAATCTATTGTCTCGGTACTCTTCTTGTAATTCTTCTTTGATCAATAAAGAATTGGTGTTTTGTTTCTTCTATCACATAACCTGCAGAGAGTATGAGTTTGATGATCTTACAAAAAGCATATGGGAGATACAAGGGCAAATCCACAGTAATCCAAAGAGGAATACACATAATGGCGAAATATATCTTCTTCTTTTTTTAGTATCAATGTTAAGTGACAAAATAAACAAGAATATAAGAAGTAATCCATTTGCTTAACCACAATGCGATAGACCAAAATGTATTAATTCATCAAAAGAGAAGAGTATTTTGTTGGAATTCTAAATGTTTTGCCGACCATTGAAGGTTTCAGAAGAAACAAAACAAACCAAAGACTAGAAAACAAGTTGAATTCAATAGTACGTTAACATGACGTGTATTCCCACCGAAGACAATAATATATAAACTGTGCAGACGTTAAAGTGTCGATGTAAGGCTAAGAAAGATTATGGAGTCATGGAAGAATTAAGAGTTTTTAATTTTTGTGAATTTCGTAAATAATGTGAGCCTCGTAATACCACTTAGTTGTAGACAGTGGTTCTTTGGTGGTCGATATTGCATGGTCCACTCCACGATCTATATGATATATTATTAATTATTGCAACTATATATATATATATATATAAATTTATGTAGTTTAAATTTATATATCATGCACTATATTTGTATTTTAAAAAATCTTGAAACCATAACAAATTTTTTTGTTTGAATGTAATATAAAAAGTCAAAACACTTTGATAAGGAGCTTCTGTAATGTTTAAAAGTTTCTTGTAATTTCTCTGTGATAAACGTAGATATTACAGAAATGCTCCAAAAATATCTATCATATTAATTGTCTTAGGGTTGTGGTGAGACACGTCAAACTCAAGTTCATAAGACTATTTTTGGTGGTATTCATTTTTTTGGCCATGTTTCCATTTTGCTTATTTCTTCAAATAATGTGTCCAACAACAGCATAATCTTATAAGAAAATAATACGTGTAGAATTTTGGTGAAACACGTGAAGCTTTATACAACAAAACATATATATTTCATATTTTTTGTTATTTTTTTCCCAATTTTCTGTTTTCAAAAAAAAAAAATCTGATAATGACATAAGTCACATAACCTTTTTTTTTTTTTTTTTTTTTTTTTTTTTTTAAGTCACATAACCTTATATAACCTTATATAGTCAATTAATATATTCTTCCATTTCCATCCTCAGCTCACATTTTTCTTGCTGATTTCTATATACTTTACCTTTTTAAGCTCCTTTACTTCCGATATTTACCTTACCCTTATTTTTATTTACAATTTTATCCATTTTTAGTGAAATAAACTTTAAATAGAAAATATGTTTGACTCAAATTAGACAAATATAATATATTACCAATTAGTAAATTACAAATTGAGAAACTCATGAACAATAGTGCATCCACGTCGTTATCCAAGTTGGATTTCTTTCTAAAACAAATAATTACACCTTTTATAAAATACGTACTTGTTAAAAAAGTAGAAGAGCCCAACTAATAGGCTTTGGCCGCTTCTGCTTTGGACTCATCAACCAAAAATCAAACTCTTCAAAAAAAAAAAACAAACAAATTGAATCAGCACTAGTATACGATCACAGAGAACTCAAGATCCGGTGACGAATCCAACTTCTTGTGACGGAGCTCAAGTCGAGAGACGACAGTAGTAGTAGTAGCTGTGGATTTTTGTGTCATCATCGGAGATCTTCTTCTTCTTCTTCTTCTTGGAGCTTCTAGAAGTGGAGAGAAGGGGGAAGATCAAGCGACGGATAGTGATAGGTTTTGCTGTATGTCAGTAGATTGTGTTGAAACTGATTTTGGTGGATTTGGAGAACTTGTGAACCCTATTCAATGGCCTCAGCTTCGAAAAAGACGACGGCATGTCCTCACCACGGTGGCTCTGTTTCGCCTCCGAAACTCGTCTCCGCTGCTCCCGATACGGTTGCTGTATGGTCCGACGGTGACGATCAGCGAGCCTCTAAAGTTGCTTTGGAATCCGTTATCCGCCCTGTCGATTCGCTTCCTGATACCGCCAAGAAACCTGCCAACAAAGGTAATCTAACGCTCTTCCTTTGGATTTGTGCTCCTGTGGTTGCTCGTCGATCTTAGCTCGCGATTTGTTTGAATTACTTGAGTTCTTGGTCACTGGAATTTGTTGATGATGATGGTTACTTTTTGTGAAATTGGTTGTTGTTGTCTGCTGCTACTAGTTCTTGATGGCTTCTTTGTTACACTTAGACATGTTTAAATTGAGATCTAATTGTGATCGTGGTTTCTTTGAAGTTGATTTCTATTTGTGATCACAATTTGTACCAATGCAGGGATTTCTGTGATGCCAAGGACTGAAACCAAGCATCCATTGGATCCTCTATCTGCTGCAGAAATATCAGTTGCCGTTTCAACTGTTCGCGCGGCTGGTGCCAACCCTGAGGTGCGGAAATGCTGATAACATTGTCATCACTTTGATCAACTATTTGGATTTCACTGAAAATGTTTGATATTTTCTTTGGCAGGTTAGGGATGGCATGCGTTTCATTGAGGTGGCATCAGTGGAACCAGATAAACAAGTTGTGGCGCTGGCTGATGCTTACTTTTTCCCACCGTTCCAGCCATCACTACTTCCAAGAACTAAATCTGGACCTGTGATTCCGATGAAGCTCCCTCCAAGGCGAGCAAGACTTGTTGTTTACAACCAAAAGTCCAATGAGACAAGTGTATGGATTGTAGAGTTATCTGAAGTTCATGCTGTCACTCGGGGTGGCCATCACAGGGGAAAAGTTGTTTCCTCACAAGTTATACCTGATGTTCAGCCACCCATGGTATGTTTTAAGGAATTGGATCTCTAAGTGACTTTTAGATGCTACCGTTGTTTGCCAGTCTCTCAGTTTAGATTCTTTTGATTTTAGGATGCGGCTGAATATGCTGAATGTGAAGCGATTGTCAAAGACTTCCCACCATTCATAGAGGCAATGAAGAGGAGAGGTATTGAAGACATGGATCTAGTGATGGTTGATCCCTGGTATGTTAACAACATCATGGTTTCTGCTGAAAGTTGACAATTAAGGTGTACTTTTTCACTGAGCCTATCTCTTAATGTATTGTGCAGGTGTGTGGGTTATCATAGTGAGGCTGACGCTCCTAGTCGTAGGCTTGCAAAGCCCCTTATATACTGTCGGACTGATAGTGATTCCCCTATGGAAAATGGCTATGCTCGTCCAGTTGAGGGAATTTATGTACTTGTAGACATGCAAAACATGGTGGTGATTGAGTTTGAAGACCGTAAGTTTGTGCCACTCCCCCCACCTGACCCATTGAGGAATTATACCCCAGGTGAAAGTAGAGGGGGTGTTGATAGAAGTGATGTTAAGCCTCTCCAGATTATTCAGCCTGAAGGTCCAAGTTTTCGTGTAAGGGGTTACTTTGTCGAGTGGCAGAAGGTAGATTTTCAGTAATAGCCTACTTAAAACCAAGTGATTATGCTTAAGCTTATTTCTAAATTGGCCCAACATTTTGTTCACAGTGGAACTTTCGTATTGGGTTCACTCCAAGAGAAGGTTTAGTCATACATTCGGTAGCATATGTTGATGGCAGTCGAGGTCGAAGGCCTGTTGCACACAGGCTAAGTTTTGTGGAGATGGTTGTGCCTTATGGCGATCCAAATGAGCCACATTACAGGAAAAATGCTTTTGATGCAGGGGAGGATGGTCTCGGGAAAAACGCACATTCGCTTAAGAAGGTTTGAAATCAGTTTTTTTTTGGTGTTCTCACCAATCAGATCTCAGTTTGTGTTTAACAATCAGTTTTTATAGGGGTGTGACTGTCTGGGATCTATCAAGTACTTCGATGCCCATTTCACAAATTTCACTGGAGGAGTTGAAACGATTGAGAACTGTGTTTGCTTGCATGAAGAAGATCATGGGATTTTGTGGAAACATCAGGACTGGAGAACAGGATTAGCCGAAGTGCGAAGATCTAGGAGGCTAACTGTCTCTTTTCTATGTACTGTTGCTAACTACGAGTATGGGTTTTACTGGCACTTCTACCAGGTAAGTGGAATACGTGATTATTCATTTCTAGAGTAAAGCAGAATTAGTCATATTTGCATCTAATTTCTATAGGGAAGACAAATGATATGTCTTTGCATGAGAATAAATCCCGAGTTTAGAACGGCAGCTCACTACTTTTTAAGCCTTGACACTTTGCTTGTGATTTTTCACTTGAGGACATTGATTTACAGTGCTGAATCCGAGTTTCATTTGTTTTTCTGATTTGTAGTTTCATCTTTCTAGATATTATCATTTGATGTCTTAAATGTCTTACTGTAGGATGGGAAAATCGAAGCTGAAGTAAAACTTACTGGTATCCTCAGTTTAGGAGCTCTGCAGCCAGGTGAAACTCGAAAGTATGGTACTACTATTGCTCCTGGGTTGTATGCACCAGTCCATCAACATTTCTTTATCGCTCGCATGGATATGTCTGTTGACTGTAAACCTGGTGAAGCTTTTAATCAGGTACCTTCTTTACCTTGCTGCTCTTCTTTTTGTTGTTTACATACATATGCGGATTATTTTCTCAGTTTTTAGGAATGACATTGGTAGCTCATGAATTTTAGAAGTCCCTATAGTTCTTAAAAAAAAATCTTAGATACATGTTGTCAGGTGGTTTTGCTCAATAGTCAGCTTAATCACTTTTATCTGTAGGTAGTTGAGGTAAATGTTAGAGTTGACGAGCCTGGTGAGAACAATGTCCACAACAATGCGTTTTATGCGGAAGAGAAGTTACTTAGATCTGAGGCAGAGGCGATGCGTGACTGTGACCCTCTTTCTGCTCGCCATTGGATTGTAAGCAATCCGTACCTTGCATGTTCTCGTCCATTTATTGCATGTTTAACTTTCACATTGTTCAAAGAAAAAAAAACTTTCACTTTGTCATATAGTCAATGATCGTTTCCGTCTTTGTACCTTTTTCTACTTCTCATCTAAAAGCATTAATTTATTGCATGTTTAACTTTCACATTGTCATATAGTCAATGATCGTTCCCGTCTTTGTACTATCCTTGTTTCTGGCACCACTTATAATTCTTTCATCCTTGACTATCTACTAGTCTCATCCTCGACTGAATTCGGGATAAGAGATCACCTGACCATCCCTAAGTTTCAGTCATGTCTTTATATAGTCTCATACTTGAGTTTCTTTACCAAAAACTCATCTCAGAGTTTCATTGAATATGATTTGTAGCTGAAGTATAGATGGTATACTTATGCAAGATGTATATTCAACACAAATCATTGTAATGTGTTATCAGGTAAGGAACACAAGGACTGTAAACAGGACGGGCCAATTAACGGGATACAAACTTGTTCCGGGTTCAAATTGTTTGCCATTAGCTCGACCAGAGGCTAAGTTTCTAAGAAGAGCCGCTTTCCTGAAGCATAATCTCTGGGTTACCCGTTACGCCCCAGACGAGAAGTTTCCTGGAGGAGAATTCCCAAACCAAAACCCACGTGCTGGTGAAGGTCTTGCCACATGGGTGAAACAGAAGCGCTCCTTGGAAGAATCTGACGTCGTTCTTTGGTCTGTATCCTTGTTTTACTTATCTGATTCAGTTAAAAACTACTAGTTACCAAATTTTGTGACTTCAATGTGGAATTTTCATTTGTCACCAGGTACGTGTTTGGGATCACACATGTTCCTAGACTTGAAGATTGGCCGGTTATGCCCGTCGAACATATTGGTTTCACACTAATGGTAAGTTTAAATCTTTGACTGTAACTTTCAACCTTACAAAAGAAGACAATATTGGTTAAAAATGTTTTGGGTTTTGGGTAAAAAACAGCCACATGGATTTTTCAACTGCTCACCGGCCGTAGATGTGCCACCGAATCCATGCGAATTGGAGACTAAGGACAGTGAAGTCAAGGAGGTTGTCGCACCAAAGCCTCTTCAGACTGGTTTACTTTCAAAGCTTTGAAGAATATCATCTGTTTTCTTCCTCTGATCTCTTAAGAAATTGGAGACATTTCTGTTGTTTCAGATTTAAATCTTTTAGTGTTCGGTGTGCGATTGCAAGACTAAAGACCTTTGTCATAGGAATATTTCTATTAACATTGTCGTTTGAAATTTAAAGGAAAAAAAAAAAGACTTGCCAATTGAAAATTTAGTTGATGAATGGTAAATCATTTTCGCCTTCACATTTTGGAATCACATTTTGTGATAATTATGTAAGATGGGAAAATCTTATTTTTCTTCTCAATCTTGACAAGAGATGATTGATATTAGTGAAGACTGAAGAGTGAGAAATATAAGAGTTTTAAGAACTTTCGATTGTCGTTCTCAAACTCACGTTATAGCCTTACCAAGGCGATGATCGGCCAATATTTTGGATGATTTCAAAATATTTTTTTGTACCTTTTAGCTTTTATTAATTAATTAATACTACTCTAAGATTTTATGGTTATTATATATCAAATTCAATTAAATATCTGCTCACCAAAAAAAAAAAAAAATTCAATTAAATATCTTAAATATGTTTTTGTATACAAAATTATATATAACATTTAAAAATACCTAAATTCGTCAAAAAAAGCTAAGATGTATAAACAGTGTTTTTTGTTAATTTATAATTTTTACATTTGTTAAAATATTTAAATTAATTAAAATAAAATTTTGTAATTATTACTCAAGATAAAGGTTAGGAACCATAATTATCAATTCGTTATAAGAATCTTTTTTTACTTTTATTTATTTTAAAATTGAGAAGTTTTTCCTTGTGCCTCTCTATAAATAGTTAAATACAGAGGGCTTTACCAGGGAAAGTAACAAACAAAGTTTTTGATAATTTCGTCTTTTGCTCTCAAAGTAACAAACCTAAGAAAGCTTTTGAATCAACTATGGGGCAGAAACAAGTGCAGAGGAATTCGAGTTTCAGGTTTCAGATAGATAACTTCTCGGAGAAGGAAGCTGCGATAAAGTCTCAGACATTCATGAGTCATGGATGCGAATGGTAAAACGAGAAGAATCATCAGATCTTTAACTAGTTTTTTTAATTTGATTTTCTCTATATTCAAGAATAACCTGTTATCAAAAATTGATGAATTCTTTGTTTACGTAGCACTAATCAAAAAGGATTTAATAAAAAGAGAACACCAAAAAAAGTTAAATCTTTGTTTTTATATTCTTTCAGGTTTCTCTACGTTTATCCAAAGGGAGATAGTCGTTCTAATGTTCACTTGCCTATGTACCTATACATTGAAAACCCTAAATCATTGGGAAGTGAATGGACTTATCAATTCGTTCTGTTGAATCAATCCAACAAAGAGCTCTACAGATCACCAAGTAATGTATCCTTATGTTTGAATCTTTTTTTTTTTAATTTCTTTTTCTTGTTGTTGAATTTCGTTCGCGTTTGGAATTTACAAAACCAAGAGTCTCTTGGATGGTATGAATTGAGGTATATTTCTACATATAGGCGGTGAACTAAGACAAATAGCTCACATTGAATCTAGCTTATAAGACCCCAAGCTAAGACACCAAACTTTTCATTTAGCTTTTGTGATGAGTTATAAACTTATAGTCAAGGGTTTTTATGGACTTGGTTTGCATCCAAATCTTGCCAATTATTCAGGCTGTTGTTGATAGGCCTAAACTCATGTTTGAATCTTGAAGAAAGTTAACTTTTTCTGTCTTTATTTTTTTTTGTCTATGTTTCACAGTTGGACGCAGTTTGTATTGTGCTAAGTCTACAGGATGGGGTTTTTCACAAACCTTTCCTCATAGAAATCTTCGGAAAAAAGGGTTTTTGGAGAAGGATAGACTTATCGTTGAAGTTTACATTAGTAGAGTTGAAGTTGTATCAGAGAAGAAAAAGACCGTGGATATCAACGGTTTTCAAGTTCTTGCTTCTCAGGTAAGTTTAAAAAGGATCTGTTTCTTCTTTTGGTTTTGTGCCTTTTGTGGTTGCTTATTCAGATTCCTTTCTGAGTAACATAAACATATTTTTCCTTGGCAGGTTACTTCAGCGAGAAAGATATTCACAGAGCACCCAGATATTGCAGAAGATTTCAAACCAAAGAACCAAGTGGTGAAGAAGGAATACATGAATGTCCTTCTCAACCTCGTTGAGACACTTAACAAGCCTTCACATAATCACTCAGAGACTGAGCTAAGCAATGCTGACAGCAATTTGAGTGAGCTGATGGAACAAGGCTTCAAGCTGGAATGGTTGAAATCAAAGCTTGATGAGGTTTCCTTGATGAGGAAGAAAGCAGATGCTGATGTCCTACAACTCGATGAACGTGTTAAAAATCTTGAGCTGATGAACTTGGATTTGAAAACAAAGCTTGAGGAGGTTTCCTTGGAGAGGAAGAAATCAGAGGATGCTGATAGGTCTAGGGTCCAACAACTCGAGGAATGCTTCAAGAACCTTGAGATGGTGGTGTTGGATCTGAAAGTTAAACTTGGCAAGGAGGAGGCCAAATCTTCTGCTGATGGTTTTTTGTTAGTCGACGAGGTTGATTGACGTAGAGATTCTAATAGTCTAGAGATTAGGCTTTATCGAAAGACCTGCTTATGTTAGATGGTTTTATGCTTTAATTTTCTCTGCGCCACTTTTGGATATTTTCGTTCAATTATATTTTGGGTTAATTTGCCACCCAAAATCAGTTCTCCTTCTCACCAAGTATTAGATACACAGTTGAAACAATTGAGAACTCTTGTGTGGAAACATCAAGAGTCAAGACCCATGGTCACCGTAATTATGTAAACCATGAAAGTATCATTCCCATATGACAGACATACTTAATTATGTTAAAAATATTAACACACATGACCGATATCATCTCTTAGCTGTTTATAACACTATTATTAAAATATTAACACATAACGAAATAGACGTAGAGTAGGGTTCTTTGGTTGCACGGACTAGTATATTCTTTTTATTAATGGGCCCAAAAGCCCATTAACAGATGTCCGATTAGCCGCACAGTTATATTATTATTAGAGGTTTTGGTAGTAATTGGTTTCTTCTCGAGTTAGGGTTTTGAGAAGGGGTTCTTTCTTTTCTTTTTATTAGGGGTTGGTTTGTTCCGGTTCAATAACTACGAATATACTCTAACAGATGCCGATGTGAATAACAAGAGATAGATAGAGATCTTCTTAACTAGATAGATTCTGCCTTAGTTTACGCTTCTGTTGTATAGCTTCTCTATTTATGATGTACGCAGCTCACATTTGATCAATAACACAAATCTCTTTGAAATCTGAAATCCTTTACTTTTTGCCTCTTCTATAAATAGAGAGGGTTTTTATCACACAAAACTTCGGAGGGTTTCGTCTTTTGTTCGAATTAACAAGATCAAAGGAAGCGTATAGGTCAAAGATGTGGAATTTGTGGAATCAAAAGCCGAGTTTCAGGTTTGAGATAGATAACTTCTCGGAGAAGGAAATTGCCATGGTGTCAAAGGTATTCGTGAGTGGCGGACACGAATGGTAAAACGACAAGACTCGGAACTTAATAACTGTTGCTATTAAATTCTCGAAAATTGGTGAATTTGATTGTACTTATAGCACTAATCAAAAAGGGTTTAATCTTTTGTTTTATATTCTTTCAGGTATCTAGGCGTATATCCGATGGACGAATATTATCTTTATGATAATTACTTGTCTGTGTACCTGCACGCTACAAATTCTAAACCATTGGGAAGTGGATGGCAAAGGACTGCTAATTTTTACTTCCTTCTTTTGAATCAATCCAACAATGTGCTCTACAGATCATATGGTAATTAACCTATATATATCGTTCGTTCAATGCGTAATCTTGTTTTTATTCTTTGTGTTGAATCTACATAAGAAGCTGACTTTCTTTAATTTTTTTGTTGCTTATGTTTCATAGTTCAAGAGCACGTAGATTTTCATGCAGAGTCCCTGACGTGGGGTATCCAACAGACCTTGCCTCTTAGCCTTTTTCAGGAAGAAGGATATCTGGAGAACGACAAACTCATTGTTGAAGTCTATATTCAAATTGTGGAATCTTTTGATGGAGAGAGAGAAGATGTATCAGAGAAGAAGGAGACTGTGGATATCAACGGTTTTCAAGTTCTTGCTTCTCAGGTAAAAATTAGAAGGATCTGTTTTTGAATAATTAATCACTTCCTTGATTTATAGGGTTTCTTTGTTCTTGGGGTATATATTCATATTACTTTATCTTGGTAGGTTACTCCCACAAGGAAGATATTTGCAGAGCACCCAGACCTAGCTGTTGATTTCAAATTAAAGAATCAAGTAGTGAGGACGGAATACATGAATGTCCTTCTTAACCTCATTGAGACACTTAACAAGCCTTCACAGGATCACTCAGAGACTGAGCTAAGCAATGCTCACAGCAAGTTGAGTGAGCTGACGGAAGCAGGTTTCAAGCTGGAATGGTTGAAGTCAAAGCTTGGTAAGGTTTCCTTGAAGAGGATGAAACCAGATGCTGATGTTCAACAACTTGATGAACGTGTTAATAATGAGATGATGAAATTGGACTTCAAGCTGGACTGCTTGAAGACAAAGATTGAGGAGGTTTCCTTGGAGAGGAAGAAATCAGATGATGCTGATGGTTCTCGAGTCAAAGAAATGGAGGGACGCATCAAGAATCTTGAGATGATGGTGTCCGATCTCAAAGCTAAACTGGGCAAAGAGAAGGCCATATCTTCTGATGATGGTTTTTTGTTGGTCAACTAGGTTGATTGATGTACGTAGAGATACTATTAGTCTAGAGATTAGGCTTTATTGAATGGCATGCTTATGTTGATGGTTTTATTCTTTGTTTTATCTGCCCGACTTTTGGATATTTTATTTCAATCATATTTTTCGTTATTGTGTTATGATCCAGTACCCCAAAATTAACGAGCAAATCAATTCTCCTTGAACTCACTAAGTTTTCATGTTTGATATCGATAACTTCTCAAAGATATATGGAAGCTCTACCGTTTCATAGATTTTCCTTAGCGGTCATCAAATGGCAAGAGGAGAAGGAGATGTTTGTCTTTTGTGATTCAACGCTCATATTAATTAACACCATCAACTTGGGACATTCCTCCTCTGTGTTTGGACCATTCGCTTAAGAAGGTTTGAAATTAGTTGATGTATTCTCATTCTCTAATCACTAATCAGATCTCGGTTTGCGTTTTAACAGTCATGTTGCACCGATTATTAACACAACGAAATAGACGTAGGGTAGTATAGGGTTCTTTGGTTGCACGGACTAGTATATTCTTTTTATTAATGGGCCATAAAAGCCCATCGACAGATGTCCGATTAGCCGCACAATACTGGTTTCTTTTGAGTTAGGGCTTTGAGAAGTGTTATTTATTTTATTTATTTAATTGTTTTCTTTAAGAAGTTATTATCTTCTTTTTGCCTCTATAAAAAGAGAGGGTTTTGCCAAACAAAGCTCCTGAGAGTTTGTAGTTTGCTCGAATAAACAAAATTAGGTCAAAGATGTGGAATCAAAAGCCGAGTTTCAGGTTTGAGATAGATAACTTCTCGAAGAAGGAAGTGTCCACGGTATCAAAGGTATTCGTGAGTGGCGGATACGAATGGTAAAACGATAAGACTCAGAACATTAATTAGTTTTGCTATTAAACGAGAAGATTCAAGAATTTTTGCTATTGATTAATTTGATTGTACGTAGCACTAATCAAAAAGGGTTTCATCTTTGTTTTATATTCTTTCAGGTATATCGACCTTTATCCGAAGGGAAATAGTCTTTGTCATGATCACTTGTCGTTGTACCTGTACGTTACAAATTCTAAACCATTTAGAAGTGGATGGAAACGAATTGCTAATTTTTACTTCGTTCTGTTGAATCAATCCGACAAAGTGCTCTACAGATCACCAAGTAATGAAGCTATATCCTTTCCATGCGTGAATCTTGTTTCTATTCTTTTTTTTTCTTAGTAATTGTGGTTAATCAATAAAAGATTTGAATCTACATAAGAAGCTAACTCTTTTTTTTTTTTTTGGTCTTTTTTGCTTATGTTTCATATAGTTGAACAGCACACATTTCAGACAAATTCCATGAGCTGGGGTTTTAGAAAGACCTTGCCTCGTAGCAAGTTTAAGAAAAAAAGGTTTTTGGAGAATGACAGACTCATCGTTGAAGTCTACATTCAAATTGTAGGAACTTTTGATGGAGAAAGAGGAGATGTATTAGAGAAGAAGGAAACTGTGGACATCAACGGTTTTCAAGTTCTTGCTTCTCAGGTAAATTAGAAGGATCTGTTTTTGAATAATTAATCACTTCCTTAATTTTTAGGGTTTCTTCTTGGCGTATATATTCATTTTCTTTTTCTGAGTCACGTAAACATGCATACTTTATTATTTTGGTAGGGTACTCCAGCAAGGAAGATATTCACGGAGCACCCAGACCTAGCTAATGATTTCAAATTAAAGAACCAAGTAGTGAAGACGGAATACATGAATGTCCTTCTCAACCTCATTGAGACACTTAACAAGCCTTCACAGGATCACTCAGAGACTGAGCTAAGCAACGCTCACAGCAAGTTGAGCGAGCTGACGGAAGCAGGCTTCAAGCTGGAATGGTTGAAGTCAAAGCTTGATGAGGTTTCCTTGAAGAGGAAGAAAGCAGATGCTGATGTCCAACAACTCGATGAACGTCTTAAGAATCTTGAGCAGATGAAATTGGACTTCAAGCTAGACTGTTTGAAGTCAAAGCTTGAGGAGGTTTCCTTGGAGAGGAAGAAAGCAGATGATGCTGATGGTTCTCGAGTCAGAGAAATGGAAGGACGCGTCAAGAATCTTGAGATGATGGTGTCAGATCTCAAAGTTAAACTGGACAAGGAGGAGGCCAAATCTTTTGCTGATGGTTTTTTGTTGATCGACGAGGTTGATTGACGTAGAGAGATCAAGTTAGATTTAGTCTATAGAGAAATTCTCTAGTAGACATTAATACCTTCAGTCTTCTTTGTTTTTGTTTTTATGTTACTTTATGATTCCTAATATCTCTACATTCTTTTTTTTTTTATCTGCGCCATTTATGTTGGGTTAATGCGTTCTGATCAAGTCCCAAATTAAGCAGCAAATAACTTCTCAAAGAAAGAAGAAGAGATATATACATTTTTAAAACTCATCCATCTAGATTCAACGCTCAGATTATACAACTAACACCAATAACTTTGAGACTTCCTCCTCTATTTTTGGCCACTTGTTAAGTGTTAACGATCTTTCTGATTTGATTTATCTATCTCAGTTGGAGAATCTCTTTTGAAACCAAGTTCCTTCTCTGTAACTCTTTTCTTTGGTAGTTTAACTATATATCTATAAGGTTTGGGAAGAGAGTAATCAACGTTTTCACGCTCAAACTACAAACACTGAAAATCCGAATAGTATAAAGACTTCAGGAACATGCAGTAGTTTCAGCGGACAAACTATCGATAAGTTAAAATGTAAAAATATATTATATAAATTTATGACATTCGTAGCTATACATTATAACTATAAAAATTACATAAAAAAATAAAGACGTAATTATCTTATGAAGATAGGATTGGCATTTTTGTCTAATATATCCATTGCTTTTAATAAATTATAAATTTAATTTTTATTTTCCCTTTGGAGCTAGGGTTTTATGAAAGTCTTTTATTTTTCGTTTTGCCGTATCTATAAATAGAGGACTTTTTCTGTGTGAAAATATCAAACAAACATTTCCTTTGCTCGAAGTAACAAAGTTTACGAAAGCGTTTTCATCAAATATGTGGAATCAAAAGCCGAGTTTCAGGTTTGAGATAGATAACTTCTCGGAGAAGAAAACTGTCATAACGTCTCAGGTGTTCGTGAGCGGCGGATGCGAATGGTAAATCGTGAAGAATCAGAACTTTAATTAGCTTCTTATTAAATTCTATCGCTCTCTCTGTATTCAAGAATAACGTGTTCTTCAGAATTTGATGAATTCGACTAATGAAACCTTTAAAAATGCTATAATCTTTGTTGTATATTCTTTCAGGTGTCTCAAACTTTATCCGAAGGGAGATGGAGTTGTTAAACTTGATGATCACTTGTCTTTGTACCTGAACGTTGCAAATCCTAAATCTTTGAGAAGTGGATGGAAAAGGATTGCTAACTTTTACTTCGTTCTGTTGAATAAATCCTACAAAGAGCTCTACAGATCACCAAGTAATGAATTTATGTTCTTCCATGTTTCATTTTTGTTTTGAAATTTTACAAACGTTTCATGCATGGTCTAGAGAGAACAAATAATGTTAAACAAGTGGAGTCATAGGGATCTTGAACCTGTGAATAACATCCAAACCAACCCTAAGATCACAGCTAGAAGTATCTAGCTTCATAGAGGAACGAGATATCCCCAATTTTTAATACATAAGTATGTGACTGATGAAGAAGTACTTATGTTCAATTTTCTAATTTCTATATATATATATATATATTTTCTTTTTCTTTGGTTAATGTTTGACAGTTGGAGGACAAGAAAGCACCCCGTTTTGCGCTGAGAGTCCATCGTGGGGTTGGCGATATTTCTTGTCTCTTAGCAAGTTTCAGAAAACAGGACTTTTGGAGGACGACAGACTCATCATTGAAGTCTACATTAATATTGTTGAAGCTTTTGATGGAGAAGAAGAAGATGTATCATCAGAGAAGGAGGAAACTGTGGATATCAATGGTTTTCACGTTGTTGCTACTCAGGTAAAGTCAAAAGGATATGTTTTTGAATAAATCACTTGGTTTATAAGGTCGCTTCTCGGCTTATAGATTCACATTCCTTTCTAGAGTAGCATAAACATACTTTTCCTTTGGTAGGTTACTCATGTGAAGAAGATATTCGCGGAGCACCCTGACCTAGCAGAAGATTTAAATGTGAAAAACCAAGTGGTGAAGACAGTATACATGAATGTCCTCCTCAACCTAATTGAGACACTTAACAAACTTTCACAGAATCACTCAGAGACTGAGCTAAGAAATGCTCACAGCGAGTTGAGTGAGCTGGTGGAAGTGGGTTTCAAGCTGGACTGGTTGAAATTAAAGCTTGATGAGGTTTCCTTGAAGAGGAAGAAAGCATATGTTGATGTCAAAAAACTTGAGCTGGTGGATTTGGACTTTAAGATGGACCCTTTGAAGACAAAGATAGAGGAGGTTCCCTTGGAGAGGAAGAAATCAGATGATGCTGATTGGTCTCGGATTCAACAACTAGAGGAACGCCTCAAGAATCTCGAGCTGATGGAATTCGACTTCAAGTTGGACTGTATGAAGTCAAAGCTTGAGGAAGTTTCCCTGGAGAAGAAGAAAGCAGATGCTGGGGTCCAACAACTAGAGGAAAGCGTCAAGAATCTTGTGATAATGGTGTCGGATCTCAAAGTTGAACTGGACAACGAGAAGGCCAAATCTTCTGCTGATGGATTTTTGTTGGTTGACTAGGTTTTGACGTAGAGATCAAGTTTTATAGAGAATTTCTCTAGTAGACAATACCCGCGTTTCCATAGTTTTGGTTTTATTGCTTTCTGAATCCTAATACTAGAGTTTTTGCTTAATTATATTGAAAGACATGGTTAAGGAGATGGTTTCATTTTTTCTGTTTTATCTTTGCCACTTTTGGGAATTTTCTTTTGATCATATTTTGGGTTAATTTGTTCTGATCCAATCCCAAAATTAACCAGCAAACCAAATTCTCATGTTACTTGTACTGCTCATCATATCCTCCACCTCAGGAGATTGGCTGGCGATTATTGTATGGCTTCACTTCCCACATAGTGCCACAACCAACAGACTTCTGAGAAGATTTACCTTTGTTTTGTGGCACTGGAAAGAGGGAGTAGAATATCATAGAAAAGGTAAAATTTATTAGATTAGCATCACAATTTTACATTAGTAGAAAAAGTAAATTTTATTTTACCAGAAAAAATAGAATATTATAGAAAAAGGAATTTTTACCTTAGTAGAAAAAGTAAAATTTATTTTAATAAAATCGTAAATAGAAAATATAGAAATTAGAAGTACTTGTATATTAATGAAGAGAGGAATGATTATTTTTAGTCTAGATAAGTATGGGTTTATTAATGATTTTATTTATTGAGTTATCTTTTTGAGCTAGGGTTTTGAGAAGATTTTTCTTTTTCTATATAAGGAGGACTTTTAGGCGTGAAAGTAACAAAGAAAGTTTCTGAGAAAATCGTCTTTGCTCAAAGTAACAAAAATCTACGAAAGCGTTTTTGGTCAGCTATGTGGAATCAAAAGCCGTGTTTTAGGTTTGAGATAGATAACTTCTCGGAGAAGAAAGATGTGATAGTGTCTCAGACATTCGTGAGTGGCGGATGCGAATGGTAAATCGAGAAGAATTGGATATTTTATTAGCTTTGTTATTCAATTCTCTATGTATATTCAAGAATAACGTTTTCTCGAAAAATTGATGAATTCGATTGTACGTAGTACTAGGTTTTAATTTTTTTTAAAAAAGGATTTAATCTTTGTTTTATATTCTTTCAGGTTCCTGTGCCTCTATCCGAAGGGAAATAGTCGTAGTGATGATCACATGTCCTTGTTCCTATACGTTGCAAATAGTAAATCGTTGGGAAGTGGATGGAAACGGAGTGCTAACTATTACTTCTCTGTGCTGAATCAATCTGAAAAAGAGCTCTACAGATCACCTGGTAATGAAGCTATATCCTTCCACGTTTATTGATTTCTGTAGATTGATGGTATACTATAATAAGAATATTTCACATCGTATTTAACTTATAAGTTATAAGACCCAAACTCTTCGTTTAGCTTTTGTGTTGAGTTATACTTGGTTTGAAGCCGACACTTTTCAACTTGTCTCAGGCATTCCTGAACTATATAGGATGTTGCCTAACAGGAAATAGGACTAAACTTACGATTTAATCTTGAAGAGGCGCAATTATACATGAGCATGTATTTTTTTGTCTTTTCTGTTTATGATTCGCAGTTGGACAAGAACCCCCTCTGTTTCGCGTTGAGGGTGAAGGCTGGGGTTTCCGAAAGATCTTGCCTCTTAGCAAGTTTGAGGAAAAAGGGTTTTTGGAGAAGGACAGACTCATCATTGAAGTCTACATCAAAGTTGTTGAAGCTGTGGACGGAGAAGGCGGAGGCGTATCAAAGAAGAAAGAGACTGTGGATATTATCGGTTCCGAGGATTATGCTTCTCAGGCAAGTTTAAAAGGATCCGTATCTTTTTCTGTTTTTGAATAGATGCTTTGCTTTCTAGGGTTGCGTCTTTGCGTATAGATTCAGATTCTTTTTCTGAGTAACAAAAACATGTTTTCCTTGGCAGGTTACTTTAGTGAGAAAGATATTCGCAGAGCACCCAGAAATTGCAGAAGAGTTCAAACCAAAAAACCAAGTGTTCAAGAAAGAATACATGAATATCCTAAGAAACGCTTACACCAAGGTTAGTGAGCTAGCGGAAGTAAAGATGGACTGGGTGAAGTCAAAGATTGGTGAAGTTTCCTTGGAGAGAAAGAAAGGATATCATGAGACTAGTGAAGTTCCCTTGGATAATAAGATAGCAGATGATGATGATGATGATGATGATGATGAATCTTGGGCCCAAGACCTCGAGGAACACCTCAAGAATCTCGAGGGGATGGAATTTGACTTCAAGATGGACTGTTTGAAGTCAAAGCTTGATGAAATTTCCTTAGAGAGGAAGATATCATATGATGCTGATCGGTCTCGGTTCCAGCAACTGGAGGAACGAGTCAAGGATCTTGAGCTGATGGAAAATGGCTTGAGGCTGGACAGTTTGAAGTCAAAGCTTGAGGAAGTTTCATTGGAGAAGAAGAACGCAGATGCTGATTGGTCTCGGGTCCAGCAACTCGAGGAACGTATCAAGAATCTTGAGCTGATGGAAAATGGCTTGAGGCTGGACAACTTGAAGTCAAAGCTTGAGGAAGTTTCTTTGGAGAAGAAGAAGAATGCAGAAGCTGATGGGTCTCAGGTCCAAGAACTAGAGGATAGAGTGAAGAATCTTGAGCTAATGGTGTCAGATCTCAAAGTTGAACTGGACAACGAGAAGGCCAAATCTTCTGCTGATGGATTTTTGTTTGTTGAGGAGGTTGCTTGATGGAGAGATCAAGTTTTATTAGTTCCTTTCCGTTTTAATTATTTTTTTGTTTTTATTTTGCTTTCTAATAGTAGAGATTCTGCTTAATGAAAAGACCTGGTTATGTTGATGGTTTTCATTCTCTGTTTTACATGCGTCCCTTTTAAACGTTTTTGTTCAAGGTTTGAGGATTTCTAAAGTTTATGTTGTTTTATCTCTACAAAACATCTGGTAAAGAATTTATCTTCCATGTTTTGATACTCCGAGAGGCAAAAAATATTCATACATATGTATCTAATTTGGCTAAAAAAGATGAATACTTTCCAATTGGATTACATGGAGAAGGCCCTCTCCTTTAGAGCAGCTACCAAAAGGACTATCTAAAAAAAAAAAAAAAAGGGACTATCTCTACCAAACTCTACATGCATGCAGAACCTTTTCCACTTCCACCATTTGTTATGCAACTAAGCAAGCGCCATCATGGATATAATCTCCTAGTCCTAATTACTGAGTCTCTTTGTTAGTGAGCTTAATTAAGCAATAGAATTCGTGTCGATCTCAAATCCACGAGACTCCGAGAAAACTTATGAAACAGTTGATTTTGATTTTATTTATTAAAAAAATAATTTTTAGCATTCCTTATTGCTTTTGAGATAGGGTTTTATAAAGTTTGTTTTATTTTTTCCTTTTATAATGGTCAAGATAAAGTTTGGTTATTGTTCCAATTATTCTCCTCTATATATATATTAGATAGATAGAGAAGGGTTTAGGTTTAAAGTAGGGTTCGCTTTAAAGTATCAAAAACAAGTTTTGTGAGGAAGTCTTTTTTGCTCCAAATAACAAAGCCTAAGAAAGCGTTTTAACGAGATATGGAGAATCATCAGAAGACGAGTTTCACCTTTGAGATAGATAACTTTTCAGAGAAGAAATATGTGATAGCGTCTCCTATATTCATAAGCAGCCAATGCCAATGGTAAACAATCAGATATTCAGATTTCTTAAATTCGTTCACTAGATTCAATAAAAAACAAACTTTATTAAGGTATCTAATTATTAGTTTGTATAAGAAAAAGGGATTTAATTAATCTTTGTATTTTTTTCTTTCTCAGGTTTGTTAAAGTTTATACGAATGGATACTTTAACAAAGATCACGTGTCTGTGTATCTTCACGTTGCAAATCCTCAATCATTACGACCTGGATGGAAAAGGAGAGTTGATTATTCATTCATTCTGTTTAATCAATCAGGCAAAGAGCTCAAAAGAACACCTGGTAATAAACTTACCTTAAACTTGTTTTGGAGAAAAATATAATTAGGTTGATATATCTGTTTGTTTATTAATGTTTTTTTAGAATCATGCGACCTGTTCTGCTCTGAGGTCTCAGCCTGGGGTTATCCCAAACTATTGCCTCTTAGCAAGCTTAAAGAAGAAGGGTTTTTAGAGAACGACAAACTGATCATTAAGGTGGAAGTAAAAGTAGTTGAAGTTGTTCATGTAGGAGAGGTAACTGGGAAGGAGATGGTAGATTTCAAGGGTTTCCAGGTTCTTTATACTCAGGTATGTTAAGGAGTTTCCGATCTTTTTTTCTGGTTAAGACGTTTCCAGTGGTCATGTATATATATACTATTTGGCTAACTTAATTACATCTTTCTCGTTGGCAGCTAAGCTCGGTGAGTTTGATTTTTGCGGAGCACCCAGACATTGCAGTAGATTTCAGACTAAAGAGCAAATTGGTGAAGACAGCATACATGAATGTCCTCCTCAGCCTCATTGAGACACTAAACAAGCCTCCACAGATTCTCTTGGATACTGAGCTAAGGGACGCTCACAGCAATTTGAGCGAGCTGACGGAAGCAGGATTCAAGCTGGGTTGGTTATGGAAAAAGCTTGATGAGGTTTCTATGAAGAGGAAGAAAGCAGATGCTGATTGGCCTAGGGTCCAACAAAGTAAGGAAGCTGTTAAGAATTTTGAGGTTTCCTTGAAGGGCAAGAAACGAGATGATGCTGATGGGTCTCGGCTCCAACAACTAGAGGAACGCCTCAATAATCTTGAGTTGATGGAGTTGGACTGTTTGAAATCAAAGCTTGAGGAAGTTTCGTTGGAGAAGAAGAAAGAAGATGCTGATTTGTCTCGGCTCCAACAACTCGAGGAACGCCTTAAGAATCTTGAGCTGATGGAGTTGGACTGTTTGAAATCAAAGCTTGAGGAAGTTTTATTGGAGAACAAGAAAGCAAATGCTGATTGGTCTCGGGTCCAACAACTCGAGGAACGTGTTAAGAATTTTGAGTTGATGGAATTGGACTTTAAGCTTGACAGTTTGAAGTCAAATCTTGAAGAGGTTTCTTTGGAGAGGAAGAAATCAGATGATGCTGATGGGTTTCGGGTCCAAAAAATCGAGGAACGTGTTAAGAATCTTGAGCTTATGGAATTGGACTTTAAACTTGACAGTTTGAAGTCAAATCTTGAGGAGGTTTCTTTGGAGAGGAAGAAATCAGATGAAGCTGATGGGTCTCGGGTCCGAAAAATCGAGGAACGTGTTAAGAATCTTGAGCTTATGGAATTGGACTGTTTGAAGTCCAAGCTTGAGGAGGTTTCCTTGGAGAGGAAGAAATCAGACGATGCTGATAGGTCTCGGGTCCAACAAATCGAGGAATGCTTCAAGAACCTTGAGCTGATGGTGTTGGACCTCAAAGTTGAACTGGACAAAAATAAGGACAAATCTTGTGATGATGGATTTTTGTTGGTCGACGAGTTTGCTTGATGTTGAGATCAAATGATTAGTTTTTATAGATTTTTCTTTAGTAGACACTATTATCGTTTAATTTATTTCGTTTTTATTTTGCTTTATGAATTCTAGTAGTCTAAAGACTTGCTTATTCAAAGACTAGTTGTTGTTGGTTTTCTTCTCTTTTTTTTTTTTTTTATCTGCGTCACTTCTGGATGTTTTTCGCTCGATCATGTTTTGGGTTAAAGTGTTCCAATCCGATTCCATATTTTCACGTTCGAGATGGATAATTTCTCAAAGAAGGAAGCAGCGATAACCAACTCATCCATTTAGATTTAACATATAACTTGTTCTTTATGCTTGTAACGTTCTGGTAAAGAATTTATTATCTTCCATGTTTTTGAATCTGCGAGAGGCATAATATATACATGAATATTTATCTAATTTGATGAAGAATAACTTTTAAATTCGTCTCTTGTTTCTGTATTACAGAAATTAATATATGTATCTAAATTGAAATACATATCTTCACTAAAATTATTAGTAGATGATGACAAATGAATTATTATCACAACTAACCTCATTTAGTTTATCTAAACAATAAAAATATTTGGAAATATCTCAAAGATCTTGCTACATACAGCTACCATTCCAAATAGGCGATAATCTCCTTTGCGCGTTTTGATTTGATAATAGAACTAAAAAAATCTCATTTTATCAAAAAAAAAAAAAATGTTCACAAGACTACAACGAGAAACTTATAGAACTGTTCTTACATTAGTAAAGAGAAATGTGATTAGATTTGGTTAATTATTTATTGCTTCTGATTTGTTTTAAAATTAATTTTCAGCTTTTCCTTATTTCTTTTGAGATAGGGTTTTATAAAGTTTGGTTTTGTTTTCAGTTTCCTCTATAAATATTAAACAGACCTGTGAGATTCTTCCAAGTAACATAAGCCTAAGAAAGCGTTTTGGAAGAGATATGGAGAATCATGAGCAGACGAGTTTCAGGTTTGAGATAGATAACTTCTCGGAGAAGAGAGATGTGATATCTCCTAATTTCATAAGCGGCGGATGCGAATGGTAAAACGAGAAAGAAAGCTTATCTTTGCTTTCTTAAATTCGTTCACTAGACTGAACAAAATCTTGTTCTCGAAGATCGATGTATCTTATTAGTTTGTGTTTTTGTTCTTTGTCAGGTTTGTTAGGGTTTGGCAAATTGAAGATCACTTGGCTGTTACTCTGAGCGTTCCGAATATTGAATCCTTACGACATGGATGGGAAAGGAGAGCTAAGTATTCATTCATTGTGTTGAATCAATCGGGCAAAGAGCTCGGAAGAACATTAGGTAATTAACTTAATTATCTTCTACTATATATATATATATATGTATCATTGTATCTTATTGCCGAAGAAGAAAGGTTGAGAAATCTTCTTGCTTTTTGTTTGCCTCACAGAAGCAGAAGGTCTCTTCTGTTTTGAGTTATTAGATTGGTGTCATCCCAAAGTAATGCCTATGACCAAGCTTCAAGAAGGTTGTTTAGAAAATAACAAACTTATCATTGAAGTCCAAGTAAAAGTAGTTGAAGTTGTTCATGAAGGAGGGGTAACAACTGAGAAGGAGATGTTCAATATTGAGGGTTTCGATGTACTCTATACTCAGGTATGTTAAGTATTATCCCCTAGTTTATTTTTTTTTAGTAGTTAGAGCTCATCATCCGCAACCCTTGTGGATTTGTTTTGGTTATTATGAAGACTTGTTTTGGATCATGTTAATATTGATTTTGCTTATATCCTTACTGTTGGCAGGTTTCTTGGGTCAGCTGGATTTTCGTGGATCATCCAGACATTGCAGTAGATGTCAGAATAAAGAACCAGTTGTTGAGGACATCATACATGAATGTTCTCCTCGGTCTTATCGAGACGCTAGATAGGCCTCCACGGAGTCTCTCAGAGACTGAGCTTAGAGATGCTCACATCGAGTTGAGCGAGCTAACAGAAGCAGGATTCAAGCTGGATTGGTTAAAGACAAAGCTTGAGGAGGTTTCCTTGGTGAGGAAGAATGAAATTTCTGATGGTTCTCAGGTCGAAGAACTCGAGGAACATGTCAAGAATCTCAAACTTGAACTGGACAATGAGAAGACCAAATCTTCTAATGCTTCTGATAGAGTTTTGTTGTTGGAGAAAGAGGTGTCAGATCTCAAAATTGAACTGGACAAGGAGAGATCAGCCAAATCTCCTATATCTAAAGTTGCGTTATTGAAGGATGCTGCGGATTCCTTTTGGAATACTACGAATCTAGGGATACGGCAGAGGAGAGCCGGTTACCAAAAAGTAGACTCAAAGAGATTTCTATCATGTCCAAGAACTGGTTGATTTTTATTATTTAAGTTTTTTCATATCTATTGTTAACATTATAAACTTCTCTGTTATTATACAATGAACCCTTTCACAAGACCAATGTTATATTATCCATTTTCTCGATTATTAGTATTTCACACAATCAGGGACAATCGTCTCCTAAGGTACCTTGCGTCACAAGTCATTTGATTGTAAAACGGAGACACAACACAAATGTGGGATTCCAAATATTCAAAGTCTTTGATTGTTTTGTCCTGTTCTGATTTACAGAGATTCTTTCTCTCTTGCTTCTCAATCTCAAAACACTTACTATGATTTATAGTTAGAGCTTGGTGAGTTTCAATTTAGAAAAACTCGGTTAATTTATTCTGATCCCAATATATTTCTAACATCCAATAGATGGGAACAATAATTCTCTGTTTCAGCTCTTATCACTTTTTTTTCAAGCAAGTTTGAATTCATAGTTTTATTTTATTTTATTCCCGGCCTTGTTTTTGTCATTTTTGGTTACATAATAGAAGTATATACGGAATCCCACTCTCTGTATTTGGTCACTACACTAGAAATCAATCTCATCTGCTTTTATGGCAAATTCTAATATTTTATTCCTTCTGATTTATTTCCACGACTTTCAAAACAGAGGCAATTCATTTGTGAACACAATTTTGTTGGTTAATAGATATGTTCCAAAATCTCTCCACCAGATTTTTTAAAAATATACATTATATTTGAAGATCTTAAAAGAGTAGAGAATCCATAGTTATTAATTTCAATTTTGTTTTCCATATTTTTTTAAACATAATTTGATTATTATTAAGATAAGAAATTTAATTAAAAATTAAACCTTTTTGAAAATATTATCTATAAAAAAAAAAAGCAAAAATGTTTGTATTCTAATAAAAAAGCATTCAACTTTGTAAGGTTTGGATTCTAAATAAGATATAAGTTACAGATCTAGTTTATATAATTATGACCTATTGTATTAACTTTATTTTAAGATTTTGGCCTAGTTATCTCGTTTGATTAATTATTACGGATTCGGTTTTCTTATATTAAGAGAGAAAGTTTAAGCAAACCATTTTCTTGAAATTGAGACAGAAGCATCTTTTAACAGATGGAGACGGAATTGAAGAAGGCTTTTACATGGGAGATTGATAACTTCTCCGAAAGAAACGATGAGATAAAGTCGGATCCCTTCTCAAGAAGCGGCTGCGAATGGTAAATCGAGAAGCATCAGATCTTTAAATTACTTATAATAACATGTTCTTAAAGATTGATGCATTCGATTTTAAGAAGTTAAAAGTGCTTAATCTCGTAGGTATCTTGGGGTTTATCCCAAGGGATATTGTTCTGATGACTTGTATGTGTACTTTGGTGTTTCGAATCCTGAATCATTGCAACCTGGATGGAAAATGAGAGCTAGTCATTTCTTCGTTTTGTTGAACTATAGAACATCTGGTAATGACCTTATAATCTCCCATTTTCTCAAAGAAAAAAAGTTGATTAAAATCTTTTTGTGATGTCTTTCTTATAGAAGCATGCAACTTGTTCTGCGCTGAGGTCTCAGACTCGCGTTTCTCTAAGACATTGCCTCTTAGCACGCTTGAAGAAGAAGGGTTTCTGGAGAACAACAAACTAACCATTGAAGTCTACATTAAAGTAGTTGAAGTTGTTCATGAAGAAAATCTTTACAGAGAAAGAGATGTTAGATTTAGTTAACATTATTACATCTTTTACTTGTGCATGCAGGTTAAATCAGTGAGTTGGATCTTCGTGAAACACCCAGACATTGCAGTAGGTTTCAGACCAAAGAACAAACTGGTGAAGAAAGCATACATGAAAATTCTCCTCGGCCTTATCGAGACACTCCGCAAGCCTCCTCTAAGCTTGTCTGAGACTGAGCTAAGCAATGCTCATAGCCAGTTGACTAAGTTGATGGAAGTGGGCTTCAAGCTAGACTGGTTAAAGTCAAAGCTTGAGGAGGTTTCCTTGGAGAGGAAGAAAGCAGTTTCTGATGGTTCTCAGGTCCAACAACTGAAGGAACGTGTCAAGAACCTGGAGCTTACTGTGTGGGATCTCAAAGTTGAACTAGAAAAGGAGAAGATCATTGCTGATAAAGTTTCTTCTTTTGATTTCATAGGTTTTTTCATAAAGAGATTCTTTCTCTCTTGTTTCTCAATCTCAAAACACTAATTAACTATGTTTTACAGTCAAAGCTTGAAGAGGTTTCATTCAAAGCGATTCTCTGTTTCAGTTCTTTATCATTTTTACTTCAAACAAGTTTAAATTCATAGTTGTCTTTCATTCTCTCCCTTGTTTTTATCTCTTTTGTTACTTCAAATAAACCAACGCATTATCTGTCTCATGAAGCTCATATTCTGTTTTTGTCTTTTCTTTCTATACCTTAAAAGTTAAAACCATGTGTAGGTGAATGTGTTACAGAAAAAAATCAGTTGGTTAGGTGACTTGCATCACAAGTGTTCAATTATATAAAATATCTACAAAAGTGGGGATCCAAATTTTGTTTAGATAGGTCAATCAGGATATTTTTAGATTAGTTTGTTGGATATCCTCCTCAATCAAAATTCACCAGCAAATTTCTGTTAAAGTGCTAAATTTTGTTGCAAAGTAAGTGATAGACTAAATAAATAAAAGGGATTATTCTCACTCTATAAACTGGATTTGATTTGGTGCTCAAAGTAGATTTGATGATCAGTATATTTACGAAAATACACAAAAGCCTAAATTTTATTTTGATTTAAACATATTAATGGCAATATGTACATCAAATCCTTTTATATCCAAGTACAAATGTCAAAATTAAAAATTTACCTCTCATCTAATTAAATAAAAGAATATGATCATTTTCAAAGATTTTGTAACGCATGGATTGTAAATATAATCAGATTAATACCTTTTTTCCCCCTTTTTCGTAGATAAGGATTATCTTTATTTTTAATTTTTGAGGTTTCCTTGTTACACTGATCAGATTTCGTTTGTGTCTAGATCTTCGCTTACGATTGAAGGATCAAACAAATCTCAAAGTACTGTATTTCCTCTGTTTCCTCCTCCCTCGAAGAAGTACCAAAACCCTAAAAAATAAACAGATGGGAACACAATTCCGCAAAGCTTTAACTTTGACGGTAACCAACTTCTCCCAAAAGAGTTCTCCAATTAACTCTCCTCCTTTCCCAAGTGGTGGCTGCGATTGGTAAGAGTCACTCTTTAGCTTTCTTAAGTCCATTCTCTGCATTCACCAATAATACATAATCTTATTGTTTTTTGGTCAGGTATATTAAAGTTTATCCCAAGGGCAGTGTTGATGATAATTACTTGTCTTTGTTCCTGTCCCCTGATGATCCTAAATCACTTGGAATTAATTGGAAAAGGAGAGCTAATTTTTACTTTGTTTTGCTGAATCAATCAGGCAAAGAACTTCATAGAACACCTGGTAAGTAGTTTAACTTAACTTCTCTCTGTGTCTGTAAGAGAACTACACAAATCTTATTTGATTGAAGATGAAGCAAACTTAAATTCACATTTTTGCTTTTGTCTTAACAGAAATAGGTGATCAATTGTTTTGTGATGACTCACTAAGCTGGGGTTTTCCACAGACACTGCCTCGAAAAAAGCTTCTAGACAAAATCTTTCTAGATAACGATAGATTCAACATTGAAATCTATATTAAAGTTATTGAAGTTGTTGAAGGATATCATATGTTTCCAGCTTCATTCACTAATAAGCTCTTAAGAAGTTGCTTAGAGTATCCAGATAAGTCTGAGAAGGAAACTGTGGATGTCAATGGTTTCCAGGTTCTTTCTTCTCAGGTAAGTTGAGATTTGTCTTCTTTTGGTCTTTCTTAGGTAAGTTAAAACCACACAAGATTCAAACTCAAAATTCGTTTTCTTTGGCAGGTTACTTCAGTGAAGCAGATTTTCGAGGAGCATCCAGATATTGCAGAAGATTTCAGATCAAAGAACCAAGTAGTGAAGACAGAATACATGAATGTCCTTCTTAGGGTCATCGAGACAATGGCTAAGCTGCCTCAGAGTATCTCAGAGACTGAGCTAAGAAACGTTCATAGCGAATTGACCGAGCTGACAGAAGTAGGTTTCAAGGTGGAGTGGTTGAAGACAAAACTTGAGGAAGTTTCCGTGGAGTGGAAGAAAGCAAATGCTGATGGGTGTCGGATTCAACAACTTGAGGAACACGTCAAGAATCTTGAGCTGACTGTGTCAGATCTCAAAGCTGAACTGGACAAGGAGAAGGCCAAATCTACTAGTGATGCTGCTAAATTTTTGTCGTTAGAGGATACATTGTCTGATCTCAAAACTGAACTGGCTAAGGAGAAGGCAAAAAATGCTAGTGCTACTGATAAATTTTTGTTGTTGAAGGAGGCTTATTGTGATCTCAAAGTTGAACTGGACAAAGAGAAAGCCAAATCTACTAGGGCTGCTGCTAAAGTTTTGTCATTGAAAGAGACTTTGGCTGATCTCAAACTTGAATTGGATCAGAAGATAGGAAATTCTGCAACTACTGCTAATGTTTTGTGGTGGGAAGATGATGATGATTTATTTTCACATACTAACTGTTTAGGAATTCAGCAGAAGACAAATGCTTACAAAAGAATAAACTGAAAGACATTGCCATGTTCATTGAAAGTTTCATTCTCTGTTTTGTTTTTCACAGAATATCTTTTTTTATTATATCAAACTTATAAACAGACAGATTACTATCAAGCATTTGGAGTGATTTGTATTAAATTAACAAATCATTTGTTATTAAAAAAAATCTTATAAAATCTAGTGTTGTTGAACTAGTGGTTTGGAAAAATATTTCAAAATCCAATGTTATTATTTCAACTATTGGATTTTTAAAGACTTTTAGGGATATGAAAGGATTTCTTAGTTAAAAATACAAAAAATAAATCTCATGGTTTAAAACTTTAAAATAGGATTTAGATATATTTTAAAATTATTCATAACAACTTCCTTAAATTCACTCAAAATTATCAAAATCATATAAAACTCATTAAAAATCAAATCATTTAAAATAAAGGTTGAATACACCCCCTAGATTTAGTTTATTTTTTAAATAGGAAATAGGAATTATTAAGTGTTTTTCTTTCGCTTCATATATAAAGAAAAACGTTGTTGACTTATGAATCAAACAAGTCTCTTGTCCCTCACTGGAAGAACCAAACCCTAAATTAAGAAAGCGTTTTTGAGATGATGGAGATTGATTTGCAGAGTAATTTTACCTGGAAGATAGAAAACTTCTCCGAGAGGAAATTTCCAATAACGTCTACTGTGTTCTCAAGCGGTGGCTGCGAATGGTAAAACCGAGAAGAACCGGATCATTAGCTTTTTTTCAACTCAATTGTCTAAATTCTACAAATAAACCTGTGCGTATCCCTAAATAGGGTTTTTTTTTTCTCTCAGGTATGTTCTAATTCATCCCAAAGGAGATGGCTTTGAGGATTACTTGTCTCTGTATCTATGCGTTGCGAACCCTAAATCACTGCAACCTGGATGGAAAAGGCGAGCCAGTTTGCAGTTCATTATATTGAATCAATCAGGCAAAGAGGTCCATAGAACATCTGGTAAAATAACTTATCTTCCACGTCTGAGTTTGTAAGACACAGAAACTATACAAATATCTCACTGATGAAAAGAAAAAAATATGAAAATTTTATCTTTTGGTTGTCTTGCAGAAAGATATGGCTGGTTTGGTGCTGAGATCCCTGGCTGGGGTTTTCGAACGGCGTTGCCTCTTACCAAGTTACAGGATAAAGAGTTGTTGGAGAACAACACTCTCATCATTGAAGTCTACATTAAAGTTACTGAAGTTGTTCATGAAGGAGATGAAACTAAGAAGGATATGTTAGATTTCAGAGGTTTTAATGTTCTTTCTTCTCAAGTTAAGAATCGCCGAGGTGTTTTAGTAGATGCAACCTGAGTTTGGATTTGGCTAACATGATTATATATTTCTTGTTGCTGGCAGATTACTTTAGTGAGCCAGATTTTCGCTAAGTATCCAAACTTTGCGGCAGATATCAAACCAAAAACCAAAGCGGTGAAGACAACATACCTGAAGATTCTCCTCGGCCTTATCAAGACAGCAAACAAGCCTCCAGAGAGCTTCTCAGAGACTGAGCTAATCAAGGCTTATAGCAGTTTAATTGATCTAATGGAAGTGGGCTTTAAGCTGGACTGGTTGAAGTCAAAGCTTGATGAGGTTTCCTTGGAGAGGAAGATAAAAGTTGATAGTGACGCGGCTCGGGTCCAAGAACTCGAGGAAAAGGTCAAGAATCTTGAGTTAATGTTGTCGGATCTTAAATTTGAGGAGAAAGCCAGGTCTCATATTGAACCAAAAATGTTCTCTTTAAAGGATTATGCTTCCTTAAGTACACCTATGAGTCCTTGGACTCGAAGGAGGAAATCCGATTAAGAGAAAAACAGACTGAAAGACAATCATATATGTTCATCATATCTTTCTTTGCATTCTCCTTTCAAGTTTTCCTTCAGAATACATTTGAGTTAATGTGTTAGAGAATATAAACTAGAGATAGATTCTTCATTAATTCCAAGTTTGAATCACATACTAGCTCCAAATACACACCCAAACCCATTGTGGTTTTCATACAATTAAGCTCACGGGGAACCCTCTATCTCCTGCATAAAGGGTATGCGAGTTCTGTTCTCAATCCAAATCCTACAAATGTGGTAACCATATATATTTTTCTTTCCAAAACCACAATGGGTATGCGAGTTCTGTTCTCAATCACAAACGAAGGAGCTCTAAGACCTCGGTCCAAGAAAAATATATATGGTTACGTCCCTCTCACTAAAAAGGGCTTGAGACAATGTGTGTGTGTATTTGAACTTGGCTTACGTATTACTATATTAGTATCTTTCTCCTAAGGTGCCTTGCGCACAAGTCCTTGATTTTCAACTAAGTTTGTTTTTTTTTCTTTCTAATTTCAATCTCAAGAATCCGAATAATAAAACTAAAACTTTCTTATGATGAAACAGATAACTACAGAATTTCTGTCGATTAAGATGAATGTAAAATACATGAGAACAAGATCTCGGCTCAACAGATATAACAAGAGGATTCTACAGAAACCACTTTAAAATGCTAATTTTGAAGCGCTTTCTTGCATAGTACTGCTGAAAAAGTGCTAAATTACTGATCACACTTATATGAAAACACATTACAAATTACTGATATAAACATTTTAATTATAACTATAGTAATCTTCCTTCTTTGGAATTTTTTTAGTTAACTTTTTCCTTTATTTCCAACGTCCTCATCAAGTATCATATCTCATGAATAAGTTAAACGTAAACAAATAAAAAAGTGTATGTATCATGTGTATGGAAATAAGTTAGGACTTTTCCATTTTTATTCCTTAATAAGGCTTTTTACTTCTTTCTTTTTTTTCCATTAATGTAAGCACTAAGCAGTATCAACACTACAGCTCAAAACAGTTTTTGATCTTTACCTCCGTACTGCTAATCCTCTGTTTTTGTCTTGACTTGCAAGGTGACCGTGTACGGAATTGGGCTCAGATGTTGGCTATGTTGAGTTGGGCTTTATTGTCTACAGGCCTTTTTGCGATTTGACGTTGTTTTGAGCTGTAGTGTTTATAAACAGAAAGTATCCCAACTTTATATATTAGGGTTTCAATTAGCACAAGAATTACAAATTTCTCTGCAAGAACTTTTGCTTTCGGTTGACGAAGCAAAGCCTAAGAAAGCGTTTTGATAAAGTTATGGGGAATCAGATGCAGAACAGTATCTCAGGTAAGTCGTTTTCTCCTGATGATTAAAGTTTTTTTTTTTGGTCAGAGAGTAGCAAAAACGTTTATGAGAAATTTGTTTGTCCCTCAAAGTGTAAGAAAAAGCTAAGAATGGGTTTTGAACAGCTAAAGGAAATCATGAGTTGCTAACGATTTTCACGTTTGAAATCAATAACTTCTCCGAGAAGAAAGCTTCGTTTATGTCTCCAACGTTCTTAGGTGGTGGATCTGAATGGTAAGCGAGTAGGATCAAAGTTTACATTCTAAGAAACTTTACTTAAGGTAAATCTATTGGACCGTTTAGCACTAAAAAGTGTCTCTAATCTTTTCTCAGGTATGTTCAAGTTCAACCCAATGAAAAAGATTTTGGTGGTTACTTGCGTCTGTACCTTTGCGTTCAGAATCCTAAATTGCTTCTAACTGGATGGAGAACGCGAGCTCGTTATCGCTTTGTTTTGTTGAATCAATCCGGAAAAGAGCTCTACAGAGCTGCTGGTAATGATATATGATCATATTTTTAAATCTTTATGAGCAGTAATTATACATATAAGAAGAAGGATATCGTTTTGATGAAGAAAATAATATACCTTTTGTTTGTCTTACAGAAACATCAAGCTTGTTCTGCGCTCAGTTCCGAATGTGGGGTGATAGGACTTTGCCTCTTAGCAAGCTGAAAGAGGAAGGAGTTTTGGAGAATAACAAACTGATCATTAGAGTCGAAGTTAAAGTAACTGAAGAAGGATATGTAACTGGGAAGGAGACCTTTGAAATCAAAGGTTTTGAGGTTCCTTCTACTCAGGTATGTTAAAGGAGCTTCCCTATTTCTGTTTCTTTCATTTTTTTCTTGATAACCAGATCTTGTTGTTGTTGGCAGGTTACTTCTGTGAGCCAGCTTTTCATGAAACATCCAGACCTTGCAACTGATTTCAAACTAAATGGGAAATGTCTAAAGACAGCATACATGAATCTTCTCCTCGGTCTAATCGAGACATTGCGAAGGCCTCCACTGAGCTTTTCTGATATCGAGTTAAGCAACGCTAACAGCGAGTTGAGCGAGCTGACGAAAGCGGGCTTTAAGCTGGATTGGTTAAAGGCAAAGCTTGAGGATATTTCCTTGAAGAGGAAGAATGCAATTGATGATGGTTCTCGTGTCAAAGAAGTGGAAAAACGCATCAATAATCTGAAGGTGACTTTGTCGAATCTCAAAGTTGAGTTGGAATTTGAGAAGGCTAGATCTGCTGCTGCTAATCAACCTTTGTCGTTTGATGACATTGTTTAACATCAAAATCAAGTTTGGTGTTTCATAAATATCTCTGGGATTTTGCATTACTATGTTGGTCGTTTCATCACTTTTCCTTAGTTCAAGTGTTTGATTGAAAGCAACGAAACCCAAACAAAGTTTACTTGCAACAAAAGCGTTTTATTTTATAAGCATGCACAATTTGATCAGTTATTTAAGTTTAAATTTTCGGGTCTCTTTGTTTCTCTTAACTTTGTGGATTTGTGTTTTATTCTCCTCTGTAGCAAAACAGAGAACTTCCTCTGTTCCTCAACCAAGTCCTAAATAGGGTTTTTTTACTTGTATAGGAAGATACCAATCTGGGAATTTTCAAAGGCCTTAGAATTGTAGTCTGGCATTAATAAATGCATTAGACCATATTTATCAATTTAAGACTCCTTCAACATAGAGCAACTTTGAAGATTGTTTTTTTTTCTTGGTTTAAAAAGTTTGTAGATTGTTATTAGTTATGATAGTACGTAAAGTATTGGAAATGGACTTGCCTTATTCACAAACGATCACAACGTACATTAAGGAGATTAACCTTACCCAACGTAATCGGATATTCTAGAGATCTAATGAATAATTATCCCAAGTAATACATGTAAATTATCCCTATATAAAAATTTAATGAATAATTACCCAAAAAAAAAATTTCTAATGAATGGCTTTAACAAAAAAAAGATCTAGCCAGTTACAAAAGTTTCCCTTGTCACTTTTTCATTCAACATTTATTATGTGATATTTTTACGTAGACCCATAAATACTCGGCAAATATAATTAAGGTTCAGAACTGTTGTTACATTAGATTTGGTCAATTAATCATTTGCTTTTAATGTAATTTTCAGGTTACGTTATTTCTTTTGAGATAGGGTTTCATAAAGTCTGGTTTTGTTCTCGAGTCCTCTATAAATAAAGAAGGGTTCATGTCACATGTGAAAGTATCAAAAAAAAGTTTGCGAGAAAGTCAGTCTTTTGCTTTAAGTAATAAACCTTTTGAAGGGATATGGAGAATCATCAGACGACGAGTTTCACGTTTGAGATAGATAACTTCTTGGAGAAGGAAGCTGCGATATCGTCTCCTATATTCATAAGCGGCGGATGCGAATGGTTAAACGAGAAGAATCCGTTCTTTTAGTACTTTTCTTCAACTCGTTTTACTAGATTCAACAATAACTTTGTATATTTATTTATCAGGTCGGTTACAGTTCACCCCAAGGGCCACCCAATTGAAGATTACCTATCTGTGTATCTGCACGTTGCGAATCCTGAATCATTACGAACTGGATGGAAAAGGAGAGCTAATTATTTATTCATTGTGTTGAATCAATGGGGCAAAGAGCTCACAAGAACATCTGGTAATTAACTTATCTTCAACTATATATTTCCGAAGAAGAAAGGTTGAGAAATCTATAATTGTTTTTGTCTTACAGAAGTATGCGACTTGTTCTGTGCTGTGGTCACAAGCTGGGGTTGTCCCAAAGTATTGCCTGTTACCAAGCTTCGAGAAGGGTTTTTTGAGAATAACAATCCAGTTAGCTTATACTTGAGTCAGTTCTTAGGCTGGGGCCAAAATACGTCGTTGCCTTTTGACAAACTTGAACAAGAAGGGCTTCTTGAGAAGAACAAACTGATCATTATAGTCGAAATAAAAGTAGTTGAAGTTGTTGATGAAGAAGAGTTAACTGGGAAGGAGATGTTAGATTTTAATGGTTTCCCGATTCTTTATACTCAGGTATGTTTATGAGATCCTTTCTATTGTTGTTAAATATTATTTGATCTATATATCACTTTTCTCATTGGCAGGTTGCTTCAGTGAACAAGATTTTCGTAAATCACATGGACATTGCAGATTATTTCAGACCAAAGGACAGAGGAGTGAAGACAGCGTACATGAATCTTCTTCTCAGCCTCATCGAGACACTGCGCAAGCCTCCACAGAGCTTCTCTGAGACAGAGCTAAGAAACGCTCGCTGCCAGTTGAGGGAGCTAACAGAAGCAGGTTTCAAGGTGGATTGGTTAGAGGCAAAGCTTGATGAGGTTTCCTTGGAGAGGAAGAAATCAGATGCTGATAGTTCTCGGGTGGAAGAATTGGAGGCACGCATCAAGAATCTGGAGCTGATTTTGTCGGATCTCAAAGTTGACCTGGACAACGAGAAGGCCAAATTTGCTACTATTTTGTCATTTGACGACATTGTTGGAAGTCATAATCAAGCTTGATTCATAAATATCTCTGGGATTTGGCGTTACTTTGTTCGTTGTTTCATCATTTGTTTAGTCCTCATCACTTTTCCTTGAGACATGTTTGAGTTTAAGTGTTTGATCGACTAACTAACTACTAAACCTAAACAAATTTTCCAAGCAACAAAGCGTCTTATTTTGAAAGCATCCATAAGTTAACTAATTATTTAAGTTTTATTTATTTTGTCTCCTAGTTTCACTAAAAAATTTCCTATATAAAACAGAGAACTTTCTCAGTGCCTCAACCAAGCCCTAAAAAGGAAATTTTTGACTTGTACAGGAAGATACCAATCTCGGGTTTTCCAAAGGCCTATATATATTTTATAACCAAGAGGTTTTGATACATATCTTTTATCTATTACCTTAGGTATTTTCTAACTTTGTAAGTTGGATTCTAACACGCTTGTTTTCCCAAGGAGATGGCTCTTATCGGTTCATTTGGAACTCAATCCCACTGTAAAATCAACAATAAATTTTACTTATAAGTTATAATTAGCCCAACAAATTATATTTTCACATCATTTCTAACCCAAAATCAATTGGTAAAAAATGTATTAACCGATACTTAGGCCAACAAATTATATTTTCACAACAAATTATAATTAGGCCAATAATACATGTAAACTAGACCTTATCATAAACGATATAAACTTATCCCAAGGAATACATGATATCAACGTTATACAAAAGAAACAAACAGGTATTCTAGACCTTATCATAAGCGATATAAACTTATCCCAAGTAATACATGTAATTATCCTAATATAAAAATATACTCAATTACAAAAGTTTGACTTATGATCACGTTTTTTTATCAAATATTTATTATGTAAAATTTTGTAGGTTTAGGCCCATAAAATCTCGGTGTTTATAAATAGGGTTTTCGCTTAGCACAGCTCTACAACATTCTTGTTACAAAATTTCATACAAGAATTTTGTCTTTCGCTTGACAAACAAAGCCTAAGAAAGCGTTTTCATAAGATATGGGGAATCACACGAGTGTCTCAGGTATGTCGTAGCTTCTCTTTACTTCTTTTGTTTGTTTTTTTATTCTCTGAGAGTACCAAATAAGTTTATGAGAATTATGTTTACCCCTCAAAGAAAACAAAGGGCTAAAGAAAACGTTTTGAACAGACAAACATGAACAGTTGGAAACAAGTTACACGTTTGAGATAGATAACATCTCCACTAAGAACGCTTCTCCGATTAAGTCTCCTACGTTCTTAGGCGGTGAATGTGAATGGTAAGCGAGTAGAATCAATGTTTAGGTTACATAATATTATCATCAGATCATTAAACACTAAAAAGGGTGTCCTAATCTTTTTTTCTTTTTTCTTATCTTCTCAGGTATATCGCGGTTTATCCCAAGAAAAACAAATTTGATAATAACTTGTGGCTGTACTTGGTCGTTGAGAATCCTTTTTCACTTGAAAGTATTGGATGGAAGACAGCTAATTTTCGCTTCTTTCTGTTAAATCAATTCGGAAAAGTTCTATACAGCACCATTGGTAATAATCATCATATCTTCCATAGTTTGAATAATCAATAAAATTAACATCATATCTCATTGATGAGAAGAAAAGTTAAACATATATATAAATATATATATATATATATATATTTCTTTTTGTCTTACAGAGAGATCAAGCTTTTTCTGCGCTCGCTGCCCAGCTCAGGGTGTTATGATGTTGCCTCTTAGCACGCTTAAACAAACTGGATTTGTGGAGAATGACAAACTAATCATTAAAGTCGTAGTAAAAGTAGTTAAATCAGGATATGTAACTGGGAGGGAGATGTGTGAAGTCGAAACGTTCCAGGTTCCATATTTTAAGGTATGTTAATTAAGGGAGCTTCAAGGTTTCTTGTTGTTTAAGTATTATATGATCTGCATACCTTTCTTGTTGGCAGGTTCGTTTAGTGCGTAAGATATTCGAGAAGCACCCGGACATTGCAGTAGATTTCAAACCAAAGAGCCAAGTAGTGAAGACAGCGTACATGAATGTCCTCGTTGGCCTCATCGAGAAACTGCGCAAGTCTCCACAGAGTCTTTCTAAGACTGAGCTAAAAAGCGCTTGCAGCGAGTTTAACGAGCTAACGGAAGCGGGCTTCAAGCTGGATTGGTTAAAGAAAAAGCTTGAGGAGGTTGCCTTGAAGAGGAAGAATGCATTTGCTGATGGTTCTCAGGTTGAAGAAGTGGAGGAACGCATCAAGAATCTGGAGCTGACTTTGTCGGATCTCAAAGTTGAACTGGAAAGTAAGAAGGCTAAATCTGCTGATACTGCTGCTAAACTTGTGTCCCTTGACGACATTCTTTGATGTCAAAACCAAGTTTTCTTGCAACAAAAGCGTTTTTTTTTCTATAGCAAACACCGATTAGTTAAATCAATTATTTTAGTTATATTTTTGGGCTCCTTGTTTTACTAGACTTTTTTCTGAGATTAAGTTTCGCTTTTTTTCTTTCTCCTCTATAAAAATCGGAGAATTTTCTTGTCTCACTAGGCTTTGCTTGAGATTATCTCTGGCTTTTTATAAAATTTTATAATAAAGAAAATTCATCATCTAGTTATTGACCGACTTCCAGGATAATCTTTAGAATAAATCTTTATGTTCATTGATACGTAGCTATAGCTTATAAGAGATGGCAAAAAATTAAGTAGCAAAGGAAAAAAATTAAAAAAATCATCTTAGTAATTTTGTAAAATCCAAGATTTAATGTAATAAATTTTTTTCTCTTCTATTTATTTCTTATACATCCATTTCCCTTTATTCAACTCATTCATTAAATGTAAATGTATTCTCCTTTATTTAACTCAAAATCTTATTATTAATGTATGTTACTTGTCACTTTTTATGAAGTGTACCCAACATATATCATAAATATGACGTTTTATAATTTTATTTAGGTCTATAAATAATACTCATTTGTAATGATCAAGAAATTTTCATCATTAAGAAAGCGTTTTGATAAGATATGGGGAATCAAATGCAGAAGAGTATCTCAGGTAAGCTGTTGTTTCTCCCCATTTCTTTTGTGTTGAGATTTTGTTAGCTTTTTTTTTTTTTGTCTTAATTTCTAAAGCAACAAAGCCTATTTTGATGAACAGACACGAGGAATCAAAAGCAGACAAGTTTCACGTTTGAGATAGATAACTTCTCGGAGAAGAAAGCTGCGATATCGTCTTCTTTATTCGGCTGCGGCGGATGCGAATGGTAAACGAGAAGAATTGGACCTCTAGATTAAAGAATATATGCTGATAATATATGTCAATAAATTAGATGTAGCGTTAAACTAAGGTTTAATCTTTTATTTTCTCAGGTATGTTACCGTTTATCCCAAGGGATACTATTGTCGTGATCACTTGGCTGTGATCTTGAATGTTGCTAGTCCTAAATCATTGAGAACTGGATGGAAAAGAAAAGTTTGTCCTTGCTTCGTTTTGTTAAATCAGTCCGGCAAAGAGCTCCAAATATTAAGTACATCTGGTAATGATCCTATCTACCGTGTTTGAATCTGTAGGAACAATAATTATAGATCATATCATCTTAATGATCTAAGAAATGAATATGTCTTAATGAACAATAATGTAGAAGCAGACAGCTTGTACAAATGTAAGCTTAAATATATATTTTTGTTAATGTCTTATACAGAAGAAGAAGGCAGCTTGTTCTGTGATAAGGTCCCATCCTGGGGTTATCACAAAGTATTGCCTCTTAGCAAGCTTAAAGAAGAAGAGTTGTTAGAGAATGACAAATTGATCATTAAAGTGGAAGTAAAAGTAGTTGAAGTTGTTCATGAAGAAGAGGTAACCGGGAAGGGAATGTATAGTCTCAATGGTTTCCAGATTCTTTATACTCAGGTATGTTTATGATCTCCTTGGCTTCGTTTTCTCCATTTTTTTTTAGAATAACGGAAACATTCTTGATATATAATATATGGTCTACCATGGCACCTTTCTCGTTGGTAGGTTCTTTTAGTGAGCAAGATTTTCGCAAGGCACCCGGACATTGCAGTAGATTTCAAACCAAAGAGCCAAGTAGTGAAGACAGCATACATGAATGTCCTCCTTGGCCTCATCGAGACACTGCGCAAGCCTCCACAGAGCTTTTCTGAGACTGAGCTAAGAAACGCTCACAGCAAGTTGAGAGAGCTAACAGAAGCAGGCTTCAAGCTGGATTGGTTAAAGGAAAAGCTTGAGGAGGTTGCCTTGAAGAGGAAGAATGCAATTGCTGATGGTTGTCGGGTTGAAGAAGTGGAAAAACTCATCAATAATCTGAAGGTGACTTTGTCGGATCTCAGAGTTGAACTGAAGAAGGAGAAGGCTAAATCTGCAGCTGCTGCTAAAGTTTTGTCGTTTGACGACATTGTTTGATCTCAATATAAAGTTTTTTTGTTCATATACTTCTTTGTGATTCATGGTTCCAAAAATTGTTTAAGCTTTTATATATTCATTAGGTTTCCTTGTTTCGCTATACTTGTCTTTAGAGATTAAACTTTTGTTTACCTTTCCTCCTCTATAAAGAAAAAAGTAAAAAACAGAGGAAATCCTCTGTTCCTACCAATTCCTCTATAAAAGAAAGTATTGAGAAGTGAAGAAGATTCGTCTGATTCAACCACTCGAGGAAGAGAAAGATCAGATAGAGACATTAATCAAAACCCTAATGTAAGCAGTAGCCAACACTCAGGTCTTGAAAACTTTATTTTGACATCAAACAATTTTTGGAACCATGAATCACAAAGAAAAATATGAACTAAAAAACTTTATTTTGACATCAAACAATGTCTTAAAACGAAAAAGCTTAAGCAGCAGTAGCAACAGATTTAGCCTTCTTCTTCTTCAGTTCAACTCTGAGATCCGACAAAGCCAGCTCCATATACCTCTTCTACATGAACAGCTTCAACTACTTTTACTTCGACTTTAACAATCAGTTTGTTGTTCTCAAGAAACCCTTCTTCTTTAAGCTTACTAAGAGGAAATACTTTAGGATAACCCCAGCTTTGGGTCTCATCACAGAACAAGCTGCCTTCTTCTGTGTAAGACATTAACCAAAATATATATAAGCTAACATTTTTACAATCTGCCTAGTGCCTCCTTCTATATAAAGATATAGACTTTTCTTATTCATTAAGACGATATGATTTATAATTATTGGTCCTAGAGATTCAAACACGGTAGATAGGATCATTACCAGATGTACGTAGTATTTGGAGCTTTTTGCCGGATTGTTTTAACACAACGAAGCGATAACTAACTCTCATTTTCCATCCAGTTCTCAATGATTTAGGACTATCAACAGTCAAGTACACAGCCAAGTAATCACAAAAATAGTCTCCCTTGGGATGAACGGTAACATACCTGAGAAAAAAAAAGATTAAACCTTAGTTTAAACTCTACATCTCATTTATCGATATAAATATCAGCATATATTCTTTAATTTAAAGGTCCAATTCTTCTCCTTTTACCATTTGCATCCACCGCATTCGAATATAGAAGACGATATCTCAGTTTCCTTCTCCGAGAAGTTATCTATCTCAAACGTGAAACTCGTCTGCTTTTGATTCCTCGTGTCTGTTCAAAATAGGCTTTCTTGCTTACAGAAATTAAGGCAAAAAAAAAAACGAAACTTAACAAAATCTCAACACAAACAAAATGGAGAATTACCTGATAATTTCTTCTGCATTTGATTCCCCATATCTTATCAAAACGCTTTTAATGCTTTGTTTTTCAAGCGAAAGACAAAATCTTGTAGAGAAAATTTACACTGCTCAGGGGACTTGTAATACCAAGAAGAAAAAGATTTAAAAGAGACTTGAACTTATATCCAAGAAATATTTACAATGTTTATATACACTACCTTTATTTCTTTCTTTTATTTGCTTGATCATTATGAATGAGTATTGCTGGACATATTTATACTTAGAAAATATCACACTTATTATCACGAGTAACATATAATTAATAAGAATTTGAGAGATTACAAAATTATAAAATAAAAAGAGAGTTACATTTATATTTTAGTTATATACGTTATGTACAAAATTTATTGAATGAGTTGAAAAAAGGATCTTATTATTAATTTTGTAAAATCCAAGACTTAATGTAATAAATTGCTGCTGTAAGAAAATAAGTAATAAATTGTTCTTCTCTTTTATTTATTTCTTGTAAATATATTTCCCTTTTTCAACCCTTTCAATTAATTTTTTTGTATATATATAACTAAATATAAATGTAATTCTCCTTTTTTATCTAACTCTAAATCTTATTAATGATATGTTACTTGTGAATTGTGACCACCTTATATTGAGTGTATCCAACATAGTAAATGTGATATTTTGTAAGTTTAATTATGTCCATAAATACTCATTTATAATGATCAAGCAAATAAAAGAAAGAAATAAAAGGTAGTGTATAAAACATAAATATTCCTTGAAAATAACTCCAAAGTCTATTAGAATTTTTTTCTTCTTGGTATTACAACTTAGCAGTGCAAATTTCTCAACAAGATTTTGTCTTTGAAAAACAAAGCATTAAGAAAGCGTTTTGATAAGATATGGGGAATCAAATGGAAAAGAGTTTATCAGGTAATTAATTCTCCCCATTTTGTTTGTGTTGTGATTTTGTTAAGTTTCGTTTTTTTTTTTTTTCGTTGTCTTAGTTTCTGAAAGCAACAAAGCCTATTTTGAACAGAAACGAGGAATCAAAAGCAGACGAGTTTCACGTTTGAGATAGATAACTTCTCGGAGAAGGAAGCTGAGATATCGTCTTCTATATTCGAATGCGGCGGATGCAAATGGTAAAACGAGAACAATAGATTGAAGAATATATGCTGATAATATATCCCTTAGATATATGATATATCAATAAATTAGATGTAGAGTTTAAAATAAGGTTTAATCTTTTATTTTCTCAGGTATGTTACCGTTCATCCCAAGGGAGACTATTGTTGTGATCACTTGGCTGTGTACTTGAATGTTTCTAGTCCTAAATCATTGAAATTTGGATGGAAAAAGAGCGTTAGTTATCGCTTCGTTTTGTTGAATCAATCCGGCAAAGAGCTCCAAATATCAAGTACACCTGGTAATGATCCTATCTACCGTGTTTGAATCTGTAGGAACAATAATTATATATCATATCGTCTTAATGAATAAGAAAAGTCTATATCTTTATATAGAAGCAGGCACTAGGCAGATTGTAAAAATGTTAGCTTATACTCCCTCCGTATTTTAATAATTGTCGTTTTAGAAATTTTATTTTTTTGAATTGGATGTCGTTTTCAAATTTCTATGCAAAATTTCTTACTTTTTAATGTTTTATGACATCATAAAACATTAAAAAGTAAGAAATTTTGCATTGAAATTTGAAAACGACATCTAATTCAAAAAAATAAAAATTCTAAAACGACAATTATTAAAATACGGAGGGAGTATATATTTTGGTTAATGTCTTACACAGAAGAAGGCAGCTTGTTCTGTGATGAGACCCAAAGCTGGGGTTATCCCAAAGTATTTCCTCTTAGTAAGCTTAAAGAAGAAGGGTTTCTTGGGAACGACAAACTGATCGTTAAAGTCGAAGTGAAAATAGTTGAAGGTGTTGAGGTAGGAGAAGTAACTGGGAAGGGGATGTTACGTATTAAAGGTTTCGAAGTTCCTTATACTCAAGTAAGTTAAGGATCTCGTGTACTCTATGTTTTTTTTCCTTAGAATAACTGAAACATTGTTGATATATAATAAATGGTCTACCACCTTTCTCGTTCGCAGGGTGTTTTAGTGAGCAAGATTTTCGTAAAGCACCCGGACATTGCAGTAGATTTCAAACCAAAGAACCAAGTAGTGAAGACAGCATACATGAATGTCCTGCTCGGCCTCATCGAGACACTGCGCAAGCCTCCATGTAGCTTTACTGATACTATGCTAAGAAACGCTCACAGCGAGTTTAGCGAGCTAACAGAAGCGGGCTTCAAGCTGGATCGGTTAAAGACAAAACTTGAGGAGGTTGCCTTGGAGAGGAAGAATGCAATTGCCGGTAGTTCTCGGGTCAAAGAATTGGTGGAACGCATCAAGAATATGGAGCTGGCTTTGTCGGATCTCAAAGTTGAACTGAAGAAGGAGATCGCTGAATCTCCTGCTGTTTCTAAATTTTTGTCGTTTGACGACATTCTTTGATGTCAAAATAAAGTTTTGTTTTTCATTTCCCCTCTATGAAAAACAGAGCAATCCTCTGTTTCTACCAAAAACAGAGCAAGTTTTTGACTTTCGAGATTTCATTGACCAAAAGACGTAAATACCCTGATTCTTTACTTTGGAAATCACTGGATTTTAAATGGACTAATACGAAAAGGCCCAATTAAGCCCATTACTCATTACTGAATAAGTCTGGATGAATCCAGTCGGTGAGCTTTTCTTCTTTTCCTCCGGTTTTGTTTTTTCCGATTTGCTCGGCCGACACGCGCCGATTATCTCCGACTTAATGCTCCGCCGTTTCTTCGAAGTTTCACTTACTTAAAGCTTTTTTCTCTTCCTCCGTCGTCTTCGGAACGATCCTTTTCCTTGAAAGGAGGATTTTTTTGGCCGGAGAAAGCCAATTCTGAGCTCGCCAATGGCTAACAGAGCATTGAACCGGCTTCTACGGAATTTTTGTAAGCTCTAAGTACCCTTATTCTGGAAATTTGAAGCCTTTTCAATAGAGTGTTGAACACGGAGAAATCACTGATGATACTTAGCTTTTGTTCTTGTTTTATGACTTTTGTGGAAAGAAAAAAAACAATCTCTTGTTTATGGTTACTCTAATAAGATTTTAGCTTGGCAATTTAGGTAATAGCTAGTTACTAATATCATATGTTTGATATGAAAGTTTTGGAATTTAGTAAGAATTCTTGACAAGTTTCAACCTTTTTTTTTGTTTTTCAGTTGTAGAAGGTTCACCGTTCAAGAAGAGACGTGGATTGTATGAAGGAGTTGTTTACAATGTAATCAGAAGATTTCAATCGCATTTATCAGAGACCGGTAAGGTAGGAAAGGAGTTAGAAGAGCAGGAGGCAGAGAAGAGAAAGTCTAGTAGTGTCACTTCTTCGAGGTCCGGATTAGAGAATAGAAGACAATTTGAATCAGGAATCGACTGTGATAGCTCTAGCGATGAAGATACAGGTGATGGAAAGTGGAAACTGGACTTAGCGTGGCTCACTAAAGCACTTGAGCCAGCTATGCAATTGCGTAGATGGGCTCTTCCAACAGGTCTATATCATATGGTGCATTTATTGTGTTTCTTATATACATTATGCCGAGGCAGCGTTAATAATGTGTGTTTTCTCTAGGAGAGAAGTCAATGCCTGGTAGTCGATCTCTGTCTGAGATCATTGCTAGTATTCAAAGGAGTAAGCTCGGTATTGAAGGTTGGACTTTTGGTGATCTTACAATTGGTCTCTATCTTATATACCTTAGACAAGCATCCTTGTGTCCGTTTGAGGACGTCAAGGGCGTAGAAGTTGTTTCAGAATCTACAGTAAGAACATTATTCTAATCATTGTCATGTAGATAACTTCCCTTTTACTAAATTCTAATTAGCTTTATTTTTATTTTTCAGGTTTATGATCTGATATACAATGCCGAGTTAGCGAAAGGTTGTTACAGGGATAGTGTGAGTGGTCTTGCAAAGAACACGATGCTTCGAGAGAATAACATTCTTAAATTTGTGAAAGATTCAAGTGTTATGAGGCCTGGATACTACATAGGCGTTGATCATCGAAGGAAACTTGTTGTCTTTGGAATACGCGGGACACATACAATTTACGATCTTATCACTGACATTGTCTCTTCGAGCGATGAAGAAGTCACTTTTGAAGGCTACTCAACACACTTTGGAACCGCTGAAGCTGCACGATGGTTCCTTAATCACGAATTGCAAACTATAAGAAGATGCTTAGCGAAATACGAGGTGATGATATAATCCTTGTTGTTCCTCATTTCTTTTGTTTATGAGATATGAGAAGGATGAATTTATATTGCAATGAATGTCCCATAGGGATACAAGCTAAGGCTTGTTGGTCATTCTCTCGGCGGTGCTATAGCCTCGTTAATGGCGATAATGCTCAGGAAAATGCCAAGGGAGGAATTGGGATTCGATGCTGAAAGTATTTCAGCCGTGGGGTATGCGACACCTCCTTGTGTTTCCAAAGAGCTTGCAGAGAATTGCTCTGATTTTGTAACAACTATTGTAATGCAGGTCAGAACAAAAAATCCCTATCTTCTTGATCAAATTTTGCTGAGATTATTCTTCTTGGAACTCACAGCATTTCCCCCAATTTCAGGACGACATTATACCTAGACTCAGTGCAGCTTCTCTAGCGAGATTAAGGAATGAAATCCTTCAGACTGATTGGTAAGCAAACACGTCTCTTCTTGAAACTCGACTAACCTCTTACAATCAGTTTGTTTACCGCTATGACTTGTAAATCCAGGACAAGTGTAATTGAGAAGGAAGAATGGAAGAACGTAATGGATTTGGTAACAAACGCGAAACAAGTTGTCACCTCTGTGCAAGACGTAGCTCGAAAAGTTTCTGATTATGCAAACTTCGGAAACAAAAAAGAAGTTCCTGGTAACTACTACTTGAACAAAAGATTCTTTCGCGTGATTCTGTGTATCATTAGAAGGCTTAATTATATACCTAACGCTTCATTAATCTCATCTTTCTTGATTCTTATCAGAAATCTCGCCATCCAAGAACAACCAGTCTGAGACTTTAATCGCTGAATCTACCACTAAAGATGTTGTTAAATTGCCAGAAGAGTTATATGTACCGGGCGCAGTTTACTATCTGATGAGGAACCTAAGAGGAAACCCGAAAAGTGCAGCAGGAAAACAAGTAGAATACTATAGTCTATGGAAGAGAGATCCAGGACAACATTTTCAGAGGATACTTCTCTCAGGTAATTTCATTACAGACCATAAATGTGATAGCCATTACTACGCTCTGCGAGATGTGCTCAAAGGATTTCCCAGTTTCATCGACGAAAGCATCTTTAAGAAGAGATGCAAGTGAAACAGAATCTTATGTTATCTCTGGATAGGAAGTAATGTTCTAGTTTGTCTGCAAACACAACATTTTAAGAATAAAGGATCATTTTATCACAGCGTGAGGAGTTGTTTTCTTGGAAATTTTAAAGGATTGATGGCAAAAGCTGACTGTGATTGGTTCTACTTTTATATGTAAGAATAGATAATTAGTGCTGGTTTGTGTTTGACAAACTGTTATGCATCATGCTCCATGATACGTAAATGTATAGTTTAAAGCCGATTTGGGTTACTTTAAACTTTTTGTATAATACATTGCATAAAGTCTCCTCCTTTTTTCAGACATTATATAGTGTGTCTTAAGCTAAACACTATAAACTGTTCTTTTAACCCCGTTGCTACACGATTGTCTCATTTGTCGGGCCTAACACTATTCACTTCACCGATCCCAACAAGTATATCTAAATCATTTGTGTTTTTCTATATTATAAAAGTCCTTAAAAAATCTCGATTTACTATTTAAAATAATTTTATATATGAATGGGTGGGAAAATAAGTTCATATGAAGCGAAAAGAGAATGAATTGAGTGTTTTTGATTGAGTCACTGATTGGTAGCTACTTAACACTTATAGCAAATGCATAGACCCACAAGAAAAGAAAGTGAGAATTACGTCTTTTGCGTTTACTTTCATATTAGGTAGTGTTCAACTTTGTCTTTCCCTTAGCCGCCGCTTTTATGTCTCAATGTCTTTTTATTACTCCCTTTGTAAGCTAATAAATTAATAGTACTAATTACTTTTCCCCATAACTAATCATTTGTTTGATTTTCTTAACAATTTCTTAGAGATACATGTTATTATTTGTATAGTATTGTTTATATCGGAACTAAGCACATGCAATGAAACAAATGTTAGACTACGCATAGTCGTTATATTGGTAGAGTTTGCTAATACAGCTCAAGAAAACGAATTAATGGTGGGTAGTGGTGGCTAATCTTTGATTTGGCCAACTAGATAAACTCGATGTACATACAAATCGGAACATGAAATAAGTGGAACACTAATTATGTTTTGTATACTTAAGATAATGTTCCATATCATATATTTACTTTTTAATGAGTTTTCCCTAATTTTCTGACGTTAGTTGTATGATCGATATATCAATATACTAATGTTTATGTCCCTTTGGGTATTATATGCTCATGTTCCATATGCTTATATCTGAATTTATATAGCAACTTTTTCTAGGTCATTAGTCAGAAAGAATTGTCACACAATTATTTTCTCACAAAAATACGAAATCGATACTCTTTGGCTTTAAGTTTTCTTTGAAATGTCATATATCGACCTATTTGAAAGGAAATCCTTTTGTCTTCGAACCAACTTAATTTTTATATTAAGTTGTGTAGACCATTCCCTTATATTGAGGTTTAGACTTTAGACTTTGAAATTTTGTCTCTCGGAGAAGACAAGTGTATCTAACTTCATACGAACAATAATATAATTTTTTTGTTTTGATTATCGACGAGTTCTAGACCAACGCTCCTACATATACATATTAGCTAGGGTCGAAACAAGGTTTGAATCCGATAAAATTTCTGGAGCTTAACTTCTTTCTGAGAGCAACAACTGCCAATAGAACTGATTCTATTCTTTGTGAATATAATTTCTCTCATTATCATATAACTTGTATCATTAGCATAGCTATATAATTTGAATTCTGCCAAATATACATGTTTTAATACTTTAAAAGAAAGTCTGGTTTTGTTGACCAAAACAAAACAAAAAATTAAATTTGCAATCTATCGTGTGTGGGTCAGGGTTGTCGATCCATAGTTCCATACAATGCGAGAAAAGCTTTATCATGAACCAGATTATATATAATTAGATTGATTAGTATGCTACAATTATACTAAAGACTACCTTTAAAAAAAAAAAAATGTATCTATCACACTCTACTCAGACTATATGACGTATCACATACCATACAATGTCTCCGTTAATTGTCTCTACTATATTTTTTGGCTCCTTCTTAATATATGTTTATTTGCTCTTTGGTAATACATTACACAAATTATATACTTCCATTGATTAATGAAGAGGTTAAGACCATCTCCAATGGTGAGAGCTCTCCCATGAGCTCTCACCAATTTTTTAATATAAGTTTTGTCAAATTTTTAAATGAGAGCTTGTGTTTTATTTTAAAAAAATTTCATACTCCAATGGTGATCTCTCTCAAGTAGGTTCTTAAAAAAAAAAATTTCAAACATGTAAAAATATATATGGTTCTAGCTTCGCAAATGATGAAGCTAGATGATTTTCTGACCAAACTGCAATGCAAACTGATCAACTGCAGCCATAGCTTGACAAGCTGAACCAATTGATCCATCATATCTGCAGGAAGAAATCATAACCATCTGCAGATTTCAAGTCCTATTATCAAACCACAAATACTCTCCAAGCAAAAACAGAAAAAAAGCAAACAAAGTCTTACATTGATTGGATCCAAGAACAAAGGTCTCAGTAGGAAGATTGCCACGTCTCATGAAATCGATAATTGCTTTAGATCAAGCTGATCATATCAGATAAAATGTTGGTTCTTGATTTCTCAAAGACATGGTTTTGATGCAATCTTTAAAAGGGATTTCAAAGGAGATCTGTTTTTGTTTCTACCTTGGGATGAAGTTATCTTGAAGAAGAACTAATGACTTCAACGTAAAGCTTATCGTTTATGGGAGGCTCATCTACTGGAAACTGAAAATCTTCATCCCATCTCGGTTTTGTTTTTCTTCACACGCTACAAAATCAAACCAAAATTTGTAAATTTGATGTTTTTAATTTTAAATTTAAGAGAATGTCAATCCCTTCTTGTTCAGCTCTGCAAATAACTCAAAATTAAGTAAGCCTCAAGACCTCTATCTAAATCATATATAGAAGCATACATCAATGTCTCGAGATATTACCACAAGCCTTAAAGAGAGATATTAATCAAAGACGGGAAAAACAAAAAGCAACGAGCCTCAGACTAATTAAAGAATTCATATTAGTGGTGAATCAAACAATGTGGACAGTCTTTTTCAATCATCAATGGCTCTTTATCTAAACCAAGTTCACAAAAATTAATAGTGATATATATATAAAGCACACACCTTCACTTTGGTAGCATATATATAAGACTCATGGTTGTTTCTTAACTCAGCCGTTCTTCTTCTTTACCTTATTTTGTTCATGAAACAATAACAAGTCTTAAGATTCAGAGAAGCAGCAATCCATTACCTTAACAGATGAAATGAATGTCATCCATTTAGGAATTGATTCTCGTTCCGAGTAGAGTCCATAAGCTTCTGATACATGCACTTCTACCTTCATCTTTACTCTAAAATCTAAAATTCAAAATCCCTAATCGACCAACAACAAATTCCCAAAATTAAATCATGATAATCCGCAGAAAAGTAGTAGATTCTTACCAATTACAAGATTTCTTGATCGAAGACTCTCATTCGATCCTCAATCGATCTCGAAATTGATTTCTCTCCACAGCCATCTGTTTTGTCTTAAGAGAGAGAGAGATGGGGAAAGAAAAGAAAAGCTGGAGATTTTTCACGCGTTTTTTTTTGTTTGACCAAAAATACAAACCAATTACAGAGTGACACGTCATCGTCTCTCTTGCCAATCAAAATCTCTCTCAAGAGAGACAGCTCTCTCGGAAATAAATCATTCTGATTTATTTTTTTCTACTTTTAATCAGAGAAACGATGAAGAGACCCCAATTTACACACCGTTGGAGATGCCCTAAGCGGTCTCATTCAAGTTTCGTTATCATGGAATTAAATCCAGTTATACGGTAAGATGTTTATTTCTATGGAAAATGGAACGTTCTAGCTAGAGATGGAGCCATTCCAAATAAGATAGCTAGGCACTTAATTATTAGGATGCCATGATTATAATAAACGTAAATCCATGAGAATATATTCAATCAAATCCTCCAAGAATATAGACAAACGATGATAGGTCAAGACATATTTATATATAGTATAATATGAATGTTTGGTTTTGTAAAAACAGAAAATAAATCCAGATCAATTGTAAATTTTACTTAACAGAAATTTAAGAAAAAAATAATGAAAATCAACAATGAGAAAGGTGTAGGCCACTAAACAGACAAATTGTGATTATATAATGTAAATATCAAAACCCACCATCATCTACATCTTTATAAAACTTTACCCTAAGCTAATGCTCCTCCATTCTTAAAGCTACACAAGGTTAATCATCATTCATCAAAAACCTAAGTACGTAGTACACATAGTCATCACTATGACTGGCTCTGGCTCTCCTTGTGGAGCTTGTAAGTTCTTAAGAAGGAGATGTGTAAAAGGATGTGTGTTTGCCCCATACTTTTGCCATGAACAAGGAGCTTCACATTTTGCAGCCATTCACCAAGTGTTTGGAGCCAGCAATGCTTCTAAATTGCTCTCTCATCTTCCCATGGAAGATCGACGCGAAGCCGCTACTACAATCTATTATGAAGCTCAAGCTCGCCGTCAAGATCCCATTTATGGCTGCGTATCTCATATCTTCTCCCTCCAACAACAAGTAACTTCCTTTATTAACCGTAATCTTTGATTTTGGATATAACAAAATGTGAATGTCATATGGTATATGCATAATTTGTAAATATGGATCATTAATTTTTTTGGTGGTATTATTCGTAGGTTGTGAATTTACAAACACAGCTAGAGATTCTAAAGCAACAAGCAACACAAAGAATGATGGCTACTGATTCTCCATCCATAGAAAACCCTAATTATTATCAAGACACTAAGCCTCAATATCTTCAAGAATCTCATGATCTCCATCATCAGCATCATCAGACCACTTCGAATTATCAAACGGAGCAACACTCTGATCTAAAGAATATCATCACGTCGTGCTACCACCAGAACGAAACCGGGATGAAGTCGTTCATAGGAGCTGGCGGAGATACCACAGCGGCGAGTTACTACTACAACTCCTCTAGTGGCTGCAGCGAAGAACTTAAATCGGTGTCGACCATCGGCGAATTTTCCAAATACTCTGAATTGGATCTACAACACTTGAACACTTTTAATCAATATCATGATGGCTGCAATGATCTGCTATCCGAGAGTTTAGGGTACATTACGTATTCATGATGCCTATGAAGATATGAATGAACACGATCAAGAACTGATCTAAATTAATATATAGTTTTACTTTATATTAAGTTTATAAATTATATGGATGAAATGTTTTTTATTGCTTTAGTTTCCATTTGGCATTAGTTTATAAGGTTATAAAGTTATATAATGTCTCCAGATACACATTACATCGGACTTTTCCAACTTCTTCTCTTATTTTTTTAGAATGGAGAATTTTCAAATTGTTACAACATATGATTGTCTAAATAGTATTAGTAGTGCTCGTGACACATACCATCAACAAAATTCTATGATTAACGTACAAAAACTATTCAGGCCATTTATAAAGTGTATTGGGCTGAGTTTTCATAGTAATGGGCCTAGAATGTCTCACAACTACTACTACCACATGACACCTCCAACGCTCCAATGCATTGATAAAAGAAATGAATTAATTATTCACAGCCTGGGGAAAGAAATAGTGAGGTGGGCCATCTTTATAAACAAACGACTTTAGCAGGCCGCACGTGTAATAGATAGTTCAACGGTCAAAGACTTCGATTGTGTACTTAAGCCACGGGTCCCACGTGCGTTAACTCTTGCCGTTTCAGTTCCTTTTACCAATTAAGAAAATTTTGACAAGAAGACAATAGTTCGTGTTTATTCCCTGTCAGTCGACATGTCATTTGTACTCATATATTCGCATTATAATAGTTCTTTACTTTACCTTTTTCTAAATAATTTCTCTCTTATGAATAATAATTACCTTTATAAATCTAATTAATTCTCGATGATTACCTTTTCCTTTCTCTATATATCGTTTTTTTAATATATCGTTTTTTAACTTACCAAAAAAAATATATCGTTTTTTTAATATTATTCCGAAACATATACTACATGTTTGTGATGAATGAATGTCTAAGTGGTGATATCATGCTTTGACCATCTGCTTTTGATCTGTTTTATATAAAGAGTAAAAAGAAAGAGAGAGATTGAATACAAATTGTCTTCGGTAATGGGCTCGAAGAACTCGATATTATTTAATAAACATAATAAATACGCACATACATAAACGGCTTGACTAAGAACAGCCATCGCCGAATTCTTGTTCATATACTCACAACCATAATTAAGTTTAGATTAGAAACTTGGCTTGGAAATATGTTTTTAAACAATTTTGATGTTTCTCACCTTAATCATATGATACTCTAAAAATATTATAAAATCGACGTGATGCATTTCATTAACCACAGTCAATGTATATCGTCGACTGTTCATTGAAAAGTGAAAACAAAAATCCAAAAATGAACTGTTAATTGCGAATGATATGAGATATAAAACTGTTGGTCACTTCAAAAAAGTACTTGTTGAAGTGACCAACATTATGACATGTTAATGATAAAGTAATAAGGTGAGACATGTATTACACATTTTACAACTTTACTTGATATTTGGGTAGTCTACCAAATGTTAAAACGAAGGCAAACTATCAAAACAATATTAGACTTAATTAATGACTGTCAAACTAACTAACCAGGTGAAACTATTGATCTTTTTTAAGCGTCTAGGTTAAATATATTGATCATGTGCTTAATTAAACTTTTCTATAAATAACTTGTTTTTGATTAGGTTACCTCGAGATTACAAACCATAAAGTCCTTTCTAAAAAGACTAAAAGAGCACTTGTGATTTTGGATGTGGACAACAATCGAAGCTTCTTGGTGGGAAAACGGGTTAGAGTTAGATGAGACTGATTAGAGTTGGCAAAGTAAAACTAACTAAAGATCATTATTTGAATTTAATTTAAAAGATTGCATACAAATTAGGGGACATTTTGTCTAATAGGACCACTACAATTTATATGGGGGATTGGTGCTATCATAATTAACAAGACATTGCTTAGTTAATGTTAGGTAAACATGTTTATTAAATGTAATATTAATGCGTGGTCCATTTATATATTAGTAAAGTTATAGATGAAATGATTTTCGATGAGTTGCTGCTCTGACAGACAATCATAACATCCATGATCCATCCCTCCTATGTTCTCCAAATTGTTTTTTCTTTATCAACAATTTAGGGCCTGATTGGCAAGTGCTTTAGAATCTTTACAAAGCAAAAAAATTTCTAAAGATTTGAAATACATCCAATCAAGCTTTAGAAGCTTTAGCTTTCCTTTTTTTTCTCACAGCCAAAATATTTCCTTAATTCATTTTTTTGGCTGTAGAAAGCTTTTTTTCCTAAACCACATAATTTTTAACTTTCCAAAATTTTAAATTCTACAGCCAAAATACTACAGCAATAAAATCTACAGCCACAGCAAATAAACCTACAGTCATATTTCTACAGCAAAAAATGTAAAGCTACAGCTGTTACCAATCAGGCCCTTAACGTTTCCTATTCTTTAATTCCCTTTTAAAATTCATGTTTTATAGAGAAAATAAAAGTTGACTTATTTACTCACATTATTTTTTATCGTTAAGACCATACGCCTTTTTAGCCTTCATAGAGATGCTAAATAGAAATGGTCAGTTGACATTTAATTACAACCATATAAGAATATCAATTCATAGAGGTAAGAAAATTTATTTGCAAGGTTTGGATTTAATTACAATAATATACACACACTCATCTTGTCATTTTTTGAAAACGCAAATATATTTTACTTCCTAATTTGTGGTCAACACTAATTGAAGATTTTTTTTTAACTTTCACAGAAACTAGAGCAAATTTCTAACGAGCCAAATAAATAATTTACGGAATGAATTATATACCAATCAAAATTAAAAATTTAAAGATTTTAATAAGTGTGTCATGTGAATATGTCAACCCCTTGGATGCGCGCCGCACACGTCTACAATCATTTGTAAGTTAAGGAAATTTAGCGAATCCTTAAACAAAGTCATACAAGGTGATGGAGCTCAGTCTACTACACTACACACAAGCATTTCTATTACTAACCTATACAATTTATCCTACATATTATATCCTCTGTAGTCTGTACTCCTGTGACATTATTTGCTTGGTTTATTTTATTCATGGAAGTAATATTATAGTGTCGACTGGATAGTCCTCAATTCAATTGGTAATCTAAGAGCTTATGATAATCCAAGACATGCAAATATGCAATCATCATATATACGTGAAGAATATCAGCTTAACTAGTCAAATAGAAACATCTATATTGATCAACAAACGGGATCATATGAACTATAAGCAATTGTACTAAATTTTTTCCGTTTAGAAGATTTGTATTATTGATCGATCATGAGTAAATCATATCTGTTTAAATTCTCCGTTCAACAATTGGTATGCTTTCCAAAACAAATCATAAGATTTATCGGTTCAGCTAACGATAAAAAAGATTACTAGTGTCAAGTCAAATATTTAGTTATTGATCGATGGCCGAACGTCAGGGACTACAAAGCAAACATGGATGTAGACATCTTTATTGATGATAGCATGTGAACATGGAATTTTCTATTGTCTTGTTTTTTTTTTCAAATAAAAACATCTCATTTGTTCTCTGTCTGTCTACATAAGTTACCAACTTATCTTAGTTCTTCATCATTCTAAGAGCCAAAGCCTGAAGCTCACCTAAATCGCTACTACAATAACTCACTGATCTCTTCTTGTTAGGATATCCTTCGTGAAACCCTAAACCATCGTGACCGTATACGCCTCCTCCGGTTTGATGAGTCTCTCGCACGTTAGCTGTTGTGGTGACGTCACTGCTCGTGTTGCTGAAAGATTCATCTAGCGAGCTCTGTGGCGAGACCGGATTGTTAGGGTTTACATGAACGTAATAAGGCTGATGCTGGTTATACGGTGTTGAGTATGCACTGCCGATCGGAGAGCCACTAGTTTGTTGCCACGTCATAAACTGGTTAGTACTCTCCGAGCTGTGTCTTAGATCTCCGGCGGCTGACGTCTGGTGACCGGCGATCTGTGCCTTCATTTGCATGACTTGTGCTTGCAAGTAAGCCACCTATATAAACGCATCAAACGCTAAGTTAAACAAGATTGATATCCAATTCTATTCAAAAGTTGTAAGATCATAAATAGACGAATGAGTACACATGTTTCTTCCGTTTATAATGAATATGTATGTTTATAGTCTATTTTTCATCATTTAAATTGATGTTTTCTGCCAAAACAATTTTTTTTTGCAATTTTTATGTAAATCTATATGGTATTTCTGTATCTTAGTACACATGTAATTTACATACTTATATATAGAGTTTCATATTCCAAGAATTGTAAATGCATATATATATATATATACATTTACTTGTTTATAAGCGTTTCGTTAATATACACAAAATATTCATAACTTCTATCTTCATGAAACGGAAAGAATACAATGTCGTTTACTCAAAATTTTGACGAATCGAAAATGACAAACACAAGAAATGAAAACATCATGACAAAAATTTATTGAAAATTAAAACTGATTATTTATCGTTGTAACGTTTGCTAAATCTATATAATTAAAATCTCAAACTTTAATTTTTTAAGAAAATTTACGCAAAACAAAAAAGGAAGAAAAGCCCTAATGTGAAAACAAATTAACGATATGATGGGAAAAGAAGTTGTTACAAGCTAATTCATCAAGATTTGGAGAACATTCAATCTCATGCACGAAATCTCATACCAATCAATAAATTCCATAGTGACTAAACAAATAGTAGTCTATAAAGATCGATGGAGTACTAACGATTACTCGGTCAACTACCTGTTGTTGGAGGGCAAAGATATGAGAGACACATCCATAAACAGGGTCATGAAGACGAGCCTGAGCTTCGTAGGCGATGGTGACGACAGCTTCACATCGATCATGGATTGGAACATTAAGCAAGAGCTTAGAAACGTTGCTTGCTCCAAACACCTTGTGAATAGCTGCGAATCTTGCTGCTCCTTGCTCCGATGAGAAGTACGGTGCAAATATACAATCGGATGCGCACTTCCTCCTCAGGAACTTGCATGCACCGCACGGTGAACCTGTTCCCGCCGTTGTACCGTTACCAGAAGATGCCATCGGCGAAACAAACAAACAAAAGTGATGACTTTTATTTGTACAAAACGAAAGAAGGTTTCTCTTTGTTTCTGCTTTTTTTTTGTTGATTGGATATTTTTGAGAGATGTTGAAAAGATTGGAACAAGTGATGGTTTTAGAATTGGGATCGTCGGAGATGTGCACGAGCGAACTAGGAAATGGTGATGGTGGAAAAAGAAAAAGAAATGAAATGATGATGGAGAAGTGTTTGGTGTCTTTGGGTGGATTTTATAAAAGGAACATTATCATGAGAGAGAATAGAATTTTTTATTTTTTCTTTCTTGAGCATACTTATTTTATATGTTCACTCAATGATCATTTACAATCACACATATTATGATACTATTTTAATCAGTTATTTTTGGTCTACCATATTGTGTCATCTTTGTATATAAAATAGTTTAATTCTCCATCACCAAAGTATGAGCCATACTTATCGTTTCGTTTATAAATTGTAATATATAATGAAACTATAATTCGAATATCATAATCTTTAAAATTCTAGTTTTTATGGAGGTTTAGACTATACTGGAATTTGATTACACAACGAATTTTATCCTATATTGTATATTAAAATTTATGTGTATTTTTAGTTTTACACCAGTTCATTTTAGCAACTTATATACAAAATCTATAAATGATGATATCTTATTATCCATAAAAAAAGAAAAAGAAAAAACAAAAAATCGTGTCCAATTACGTAGCCGAAATATGTGATCTGATTTGAAAATGCTTGTGAGAGCCCTTTTCTCCTTAATCAAAGGCTTGTAATTGTAAATCCTTCATAGTCTATATTTGAACCGTCGCTGAAAAATATATTTAAATTTCAAATCACTCGAGCCATTAATTTTAACATATAAATATTTCACAGAATACAAAATGAAATATAACCAAGACAATATATATTGTTTCTTCACTAAAAAATGTCGAATGTAATTTATAATCTCTCTAGAATCAACTTTAATTATTCTAATGTTAGTAGCGGATCCACAAAATACATAGTCCCTTATCAAAAAGAAAATATACATGTAGTCCATTCACAGGCTTTACATTAGATAGGAATTCGGATCCAATAACATTAAAACATCATATATTTAGCAATATTTAGTATAACAACCAAAATTGGTTTGACATTAACTGTGAAACTCAAACAACAATAAAGAAGAATTGCATTGTCTATAACTAACAACAGTTTGCTTACACAAGTAAGGGTTTTTACAAATAAAAAGAATGCAATTAATGTCCAAGTTTATCGAATGAGCCAAAGGGTGTGAATGGTAGACAATGGAGGGTCACATGTTAGATACAAAGGAGACAATCAATAATGGAGACTGCAACATGAGACTTCTAGTTTATTGGATTTTAATATTTTTCTTTACAATTATTGGATTTCAATTTAATTAGTCCAACTTCTTTTTATTTTCATTCGTGTATTTCTATAGAAAAATATCCATATTTTTAGTAGTGTGGTAGTCTTAGGTCTTCTATCACTTTATCTCGTATTATTTTATGCCCGGATACGTTTGGTTCTTGGAGCTTCAAAGCAAACTCAATTAATAATCTATTTTGTTCTATCTTCTTTCTTTCTTTCTTTCTTTCTTTCTTTATTTTAATTTTAGAAAGTTATTTTATAAGTTCTTCCGCCGAACGCCGGACATCGGAACTGCTGCTGTTTGTCGTGATATGTGGGGACCGGGTGAACCGGCAAATGCCATTGAAAATGTACCGACAAATACTAATGCCATGAATGTATTTGAAGCCCATTTTTAAAGTCTAATTGCGTAATTATAAGCTAACTAAACTCCCTTTATGACAAAACAAAACACTAAACTCGTAATATTGATTGATCGTGCTGGATCTGCTTAGGTGGCTTAGGAATATTTGGTTACATGGAGTGAGTGTGTAGCTGGTACAGACTAGGATTCAAATCACCTGAGGAGAGATTATTAGAATTTAATAATGTTTTTTTTTTTGATAATTACAATTTAATAATGTTACAAAAAAGTATTAATTTTATGTACTTACGGATTTTGTACACGAAAGAAATCGTGTGATGCAATTAGGATAGTGTACGCATGTGACTTTCTTCACTTAATGCTCGTGTTCTTAAAGTTAATCGGATATGGTTATATAGTCGGTAATTTTGTATTTTTGTTTATCATATTAAAAAAATCAACTAAGCGACTGAAAATTTAAGAAACAAGACCGTAATGACTACAGTTTTATTTTTCTAAACTATAGTCATTTTATCAAGCTTGCAAATGAGTTGGCTGAAATATATTTGGTGAAAAATATACTTTTATGTATTTCATTTTTGTGCAGGAACTTATCGTTTTATGTTCCAGAATAAAATAGATAAAATAAAGATATTAAAAACAATATTGGCCAAAAGAATATATTTCTTTATCAATATTTTACAGTTTAATTGTCTCAAAATATGTTAGTAATTGTGTTCCCATAATCCCCACTCCCCAGTTAAAACCTTTGTAGTTTATGGTAATCTAAATTGAATTACAAGATAATTTAGGACGTATATGATTTGAAGCAGTGAAGAAACATGACCATGTTGAAGACCATGAAAAAACTTGAGCAACGGGATCAAAATTTCTGTTATTCAAGAATTAGTTGAGATAATTGCAGTTTGTGTTAGCGCGTTTCTTTTTCGGTTTAGATCATAAATTACTGAAGAATGTTTAGTGACATAATAACTTAACCACTTTTTTTTAAAAAAATCTTAACTACTTTATTAAAAGAAAAAGAAAAAAGACATAATAACTTAACTTGAGGGGAAACTAAATCCCTTGGAGGTTTCTCCATCACGCCTGACTTAAGCAAAAATGTCTCTTTGTATTTAAATCTTACACAGTTACACTTCCCATCGGACTTTCTAAATATTTCTAAATATCATTAAAAAAATTACTAGTTAGGTCATAAATATATATCCCATATTTTATTTGCAATGCATAGTCGCTTGCAAATTTCAATTCCAGATTTTTGAATTCCCATGGCTATATGCAAATTTTAACCAGTAGAGGTTGGAAAGAATAACAATTGGTAAAAAGAAGAAAGATAGGAAAAATTGAACTCAAGCAGTGTAATCAGGTTGAGAGGAAGGACAACATAACACATAAAAGGTCTAGTGGTTACGGAATGAAAAGCAAAAATGGGCCGTTAAAGCCCAAATAAGTTCATTTAGTGACTGATGTTAGTTGGTATGTTAAAAAAATTGCACCAGCCGGGAATTGAACCCGGGTCTGTACCGTGGCAGGGTACTATTCTACCACTAAACCACTGGTGCTTCGATGTGTGGATTTGTCCAAAGCTTATAGTTAAACAGTTCTTTTCACACTAATTGATACATCTTGATCTCAATTTTCTTTTGTTTTATTTGCTCGAAGGATGACAGTATGACACACTCTATCACATTTAATTCACATTTAACTCTATCATAAGAGAACATAATTTTGTATGTCACGCGGTTCCATCAGAACAATCACCTCAGACAAAATTAAAGAGATTCTTGCGTTGGAATGAACCGGTGAGAAGACATAACTAAAAACATGTGATTTTGAGATAGAGACAGAAGTCAATGTGATTGGACAGTTAACAAAACCTACAAGTTTTACAGTTTTAGCCAAATAATCTCTAGGATTGCTCAAATAAATTCCTCACCATTACTAGAATTTAGAACCAAATCTATTTAAGACAGTGGTATGGGTGTGAATATAATTGCAACGAAAGGTGATTATTGTAAGAAACACTAAAAACTTGGGGGCAAAGTTGTAAGAAGAAGAATAATATTAGGGTGCATGATGGAAAATCTCTTACCTTTCACATCACTCAAACACAAATAAACTCACTGTAATTATTATTCATAGAAAAGGGAAGAATTGAAGGGAACGTAGAGATTAGAGTGGAAAGTGATCGATTCTAAAAAGGGAAAGGTGATGATGGATTGTATATATTAAATTAAAATTGTTGGGGAAGATGGAAAATGTCAGATTAAATTTGTTCATGGGGAAACCACAAACATCCCAAATGTATTGACCAAACATTCCGTTTTCTTGTTTCCTTTTCACATCACTTGTTTTCTAATTTTCTAATCGTGTCTCCTACACTCTTGGCTCTTGATCTGTCTGTACTCTCTTCATTCATTCATGTTTAGTATACATATAGTTGATGTGGTATTGAATTTCATAACCAAAAAAGCAGTGTATATAATCACATGCCATGAAATTGAATACTGTTCAAATTTAATCCTTTTTGTATATACGAAAGAGACATTATTATTTGCAGGAACAAATCCCTATATATGCATATAAGTATAACTAGGGATGAAGTCTTTTTTTGAACTAGCATATCCACACACTCACACGTGTGTATATTGAAAAAGAAGTTAATTTTTATATAAAAAAAATTAATAGTAACATTTTGTTGGTCGATATATATTAGTGGTAGAATTTGACTGAGGCATATTTAGATATTATTAGTCTGACATTTGATTTACAAACTTTATTTTTTTTTAAGGCACAAGAATTTCATCAAACTCATATTCACAACTCTCCATGTCCCAAAGGTTCTTCAGGCCTTCCGCTATAAACTGAATATATATATGTAGAATCATTTAAGACATTTTCTGCAACAATAATAAGGAAATTTTTTTCCAGAGTTTAACTCACACACACACATACCATTAAGTGCTTTCATGACATGCATGAGAATTGCTAGATATGTGTAATTATACATAAAGCTAAGTATTAGATGTGATGGTGAGTGTAAAAGATGAAAACATTAACTATTCATGAGTCAATTGATCATCATCCATCTTTATATGTTTCATAGTACCACTTTGTCGCATGCGTGTGTGTCTCATCAACCCATCTCTATAATAATGCAATCTTTATCACTTTTTGTCTTTCTTAATACTCACATACACATGCAACCCACTTTCTCTAATCTTTTCTAGCTTCTATAATGCACAGAGTTCTACTATACAGTTTCATATTTTACATAAGACATACGGGAGGATTGAAACTGACAAATTTATTACCAATAATAACAATAAAGTTTAAAATACAAACATATATCGTTGTTTTGTATTAAAATATCTTTCACTGATTGGAAAAAACTAGGAAAATAACAAATGTAACTCAATTTTAAGATTAAATTGAGCAACTTATTAAGAGATGTAAACACTATTGGTAAAATCATATGGAGATTTTTTATGAAAAGGTACAAAACGTATAAATGGAGGCTTTTTATCAACTTTAACTTCTTTTTGACTTCCATTAACTTTAAGTCTAATACTATTTAATACCATTAGCCTGAATGCAATCACAATCTCTTGTCACTGCTCAGCTATACATGATATGATATACTAATAAGAGTTTGAAACCCATAAAATTACTAGTCAGATGAATTTAGAGGTAGCCTAGTCGAAGCTCCAAATCAAGAACTTGTTTGGGATTCCTCAAACTCATCCCAAGCTCCAACCCCATGACTTGATCATCTTTCTTATTCATCAGATCCCCACGGCTTATCTCACATCTTACTGAATGACATGCATCGATGGCACTCTTCTTGATCTCTCTGCTACATACATTGCTCTTGTTCATCTCTCTGTCCACCATCAAACCTCCATAGCTAGTAGTACTGTCCAAAAGATCAAACCGGGCAGAAGGAAAAAGAGTTGTTTTGGATCTCTGGTTGGTTAAGGAAGGCTCAAGGTGAGCTGGTGTTGTTAATGAGGAAGAAGAAGAGCTAAAATTAGGGTTAGGGTTTGCAATAGGTATGTGGTGGTGAGGTTCGAAGAGCCAAGAAGGGATCTGTCTGAGCTTTGCTCTGTCTCTTCTATGGACATTCATATGGCCTCCAAGGGCTTGAGCAGATCTAAACTCTCTCCTGCAGAAGCTGCAAGTGTAGTTCTTGGGAGGCCATGGGATCAGCCCAGCTTCGTAATTCTTGTAGTGATTCATGATGACTCTGTTGTCACCAATATTAGTGTCTTCTTCTTCTTCTTGGGTTTTGTTTCTGTTGCTGAAACTTGCCAAATGTGTCCTCTTCATGTTCTCCAACAGATGATGATGATAGTATGATAGTCCCCTGCATGATATAAACAAAGATGTTATGTATATATATATATATATAATGTATATATTAATTCAAAAGTGAGAAAGAACAAGAGTGGAGGATGATGAAAAACCGTAGATAAATGTATAGATAGAGATTTTTGAGTTTGATGAGGATCTAAGGAAGAATATAGCTACGGAGGAGTTACAGTGTGTTATATAGAGTCAAAGGGAAACAAAAACAGAAGGTGGTTTTATCCTTACTTGAGGAAGGAGGTGCATGTACGGATGATCATTTATTAGGGTTTAAGTCTGTTACATGTTTGGTCAGATATATTGGAGAATAATGAGTATAGGCTAGGCTATGTTCGATTAGATTTCATGAGTGGAAATAATTTTTTTGAAAAAAGAAAAAGAGAAAGAAAGAGACAAAGAGGTAGTTTCATGATTAAGAGGGAGAGAGAGGAATTGAATAGAGGCTAGTTACTCATGATGCTCATGCCTGCAATGTGTCTGCTTATTACTATAATTGGAAGTTACTTGAGACCAATGTTATTGTGGTATGGGAACTCTGTGTTGCATTAATATTTTGTGTCAAAATCTTGCAGGGAGACTTGCCATTTCATTTTCATCATATTCCATCTTGGCTCCACAAATCTCTTCATTATATTTGCACATACATATACACACACACAAGATTATATTTTTAATTTTCTGGTATGGGGAGATTGGTATGATCATATTATCAAAGATTGTAGTGAATAGTGATGGACGGCCAAAACTATGAATTGATTTTGACATTGATTAGAAACTTTAAAGGAAAGAAAACAAGGCTTGTGTATGCATTAAGAACATAGACAATGACGTCCTGATGTCCTTAGAGTTATTGCAGCTTATATCTATAATTAAGAAAACATACAATTTACTTTGAACTAAGTACATAATTAACCAGTAATCATATGCCAAATCTAGAAAAGTGTTAGCAAAATTGGCGGATATAAAATTATAACCCTATCAGCTTATCAAATTTATGGGTTGAGGAACTCAATTTCTATTGTCAATGACATGATCCAATATATGGATCTCTGAATCCCTTATATATACTGTATATTGTGTGACAAATTTTAGCTTAGCATATGATTTTTATTATCATTAATTCCTTTATCAAGCATTATAGTTTTCTCAATTGACCAAAATCTAAGAATTAAAAAAAGGAAAAAAATCTCTATCTGTTTAATGCATATCTATTGAATTTGGAAATTTTAGAAGTTGTTAACATTTTATTTTTGGAAAAATCATAAAAGACCCACTCCCCTCAATAAAAGATGAAACGCTGCGTTTCATCAATCAAAATCGTCGCTCTTTTTCGCTGTGTAAACTTTGCCTTGTTCTTCATCGCGATAGCTCTTGTGTCTGTCTTCTTCGTCTCCATCCGAAGCTCTCTTCATCAATCCAAACCGAAAAAAGTATGAACTTTCTCTGAATTTCTTCTCAATTTTATGGATTTATATAAGTCAGACTCATGTTAGGGTTTTGTTCGATTTCAACAATTTAGGGTTGAGATTTGATTGTTTGTATGGTTTGATTTAGGATTGGATTGATTTTTTTTATTTTATTTTTTTTGCTTTGTTTGTGTTCGTGAATTCTGCTGAATACTTTCCATGAACTGATCAGTTTTGGTTTGTTGATGAATAGCCAGAGATCGGAGGAAGGAGAGAGAGAGACCAATCGCTGGTTGTTTTCTAATCTCTATCACAGTTATAGTTTCTTTGGTTTTGAGGTAATGTGTTTGTTTCCTTCCTCATGAGAATCAGAATTTTTAGGTATTTTGTGGTTAAGATTTTAGTTGATTTTTGAATGTTTTGATCAGGGTTTAGAGGAGATGTCAAACCACCCGAAGATCACATGTGTATCTTCGGCGCATCAGAATGTGGAGGAGAAGCTAAGGGAACTTCAGGAGAGGTTCTGTCATCTTCAGGCTGCTAGGAAAGAAGGGCGCCATGGTGACCTTGCACTTTTGGAAGCCCAAATCTCTCAGAATATTCGTGAGTGGCAAGCTGAACTCACTGCTCCTTCTCCTGAATCTTCTCTTCTGGTTCGTACTCCATTACCATACTTCTCCCTGGTTTATGGGTTTCAATTCTTTGAAAAAATAGTGAATGCTTGGTTGCTTTCTGTATGTGACGAGAGAGTAGCCTCGTTTGGTGAGGATTTTGCAGTTTTTTTATTTATTCGTGAGTTGAGATTTAGCTCTTTTGGTCTTTAACATGTTGCAGGGTGAAGGTATTAGCCAATTCCTTGAGGAGTTTGCTCCTCTGTTGAAATTAGACGAGGAGGATGATGCAACTAGTACGCTAAAGGAACACGCTGCACCAAAGCCTCAGCCTGACGGTTTCGCTCAAAGCTTGTGCCCTCCTGAATGGACATCTGAGAATTTTAGTCAAAGTCCTTTCAATGGAAATTTCTCCTGCGGCATTGAGGTGAGCTAGCGACAGTTTCTACATCAAATTAATCTGTCCAAGTTGTCTTCTATAATCTTTTTCCTAAGTCTAGTTAGCATTATTGTCTTTTGGTTTTGGATCGTTGGTTAGATGTTCCTAGACATTTGCAACACCAATGATTCTATATTTCAATTCATCTATGAGTTTTGATCTTTTTCATTCTTGTCTTAGTTTTGAATTTGTTTCCTTTTCACCTTTTCTATCTCAGGATGCTCTTAATAGCACAGAAACACATGGCCAGCAACTCCATTATGCATTTGAAGGGTTTGATCCAAGCGTAAACACCGCTCCTGATTTCCATGACCAAAAACTCAACAGCAACCTGGATATAACTTCTCAGTATGATTCTATTTTCTCCGAAGTGCGTCAGGAACTCTATAACAGCCCTTCCATTAAGCTTGATTCTTCTGAAGAGATTGACAACTTTGCTGAATTTACTACTCCATCAAGTGTCCGAGTGCCTCCATCTGCTTTTCTAGGACCTAAGTGTGCACTATGGGATTGCACAAGGCCTGCTCAGGGATCTGAGTGGTACCTGGATTACTGCAGTAACTACCATGGGACTCTAGCTCTGAATGAAGATTCACCTGGCACAGCACCTGTCTTAAGGCCGGGGGGCATCAGTTTGAAAGATAATCTATTGATTGATGCTCTTCGTGCAAAGACTCAGGGTAAGAATGTTGGCATCCCAGTGTGTGAAGGAGCTGTTAACACAAAATGCCCATGGAACGCAGCAGGTGATTGCATTGTCCCACTAGAGCCGAGTTTTACTTCTCTCTTTGTTTTAGTTCAACATTTCATTACCTCTTTGCAAACAGAAGCCATATGTGAGTTTCTTATTTTTGGCTGACCCTTAATTCTTTGTACTTGCAGAGCTATTTCATCTTGAACTGGTTGAAGGCGAAACGATCAGAGAGTGGCTCTTCTTTGACAAACCTAGAAGAGCATATGATAGTGGAAACCGAAAGCAAAGATCACTTCCAGATTACAGTGGACGAGGTTGGCATGAATCAAGAAAAGTACCGATGAAGGAACAAGAAGGCCAGAAGAGATCATACTATATGGATCCACAACCTCCAGGTCCCTTTGAGTGGCATCTCTTTGAATACCAAATCAATGAATCTGACGCATGTGCGTTATATCGGCTAGAACTTAAAGTAGGAAATGGAAAGAAGAGTCCTAAGGGAAAGATTTCAAAAGACCCTCTAGCTGATCTGCAGAAGAAGATGGGACAGTTTAAAGTGGCGTCAGACAAACCCTCTCCTCCAACCAAAGGTCGTAAGGAGTGAAGTTAGCTATTGGCAATCTAACTCAAGACTCCTGCAACAATAGCTCCAAGTTGTCTCCAGCATTCTACAAAAGAGCCATCGTCATCTCTGTTTTTTTTCTTTCTGACTGTATTATGACGAGATAGGATCATCTTTGATGTGTTGTGTTAATATGGACAAGTCTGGTCTTTGCCCTTTTTCTTGATAGAATCTGAGATGGGTTTTGTAAATTTTTGCATTTTATTTTTCTGCTCTAAAACCATAAGGATTTAATTAACGAAGTTGTGTATTCATATTTCAAACGTTTTCTCCTTGATCTATAAGTGTGTTACCCTTAGAAATCTTCAATGGTCTCTGATTATGTAATTGACCTATAAAAGGGGAATAGAGACAGACGTCCCCTCCTCTTAAACCCTAAATGCAAGCAAAATCAATAGAGAGCTTGTTTTATCTTGATGCAGAAGCCTCGTTTGATGAGATTTTATATATATATATATATATATCTTGATTTTTGGGTGGAGATTTAGCTCTTTTGGTCTTTAACATGTGCCAGTTCCTTGAGGAGTTTGCTCCTCTGTTGAAATTAGACGAGGAGGATGATGCAACTAGTTCGTTATAGGAACATGCTGCACCATAGCCTGAGCCTGAGAGTTTTGCTCAAAGCTTGTGCCCTCCTGAATGGACATCTGAGAATTTTAGTCAAAGTGCATTCAACGGAAATTTCTCCTGCGGCTTTGAGGTGAGCTAGCTACAGTTTCTGCGTCAAATTTATTTGTCCAAGTTGTCTTCTATAATCTTTTGCGGCCTTAGTCCATTTAGCATTATTGTCTCTTGGTTTTGGATTGTTGGTTAGATGTTCGTAGAAATTTGAAACACCATTGATTCTTTATTCCAATTCATCTATGAGTTTTGATCTTGTTTCCTTATGTACAAGTTCACCTTTTCTATCTCAGGATGCTCTTAATAACACATAAACACATGGCCAGCAACTCCATTATGCATTAGAAAGGTTTGATCCAAGTATAAACATAGCTAGGGCACAAGCATAAACACAGCTAAGACACAAGCAAATTCAGCACAAGTGCATAATGTGTATCATATCTAGAGACACTTGGAGGTCTCCAATGGCATCAGCGTTGATCGAAGCTATCCTAGAATGTTAGTGATCTCGGGCTTGATAGTTTTAACAACATCTCCGATGCACTCTAACTTTCGAGAAGTGTTACATTTTAGGTGTTTGTGAGCACATCCAACAGCTTTAGAAGCACTTCTTGGCTCACCGAAAGTTGTGGGATATAAACCTGAAACTAGATGTCATGGTTCAATATATGTTTATTGTCATGTTAAATGTTAACAAGATATTAAGATATTCACCTTAGAGCAGAGCCATGATATTGTAGAGGCATCGTTGCTAGCCCAATTGAAACTTTCCTCATATCCTAGGTGTTTGTTTTGAAAGCAAGCTTTCTACACTCTTCCTGAGATGATCAATTACATGAAGGAGAATCATGGTGTAGGACAAACCACTGTGACAAAGGTTTTCAGGGAACTGTTAAAAGGTAGATAAGCTGAAGCATATTTCAGAGAATCACATAAAAGAATGAAGACAAGAACAACAACAACTTGAACATAAGAGGATGATGAGGCTTAGGTTAGTATAATTTGACATTCTTTGGTTTGGTTACTGCTGGTTAGTAAGAAATAGACTTGTATTGTCACATTGTCATCTCTGCCATCTCATACGGTTCTAATGTAGTGACTAAGACGTTGATTGGGCGAGCTTTGTACATATTAGTGATGTATAACTAATAACTTGATGGCTTTGAGCAATGACATATCATCATTTATTAATGATTTTTTTGTAATTTTATTATTAAAATTGTATATTAGTTACTCTATTAATTGAAAAATAAGTATCAAAATAATGGAGTTTAGAAAGGCTTTACTAAAATTATGGATTGTCGAAACTATCATATACTATAATAGAATAGCTTAAACGCAAATATATTGTTATTCTCTAATCATAATTGACATTTTTTCTTATAGTTTTCATCATTGTTTCATTCTCTCAAGTCTCAACTAAAAGTGAAGACAATTAGTTTATTTTAAAAAATTTGCTAAGAAATGGTTCAAATATAGCTAACAAATGAATACAATTAAATCATAGGGTTTCGGTGATACTGGTTTTTGTTATTCAAATAAAACATCCAAATTTTATGGATATCAAAATAATCATAATATTTTATCAAATCATAGGGTCTCGGTGATACTGGTTTTACGCTCATTCATGAATCATGATCGATCCATAACATATTCCCCATCTCTCATTTTTAAACACCAACTTTCGCTCTTTTAGGGAAAATTAAATTATTCTACTTACCAAAAAACACTTTTTATAATCTTTGATGAATTAATACCCTGTCTTATTTAATTTTTCTGTATTGTTTTGCCAAATCAATCAATACTATAAAACTAAAATTAAGTATTTTACGTGTTCATATCTTAAAAAAAACTCTAATAGTAGTTTAGCAATCTCTTGTCGGAGTGGAGTTTAGCTATTATTGAATGAAACTTGAAACCAATAGAAAGTCACTTAATGGTCTCTGATTATAAAATTGGGCTTTACTGGGCCGTTAATAAATTGGGCTATAAAAAGGGAGACACCAGACTACCAGAGCATCTTGTTCTCTTAAACCCTAAAATACAAGCAAATTAAGAACAGAGAGTAATGGCAACAAATTCTGAAAGCTCGTTTAAAGCAGAGAAATCAGATGGGGACTGTGTTACTACTACTACGAAACCACAAGTAATTCAAAATCTGGCTGATGATTTATGTATTAGATTTTACATATTTGTAATTCTCACTGATTCATTCATTCATACATTTTTTGTCGTATTATCAGCACCAAAGTAGTCGGATTTTGAGCAAGGAAGAGGAGAAAGTAAGAGATAGCTACTTGTTATGCTGTGAGAATTTCTACACTCTTCCTGAGATGATCAAGTACATGAAGGAGAATCATGGTGTAGGACAAACCACTGTGACAAAGGTTTTCAGAGAACTTTTAAAAGGTAGAAAAGCTGAAGCATATCTCAGAGAATCACAGAAAAGAATGAAGACAAGAACAACAACTACTTGAACATAGGAGGATGAGGAGTCGTAAATTAGTAGAAATTGAAAATCTTTGGTTTGGTTAGTAAAAAATAGACTTGTCACTGTCATCATCTTGGCACTTAATTCCAATTTAATATCTTTCTTTGCTTGGAGTTTGATTTGTGTAATATATGTATGGATTCATTTTTTCATATTTTGAGGTCCATTATTGTAGGTATATGGACCAGACTAGGAAAAACGAATAGCAAACAGTCTTGTTGGTCTATTCTTGTCTAAGTGCATGATTAGATGGAAAACTAGAAGAAGATACTAAAAGTTGACTAAGTTAATGATTTAGGTGCTAACTGGTAAGGGTGGCTCTGTGTGTTATGACTCGTGGGATCTAATGTGTTGTGATATAATGTGTTGTGAAAACTCACTTGTGAGTCTAGAAAAGGAGGTATACAAGAAGATAAACAAGTCAACTTAACTACAAAATCATAACGTCTCACAACTGTTTTGTGTTGTAGAAGTTGGTTGCTTTTTGGAGTGGATTCATTCTTCATAACTAGCTAACCGCAAATAACCGTGACTTGAAGTCTTTCGAATTACACTTCTTTCACTTTTGGTTCAAACTCGGTTGTACCTGATTCAGCTCTTCTTTCAGCATCAATTCTGTTTTTGTGGGGAAAAAATTAACATGGAACATTGCCCTTGTGGTTCATCTCTGCACCATGTTCAATAATGATGTAAAAAATTCTGGAAGAGCAAGAGATAGCTGATTATGCAGACACATGAGGAAGTTTTGAGTCATTGGAAGGAGACCTTTAGGCACTAAGATTATCCAAATTGTTAGAAAAGTATAGTTTCAGGCTTAGAATTCTTTAATCTAGAATATATATGATTTACATAATTCGTAGATAATCCCAATCAATACATTCCAGTATCGCACTCATGTCTTGAATAGATTCAACGCACAACATGTTCTGTTTTGTCTCCTCTATTTGTTGAAACTTTCTTCTGCTCAAGTTGTTATGCCTTGTCCAGCCATTACTTCATTTCAAAATGGTGTTGATGGTCTCATCCTTGAAGGCTTGGATGTTACTCAACCTTTTGCTTCGAACAAGAGGTGATGGGATTCCGCAACACAATTAAAGAACGTTTGAGTAAGAGGTTTGATTCACATTGAACCTGAACGGTAGAATTTTTTTTCTTATAGTCAATACTGAATACTGAATAGTATCAAATGAAAAATTCATATGGCCAAAGCCCAACATATTCTCAAAGCCCATAGAATCAAATATCTGCCCACTTTGATCTTAACTTAAAAACTTAAAAAGCTGAATCGTACAAGAAAATCCCAAAGGTGACTTCTGGTCGGAATATTCTACTCGAACCTTAAAACGACGTCGGTTTTACCAAATGCGAGTCAACGGATGCTGCTGCAATGCGTCGTGTTGTGTTCGTTACTCGCCATCGTCGTCGTCTCCGTCGCTTCGATCTCTCCCCTCGGTGTTCACCCTTTAGGTTACTTGTTCAATGACTCTTATCTGTATATCGACAAATCTGAAATATGTTGTTGGTGTTTTGTTCTCTGATTCTTACTTACTTCTTTGTTGTTGTGAGGCAGATGAAAAGTATTTCGACTCAGATATTATCAAATGCAAAGATGGCTCCAAATCTTTCTCTAAAGATCGTCTCAACGACAACTTCTGCGATTGTCTCGATGGCACCGATGAGCCTGGTACTCACCTTTTTCTCAACCCCTCTAATTTTAGATTCCAGAGAGCTCAGATAAGACTTTAAATTCTTGCCCAGATAAAGATTTTTGAGTAGAATTGATCGAATCGTTTTCTATTTAACGACTTCAATTTTGAAAAAAATGTGTTTTTTGAGATGCAAAATTAGCAAGTTTCTAAATTTCTTCAGCTAGATAAACTGATTGCGTCAATGTTTGTATAATTTCAGGAACTTCGGCATGTCCAAATGGCAAATTTTACTGTAGGAACATTGGAAGTTCTCCAAAGTTCGTTTACTCTTCTCGTGTGAACGATCATATCTGTGGTCAGTAGTTACTGTGATCGTTTAAGCTATCTTGGTGTATGATCATCGCTTGAACACGAATCTACATGTTTTGTTTGGATAACAATAGTTTTTGCAGCATGACATTGTATGTTTCAGATTGCTGCGATGGAAGCGACGAGTACGAAAGTAGCATTCATTGTCCCAACACATGTGTAATGGGTGGTAACGTTAACTACATCTATAAACCTAGAACCAACCTTAAATCTATCCACTTGCAACTCGGTTCAACACTTCATCCAAAAGAGTCTTATACCATGGGGAATCTTCAGGACATGGTCAAGAATCTCCAAGGTTTGGCTACTTTATTCGAATGCTAATTTGGTTTCTTCGATTGTCTAGCAAACTGAAACGAAAAAAATTGTTGTTGTTGTTGTTGTTTCCAGGTATGAAGCTTGTCTTCGCCCTTCAGATGGTTTTTATCGGTTTCTTAGTGATCTTATGGATGCTTACGCGCCGTGCTCGGTCTAAGAGGAGACGTTATCTGCTGAAGAATGTATCTCCCAGTAATAGATCAGCTAACTAACTCTCTGGAACTTTGGTTCTACAAAATGGATTCACAATTTGGATGATCTGAGATCTCATGGTGAATCATTCGACTGATACAAGCTTTTTATAAAAATGAACTCTTGTTTGTTTTTATGCTTTATCGTTTTTGTGTATAATGAATTTGGTCTTGGTTCTTTTTGGTCTTCTGATTTTTTGTGATCAGAACTCAGAAGTAGAGATATAGTATCTATGCAAATCAGCATTAGTTAGTTGAAGAACTTCATCAATCCTCTCTTTGAATCATATACAAACAGTATTACAAGCCATGGAAGAGAACAGAGAAATTTGTTTTCAATTCACATTAAAAAATCTTGAAAATTTGATTTGCAAATTCGAGATTAGATATATCCACAAGTTGCATTTAGCAGCTGTTTCTTGTTGCTTTAAGAATGTCTTCTCAACGCTTAGCTTCATCATTGCCCTTCAATCTTCTGCTTCCTTGTGAATTGCTGCAACCTTCTTCTTCATCTTCTCTGCATACTCTGTTTTCTTCTTCTCTAGTCGCTCCTGCATTTTAACAAATTCACAAACACTTCACTTCTGCCATCATTGCTCTTCAATCTTCTGCTTCTTAGCTTCATCATTGCTCTTCATCATTGCTTATTCATTTACCAAGTTTTGTCGTTGGCAGCGGATGATATATATGTCTGATGGTGATGATGCTGGAAGAGAATGAAGCCATGGTTTCACAGTGCACGATCTTGAGTAGCTGATGGAGTTTAGTTAGAGCTTGGTCGCTTTAGTAGCTAAGGTATTTGTAAACTGAAGATGCTAATGGTTTAGGGATGACGATGTTGAAGAAGAAAGCTAGTATTTTAAGGAATTATTTGAAAATGACACCCATCTTCTCTTTTCTTTTCTACTTCTGGTATGTTAACTTAGAAGGTTACATGTGGATTGAAGCCTTGGAAGGTGTGTCTCATGACATAACAGATGATGTGTGATTTCCTCCTTTGAACAAAATCGTTTGGTTTTGATAATAACATGAAAATATTTCTATGAGATTATTACTGTCCGATACACATTTAGAGAAAGAGTTCACTGATGAATATATTCCGTTAATACATGTACACGAACTTTTTCAAGTTTGATTTATAACTTTAACATTTTTTAGAAAATATAAATATATTCCGTTAATTATTCCGATCTCGAATAAAGTTTGATAAAAAAAATTTGGACAGACAAAAAATCCGAAATTATACGATTGAGGAAAAAAAAGTGGCAAGTGTCCTACATGTGGGTGTGGTCTGGGACAAAGCAAATATAGAGAAAAAAGAGTACACAAAACAAATCACATGGACTCACACATCAACATTATTCTCTTCCTTTTTCTTATTATTCACTCTCTCTCCACTCGTCCACTACTCTTTACTCTACTTGCTTCCTCCTCTCTGCATTGTTTCGCCCTCCTCGTAAGCATGGATGGTAACAAAGATAATCCATTACCATGGTGAAAGAAATAAAGAGATCGCTTAATGATATAGTAGTGACTAATATATGATCCATATAACGTGTGGGAATTGGGATATGTGATTAATAAGCTAAGTCATGGGATTTTTTTCCAATAAATTAAGTAATGTTGATCTATTCGACTTAATTCTATATATAGATGAAATTGTGTGCTATTAATCATGTAATCATTGTACTTCTTTGAGCTAGGTTTACACTCTCTCGTACATAAATTATTAATTTACACATGATTAGCAACAAATACGAGGTAAACACTTTTGCGTTTATGGATCGGACATTCATATATATGAAAGAAACGTATATATTAACCCATTCAACAAATTGAGAATGTTTACATTGATGATAAATAGTAAATATATAATGAGAAAACAATTTCGTAAGCAAACTCAAAAGAAAGGTCACAAGGACACGTGCTTGCTTGATTCCTCCTCCAATCTCTTACATAGATTGGAAAAAAACCAGTGGAGGAGACTTTCCAGTAAAACCGTTGAGAACTTAGCCTCACTTCTCAAGACAGCTGTTTCATAGCTGTCCGATCTCAATATCTCCCTCCATGTGACCCTACTCAGAGAGAGATAATAAACACTTTGATCACATCGAATTTATTATGTTCTTTCATCAGATTTTACATTAGATATCTCACGCACTCTCTCTCTATTTATCTCCTTTATTAATTCTCCTTTCTTACATTTTTAACTTCCTTCTATTTATATAACTACCATTAGTTAAACATAGCCATTTTCGTTACTCTTGTTCCGTTTTCTCCTCTCCTTTCATTTTTCTTTCTCTATCTTCCTATGGTTTAGGACATTGATCTCATTACACTTCCAATTTGTCTCAATTTCTTTCCTTTGTTTTTCTCATCTAGGTTTTTGGTTTTCTGAATTAGGTTTACGTTAGTATCTTGTAATTATTAATTAAGTTGTGTTTTTCCCTTCCCCAATCCTGTAAATTCAGATTTGTTTTCTTTGGTAATATTTTGGATCAAGATCGATCTATTTTTTCTTCCTCTATTGCCTAAAGAGATATATAGAATTCTCTTCAATGGCACAACTCCCTCCAAAAATCCCCAACATGACACAACATTGGCCTGATTTCTCTTCCCAAAAGCTCTCTCCTTTCTCTACCCCAATCGCAACCGCTGTCTCAGCCGCTAACACCGCCGTACAAAACCCCTCATGGGTCGACGAATTCCTAGACTTCTCAGCGTCTCGCCGTGGCAACCACCGTCGTTCCATCAGCGACTCTATCACATTCCTCGAAGCTCCAACCGTCAGCATCGAGGACCACCACTTCGACAGGTTCGACGACGAACAGTTCATGTCGATGTTCACCGACGACGACGGCCTTCATAATAATCCTTCCCATATCAACAACAACAACAACAATGTGGGACCCACCGGCTCTTCCTCGAACACATCCACGCCGTCCAATAGCATCAACGACGACAACAAAGAATTACCACCGGCCGATCATAACATGAACAATAATAACAACAATAACGATGAAGTCCAGAGCCAATGCAAGATAGAGCCAGAGGATGGTACGGCGTCGAATAACAATTCCGGCGATAGCTCCGGCAACCGGATTCTCGATCCCAAAAGGGTTAAGAGGTAAAAACATTATTCAAGAACATGCATGCACGTAAAAATATCAACTCAGATTTGTTTACGATGCACCACATTTTTTGTTAAAAAGTAAATTACTGAAAAATTAGCGTCACATCAGTAACCGTATAATGTTTTTTTAATTATTAACAGAAACTAAATAAATATTTCTGAATGTTTCTACAGAATATTAGCAAATCGGCAATCAGCACAGAGATCAAGGGTGAGGAAACTGCAATACATATCAGAGCTCGAACGTAGCGTCACTTCGTTGCAGGTACATATACAAACATTCATAACCTTTTTAATTAATCGAATAATTTATGATGATTATGACCTTTAATCATTTTTGTGCAAACAAATTGAAATTAAAGGCGGAAGTGTCAGTGTTATCGCCAAGAGTCGCGTTCTTGGATCATCAGCGTTTGCTTCTCAACGTCGACAATAGCGCTCTCAAGCAACGAATCGCTGCTTTATCTCAAGACAAGATTTTCAAAGACGGTAATCTTCTTCTCTCTCTTTTTTTTAAAAAAAAATATTCGGAAAAATCTATGTCCACAACAAAAGACAACACTATGTATACTAGAAATTAAAATCAATAAGAAAATTAATTATTGTTTCTCTGCATACATAACTTTTGGATTGAAGTCTCATGTAAATTTGTCGAGGAAATTATGGAATATGTGTGTTTATGAGCTTTTTCATTTTCTCGTCCATGCATTCAATTATCACTGACAATATATATATATATATATATATGAGCACGCCCAATCACTGACGACGTTAAAAAATAATATTATTTGGCAGCACATCAAGAAGCATTGAAGAGAGAAATAGAGAGACTTCGACAAGTGTATAATCAACAAAGCCTCAAGACGATGGAGAATGCAAATCATTTACCGGCGACCGGAGCCGGAGCTACCTCAGCCGTCGACATCAAGTCGTCTATTGAACAAGAACAGCTCCTCAATGTCTCATAAATTAATCATCATCAACAACATGTCTCGCTCTCTCTCTTCTTGGCAAAAGTTCTTGACTATAAAATCTCTTTAGGCTAAGAATTTCAGAAGATGACATTTTTTATTCTAATCACATTGTTTTTAAGTTGTGATGAATTCAATTTGATGTATCTTATTTTTTTTTCTTTTTATGTCGTCTTTTTTTCTTGGGGAATTGATGGAAGGGGATCATCAATTGTTGTTTGTACAAAGAACTAGTTGATTTGTTATTGTTTTTTTTTTTTTTTGGGAGTGTATAAAGATTTGTGTACTAATTAAGATTTATTCGGAAATCAGTAGTTTATTTTCGATCATTGTCTACTCCAAATGATATTTCTTATCGTAAAAAGTTATAAACATTGTTCTAAATTTTTGATTATATCTATTCTAAAGTGATCTAGAGTATCAACAAAAAAAACATTGTTTTGAACGGCAAAAAGTAATCTATAGCTAATAAATGGCTGTTACACCTTTTTTCTGACTCAACGGGTTTTAAAAATAGTAGTATCAAGTATCAACATAGGAATATGTCATTTAACGACATTGAACTATTTTAAGTAATAAAACGATATGTTGACGTCACATAGAATCTAGAAGGTAAAATCATAGGGTACATCCACTCATGTAAGAAAAAGACAAATGAAGAAATATATACAGAAATGTACTGTGATCTAAAATTAAAGAAATGATAGTCTAAAACTCTGGGATTTTTAATAATGGGTCTAAATGGTAACCGCTGAATCCGGCTGAATTGGGCTGAATTGCTGAATCTGGCTGAATATATTGGTGGTTTTTTGCTGAATCTAGCTGAATAATTTTAAGTTCAAATGGTAACCGCTGAATCTAGCTGAATTTTTGAAAGTAATAATATAATTAAATTTATAAAAATATTAATTAAAGAAATATTTGTTGTGGACAATATTAGTTAAATAAATAATTTGAAATTTTAATTTTAATAAGCTTACTAAACATAACTATCATATTCAAAACAATAAGCCATTATAATTATTTATTATTTGTTTAGTTTTTCCTAAAAATAAATTTAAAATACATTATTTTGAAATACATTTTAGAAATTAACTAATAAGATAAGAGTGGATGTAATTAGTTTTTTTTGTTAAAAATATTAATATTATTTTTCAAAATTTGATATACTAAGATATAATTAATTGCATATATCATTTTTTTCTAAATATATAGTTTAAGGCAAATATATATAACTATGAACTATAAGCGTGGATGTAAACTTACCCAAATATTTTTCTTTGAATCCTTGACTAAATTTACGGTGGTTGATGTTTAAGAGAAATTCTAATAGAGAAAAATACAAAACATTTCAAATCCATATAATTCACCCAGTTTTACATTATTTTTGGTAAAGAAAAGAATAAAATTAGATTAATTCATTAAATAAAAGAATGGAGTAGGGCCAGTATAACCAAATAACAAAAATTCCACCGAGATTCCTCACCAATTTTTCAAATATGAATGATGTAACATTTGAGGAATTCCACAGTAATTCCACAACAATTCCACAATTGTATGTTACCATTTACAGCCAATAACTGATATTTGGTAACTTTCGTGATCTGTTTTGTTTAGGAGTTGCCGGAAATGATAGCTTTTAAAGTATATTCTGAATTGGTCAATAAAAGAAAACTTATGCAAGTGAAAAGGAAAGAAGAGAAAAGAGAAACGCGTGTGGACACACCTTGAAAGGCTTAAGCTGTGAATTCACGTGATGTGTTCCTTACTTCCTTCACTGGACCACTACGTTCTTCGTTTCATGATTGGTTTTGGTTTATTTATCCTTGAAAGATTTTTAATATTTATTTTCAAGATCTGGGTTTTTATGTTTCTTTCAGCAAATGGTAGTAGCATGGTATATAGCATTGGACCAATAGTGATAATGATATTTTAATTATATATTTGATTTTAAAATTGAATGGTTCGAAATCGAAATGATGATACAAGTGGCCACAGTTGAATTCGGGGAAAGAAGAAAAGTAACAAAGAAGCCTTCCAAAGTTTGTAATTACTAATTAATTTTTTTGGTCACTACTGTTTTAAACCAAGACCAAACCAGAGAGATGACTGAAATGTAGTTGATAAAGAGTAGTGTTCATAAGATGCTTTGATCGTTATTGGCTACATTCACTGGCTAATGTCTACAAACCAAAAAAATCTACCAAAAAACTACAGAGCTACTAAAGATCATAACTACAGAGCTACTAAAGATCCGATGTTACTTCATTTTGGGTTCTTGAATCTTCTTCTTGGATCCATGCCGGTTCTGCAAATTCCTACCAAAGAAGAAGCCAGTAAGTATTTGATGACTAGAATCTCAATAAGGACTTATTAAACAAGACTCAGGCTCTCTTCGTCCATTCAATCGTCCATAGATTATTTACATAACTGTGTGAGCAACACTAACTGAGTAACAAAGTTTTGAGTTTAAAAGAGAAAAGTACCTTCTCAAGTGTTTGATGTTGCATCAAATCTTCCAGGTATAGATTCACGTCTTGAAACTATCTCTTTCAAGAGGTTCACCTTATTTTGGAACCTGGTCAGCTTCTCGTCAAGCAGCTCTACTTTTTTGTTAAGGTTCACTTCATACTCTTTAATCCAGAGACTTCCAAATTCTTCTACTTGTCTCTCTATTAGAGCTCGTCTCATCCCCTCTTCTTTTTCTTCTTTCAATCTTAGCTTCTCGATTTCAGCAGTGCTCAATACTAAACCTCCAGTACCTTTAACATCTCTGTATATCGGTTTATCACGCAAAGGGCAAACTTTCCTGTGCTTTCTACATGCCTTCTGTGTTTCTTTTAAAGCTTTCTGGTACCAGGCTAATACACTTGTCATCATACGAAGTTCATTCTCAAGCTTATATATCTCTACGTCCTTCTTGTGTTGCTCTTCGTAAGTTTCCTTGTGCAATTGCTGAATTATTTCTTCCCTCCTTTGCAGTTCATTAAGCAACATTTGTTCCCTCATATTCGATTCTCCACAAGCTCGGTCTTTCTCGGCATATGATAACTTAGCCTTATCTGCCAAGTGCTTAATCTGCTCCATGCACACGTCAAAAGAAACTGGCTTGTCATCCCAATATGGTGTCTTCAACCTCTTAGTACTAGCAGGGTTATCAAAATGGTACGAAATATCATTCTCGTGATCAATCTCTCTCTTGTTGTCATTCCCAAAGTGAGAACGACCTGGAACCATATGCATGACAGCCCTAGATCTCATGAAATCACCAGTAGAATTGCCATGAATCTGTAGCCCAGAATTATAACCTAATGGAGATGTATCTCCCAACATCAGATTTTCCTGGTGTACTGTTTCACCGTTTGGAAACAACAAAAACCCTCCGTCGTGCTTTTCTCCATCTTTCTCAATTTCATCTTCAAGTTCATACTCTCCCACTTTCTTATGTCCTGTCTTGTTCCTTTCATATCCTACAGTAGCACCACCAACATCACACCCCTGAAGAAAATGTGAGCCAGCATGGCTGTCTTCATTCAAAAGCCATTTTCCATCTCCTTCTTCCTTGGTTTCCTGAAGATCCTTTGGCTGTTCCTTGTTTTCCTCAAGATCCATTGCTTGTTCCTCATGATGATGCTCCTCCTCAGCAGCAATTTCGGACACAGTCACTTTCCCAAGATTCAGTTCGATCATACCTTCCTCCACACACTTTTCTTCCTTTGAGTCACTAGCTCCATCATCCATTCTTAGATTCAAAGCAGAAATATCATCCTTTACCTTCAAATCCCCCACTTTAACCTCAACATCCTCCACTCTTGACTGTTCCCTCGGTGTATCTGCTTCCGGAGATTTGATCAACAAATCCTCCACCTTCACATCACTATCCTCCACTCTGGCCTGCTCCCTAAATAGATCTATTTTCTGTGATCTAATCACCATCTGCAGATGCGACGCATAGAAACAATCCCCCAGTGGAGGCTCCGCTTTCAACTCTTTTTCAACCATGAACCACATCAATCCAGCCCAGTCAAGCTTATCCAATTGCTTTTCCTTTATACTTTTCTTCCACTCCACCACCTTATCTGGCATCATCCACGCATCATCACAATGCAGTAGCATCCAATTAGAGACAACTTCGTCAACAAAACTGATTGATTCATCTGATTCCAAAAGCTCATCTAGAATGACAACACGTTCTTTCTTATTAGGCAACTTCAAAGCTCGAGCCAAATCCGCACGACTCAGTTTAATCCTAGACCCATTTATATAACTACACCTACCCACATCACTATAGTAAGCAATAAGTTGAGCCACAAGATCATAATCCATATCCTGATCAAATTCCAAATGCACAAAATCCCACAGACCAAGAGTCTTCAAGAGACACTCATAACGAGCAAAATCTAGGGTTTTAAATGGCTTGAAGGGTACAAGCTTTAAGTTTTCAACAAGTACCTTGAGCTTCTCCTTAGACTTCTCTTCTTGCTGCTTACGTTTCTTATCGTTCCCTTTCTTCCGCTTGGGTCCACCACCGTGACAACTAAAAGAAAAGCTCGTGGCTTTTGAATCTACAGTATCAATCTCGTCTTTCTCAATCGACATTTCTAGTTTCTGATCACTACCATCTACCTCCTCAGCTTCCTGCGATTTCCTCATTTCGTTTAACACTGACTCTAGAATTCGGATTTTGTCAGGAACAGAATGTGTCTCGAAAGCTTCAGAGACTTCTCCTTCTACGTTAGCTTGCTTGATCAGGTTTCGCGAAATAGTTACTGTATCTTGCTCTCGAGATTCAAAAGGATTCGCCGGAGAATCCATGACTGGCTTTTGTTTTCCCGATGTCCGCTTTTAGAAATCGAAAAGGTTAAGGAGCTAAAGAGTCTTTTTACCGATTAACCATAACTAATCTGCCACGTCATCAAATAGAGCAGCTAAAAACCCTTCATTATAGGCCCTTAAATATATGGGCCAAGGGAGTTTAACACGGCCCAGATCAGTTTAACCGAGTTCAATAACCGGTAAGAATTAAAAAATTACACTATTCACCCAAATCTTTACAATCATCACAAAAAACTCCAAAATCTATTCGACTCTTTCAAATTCACACTCTTCCTCCTCTTCGAAATCTCCGACTACAAAATCGATCAATCTCTCGGAAAAATGATCGTGTATTATCTCTCTCAATCTCACTGCCTCCTAATGCATCTCTCTCTCCTCATCACGGTTGCTGCTGCTGCGGAGTTTAGTGGTGAGGTTTTAGAGACGGAGCTCTAGTGCGTGGCGAAGAACAACGCTGAGGATTCGGCACTTCAAACGACCATTGACTGGGCTTGTGGTCCCGGAGGAGCTGATTGCGGCGGGATTCAGCAAGGCGGATCCTGCTACGATCCACCGGATATAGTGAAGATGGCTTCGTATGTTTTCAATAACTATTACCTGAAGAACGGTCTCGCAGATGAAGCTTGTAACTTTAGTAACAACGCAGCTGTTACTTCTCTCGATCCTAGTAAGTTCACATTTACTTTCTGGATCAAAGTATAGGAGATAGTGGAGGAATCTCGGAGAAACAGAGTCTCTAGGTGTGGAAAATGCAATTTCTGATTATGAATGACATTGGCAAATTTAAATGTTGAAAGTTTGGTGCTTTTGTTTTCAGGTCAAGGAACATGCAAGTTTCCTTCAAGGTAATTAGCATTTGTGTGTGTCATTTATAGTCTGTTTGGAGCAATTTTCGATCGATCTGAGGTTCTTTTAGAAATGATTCCTAGTTTGGTGGGTTTTGAGTGAAATCTTTGAGTAGCACTTTTCATTAGTTTCTGGATTAGAAGGATGAAGTTACTTTATTTCTCCTCGAGAACTGCTTTTGATCTTGGTGATATATTGTTCATATTACCAATATGATGCAGTTTCTGTAGAACATAGAAGAAGTTGCAAAAACTATTAAAGCAAATTTTCTGAAAGTGTTCTCATTCTCCATGGGGATTCGTTTCATTAAGCATATTAATAGTTACACTCATGCTCTTGAAATCTGGTGTGCAATAAGGGAGTAAATGGAAGTATCGCGGATGCCACTTCAACGCAGGAAACAACTGCACCAGAATCCTCATATTTAAACCGAGCAAGGCGGATGTTTAGCAGCTGGTTGTTGCCCTTCGTCATTTTAAGCCACATTGTGACAATAACTCAACTTTTTTAAGCTACCGCTTGGTGATTGAAGGTAACCCTTTTTTGATCTCTCCCTTTCCTCAACCCTCAGTTTTATACAACTAAAATGGTTCTGCATCTTTAATGGAGTATGTAGCTCTGTACTGTCTTACCACTGTGAATAGTTAAATAGAATGGCATCAACATTAGCTTTGTATCAAGATGTATCTTTTGACCAACATATAATAGTGTTCCATTACACAAAACTATCCAAAACCAAAAACAGAGAATGATTTAGTAAGAAAGAAAGGAAGGTATAGTATAAATTAAAGATTATCGATGTGTGTATATGATTTATATGCATTATATGTATCTCTATGTCGACTCAATGTCTCTCAAGATCCGCTACACGATCTTGGTCAACACAAGAATGATTGATCCTGTTCGAAGATCTTTCCCTTGTCAAGATCTTCCTAAACGAATTTAATCGCGAAGCCGAGGACGCAACTGTTTTGTTATCCGAGGAAGAAGAGGCCCCCGCTTCTACTGTCAAATTCAGCCTGGTTTCCTCCAACAACGGCGGTGCAGTACCCACTGGTCCTTCCCTTGGCTCAGGCTCAAGTCTCGGTCTTGGCTCAACTTCGGTCCGACAAACAGGACAAGTGGAACAAGTGGTGAGCCAAGTGTCAACACAGTCAACGTGGAAGACGTGCTTGCAATTGGGCAACTCTCTTGCCGTGTCTTGCTCCTCTAAGACGCTTAGACACACTGCGCATTCAGTAGCGGATGTAGCCACGCCATCAGTGGTTCTAACAGTGAAAGTAGGGAGAGAAGCGATGACTGCCGGATTGAGGCCACGCTTTGGCGTCTCAAAAGAGTGGCGGAACACGACGGGGAGACCACGGAAAGCTTCTCTACGGCGGCGGAGAACGAATCTTGCGTAGAGATGAAGAGCGAAGACGATGAGGATAACTCCGGATAAAGAAGCCACGGCGGCTAGCATGATCTTGCTGTTAAGATCGTAAGTAGACGGATTAGGCCAGAACGAGTGGTGTTGGGAGTTAAACCAGTGAGGATCTCTGTCGTTGGAGCTCATTGTGAAGCTTTTTTTCTTCAGTGGGTGGGAAAGAAAAGTGAACAAAATTGGTTACTAACTAATGATGTATTATATAAAGAATAAAGGACTTTTAGAATTTCTTATTTTGATTTTTTTCCAAGGCTTATACTTTAGTTGGTGAATGGAGAAAAATATGAAGTAGATAGAATTAGAAACTTTGAGAGATAGCTAGACTTTCAAGAGGGTTTAGAAATTTCACCATTGTTGAATAAATAGTAGATTGTAGATTAGTATAGGTGATACGTTTGAACTTTAAGAGATCGTATATAAAGTTTGGAAAATATCAAAATCCTTTGTTCATTATTTTGTAGACTGAATTTGCCTATTATGATTTCAGGGTATTAGGAGTTAGCTCGCATATATAGACTGGATTGTTTATCATCAATTCAGTGTATTAGTTAGTCTTATATGGTGCAAATTGGTTTATCCAAGCAGATATTGATAATAAAATTCATCCACTCTAAACATATAACTATTATTACAAACTGCAATCGTTAAACTTTTTTAAATGGATGATACAAGCTTTTTTGTTAACAAAAATGATAATATCCATAGTCAAGAAAATACGAAAATTATTGGTGAAAACGTGTGAGCCTGTGAGGATACGTGTGGGAACAACAAAGTTTGACTTGAAGAAGAGTCGTCGATGTAGACACACACATATTGAATACCTTATTAATCACAAAATTGTCTCTATTGTATGTTACAAGTTCAACGCTCTTTTTTCTTTTCCCCTTTTCACACGTTAAGCAAGCAAGCAACAATGTTTTTGTAATTACAGTAACATACAAAAAGTGTGCCATTATATTTACACATACAAATTGATTTGGGTAACAACAATAAAAAGTTAAAGGAACAAAGAGCATTATGGTTCATGGATTAATATACATTTTTTTAACCGGCGTACTATATATTGATTTCATTGTCTTTCTATATCCAATAATTCACGATCTTGGTCAACGCGAGAATGATCGAGCCTGTTCGAAGATCTTTCCCTTGTCAAAATCCTCCGGAACGAGTCTAACCTCAAAACCGATGACCCGCCTGTTTTGTTATCCGTCCCCGCTAAATCTAACGGTGGTGCAACGTCGCCAACTGGCCCTTCCCTAGGCTCAGGCTCAAGCCTTGTATGACTTGGCTCGACTTCAGTTCGACAAACGGGACAAGTGGACTGCGTGGTGAGCCACGTGTCAACGCAAGTCACGTGGAACACATGCTTGCAGTTTGGTAACATCCTCGCGTTATCTTTCTCTTCCAACAAGCTTAGACAAACCGCACATTCCGTACCCGCCACGTCATTCTTGCCTCCAACCACGAACGTTGGGAGAAAAGCGATGACTAGTTTGTCAAGGCCACGTTTGGGCGGATGAGAAGCGACGGAGAAGGAGAGGTCTTGGAAGGTGGATCTACGGCGGCGGATAACGAATTTTTCGTAGAGATAATAAAGGAAGACGATTATGATTATAATAGAGAAGAAAACGATGGTGCCGAGCATGATCTTGCTGCTGGCATCGTAAGAAGTCGAGTTTTGCCAGAACAATCGGTCGGAATCATCATTTTTGTTGTCAGAGCTCATGATGAAGCGTTTTTGTTTTGATAAAACAAGAAACACAATGTGGTTACTAAAAGTTAATAACAAGTTACTAATAGATTGAAGGGATCTAATTAAATTATTTTTTATGTTAATTTCTTATGATTTTTTACTTATGTTTATTCTTCATAGCTTTTATTCGGATTCAAGGGACATACAATATGATTGGTGGGTGTAAATAGGCAGTAGAATACAATCTGATATACTCATGAATTTTCAAAGGACATGGTTGACTTTACTCGGATTTGTTTATATTTTCTTAATTTTAAATTAAATATAAGAAATTCAAAAAAATAGGATTGCAATCTTCTTTATACGCATATATACCATTAATACATAACATGTCGACATTATATATATGAGAATTCTAGATATACGATGATACAATTTATCCCAATAATATGATAGGACTTAATGTAAATGGAGCATATATAGTCAAGAAAATACGAATTTTTAAAGTTATAAACGTGAGGTGTGGAGCGAGGCTGCGTATGGGAATCATATCGTTTGACTTGAAGAAGAGTCTTCGAAGTAGACAAATCATGCTAAAATATTACAAGTTGTGTGAATATATTAAAAAATTCAACTCTCTTTTTATTTATTTTTACACGTTAGCTTCTTTTAATTCCTTGTATATACTCTTGTAGGAAAAAGTCATTGTATTTTGATATTTTTCTTTTGGTAGGATCTTTGTATTTTGATATCATATACTCTTGTAGGAGTATATATTTTCTTTGTATTAATAACATCGAAAATATGACTTTTTCTCATTTAAGATAAGATATTTGTACTTTTCATAAAACTCACTGGATTTGGGCTTCATTTTCTTTTGTTGGCCACATAATAATAAGAATCTTTCTTGGTCCGTAACAATATACAAATTTCGTTAACCATGGAATGAGTAATTTCATAACCAATTTCATATCTATATGAATCTCCTACTTAGATGGAAATATGCTAGTTCCGAAATTGAAACTAAAACCAATCAGGATATGGTGTCTTGAAAAAAATTATGTGGTTCAATAATTGTAATTATGAAGTGTCAAGAATGTCCCATGTGTTAACAAGTTAAGAAATAATTGATATCTTAACTTATAATATGTAGTTTAGTACAGTGTGAATGTGGTTTAGGAAGTGAGTGATAAGAGTTTAGAAGAGTGTAACTATTATTAATTACATTGGGCTATATTCTTAATCCAATTTTAAGTCCAAAGACCAAAACGGCGTGAAGGATTTTAGTAAGGGACGCTTGATCCGACGGTCAAGATCCATTTGATGATTAAATCAATGGCAGATCTTTCGTGCGCGTCATTCAATTTCTTTTGTTAGTTTCCTTTTTTCGTTCTCATATTCTTCAATTTCAATCACAACTCTAAAATTTACTCTCTTCTATTTCGTTCTCAACAAATCCCAAATTCAGATTTAATTAGGGTTTCAGTGCAGTGAAGAATGTTTCCATCCATGGAGTTTATAAAACCCTTAGGCAAAGGTTCGTATGGTTCCGTGGATCTCGTCAGATTCACGAAACCCGACGGCTCGAACCCGTACTACCAAGCCGTGAAAACCTCTTACCCACAAGACTTCGAATCTCTCCTCAAAGAGTTTCAGATTCTATCTAAACTCAGAGAATGTCCTAGAATCGTGCAAACTTGCGGGACAAGTCTATCGAGAGGTGTCAATGAATACGGAATCAGAGTTTATAGAATGGTAATGGAGTATGCAGCTGGTGGAAGTTTAACTTCTTTAATGGAAACAATATTATTGACTGATTCGATGATCAGAGACTTCACTCGTATGATCCTTGAAGGACTTGTCTCTATCCATAGTCACGGTTATGTTCATTGCGATCTCAAACCGGAAAATATTCTCGTGTTTCCTCGTACTTGTGAAGGCAGTGTTTCATATGAATTGAAGATTTCGGATTTTGGAATGTCGACAAAAGTTGGAGAAGACTCAGAGTTTTGGGAATATGATTCTCCGTTTTTGGGAACATCTCTTTACATGTCGCCAGAATCTGTTCAAAACGGGATCGCGGAGGAAGCCCTAGATTTGTGGTCATTAGGTTGTATCGTGTTGGAGATGTATACTGGAGAACCGCCATGGCAGTTGGAAGATTCTAAGAAGCTTTTGCCTCTTTTGTTGAATGGGAATGCACCAGAGATCCCAAAGTCTCTTCCTTGGGACGCAAGACAGTTTTTACAAACGTGTTTCGCAAGTAATCCTTTGGAGAGAGGAAGCGCTTCGGAGCTATTGAAGCATAAGTTTCTACAGAATGTTTCCAATGAGAAGAAGGGGAGAGTTACCGTCGCCGGAGATAAGAGAACGTCGGTTTTGGTATTGAAGTCTAAGAACTTTTCAAAAAAGCCCCTAAAAATCAAGATTATTCCACCAAAGCCACCGCAGTTTAAGGGAATTTCGAATAGACCCTTGAGGTTGAAGATTATACCTCCGAAACCCCCAGGATGCAATCTTGTTCCGGTTCAATAATGTGTCAGTATTCGTCTTTGTTACTTGGTTGTTGGTGTTGTAGATCAATTTAGTTACACGTTGATACAATTGTAAGGCTTCAAATTATGAAAATGTATGCATGGTATTTTTGTTCTCCACTTATAGTCTTTTATGTTACATATGGAAATTTTATGGGAATGTGTTTTTCTCTCTGTTTTTTTTTTGGAGATATAATATTTTTTTTTGTCAAATTAACAAAGTAGTAATTAAGTGTTCGATATCTGCTACAAAGTTCGATTTGAAGATGAATCTATATGCAATTTATAACTTTGGAAGACTGTTTGAATTGGATTCTAGAGCAAATCAAGGTCCTTTCTTTTAAAACTACAGATCTCTAAATTTCCATTTTTTTCTTATATCTCTTGATTACAAGTTTCCAAGATTTACATTTTCAAACAGAACTTCCCTTTCCTTCAAATTTCCCACTAAATGCTAATTCTAACACTTCACTTGTCAAAGTAAGACCCATTGCTTCCTCCTTGTTCTCTCTTGTATCTATACTCCAAACTTTCTATCAATCATCTTTTTTTTTTGGCTACAAACATTATTTGATTTTAAAAAAAGACCACATTTTTATTGATCATTTGAAGAAAATGAAAGATAGAAATTTAAAGAATAATGACGAACAATTTCGCTCGATTTACAAGTCTTATTTTATCTTTTTGCAATTAAAGACTATAAGAGCAGGATTATCGGTTAAGATCCCTTTGGATCTTAAACTTGGATCTTAACTTTATTTTAAATAAAAATTTCACTATTTGTAAGTTAAGAAAAGTTATACAATATCTTAACAAATTTTTACTCCATTGGTTAAGAAGCAAAGAGTTCTTAAGGATAAAAAATTCAAATTGTTACAAAACACTAACTTACAATACAAGTTACACACATTTCTCTTCCAAAAGCTTCATGTTATCACATTTCTCTGCAACTCCACTTGTTTCTACTGCACTTCAACTCTGGCTGCAGTAAGCTCATCACTTTGTTCATGGCAAATTCTCCAATAAACCTCATCAAAAACAGTAGAAAGGATCAAAGCAATGAAAACAGAGAACACTTATCAAAAACAGAGACATTTATCTATTTCAAGCAAAACTCATTCAAACAGACCAAACCAATCAACTGATTCTGTTTTGCCAAAATTAAACAAACACAAGTTCATTCAAACATTGATTCATTCGTTAGAAAACTGAGACTTAACTTATGAAAAAAGACTATTAGCATTGGCTCATGCTATTTGTGCGATAGATTAGGTATTCTACTTGAGCAGAGATCACCAAATAAACACTTGGAAAAACACAAATCTAAATCATGTAAAATCAGAAGTTCAATGATATAGCCATAATTGAGGTATGCTGCACTAAACAAAGTTTATCTGAACCTTTTCTAACCAATTTCTTAAATTTATGAAGCACAAAGGCATTTCTTTTTCCAGGTGGCTGGACAGAACAACAAATCACAATCAGTTAAAGAACCCTAACATCATAGAATACTAATTTTGCTACCAATTTCTCTCCCAATTGTGAAAATCCTAATTTACGATGTACTAATGAAATCAGAGAGAAATTAGAGAGATTCGTACCCTTTCTCATGTAGATCATGATACCGACGGATCAAAAACGCAATCCCCACTCATTTCTCCTCTCAGTTCGACGGATGAAGACGAGTCGGCTCGATTTCTCCGGCGGAAGCTTCGAGAATTGCAGGGATAGAGAGACGCCACCGAGAAGCTCTGATTACGTGAGATGAAACACGCAATTCCATCTCATTTCTCCTCTCAATTCGTCGGATCAACAGCCTCAGAGCAGGATTTCGCCGTTTTGGTTTCGAGGAAAAGAGAGAGAGAGAGAAAGGTCGAGAGAGAAATAAAAAAACGAGAGGGTTTTTTTTTGGCTTTGTTGTTTCTTCAAATTAATCAGAGCAGGACACGTGCTCATATCTAAACTCATCAACAACATCTTAAATAAGATATACATCTTAGCATTTGTTTGATCTATTCATTAAATTTAATAATTTTTTCTCCTAAAATATGTCTAAGATACTGCCGTTATTCATGCTCTAACTCTTCTTATTTTTTTTTCTTCTAAGAGCATCTCCAATGGGGAGCTCTCACCATGGGAGTCTCTCAAATTGTTTAATATAAATTTGAGAGATTTGTGAGATGAGAACTTTTGTTTTTTTTAAAAAAATTTCATAGTCCAATGGTAAGTTCTCTAGTGGGGTTCTCTTAAAAATTTTTTTTATTAAAAACTTTATTTTATAAAACTTAATAATTTTTGCAATTCATAAAAATATAAACATATGATCAAATTTATGTGTTTTGGTTTTTAAAACACTTTATCAAATTTTGGGAGATGAAGAAAAAGAAGATTTGGATTCAAGTCATGGTTTTGTCGTTGATGTAAACTTAAATTATGGTTTAAGTTTTCATATGGTGTCAAAACTGAGATTCGGATTTTTGTTGATGGATCTGCTTCTTGTGGCTTAGCTTCAGAAACAGGGGACTTTGTTCTCCTCTTTGGCACTAGCTAATGCTTTTCTGCAACGTTATTAAAAACCAGTTATGGTTTTATCCACTTTTGAAGTCCAACGTTTACCTTTAAGAAGAGGTTCACAAACACTATCATGGAAATTTATTATATAAACTTTACAAATATGTATGAGAGCTTTAAGTTATAACACATGAACTTGCATAAAGCTTTCATTGGAATGAACACACCATAAGTTGCACACATAACACACAAAGAAGCTGAAATAAACTCAGTCCCACTTGCTCTTCAACTTATCAACGTGTGTAAATTCATATTTGAATACCAAACTCCCATCAGTTCTTTTCAATTCAAAGGTCTCTACCAGTGCATAGCACATATAACTCTTCCAATGCGGTTCACCGTCTTCAAATTTCTCAGTTCTCTTGGCTATGTAAGAATTATCTATCAAAATCATGAAGAGACTTTCCTGCAGATTTAGAAGATGATAACAATTATGGATTGAGTAAAAGCTTTACAAAAACATATATATCAAACATATACATCACAAACCATATGCTGAACCTATTAAGAAAAAAGGAAACTTTGAATCCCAAAACACAGAGATACAAGAAAATCTATATAAACATCACAAACGTTTTTAGTATCATCACAATTCACAATTCACAAACCCAGAGAAACACAGAGAGAGTTATAGATTTTATTCTTCGATTTCATGTCCAATTTGCTTACGATTCTATTCTTCAAGTTCTACTTCGTTTACCTCTTCTCTCTCCTCGAATTTCATGAGGACGTGGCTTTGCTTTTCCGGTGAAGAATGCTTTTGCGTTTACAGAGAGGTTGCGTTTTCATTGGAGCTTCTCTCCGGCGAGCAGCACCAATCGACAACAGCGCCAATTGAGTAACTTGTTCCATAGCAGCCTGCGCGGCGGTCATGAGTTTAGTGGCGAGACCGAGCTTGCGATGGGTACGAAGAACGGCGAGAGAAGTGATATGGCTGATGATTTTTAATTTCACACTTCAAAATACTCCCAATCGGAGAAATCTCCGGTTTGATTGCCATCGCTAGAGACAGAAAGTCGGGAATTTTTTTGTTATAGAGATAATTTGGGAGGTTTTGATTCCCGACGAAATGCAGAAGAAATGAGAGAGAGAGGGTTTTTTTATTTTTGGTTAAATCTAGTCAACCTATCAGAGTTTGTCACGTGGGCGGCTCTCTCACATTCTCAAAAGGGAAAATGTATCTCAGCTACGCCAACAATACGTCAACACATCGTCACACATGCAGACAAAGAAAATGTTGCGAAAACTACACCAACTACTGTAATCACATAACGACATGCACGAACTAACATGAGTTATGGTGCCAACACCAAAAACATACATTCCGGTACCGTTCCCGTGAAAGACGCGACGGAATCCGGCACCGGAGATACCCAATTTTAAACCCGACCCATATTCAATTAAAACCCGACCCATATTCAATTAAAACCCGACCCAGATTTAAAAAAAAAAAAAAAAAAGCCAAATTAAAATAAAACCTAACCTAAATTAGAATGTCGATTCTCTGTTCTTAAGTCTGGTTTCGAGAGCTTAGAAGTGTTTGTGTGGGTGAGGTGTGTTGAGGAAAAGAGATTTCTAAATCTCTGTTAGAATCTAGCCAATTCTCGGGTTTCATCGGGTTTGAAACAGGTATGATGTAATTTGATTTCTTACAAATCCAAGAATAGGTTTGAATACTCGATGAGTATAATGGGACAAATTTGAGTGTTGATTGTGGTAATGGAAAGGATTTCGTATTTATTTTGGCTGTAATTGAACAAGAATGTGTAATAGAAGAGTTTAATTGTCTGATTTTAGTTGTTTGTTGAAATGTCTGTAAGATGGATACAAGTAGTGGGTCATCTAGTATGAGTAGATCGTCTGGAGCTCTGAAAAAGTGTAATTGTGGATTGCCGGCGAAGATATACAAATCGAAGACAGATATACAAATCGAAGACAGAGAAGAATCCTGGTTTCGAAAGCCATAAATAAACCCAGAAAAAATCGAGTTCTTACCTCATTGGAACTAGATTCCGTGCGATTCACTCTCTAAGCTTCAAATCGTGACAATGTTGGACAAGGATTCTGGTGATTCGAAGCTCACTCTACTTCTCTCAAGAACCCTAAAACGCAAAAGGAATCGCAAAGGGATTAGAGAGTTTTATTAAGTTAATGGATTTGGTTAGTTTAAATTCGTTTTGGGCCTGGTTTAGGCCCAGTTAATCTCAGATTTTTTTTTTTTGGTCGGATTTTAAATTGCGTCTGGGTCGGGTTTTAATTGAATATGGGTCGGGTTTAAAATTGGGTATCTCCGGTGCCGGATTCCGTCGCGTCTTTCACCGGAACGGTACCAGAATGTATGTTTATGGTGTTGGCACCATAACTCATGTTAGTTCGTGCATGTCGTTATGTGATTACAGTACTTGGTGTAGTTTTCGCAACATTTTCTTTGTCTGCATGTGTGACGATGTGTTGACGTATTGTTGGCGTAGCTGAGAAACATTTTTCCTTCTCAAAACTCTCATAAGAGAAACGACTCTCTTCATAATTACATGTTTTGATTTATTTTTAATCACTTAAATTAAGAGAACCTATCAAATTTTTTGAGAGAATCTCCTTTTGGAGATGCTCTAATATATCTCACAGTATTCAAATTATCCTCCATATAAATTTCAAAATTAAAATTTCCACACCTATTCAAAAACTTAAGTCGGTTGGCGTGAAATAAAATGGGCTAAAAGGCCCACCAATGCAAGGCCCATCTTTCGGGAGAGTAGTAACTAAATTTTGTGGCGTAGAGAGGGAGGGAATTCGAAAACAGATGATAGCGGCAAACGCAAAGTAGCTTGAAGAAATCCGTTGCTCATTCTCTTCTCCGATCGTTTTCTTCTTCGCATCTCAAAGGTCTCTCAGTCACAGAAGATGGAGGAAACGCAGTTGGTTCTCTGTTTCTCAGTTTCTCGGAATCAAATTCCAGGTAATCGATCTAGATTCTCAACGAGCGAATCAGTTCTGAGTTTGGCGTTTTGGATTTATGAGTTTTTCTGCGTTTCGTTTATGCTAGTAATTTCTGAAAATCCGTTTGATTTCATCGCGTTTTCATGGATTCTGGATTATCGGTGTGGTTTTTCTGGTGATCGATTGATTTTTCCGGTGGAGAAATTGATAATTTCTGGTGGAGGAATTGAAAATTTTCTGGTGATTGATTGATTGTTATGAAGATAATATGTTAGGATAATCAATTTGATTTCCGCGAATTTTGGGTGATTTGGAATCTAGAATCTCGTTGTTCCGTTTTTTGCGTTGTCATGGATTCTGGATCCTGCGTGAGGTTTATTTGATGTTCTCGTTGTTTGTGATGATTCATGAGTTTCTTTGTTCATAGATTACAATCCGGAGGAAGAGAATTTGAGTGAGAAAATTCTGGATCAATTGGGTGATTTCAAGAATGTGGAAGAAGTGGTGTCTAAGCTGACAGAGAAACTGAATCTGACCGAGTCTCAGGTTGCGAGTATAAGGAAGTCATTGATTAAGGCTGAAGAAGAAGCTCAACAAGTTCCACCATCATCACCGAGTGCTGCACATCTAAGTAGTAAATCAAAGAGGAAGAAGATGAAGAAACAAGCCTCTAAGCTACAGAGTAAAGTTTCTTCTCACTTATTTCATCTCTTTGTTTCATGTGTTCTTCAATCTCAACAAAAGCTCCTGTTTGTGTTTGTCTTTGGCTTCTTTTAGCACAATCCGAATTACTTGATCCTGCTGATACTGAAACAATTGAAGCACTGAAGAAGGAGTTTTCAACTGCTTTGGGCTTGTTGAAGATCGTACAACAGCTACACAAAGTATTATTCCCTAAAAGAGTTGGAGCTGGACAAGTGAGAGTTGCAGCTGGGAACAACATCAGTGGACAAGTGAAAGCTGCTCCTGGGAACAACATATGTGGACAAGTGAGAGCTTCTGCTGGGAACATCATTAGTGGGCAAGTGAGAGCTTCTGCTGGGAACATCATCAGTGGGCAAGTGAGAGCTGGGAACATCATCAGTGAACAAGTGAGAGCTGGGAACATCATCAGTGAACAAGCAGGGCTAAGGAAGCATGTAGGAAACCGATGGGAATGAAGGAGCCAGTAACGCTTTGGGGATTTTAGAGATTTGACTCGAATCTTAACTTGTGTAATAGCGAGATACTTGTTAATAACGAAATAGTAAACAACAACCCTCCATATTTCTTCTTTATAGATGGAGGAATAGCTTAAGCTAGCACCAAAATGCTTTCTCTAGTCTATCTGGTGCAGGGATCGAGTTTCTTGCTAGTAAAAATGTTCGTCAAGGAAACAAGAGAGTGAATGCAACAAAGCAATACATCCCCAAAATGTTGTAAGAAAGGCAAAACAAGCATGTACAGTACAAATCAGTCACAAAATTCACAAAGGCAAAATGACAAAGCAAAGATTGTTCCTCTCAATGACGTCAGATCGGGTTATCGGGCTATCGGTTATACTCGAAATACATCTTTTAGTGGGTTTTTTTTTATCATTTGGTTAAGGCTAGACTCAAATAGGCCCGATGGTCTCATTATCTCATAATGTTTTTTTTTTTGGTTATGCTTATGAAGGAAAAAAATTTATGTGAGCCCCTTTTGTTTGTGGGCCGCTGGTGAAACATTCGGTAGAGTGTTTAGATAAAAAAACGATGACGTATTGACCGAGTAGGGCAAAGTATTTGCTTGGAATTGGTCAAAAAAACCGTCCCTGTTAATTTTTGGAATTGGTCAAAAAAAGCTTGAAACTACGTTTTCTCATCCTTGCTCTGTCTCAAATTCGCAGGTACGCTTCTTCAAATTTTCCTTATACAAATCAACAATGCTTTCGTAACCTCTACATGGAAATTTTCTCCTTTTTCAATTGAGGTAATCTTAATTGTTTGCAGGAACCCTAAATTGAATTTCGTGGCTTTATCATGGGTGACGAGATTTTATTCAAAGGAAAGAAGGAGAAGAGGAAACAGACTAAGGAGGACGCTATTTATGGCACCTTCTTCGAAAGTGATTCGAGCTCTGATGATTCCGGCGGCTCTCGAAGGACGAAGAGGCGTAAAACCAAACCTGTCAATTTTCTTTCTGCAGGTAACATTGATCAGGTACTGAAACAGAATCGGGGGAAAACTAAAATTGATGAGTATCAAGATACTATTTTACCTGATGCATTGGGTAAGAAGATAGCTGATAAGACACATGTGAGAGAGAAGAAGGATAAAAAGGAAAACTTTGAAAAGTTCAATGGAGGGATTGGTATGAAATTGCTCGAAGAAATGGGATATAAAGGAGGTGGGCTTGGGAAGAACCAGCAGGGAATTGTGATTCCCATTGAAGCGCAACTGAGACCGAAGAATATGGGTTTGGGTTACAATGATTTCAAGGAGAAGACTGCACCGTTGTTGCCTGCTTTAAACAAGGTTGAGGAGAAGAGGACTGTTGAGGTCACTGTTAGTGAGAATCATGGTGATGGAAGGAGGAATCTTTGGAAAAAGAAGAATATGAGGAAGGAAGTTTATATTACTGCTGAGGAGTTTTTGGGGAAGAAACAGGAAGAGGGTTTTGGTTGTGGTCAGACCATTATTGATAAGCGAGGACCACAAGGTCGAGTTGTTAAAAGTTTACGAAATTTATACGCAGAGGAGAAAGCAAGAGATGCTAATGTTCCACAGCCAGAGTTACAGCATAACTTGAGGTTTATTGTTGAGTCAGTCGAGCATGGAATTCTGAAGATTGATAAAGATTTGAGGAATGAGAAAGAATCAGCCTTGAGCTTGCAGCAAGAGAAGGAGAAATTTAAAATGGGGGAAAAGAAACAGAAAATTCTGTTTGACAACTTGGGATATATTGCAGAGGAAATCGATCGAATTGAGATGGAGAATGCGTCTGGGAATTTAACATTGGATTCACTTGCCAATTGTTTCAAGGACCTGCGTTCAAGCTATCCTGATGACTATAAGAGTTGTAACTTGTCATGCATTGCTTGCTCACTGGCCTTGCCTCTCTTTATCAGGATGTTTCAGGGTTGGGACCCTCTTAGTGATGCAGAGCATGGTATCGAGGCTATAACTTCCTGGAAAATGCTACTGGAAGTTGAGGACAATCAAAGCATCTCGATGCCTTATAGCCAACTTGTCTCAGAGGTAATTTTACCTGCTGTGCGAGTATCAGGCATCAATACTTGGGAACCTAGAGATCCTGAGCCAATGCTGAGATTTGTAGAGACATGGGAGAAATTGCTACCTTCGTTTATTTTCCAAACGATTTTGACCACAGTAGTGCTGCCCAAGTTGTCCACCGCTATTGAATCTTGGGAACCACGTTTGGAAACTGTTCCCATCCATGTTTGGGTGCATCCGTGGCTGCCATTTCTTGGTCAGAAGTTGGAAAGTGCGTATCAGATTATTCGGATGAAATTCGGTAACCTTCTTGATGCTTGGCATCCTAGTGATGTGTCTGTCCACACTATTATTTCCCCTTGGAAGACTGTTTTTGATGCTGCAAGCTGGGAGCAGCTTATGCGTCGTTACATAGTTCCTAAATTACAGCTGGCTTTGCAAGAGTTCCAGATAAACCCAGCAGACCAGAATTTAGACCAGTTCAATTTGGTTATGGGGTGGGTATCTTCAGTACCCATACATCTAATGACTGATCTGATGGAGAGATTCTTTTTCCCCAAGTGGCTGGATGTTTTATATCAGTGGTTGTGTTCAGAACCAAAGTTCGATGAGATAATGAAGTGGTTTTTGGGCTGGAAAGGATCATTCCCACAGGAGCTTTCTGCAAACAGGAGGATCGAAATCCAGTTCAAGCGTGGTCTAGATATGGCGAGGGAAGCAGTTGAACGGATGGAAATGTCTCAGCCAGGGGCAAGGGAGAACATAAGTTACCATAAGGCACAAGAGCAGAGGCAACCTGAGGGTCGTGCTAAGGTTCAGGCTCAGGTGGATGACCCCGAGGAACTGAGTTTTAAAGAAGCAGTAGAATTATTTGCGCAGGAGAAGGAGTTGCTGTTGAAACCTAAACCTCATAGAATGCACAACGGTCTTCAGATCTATAGGTTCGGGAACGTGAGCGTGTTACTAGACTCAGCAAATTCTAAGTTGTTGGCCCAGGAAGCAGGAGGTTGGTTTCCTGTTGATCTTGACAGCTTGCTTAAGATGCACTATAGTGCTGTTGCTGGAAAACAATGAAACATTACCCCTAAGAAGGAAGTCAGAAGGTAATTTTGCTTCCGACTTCTCTATTTCCCCTCTGTGTTTTGCTTTGTAGAAAATGTGTACTGTTTGGTGAGCGTTCTCTAGGATTGTCAAGAAGATAATAGAGTTCTATTTCGTCCATTGTTTAATCGTATAATTAGTATCCTAATTTCAGGAACATTAGCAGAAGAAGCTGTGTTTTGGAACATCATGAAGGTTTGAATATGAACACTTACTGGTATAAGCAGGAGAATTCATGGGTTTTGAATATTACCAACATATTTGCTATCATAATTCGGTATTGACAGTTAAAAAGAAAATTCACCTTTTTTCGTTGCAGGCATCTGAGTTTGTGTGTACCTTTGGCTTGACCAGTCACTTGTGTAACGACTTACAAGATTGATGAAGTTGTTTTCTTTGTTAGACAGTGCATATTCGCAATTCTTGTTTTTCAGGTTACCGAGCAGATCATTGATGGAGGTTATAAAGGTTTATCCTTTGGATGCTGTGTTGGAAAAATCCTGATGATGTGCCTCAAGATTTAAGTATAGAGAGTTTATAGCTCTCTCATCACGGAGAAGAGTTGATAGTTGAATAACGTTTCATTTTCCTACTAGATGACAAATTTTCAACTTTGAAAAAAGCTGAAGAAGTGTGGTTTTCTTAATGATCTCTAATAATCTGTTTTGTGCTTTTTGTTTCTTGTTTCAGGAAGAATGGATAAATCATAAATGTTTTGGAAGCATCGACATTTCCCTGCAGATGGGTCTGAGTTAGAGAAGTCAATATGTTTCAACTTTTAGAGAATAAAACTCTTGTTTCTTTCAACTGTTTTACCTGTTTTTTCTAGTGGTTGCATCTGAGCAAACCTTGTGGATATATATTGAGCTTTACTATTTTGTTTCCCTGCACTGGCATGTTACAATGTCTCTTGTATCTCTCGTTCTTTATCTATAAATAAACAATATAAGTTGGTCGAATTTAACATCTTCAAGCCCATGATTGAGATTGTAAAGAGCTCTACACATGTCTAGGACCATTGACAATCCAACTCCTCTGTTGCCTTTAAGATTTCATCTTTCGAGAAGCTTTAATTTGAGTTTTAATGAGTTTTTTAGATGAATGAAGCAGTCAACGTTTTTTATAAGTCAACTTTGGAGTCTTTTTTAGCAACTATCCATAATTTCTTTGAAAGTTATAGTTAGTTTCTCAGTCAGGTCTCTGTCTCTACGCCTGTTTGAAGTTTTCTAAGAAAATGGTCAACAAAAGGAGCAAGACTTCTTAATTAACTATATGTCCTTTCTCCCCAAATGCTTCAGAGCCCTAAGAAGAGAGTGGTTTCAACTGAACCATCCTCATGTTTTCACTAAAGCAAGTCATGAACTTGTAAAAGATTATTATTTTTACTCTCAGCCGTGAATGATCAATTACTTCATCTCAGTGTTGAGATGGGTTGGTGGAGAAAGAAGAAGTCCGAAAACCCCGATGAAAAGCAGAGGTTGGTCCATGAGAACGGCAAGGTGCTGCTAGAAAAGCTCATCCAATATTGCAATGGAAAATCCAATCCAATCAAAACCTTCTCTGCTTCTCAGATCCTTAGAGCAACCGACAACTTCAGTCCAAATAATGCTCTTTTTCGCAGCCGGTCTAGTAGCTACCATGGCTATAGAGGTATGCTCGAAGACCGCCTTGTGCTTGTCAAGAAATGGGTAGCAGAGTTTAGTTCCCGCAGTGGAAAGACTTGTTGTGACATAGCAATATCATCAATGGTTAGTGGTCACAAGAATTTCCTCAAGCTGTTAGGATGCTGTCTTGAGTTTCCTTATCCAGTTCTAGTCTATGAATATGCAGACCAAAAAATGGGCCACGATATCTATTTGATCTGAAGTTACCATGGAATATGAGAATGAAGATTGCAAAGGAGGTCGCAGACGCTTTAACATACCTTCACACTGAATTCTCAAAAAGTATCATCCACAAAGATATGATACCGTGTAAGATCTTCTTGGATGAGAAAGGGACAGCGAAGCTTAGTGAGTTCGACAACTCTGTTTTAATTCCAGAAGGAGAAAAGTTTGTTGAAGATCTTGTAGAGGGAACTGTTGGGTACCTTGATCACAACTATATGTACTCGGGAAGAGTAACAGAAAACACTGATGTCTATGGCTTTGGAGCATTCATGCTTACTCTTATAACCGCAATGAACCCGAGTCTTGTTGACAAACTATACAAGGATTCTCCTATCAAGTTGGTTGAAGATGGCAGATTTGTTGAGATTATTGATCCATCATTGGTGGAAAGCTGCAAGGAACAAGAGCTATTGCAAATGAAAGCTTTCCTTATACTTTCACTGAGATGCATTGGCTATGTAGGAGAAGTTCCGAAAATTATCGAAGTTGCCAAAGAACTTAAAAGGATGCTTGTTCAAGCCAAAACCAAATCGCCTTTGGCCAAGTAAGCTTTTCTTTATACATCAAACATAAAAAATAAGCATATAACAGTTTCATCTTTCACATAGATTTGGATCTCCCAAACCGTTCTTGAAAATCTTACAATAAGTTTCTTCATAAAGATTTAACTTTAAGGCTGAGTAAAAGTTTCTTTCCTTTTTTTTTCACATCTTGTCTTTATATTCTAGTGATCGCTCTATCAGCTTAATCTCTTTCGCCACTTCGATCATCTTCGGTCTCTCTTCTTTCCTCCTCCCACAGCATCTCAACGCAAGCTCGAGATATGCATACATCGATTTTTTACTGAACTCATCCCAAAGTTCAAAGAACTCTCTTTTATCCTCTAAACCTTTCACATAATCATGAATATTATCATGAGATTCAGGCAAAATAGCAGGTCTCCCACTCAGAAGAACCAACAAAAAGATTCCAAAGCTGAACACATCAGTGTACTCTGTCACTATACTCGTAGAGAAATAAGTCGGATCAATGTATCCAGGTGTTCCCATCACCTTATCTTTAATCCATGACTTACCTTCAGGGAGAGATATAGAGAAGGAGAAATCAGACAGCTTGGCTGTCCAGTTCTTGTCCAAGAACACATTCGTCGGTTTTATTTCTCTGTCTATAATGATACGTGGAAACGCCGTGTGAAGATAAGTCACAGCATTAGCAACCTCCTTTGTGATCTTTAATCTAACATTCCAAGGCAACACTTGTCTGTTCTCACTACCAACACCTCCTTTCTCGTTCATAGCACCATTTTCCGCATATTCGAACACGAGAATCGGAAGAGGAAACTCGAGGCAACATCCTAATAGCTTGAGAAAACTATTGTGATTGCTGACTCGAGCAGATATCACAATATCATTGTAAACCACTGATTCATAGTCTCCTAATATATATTCTTCTTTAAATCTCTTGATCAGGTAACACCTATCTTGGATTACTCCCTTGTGCCAAGCAAAGAATCTATATATGAAGACATATACAACCACATGGATCAAAGTTGTTTGTGGCCCTGAGGATTTGATCAGAGGAGAATATGCAGATTGGATTTGATGTACCGTTACAGTCAGCGATCAGTTCCTTAAGAAAAGTGCTTCCATTTTTGATAAACCACTCGACCCTTTTATCTTTGTCCTTCGTTCTCCACAACCTCATCATCTTTGTTAAAGTAAAAACTTATATTACAAGAGAAAAAGAGGGTATAGAGCAATTCAGAGAAAGTGATACCAAGAAAATTTCAAAAGCAAAAAAAGAAAGGCATTAAATAAGTTTGGTGAGATGGAAAATTGTTGGCTAATGAGGAATCAACAAGTATTAGGTAATGGTGATTGTTGGAACATGTAGAGCCATAAAATCATATACTTCAGATAAGTAAAGTCAACAATATTGTAAAAAGATAAGCTTTGGATCTCCTAATAGTATATTTCATGTACCTAGTTACTCCTTATATATGACATTTGTGTTGTTGTTTTTTTGGTATCTTTTGCATTTTCTCAATGTACACGACCGCTATATACTTTATAGTAATCATTGATTCCTTCTACTATATAGTAATCATTGATTCCTTTCTAATTCATTGGTAATATCATCATCGTGTCCACAGCAACCAATATTTGTGACTAAAAAATTAAAATTGTGATTATCATGTCATTACTTCCATCTTCCATCATAGATATCTCTCTCCTACATCATCATGCATTTTTATGTTACGTGAATTGTTCAATGTTTTTGATGGCTTATAAAAATAAATTAAAATCTGTATTCAACAGTCAAATCTGATCAAAATCATGAAGCCCATTTTTAGATTAGCTTCTTTATGATACCTGAAAACAGAGTATCTATATAATAGAAGCATTACTTGTATAGGCAAATTCTCTTTGCAATAGCCATAGATTCATAGCAACTCCCACACTAGTTACAGCTATACTTGGTTCCAATCATCATTCCACTAAACCCACACTTCTCGAAGAAGCTTGTATCTTGCATTCGAAGTCGCTGAACTAGTACAGTCACTCCCTTTGTCGACGATGGACGTAAGAGGAGAGTCCAGTTCCTCAAGCTCCTCATCGCTCGTGTACCCTTTTTCTCTGTATCATAGACACATTCCTTGACAATTTTCCTGCAGCCTCTGCAACTTTTTCTGCTACATCCATGGTCGATGGAGGCATGTAAGTAATTAACAGAGGAAGCTGCATAAGGGAAGCAGAGTTAGATGAAAAGAGTAAACTTGTAAACCCATCAACAGGTATGAATACACGGACCGCTATGGCAATTCCTAGAATGCTTACAATGCACATAACAGGAATGACGCATTTGTCATAGAATGGCAAAGATTATAGACTATGGCTCTCTATGGAAGTAACAATATTAATCAAAATTTAAAACTGTTTGTGGTGAGGAAAGATATGTCTAACTAACTAACCTGTGTGAAATCAGAATTAACGAGGTACGAAGGAAACTGTCCACCGGTGATCATCAATACATTGGTGCTCACAAGCCCACCTCTCACTTCTGAGTTCTGAAGGGGATGCTTCAAGAGACGACCCGATATTAAGACATAAGGATCAGGGGCAGCAGCCATAACGATTGCTCCAGCTGCAAAGACAACATCAGCAAACAAAGTTGCTTTTTTACGACCGTAGTAGTCATTGATCCAACCTCCTGCTGCAGCACCGATCATGGCACCAACTAAAGCCATACTTACAAATTACAATGGTTTCCTACAAGATAACATTCTTCATGGATCATTAACTACTAACACTGAAAGTTACCACCTTGGAAGAGGTAAAGTAAGAAATATTATTTACCTGTAAGAAACTGCTCTGTTTAACGACTTTAAACTAGGGAAAAAATTGGATTCAGGAATGCGCCGTGTTAAATGTGGCAGCACAAACGAAGACGTGAAAAAAAAAAAAAGGAAACGTTTTCTACTCGCTTTCTCAACCTCTGTTTTTGTTTATTCACATTTCATCTTTACCGTTGGTTTTTCACGTGTAAATAAGACAGATGATTATGCGTAGGCGCGTGTGTCCACGCTCTCCTAGAACACTCTATCTATAGGCACAACTACCCACACTTCCAAAATTAGCATGTGTTGATGAATGTTATTAACCATTTTGGATTAAAAGTTTACGAGTTAAACCTTGATTTTGTTTTTGATAAAGAGAGTAAACCTTGATTTACAAGAGTGACTATTGATTTACTACCTATCAGCTTAGAGACCCCGAAAATTACGTATGAAATGATGCAAAGTACATACTTATAACCAATTGCACAAAAAATGTAATAATTTTTTTTCCTATATAATAGGAAATTTAATTATACAAATATTTTTTCATTCAAAAAAAATTATCCAAATATTTCATGGATAATAGTAACTTATAACAATGAAGTAAACAAGTCCGTTTAAAGCTAGAGAATTTGTTGATTCATGGCCATGTAATCTAGCTACGCGCAGATTTGTTTTACTATATATATTTATTTTGTTTGTTTTTTAAAAACTGTTTATCACTAACCGCTTCTAACTAATTTTTCTTTTATTTTAACATTTGAATTTACTTTCGTAGCTAGAAGAAAAAGAAAATGGGCTTCTATTTCAACTTTAGGCTCTACTTGACTTCTTACATATTAGGCCTTATAAGCTTAGCCTTAGATACTTTCCCTTTGTAAAGGGCTAGTGTTTAGTTTTATCCACATCGGAACGATAAGCATTCTAATACTAATCTATAGTGCTTACTTCTGTAAATCTCGCTTCGTGCAAGCCTCCCTATACCCATCCCCTAATTTATCTCAAAATTTTTACTCGAGATTCTGATTTTATCTTCGATTTTGTCGTCTTTGTATGGTCGAAAAGTGTTACTGACTTTTACCAAAATAAGCAATGTTTTTAAAACCGGACCGAAAACCAAACCAGATAACTATTTGGGTCACAGTTTAATATTGTCTTACCGAGTCGAATCTCGTTCGAAAAATTTATATTTTTTAATTTATAAATATATAAATATAAAAATAAATATAGTAAATATTATCATAATTGTAATTTATTATATTTTTTGATATGAAAATAAAAATCTATAATTTATTGCTTTTAATTAACTTTTATAGTATAAAACATACTTAATTAGTTTTAAAAGTGAAAATTTTAAAGAAAATAATGTAAATATATTTTAAATTTTAGGATATTTATTAAATCGAGGCCAACCGGTTCAATTGGTTCATCCGATTCATAGGTTTTTGATGGTTTTTAGTTGGTTTAATAGCTTTTGGGTTTGATTAAAACCCAACCCGGCCACATTTCCAGTTCGAGTTCATGGTTGAACCCGGTCCGACCACCGGGGTGGTCCGATTTTAAAAACACTGAAAATAAGCGAATTTTACTGTATGTAAGGATTGAGCCATTAAATGTTGATGTAAGGATTGTGATCTCAATCTTGTACCAATCAATTCAATGATTCATGATTCAGAGAAACGCATAAGGTAAGCGATTTAACGATATATAGAAAAAGAAAAAATTGACTTCTATTTCAACTTTGGGCTCTACATACATAATAGGCCCATATAAGCTTAATTACTTTCCCTTTGATCTTCGGCCCCCTCCCACCTTTCGGTGAAATATTTGTAAAGGGCTTGTCTTTGATTTTGTCCCACATCGGGACCTTAAGAATCCTGATACCGATCTACGCTACTATAAGATAGTGATGGGCATCTTCTGTAAAAACTTGCCTTAAACTAATGAGTAAGGAAAACAAAGCGTCCGGTGAGAATCGGTCGCGCTGACGTAAAACATCTAATTTTTGGAGGGGTTATAGGCTGGCCGAAGCGTTGACGCTGTTTGCTTTTGCAGAACTGCTTCGTGCGGGCCTCCCTATACCCATCCCCCAAATTTTCCCTAGTTCCCAAATATTTTACTTGAGTTTCTGATTTTATCTTCGAAAAGTGTTACAATTCGTTTAGGTTAAAATTATCATTGTGTCTTCTCAATTGAGATTTGATCATTTTGATTGTATCTTTGTTCTGGTAAGATTTGCAATTTTCGTCCTTCAAATTGGTATTTTTTCAGACACATGACAAAAATTCGTTTTCTTGTTCAATTTCTCAACGATTTTGCAGTGATTTTTCGTGTGAAAAAATGGAAGAAGAAGCTCATTTAGCGAATAGTTCGAGAAGGATTTTAAGATTGAATCAAGAATTTAGTTTCCGGGATGCAGACAGTTGTGAAATACGTGGACCAAAACCTTGTGAGGTTTATGGTTTTGTAGGAACCATTTCGATTCTTGTTGCCAGTTGCCACTATGATCTTCTTGTTATAGGGGTATGTACCATATAAGTTCTTGGAGTCTACATGCATTTATTACTACCCAAGCAAGTACTGGGCAATGGCTATGCCTGTGTTATTTTGTTTAGGAAGATTCCTATAGATTCTGTGGTTGATCTTTGGCCTTCTCACCTCACCTATATCCCCAGTTTTGTCTCCACTCCTTTCGTTCAAAGAGAGAAGAACAAATATTACAAGATTAGTTTTGCTATGTGTTTCAGCTTCTTTCTTGTTTTGTTTTTATAGCTGACAAAAATAAGTTATTCAGATTTTATTCCTAAATGCGTGTCATTCCTAGCCCACTGCGTGCGTCCCGAAGGCGGCAATAGTAGTTCCTGGAGGCCGCATAGCCCAATTTTAAATTGTCTGCGGTGGCCACTTAAGGTGTTTGCAGCCGTGGGGATGCGTGAATACTATCAGAAGATCCAGGCAAAATAGCAGGTCTCCCACTTAGAAGAACCAACAAAAAGATTCCAAAGCTGAAGACATCAGTGTACTCTGTCACTATACCCGTAGCTAGATAAGATGGATCAATGTATCCAAGTGTTCCCATCACCTTATCTTTAATCCATGACTTACCTTCAGGGAGAGATATAGAAAAGGATAAATCAGACAGCTTGGCTTTTCAGTTCTTGTCCAAGAACACATTCGTCGGTTTTATTTCTCTGTGTATAATGATCCGTGGAAACGCCATGTGAAGATAAGTCACAGCATTAGCAACTTCCTTTGTAATCTTTAATCTAACGTTCCATTGCAATAGTTGTATGTTCTCATTACCAACACCTTCTTGATCGTTCATAGCACCATTTTCCGCATATTCGAACACCAGAATTGGAAGAGGAAACTCAAGACAACTTCCTAATAGCTTGAGAAAACTATTGTGGTTGCTGACTCGAGCAGATATCACAATGTCATTGTAAACCACTGATTCATAGACTCCTAATATATATTCTTCTTTAAATCTCTTGATCAGGTAACACCTTTCTTGGATTATTCCCTTGTGCCAAGAAAAGAATCTGTGACGAGACATGTAACCACTTGGATCAAAGTAGTTTGTGGCCTTGAGGATTTGATCAGAATAGAATATGCAGATAGGATTTGATGTACCGTTGCAGTCAGAGATCAGTTCCTTAAAGAAAAGTGCTTTCATTCATCATAAAACTCTTAGACCCTTTTATCTTTGTCATTTGTTCTCCACAACCTCATCATCTTTGTGAAGTAAAAACTTCATTACAAGAAAAAGAAAGTATAGACTATACCAAGAATTTTTCAAAGCAAAAAAATAAAAGCATTAGTAAATAAGTTAGATGAGATGGAAAAATTGTTTACTAATGGATTCAGTTTTAACACTTCTTAAATCTCTTTCTAATGTGCATAACTTTTTTATTCACCTTCTATTGAATAAAATTATTTCTGTAAATTATTTCTAAAAGCTTAGACTCTATGTAAATTATTTTTGTATCTATTTCTTTAGTATTTTTAATCTACACATCTCAATGAAATTTGAAAAGTGTTCTTTTTTTTTTAATCAGTTGATAAAAACGCACATGTTATATCTTATACATTTTTTGATACATTAGAATAAAATCTCAATTTGTCTTTACAAAATTTTATAGTAGAAATTACGAATAAATATAGACCGTATTTCTTTAATCGTTTAGGGCCTCGAAAACAGTAGGAACGGCTCTGCATTTTTAATCATACCAAAGCATTATCGAGATTTTTAATTAAGCAATAAAACTAAGCCAAACTTGACATCTACAATACATGCTTAAGACTATGTTGATACATGACCATTGTCAATCAATTCGAGTGTTAATAAAACTATCTAAATACTAGGACTATCTTCGCAACATTTATGTGCGAGCTATGTTCGATGATCTAGATGATATGGAAGGAATGCTGTCTACGATGAAAAATAATCTGAATTTGACAGAGCCTCATTATGCGCAAATAAAGAGGAAGTATTTAAGGGTTGAAAACATTATAGAAGTTCCACCACCGAGTGCTGCAATCTTTCAGCCAGCTGCAGTTCTTCAGCCAGCTGCACCAGATTTTCGCCAGCAAAGTAAACTATAATTAGTATTATTCCGAATTTTTTTCTTTCTAAATTTTGAATTTAATTTTGATTTACTAAAATATACTTTAAATTTAAATCTTGAAAATTTTGTCATTTTACATATAAAAGAATGTAGTTTACATTTGATATAGAAAAAGATATTTTTCAAAGTATAACTCAAAAACATAGTAGTTTTTCAAAATGACCTTTATTCCTTTTTTCGAAATATATGATGTTTTAGGGATTTTAATCTGTTTCAAAATATAAGATGTTTTACAAGTTTAATGCAAATTGTAAATGTATTTGATATTTTGTGACTATTTATTTTCTATAGTCTTTTTTGTAATTGGTTGATTTTTAAAAATTAAATATTAAATGATGATTTAAAAGAAAATAAATAAATTCTTAAACTATGTGTTTTTAACTACAACATCACATATTTTGAAACATAGGGAGTAGATGTTTTGTATCACTGGTTTGTTGTGTTCACTGTTCAAATAAGGAAGTGGTTTCTGGATTGAAGCCTTTAAAAGCTCAATCTGTTTCCATGTATGTTGACGTTTTTGGTTGATGCCTAATAAAAAATCAAACATGTTTCATCAAACAAATCTGATCAAAATCATGAATACATATTTAAGTATCTTCTTTATGATACCTAAAACAGACTATCTATGTAACAGAGAAGCTCTCCACATTATAGTTGCTCGTATCACCAAATTCTCTTTGCAAAAATACCCATAGATTCATAGCAACGCTAACACATACATACTACTTACAGTTTGACTTGGTTCCAGTCATCACTCAACTAAACCCACACTTCTCGAAGAAGCTTGTATCTTGCATTTGAAGTCTCTGAACCAGTGAAGTCACTCGCTTTGTCGACAATGGATGTAAGAGGAGAGTCCAGTTCCTCAAGCTCCTCGTCGCTTGTGTACCCTTTTCTCTGTATCATAGACACATTCCTTGACAATTTTCCTGCAGCCTCTGCAACTTTTTCTGCTATATCCATGGTCGATGGAGGCATGTAAGAAACCGAGGAAGCTGCATAAGGGAAGCTTGCTTCTGATAACTTCCTATCACCAATGATCTGAAAATATAACAACAAATGATGATTACAATTTTGCTTTTGGGATTATAAGAACAAAAACAATCCAAACTTTGAATTATTTGTACCTCAGCAGCATTGAGCTCTTCTAGGACAGCTCCAGGTACATGATCTGGACAGAACTCATCAGGAGTGAAGTTGCAGAGTATTCTTTTGATGAGTGGAAGAGTAATTGATGGGCATATCTGTTCGTAAAACCAATAAATCAAATACAAAGCTAAATGAAGCTCGTGAATACGATGGATTTAACCGATAAACAAAGGGTAACTGAGATATGTATCTCAACACACACCTCTTCTCTAATGGATATTTCCATCAGCATATCTTTTGGGAGCATAAGAAGATCACTAAGTTCATTTAGCAAAACAAAGGCTTTACTTTCTACATGATCATCTTCGATGTTTCGTTTTTCTTTCGCTGAAGAATCATCAGAGTTCATGCCAAACATTTCTGTGAGGCATCTAGACCAATTGCCAATCTGCAAGGGAAATATTACGTCATTACTAACTTTCTAATGGCTATGAAAATATGAACTTTGTTTAATGTTGGTTACCGCATTTTTTAGTTGTGCCCCTGATCCAAAGCTTAAGTTTCCAGCAGGAATAGGCAGAACTTTGGAATCAAGAATAGGATCAGAGACGGGATCAGTTGGAATCTGATGTTCTGACTCGCGGAGAATAGCATTGAACATGGCTACATCGAATCTACCGATACACTTGTCCATAACCTGTTTAAAGATGATATAAGAATATGATTATTATGTCTTGGCTTGAATTAAAACTAATGGATAATCTGATTACCATTCTAGCCAATACAGGTAAGCAACCGCATTCATGTCCCGCGCCTCGCATCGGACAAAGCCGTTGCAGAGCATCTCGGAAAGCATTTTTCCATAGGCTAATCGAAAAGGTTCCTTGGTTCTGATCACCCAAGGAAGGTCCCATCAGTTTCCCATTTGATTTACTGGCTGATGAGTCGTTTTCAGGGGATTGCATATGAGGAGTAAAGACCTTAAAGATAGGAGAAGAAGAAGAACATAAGTGAGATGCTTCATCAACTAACTAAGAAGCTCATTTTTAGTTAGGACATTTGGTATATATATATATACCTGCCACCAAACAGACTCCACGATTCTAGAGAATACCCAAAATTCGATTTTCTCAAGTGCAGTAGTAAATGTTTCAGTTTCTTGCCAATCCTCCAAAAGCTGTTGGAAACCATTCTTCCATCTCAGGTTTGTTTTCTTGCCTGAATCACCATTTCCACTCTCATTTGGTTCAGAGATCTGTGTGATGCGAGACCTACCAAAGGCTTGCGAAATTATCTGCCGCAAAGCTATGATGTTTGATAACCAGAAGGTCAACCTGGGAACCAAGAGAAAGCAAAAAACATTTGTTTAGATCACAACTTGGAAGAATCAAGATCCTGAAGTTTCACTCACATGTCAAATATAATATGTGTACCTCGAAACATCATTCCCACAAGATTTGGCAACCAAAACAAGACCAGAAACAGAGTTTCTAGCGATCGTAGCACGCTTCCCCTGAGTAAAATGCTTACAGGCATGGATGTAGATTCTAGAAATACGCCGAGCAGGCGTATGAAGCTTGTGAGCAGAGCTACAATGGTCCGGCACAACAGAATAGAGCGAAATCTCGAGTGCAGCAACTTCTCTAAGCTCCTCTTCTAGTTTCTCGATTCTCGTCTCTAGACGCTCAATCTTCTCTTCAGAAGATCCATCCTCAAAGTTCCCACCATTATTCTCTGTTACATCAGCTGCCTCATTCTCACTTCCAGCACTAAGAGCACCATTCGAAGCATCTTCCCAAACATCGGCATTGATACCTTCACGAGCATCTGTATCAATGTTAGCAACTTTACATTCTTTTTCATCAACATCTTTCTCCAAATCACAAAGGGATCCACTTAAATTATGCTCCTTCTCCGTTTTGTCCACAACTCTGCTAGAATCTGATCCTTGATCATCATCCAAGTAACGAACATCTACCGTCTCGTAAACCTCAGAGGGATCTGATTGTGTGGTAGAATCACTTGCTACTGTAGAGATATTACTAGACTCTTCCTTAGCATCCAATTCCTTTTGCTTCTCTTGTTCTGTTTTCTTCTGGCTATTCGTCTTCTGCAGCTTTTGATCTTTTCTTACACTCTTAGTAGATCTCTTCGACTGAACATTGTTAGTTGTTCTTGCCTTCATCATGATTCTCTATCAATGCAGCCAAAGAAACAGTTATTTTCAACTCCCGAGTGAGAAAACAATCCAAGCAGATTTGTGTAACCCTACAGACAATAAAGAAAGGGAAAACAAGTCTGATAAATCCTCAAGAAGTAAAGAGTTTTAGATTTGGATTTGCAAGATGAGCAAAAAGATAAAAACACAGCTAAGATATATTCTTGTTCCTGAAAACGACAGCAAATAATGGAGGAGGATAATGACATAATTGGCACTTGCTATGTTTTGTCTGATTCTACAGTAGCAGTTGAGGTCCCAGCATTTTGTTCATAGTTGCTAAAATAGAAAAATGGGTGCCATTCACATAGGGATTTTACAAGAACGATTTAATTAACCAGATTTGATAAAACAAAAAAAATTCAGGAATTGCATTTTCTAAAGTATCCAACGATATATCAATTTCAAAGAGAAGAAACAGAGCATGAAACAACCATGAGGACTAGAGAAGAAAAGAAGATTTACCAGTGACTGAAATCTCCAAAAGAAACAGAGGAACAAGAGGAGAAGAAGACTTTGAGAAAGTGGTTGTGAACTTTCACGTCTAAATCATCACGAAACCCACTTGGTTGTCTTCCTTCCTCTTCAAGACGGTTACACTTTAATCTACTCAGAGTGAAGTCTACTCTCAGATTTGCGTCACTGATATTACCTGTCTTTATCTTTGCGTCACTGAAATTACCTGTCTTTTATCTGTAACCATAGTAAAGCTACTTACTTCTCTCTCTCTCTCTCTTTGCTATGGGAGATCCGAATGCGGGAAGTTATGGTGCGTTTAAATAAAAAAACATGGATCGTGTACGGTACGGACTGCAATCGTGGTCGTGACCCATGGAAGTTTGTGTCGGTGGCTCGAGTGTTTACCGGGAATAACCGGTCATATTACCAGAAAAAGTTGCTTCTCTTTTAAATGACCGTAATTGTCCTTTTACACTTTCGTCCTAAACATTTGGCTCCCCCAACTCCACCGACCGACACCGACTTCATTTACGAGTGTTTATTTTTCTTTCTTTAATTGAAATTTATGGAAGAAAACATCTGATTGATGTACAGAGGAAATGGATAGAGGACAAATGTTCTTCACATGGCTTTACACTGGACTCTTGGGTCTCCAGAAGCATGTGAAGAGTGAAGTGATAATGTCTTCTTAGATTTACCTAGCCTAATCGTTTCGGTGTCACAGAATCGTACTCTCGGGAAACACAACTACACAGAGATAAGGAATTACCACAATATCCCTCTCTATGTGAATTTGAGGTCACGAGATTGCTCAACTAAGGCATACAACAAATCAAGCTAGTTACTTACCCGGAAAAAACAACCACGAAGAGAGTATTGGAATCCTTTAATCTTTTCAGTCTCTTTCAATGTTTAATCATCATGTATGAAACTAGAGGATGAGATGAACATCACAGCTTGCTAAAAAGCCAACACCAGCATAAAGTTCTTGTACTGAAAAGAGAAGAATATGAAGCCACACTAATCAAAGGATTTGGGAAACTATGAGCAATAGTACTCAAAGGCAGTATAGTATTCATTGACCAAAACCAGTGGAGATAGAGGTAAGCTGTCATGATTTCTACAACATTATCTACCCAAATCCAGTGGAGTTATTCAACTCCACACTTATCAAAGTATAATTCAACAAGCTCCTCGATTGAACCAGAGATCAAAATCAACATTCTCATATGCTATTCTCAGCTAAGTAGAAACCTAATAAACACCACAATCAAAGAAACTGAAATCTACTATGTCAAATCTACCAATGGATGACAAGTGACACCATGAGAACTCCAAAGTCCAAACTCCAGCCTAATAAATACAGCAAATGACAAACTGAAATCTAGAGTGTTGCATCTAACAATGGCGGATGCCATTCCAACCACTTGAAAGCCTACAAAACTTAATGTGCTCACTGCAATAAGCTATAATCACATACAACGACGAATTCTATACTAAATAAACCTTCTTGAAGCATGAACATGTCTACAAAACAGAGGAACAATCCATCCCCTAGTTAGAGCTATACTATCAGCTTATCACTACTACTACAACAAATGACAAGTATAAAGATGATCTAAAGAGATTCAGAATCGACTAACATAAAGTAGTCATGAATTTAACCAGTATGCACTCATCGAGTGAAATAAGCAAACCAAAATTCACAGAGAACATGAACAAGCCATGAACAAAGGAAGAGAATCACACAATATCAGCATAAAATTCCCGTGTAATCTCTTTCTCCAACTAGTAATGAAGCAATCATTAATCGAATCGAATCATTTGAGCAAATCAAGAGTGACCAAATTTGTGAAATGTAACAAGTAGAGAGTGAGGGCAAGTGCGTCTAAACAGTTAAAAGAACACTTATTTCATAAACATCATCATTATCGACAAAACAAAGGAGATTTGAAACACAGTTCAAGGGCCAAACGAAACCCTAACTCTCCAGTCTTCGTGATCATCATCATAAAACGGGAAAAAAAACTCCTCAACTGCCGGAAAATAAGACATACCAAATCAAGCATCCGGAGATCCAACGGTGATGCTTAATCGGACGAATCTCCAGCGGTTGCGAGCTTCTCCATCTCAAGACGCTCTAAAGCTTTCTGATGAGCCCAAGTCTCGATTGAAAGATCAGGTTTGGCATTGAGTCCGACGCCGAGGATAACAATTGTGAGGAAGCTAGTGATGTAACAAGGAAGCTCCCAATCTTCCCATTTTCGCGACTGTCCTGGTGCCGGAGGAGTCCGGTTCATAAAGTAACCCTTAGGCCGCTCCTCGTGACCTGGCGTCGCCCACCGACTCGGACCGGCGGATGTAGATCCAGACCTGGAGAAGATCCGATTTCGTAGCGTCTTCGCTGCGACGGTCAAGGACTGCGTCGACGGCATCGCTTTTGGTTCCGATATTTCTGCTGTAAGCAAAAGGAAATTGCTCAGATTTGTTAGTGTGGAACTATATACGTCCACGACCTACAAAAGGTTTAATTCGTACCGAAACGGGAAATTGAATTTGGTTTATTGATATTGTCGGTTAATTGGAATTACATTTTGGTTTCAGCTTAGAATCCGGTCTAACAGATTTATAAACCAAATTGAACCTCTCTCTTTATGTTCGGTATGATTTGGTATTCTCAGTTCTCATTTTGTTTTTACGGTTTGACTAATTTTGTAGTTCCAAATCGGTTCTACCAGTTCGGATATAATTTAGTTAAACCAAATTGAATTTGGTCACACTAGTCGGTTAAGCAGTATTGGATAATAATATTCGTGTACGACGTCGTATGCTCAGTAACATATTAAATCTTCATATACTTCCTCTTTAAGGGAAACAGACACAATTGAGACATTCTGAATTCTACATTGAGGAATCTAGTAAATATAGAAAGGCCATGAACAAAGACCTGAAACAATCATAACCATTTTCTACCTCTAATTCAACAATCGGAACTTTAGCAGATATATAAAGCAGATATATAACTCTTATATATATACATAAGCATGTCAAACTGTTTCCAACTTAGAGCTCCATTTTCACCTGATTTGGGTGTAAAGTAGCTGAACCCATTGAGAAATTGGCTTGATGATGATCTTCTTCTCTTCCCCATTCCGGCTGGTGGTAGCCGTCGAAAGGCCATTGTTGCAGCTGATGATAAGACTCTCCATTGAAGCTACCATCCATAAGAGAGCCGTTCTGCAGAAGACAATTGGACCTCATTATTAACTCAATTCGTACCTATCAAGCTTCTCTTAGAGATGATTGTTTCAACATCCTAGAATCTCAATCTAGTCAACAAGCCAGCTCTATTTTACTGTAATTCATCTTAAAAGAACAAGGTTTTTAATGAGTGGGGTCTGGTTCTTAAATGGAGCACAAGCTGTAAAAGAAGAAGGTCATTTAATAAGAAAGTTATTTGCAGAGAAACAAAAGTTGATTATTAGATTAGATAGGTGAAACTTGAAGCAACAATAACTTAAGACTGAGACCCACAGAAAAATAATTGTGCAAGGATAAAAAAAAAAGACAGCATCATAGACCGTAAAACAAAGGTGGTCCGTGTTTCTGACCACTTTCTTCTCACTGTATGATATAATTGAGAGGACTAATGAGTCCTTTCAAAAGATTTTTTGGAGTCCTTGATCTCACTGTTTGTACTGCATTTTTGTAAGGTCTAAGTATTTAATTCCCCCACGTTGTTCTTCTTCTTTAAGCCTAGTCTAGAATAGGGTCGATTAATGTTGGATCAATAAATATCCAAAAGTTTCTCTTTTTGTGATACCACTAAAAAGGTTACTCAAAGAAACATAATCCCTATGGTTACTTAAACGAGCAACATGGTCAAAGGGAGGTTTTTTCTAGTGAACATTAAATTTAAGGGTTTTTATTGTAAAAGAAGATCACATGCAACCTTAATTCTCCTATGTAATTAGTTCATACTTACTTCTGAAGCCAGTATGCTGTCTAGATTGAAGTCGACTCTGGGGTTTACTGCAGCAAGTCTCATAGATAGCATCTGAAAAGAAGAAGAACGGTTATGTCACATTGTGGCACCCAATTTCATCACACATTGTGTAGCTTACTGTTTCAGTTTAGGTAAAGAACAGCAAAAAATAGTACAAGAAGTCTACCTCCACTTGACGCTGTAAAGACTGCACATGGTTAATGATTTCATCCAGAATCAATGCTGTGCCCTGAATCTGCAGGCCAAAGCTTTCTGGTCAGTCAGACATAAAGAAGAACAAGCCACAATTTTTAGAAACAAAAGAGTTCCTTAGCAGCTATCTCTTGATTAGAGTATCTGTTAGTTATGAGATTACTATACGCATATCTATAACTAATCGACGATTACAAAACTTAAACAAGTTTTAAAACTATTGTGGTTAACGAAGCAGCGAGAAAATGAGCCTTAATCCTAGGTAGCATGTATAACGGCTTCTATAATCTCAATAACTCTACTCTTTTCAACATAATATTGCCAGAAAAAGCGAATCCGAGTAACATCTCTCGTTTTTAAACATGAATTCAGGATTTCTCAAGATTTCATGAAACAAACAATCAAGTCCCTAGAACCCCACAAATTTGACAAACTCTTAAAGAGTTGTCACTTATCATCATCTCCTTCCACCAATAATTGCTGCTAAACTCCAAGATATCTATGGATTAGTTAGCTGTCTGCAGGAGTGTCACATCATGTTTCCAACCAATTAGGTATTGTGGGACTCAAGCATATAACAATATTAGTGACGATACTACACTCCTCACCCTCTTTCTACTTGATAGATACCAAACTTATTAGAGACGATACTACACTCCTCACCTTCCATAGAAAGCCTGCAACTTTTGCCACTTATTATCAAAAGATGGACCCCAAAACACAGTCTGACCTTGATCTATCCACCAAAATCTGTCCCCTCTACCCAAAACCTTAAGGGAACACTCCAGCTAGCATTCCCACATCATATATCCATTATCGGCATTTATGGAGTAAGCTTCTAGCTCAAATGAATACACTTTGGGAAGACGAAACAAGAATCTATTGAGCAATGTCACATCACTTCCGTATTACTACTAGTTTACCTAAATGGTTGTGACCCGTGAGATATTCTTCCCCACACGAAAATAAAGTTTAGACCTTCAAGCCAGCGAAATTACCAAACTAGTGGTTTTGTTCTTTGGCACACCACAAAACCTTTTTTCATATAAGAGGAATTTAGCACTACACTTTTTTCATGTAAAAAGAAAGTGTGAAGGATTAAGACCCTTATCAAACCACATCATCAAATTATAGGAAAAATAACACTTTTTGGGGGTTGGTCTAATAAAGAAAGATTCTGTCTTTAAGCACGAATGAAGATCTAATTATTGATTAGCTTTTTGATTAAAAGGTCAATTATCTAAAGACAAACCTTATCACAGCCTGGGACCAGTTCCTGTAGCAGCTTCATTCGTGCGTTTATCTTCTCTCTTCTTGCCTATAATCAAGAGATAATGATATAATTAGCATATTGCCACTAATTAACTAATATAAACCATGTTTGTGAGATTGTGTATTACTCTCTCTGCTAAGCTATGGTTATCTGTAGCTTGACCACGACGAGCTCTGACATGAACATATGGCAACTTGTCTGACTCTGCGGAGCTCTTGGTCTTCTTCGTCGAGCTTTTGACCTAGAAATTAAAGAGTAAAGAATTAGAGACTAATCTCTCTTGTTTATTGGATCAAAGAGTTTGATTGTGTGAACAATTGGAATCACCTTCTTCTCGCGATCTTTCCTCTTTCCAGAAGAGTAGTTCTGGTTCTGATTCTCCACCATTGAATCAGTCTCAGCAGGCTCAGCCTTGACTCTGTCCAGATTGGCGCCGGAATTGGAAGGTAAAGAGTTCGCAGTCTCGCCGGAGATATTACCGTTTTGCTCCGTAGCAATCACCGAGAAACGAGCGGCGCGGTCCAAGAGAAGCGAGTTAGAAGGAAAAGTCAAAGCCCCGAAAGGGTGAAGAGTAGTAGGAGCAATATCTCCGGTAACGGTTCTCGCCTGAGAAGACGATGAATCAGTGAAATGGAGAAGCTCCATGGCTTGAGTCACAGGCATCTCGAGCAAAGCCGTGAAAGAGCCGCCAGTATTCTCCGGAGGCATCGTCGCCACTAAGTGCCGAAATTCGTCGCTGAAATTGAGAGATTCAAGTCCGGTCACCGGCCCAACAACGCCGGATCTAGCTCCGAAGCCTTGGGTCAGATCCATAAGCCGGGAAAATCACACTTAAACCGGAATAAACCGAGTTGAAATTCAGAGAAACCCAGAACCGACCGAGTTGATCAACTGGTTCGAGTTAAGCTTCTTTATATTCGTTGGAGTCGGATCTCTCTATAATGAAGAAAATTCGGAAATCGAGAGAGGAGAAGGAATTTAATGTTTGTCAGTTGGAGAGTATTTTGACAGGTAAAGCGAAGGAGGTTGCATCAATGGCGGAATTTAAAGCGAGTAGCGACTGAAATAATTCTCTCTATCTGTGTGTTTCTCAGAGCTTGTACAGGGAAAAAAAAAGTCTTCGTCTTCGTAAGAGTTTATGTTCTGAGAGGAAAAGATTACACAAGAGCCACCATTTGGAGTGGGAAGAAAGCAACGTTAGCTTTGGAGTGCGTCTGTTAATAAAGCCAAATTTTTAGAGAGAGAATATATCCAATTATGGGGTTTGAGACGATGATAGAGAGACACACTTGGACTGGATCTCAATGGTTAAGTTGGGCCTTTTGGGCTTTGTTACTATAGGTTTTAGTGGTCACTATAGTTGGACTTGGTGCCATAAATAAGGTCATTTGACTATTGATTCATTCAGTTTTTTTTTAACTCTTTAGTAAGTGAATTTTCAAGTTTTTGACTGGTCATTGTTCACCCTGTTTTTTTTTTTTGGTCAAGGTCGTTGTGCACCCTCCAAATTACTCTTTTTTGTAGACTTAAACGATTTTCAGATGAATCCATAGAGTGAAATGGGGAAGAAAAACAAATGTAAGCTTCACTATTGTGACAAAAAAAAAAGGAAAAAAAAAAACTTGAGATGAATCAGAGTGCCACACTCGAATTCTGAAAACGACAAGACCTGCCGTCCCCACCAATCATTTAAGTTACATGGATCTAAAAATTCGGCCGTTTTAGTGATTTATTGGGCCACATGGACCGTTGATTGAGATTACCAAAACTGGCCCATCTTACTCACTGTATTGGAGTTCTAGTGTTTGTACCAAAAACGGCAAGATGTTTGCGTACATTGACCGCAATTTGCAGCGCTCACAGTTCTTGTTGCACGACAAGGTTTTGTAGGATTCGAAGATACTACTATTTCTTCTTGAAAGTTCTTTAACTGAGAAAGTAATTTTTATGAACAAAAGTTGGATGTTATGATTCATATTTCAGTTGATGTTGTAATAAGTTGAATTTGGGCCGTGACATGGTGCTTGAATTAAACCCAACAATGGGACTTGTGACTCCTTGTGTATATTTACGGAATTACCCTTAGGACTAGGATTAGAGCCAAAAGTGGCATATTTTCAAATTGCATCTTTGTGTGGTTACTTTGTCGGTTGGTTAAATGATTTTTCTCTGACACAATCTACTCTCCATCGTCTCTTCCCTCCTTTAATTTGAATAATTATGACATCCCTCAGTTGAATTCAAATTCATATGCGTATGTATATCCACCTTCGTAATAGGTAGAGTTCGATTATTTTCAATTATTCCTAAACATATTGTAACTTTTTTTTTTTTTTTTTTTTTTTTTTTTTTTTTTTAAAGTTATATATTATCATCCTAAACGGGCTTTAGGCCCAAGGGCAATAGGCAAGGCCTTACAACGATAACACGGATACAAAAAAGAAAGAAACGGCTGACAATTCCGGTGACACGAGATCGGACCCGGAGGTTGATCGGAAAACAAGGAAACACATCCATTAATACCAGCGATTACGAGAAGCACTGCTTCGCGGCTACGACGGCGAAAACGAACTCATTGGCAGAAGTAATCGGTTCCCGTCGCAAAGCCGATCCGACGACAAACCTGAACCTGCAACGCTTCTCCCGGCATGAACCGATTCCCAGAAGATCCGTAACCCAATCTCTCTAATCCTCTACCTAGCGAAAAGAGAGAACCTAAAAATCTAACACCCAATCTCCGGCGCTGACAAGCAAACAAGACCTTCACGAGCAAAGCCAACCTCAGATCCGGTCAGACGAAAACAAAATCTAGGAAGCTGAGAGGTTAAGTGGCTCAAACCAAGCCTCAACAGCCAAGATCCGAGATTAGCCGTATCAGATCCAGATAGATCTGTCGTTAATTGCCTCAACAAACAGCCGAACCCACCAGTCCGCCTTCATGACTTCCGCCGCAACCCGCAGCACCCACCGCGAGCAGACGAGCCGCGAGAAATCTCCACCACCATGCCTCCAGCGTCCTCAACCAGAAGATTTAGCATCGGGAGATTTCTCAAAACTGCCGAGGAAGAAGCCACAGATGCATCACGAACCGGAAACTCCACACCGCAGCTGTCGGAGAGGAAAGCTCGCTCACCACCGCATCATTGAAGAAGAACCAGACCTGCAATGACGATCTAAAAGCAAAAAAAGAAAAACTTAAAGTAGATCTGCTTTTTTTCTCTTGAAGAGAGAGAAGAGAGAGACGCGGAACGATTGTCCTGCCTTTTTTTTTCCCGGTTTCTACTCTTGTTTGTAACATTTTTTTTATTACTGCTGAATCTTGTACAAGCAAAACAATTATAGACCCAGTAGGACTGTACAGTTTTTTCATGGCTCAAGATGTCCCTATACGACTTAAGATTCTAATAAGATAACACTTTGTTAATTTTTGTATCCCAAATTTGCTGTAACTTTTTTTTTTTTTTTGTACCTATATATAGTTTCAATCCTATAAAAATCCAATGACCCTAGATATCACCAACGCATACACACAAATTAAAAATGTAACAACAACCCACCTGCATCAATCAATAACTTAACTTTAAAAAGTTTCAAACATAACTAATAACCACAAAATGTCAAAAACCCAAAACGCAAATCCCAATATATCACATTTTTAATTAGAACTATAGTAGTATATTATTATAATTTCAAACCATTTTCCTGTGGACAAGAATTCAAAAAATTGATCATGACTTCATAACTCCACGTTGCTAACATGAAACCATAAAAGAATCAAACCTCGGTCAAATCTCCCATTATTCTTCTCCTTCGTCTTCACTGTTTATCGTTTTTCCTCTGCAACTTCTCGTTGCTTCACTATATGAATCATTTGTAATTTGTAGCTTCTTTAACAAACAAAAGGTTTCAAGATCCTAAACAAAAGATGAAGTTACTTTGGATTCTTTCACTTCTTGTTTCTTCCATCTTTCTCTGCATGAGCTTTTGCTCCTCTCTCAATTCCGACGGTTTATCTCTACTAGCTCTAAAATCCGCCGTCGATAACGACCCGACCCGTGTGATGACCCACTGGTCTGAATCCGACCCGACTCCTTGTCATTGGTCCGGAATCGTCTGCACAAACGGCCGAGTCATTTCACTTGTACTCTTCGGAAAAAGTCTCTCCGGTTACATTCCATCAGAACTCGGTTTACTCAACTCACTTAACCGGCTTGATCTAGCTCACAACAATTTCTCCAAAACCGTACCGGTTCGTCTCTTCGAAGCAACCAAGCTCCGGTACATCGATCTCTCTCACAACTCACTCTCCGGCCCAATTCCGGCCCAAATCAAGTCCATGAAATCACTCAACCACCTTGATATCTCCTCCAATCATCTCAACGGGTCACTCCCTGAGTCACTCACTGAACTCGAAAGCCTCGTCGGAACCTTAAATCTCTCTTTTAACCAATTCACCGGCGAGATTCCACCGTCGTACGGTCGATTTCCGGTTCACGTCAGTTTAGATTTCAGTCACAACAATCTTACCGGGAAAGTACCTCAGGTGGGATCTCTGTTGAACCAAGGACCAAACGCATTCGCCGGAAACTCTCATCTCTGTGGCTTTCCATTGCAAACACCGTGTGAAGAAATCGAAACCCCTAATTTCGTCACTGCAAAGCCGGAAGGAACTCAAGAACTCCAGAAACCAAACCCTAGTGTAATCAGCAATGACGACGCAAAGCAGAAGAAGCAGCAGATCACCGGATCAGTAACAGTTTCTCTGATTTCTGGAGTTTCGGTTGTAATCGGAGCTGTTTCTGTCTCGGTATGGCTGATCCGGAGAAAACGAAGCTCCAACGGGTACAAAACGGAGACGAAGACGACGACGGTGAGCTCAGAGTTTGACGAAGAAGGGCAAGAAGGTAAATTCGTAGCGTTTGATGAAGGATTCGAGCTCGAGCTTGAGGATTTGCTGAGGGCATCGGCTTACGTGATAGGCAAGAGCAGAAGTGGGATTGTGTACAGAGTAGTGGCGGCGGAATCGTCCTCCACCGTTGTCGCCGTTAGAAGGCTCAACGACGGCAATGCCACGTGGCGTTTTAAGGATTTTGTTAATGAAGTTGAGAGCATTGGTAGGATCAATCACCCTAACATCGTACGGCTAAGAGCTTACTATTATGCAGAGGACGAGAAGCTTCTCATCACTGATTTCATTAGCAATGGCAGCTTGTACTCTGCCTTACATGGTAAAACACTAATCTTTTTCTTTGTTTTCCAGTTTTAGTGCTAAATCTGCATTTATTAATCTCTTTATTAATAGGTTTATGTGTACTTGCTCTGTAGATAGACTATAAAGTGCAGAGCTTTGCTTTGTCTTTGTCTGATTGTGTAGTATTGACTAACTTGTTGGCTTCTTCTCCTTGTTTTCTTGTTCAAAGCTTTACTGTGTTTACATGTGTTGAAACTTGATACAGTAGAGCTAGTGGACAAACAAACAGATTTGCTTCTATATAGCACTATAGTGTGGGCTCCTGTTATTTTCATGGGAAAATTTAACTCGAGTATGAGTTAATGGTAGTTTAGAGAGTGTTTAATATGACATAAAGAAGATTTCTTTTTGGTGCTTAGACAGAGATTTAGATTATGGTCCGAGAGATGTGTGTGTTTAGTCATTAACCTCTGCTTTATCTGCGTTGGGAAGTTAGTACTCGTGATATGTTTGATTCTGTAGTTAGATGTATTTAGGGAACAAAGTTGAAATTTTTCTACTTTGCTGAGATATGTTGTGCTTTGAGGCATTGTGAATCACTGGTTTCTGAAACGGCATTTGATTTTTTTGTAGGTGGACCTTTGAATACTCGTCCTACACTCTCTTGGGCTGAGAGGTTATGTATAGCTCAAGGGACTGCTCGAGGTTTGATGTATATACATGAATACAGTTCGAGAAAGTATATACACGGCAACCTAAAATCAAGCAAAATCCTGTTAGATAATGAGCTGCATCCTCACATCTCAGGATTTGGTCTCACACATCTGGTTTCCGGTTATCCCAAAGTTGATGATCATTCACTATCAACCAAAACGCAAAGCAAAGACCAAGCATTTGCCACAAGGCTCTCAGTCTCAGCTCCTGCAGCTGCTTACCTTGCACCCGAAGCCCGAGTTTCATCTGGTTGCAAATCATCTCAGAAATGCGATGTTTATTCATTTGGGGTGATTCTATTCGAGTTGTTGACTGGTCGATTACCTAATGGTTCCTCTGAAAACGAAGGAGAAGAACTCGTGAATGTTTTGAGGAAGTGGCACAAGGAAGAGAGATCTTTGGCTGAGATCTTAGACCCAAAGCTTCTGAAACACGATTTTGCGGATAAGCAGGTTACTGCAACCATTCATGTCGCTTTGAACTGCACGGAAATGGATCCAGATATGCGTCCTAGGATGAGATCTGTGTCTGAAATTCTAGGTCGGATCAAATAGGAATAAACCTCTTCTTAAAGAGCCGGGAATAATTAGTTGTGTATCAATGTATGTGTTAGTCTCAGGCTAAGTGGAGTTTTGTAGTTTCTATGGCGAGTTTAAATGAATGGTTTAGGGTTTATTTCCGGATCAAGTGTCTGTCTCTGTTTATTATCATCACATGTTCCTTGTATCGTAAGGAAGAGAGTTTGGTTGTGCTCAAGGGCTCCTTCTGTCTCGTCTTCTAGAATCTTATACAGATAATATTAATAAGGAAATTATGATAAAGATCTGTTTCAAACCTTATCCGACTTTTAAGTATAGATTGTCCTTGCAATTTGCAATTTTGCATGATATATAGATCCTCTCTTTCCAAAAAAAAATATAAGAAATATATAACCAAGTGGGATTATATACATGTATTTTTAATTGTTTGTTTTCATTGGTCAAAACTTATATTCGATTTGATTAGATGCATAGATTTTTTGAAGATCATGATTAACAAAAAATGACTCAATTGCTCTTTAGTGAGCATGTTTTAATTAAATATAGTTTATACAAAAAAAAAAAAAAAAAACAACTCAAACGCATGATTGCGTCTCTCTTGCGCATGGGAGGTGTGAGAGATGAAATTTGAACCGATCGTTAGCAATAACATAAGATATGAGAAAGAAAGGCAAAATCAAATCTATGTCGAATATAATTTTTGTCAGAAACATCAAACATGATCACATCCCACCGTTGGTCCTTTGTTCAAATTTACAACAGAAAGTATGACTTTTATAAACCAAAAAGAGAGAGATCTTCTTCATGGCAAAACATATCTTGCCCCCATCACGATTGATTACTTCCAAATTTAGCAGCCCACTCGAGAAAATTAAATAAAAAGGAGAGAAACACTTGCTTAATATAGAAGTTTCTTACGGAAGAAAATAAAATAGTGAAGCCCCCTTTTTGAGCTTGTTGACATTATAAAAGCCAAAGCTGGACCACGATTCCCCACTTCTATCAATGTAATCTTTTTTTTTTAATAAGAACATAAATATTTTAAATAAATTGATAGGGAATCGTTTTGTTTTTATATTATTAAAATTCAAATACTATCAAACAGTAGGAAAAACAAAATGTACACAACAACATTGAGAAACTAATGGGGTCTCACGTGTTCATGTTCCCATCCACAAAGCCACGGACGGGATTTGCTTTTATAATTTTCCATAATTTCTAAGGCCAAACCTTTTTAAATTGCACTTAATACGTCCTATTTTGCTTCTTTAATTTCCATCTCTTTTTCTTTTTTTCTTCTTTCTTTTATGTTGGGTGTTTTTCCCGTGGTATCCATTGCATTTTGAAGAAAAATGTTGAGACCACTGATTTTTTTCGAAAATAACTTCAACAATGAAGAGTTTGTTTTATGCACGTCTTTACAAAAAAAAAAAAAAAAACTAAAAGATTATGACCTGCGTTGAAGTGAGAGCATTTTTTTTTTTTTTGGTAAAAGATGAAATTTTATACCATTTTTGATTTTTGACAGAATTACAGGGAAAACTTGAAAAAGATTAAAACAATCTACAGAAAATTTAAAAACAACATTACAACTCTAATTGCAAAGGATTGCTGCTTAGCAGTCATGGCCAAGTGCTTAGGAGTCACTTGAGAACATTTGTGTGTGATGATTTGGAAAACTAATAAGTGTTATAGATTACAAATCATATATTGGCCATGGATTCCTTTGAGGAAATAATGGTTTGATTTGAAGAAATAAATTTTGTTATATATGAATGTATGATTAAGTATGATTAAACATACTTTTCATTGCACGGTGATATGAAATTTTGATTTAGCGCTTAACTAGATCAATGTAGTTTTGAGTTATGTCTTTTTCTTCTGTCATACATTAGTGATTTAAAACTAAGTATCATCAGTATAGCTAGTTTCGAGATAGTGTATACAACTTTTAAATAATTACTTATGCTTAAATAGTAGTATTATATGTATGTGCATGTGCTTGTACATACAATTTTGTCTTCTTGTTGATTAATTATTAAACAGCTCGAAGTTTTAAAACTGTGTAGCTTAGTCTATGTCAATGTCATCAATATATATGCAATCTATATAGAGCCTTAGGCACATAAACCGTAGTCCCCATATAAAAAAGGAATGAAACAGCTAATAACTCCATAGAGAATAAATTCACATTCAAAGCAATTCACCACCCCAATCCTCTCAATATGGTCCGGTTCATTCTTACTTTCTTAGTAAAGTTCGGTTTATCTTTTTCAATTCTTACAATGTACTAAAAGGTATAATTCAGATTGATACGATACGAATATGGTTTTTGCAAACATAAACCACAAGTTTGAAGAGGAGGACTTATAAACTAATCAATTTCCATTAAAGGGCTGAAATGAAAATTTGGTAAGAGAAATAAGTCGCTTTATTGGATTTAAATTTTAGAAAGACGGCGCTCGTGAATTATTAAAGTTAAAATAAGATAAGATTTAAAGAGATTTAGAGGAGGCGTGATCTGGTGTGTATCGTTTCACATAGAGTCACGTCGCTGTATCATCCCTAGACCAATGAGGTTTTAGAATTTAGGTTTCAATCATACTTTTTCAGGCAGGTGTACCGTATGTCACATACACTATAGTCGCCAGTCGACGCTAACTTACGTTCCTAATGCGTGTTAACGGCGTCAACGTCCTCCGTCACGATCGTGTCGTAAGCTTTACTGTATAGGTTCCGTGAACCTTAAATCGGATTTGGAAAGCTACGTACGTAAATTTTGTTAAAAAGTTAACAGTTTCGATCTCTCTTATTACACAAACTGTACTTCCGACAATTTTCTTTCTTTCTATTTAAAGTATGTTTTTGTGTCTAACTATATTAACATCTAGCTTCCGACTTTTATACTATGATGGGACAATCTGAAATTCTTAAATTGTACAATGCGAATGAATATTAATTAGATTTTGTCTGTACAATTGCTGAATATGTATGTAGTCTATTATTATTGGTTCCTGAATAATGAGTACTTAAAGTCTTAAACAAAAAAAAAGTAAGGTAACCAAGACATATTAGAAATTATATCCATGTCCCTAAAACGTATTAAATTGTTGATGTTTGGTATATCGAATCCGTGACCATGAAAACTCTCTCATTTTAGATTGTAAACATTGGGTAAACTACCGACCCAAGATAAAAAAAAAAAAAATTTGATTTGATGCATCTTGTTATAATTGTATGGCCTACAAGCGATTTCATTGTCCCCAACACAGATATTTTTGTCCGTGTGTTATAAATTAGGGTCGAAATATCACATATTTTCTATTTAAAGAACCTAAAGTCATATCTTATTATATAAAGTATGGTTTTCAAAGTTAATAACTCAAGAGATCGTGACACGTGTCAAATATTTCGATCTCAGATTTTGCCATGTGTCAAATAAATTTTCCTTTTTAATAAAAAAGTAAAAAGATAATTATAAGAAAACTATAAATATAAACAATTTGAAAATGTAAAAAGCTAATAATAAGGAAATTGTACCTAACTACCTATAGGCATGATTGGTTGGGCTGTAGGAGATTTATAAAGTCACAAAAAAAGCTACAGCCCAAAAATTAAAACAATCATGCTTTAGCTTTCCTATTTTTTCTCACAGCCCAAACAATATTTTTTTAATTATTTTGGCTGTAACTATAAGTTTTTCTAAAGCACAACTTTTTGGTCTTTAGAAGGGTTGTACCTTTTTTTTTCAACTTTCTACTTTATTTTCTTCTTTTCTTTAAAAACATTATTATTTAATCCATAAATATACAGCTACAGACGAACCAATCACCCACATATTTCCATAAGAGATTTTGCCATCAAGCAACCAAAATTTTTGTTTTTAACAACTTAAAATTTTTAAAAGATAATTATATATAACAAAATTATAAATTTAAATAGTTAGATCATAGTAAGAAAATTATATGTATATATAAAAAAATTATATGTATATTTTCCATAAAAAGCAAAATTATAAAATTATGCTAAACATTTTATTTATAAGTTAGTAATTGTACAAGAAAAAAAAAATAGAAAAAGGATTAAGGAAATTATACAATCAATTATTATTCCTATAAGAAAAAAGATTGTAAATCACCTTTATATAAATAATAATAAGTTGTCTCATATTTTCTCACCAAACAAACTAATTTCTTCACACACCACCGTTGTTTTAACTTCATTCTATTGGTAAAACTTTTTTTTTTTTGGTTATAAAATATTTTTAGGATAATATAAGTAACTAACATTTGACTCAAAAATAATTAAAAAAATAGCCATGAGTTACAAAAGTGTAGAAAACTAATGTTTTTTAGATATGTGAAAATTCAAAATGGCTCTCAAACAAAAGACAAACATGAAACTGTGTATTCTAATTTGGAGGAAAAAAACATGAAATAAATACTAATAACACGAAAAATCAGAAGGAAAAAAAAATCAATATTAAAATTCTGACGATGAAATAAAGACATCCAACAATGTCATTTAATAAAATAGAATATTATACTGGAATAAAAAATAGGAGTAGCATGTAATTGTTATGGAGGTGATGATGGTGGTGGTTGATGGTTACGGAGGTGGTGATTGGGTGATTTTAAAAAATAACATGATCATGTAAAAATTACATGCATTTATCATTTGTTGTAAATATATCATATCTATTATAAAAACAAACACTGTGAATCACGATGGTTTTCTAAAAATACCATATGATATTCAGATCCAAGGAATATATGGCAATGTAGGCAAATTAAGAATTATGAACGGCGATAGACATAGATTAGAGTTGTTATCGGAAAGGATTGGCCTCATGTCGGAGAAGATAAAGAAAGTGGAGTAATAAGAGAAGTTGGAAAAAGAGGAGAAGAAGCGATAACAATGGTGTTGGTGTTGATGACGATGGTTCAAGCTAGGTGGTGGTGGCGGCGATAAATGTTGATGAAGGTGGTGGATCGAAATTAGCGAGATTCGGTATTGATAGTGGTGGTGATTGTGATTGTAGTGAGATTCATTTGTGGTGGTGGGTTAGAATAGTGAGACTCGGTGGTAATGTCCGATGAAGGGAAGAAATGGAGATAGGGGAAAAAAGAGGGAGGGAAGGAGAAAAAAAAAAGAGTTCAAGCAAAAATAAGAGAAAACTAATGAGAAAAATAGAGAGATTTGAGAATTTATCGCCGGCGAACGGAAGGAATAAAGATAAAACAAAAATTGATAATGCCAAATAACTATATAAATTCATCTTTTCTTATTGTCATAGTTTAGTTTCATCTTGCCCACATTGAAATTATAAGATACACTCTTCCGATGGATGTAAATAACTTATTAAAAGTCAATAATACAACCTATGAACATTTATGACTTCATAACTTATAACTAGCAAAAAAAAATATAATTTTATAAATAGGCCAATATTTTTATTAGATGATTTAATAATTAGTATAACATAACTACAAATAGTATTTTATACTGCACAATATGCATTATAAATCTAATAAAAATAATTAAAATGCTGCATTATTTAAAATATATATGTTTATATAATTTTAGTTATGCTTACAAAAATAAAATTAAAAGTTAAAAAAAGATAATTTCGACCGGCAACCCGTGCAACGCACGGGTCCATATCTAGTAGATGATAAAGTAAAAGACAAAAATAAATGAATAATGGTATAAAAAATGATATTATGGATACTTGTAGGTTACGGGTCCATCAATATATGTACTCGCTAAAATTGATTAGGTAGGTAATTTACTTCACATGCTCTTTCTTTATTACGAGTATAAAGTATGTATTTCATCTAAAATCTACACTCTATTCTCTCATTTACATTTTCTATAAATAAAATTTCATATTCTTAAAATAAAAACATAGTAAATTAAAAATAAAATAGAAAATGAAAAGGCATTTCCGTGACTCAGCCTCACAGGCGGCTTAAACGACGTCTTCCTCTGTTACTTTTTTCTTCTTATTTTCAATTTAATTAAATTATAATAATTTTGGTAAAAAATGCTTTTGGATCCGCCGCTATCTTCAGCAATTAAAGTTGGACGCAGAAACTCAGAAGCAAAAAGACGATAAATATTCATCATCACCTTCTCTCTTCACCGTTCTCTCTTTCTCTCTCACCTCTTCTTCTTCTTCTTCACACGAAACCTCCTCTTTGTTTCCTCTTCAAGGTTTTATCTTCTCCAACTTCAAGCTTACTACATCTCAACCTCAAGTTATATTTCCCGGAAAAGTGACACAAACAAGAACTTGCCAAGGGAGAAACAAAAAGGAAAGCTTATATTCAGATATCAACCAGTTGACGTTCGAAAGCTTATTAAGATTCGGTTTTCTACATATTTCTTCTTCCTGAAACGTCACGAAACAGAGCACAGAAAGAGAAACAGGGGAATTTTCGTCCCATTTTTTTAATGGATTCAAATAATCATCTCTACGACCCGAATCACACCGGGTCGGGTCTTCTTCGTTTTAGATCAGCTCCCAGCTCTGTTCTCGCCGCTTTTGTTGACGACGACAAGTTTGGATTCGACTCCGATAGGTTGCTTTCAAGATTCGTTAGCTCTAATGGCGTAAACGACGATCTGGGTTCATCTAAATTCGTCGATAAGTCTCCGGTTTCGTTAACGAACACCTCTGTTTCATACGCCGCCGCCACTCTGCCGCCGCCGCAGCTTGAGCCGTCGAGTTTTCTGGGTTTGCCGCCGCATTACCCGAGGCAGAGTAAAGGGATGATGAACTCGGTTGGTTTGGATCAGTTTCTGGGTATCAATAATCATCACACGAAACCAGTTGAATCCAATCTTCTCCGGCAAAGCAGCTCACCTGCCGGAATGTTCACTAACCTCTCTGACCAAAACGGTACCGTTTCGTTCTCTGCAACAAAGTTTTTTCCTTTTTGTTGTCTGAAATAATTTTTTAATAAATGTCTTAATACTGGATTCAAGATTTTTGAATGTTTTAAGACAAGATCTGATTTTGTCAACCATGAAGTTAAACACTTTGGACTCAACAAATTAATAAGTGTTTGATGGTTTCTACTATTTTACTTACCAATTTGCAGGTTATGGTTCAATGAGAAATATGATGAATTACGAAGAAGATGAAGAGAGTCCATCTAATTCCAACGGATTAAGACGCCATTGCAGCCTCTCTTCAAGACCACCCTCTTCACTTGGAATGCTCTCTCAAATACCTGAAATCGCACCCGAAACGAATTTTCAATATAGCCATTGGAATGATCCATCCACCTTCATCGATAACTTATCCTCCCTTAAAAGAGAAACAGAGGACGATGGAAAATTGTTTCTCGGAGCTCAGGTAACTCGGTTAGCCAACCGGTTTATTTTGGTTATTGGTCATTAGACATATATATACCTCAATAGCTGAGAGTTGAGTTGGTTTCTTGGACTGATTTCTAGAGAATTGAATGCTGTTTTTGGTGGTTTGTACAGAACGGAGAGTCCGGGAATCGTATGCAGTTACTGTCGCATCATTTGAGTCTACCGAAGTCATCATCAACAGCATCGGACATGGTTTCAGTGGATAAGTATCTTCAGTTGCAAGATTCTGTTCCTTGTAAAATTAGAGCCAAACGTGGTTGCGCTACACATCCTCGAAGCATCGCTGAACGGGTAACTTCAACTAGTTGAAAACCATCTTTACATATCAATAGAAGTAACATAATCTCTAGTTTGATTTTGAAAAGCCTAAAAAATCTTTTGTAAATTGTGTCAGGTAAGAAGAACGCGGATAAGCGAGCGAATGAGGAAATTACAAGAGCTTGTTCCTAACATGGACAAGGTACAGTTTTCTGGAACTTCCTTGTAATGAGTTCTGATCATAAACAATTTGTTTCCCCTGCATCGACTCGGTTCAATGATTTTGGTTTCTTTATGTTTTAACAGCAAACGAACACTTCGGATATGTTGGATTTAGCAGTGGATTACATCAAAGATTTACAAAGACAGTATAAGGTAAAGTTCATGATCATTGTGGAAAAACCAAAGGGCCGGTTTAAGTGTAATCCGATTGAATTGATTTAGACTTCTGTTGGTTTACCCAGATTTTAAACGAGAACAGAGCTAACTGCAAGTGTATGAACAAGGAGAAGAAGTCAATATAGGGAGCAACAAAGTGTGTAGATAGGACTAAAAAAAGCAGAGAGAAGGATAAGAAAGAAACAATGTCATGTCTGAATATTTTTTAGCCGAAACAGACCAAATTGTCTATGTAAGCTCTTGAGAAAAAGCATCTGCTTTCAACAAAATTCTAAGCAATAAATAGTACTCGATTTGTTCTTTCTTTCTTTTTGTTCCTTTTTCACATCCAGTTACAATGCAGATCTAGTAATCAAATGTTGTACTACAAAAGGTAAGATCAACTACAGTACCTAAATACGAAAATTATGACCAGAAGAACAAAGAAAGACGCCAAAACTAACCAGAAAACGTAAATCATTCTTCCATGTGATCTGCAGCATCACAATCTTCGACATCAACAGTGAAAGAGTGCTACTGGTCACAACCAAAGTAAGAATAGCACATGAAGTAGAGTGTATACGACTTCTCTCCTGGTTCAGTTGGAACAGCAAACTCCAGCTACGCTGCAGAATCTAGTAATCAAATGTTGTATTACAAAAGGTTAGATCAACCACAGTAGCTAAATGCGAAAATTATGACCAGAAAACAATGAAAGACGGAAAACTAACCAGAAAACATAAATCATTCTTCCATGTGATCTGCAGCATCACAATCTTTGACATCAACACTGAAAGAGTACTCCTGGTCACAACCCAAGTAAGAATCACACATGAAGTAGAGTGTATACGACCTCTCTCCTGGTTCAGTTGGTACTGCAAACTCCAGCTTCACCTTCACCTTCCGTTGCAGAGAGATTCTCTTGATGGCCATCAACTGGTTCGTCTTGGTTTCTCCAACGACTAGCCACCAACCTTCTTCTTTAGTCTTGGGATATCTTGGTGCGTCCACAGGACCCACCTCGGTCCTTCCCTCCATGTCTCTCTCCAGTATTACCTGCAATGTGATATCTTTTCCAGGGCTTACCTTGTTGCTGCCCACAATCTCATATGTGAGGTCAATGTTGGGAAAGCGGTTGCAGAATCTGGCAATGTCAAGAAGCTGAGCGTCTGAAATTTGGAGAAGCTCTTGGCGTTTGTCGTCTTCCATTTCCACAAGATCAAATATGGTTTCAATGTTATTCCCTGGATTCTCTTGGCACCTTATGGCTAATTCCTTTGTGAAGTGAGGAAGCTGCAGAAGCATGGAGTCTCGATCCCACATGCCTTGCGTCACCATCTGGCTTACTTCCATTGCTAAAAGAGCAAGATTCAGACTGCCATTGCTCGATATCACATCGACCATTGCTTGAAGAAGTCTTGTTGCAGATAAGAGGACCTCACGCTGATCCATTGCCAGGTTCCCGCTGATTTTTTGCCTTGAGAAATGCGCCTGAAGAAGCGCGTTTGTCTTCACACGAGGGTCTGTGCATTTTGGGTTTTCAAAAGAGAACCTCTGGTGATTGATGAGTCTCCGAACTGCGTCCTCTTCACCAGGACGTATAGGAATCAAGTCATACTCCGAAGCTGAAGTCAAGATCTCAAGAAGACCCTTCATCTTGGTCTTGGAAGCCAAGAGAGAACTGAATCGCTCAATGGTGGTGTAATTTATGTAATAATATGAAGCAATCATACCAAGATTGAGAGGAGAGAGATACAACTCATTCTCTATTTCAATGCATTTACTCACTTCAAGAACAGACAAAGTGTTTTCAACTAGCTCTGAGAGGTGATCAGATAAATGTCTGTGGCTCACTCCCAGGAGATTGTAGTAGTTAGGGTTCTGAGGAAGCCTCCTGTACATGAAGCTCCAGGTAAGATAATCAACAGCATCTTGCTTGTTCTCTATAACTCCAGCAATCACTTCCGCATTGAAATTATCATGCAAGAAATGTTGAAGATGACTCTCAACCGGAAAGGCTTCATACAAAAATTTCTTGTAATACTCTTTACGTGGTGCATGACAGAAGATCACACACTTCCCAGCGTCGTCAAGCAGAGGTCGGCTACCACGCCCCATCATCTGGAGCAGATCAGAGATGGGGTAATCCGAATGAGAATTTTCCCGTCCGTCATAGAATTGTGTTCCCATTACAACAACCAAATGCGCCTTCAATGGAGTACCCCAACACAATGAACTAGACATTACACATACCTGAATCCGGCCAGCTTCAAAAAGCTGAGTCACAATCTCCTGATCCAGATTGCTTAAACCCTCATGCAAGTAGCCAACGCCATGGCGTAAAGTCTCCTTCAGAGTTTCCTCACAAATTTGTTTAACAAAAGGCTCTAATTCTTCCAGATTCCCTAAAAGGAAATCAGGGCTCTGCATGTTGTCCATGTGCGAGTATGCTATGAGATCCACAGCAGTAAGGCGGATATGTTTACGGGTTGGGACAAAAACGATAGCCGGTTTCTTGTTCTTGGCATGCTGGACTATGGCAGTGTATGTTGGCTTAGTCATCGCCTGCATCCTGGCTTCAAAACTCAATACGTCCACCCCATGAATGTGGATCTCTAGTGGGACAGGACGAACATTAGGAGGGAAGTTGAAAAGGCCACATGAACTGGCCCCAATCCACTCCCCAAGATCTTTGGCATTTGCAAGGGAAGTCGATAATGCAACAATCCTGATTTTATTCCCGACCTGGCTTGAAATATATCTCATTCTAGAGACAATTACCTCCAATACTTGACCACCTTGACCCCCAATTAAATGAAGCTCATCAACAATAAACAAACTAACCTGCTGAATATTTCTTCTCTGTTTCCACCTGCGTGACAGAGCGTCCCATTTCTCAGGAGTACTTATGATTATCTGACCTTTCTCAAGCAGCTTAAGATCCAATGCAGTCTCCCCAGTTAACTCAACAACCCGTAAACCAAGCCCCTTTCCGAACTTTTTCTCCCAATCACAAAACTGCTTCTTGGCAATAGCCTCAAGAGGTGCTACATAGACAACACGCATTGTAGAATCAGGTCCTTCGAGATGATTCCTTAATATCGCAAACTCCGCACATATAGTCTTCCCACTTCCTGTGGGAGCAGCAACCAATACATTGTCACTTGTGTTATACAAAACAGTAAAGACCTGAGTCTGCACTGGATTAAAATGCTTGAAATCCTGATACAGAGTTTCATAAGACGGATTCCTTAGGGCCATCACCGGGAGGGGCTGCAAATCCAGTAGTTCTGTGGGTGGTGGATATTTTTCTGGAAGAATAAGATGCCTGAAAGATACAGGTAACACAGTCGGCGAGTCAAGCCATTTGTCTGAAACCACTCGGATGAAATACTGTGGGGGAATTGGCTCAGAGATTGGCACAGTGAAGTTCAACGTGTGGTCCTCATCAATATACTGCTTTTTCAAAAGAAAGTACTCATGATGAAGGATCTTTTCACCATCATTGTCTTCCACAATGATCCAAAACGGTTCAACATATTTATGTGCTTTATCATCCCAGTGGAAATCAGGTGTCACAGTGAGCTCCACCTGCAGAACAGAACGAGAAATCGGCTGAACATGTGCTGCAAGATTCAGTTTTGGGAACTGGTGGATGTGCTTGTGAAGTGGTCTGCCCATCTTAGGATTACGAATAAGCTCTCCTAGCTGCTGAGAAGATAGATCATAATACCTCTCCCACACCAGATTGTTCTTCTCCAACTTCATCAGAATCTCCTTGGGAATTCCAGGAAACTGCCAGAGGGGTGTCTGAACACTCCACATCCTCTTCCCTACCATTTTAGACAAGTTGAGAGCTTTCTCAGACAGTTGAGCCCACCCCCTCTTCAACACAATCTCAAAAATAGCTCGTAGCAGACGTCCAGCACTCTGGGTAATATAAACCATGTCAGATGACAAAGAAAGACCCTCGAGCTTTAGCTTTGAAATATATACTTGCAGCAAAACGTTGATCTTTGCACTAGGATCTTCTAGTGTTTCCTTTACCGGAATCGGTACACGATCCAAAAGCTTAGCCAGTTCCATCTTCTCATCTTGTCGAACAGTGACATACTTGAACTCCTCACTCAGTGAGAACAGACGACAAAGCTCTATATCATTCATTGTTGGCTTCAAATTCTCATTGTATGCAGCTATTGTCCCATGGGTTATGTAGTAGTAGCTAGCAATGCGTCCCAAATCAGTAACCTGGAAGTGTCCACTTTTCCTGTCGTACTTAATCAGGTTGTTCTTGTCCAAGATAGTAGCAGCAGAATGTATCAGATCAGCTCTTCTCTCTTCTAATAGCAAGTCTTTTGCAAGGGCATCAGGCGGTACGCCATACAGTGTCGGATTACGAACCATGCGGACATATAAATATGTATAGCCAAGCCAGTGGCAAGCTTCTCTAGCATTCTGAATGGTTCCAAGCACAATTTCAGCATTGAGCTGATCGGCAAGTTTGGAAATAAACTGGCTTTCAATAGGTAGTTGCTCATTCATCAAACGAAGATAGTACTGTAGCTCGCTGTATCCAGTGATTATTATTCCCTCTCCTTGTTGGTCATACTGAGGTCTTCCGGCACGACCAATCATCTGCATAACATCTAAAGGACTCAGCTCCATCCACGCCCCTCTCTCAGGATTATATACTTGGGTTCCTTTGATAATGACAGTGTGTGCAGGCAAATTCACACCCCAGGCAAGAGTTGCCGTGGAAATCAACACTTGCAAATTCCCCAAGCGAAATTGATTCTCAACTATCTCACGATCAGTCCTTGTCAACCCAGCATGATGAATAGCAAAACCATAAGGCAGAAGCTCTTTCAGGTCACTATTCTTGAGAAGTTCAGTCAAACTTTGAAGAATTTCACGACTTTGACTATCTTCTTTCAAGAATCTGCTGAGGGTATCATTTGCCATTGCGGTGTCCCGAATTGCTCTTGCAGTTTTTGATGTTTCCTTCCTCGAATGGACAAAAATAAGGACCTGGTGTTTTCCAGCAACAGCCAATACTTTCTGATAACATATATCGTTCATCAACTGGAATCTCCGCAACGGCTTTTTCACATTAATTCCGATGTACTGCTGACCGAGAGGTACAGGTCTGTAGCTGCGGTCAAATTTAAACAACCCATTTTTAAGATCCACCCGCAAAAATAAAGCCACATCGTCACAATTAGGCAGTGTTGCAGATAAACCTACCAGACGAATATGCTCCTTTGTGGTTTCAATCTGCCTAAGAGTCCTAGCGACAATACTTTCAAGCACAGGCCCTCGATTATCATGAAGAAGATGAATTTCGTCGATTATAAGAAGCCTCACAAGCTGAGTATAAGTGCGATCTCCAGATTTCCTGGTGATGATATCCCACTTCTCTGGCGTTGTGACAATTATCTGCGTCTCTTTGATTTCTAGCCCAGTAAGGGACTGATCCCCGCTGAGTTCCTTCACAGTAACTCCATAATCCTTCAAACGTTTAGATAGACTATCCACGACCTCAGCAACAAGGGCTTTCATAGGTGCAACATAGACAATTTTGTAATTCCCATGATTAAATGTTCCATCTGGGTTCCTATTTAATCCAAGCTGGTGAAGTATGGTGAGCACAGCAACATTGGTCTTCCCCGCACCAGTTGGAGCACAAAGAAGAATGTTCTCTGCCTTAAAAAGAGCAGTGCCGTACACTTTGCTCTGAACCCTGTTCAACTGCTGCATTCCCTTAAAAGCTGGTTGGGCCCAATCTGGCAAATCGCTTATTTTCACAAGCTTTTCATTACTATCAAACTTTTTAGAAACCCACGGCACATGAACCTCATCAAATTCCTTGCCACGTATTCTGAAAGAGCGATCGGGAAGCTCACACTTGATATTCTCCCTCGTGAAACCACCTTGGTTAAAAGCAAGGCTCTCCAGATCCAACACCTGACGCTGACCCTTCAACCAACCATTCTCCAAATCTATATCATCAACATCTCTCATGCCTCTGTCTCCATCTACACCAGAATCATCAACCATTAGATGCCGGGCTTCTTCTTTGATATCTTTCTCCCGTTTCTCCTCCCTTTCTTTGGCTGTTGCTCTTTTTGCATGCAACGCCTTCACAATTGCTGCCAACTCTGGGCCCAACCCCGTCATCTCCTCCTCAATTTGATTCCTGTCTTCCTGGTCTCTTGCCCTAGCCAAACGGGTGCACCACACAACTTTAAGGCGATTTTGCAACAGAAATTTAACAAGGCTGAACTTTTCAAACTGAAGGTGCTCAAGCAGCTTGATCTCAGCATCCCTATCACTACCCTCAGCAAGTATCTTAAGCAGCTCTTCTGCGAGTTCCTGGCACTCTTGTGCATCAATCTTCTGCTCATATTCTTGAGATATCTTTCTCTGAAGCCAATAAGCATCAATATCCTGAACATTAAGACTCGTATCCTCCTTTGCATGTCTTGCATCCTCACCGTTTATCGCCATACCCACCTGGACACCTCTGGTTTTGTTAGGCTCAACAGCGTCTTCATCCTCCTCATCTTTTTCATCCTGGACCATATCAAGATCACTCTCCTCATCATCCTCTTCAAATTCAAGTGCCACACCAACATCATAATCAAGTCCTTCATCCTCACAAGCTTGACCACTTAAAGAATCACCACCCTCCTCTTGATAGTCTGTAATCAGTTTTCCAATGGTAACAAACTGATTGAAAACCTTATCAGGAATAACGTTTAGTAGTTTCACAATCTCTACCTTCTTTTCATGGTTTTTGACGGATTCGTTCTTGAGAACAGCCAAAATCTCATCAGCCGCACCACAAACAATATTCGAAGGCTGCCCACCCAATTGCTGTTGAATAAGACCAAGCATAGTCTCAAAAGCAGCCCTTGTTTCCTTACTCTTGGGCTGATAGACACCATCATCCGTATCAGTAAGCACACTCACCTCCCTGAAACGAGGTCTTTTACTCTCCCGAGCAGACACCAAATCATCATCACGCTCCTTCTTCTTCGATTTATTCAGCCTCTCATCTATCTCATGAGGCCTCCCCTTAACAACACGATCTCCAAAGGATTTCGGATCAATTCTGCCCCTGAGACTCTCCGGTTCACCAGAAGATTCATGCCTATCACGACGATGATCATCACTGTTAAGAACCAGACTGGAATTGGCTTTGTACCCATACTGCTTCAACCTAGCTTGCTCCTCCGCACCACCGCCACCCAAATTCGACATCACCAAATCGGAAAAAGAAACCCCAAATTCCAAAATTAAATCAATGAAACAAAACAAAAAGCGGAACGAAAAACTCTTCTATTACCTCTCCCGTTCTCCGCAATCGTCGTCTTTCGGATTTGATCGAGTCAATGAAAAAATAATTCAGAGGTACGATTTTCCCTTCTTATTTTTGTGCAACAGAGGCACGGTTTTAATCGGACAATATATATAACCCAACTAAACCGACTATACATTGTCGGTCACAAATTCCAAATCCAAAGGCCCATAGGTCTGTAACTAAATTGTGGATTTGTCCGTTTCAATCGGTTTAACCATAACTTGAAGAAACAATTAATTAGAATTGGTTCTTGGTTAGTGTTTTCGTATTATCGTCTTATTTAGACCGTACCAACTACCAACCAGCCAAGCCGGTTTTCTGGATCGAATCCTATGAAAATGAACGGTGAGGATTCGATCTAGAAGGCAATGCGTACGTAAACTTCAATGGTCTCTAGCGCACATGATTGATACACGAACGACCGTTAGTATTAGTAAATGGAATTGGGCCAAAAGCCCAGTCTTATTAAGAAGGGCAAAATTGTAATCTGACAAAGAATTTGACGAATTGTGTGCTGAAAAAACGAAAATTTTATCCCGCCTGAGATGAAAATTCAAAAAATTTCACACAGGTGAAACTCTCCGACACGTGCGAGCTCGAAAATTTTCATTTTCAATTATAAAACCCGCCTAGAAGATGGTCTTAATTTTTTTGCCAGATCGTCTCTCTCTCAAAAGCTTTTCTCTCTTTTTCTCCTTTGTCCCCTCCACTTTACCGTTCACGAAGCTTTCACGAAGGAATCTATTGAAGATTTATAGGTAAATCCATGGTTTGATTTGTTTAGAATTAGGTTCTTTGTGAAGTTTCGAGAAAATCTGATTGCAATGGAGAACAAGATTGAGTTCTTATTTGAATTTCTGGGGTTGTTAATTTCGTCAATGTTGTGATTTCAATATTGGGTGTGTTTTAATGGTTTCGTTATTCGATTTATGCAGTGTTGAATCACAATGCCAGAAGCAAGAGACAGAATAGAGAGACCAGTTGATTACCCAGCCGCATTTCTCAATAGACGCTCGCATGGTATTTTACTTGACGAACCAGCAACACAGCACACTTTGTTTGGGTCTCCGGTTCAGAGAGTGCCGTCCGAAGCTACCGGAATTGGGTCAGTTGGTCAAGGATCTATGACGGGAAGAGGTGGGCTTGTGAGGGGTAATTTCGGTATTCGGCGGACTGGTGGTGGTAGAAGAGGTCAAATTCAATTTAGATCGCCACAGGGACGAGAGAACATGAGCTTGGGTGTTACAAGACGTGGAAGGGCTCGTGCTTCAAATTCTGTGTTACCTTCTTGGTATCCAAGAACGCCCCTCCGTGATGTTTCTGCTGTTGTTAGGGTTAGTTGACTAAACCTAGTCTGATTTTGATTTTGCCTTCTTATTCTTGGATTTAATTGGAGTTTTTTTCATTGATATATAGCCAATTTGTGATCTGTTTATATCTGGTTTGTGATTTGTATCTTGGTTCTAGGATTTATGTCGACTGTTTAACATTGGTATATACCAATGTTCTGATCTGAAAAAGTTAATGTAATTACCCTTATACCCATATTTGTTTGGAGTTTGCACATAGATAATTGTTTTGCTGCATCTTGATTACCTCACTAGTTTTTTTCCAGCTGAATTGGAACCTGATGCTTATAAGCTGGATTAGTCTTCTGTAACAGGCTTGCTTAGCCTCGTTGTTTAACTATATCATAACCTGTTGCCAAAAGGCTTGCTTAGCCTGGCTATTTATTCTATTTACAAATTCGTATATGCAGGCTATTGAGAGAAGGAGAGCTCGTATGGGAGAAGGCGTTGGCCGAGATATTGAGACCCCAACTCCACAACAGCTTGGGGTTCTTGATTCTCTAGTACCACTTTCAGGTGCTCAGCTCGAGCATGATTACTCTATGGTTACTCCTGGTCCATCTGTTGGATTCAAGCGTCCCTGGCCACCCTCAACTGCTAAAGTCCATCAGATTCTGCTCGACATCACAAGAGAAAATACAGGGGAAGAAGATGCCCTCACTCCACAGAAGAAGCTCCTCAACTCTATTGACAAAGTGGAGAAGGTTGTGATGGAAGAGATTCAGAAAATGAAAAGCACTCCTAGTGCAAAGAGAGCAGAAAGGGAGAAAAGGGTTCGGACGTTAATGTCAATGCGATGATATCCACTTTTCATACTCAGAAAAGAAAAAAAAATGAAGTGACATTAGGAGGAGACCATAGGATTCAGGGAATAATGGTGTGCCTGCACAGTGAGTACATCATCTTCTTATGATATCTAAGAGAGGTGGATCATCTACTGGTGATATTTCATGAGCGTGTGGATCTGTTGAGGCTTTTGGGTATCATTCTCTGATGATTTACTAGAAAGGGGTCAATCATCTCTCTGATGATATATAGTAGGAAGATTCTATCATGTTTCTGATGATAAAAACATAGTAAGAGATTCATCTTCTGATGATATATCGTAGGGGTGATAACTGTTAGATAGTTCACGGGTTTATGTTGGAAACCTTTTTTAGGCTTTTTGTATGATGATGTCTTCTTGATTCAGGATATTGTAGTTAAACAGATTGTACAGAAGTTTTGTTTGTTGGTGGAAATTGCAGATGTTCTTTTAGCCTGAGATTTCTTGTGTATCTGTAATTGTCACAATCGGGGAAATGCCTTCTATTAAAAAAAACTATAATGAAACAATTTTCTTGAATTAAACAATTTTCATATATGTTACGTCACACATATTTGATATTGAGTAAAAGATTACACCTCTGTTTGTTTTCTTTACAATGAGCATCTAATAAACAAGATTCGTCTGTCTGGGTATAAATACAATCACACCTCAAAATGTCCAATAAACCTGCAATGGATCTAGAACTAAACACTAACCTTAATATTCTCATCACATCCTTCGTTTCTGCTTTCATGCTTTATGCTCTCTTCAAATGGTTCTTGAGGGAGCAGGGTTCAATGGCTGCTACGAAGCTGCCACAGAGCCCTCCAGCTTTACCATTCATTGGCCACCTTCATTTGATAGGCAAAGTATTGCCCGTCTCATTCCAGGGTCTAGCTCACAAGTATGGCCCACTCATGGAGATACGTCTCGGTGCTTCTAAGTGCGTTTTAGTCTCAAGCTCTTCGGTGGCGAGAGAGATTTTCAAGGAGCAAGAGCTTAATTTCTCCTCGAGACCTGAGTTTGGATCTGCTGAGTATTTCAAGTATAGAGGGTCCAGGTTTGTCCTGGCGCAGTATGGAGATTACTGGAGGTTCATGAAGAAGCTGTGCATGACTAAGCTTCTTGCTGTTCCACAGCTGGAGAAATTTGCTGACATCCGTGAGGAGGAGAAACTGAAGCTGGTCGAGTCTGTGGCTAAGTGTTGCAGAGAAGGGTTGCCTTGTGACTTGAGTAGCCAGTTCATAAAATACACCAACAATGTAATCTGCAGGATGGCGATGAGCACGAGGTGTTCAGGTACTGATAATGAAGCAGAAGAGATAAGGAAGCTGGTGAAGACAAATTTGGAGCTTGCGGGGAAGATCAGTGTAGGAGATGTGTTGGGGCCATTGAAAGTACTGGATTTTTCTGGGAACGGGAAGAAATTAGAGGCTGTAATGGAGAAATATGACCTGCTTGTAGAGAGGATTATGAAGGAACGTGAGGCAGAGGCGAAGAAGAAAGATGGTACCAGAAAGGATATTTTGGATATACTGTTGGAAACTTACAGTGATCCCACTGCTGAAATGAAGATAACGAGGAATGACATGAAATCTTTCCTGCTGGTATGTATCCTCTCACCTGCGATTAGTATCCAATTTTCAATTTGATTATTCAATTTGACTATTCTGATATGATAAAACTGTGTGCTGCGTGAAACTTCCCTAGGATGTTTTCATGGCGGGAACAGATACATCAGCAGCAGCAATGCAGTGGGCAATGGGGCAATTAATAAATCATCCACAAGCGTTCAACAAGTTAAGAGAAGAGATCAATACCGTAGTTGGAAGTAAAAGACTGGTCAAAGAATCAGACGTTCCTAACCTACCTTACCTCCGAGCCGTCCTAAGGGAAACTCTGAGGCTCCACCCTTCAGCTCCTCTGATCATAAGAGAATGCGCAGAAGACTGCCAGGTGAATGGGTGCCTTGTCAAGTCAAAAACCCGTGTACTCGTAAATGTCTATGCAATCATGCGAGATTCAGAACTATGGACGGATGCAGACAGATTCATCCCCGAGAGATTTCTAGAGAGCTCTGAAGAGAAGATAGGTGAACACCAGATGGAGTTCAAGGGGCAGAATTTCCGCTACCTTCCATTTGGGAGTGGAAGAAGAGGATGTCCAGGAGCATCCCTTGCCATGAATGTGATGCATATAGGTGTGGGTTCATTGGTGCAGCGCTTCGACTGGAAGAGTGTTGATGGACAGAAGGTCGATCTGAGCCAAGGTTCTGGTTTTTCTGCTGAGATGGCTCGTCCACTTGTGTGCAACCCTGTTGATCACTTTAAAACCTTCTAAGTGCTTATGTATACCGCTAGATGTTACCTGTTTCTATAAGATTTCCCAAGAAGTATATGTATAAAGGAACCATGGTTCTGTATAATTTCAAGACTCTTACATAAAACTTGCTCTCCAAATATGATCCCTTAAATCAATATGATAAATAATACATCTGTGTACTGTGACTATACATGCATATAGCAAAGTTCAGTACCTATGCCGTTTTGGCATGACATTTCTACTTTATCATTACTAATCAGAGCTTAATCAATTTTAACCCTAATTAATCTTCTTACGCATTCCCATCCGTGATCTAGCATATCTGATATTGCTTGTTAAGTCAGTTCTTGGGAAAGCGGTAAACTCCCACGAGTAAACACAAAGAAATAAAATGGGTATAGAAGTGAAGGATACTGCAGCCTCAAACCTTCCCCAGTGAGGGATGAGTAAAGCACTGTCCCTTGAAGAGTATGTAGTGCTTCACTTGAGCAGCTGACATCCTGCAGAGCCACATATCGAAGTAAACATGTCAGAGTCAATTCACTCTTTAAACAAAATAGGATCTCTCTCGATTTCATTAGAAAAAGATATGGCAAGAGCTGTACCTGGAAATCAACAAATGCAACAGGAGTCCCATATGTACCCTGAATCTTCAGCTTCAAGAATCCACGACATCTGAGAGGAAATAGAGTGAAAACTATCTCTAGTGGTTACAGTTTTGCGTAGAGAATAGAGTATTCTAACCTCGAGAAAACTTGAATTAGCTCAGCTTCGGTGCAATTTGGTCCCATATTCGCTATGAAAAGTGTTGGACAAGGATCTGCCGCCTTACTCTGTCAAAAGAACAAAGATTCTTATGTACACTGGTAAGGATAGTTTACCTCACTGTTTTTCGTCCAGACAGAAACAATATTCATATGAAAGTATAAAATAGGCAGAAGCTTACAGATTTTCCAGTAGTCGGTGCCCTCCGAGCAACATTAGCAATTCCTTGACTGAACGAGCAAAAAGAATATAATGAAACCCTGAGTTTCTTGAGAATAGCTAAGACAGAACGAGCTAATAGCTAGAAAAGAACAAGCTCTCTCGTAACCAGTATCTAGGGCATGGGAGCTAGAACTAGTTCAGCTAAGCCTTAAGTAGGTCAGATTTCAGGGCAGAGATACAAGAAAAGTGTGTGCAACAAAGACACAGAATCTAAGCATTCAAGTAGTGCAGATGACCTTTGTGCAGGTGAATAACCAATTGTGTTGTAAGCAGAACTACTCATTCCAGGAGTGTGAAAGCTGCCAAAACCTGCTAGTGCCCAAACGTGCAAGAATGTGCAGTGTGAGCTTTCAGAAACGTGAAACCATGTTGACGGCACTTAAAGCCCAAGTGTGAAATCTTAAACCAAAAAGAGCTAACATGCATGAGCTTGAGGATCGTGAAGATTGGAAGTTTGTAACGATAAATACTATACAAATATTCAGATACAAGAAACATAAAATACAAAAGGTCACAAGAAGCCCCAAGATGAAAACGTGTGGCAATGATCTTACCAGATTCAGTAGTGGTGCTCCAAGGCTTGGGTTTCTTCAAGCTTTCCCAACCATCATCTACCACATCACAAAATAAAAATTAACACAATAGCAAAGATCAAACTTTTATTGAGCTACCGAACCGAAAGAATCCTACTACTTGCCTGTTCTTGAACGCTTAGATTTGGGATTTGATTTGGCAAGGTCAATGTGAAGAGTAGAATGCTTTTCAAGATCAAACACCATTCCCTGAAAGGTAAAAAAATAAACAAAGATAACTTAATGCTCTTCATAAATAAATTCAGAAAATTTCTTAATCCAGGCTAAGGTAAATGAACAAAGCTTATTCATTTACGCAGACAAAACCCAACCAAACGATTTCAAGTTACTTAGATTGAATAAGAACAACCATAAAGACACCAAATTTACTTAATACTACTACTTTGTAAGTAGAAACATCGGCGAGAAATTTCAAGAGCAAGTTCGAAGAAATTTGTACTCACATTGAGAGCATGCATCACCGCTACAGCTGATTGCAGATCCGAGAACACAGCAAATGCAAAGGGCTACCAAAAAAATAAGTAATTTCTTCGCCGGAAAACATCACTACCCAAATCACAAATCCGGAGTGATAGAAAATGATTACCTTAGCTCCATCTGAGCTCCGGAGATGTGAAGTCTCATATCCTGGGAACTCACGAAAGAGATTATAGATCTCCCGAGGCTTGACATCTTCAGGAAGTCCGGCGACGAAAAGCGTCCGAACCTCATCGCGAGCACCGATTGAGACATGTGTAGGCAAATAGACGGAATGAGCTGAAGTAACTGGAATCGGAGCCAGTCCCGGCGGCGTAGGAGGAACAATCGCCGGTAAATTATAGTTAGAGTAGTAAGCTGCCAAATCATCCATTGACGACGACTTAATTTCGTCGCCGGTAAAAAACTGAGTCGCAGTTTTACAACGGAGAAGAAACTAATTTATCAAAGTGTTCCTTAATGGGCCGTAAGCCCATTTAAATATCGGCCTTTTTGACCCATTATTGATCACGAGGCGTAGGATAATAGCATGTGGTTGCACACACAGTAACATAACACTCTCTCTCTTCTCTTCTTCTTCTCGATGACAATTGTTCAAAGATCTGCAACTTCATAACTGCTCTCTCATTCTCTTTCTCTGGTTTTGAGGCATAATGACGGAAGAACTCATCGACCAATCACCACCTCCTGACCCAGACCCGATTCAAACTCCGAACCCGATTCAAAATTCGAATTTAATAATCCACCCGAGACGTGTTCCTTTCGAGCACGGCCTTCTTCCGATCCAGAAGCTTGTTTTTACCGACCCGATTCAAACTCTAGCTCCGATCAAGCAAAAGCTAGCTGCTTCCGCAACGAATAACCGCGTCGGATCTGCTGCCATTTCCGATGCACTCTCGATCTCCGATGACCATGCGCGCCTCGTTCTTGAAACTCTCGGTTCGGTGCTCCATTGTGAGACTGACCCATTGGTTTTGGCCAAACCTGAGGAAGTTGATTCCGTCGGAGCTGATTGGAGGGATCTGATATTGTTTCTCTACATTCAATCGTATAAGAAATTGTTGCCTAGGACGCATAAGGACTCTGCTTCTGTGGCTGATGTTTGGCCATCGACTTCTGCTTTTGATGGATACTTGTCGGCATTATCTCCAATTCAGGCAAGTTTTTCTACGTTTTACATTCTCCTAGTTATGTAATGTGGCTCAAAATGTTATCTTGTGATCTATTTGGTAGGGAAATGATACTTAACGTTAACGTTAGCATTAAGCAATATATGACAAGGCTTGTCTGAAATTTGAAATATTTTTGTGATAATTGTTCTCATTACTGTTTGTATCATATGGGCCGAGACAACCTTGTTGTTGTTGAGGTTTTAAGTTAAATTTCCTTTCATCATCTTGCAGCTTGTTCGTAGCAACAGCCGTCGGTTTATGCCATCACCGACAGATGAAGAAGCTCATCAATTATCGTATCTGCAAAAGCACATAGCAAATATTGTTTCTCTCCTTGCAGAGCCTGTGGAGGGAGAAGAAGATGAATCTTTGGTATGTGCTAACCCTTTTTTTATCTCATTTGGGATGGAAGAACTGTTTGTATTAGATGGATAGAAAAACTTATGTCGTAATACAAATATTATGGGAAATGGAAAAGAACGAATATCTCATGCTAGATGGTCCAAATCTCCTCCTCAGGTCCTGTCTATGGGGAGTTTGGAGCATATTGGGTTTCTTGTTCATTATGGTGATAAGGGATTTGATGTACCTTCTTTAAGCCAAGCTAGTCCTTTTTTTGCGAATTCTGATCCCAATATGCCCGCTGTCCCCGTTCCTGCTTCCCAAGTGAATGATTGGCTTCTCAAAGACATAGCTTCCGCCTTAGAAAGCATTTCTGACAGAATTTCTGGGAAAGAAAATGGGGCATCTAATGCCTCTGATCAAGATGCTGCAATGGCAAATTCTTTTGGAGCTCTTAATAAAGTTTCATCTAACGACAGAGGTCCGTGTATTATTGAGGGAGTCTCTAAGACCTCACTTTTTAAGCAGGCTTCTGATCTTAAGGGTAGATCAGTGAAGGTCCGTATTAAACAACTAATTTGCATTGGAATCAGCTATCTTTCACATTTTGTAGTTGTAAAATTCCTCATTTAGTTTCTTTCGCTCATATATGCATGTCACTTGCATATTTTGTGTATTCTGCAGGTTGCCAATTGCCATGATTCTGTTATTTATCTGTTAGCGCCATTGAGATATGCAACTGTGTATGGATGTTCTGATTCTACTATCGTTCTGGGAGCTGCTGGCAAGGTACGTCATATATACTACTTCCTGCTTTAGTCTTTGTTAGAAGATGCAGTGAGAATATTTTATATTCTCTGCAGGCAGTAAGAGTTGAGCATTGTGAGAGAGTTCATGTGATTGTAGCTACCAAACGAATCTGCATCGCCAATTGCCGTGAATGTGTGTTCTTTTTGGGAGTCAATCAGCGACCTCTTATTGTTGGTGACAACCACAAACTACAGGTGATGTGTCTCCCTAAGATTGAGGGTTTAATTTACAAGTTTTATATCGGGCTGCATGTACAACTCTTCTCCCGCTCTGATATTCAGCTGAAATTAGTAAATAGAACACAGTTTTTTGTAACTTTAGATTATATTTTTTCTGTGTTAAAGCCTGGTATACTCATGATCATATAAATGGTTCATGGTGTTTGGACAGTTGAACATGCTGTTAGAGTCACTTCTTCAGTTGAGTTAAGTGGAAACATCTTCTGATGTGTTGTCTATAACTGATGGCATCAATGTGACTGTGATCTGTTCCAGGTTGCTCCATATAATACATTTTACTCACACTTGGAGGAGCACATAACCGAGGTAGGAATTCAGCCAACTATCAACAAATGGAATGAATCCTTGGCACTGGGAGCAGTTGATCCGCATGACTCACTATCACATCCGACTGGTGCCTCTGATAAACAATCTGAACCGGCTTCTTGTGTGGACCCTGACCAGTTCACTACCTTTTTGGTTAGATTCCCCTTTTTGTTATTTTAATTTTCCTCTATTAACTAGTGATGTTGGTTACTAAGATTACGATCATGGATTAAGATCTCACATCAATGTCACTGGTTCAGATCCCAAACTGGTTTGAGGGTGAAGCGCTTGGTTCCACGAAAGACAATCCATTTCCATTGCCAGATGCATATAAGGCAGTGCAGCAGACAAACGTATGGTTTTTTTTTTTTTGCTTTTCTGCATAAAATTGCTCGTTTGTTTTTCATCCATATCCCAGCATCTGATCCCTAAACTGCGTTTTGGTTTTGAGCAGCTTAAGAACTTAGAAGAAACAAGACAATCACTAAGAGAAACATCTCTTGAAGAAAACCGAAAACGAGAACTTACTACAGCGTTCCACATGCATTTCAAAGACTGGCTCTACGGTAATCAAATCAAATCCACATTCTAGTTCATTTACTTCATTGGTCATGCAATGATCTATATGTATCTATTTCTTTGGTGACAGCAACTGGAAATATTCGGCAACTTTACTGCCTACAAGGCGACTAAAGACCAATAGCGATGGAAAATGTCAGAGTCACTGTAGAGTTCTCTTGATCCGTTGTTACTCAGAGATTGCTAGCACGTTTGACATCAGAACTTAAATGCACAGCACTCTCTCTAACTCCTAAAGCTCTGTTTGTGTAGGTTTCTCTCTGCTTTGATCATATTTATTAGTTTTAACTATCCACGTTTTTGTCCTTGAAAAACATGATGCAATCTTGTCTTTTTAAGTGTTGATTTCTTTCAATTGCTATAAGCAGATATCAACTTTGCTCAATACCATATATATAAATCTTTTTCAATCTTTTCTCTTAAGCATCTCTACACATTCAAAACAGGTGAAAACTGTGAAAACTTCTCTGGATCAATTGTTGTTTTGTCTTGTCTTAGCTTGTTGGAGGAAAGAGCTTCTCTGCTTGGTCCGGGAAGAACTGTATGAACAAATAAGCACCTGCAAGTTCAACAAAGTCTTCTTCATAACCAAAAGAAAAGATCAAACAACATTATGTATACTCTTCAACTCTATGGTAAATTATACTTACACACGAGCACTGTTCCTAAGACTGCTGAGATCTTGCCTTGAATTGTGATAAGCCCTGCTTTGCCTGCATTCTGCAACTCGGTGGAACCAACCGATTCAAATGTCCCTAAAGACGCAACAACCAGTGAATCCGATTCATCATCTTTCTCAAATCCAAACTATCTCCAAAACCCATCAAGAAATCATCTTAGATGAAACCAAATGGAATCAAACCTGGTTTTACAGATTGTAGCCCTGATGTTACACAAGCGATGTTTTCGTAACCTGCTTCCTCCAATCTGCTAGCTGCAGCTGCAGATCTTTTCAAGATCGAACAAAGAAACTTAAAATTCTCTTCATACTACATTCGGTGATACAATGTCTCAGTGAAATCCAGAGTTTGTTCTACTCACCTGAGACCTTCTTGGCAAACAAGTAAAAGTTTGCGGTCTTGTGAAAACTCGTTTCTAACGGATTTAAGGAAGTCCGGATTCACTTTCGTGAAAGGTAAACCAAAGAAGAGCCCTGAGAAATTGTTGTGCACTGTCCTCTTTATGATCGTGCCTGCAATTTTGTTCAGACAAAACCACTTAGAATTATAATAATGCCTACTGTTTGTTCAAGTTAAGGCTATAGTTCTTACCAATATCGTTGTCTTCGTTGTAAATGAAGAGAGGGATATGGGAGCAAGATTTTATATGAGCTCTCTCGAACTGAGTCTTGTCTCTCACATCCACCACCGAGTAACCTTCTTCAGCTATTAACTGCTTTGCTTCTTCTGCATTCACGAATTTCACTTCCGCCGCAATCCTCAAGCTTCTCCGGCGGATAACGTTCCTGGAGACACTCTGTCCCGCCCAGCCCACCGCTTTCAGTCGCCTCCCGCCGACATTACTGTATCAGAATTCGAAACTGTTAACTTTGTCTGACTGATTCTTGTTTTGGATGAGAACTAGCCAAGATTAAAGCACTTAGGCGAATTATCAAAAGGAGTCAGCTTTCAGTTGATGGAACTCGTATTACCTGGTGAAATAAAGAGCCGTAGGGCTAGGGCTTATGATCCCCGCCATTGCTGCAGAGGTCTCTGGAAAAAGAACTCGTCACTCACTGTGATGCGATAGTTACTTGGACAAGAACCACAAGATTAGCCATACCACAAGGAAATTTAAGATAGCCAATGAATTATTGCCACGTATTCAACTCTGCTTTTACATGTAGATCTCCAAATCCATATCATCTGATTGTTTTACGTTTCATGTTTGTTTCCTTATGCTTGTCATGTTCAAATCTATTATAAATTCAGATAAAAAAAACTAGCTTGAGATTTAACAGAAGCAAGCAAATGACTGATTAGTGATTACTGAAAGCTGAAACAATTGCAGACAAAGTTGATTTTTATTGTAGGAAACATTCAGACAAAAGATGTGAGAAAGTCGCTCTCCAGCAAACAGGAGGAAACAAGAGCAAAGAGTTTCATGATTTCACATATCGATCCAGATACAATAAACAAAAAAAGAGAGGACATGGCAGAGAGATTATCTCAAAAGCCCGGGATCAGCAAATGCACATCTTATTAATTCCAGGCACTAAAGGAGAAATCAGGAATCGGCTTCAGCTCTTTTCTCGACGGTGTAAGGATAGTATTCCCTGCCAGTGTCTACTCTTGTGGTCTGACCTCCAGAATCAATCAAAGCAGAGGTAACAGCTAGTGTTGCACCTGCAGCTATCGCTGTCGGGATGCTCCTTGCTGTAAACCAAGGAAAACAAATTATCACCAAATAAACCAAATACAATGAAGTATAGCATTAAAAGAATGCACAAATCTATAGCATCATGTCTCTCAAAGCTTATGTACTTTCGATCTTTACTATATGAGAATTTGGGAGTTTCTTGTACATACTCAATAGTCAATATCAAAGTCTTGATCCACTTGTGGTATCATATAGATATGCTACACTAGGCACCAAATAACATTAACCTGAGGTAAGGAAGAATCAATTTCTTCCCATCACAATTCGTTTAGTTACTACCACTCGAAATCGTTGTTTGTCCATCAAAAACTACTAAGCTCCTAAAACACGTGAAGTGAACTACATACTGCTAGTTCCAGCAACTTCAAATGGTCTTCCCCAAAACCATATCAGTTCCTAACTACTTAACCATCGATACAGTAACGAACCATGAGTGAAGAAGAAAAAGCATTACCTCTATAGCCAAGCACAGAAGCTCCAGCCACAAAACCACCAATAGCACCATTGTAAAAATCTCTCTTGGATCTGAAATTCTGAACCAGCTGTTCAACACCGATGTAAACGCCTCCGATGGCAGCGAAAGTCAGCCCGTGGGTTCCCATCATCTTCAGTGTTCTAATAAGTCCTGGAAGAGCCACATTTCTCTCCACCCTTGGAACATCTTTCCATATTGCCAAAATGGTTCCGTAAATCGTCCCAGCACCAAAACCAGTGATACTACCTTTGATTGTCTTCATCAACGGACCATCTTCTTCTTCCAAATATCTCATTTCAGCTGGATCCATGATTTCTTCTACGGTTCTACCTAACGCACACAAGTAAAACATAGAGAACACGATCAAACAACAACATAAACATAAAAATGTGAAATTTTCAATGCGGAGTGTATCAAAAGACGTGGGTTTGAAGGAATTTCATCAAATTGAAGTTTTAAAGTCGCGATTTTTACAAATTTATGAACCCATTTCCAGATCGTCAATATAATCTGGTTTAAGACCCAAAGATTATGTAGAGAGACATTAGATTGGAACAGAAAAATCCGAGATTTGATTAAAAGCAAAAGCAGAACCCTAGTTTTTGAAAAGCTCATTAAGCTCATCAAAGTTGTAATACAAGAAGAAATGGAATCCATCACTAACTACGACAAGAAATTCTACAGAACAAAACGAAGAGGGATCATTGAAGAATTCAGAAAAGTCTAACCTTTGGAATTCGAAGAAGCGAAGGATGAGCGATTCAGTGGCGGAGCTCAATGAAAGATGTTTTGTTGTTGTTCTTCAGGAGACGAGACGGTAGAGCCAGAGAAAGCCCAATTAGAAGAATCTAACGGAAGTTCATGTGGGCCTCTTAGGCCCATTATTAAGCCCATTTATGATATTCTCTTTACGTCAGCGAAGCTCTGATGACCATGGAAGATGATGAGATCTTTCTCTTTCTTTTTTTTTTGATGAATGATGATGAGATCTTTAGGAAGAAAGGTCACTATCATCGTCTTTACTTTTTACTGTTTCTGACGAGACCTTTTTATAAATATAAGAATCATAACTTTAATTTCATGGCGATAAAACAACAACTCGCATAACAAAAAAAAAAAAATCAAAAGCCATTCTCTGGCAACAATTGTCTGGTTTATTAATGTAGCAGATAACAGAACAAAAAAAGAAACAAAAGATAAGATATTGCAGAATCGCTCATTGTAAGAAGATTCTCTCAGAGAGACCAGTTGGTATGGTGAGAGGAAGAGTCATAAGCCCTTGTGTTCTCATCTTCCATGTACTGTCTCCTACTTTGATGATGGTGATCAGATAACTCGAACTCACTCATTGTTGTGCCACTGCTTATCTGACAATTATCTGGCTCGGTGTACCGACCCAAATTCAAAACAGGAGACATATCATTATTATCGTCCTTGAATACCCAAGGCGGGTTCAGATACTGATGCTGGCTAGGTGCAGGTGGTGGCTGAGCCATTGTAACCGTCATCGGGCCAAAACCTGAAGAAGCTCGCCATGTGTTATTGTTGTTGTTGTCCTGTGGTTGATGTGGATTTGACAGAAGAGAGAGAGCACAGTTTGAGTCGCCAATTCCCTTGTAGCTCTCTAGTTTAGTGTCCATAATCTCTGGAGATGAGAAGCTTGTCCCTCCTCCACCAACTGAACCTTGACTAAATACATTCATTGGATTGATCTGCCACGACGGTGATGACACGGGCCGTCTCATCACTCTCGTATCCAACGTTCTTTCACTAGGCCATCCCATCCCTTGGCTCCCAAGAAAGCTTCCATTCATTCCAGCATCAGCGTTTCCTGTTATAAGCATATAAACATCTATCTTTTAAGGATAAATTAAGCACACAAATTGGTCTTCTATGTCGAGCTTTAGGATCTAACCGTAAAGTGATGGTGCGATCCTCCCATAACGAGAAGATAACACAGAGAGAGAGGCAGGCTGTGGCTTCCTCCGTCGCTCATTATGACCAGCGAGTCTCCTACGGCAACTCCTTTTCTCTAGGTCAAACTCCGGAAGCTGATGAAACCTATGTGATTCATTCAGATTGAGTTAACTTCAAAGAAAAGCAACATAACAGAACATTCCAAACAGAGGACCTCTCCAAGTTAACCACCGTTTCTATACATACTATAAGTCATTATAAGCTTTCGTCATCAGTTTTGAATTAGAATCTAAAACCACACACTTGTGATGTAACAGAGTTCCTCAATGATCACGTCAGTGATGCTATGGTACACGTGTTTTGTCCCCCTCAATAATGATATGACCTAAAGAAGCAAAAATGAGGGCAATGGCTTTCTTCTTGTCCATTCATTTCATATCTCCTTGGATTATAGATATTTAGAAAGACAAAATCAAAAATAAATAAAAGAGAAGCATCTACAAGTACACGTAAACATATTCCCAAAAATAAGCCCAACGAGTCCAACAAACATAAGACCAGGTTGCAAAACTAAGCTGTAAAGTTTTTAAAATGAAAATAAAAAGACGTTAAAGCCAAAAAAGCATACGACACTGACAATCACAAAAAGCTAAAGCCTTTAGATTTGATTCACAACAGTGGAACAAGGACAGCCTTGGCCGGACTCGAATATCTCCGGCAATGGCAAAACATGTAAATAAACAATATAACTAAAGGGTAGAACTGGGAAGAATAAAAGAACCTGCTGCACTGTTGACAAAACCTCTGTTCGATACCAGAAACAATGACTTTAGGTGTTTTAGAGTGCACTCCACAAACTCTGTGCCTCGAGTAATAACCTTTTGCATTGGTTAGATCCATTCCACAGCCTTCCACTTGGCACCTTGGTATCTGACCCGACTGACCCGACCCGCTTCCACGGACACGTCTGTTTGAACCACCAGAGGAAGACGACCCGGATCCACCACCACCGTCCTCGAAGTAGATCTTCTGGCCAAACATGAGCCCTCCACTGAAAGAGGATGACTCAGTGGAGGAACCACCAGACTCTGCCTGACCCGGACCATGACCCGGACCCGAGTTGGAACCCATCTCCATTTTGGTTTCCTCTTACTCAGACAAAAAGGGTTTTTCTTATCATTCTCTCTCTCACAAACCTAACTGTCTCGGGTTTAAAGAAAGGACCAAAGGAGAAGAAAGCAAAGAAAATTTTGGCTTCCCTGATTTTGACTGTTTTGGGTTTAAAGAAAGGAGAGAGAGAGAAACACAACAGAAGGGAAAAAGAAAGAGACGAGAGTGGTAATAGACAAAGACAGTGAGAGAGTAAGTAAAACGGTACGGACAAACAAAAACCGTTGTCTGTTGTTAATTACCACATAGCAAAACGAGAGAGATATAGAGAGAGACGTAGCAGTTTCTAATCTTGGAGAAACTGGAGCAAGTGAACATTGGAGAGGTCTTTCATGTACACATACTTCTTTTCTTTCTTTCTTTTTTTTTTTTTTTACTTTATACTGTTCACATTTTCTACCTTTCTATAGAGTTTTTCTTTGCAATTATTTGGCAAGTTAAATGCATTTTTTCTCTTATGTCTAGAGAATAAATAAATGCATGTTTTTCCTTTTGGTCCACCATTGGCATTATGAGGTTGGCAATAAATGGAGATGATATTTTGTGTTTGTCCATAGCCATTCTACCATAAATTTGACTTGGTTTTGAACTGAATGCAAACCGATATATATCAAACTGTTTTCAAACCGAATAAAACTTATAGGCTATCAATAGTAAACATAGTTAATATGATAACTTGGATTAAGTAGGTCAGCACGTTTTCGACACGTTAAGTATACATAATTGAAGAAAAATCACTGAATATACTCTTCTTGGAAATTAAACCTGAGAGATTGATTATATTTCAAAATATGAATTGTTTATTTTTATGATTTCAAGTTGTATTTGTTTCATAGTTTTGTCATGTGAAAACTATATATTCTTAACCCTTTTATTATTTTCGTTTATCATAAGGAAATAGCTTAAACATCAGTTTATAGTTGTAAGGAGTAAGAAAAACAGTTTAAGTTCTAAAATAGCTTAAACATTAGTTTTTATAGTTGTAAACATGATTGGTCCGGACTCCGGAGCATGTGCAAACGAACCATGATTTCACACCTCAAATTTTCAAAGCTAATTTTTTGTCGACTTTTTAACTTTTTTTTTTTCAAAACATTAACAAAAGAAACACAATTTTAATTTACGTGGACTTCCAATAACTTTATACTGGTCGTCGTTGTGAGTAGAGAATCAACAACAAGTCTATGGTTTCTGTCGTTGAACTTTCTGGAACTTATTTAGATGGAATTAGAACTTCTGGACATATTTGTAAATCCCGTTAAACACGTTTGCATGGTTTGTTATTTTCTTCGTAAACACTTTTGTACCGGTTTGGGTAAACATTAATCCGTGACTCCGTGACGAATAGAAATCTCTCTTGCATTTGTTGGGAAAAAATTTATTGATCTTGTCCAGGGATTTTAGGTGTAGATTTTGGAATTTATGTGTTTTTTATGAGTCCTAGTGTTGGGTGGTACTCTTTAATGTTGGATATCCATAATTAACCGTGATGGTGATAGGTCATGTGGGATGTAAGTTTAAATTTAAGTAGTATTAAATTCTGAAAGCATCTATCTGAGAGACCCAGGGAGCAATATTCAGACTCCCCCATAGGACATCCAACTTTACAAATTTTGATAATCTGATATTGTTTTGTACTTAAAATAATAGTAACATTCGAATTTTAAAACTACTATTTTCTTCCATAGATTCTATATACTCAGCATTGGTAACCAATAGGAAACTGCCGAGGAGATCAGAGTTCTATAAATAGATAGTTTCTTCTATACTGTAGTTAGTTAAAGAGTAACGAATATGATAAGAAATTTTCTTTTATACTGATCGTGGAAAGGTTAAAATATTAAAGAGTACTGAAATATGAGCAGTACAGTTATTGGAACACAACAAAAGATGTGACACTTCAAGGGAACTAGTTGGTGTCGGCAGATGTGCAAGCAACCCTATTAATGAATTTCAGTACTCTTATTTTTATTTGCTTAACCTCTTTCTCATGTCTAATTATAACCAAATTATGTGACAAAATGTTTGTTTTTTGTTAATTATTTTCTTGGTTTTCACTTTGTTTGTCTGTTTTTGCTAATTAAAGCCACATTAATTTGTTTTATTTTGGACTTCTTTTTCGATAATTTCTTGTACTTACAATATCCAAAGAAAGATCTTTCTTGATTTTCGTTATAATAAAAAGTATGGAAAGTTAAATTGAAGTCATAGACATCAGAGTCTGTGTAAACTGTAGTATAGTATTATTTTATTAGGTTTAGGTTTGTTTTGTTCTTTTTGTTTAGCTTTATTTAGTGAAAGTGGTTTCCACTTGTTTGGCTGCATCGGTTAAACCCTGAAACTTAAGACCTGATCTCATAAGCCCTGACTAGTTTTCCAACTACGTCACAAATACGTCTACGTTCTGAAATAGCTAGACATTTTGAGAAATTATGATTTATGCTGATGTTTAATACTGACGAATACTTGCAAAATTTCTTGTTATTATCATTATCTTTTTTGGATCCTGGGTTTATGTTTCTTTAGAAATGTATATTTATTTGACATTTTTTCAATGAAAAATATCTTAATTTTAATATTGGTTGCCAAATTTTAAATTTGTTAACTTTTCAATTTAGACCAATCTCTAAAGTCTAATCACTTCTTAGCTCTCTTCCTTTAAGGGCTTTGGTGTTATATTTTGCCTAACCTCCACAATTTGCAATGATAGAATCTCCAGAATCATTTGACATTTGGAGATAGAGAGGATCTCACATCTCGCTCATAGTGCCAACCACATTCTCCCAATTTCTGTTTCATATTCATGTGTTGCAGGGACCATCTTTCGACGTTAAAATGTCAGAAACCAAACATATGAGACACAAGAATGAAAGAGAACAAAGCTTGATTCATGAATCACCAAAAGAGATCCTAAGTTGTCAACTTCAAAAACTTGTAAGAAAAGCAAAAAAACAAGAAGGAAAAGAAGAAGCCTCAGGTCAATTTGTCATCCTGTTTCTTGAAGTTCTTCACCGGGAGGTTTCTCAAACTCCGTTACATTCCACAACAGCTTCAGCAGCTCGTCTCGGCTTGCTTTTCCTCCTGCTTCCATTTGGTCTAAACCCAATAGACGTCGACCTTGTGGAATCATCGGTGCATGATTTCGATCCTAACCCATTCTCTTCTTCATTTAGATCCATATTGATATTGCATCCATTAGACATCTTCCTCTTTTTCTCCTTCTTCAAATCTTTACTTGTTACAGAACCATCATCAATTTCTTCATCCTCTTCTTCTATTTTCTCTACCATCTCTTCATCTTCCTCTTCTTCCTCTTCGAAATCATCTTTCATCGGCTTCTGTGGCCTCCCTCTTCTCCTGTAAGCAGGAATCTTTTCTTCATCACCGCTTCCACGATCTTCCCGAGTAGATGCACTCTGCTTCTTCCCTTTCCCTCTACCTCTTCTCATACTCTATAAATCCCAAACACTAGCACAAAATTTGGAAACCTGCAAGTTAAAAACACATTATTACATTATAAAAACAGCTCATTAGAACACAATCTTTGTCATTCCTCGAACAATAATCAAATAACCAATCAGGTAACATTACTCCATTTCACATTGTTGATCTAATTAGTTAACAACAGTGGAAAGCACAAACAAAATCTAAAAAAATGAAAACAAGATTCCTTGTCTCCTTCAACATATAACATTTGCATTTCTTATGCCAAACTGTTCCAAACCTAAACCACCAATAAACTAAACAAGAAGAAAAGCTTAATTTTTTAGTTTCATTTCAATTTCATACGGAAAAAAAGTTAGATTAACATCCATGAAATTACATTGCATGAGCAAACAGATGTAATAAAAAGACTGATCTTAATTTGTTTCCAATCTCCCTAAGCTTCTCCAGAACAACTAAACAAGTACAATGATTCAAAACTGTTTAAATAATACTCACCTATGTGTAGCTAATACCAATCATCAGAATCTCCGACACATGAACCAATCACTCAGAAGAACCAAACAGTTCTTGGGTACTTAGAAAAAGGAACTCTTTTTGTGTTCTTGGGTTTTCCAATCGATCTACTCAAAACACAGAGTATCTGTTTTACAAACACTCAGTAGGAAACAGAGGAAAAACAACACAGATCAGAGGAGAAACGTTGAGACTCTGAATCAAGTGATCATAATAGAGAGAGAGAGAGAGATCTAAGAAAGAGGAAAAGGAGAGGAGTTTGCTAATAAGTAGAGTAGCATACACTTACCACCACCATCCCCTATAGACCAAGTCCATTGGCCGATGGATCTTTCTTTTGCCCCGTTGAAGATGCGATACGGATTTTCTCATCCTAACTAATCACACGCTCTCTATCCGCGCGTGTTTCTCACTCCACGCATGATCTTCTTACTGTTAGGACTTACGACGATTTAGGTGGTGCTCTCGATCTGTTGTAGTCTCTGTGGATAAGACTCATGACAGCTCAACAGCATTGTCTCTCATAAAGGGCTTTGCTCTCTTCATTTTATGGGCCGAACCTAAAGCCCATAAGGCTTTCTACTGTTCTCGAGTATATGCAAAATGAACCTGTTTTACAGTTTTTGCTTCAATTATGCACACTTGGCTTTCAAGAACCTGAGAACAGATAATCTAGGTTTTTTTTTTTTTTTGTATCAATACGCTTCATAATTGTTTTGCAAGCAATGACTTATTATTTATTTGATTTTACACACTATATGTAAATATTTTTCAGTACCTAATTCAAAATAATGGATTGCAATGCAAAAAGAGCTTCTTTAATTTCTTACAACAAATTGCACTCTCTATATATCGTTAACTAAGTGATTAATTGCAATCTAGTGATGATTTCGTTCTATTTCTAAAACTCATAAACATTTATTTATTTGTGCATGTCATATTTCATACTACGTCTATATGTTAGAAATTACTGGAAAATGTTGTATTGAGCTACCCCAACGCTTTAACAGCACATCATTGGTGATGGACGCATGCCAAATGATTGAAGTTTGAAATAAGCGGTGATGTAGTTAAATGATTCTATACTTTGAATCTATCAAAATGCTTCTCTCTTAACTCTTTTTAGCCAAGAAATGTTCATTTTGTTTACGTTATATAGGATATGCCAAACCTACACACGTAAACAACAGCTTGTGATTTACGTTTCATTTTTCTGGCTGTTACCTTAAGATCCTAAACTACATTTTTTAAAAGTGTAACTACGTCACTTTTTATATAATTATTTTGTAGCAATCTTGGTTTTTCTTACATGTAAAGAAAAATCAATAGCTTAAAGTTAAAGGGAGTATAATATGGTGGTTTCGCTCTATTACCTAATGTCAAGAAATCACACATATTTTTATCATTACAAACTTTTCATAGCGACAAATTTGCAGTATGCAAATTGTTGGGGAAAAAATTAAGACCTAACATAACTGAGACGAATAATTAGGGAGGGGGCAGTTGCAAGTTGTTTAAAATTTGAAACCAACTCTGTATCACGATTGTGTCATCTCTAGATTCTCCTCACGCGTACCTTGTTCAACTTTGAAAGGAATTGTAAGACACAAACTACAGTATTATGTCGTATTTAGGCCTGGGCGTTCGGGTTCGGATTCGGGTACGGATCGGGTTAATCGGATTTCGGGTTAATCGGATAGGGTTGTTTAGTATCCGAACAGTACCCGAGTAGTATTCGGATCGGATTCGGATCGGGTTCGTTCGGGTTCGGATCGGTTATGTAAAATTATTTGTTATCCGAGACATAACCGAAAATGTTAATTATCGGATCCGGTTCGGATTACTAACCCGAATAAACCGGAAAATCCGAAAAATCCGAAAAATCACAAAAACCAAAAAAAAACAACAACTTCAAAGTTCAAACTTGCAAATTTCAAAGTCTAATATCCAAAAATCCAAACTTGAAACACAGAATCCATAATGAAAAACAACATTGTCTAAAAACCAAAGGTTCAACTTCAAACTCCAAAGTGAACGTTACAAAAACTTGCAACACAGAATCCAAAGTCCTAGCCTGCCACACATGGAACCTGACTTCTGAGCATTCAACATTCACCAAGTCCTAGCCACCTACAAAAAGAGTCGATTAGTAAGAGTAGAGACATTAAAGAACTGAAATAACATAGATGAAAAGAAGGAAGCAAATACCTTTAACAAAGCCGAATAGCCGATAAGCAATCAAGATTTAGTAGTCTTCTAAGTTTCTTGGAGCATCATACTCTAAATATAATTAAAGCACAGAAAGTTAGAGCTAGACAATGCAACCAACAGAAGACAATAGAAAAAGAGCAAGGAAAACAAAAGAAGTACCTTTCTGAAGATCATCTTGCAGCTCAAGATCCGCGAGCATCTGTTGACAGGTAACAACACCTCTTTCATTGATGCGAATCTCACACTTGAGCCATTGTTCAGTGCACATTAAGACTTCAACCATGTAGTGTGTTAGACAACTCCTAAATGGATCAAGGATACGGTTACTTGTAGAGAAAGCAGACTCGGAAGCAACAGAAGACACTTGCATTGCAAGTAGATCCTTAGCTAATGTGGATAAAACAGGATACTTTGCACTGTTGATCCTCCACCATCCTAACACATCAAATTGTATTCCAAGAGGATTAGCCTTTGGGATTTCGATTTTCTCCTTCAAATACAACTCTAGCTCAGTACTTGAATCCTGAAATCCTGTTTCCTTCACCATCTCTGAGTATGCCATATCCATTCTTTCATATCCATCAACATCAAAATCCATCTTGTCCGTATCTTGTGAGTTGTTGCGGCTGTGATTCTGAGACTGAGATGACTGTGATGATGACGCAGTCCCAGTCCTTGTCACAGCTCTGTTGTACTCATCAAACAGATCCTTCAACACATTATACACTGATTCATAAACCTCTTTTGATTCCGGACTGTCTTTCCCATACAACATATCAAAACAATATCCTGCAAACTTCATCTTGTTCCTTGGATCAAAAACACTAGCTATGATCAACAATTTGTTTATTTTCTTCAAGCCTCCCCAATACTTATCAAACTTGTCTTTCATAGCTTCAGCCTTTACCTTCAATTCTTTATCAGGATTCTCTTTCAATGAAATGAGATTCTTCTGGATAGTCACTATCTCATTGTAACACTTGTAAGAGTTGACCGTAGAAGATGCCGAGACAACCAAAGTAGAATTGTAGAAGATAACCAGAAACTTAACTAACCTTTCTACTTCATCCCAATCATTGACACTAGGCGGCCCAATTCTGGTTTTTCCTTCACTGACTTCTACATTAAAGTAATCATTGTAGAGCTTATCCTCATTCTCCATTCTGTCAAAAGCAGATCTGAACTTGAGAGCTCTTGTCAGCATCAGGTAGGTAGAGTTCCATCTGGTTTTACAGTCCAAAGACAAGCTTCCCCTAGTCATCTTCCCTGAGTCCACTTTGTGTTCGAATGACTCCAATCGTCTACTTGAACTTCTCACATATTGAACAGCATTCCGAATTGCAGAGACACTATTTTCCACCTCTCCTAGCCCATCTTTAACTACTAAGTTAAGGATATGAGCACAACAACGCAAATGCAGAAGCTCACCTCCTAGAACTAATGCATCAATTCCTTGTAAGCAAAAAGCCTCCACAAACTTCTCCATTGCATTAGTGTTGGCAGTTGCATTGTCAACAGTGATGGTAAATACCTTCCTTATTCCCCATTCAGCCAAACATTCAAGAAGGACACAACAAATTGTTGTACCTGTGTGATCTGAGATGTGCTTAAAACCAATGGTGAGCTTCCTCAGCTGCCAACTTGCATCAATGAAGTGTGCTGTGATAACCATGTAGCTAGCTCCTGTTGTGGGAGCAACCCAAATATCAGTTGTTAGTGAAACCCTCTGCTTGTTAGACTTAAGAAGCTTCATCATAGCTTCTTTCTTTCTGACATACATCTCCACAATGTCTCTAGTTGCTGTTCTCCGAGAGTGAGGCTTGTATAGCTTAACTTTGCTGCAGAAATGCTTCCACGCCAAACTCTCTATGAATGAAAGAGGCAGTTCCCCTAAGACCAGCATCTCATTTGAAGCTTCCCTGAAAACAGACTCAGAACACTTTGACAACTTCAACTTACTAGACTCATCATCACCTTCGCCTTCACGATGTAGAACATGTTGTTGACCCTGATTGCTCTCAATCCAAGCTTGGTACTCCTTGCAGATTTCCAAATGATTCTTGAGACAAGTTGTGCCATTTGCAGTAGCACATGCCATAGATCTACCACAGTAGTGACATCTACATATGTTCCTATTATCTGGCTCTCTTGTGTAATGCTCCCAGACCCAAGACCTTGTACTTGGATTCTTCTTCTTTGCCCTACTACCTCGGACAGAACTGTCTGCACTCTTAGGAACCTCTTTCCTTTTGCTTGCATTTTCAGGAGAACCACCATCTTCAGTTTCTATTCCCTCATCGTAGGCTTCCTCATTACCATATTCTTCATTCTGGTTTGGAAACTCCATCTACAAACTTGGACAAACAAGCTTAGTTAAATAACAGAGATTTGAGTTAAAAATCAAACAAAACAGAAAATGAAACCAAAACTCTAACAAAAATCAAACCACATCGAGTTAAAACAAACAAACAAGATGAAACTGAAACTAAAACTCAACAATAATCAAACAAACACACAAGATGAAACTGAAACTAAAACTCAACAAAAGCCAAACTATAACTCAACAAAAACCAAACCAAACCAGAAGACTAACCCAACAACTCAACAAATATCAAACTAAAACTCAACAAAACTCAAACTAATATCAAACGGAGTCGCCTTTGTCTAGTTTCAACAAAAACCAAACTAAAACTCAACAAAAACCAAACCTAACAAACTTGGACAAACAAGCTCAGTTAAAAACCCTAACAAACAAGCTCAGTTAAAAACTCTAACAAACTCCATCTAAATAACAGAGATATTAAACCAAACTCAAACAAAACAGAAGATGAAACCAAACCTCTAACAAAAATCAAACCACATCGAGTTAAAAATCAAACAAAACAGAATATGAAACCAGAACTCAACATAAATCAAACGATAACTCAACAATAATCAAACGAAAACACAAGATGAAACCAAAACTCAACAAATATCAAACCAAAACTCAACAACAATCAAACCAAATCAGAGACTAACCCTAGAAACTACCTTTGAATGATTTCTCGGAGCTAAACGGAGTCGCCGGAGTCTGAAAGCGTCGTCGAGACTCGAGAGAACTTGTGTTGCGCCGTCGAGACTCGAGAGAAATGAGAGAGTGAGTGAACATTAGGTTTCTTTAGGTATTTATATACTGGTTTTTTTAGGGTTACGGGAATTATTTCGGTTTTCTTCGGTTATCCGAATTAATTTCGGTTCGGGTATAAACCGATCCGAAACCGAAAATAAAATCAGATACAAACCGATCGGATATTAGAGCATAACCGAATCCGATCCCAATCGGGTTTTTCGGATCGGGTTCGGGTCGGATTTCGGTTTTCGGATTTAAAGCCCAGGCCTAGTCGTATTCATATAATTAGTAAATAACAGGGACTTGTAGGGCTATAAACGTCAACAAAGTCTCTTATAAATAGTCGAGATTGTCGATTAAAGCACATAAAAGAAGAGTGTGAGATAGCCTCTAGAGTTGTCCTTGAGTCATGCAGCTCAAAAGGTCATCAGCTTCTTCCCACTCCATGAATCTCAAAACCCTATTCCTAAATCTCATCACACACTCTCTTTACCGTCTTTTACGGTCTCTCTCAAGAGCCAAATCCGTTCTTATAGAGATTTCTAAACACAACAAGAAGAGGTTATTCATGATGATGTTTTACACAACAAAGTCATCCATGAACCAACACAACATCTTCTTTGGATCCTCCCATGTCGTCGTTCCCGTCACCAAAACTTTCCCTTTCTCCGTTCATGGTCATGAAGATGAGGATAATCTTGAGTCTCAATACCTCGAGTGGCTAGAAGAGAAAGTTGATGAGAATAATAACATTAATGATGATCATCAGAGTGTTGGTGATGAAGATATTGATCGCTTGGCAGATATATTCATCGCGAGGTGTCATGAGAAGTTCTTGCTGGAGAAGGTTGAATCTTACAGGAGATTCCAAGATATGTTGGCGAGGAGTTTGTGAGAATTGAGAATGATGAGGGAGACGACAAAAAAGTTTGTAAGTTAATTCTTGTTTGATGGATGTCTTAATTAATCAATAAAATCGAGAAAAAAAAATGTTTACTTGAATATTTTTGTGGGATTTAATGCGAGAGAATGTAATCTATACATACGTATATCATAGATCAGTTACGTCGTGGGGATGTTGTAAAATTCAAGACTCATTACATTTTGAGTTAGTTGAAATCTGGAAAACAAAAGGAAACAATTTTTTTTTTTTTTTTTTTTTTTTTTTTTTTTTTTTTTTGATAACTCGGGTGTCCGGCCCCACCGAGGTGGAACCGACTAGCATGGGACCCACATGCGTCATCTGCCCTAGGGTACCCCACATCCCGGGGAGCTGGCGATTCCCTCATGTAAATCCGCCAGTGGCCGTGCCTCGAACCCTGGTGGCGGAAGTCACAGCCGTAACCCCTTTACCACTAGGCCACAAGGCCCGGTTCAGGAAACAAAATTGAAAGTGTTCTTGCATTCAACATCAAATTTCCACTAGATAGATTTTCGAGGATTTAAATTAAGATAAAACTTTTCATTATTATCCAAGATAAAACATAACTAGATAACAGCCCGCACTATGTGCGGGATAAAGTGATTTAAGTAAAATTATTATGATTAAAATTATTATCTGGAATCCAAAATCCATTTGTGTAAAATGAAACATGGAATAATTTTTTTATTTTTTTATAATTCAAATTTGGGACTATTTCGTATAAGAATACGTTTCACCCGTGAAATATTTAAACCTGGAATAAAGCTTCAACGTGGTAAAGAAAGTATTGACGAAGATTTATATAAACTTATATAAAGAAAAATATAAATATAAAGATTTATTAATATAAGATAAACAAAAAGTGTATGTTTTTAATTATTAAAGAAAAATATAAATATAAAGATTTATTAATAAATCATTAATATAAATAAAAAAAGCTCTCGTGATTTCTTATTAAATATAGATATGAAGATTAGTTGCCTAATTATTTGCTTTTTAGTTATAATTTTGTTTTTTATTTGTGTGATATATATGTATTAAGACTAATGGCAAAATCTGTAAATAGTCTAGTAAAATTTGGGTAATAATTTAAATGGGTGGAAAATCACTCTCAAAACGACACGTCAGCATGGCAGTTTAGTTAATAACACGTTAAAGTAAGGTTTATTTTTTAGAGTGCTTCTCTATTAATATATAAGGGATCTGACGACCATCAAGAGTAAACAAAAATTAACGAACGATTAAACCGAATATGTTGGGCCGAAACTTATCGGACCAATGACACTACTTAAGGCCCATAAAGAAGATCAAAACCCAAAATCAGAAGAACGAATCCGAAAATCACAAGAAGAAGAAGCATCGTCTCTTTGCTTCCCTCTGTGAGGAGCTTTCGTCGTCGTCGAGCTCTTTCCCGCTTCTGGCGATGTTCATCCTCAGAGTTCATTCCGTTGACTCCGAGCTACCAGTATCAATTGAAGAAGAAGAATCAGGTTTCACCTACGCATCGAAGAGAACTCAACCTCCTCTTAAGCTCATTCAACCATCTCTCAAACTCACCGAACGCAAAGGCTTGATCCATCTCTACCGCAACTCTTCACATAGCTCGCTCCCTAACCCTAGCTCCCGATCCACCACTCTCTTCATCGTCGCTGTTCCCAATTACATGTCCTCTCTCGATTTTATCCGTTTCTGTGATTCCCGCATCTCCCAAGTCTCCGATATCCTCTTCATCAGGTTCGTCGAAATTTCCGTTTATTGTCTGTTCGGTGATCAAATTCAAGAATTCATTGTTGTTGATTACTTGATTTGACTAGAATGATTATGTTGATTTGGTTCTTCTTGAAAATGATTAGGAACGATGGAATGGAAGATAGATATAGTGTTCTTATCACACTCTCTGATCAATCCGAAGCAGATGGTTTCTACAATAACTTGAATGGGAAAAAATTTGCACCATCTGAGGTTATAATTTGGAAACGAGCTCTTCTTTTATTATGTTTTTGTGTTCATTTGATTGCATGAAATTGACTTTCTCTTGGGTTTTAGGCTGAGGTTTGTCATATTCTCTATGTAATGTCGGTGGAACACACGGAATTTGATGAGGTTGCTGCAGAAGCACCTACTGGATTTACCGAGTTACCTACTTGTCCAATATGTCTTGGTGAGTTGTGCTAAAGAAGAAAATTTCTATGTTATTATTGCTTTGGATTATTTAAGTATCAGAAATATCAATATTTGGTATTTGACTCATGTAGAGAGATTAGATCCTGACACCAGCGGTATCGTCAGCACTCTTTGTGATCACTCGTTTCAGTGTTCTTGTACTTCAAAATGGACTTATCTGTCCTGTCAGGTGAGTGGTTCTCCTTCATTCCTTTCATTGCATTTTCACTTTATATGTTGGGTTGGTGTTGCATCTTCGGTGTTCATTTATTGGCAGTGTTCCCTGAGCTTGTACATTTTGGTCCTTACTTTGCAGCTTTAATGCTTGCATGTTTCTTACGTAAAATGAATCTGATTCATCCATTGCTTAACAAATATCTCGCACTTGTTTCACAACATAATGCTCATTTCGTTTGTAGGTTTGTCGATTGTGTCAACAACAAGATGAGATATTAAGCTGTTCGGTTTGTGGAAAAACAGAGAATGTTTGGGCATGTCTTGTCTGTGGCTTCTTAGGTTGTGGAAGGTAATGCTTGGTTTGCGTTTCTACTGTAATAAGATTTAGTTAACCTGAATTTATATCCACATCTATATCTTCCATAGAGGTGGAAGTTTCATTCACAGTGGACTCTGTTTTCCAATTGTAGATACAAGGAAGGGCATTCTATCAGGCACTGGAAAGAAACGCATCACTGCTATTCTTTTGATTTGCGAACACAACAAATCTGGGATTATGTTGGTGACAGCTATGTTCATCGGTTAAACCATTCAAAAATTGATGGAAAGTCAGTAGAGATGAACACCCGTTGTCTGTCACACGAAGGGGACTGTGGTCTCTGTGAGTGTAGTGAGGATACAGGAATTAGCGGAGCCATCTTTAACAGCAAAGTTGATTCAGTATGATATTATTCAACCACCCTTAGTCATTTTTTTCCCTGCATAAAGCATATGAATCTTAGGTCTTCAGTTTGCCTCAGCAGTGTTATGATTTTAGAGTTGACTAAGTTTTTGTGGAACAGATTGTAATCGAGTATAATGACCTTCTTGCAAGTCAACTAAAGGGACAGCGACAGGCAAGTGGTTCTTCTGATGCTTGTTTCTTTCTCTTCTTATTTATATATGAACAGACTTAATTGAAAGTGAAGTTGTAGCCACATAATGGTATAATGATTCAAGAGATCTCAATTACTTGCGATTGTAATGTCTTTCAGTACTATGAATCTCTCATTGTTGAGGCGAGAAGCAAGCAGGAAACTTGTATCGCCGAAGCAGTTGAGCAAATTGTTGTTAACAAAATGCAGGAGCTTCAGAATGAGATTGAAAAATGTGAAGAGGAAAAAAGTGGTATCACTGAAGTAAGAGTATCTCTGCCTTGTTCTATTTTGATCATTGTTCTATTCTTGAAAGGTTTCCTGATGCAATATTGGGGTATCAGGTGAATAGAAAACTTATAAAAGAGCAGGAAACATGGCGGAAGAAGGCCAAAGAAATAGAAGAGAGGTGCAAGATGTTTTGCTCTTCTTTCTTGATTTTACGTAAACAATCATCAACCATAGTAGAGGATTGATTTTTTTTGGTGTTTATCTAGGGAAGCTGCATTGTTAGGATCAAAAGACGAGATGATAGCTGATCTTCAAGAACAGGTAAGTTTCTAATACTTATTGAGTGAGGTCTGCTATTAACATTTTAACGAGTGAGAGTATGACCTGGTGGTAAAAAAATGGATTGTACAGATAAGAGATATTACGGTCTTCATTGAAGCGAAGAAAACCTTAAAGAAGATGTCATCAGATTCGGATGGTATACGCGAAGGAACCGTCTTACCAGTGCCTATCAACGCCGAGCCAGTTTCCTCAGTTAGAAGGCAGAAGAAGCCAAACAGGAGAAAGTAAATAGCAAATTTGTGATGCTTGTAGAGATTTACTTAGGTTTGATGTATATTCAGTACTACTACATTGATCTATATTGGATTTTTTTTTTTTTTTTTCTATCAACAGATCTATATAGGATTAAGGGCTATTCATTTGAGTGTCCATGCATCACATGTTCTATAGCCCCATAACTCGTGTTTCACCCATTATTATTATAAAAGGGGCCTAAGAACATATCTTTTTACCCAAAATATATAAAAAATCACTAACGTCGCCGCTTCATTCATGCCAACTCTCTCTCACTGCACTTCTCTAGCGATCTAGCTATCTAGCTATCTTCTCCGCTCGTGTTCACCGTCTAACCTGATAATGTCGATCTCCGCTCAAAATCCGGCTATTTCCGGCGATATACAATCCGGTCAAGATGATTGTACTCAGGAAGGTTCTATTTTCTCTCCATGTTTTTTTTTGTCTATTTTGAGTTCGAGCTGCTAGGGATTTTTTTTTCTCTTCCTTTGGCGACTTCTGGTGCATTAACTCGGATTTTGATAACTTTACATGCAGTGATGTCTTGCCAAGATGTTTCAAATATTGCTAAGACCTCACTCGGTCCCGTTGGACTCGACCAGGTATGCCTTATTCCAATGCTTTGCGACTCTTTTGGAATTTATTGGTTTCTGATTTGCATCTCAAGTTAAGTTATATACAGATCTGTTCTTTTAGAGCTAAATGTTACCAGTTTTATTCTAAACAGCTACATATTTATTTTTCGTCCAATCGTGTTTCATTTTCAGATGGGTGCGGATGATATTGGTGACGTGACCATTGAAACTGACGGTGCTACTATTCTTAGGATGTTGGAGGTCGACCAGCCAGCTGCCAGTGTATTTGATAGAATAAGAGATCAAGCGACAGCTTGGCATGCTGCTGCTTCAAAAAATTTTAAGACCTCACTTGGTCCCGTCGGACTCGATCGGGTATATGCCCTATTCGAATGCCTTGTTGACTCTTTTGGAATTTATTGGTTTGCATCTCAAGTCCAAGTTATATATTCTGCTAGCATTTGGTTCTTATAGAGCTAAACGTTTCGAGTTTTACTCTAAATCTGCTAGATATTTATTTTTCGTCCAATCGTGTTTCATTTTCAGATGTGTGCGGATGATATTGGTGACATGACCGTTGAAACTGACAGTGCTACTATTCTTAGGATGTTGGAGGTCGAACAGCCAGCTGCCAGTGTATTTGATAGAATAAGAGATCAAGCGACAGCTTGGCATGCTGCTGCTTCAAAAAATTTTAAGACCTCACTTGGTCCCGTCGGACTCGATCGGGTATATGCCCTATTCGAATGCCTTGTTGACTCTTTTGGAATTTATTGGTTTGCATCTCAAGTCCAAGTTATATATTCTGCTAGCATTTGGTTCTTATAGAGCTAAACGTTTCGAGTTTTACTCTAAATCTGCTAGATATTTATTTTTCGTCCAATCGTGTTTCATTTTCAGATGTGTGCGGATGATATTGGTGACATGACCGTTGAAACTGACAGTGCTACTATTCTTAGGATGTTGGAGGTCGAACAGCCAGCTGCCAGTGTATTTGATAGAATAAGAGATCAAGCGACAGCTTGGCATGCTGCTGCTTCAAAAAATTTTAAGACCTCACTTGGTCCCTTCGGACTCGATCGGGTATATGCCCTATTCGAATGCCTTGTTGACTCTTTTGGAATTTATTGGTTTGCATCTCAAGTCCAAGTTATATATTCTGCTAGCATTTGGTTCTTATAGAGCTAAACGTTTCGAGTTTTACTCTAAATCTGCTAGATATTTATTTTTCGTCCAATCGTGTTTCATTTTCAGATGTGTGCGGATGATATTGGTGACATGACCGTTGAAACTGACAGTGCTACTATTCTTAGGATGTTGGAGGTCGAACAGCCAGCTGCCAGTGTATTTGATAGAATAAGAGATCAAGCGACAGCTTGGCATGCTGCTGCTTCAAAAAATTTTAAGACCTCACTTGGTCCCTTCGGACTCGATCGGGTATATGCCCTATTCGAATGCCTTGTTGACTCTTTTGGAATTTATTGGTTTGCATCTCAAGTCCAAGTTATATATTCTGCTAGCATTTGGTTCTTTTAGAGCTAAACGTTTCGAGTTTTATTCTAAATCTGCTAGATATTTATTTCCATAGCAAGTTCGTCCAATCGTGTTTCATTTTCAGATGCGTGCGGATGATATTGGTGACATGACCATGGAAACTGACGCTGCTGCTATTCTTAGGTTGTTGGAGGTCGAACTCCCAACTGCCAAGGTATTTGATACATTCGTGATGGTTATAATACATATATTTGTGCAAAGATTTGTGTTGATTTTGGGTTGTGGTTTCTGCAGATGCTTTATGACCTACAGATTCGCCAGGCAGAACTTTTTAAATCTAATGACTGAGATGCTTTATTCTATACTCATTTGATTTTGAGTGTTTGCATTTTTAACATTTAACGAGTCGTAGTATGACCTGATGATATTTAGTTATTTATAGCTAATTGAGTAGCAAAAAAAGCTATCTTCTTCAGAAGATATATATATATATATATATATAGCTAATGTAGTGGTGTAGTACAATAACTAAATCACCTCCTTGCACGTTTCTTCAAGCGTGGTGAAGAAGAAGACGCAGCCTCTTTTTCACCAGCTTCTCTTTCTGAGGCTCGACCATTGTTTCTCTTCACAGGACTTGCTTTCTCATTTGTTTGATTTATCCTTGGTATTGGTCTTTTCTTAGCATCAGCTTTGCTGCTGTTATTCTTCCTCTGTTCTGCTCGTCCTTTTACAATAGTAGAAGAATCAGCCGCAGAGCTAGGCTTCAATGTCTCATCCGAAGAACCCACTTTCATTCTCTTGAGAAAACTCGCAGCCCTTCTCTTTTTTGAGCTTCCTTTCTTGTCTTGATCAGTTTTCTTAACCTTGCCTTTGCTATCATCAACATTCAAACTGGATTCACCGTTCTTGACGTTCGTGTTTGCTAACTTTTTCGTTGAGGAGGTTCTTCCTCTAGTCATTGTCTTCATAATCAGAGAGTCACCATCGTATTTTCCAGAGGCTTCATCATCCTTGTCATCATCAACCACAACATGGTCTGTTTTCTTGGTTTTCTTGTCTGGTCCAGGAGGCACTAATAGCAAAGCTTTAGCAGCCAGGGAACTACGTTTCCGACAAGCTATATGATATTAGGAACAGACATTCTTGGTTTTGAAGAAACCGGCTTTGATGAAGAGATTGCAACAACTTCTTCCTTTGGTGCTCTTGAGAGTAGTCATCTGTTTCTTGACGAGTTGCTCTGCAGATTTAAAGTCAGAAGAGCCCTTGTGATAAAACACTCTTGCATTGTTTACAAGTAGCAGCAAATCACGAAAGAAGTTGATCCTGAAACTTTTGAACTAGGATAACAAACTGAAAATTTGTTTAGAAGACTTAGCAACTGGATCAAAAATAACATGCATGTCTGAATTAAATTTTGAACATATCAAAAATTTATTAAGATTTCAACAACACTACATCGATTTATTCAAATAGTAGAAAGTAGAGCAGAGTACCAAAATCGAGGGATTTAACAAATATGTACAAGCCCTTGCTGATAATTAGCACAATCCAGAATCTTTAAATTATATAGCTCGTGAACCAACTTTACAACAAGTGAGAGATTCAAAAAAGCTTATTATAGCTCAGATCATGGCGAGTATCATCGAGCCTTTTAAGCTTTCTTCAGCTCCTCCGCGCGTCCTCTCAACGGCAAACACGTCCTCGCCGAACAATCAACGCCGGAGATCAATCCAGCGATATCTCCAGCACACGCAGAAGGCAAAACCGTAACTCTTTTAAATGCTCCGGCGTAGCCATTAACCACCGGAACATCCACCACTTCAATAGACGAATCCTCCTCCGATACAGATCCGTTCATCGATTTGAACGCAGAGGAAGAAGAGTGTGATTTTCGTTAACGAGACGATGACGGGGTTAACTTTTCGTTAGAAATCTTCGTTGAATCGAAACGACGTCGTTTTAAAAACAACAAAACAATTTCGTTTTAAATCTATTTCCAGTGAAACAACACCGTTTTGTTGTTTTCAAAACGACGTCGTTTCGATTCAACGAAGATTTCTAACGAAAAGTTAACCCCGTCAACGTCTCGTTAACGGAAATTTAACGACATGCCCGAAATGGCCAGGTCAACGAAAACTTAACCATTTAATCAAAAGTCAAACTAAACTTTATGATTTAAATGACATTTCGAAAGTTCATGCTTTTTTTGTCCCAAATTTGAAAGTTCGCGCATTTTCTGACATTTTTCCCAATTTTAAATTCAGTTTGTCCAAAAAAAAAAAACATAATTTTAAATTCAGTTTGTACATTTTTTCGAGAATTGAAATCCTAGGCTAAGACTTGAGACGAATGTATTAAGTTATATCTCCATATAGGCCCACGATAACATTATTAGTCACGAGGCCCTAAACCACCACTCGTGACTCTCTCTAGCAGCGTTATTCCATTCGCTAACTCACGTGCTAAAACGATATTAGACCCAACTGATCATTTAGTCATTTGTAGTTTTGATGCTAAGCCTAAGGTTCTTTTTTTTTTTTTTTTTTTTTTTGATATACCCTATCGGCTATCCGATCGGCCCCGGTAGGAACGCACCGAGGTGCTACATAGTGGACTTGTCCACCGTGTTAACGGCTAGGCCCTTCGGGCTACCACTCTGCCTATCCCGAGTTTGGTGTGCCTTCCGACTAAGTGCCAGGGGGTAGTCAGGCCGCCTGCATTTCTGACTATCAGATAAACCAATTGGGCTAAAGCCCAACTGACAGACTTCCCACGTAATGTTGATAACAGCAAGAGGAGGAATCGAAACAGGAGGGGAGGGACTTTCACCCAAACACCCCTGGCCCACCAACCACCCACCCACCACCACATGGGTAGCCTAAGGTTCTTGGTTTGCTTCTTTGCCTCTTTGCCTCTTTGGTCACTCACATTAAGTTATATATGTAAGCTTAAAGATATGAAAAATCGCAATAGAGAGTTAACGATCGATGTACACGGGTTAAGCTCTTATCCCGGAGAAATATAATGTTTGAGTGAACATGTCAAACTCAATCATATCTATTACAAAAAAAAAAGTTTTTGTTTAGTACCACACAAAAAAGAGGTTTTAATCAACAATCATCATGAGAAACATAATTTTATAAAAGGTTTCCCAATGTGAATAATTTTTCACCTAATGCAGCACGTACAAGTGTTGAAATAGCATAAATGATATTATTATTTAGATAACTTTTATTTTATTTTTGTTATTTATTATGTAGATTCAATAAGTGTCAAGGACTAACAATACAGCAATATATCATAATTATGAAATATAGAAATACAGTTTTCCTGGTAGTAATCAAGGGTGTATTTAGAAAAAAATGATTCTTTAGGGAAAATGATTCTATGAATGATGAGTAATCAAGGTTGGTAGGTGAGTGAGAATATGCTTCTAATTCTCCAATGATTTTGATTTCCTTCTTCCCCGGCAGGGAACAATACGTGTTAACATGTGGGATTCAATCATATCCGAATTAATCTGTTCATATATATATAACAACATAAATGATAATTTGGTTTTGCAACACTAACAAAAAAAAGTTTTAATTAATCAACAATAATAGGTTTCCCAGTGTGAATAAGTTTTCACCTAATGCAGCACGAGTGTTGAATTAGCATTGTGCAAATTGGAGAACTTTGACAATTATAATAATTAAATCGAATTAAATTTTCGAAAAATAAAGGAAGTGCCAGCCAAAGAGGATACACCACAAGTTTGAAACTGGGAACCACGTCAAGTAAAGAGATCGTGGGGCCCATAACCCATACGGCTCTAGCAGCCACGTTTTTGACAACATTGCTTCTTTAGCCGATGCGCTCGTGTGGTCCGAATCCAAAAGGGAGAGCACGAGACTCGTGTTTCGCCTCTAACGCACACAAACCAAATCCTTTCATTGGAGTTTCACTTCTTTTTACTTTTCTAGCCGTTGGATTTCTTTCATATCTTATAGGTACATGACTACATGCATGTACATGTACATCCGACGGCTATTATCACAAAATATAGTATCATAAAATATATTCCTTATTCTAGTTAAAATGTTCAATTGTTCGTACGACGATGTCTATACCACACATATATAAGGGTTAAAAAAGTTTTGGCTTATACAAAAACATCTCTTGTTTAGTAAGAATGATACATGTATGCCCTCCTCTAACATTTTCTTGTTCAAGTTTTTCAACTAGTGTGTGTATATTTATATTTTCTATATTATATAGGACGTCGTTATTTGACTCAAAACAGAGGTATTATTATCTCTATGTTTGTGATTGTTTTGTTTTGTTTAAGACAATGTATCGCTTGTCCAAGATATTATATAGTGTGTGGATGTGATAGGTATTGTATCGATTTCAAGATATTGTTACTTATATCCAACAGGTGTTAGAAAATCTAACAAGCATAGACATAACTAAGATATATAACACTACACATTATAATTCAAATGAGTTGGCCAATATAATACAAAAACTCTTAGGAATGAATTTGTTGAACTTAGATCGAATTGGGTGCACAAAAAAAAAAGAAAGAAAAAAAAAAAAAACTTAGATCGAATTGATTCACATGGTAAAAAGAAAAGAGAGAAAACTATAAAAGTAAGCAAAGTAAAATGGAGAAATTAGTCGTCAGGAAGTGCAACTGCCTCGTGCACCCGAGGGTCATGCCATTTCCATGTCCTTATATCATTACGTCCGATTTCGTACAATCTTATCTTCTTTTTTTGTGACCAAAGTGTACATTCTTATCTTCCTAACACTAATAATTATTATCTTTTTATGTCTTGTTAGTTATATCATAAGTTCGTAAATGGTTCTTAAAACTCTTATGAACATTTCACACACATATATATGTATTTAAATGTATACCAACCAGTAGCTGTGACATTTGTGGTCCTTTATTATCAAGACATGTCTATATGTTAATTTTACACCTTCCATATATATTTTCTTTCACATTAATGTCATCCAATTAATTTAATTAACATGTATCTGAGATTCTCGTTGTTAAGGCTGTAATCATAGATTAGAAAAAGTTTTGGTAGTGGTCCACACAAATTGTATTTTTATGTTGTACTTTAGAGATCGCAAATGATAAGGTGGTTGAGTTTGTGTACATTACATGGGGACAAGTTTCTGAAATCCTATAGGCATTTATTTAATTGAAGCCACCTGGATTTATGCGTAATACCTAAACTAAACACACATTGCCAAATATACTAATGACTACTTTTACTTTAATTCGACTATGTTGAAATAAAAAATACATTTCAATTGGAAATATTGTATGTGTCACCTTCATGAATTATATAAACTCCAACTTTAATATTGATCGTTTTTACACTATGTGTACACATTTAGTCGTATGAATGCAAAAACGATTACAAATTACATGAAATATCGTACGTACACAAAAATTAATATCATTAATAAACTAACAATATGCTAACAAATATAATGAAATAATGTCTTAAGACATTCCAAAACGATGATTTTTGTTATATATATAGTTGGAGGGGTCCGTGGACTTCCTTTGGATTTATCAATCTCATGTCTTCGGAGACAGCCTGACACATCTCTTTCATAATATCAATATAAATGTAATCTCATATTATATGTTAATTATTGTAACTATAGTTTATGTATTGAATCTCAACAAGACATCAATCAATATTATTTGCCTTTATTAATAATATATAGAGGATCTTACGTTCTGCTACATATAAACTAGAAATACGAGTTGACGAAAAGAAACAAAAGGACTAACTAAACATATATTAGTTGTCACTAAAACTTGTAACTCTAAAATAGGTTTATTTTTCTTGATCATTTCCTTCTCTCTCTCTTCTCCTTATCTCCTATAAAATCTTAACCTTATCACATTCCACTTACCATAAAAATTCACCAACTATCTCTCTTCTAATCACATAAACCTAATTTTCTTGTTTTTACAAAACTATGGAAATTGAAGCTACTACTGTTCAGAAAAGAAGAAGCATACCAACAATAGCCATGCACAAACAGTCAAGAACACTCACCAAATCGAAACCTAAGATCCGCATCATCCACATATTTGCACCGGAGATCATTAAGACCGACGTCTCTAACTTCCGGGAAACCGTCCAGAATCTCACCGGAAAACAAGATCATCACCACGACCTCCCCCACCAAAAGGGTCTCAAAAGAAACCCTAGATCTAGAGGAAGTAATGATCATTATGATCATCAACAAGTCCATCACATGAACAAAAGATTCTGCATAAACTCAGAAGTAGAAGACGAAGAAGAAGAAGGGATGGTGTCGATGACGTGGAACGGAAATGGCGGTGAGAGCTCCGGTGGGTTCTTGAACGGGTTAGGGGATTTCGACGGCTTCATTCAGGAGCTAGGTGAACTCCCTTATTTACCCTTCACCATTGATCCTGTTGTTGCTTCTTCTGCCCACTTACATGGCAACGTTTTCGCAGAACCTCACCATTATACCTAAATCGTCTCAAGCGGAAACATTTTTTAAAATTTTATTTTCTTAAATAGGTGAAAACTTTTAATAAATTTTTGTTTTCTTCTTTTATATAGGAGCTAGAAGTTAAATTTTGTTTTTTCGATAATTAAAAGGTTTGACTTTTTAGACAATATTTTTGTGGAATCGTGGGAGGTTTGGGTTTATGATTATTACGAGTTCTATTTCTTAATCATTTTCCCCTCTATTTTTGTATTTGTTATGTGATTACACTATGATCTAGTAAGTAGATATGTAAAAATATATAAAGATTCTGAAAATCTATTAACAAAATAACATAGGGATTGGCTACAACGTAATTAACTAACAGAATGCACGTTTAGAAAATTTAAAACTCTTCTTTTACTCCGAAAATCTTTATATTTTTTTCTCACTTTTGAAATGTTTTCTTCGCTTATCCAAATAGACTGAGAAATAGACGTATTGATTGATTGACTGAAACTTAACATAAGATAAGTACAAATGGGGCCATAATTAATTTAAAGATAGCAAATATAATATATGAAAACTACAAATATGAGCCGACAAGTAACCACACAATTACAAACGTGTATATATGCTGATGTTGCATGATGATGATGATGATGGAACCACACATGACACATCAAGAGATAACCCTCATAATATCTTTGATCAAGTTGGCATTATAAATCAACTAAGAAAATGTTAAATCTGAGCTCTCTCTTATAGAGAAAGAGTTTATGAATATCAAAACAGAGAATCTGCAAGTACATGGAAAAGTTGAGAAGATTGCCGAACGAACACAAGAGAAGGAAGAGGTTTTAATGTATGGTTAAAGTTATTAACTTCAAACATTTACAGACACCAACTTGGTGGTTGGTTCTTGTATTAACGCAGAAAGAACATAGGAACAAGAACAATGGCTAGTAACATCTAACTATCGTATTCAAGAGTTTCTACAACGGTAGATGATGGTGTTTCAATCCTCGTTAGAACTTCAGGCACTCCTTCAGTATCTCTAACTATCTGCGAGAAAAACAAAACAACCAAAAGCGGATAAAACTCGGTTAGTGCAACTGTGCAAGGATCTCAGCCTGTCTCACCATTCTTTTCAAATATTCGCTTCCGAGCATGGGCTTATAGAAAATATATTCAATAAACTTACAAGAATCTCTTCGTCTAGATAAGATATCATGAAGAATCTTTCAAAGGAACCACCTGAAGCAAATAACACTAGTTGGTTCAGTGAACATTTGAGCGGAAAATGTTTACTGTATAAATAATGAATAAAGTAGCTTACTTAGGGGAATTCTCAGACCACTGGCTAGAGTATCCTTGATAAGAGCAGGAAGCTGCTGCAACGTTGTGGCGGCTTGACCCAATGCACCTTTTAGCTGTTCAGGAACTGCTTCTTCAATGACTGTTGGGGATTCGAGCATACCTTCAACATATTCTTCTTTCAATCTCAAAGGTCCCTCGACAGTCAATTTTGATGACAGAATGATTTTGCTTTCTATCTGCACATTTTTGCCACTATGAGAAACCAGAAACCTCCTCTGTGATTCCATGTAAATACATAATCAAACTTTGAAAATTGTTTCAGTGTGTTACCGAGTTCAAAAGTTTGATATTTGCCGTCGCCTTTGCGTTAGCATCCTTGATCAGTATCTCCATTCTTGATAAATTCGCCAATGTTGAAGGAAATCTCCTGAAACAATACCATCAGATAGCAAAATATTCAAAAACTTAGAATAAAAATGGTGAGGTTTAAGATGAGAAAATGATAAGTAGGTAAGTACTGACTCGAATATAACTCGAGCAGCGAGTAAACCAGGACTTCCAGATCCAAACCACTCAAAATTCCATCTGCCTTCGAAACAAGGAGACCTGGAAAAAGCTATAGGAACCAGTGAAAAGACAAATTCTCCTAACACCGAAGCAAAAACAATAACCAAAAGTGTAAAGAAGCACCTACGTGGTTGGTCTAGGAGTCGGGTTAAGCCGCTCTAGACTAGTAATTCTCTCATTCACATCGATCCTTTGCATATTAGTTGTTTTCCCTGTAACTAAAGCCTCAAAGCCTCCAGCATCCTTCAACTGTACATAGATTGGTTTCAGGGCAACAAAAACAGAGAGTTCAAAACACAGAGCTGTTCCTACTTCCTATATTCAAGAAACCCCAATTTAGCTGAAACATGGTCATTCATTTCTGGACTTGAGAAAATTTTCCTCTTTTGTTATCTGCAATATCTTGATTACAGCTGACAAATACACAATTCACCTAAAATTTTCCCATTTGTCCTCAGCATAAGACAGAGATGATAACAGAGACCCAATTTCAAAATCAGAGTGAAATTGAAGATCTAAACAAATCATATTTCACATATGAACCAAGTAATTCAAAGTTTATAAAAGTGAGAGAAGTTTTACAGCGAGAACTAGCGATTCCTTAGCAGAAAGGCGCTCCATTTCTCTGGCGTAAACCGAAGGAGATCCTAAAACTGTTTCCTGCACCATTGCTCTTAAAACTCTTCTCCGGCACGAATTCTTCCAACCCTTCACCACCGGAACAACGAGAGAAACTCTCGACGGTGACGCTGAGGTTGAAAAGCCCAATCGAACCGCAGACGTGCCCGAAATCGAACCATGTAACAACGCCATTGAAGAAGAAGAAGGTGAAAGAGACATAAAATCCAAAACAAACGAAAGATTGAGAATTTTTTCTTTGAACAACCAAACTAGGCCTGGGCTTTAAATCCGAAAACCGAAATCCGACCCGAACCCGATCCGAAAAACCCGATTGGGATCGGATTCGGTTATGCTCTAATATCCGATCGGTTTGTATCTGATTTTATTTTCGGTTTCGGATCGGTTTATACCCGAACCGAAATTAATTCGGATAACCGAAGAAAACCGAAATAATTCCCGTAACCCTAAAAAAACCAGTATATAAATACCTAAAGAAACCTAATGTTCACTCACTCTCTCATTTCTCTCGAGTCTCGACGGCGCAACACAAGTTCTCTCGAGTCTCGACGACGCTTTCAGACTCCGGCGACTCCGTTTAGCTCCGAGAAATCATTCAAAGGTAGTTTCTAGGGTTAGTCTCTGATTTGGTTTGATTGTTGTTGAGTTTTGGTTTGATATTTGTTGAGTTTTGGTTTCATCTTGTGTTTTCGTTTGATTATTGTTGAGTTATCGTTTGATTTATGTTGAGTTCTGGTTTCATATTCTGTTTTGTTTGATTTTTAACTCGATGTGGTTTGATTTTTGTTAGAGGTTTGGTTTCATCTTCTGTTTTGTTTGAGTTTGGTTTAATATCTCTGTTATTTAGATGGAGTTTGTTAGAGTTTTTAACTGAGCTTGTTTGTTAGGGTTTTTAACTGAGCTTGTTTGTCCAAGTTTGTTAGGTTTGGTTTTTGTTGAGTTTTAGTTTGGTTTTTGTTGAAACTAGACAAAGGCGACTCCGTTTGATATTAGTTTGAGTTTTGTTGAGTTTTAGTTTGATATTTGTTGAGTTGTTGGGTTAGTCTTCTGGTTTGGTTTGGTTTTTGTTGAGTTATAGTTTGGCTTTTGTTGAGTTTTAGTTTCAGTTTCATCTTGTGTGTTTGTTTGATTATTGTTGAGTTTTAGTTTCAGTTTCATCTTGTTTGTTTGTTTTAACTCGATGTGGTTTGATTTTTGTTAGAGTTTTGGTTTCATTTTCTGTTTTGTTTGATTTTTAACTCAAATCTCTGTTATTTAACTAAGCTTGTTTGTCCAAGTTTGTAGATGGAGTTTCCAAACCAGAATGAAGAATATGGTAATGAGGAAGCCTACGATGAGGGAATAGAAACTGAAGATGGTGGTTCTCCTGAAAATGCAAGCAAAAGGAAAGAGGTTCCTAAGAGTGCAGACAGTTCTGTCCGAGGTAGTAGGGCAAAGAAGAAGAATCCAAGTACAAGGTCTTGGGTCTGGGAGCATTACACAAGAGAGCCAGATAATAGGAACATATGTAGATGTCACTACTGTGGTAGATCTATGGCATGTGCTACTGCAAATGGCACAACTTGTCTCAAGAATCATTTGGAAATCTGCAAGGAGTACCAAGCTTGGATTGAGAGCAATCAGGGTCAACAACATGTTCTACATCGTGAAGGCGAAGGTGATGATGAGTCTAGTAAGTTGAAGTTGTCAAAGTGTTCTGAGTCTGTTTTCAGGGAAGCTTCAAATGAGATGCTGGTCTTAGGGGAACTGCCTCTTTCATTCATAGAGAGTTTGGCGTGGAAGCATTTCTGCAGCAAAGTTAAGCTATACAAGCCTCACTCTCGGAGAACAGCAACTAGAGACATTGTGGAGATGTATGTCAGAAAGAAAGAAGCTATGATGAAGCTTCTTAAGTCTAACAAGCAGAGGGTTTCACTAACAACTGATATTTGGGTTGCTCCCACAACAGGAGCTAGCTACATGGTTATCACAGCACACTTCATTGATGCAAGTTGGCAGCTGAGGAAGCTCACCATTGGTTTTAAGCACATCTCAGATCACACAGGTACAACAATTTGTTGTGTCCTTCTTGAATGTTTGGCTGAATGGGGAATAAGGAAGGTATTTACCATCACTGTTGACAATGCAACTGCCAACACTAATGCAATGGAGAAGTTTGTGGAGGCTTTTTGCTTACAAGGAATTGATGCATTAGTTCTAGGAGGTGAGCTTCTGCATTTGCGTTGTTGTGCTCATATCCTTAACTTAGTAGTTAAAGATGGGCTAGGAGAGGTGGAAAATAGTGTCTCTGCAATTCGGAATGCTGTTCAATATGTGAGAAGTTCAAGTAGACGATTGGAGTCATTCGAACACAAAGTGGACTCAGGGAAGATGACTAGGGGAAGCTTGTCTTTGGACTGTAAAACCAGATGGAACTCTACCTACCTGATGCTGACAAGAGCTCTCAAGTTCAGATCTGCTTTTGACAGAATGGAGAATGAGGATAAGCTCTACAATGATTACTTTAATGTAGAAGTCAGTGAAGGAAAAACCAGAATTGGGCCGCCTAGTGTCAATGATTGGGATGAAGTAGAAAGGTTAGTTAAGTTTCTGGTTATCTTCTACAATTCTACTTTGGTTGTCTCGGCATCTTCTACGGTCAACTCTTACAAGTGTTACAATGAGATAGTGACTATCCAGAAGAATCTCATTTCATTGAAAGAGAATCCTGATAAAGAATTGAAGGTAAAGGCTGAAGCTATGAAAGACAAGTTTGATAAGTATTGGGGAGGCTTGAAGAAAATAAACAAATTGTTGATCATAGCTAGTGTTTTTGATCCAAGGAACAAGATGAAGTTTGCAGGATATTGTTTTGATATGTTGTATGGGAAAGACAGTCCGGAATCAAAAGAGGTTTATGAATCAGTGTATAATGTGTTGAAGGATCTGTTTGATGAGTACAACAGAGCTGTGACAAGGACTGGGACTGCGTCATCATCACAGTCATCTCAGTCTCAGAATCACAGCCGCAACAACTCACAAGATACGGACAAGATGGATTTTGATGTTGATGGATATGAAAGAATGGATATGGCATACTCAGAGATGGTGAAGGAAACAGGATTTCAGGATTCAAGTACTGAGCTAGAGTTGTATTTGAAGGAGAAAATCGAAATCCCAAAGGCTAATCCTCTTGGAATACAATTTGATGTGTTAGGATGGTGGAGGATCAACAGTGCAAAGTATCCTGTTTTATCCACATTAGCTAAGGATCTACTTGCAATGCAAGTGTCTTCTGTTGCTTCCGAGTCTGCTTTCTCTACAAGTAACCGTATCCTTGATCCATTTAGGAGTTGTCTAACACACTACATGGTTGAAGTCTTAATGTGCACTGAACAATGGCTCAAGTGTGAGATTCGCATCAATGAAAGAGGTGTTGTTACCTGTCAACAGATGCTCGCGGATCTTGAGCTGCAAGATGATCTTCAGAAAGGTACTTCTTTTGTTTTCCTTGCTCTTTTTCTATTGTCTTCTGTTGGTTGCATTGTCTAGCTCTAACTTTCTGTGCTTTAATTATATTTAGAGTATGATGCTCCAAGAAACTTAGAAGACTACTAAATCTTGATTGCTTATCGGCTATTCGGCTTTGTTAAAGGTATTTGCTTCCTTCTTTTCATCTATGTTATTTCAGTTCTTTAATGTCTCTACTCTTACTAATCGACTCTTTTTGTAGGTGGCTAGGACTTGGTGAATGTTGAATGCTCAGAAGTCAGGTTCCATGTGTGGCAGGCTAGGACTTTGGATTCTGTGTTGCAAGTTTTTGTAACGTTCACTTTGGAGTTTGAAGTTGAACCTTTGGTTTTTAGACAATGTTGTTTTTCATTATGGATTCTGTGTTTCAAGTTTGGATTTTTGGATATTAGACTTTGAAATTTGCAAGTTTGAACTTTGAAGTTGTTGTTTTTTTTTGGTTTTTGTGATTTTTCGGATTTTTCGGATTTTCCGGTTTATTCGGGTTAGTAATCCGAACCGGATCCGATAATTAACATTTTCGGTTATGTCTCGGATAACAAATAATTTTACATAACCGATCCGAACCCGAACGAACCCGATCCGAATCCGATCCGAATACTACTCGGGTACTGTTCGGATACTAAACAACCCTATCCGATTAACCCGAAATCCGATTAACCCGATCCGTACCCGAATCCGAACCCGAACGCCCAGGCCTAAACCAAACCTCAGGAAAAAGAGTTAAGGTAGGAGTTTCTCTGGTTCGACCGGTTGGTTTCCGGTTCAAATTAAACTCCTTTCCGGTTAACCGGGGTTTGGTTTGATTGTTCATAAAAGAAAGAAGACTCCTTGTCGTCGGTAAGTGCCAAAGTTGAAACCTTTTTCCTGAATTTTCTGCTCTCAGTTGTGAGATTTTTTCCCGCCATGGAAGCCATGGAAATCGACTCCGAGAAGATTCACGAACGGAAGCATTCCGATTACAATTCACTGGTACGAAACCTATTACTGTATTTACTTGTAGCTAGAGCCGATAGAATCTTTTGTGGTGGTCACTGTTTCTACTTATAAGTGTACGGGCTAGGGTTTGCAATCTGATTCTGAGTTTTTGCAATTGAAGCAGGATGAGAGATTCGAGATACAGAAGGAGATGTACAGAGGTCAGCAATACAGTCAGATTTACTTTGCTCGTCTTCATCTCATGAGAACACTTCTCTACTCTCTTGCCCCTACTTGGAAACCTCATTTGCCTGGTCAGTGCTTTTGTTTCTCTCATTTTTATTTCATTTTTTG